>CANTUQ010000116.1:1499166-2998333 GCA_947683425.1 Excoecaria cochinchinensis
ATCCCTAATTAAATAATATTGCCCCAAAATTAATTACAAGGGCCCGAAAGAAAACAAATAAAGAAAATCAAACATAAGAAAAACATACATAAATCGGGGCAATTGTTTGGTTTAAAACATTGGTTCATTCGCACTTATTTGAAGGTTTAGGAACATTAGTTCCTTAGCGTTTATTTAAAGAGGGCTTGAAGAGTTGTTTTAATTGTTAGATTGAAAATCGGGATGAGTGATCCCATTTTTGGAGAAAATTAACTCTTCGTTTTATTTGTGATATTTTACATTTTTTGGCTAAAACGAGAGACATTGGTCCCAATTTTATTAGTGAAAATTCTAATTTAATTATAAAAATATTTTTGTGACTTTTTATCTCACGCATGCATAAATAAAATATTCATTTGCGAACAAACACAACAAAAGGGAGGGAAATAAGAAAGGTCTCACCAAACCGACGTGACCCTCTACTCGTCGTGACCCATCCGGAAAGTCACGGGGATACTCAATCAACGCGACTCAAATTAAAATCTCAAATAGAAAATAAAATAAAAGAAATATTAGTAATAATTCTAAAAAATAATCAAGTAAGGACAAAATAAACATAGGACATATTAATTTAACGAATAAACAATTTACATGCCAAAGGGATCAAAAATAAATCAAGCCAAAGACAAGGATAATAATAAAAACGATGACAAAATAAAATGGTGGCAATAATAATAATAGTAGCAATAATAATAAAATGAAGGAAATTGGAACATAATAATAATAATAATAATAATAATAATAATAATAATAATAATAATAATACCTATGACAACAGAAGCATATCCATGATAATAATAATAATAATAATAATAATAATAATAATAATAATAATAATAGTAATAATAGCAACAGGATGATAATACCGATAATAATAATAATAATAATAATAATAATAATAATAATAATAATAATAATAATAATAATAATAATGATGATGATGATGATGATGATGATGATGATGATGATGATGATAATGGCAACAACAACAGTAGCATAATAATAATAATAATAATAATAATAATAATAATAATAATAATAATAATAATAATAATAATAATAATAATAATAATAATAATAATAATAAAATGATAATAATAGAAAGGGAAAAGTCAACAGTGATGGAATAATAATAATAATAATGATAATAATAATAATAATAATAATAATAATAATAACAACAACAACAACAATGGGAATCACAAAGAAATTAAATTAAAATAACAAATAACACATCAACAGTAAACACTAATCACATTCAACATCCTAAAAATAAATGATAGACATGATAATAATGGCAAAAATAACAATATTAATAACAATAAATGATAAACAAAATTAAATGAGAACGGGTCCAAAAATGTTTACCCTCAGAATTTATAAATTGGAAAATAGGATGTCTTGATCCGTTCTCCTTGTCGAAATTTACGGCAATGAATACTCAAAGAAAATAAAAAAAAATGTGTTTTTGAATAAGTTAACTCAAGAAAATATTTTTTTGGTGGGATAATTGAGCAAAGAAAATTATTTTTTCTTCCTCAAATCAAACCAAAGATGAAATATTTGTTAAAGAAGAAAGATTGAAAAGTGAAAAGTGTTTAAAGATTTTTTGAAGATGGCTCTCAGCTGCTCTTGGTTGAGAGAAAATTCTTTCTCCTTTTTCCTTGTGTAAAAATGCAGCCCTCCCTTGAAATGAATGCCAAAAACCCTTTTATTTTTTTGTCTTACAAAAATGGAAAAAAACAAAATTAACTTTCTAATTTTTCATTTTTCAAAACAGCCAAAACGGTGAAAAATTGATTTTTTCCGGCGCAAAAGATGATTTTGCAGGTGAGAAAAGTCAAGAGGGCGCATGTGGAAAGCCCCCACATGCGCCTCACCACATGTGGCCGCATGTGGTGAGGCTCCATATGCGGCCTCATGTGGAAACAGTAACACATGTGGCTGCATGTGGAGACCACCACATGCGGCCTCATGTGCACATGGCCGCATGTGGAGACCCCCCATATGTGGCCACTAAAGGACAAAACTACTTTTTTTAAAAAAAAATCAAACGTTTTCTTCCCTTTTTTTTCAAATAATTAACTCAATTTCTTTTTAAATATATATTTTATTATATTTTTTATAAAAATAACATTTCCTAATTTATTTTTTTTTTATTTATAATTTTCATTATATATATTTATTTGTCTATTTTTTATTTAAAAAAAGGTCTCGACAAGGACAACATCATTTTCGACACCTTTGTCTGTGAGCCGGTATCATTTTCATCACCAGATAATCCTGATCTTAGACTGCCTCGAGACTCGGTGTCTATAGCACCTTTGAGGTATTTTAGAGGGGTTAATTTCTTAGGTGGTCACTCAATTTTGTGGCTTGTAACGATTTGGTCACTAAACTTTAATTTGTAACAAAAAAATAATTCATCTATTATTTTGTAACGAAAAAATCATAATAACCAAAAATTGCATTCGCCGGCAACCAGCGCGTGATCGGTACGGCAAAACCCAATGACACGTCAAAAATTTGTCACGTCAGATTAGAGTTAATTTCTGTGGTGGTCACTAAACTTTGTGCCTTATAACGATATAGTCACTAAACTTCAATTTTGTGCCGTGCAGATCATGCGCCGGTTACCGACGACCACAATTTCCGATCATTGTGATTTTTTCGTTAGAAAATAATAGATGAATTATTTTTTTGTTACAAATTAAAGTTTAGTGACCAAATCATCACAAGCGAAAAGTTGAGTGACCACCGAAAAAATTAACCCTATTTTAGAGTCGCCACCCAATTTACATGAAATTGGGAAAGGTCATCTAATCTCGGGGGTCTTAAACTAGAGAAGGTGTTCGGAACTTCACTCTTATTAATGCCTTAAGTTAACTTATAAATGCGTTTTTAACAACTGAAATTCCATCTCTCATCTCACGCGATCATACAACAAAATTAAAGCACATTTCAAGCATTTTGAAAAATAGTAAAGAAAATGATAAAGAAAGCGATAAAAATTACAAGTGAGAAAAAATGGGACAGAACAATCCTGTAAAATTAAAAGAAAAGCTAAAATAAATTACAAGATGAAAATCGGGACAAAAATACAATCTCTCAATATAAATGTAAAATCAAACAAACAAAGTCAATTAACTAAATAACATACATAAATCGGGTCATTTTTTGGAAGTAGGAACATTGGTTCCTTGTTTTAACTTAAAAATCAGAGAATTATTTTGGGCATTGATTGAGAAAACCGGGATGAGTGATTTCATTTTATGAAAATTAATTCTCCTTTTGAAAGTGATGTTTTATTGGGCAAAATTAGGACATTGGTCCTATTTTATTAATAAAAATTCCAATTTTATTATTATAAAAGAAATATGAATTTTATAAACAAACGCGCTAAAAATACATTTTTACACAAAACATATAAAATAGCAAAATAAAGGAAAATACAGAAAATAAAAATGCAAACCGAGCTGGAGATTTCCAAATCCCTTGACTCTCCAAGTTGCCCAGGGATATTTCCCTCAAAGCGAAATAAGGAAATTCGATGGACAAATAAAAAAATGAAAAATAACAAAAACGATATTAGTAAATCAAAGCAAATGCATAAAATATAACATAATGGGAATAAAGAATTAAAAGAAATAAATAACAATAATAATAATTAGGAAAAATTATTTGCAATTATAAGGAAAAAAAATAAAAGATAAAAAAATAATATTTGATAAAAAATAGTGGACAAAAGGCCTAGATATTATCACAAAAATAAAATAATGGTCAAAAATAAAAATTTTGCTACGGAAGAAATAATAGTCAAATATAAGATTGAAAATTAACAGAAAAAACCAAAATCAAATAAAAAGGCAACAGAATTGAATCTATTTATTTTACGGATTAAAGTTACGTTTCATGCTTCATGCAAGTTAATTAATTTAATTAAGCTAAGTTAGTGTTAAATGGTACAAACAGCAACAGAATACACTAATGCCAATTTACAACAATTTACAACTGGATAAACAAATGAACGACGAAGTCAAAGAAAAGAAAAAGGAATTGGCTCATGTCCAGAAATTTACCCTCAGAGGTTGATGTTTCCAGCAAATGAAGAACAGAAGATTTCCTCGTCGATTTTGCTTGAAAACAGAAGTTGAGAAAGCTTAGATAAAAGCTTTCTGTCCCAAAAACTTAAAGTTGAAAATTCTAATTTTTGAAGAGCACAGATGATAGAAATTGAATCCTAAACACAAATAATTGACTTCCTTGGCTCAAGAACAATTAAAATTAAACAAAGAAATTTTAGCTCTCCAAAAAAATCTTATTTTCAGAATCCTTTTTTTTCCGTTGTAATCCCCTCCCTCTAGTTATGATATTTTTCTTTTTATCTCATCCCCAATAAAGAATTAGGTTTTTTAAGAGTTTGAATCCTATTTAAAGTGATTAATTATCTTTAAAAATAAAATTTATCCTTTTGAAAATCGAAAAAGAAGAAATTTCAATTTAATTCCAACTCAAAAACCAGAAAAAAACAGAGTCCGAGAGAAGAAGAAGATGCGCGAAGTGCGGCCTCGCGTAGAGGGACCGCCCCTCGTGTGCGAGGTGACCCGCGCAGAGGGGGCCGCACCTCGCGCACAGAAGCCACGCCTCGCGCGTGAAGCTTCACGGTCTTGCGCATGGGGCTGAGTTGTGCACGCTACCGGGAGGTGCCGTGCTATGCACGCTGCGCAGACCGCACAATGACAGGCCACCAAAAAAACTCCAAATACCGAAATAATAATAAAAAATATTTTTTATTTAAAAAGAAATTTTCGACAAGGAAATTATCAGTTCTAACCGTTTTGCCTAGGAGTAAGTATCATTTTCATCACTGGATAACTTTAGTCTGGGCTGTCTCAGGACCCGGTGTCTACAGTTGTTCCCAGTTTTGGGGAACATAGTGCATAGGTACCTAGATGAGCCAAAACTCAAAGAAAGAAGGAAGAGACGCATACCTGAGGCAATTGTCTTTCCAGTCTGAATGAAGTTATTACGGGCAGTTATCGTGAATTTGTCGACGTGTTAACCCTTGTCGCTTTGGCATCTAACCTGTGCGGTGTTTAGCCTCCGACATTACGGTCCGTAATTGACCTTGATGCAGTGTCTAACCTCCTCCGTTGTGGCATCTAACTTGTGCGGTGTGTAGCTCCAGCTGTGTCAGTATCTAATCTGTTAACGTGGTGTCTAACCTCTTTCGTTGTGGCATTTAACTTGTGCGGTGTATAGCCCCAGCCGTATCTGTATCTAACCTGTTGATGCGGTACAGTGGCATTCATCATTTTCTTGCCATTGAGTTAACCATTTATCTGAATGGTGATTAGACATTATTATCGTGTGCCTGAAACGCTTAAAGAAATGTTTTAATTGGTTGCATTAACCTGCTCTGGTGGTTTATGAACCAAGTTGTTATCATTATTTTTCATTTACCAATATATCTCTTTATTTTTGCATTTTGTTTTTGTTTTTCACTTTTGCATAGTATGTTCATTATATTCAATAGTAAAAATACAATAAACACAACTGTAAAGTTATAACATAAATGAAATTTTTATACATCACGAAATGACAATATCTAATATCTCCTTGAAATGCCCCCTACATAGAAGGATGATTCATGTGCTCATCAAAGTCGCCAAGCTGAGATGGAGGAGGGGCCTACTGATGTTTGATGTCCTCAGGCAGTGGCCTAGATGATGATGGATGGAGTGCTCAGAATCTGACCTTCGCCTGTTTATCTAAGAAGGGGCTGGCCATACTCGCAACAGTATGGGACAACTCCTAAAAACTGGAGGCTATGCCTGATATGGCTGATGCATATCCGTCAATGTGATGCCCCAGGTCCTCTTGGATGACAGGAAGGTCTCTCCCCAAATCCTCACGCAGACTCCACAGGCCCTAGGATACTCCCACAGAAGTCTCTTCCAAGACATCGATTCGGTGTCGGGTGGCAGCCAATGACTCATCTATCTCCTGAAGGGACTCACCAACCCTCTATGCTGTCACAGCCTGTGAAGCTGTCACAGACCCTTCTATCCTGTCCAAGTGCCTACCAATCTCTCTAAACCCCTCGGCTATCTGCTGGCCAAATAAGGTGAGCCTATCATTTGTCTGCTGGCGCAGTAAGCGTAGATCATCTATTACACGCTGGCCTATGAGACAGATGTCCTCATCATGGTGCTGCCCTAGAGTAGCCACCGCGGACATCATATCCTGGTATATAGCCTGGAATAACATCTCTGGAGTAGGCTGGCTCTGCTCTGTCCTAAACTCCGATGAAGGTGGAGCTGTGGACGAAGATGCCCCCGGATGGCCTGGGTGGCTGAAAGGGAAGTGTCTCTGAGGAGCGTAGTAGCCAAAATACAAACCTTGTGGTGGAGGAGTGGTGCGAGCTCTGCTCTCATGTAAGATCTACTGTGGAGGGGGAGTGCTGAATATACCTTTGAAGTCCAAATCATACAAACCATCCCCATCCTATGGTGTATGTGGCTCCTCCTCCTTTGGCTATAGGTGGTCACCCCCTGAAGTACCTGCCATATCAGGGAGTGGAGGCAAATTGCAGAGAAGTCTAGTCTTTGCCATACTAAGCAATCTGTACTCCTCTGATCCCTAGTGTATCGGCTCCACCATCCCCAAATAC
The DNA here is from genome assembly GCA_947683425.1 of Excoecaria cochinchinensis. Classification (NCBI taxonomy): domain Eukaryota; kingdom Viridiplantae; phylum Streptophyta; class Magnoliopsida; order Malpighiales; family Euphorbiaceae; genus Excoecaria; species Excoecaria cochinchinensis. The sequence continues at coordinate 1,505,879 of CANTUQ010000116.1, forward strand.
CCAGCTATAGCAAGGTCGACAGCTATGTCTCCCTCCAAGTGTGGCCCGAACGTACTGGGATCACGTCCCAGGTGAAGGGGTAACCTAGTCACCACTCCTCCAATGTATATATATTTGGTGGTCCCTCGCCCAGCTCTGACCAGTACAGATAAGATCTCGTGGGCAATGTTTATCTACTTACCAGTCACCATCGCCCATAGACTCCAAATCTCCACGGAATTCATGGAGCCAGGACTCTCGACTCGGCCCAGGTAGCTGCTGGCCAACACCTTCTGGATATATCTCAAAGTCTGTGATCGCGATAAGGTGCTCTTGACCTGATTATGGCGGTAGGGAACACCTGGTGTGCTATCCGCTCCCAACAATGCACGGGGATAGTCCTATCCAGCACTAAAACCTGATCCCCTGTCGGGAGGCCCATCGCCAGTGAAAAATCCAGTCGGCTCATCTCATGGTAATAGCCTCCAACCCGAAATGATATGACCACAGGCTCCGTGTCTGGCCTTCGATACCCTCTATACTGCAATGTGGCTAGGAATTCCCTAGTGACCTCTAGGTATATCGTGTAAGCCAAGCTCAAAAACTCCGTCCATCCAGCAGACGCTATCAAGGTGCTCACCTCCTCCCACATGCCCATCTGCTGAAGAAACTCCCTAGACACAAATCTACTGGGCACCATCCTCATCTGAGATAAAATCTCAAATCAATGTCTTTGATCCTCTGTCATATCTTCCGGAGGTGGAGGTACATCACGTCTCGAACGCACTCTTCGCTGTCGAGGCATCCTAAAAAAAATCAACAGTTAGCTCATGCAAGATAAATTAACAACATTATTTTATCAACTATTTTAACATGTTAAACTCATTTTTTTTCATGTTACAATTCTAAAACAACTGGACAGCACTTTGACTGAAAAATGCCAAATTTTTTGAATAAAACAATAAACTCAAACAGTAGATCCCAAGCAAATAGACTGTATGCATTTTGTATACTAGAAACAAATAAGTTGGTGTAATTTTACAAAACAACGACTATATATTTATTACTTATTTGCACTTATTATTTTCACTAATAGTCTAGATAAACAGAAAAAAGATAAGCGACGCTTAGCAAAATTTTTTTTACATAAATACCTAATTTATGCTGCATTACAACAAATAAACATCTTTCATTATTTTTATTATTTTTCTTCACTGTAGACAGCGAAAAAGGTAAGCATTTTTCATCATTATTATTTATTTTTTATATTCTGCACAAAAATAAAAAAAAATAAAATAACAAAAAAACTTAATGAAATAGAATAGAAAAAACCAACAAAAACTAACATGTTAGCTGAAATATTCACTCAACAAAAAGGATAGAGAAATTCTAAAAAAATTATATCACCTTGAAGCCAGTTGAACAAGGATCGTTTTGGTGCAAATGATGCATAAAACGGATCACAAATGAAAAAGATATGACAGAAAAATGAATTACGGCGAGAGAAAACGAAGGAAAAATTAAGGAAAGAAAATCAAGAAATTGAGGGAGGAGAGAGGGACTGAGGTACGGCCAAAAAGGAGGTAATTATACCTCCTAAGGTGCGGCCTAAAATGAGGCCACACGTCATGTTCAGGAGGTGTGGCCTCAGCCTAGTGAGGTGCAGCCACTTGAGACGGACACGTGGCCGCACCAAGACCACTTTTTTTTTTTCAATTACTTACCTACCTTTTTACTCCCTGAATATATTTCTTGTCTGGAATATTTGCCATTAAAGCCATTTATGGCACATTTACCTGCAAACAAATTATACATGTATAAGAATAAAATAAGTTATGCTAGCGGGAATCCATGAGTCTAAAAATGCACGACAAAGTGGTCTAATTTTTTTTTAAGACGGGCCAGACTAATTTCCCTTTTTCCCACATGAACTGACTTTTCTCTTCTTTGCTTTCCATGTCACTTTCTGCTTCATTCCTTTGGGCCAGGATTCTTAATCAGGTATTTTCTTTCCTCCCATCTTTTCCTTCTAATTTATTTTTCCCTTTTTATTTATCCAACTATTTGTTTCATGTACAGCTATCTAAATATGTCAATGCCCATTATTAGCAAACTGTACCGGTTACTGGATAATCCCAAGACCTAGGAAATTGGCACTTTAACCCCTTATTCGAGTTTGAGATTTTTGAGAAGGGTCAAGTTAGACCTAGACCTTTTACTGGTGCCATCCGCTATTGGGATCCCCGATTTCACGTTTTTCGGTTTACCCACTAAGAACTGTGTCCTTTGGCCAAAGAATTTGCTGCCATTACTGATGTGAGATTTTCTCCTGGTACCCTTCCCCTTGTGTTCCCAGTTATGGACCATATCAGCTTAGGGATGTGGCTTTTGTTTTGGGCATACCACCTTCTGAGGCTGCTCGACTAGTTCCTAGAGGGAATTTCTTTTCTCTAGAGTCCCTATTTGATGCACTCGGTGGCTTTTCAGATGTGCCTACCTATCGAGACAATGTAGTTTTATTGATCTGCTTGTCCAGATACCTACTGGTGACCTCAGATGAACCATTCGGCAACTATCGACTATTTAGCCTTGTAGATGGCATTTACCGCGGGCTAACCCCTTTCCCAATTATCCTAGCCGAGACGATCATTGGCTTGGATGCTCTTTGCACTGATTCTACTACTTTTATGACTGAGAGCCCCTTATTACTCCAGGTAATCAGCATCATTCTTTTTAAAGGTAGTGCGCCCCTTGTGGATTTTCACACTAGCTTTTGTTATCGAGAAATGCATCCCATTAGGGATTTTCACATAACCATGTGCCTTATTTTTGTCTGAAATGGACCCAACCGAATCCAGCGTCTTTTGTTCATTTTATTATTTATTTTTATTTTTTTGATAGGACAGACTGCCTGTTTCCAGGTTTTCACTCTGCCCTTTGGCCTAACTTTTACTTAGAGAGACTGTTACAACTTTCATCTCTAACGCCTTTTTTTTCAGGTGTTGTTGTAGGAGAAGTTAAGGTTATTGATAGAACCCCCTCCTGGGGTGATCAATGCATACTCGCTGGTGCATTTTTTCCTCAGACAGTGGACATATCAGTTTGACTCTCCCTATGAAGGCTTCATATGGATAGCCACACTAGCAGACGGAGATATTAGTTTCATGAGCCCCTAGATACACCTTGACTATGTGATTCAGGATGGGCCTTCGGATGTGTCCTGCTATGCGGGCATCACAGGTCCTCCTTTTGTATCACAGCTCATTGCGTTCGCCAATTTCGAGGGCATTAGACTATTGTGACTCTGCCGCTAGCTTTTCATGGTAGACTCTTGTCTTCGACATTTATTACTGGCTACTGCGGACTTTGGGCGCATCTACCTTTAAGTATAACCATTATGAGGTCTGAGGATTTTGATTTTACTAGCTCATCGGAGTATAAAGAGTGGGCGATTAGCCCTGCAGTCGACAACAGGACAGCTGGCATAAACATCTTACCGAATGAATGCAGTAGAAAAATAATTTTTTAGATTGCAAAAGACAATGTATTTCTCTTTTTGTAAAAGAACTAGACAATCAAGAAAAGTGCAAACTGAGTCCTTTATTGCAAACTTATGAACATTTCTATATGATTTCATCACATATGATCATTTATTGGCAAAAAATTCAACACACAAAACTACACTTAATCTCAAGATAGATCTTGCGAGTGTCAAACTCCTATTATCAATCCTCTGGGTTTTTCATGATTGAATATTTTCTCTCAGCCCTTAATTTTTGCCCAGAATGCCTTTTTTCGGTTTTCAGCAAGGCTGCCTTTTTTCGATTTTCGACCCGCAGGGCATTTATTCTCTTCTTTTAATTTTTGGTCTTTAGCCATAGAACCTCTTTAATCTGTCGGCATTGACCGACTCTTTGAATTCATTCCCATCATTGTCTGTTAAAATTACCACTTCCTTCGATAATAACTTTTTTAGCACAAACGGACCTTCCCATATTGGCCCAAATTTCCCCTGAATATCTGGTACTCCTGGCCTCATCTGCTTAAAGACTAAGTCTCCCTCTTTCAGCGGGTGTTTCCTAACCTTCTTACCGAATGACCGGGCTAACCTCTTTTGGTAGACTTGGTTGTTATAATAAGCTCGCAACCTACCTCATCCAACAGGTTCAACTGCAGTAATCGTTGTTGTGCCCATTCCGCTTCTAGAATTTTGGCTTCCATTACCACTCTTAGAGACCTGAGCTCAATTTCAACTGGCAGAACTGCCTCTGTTCCGTATACTAAAGAAAATGGTGTCGCACCAGCTGATGTTCTGATGGTGGTTCTGTAGCCCCATAGTGCAAAAGGCAACTCTTCCACCTAATCTTTGTAATTCTGTGCCATTTTGGCTAAAATTTTCTTGACATTCTTGTTAGCTGCTTCAATTACTCCATTAGCTTGAGGTCGGTAAGGGGAGGACTTATGGTGCTGTATCCCATACTTCTGCAGTACCATATGGTTTTAGCTAAAAACTATACCCCATTATCAGACACGATATGATGTGGGAGGCCGTACTTACATACCAAATTTCGCTCAATAAATCTGGCCATATCTCGGGCATCTACTTAAACGATTCAATCTCAACCCATTTGGTAAAGTAATCGATGGCGACTAAAATGAACCTGTGCCCATTAGAAGCGGTAGGGCATATCTCCCCTATGATATCTATCCCCCAAGCTGCGAATGGCCAACGCGAGGATAAATTATGTAATTTTGACAGTGGCACATGCGTTGAATCTGCATACTATTGGCACAACTGGCATTGTTTTACAAACTTTGAGTAATCTGTATCCATAGTGATCCAATAGAACTCTTGCCGCATGATTTTCTTTGCTAAGAATAAGCCATTCATGTGAGTTCCGCAAACACCAGCATAGACTTCTTCCATAATATTTTTAGCTTCTTTCTCTGCTATGCATCTTAACTGAATGCCGTCTGCTTGTCTCTTGTATATTATACCATCCACACTAAGAAACTGATTGGATAATTTTCTGATCATCCTGTGATCTTTTTTAGAAGCCTCTTCCGAGAATATCGACCCTAGGTAATTTTGAACATCATAGTACCAAGGTTTTCGGTCAGCCACTTCAACATCCATCACCTGTTCATGCTCAAAGCAAGGCCTTTGCGAACTTGAGATCAATACGGGTTTTATGACTATTCCTTTCGGGTTATCCCACATGGACACTAGAGTTGCGAGGGCATCGGCTGACTGATTCTCATCTCCAGGGACATAATGGAAAGCGCAAGTTTTAAACTAACCGCTTAACATGTGGAGGTGCTTTACATATGGTACCAATCTTTCTTCTTTAATGGACCATTCTCCTCGAATTTGACAGATCACTAAAGTTGAGTCTCCAAAAACCTTTGCAGACATTGCCCCCAAGGCCAAAATAGCCTCTAAACCAAAAACGCATGCTTCATACTCGAATTTATTGTTAGTAGCTTTATATCTCAGCTTCTTAGCTAGCGGTAACTTTTCACCATCCGGGGTTATCAAAATGATCCCAACACCTGTCCCCTTATTATTAACTGCTTCGTCAAAATACATCTACCATCCCTGAACTATAATGGCCATGACATCTTCATCTGGGAAATTATACTCCACCTGGTCTCCTTCAATAGGATGATCAGCTAGGAATTCAGCTACAGCTCTCCCTTTAATGGTTTTCCTAGTGATGTATTCTATATCAAATTCTTGGAGCAATATTAACCACCTACCCATCTTTCCCAGCAAAGAAGGTGCTTCCTGAAGATATCTCAGAGGATTTTGTTTAGTGACTACCTGAATCCTAAATGAGTGGAAATAGTATCTCAGCTTCTTCGAGGCCCAAATTATTGCTAAACATATCTTCATTACTTCAACATACCCAGCCTCATAAGGGAGGAACTTCTTGCTGAGATAGTAGACTGCATACTCTACCCCGAACTCATCTTCTTGAGCTATCATGGCACCTACTGAGTTGGTTCTATCGCTAAGTAGAGGATTAGTGGCCTAATCGATAGAGGTGGCCTCAAGACTGGCGAATTTAAGAGATATTCCTTAATAGTGTCGAAGGCTTTATGACAATTGTCATTCCATTCAATAGGCTGGTCTTTTCTGAGAAGCTTGAACACTGGCTCATAAATCGAAGAGCATTTGGCTATAAACCGACTAATGTACTGAATTTTTCCCAATAAGATCCTAACCTCTTTCTCCTTTTGGGGCGTTGGCATTTCTCTAATTGCTTTGATCTTGTTGGGGTCTACTTCAATTCCTCTTTGACTTACTACATGGCCAAGCAATTTTCCAGAGGTGACTACAAAAATGCACTTCTTAGGGTTAAGGCGAAGGTTGTACTTATCAATTTTCTGAAAAAACTTCTCCAAAGCTTCAAAATGACCTTCCCTAGTAGCCAACTTAATCATCATATCATCTACATACACCTCCACTTCCTTGTGAATCAAGTCATCAAGAATCTTAGTGGCCATTCTCTGATAAGTCGCGCCTGCATTTTTCAATCCAAAAGGTATAACCTGGTAAGCAAATGTACCCCACTCAGTAATGAAGGCCGTCTTAATCCGATCCATAATTCTATTAAGAATCTGATTATATCCAACATAACCATCTACAAAGCTGTACATCATGCAGGAAGCTGCGTTGTCTATTAAAACATCAATATGAGGCAGAGGGAAATAATCCTTTGGACAGGCTTTGTTCAAATCCCGATAATCCACACATACACGAACTTTCCCATCCTTTTTAGCTACAGGGACTACATTAGCTAGCCACATCTGGTATTGAACCTCTACTAGGAATTTAGCCTCAATCTGCTTATGAACTTCCTCTTTTACCTTCTAGGCCCATTCGGGCCTGAGCCTCCTAAGTTTTTGCTTAATCGGTTTAGACTCTGGATAAGTTGGAATTGCGTGTTCAGCGATGTTTCTACCAATCCTCGGCATATCTTCATAGGTCCAGGCAAAGATTTTTCATATTTTTTATGATTCTCTCAAATTTTATGCTCTCTTCAGGAGTTATGTCAGATGCTATGAAGATTTGCTTTGGGTTTTCTAAAGTTCGAAGATTAAATGGAGTTGTATTAGTTGAATTTATGCTAAAAATGAATGCATCATGTGTATGATCATGTGAAATGAAATCATCAGAAACATCGCACAAGTAAGCAAAATTGTTCATTTCATTAATAAAATTAGAATTGCACACATTGTCATCATTAAAGAGTTCTGGAACAAAAAAAATATCTAAATAACTACAATCTTCTTCATCCATTGATGCATATGTTGAAACTGACTGGTTGCTGTGGTCTTGACTTGGTGGTGGCTTCCTAACTATCTCCGGCGGAGCTTCTGGATCTTGGATATTTAGGTTCTGCATTGGTGCTTCAACTCCTATTTTTTCCTTCCCTTTCACCTTGGTGGCAAGCAACTTGTCAGTATAAACCTCTTCCAGCTCATTTTTGTCTTCAATGTTGCTCTGGGTCATAATCTCTTCATCCCAAAAATCTTCAACTGACTTGATGGTCCCCTCAGTCCAATCAAACAAATCATTAAAAAATTCAAAGCCTGGGACGATCTGATTATTGATAAATTGAGGCTCAGTCTCTCCACAATAAGCACAAAGGGGCACTGCTAGCACAAAGTGTAACAACCCAAAACAGGCCTGGTCGGAATTTGCATGATAAGTCGAGAATTTAAGGGTATTTCAGTAATTGGTGCATGAGGAGGATTGGATAATAAGGACTTAATTGCAAAGTATTTATTAGTTAAGTAAAGTGGAGGAAATTATAAGGTGTACATGTGGTGCATGGAAGTAGGATATAAGTGGGTTAAGAGGTTTTATAGTGTGGGTTTGTAGGTATGGTAACTTGGATGTAAAAAGTGATTCCTAAGAGGTCATTAGGTGTGAGTGGAGTTTGGTGCCATGGAATTTAAGTCTTTGATTTGAGGGATTAACTATGGTGCTGTGTTGTATGGTGTGTTAGTGCATAAAGTCAAAGTGGGTTTTGTTGGACCTATAGGAGGCTGCCATGTGGATGTTGGTTGGTGAGCATTAAATTCAAAGAAAGAGGAAAAGGGAAAATAGAAGAGAGAGAAAAGGGAAATTTTTTTTTTGCCTTGCCTTTCCCGTTCTCTCTACTCTCCTTCTCTCGGTTTTCCCTTGCTCTTCTTCCTTGCTCATTTTCTGCTTCATCTCTTTCTTTTGGCTGGAGTTTGTGTTTGCTAAGGGGTGGTTTTGACTGAGTTTTTGGAGCAAGATTTTAAAGAGGTACGTGTTTTGGTTTAGGGCTCCTGCGTTCTTGGGTTTTTCTTCTTCTCCTTTTTCTGGTTTTGCTGGTTTTGAGTCATGGTTTGGATTAAGAGGTTTTTGGGTTTTTGTTTGTGCAAGCTTTGGGTGGCAAGAAGAAGAATAAGGGCAAAGAGAAGATTGAAGAGTGAAGATCAGCTGGGTTGTGCTTCAAAGAGGTTTGGGAGCATTGATTTCTACATTTGAGTTTGAGTTGTCTTTGCCTATTCTCCTTGGATCATGAGTTTGTGTTGTGTTTGTTTTTCAGAAATTTGAGTGCTTTGATATGAGTTTGTGCATTAATTAATTTGGGTAAATGTGTTAATAATCCATGTTATTGATTGAGATAAATGTATATGAGGGTTGGTATTGAAATGCATGAGTTTGGGATTTTCTTTGAATTTGATGTTTTATGGTGATTTTGGTAATTCTGTTCAGTTCTAATTTGACCTCCGTGTATTGTTGTTATCATAAGTAGAGTTTTAGACATTAAAATCATGTGATTCTTGAGCCATTAGAACCATGCCTTCCATTCCTTTAAAAGTCCTAGATATAACCTTGGGCAAATTCTTGCTCTAAGGCCCTAAATTTTGGATAAAACCGTAGTGTCTCTATTTGTGTCGGGTTATTTGAGTAGTATACGTTGTTTAGGTCATATTTGGAGTTCTAGATGTTCTTTTGATATGAAATTTGTTGAATTTGAACGTTAACATCCTAGGGAACATTTGTTAAGAAGGAAGTTTTGGCTAAAAATGAGGTTTAGAGGTCGGTTTAGGCAACACAAGTAAGGGGCGTAAAGCAGTCTTTAAGGTATTTGAGGTGAGCCTCTGTCGCGATCGCGACAGGGTCGCGACCTCGCGACTGAAAAACTTATTTAAGCCTTTTCTTCTTTATTTTTGAGCCCACGGTTGACTCGGATCAATCCCCTACCTTTCCCCTCAGCTTATTATGCATGTTTAGGGTAATTAAATGACTATATAAGTAGTTATCTTTGGGAAAACTTATGAGTACGATTAAGATTGGTGATCTAACTAGTAAATAATAATAGATATAACTCTGTGAAGGATGGCATGTGGATGAGTATTAATATGTGTTGATCTCATGAGTAACCTAAGCATGATGTACCATATGTATGAATGCATTTTAGCATGGGTGCGATTGAGATGAATGACAAATAGTGTTGATATTATAGATTGTGTAAATGGATATTGTTAGTGGCATAATTTATTTGGAATTCTTGGTATGGATGTTGTGTTTTATGTTGTCAATGATGTGCGGCTTGCTGGAGATGAGGTAAGTGGATGTTTTGATGTTTGGTTTGAGATTTGGGTATTGTGAAGTTGGGTTTTTATGAAGATTTCTTGTGTAAGGGTTGGAATTCCCGACTCTGTCGCGAGGGCGACATTATCGCGAGGTCGCGACAGAGCCCGGTGAAAGCAGCCCTCACAAGCGTCCGAGCCGTGCAGCAGAGCCTCTGTCGCGAGCACGATGTATATCGCGAGCGCGACAGAGTGCTTGACTGCCGTTTTGAATTGGGCGATCCTCTATCGCGAGCGCAACAGATCGGGCTAGCAGCTCACTGTCACGAGCGCGATAGTGAGATGTGTATAGTTCCCTCGTGAGATTGCGAAGGTTGCCGTGATCGCCACCTTGGCCAAGTTGCCTCTGTCGCGAGCGCGACATCCGTCGCGACCGCGACACTCCTTGGTTTCCAAATTGAGTTTTCTTTTGTGATTCCAATGTTTGAATTCTGAACTTGTGATGCCTTTAGGTTTATACTTGGACTATTTTATGAAGTTTATTAATATAATTGGATGTATTATGCATGGACAATGTTATGAATTATATGAATGTAATATGTTAAATTATGTGCCATGATGTGAGACATGATTTGTATTACGCATGACCTGCGAGAGTCAGTCTAGTGGATAGTTAGGCATGCCTAATAGAGTCTCTTTAGCTGTAGCCCTTTGAATGTTTGGACCCTGATCAGGTCCCTGTTTGGTTCCTCGCGAACCCTTTATTGTGAATGGATCTTGTTTAAGATCCCATTTCGTTAAAATGTTTTCGAATGTGGAAAATAATGTTGTTTTTCGATTCATACCCGTAAGGTACCCTTTGGCCGGTTGGTACCCGTAAAGTACTGTTCGTACACTCGTTATCCACTATTGTGAGTCAGCAGGTGCTTTATTATTTTGTTTTGCTTTGAAATAACTATAAGAATGTGATATCCGAATGAGCACGATAATGATTTGAGGAATTAGTTTATATGTATATGAACGTGACTATGGGCTTTAGAATGTATGTCTGTATTATGTAAGCATGATTTTATATCTAACACGATTATCCGCATTTTTCATATGATGTGTTTTGAGCTTCAGAATGTCATGAATATGATTCGAATATTATGTATATACGTATGTGACTCAAGCATGGTTTTATTGTATATAAGCATGTGAATCGGATCAGTTGTAGCTGTAAGTTTGTAAGATTTAACTGTACTTCCCGCATGGTGATGTTATGAATGTGATGTTATGTGATTATGTCTTCGGTCTCTGCTATTGGAGTGTTTTTGGCAGGATATTTTATGTATTAGAGTTGCGCAATGAAAGTGTGGTGCTTTGGATGTTGTCCCTTGGGTTTTGGCTAGTGTGTGTGTATGGCATGACAAAGTATGTTAGATAGCTAGTCTTCTTAACATGATAGTTGGGTACGTTATTATATGGTAATTGTGTCGCATTTGAATGGGTTTTCAGTTAATGCATGGGTATTTGGATATGACAATTGCATGTGTAAATCTCATGTGACTTCGCACGGTAAGGTACTGATATTTGATACCTCGGTAGGTATACCTCGGTAGGTATATGCATGTGATATTGTATGCAGTTCTGCATGATGATACTTGTATCGTGTATTGTATTATGTCTGTTTTGGCCTATTCTCGACATAAGTATATGGTTATGGTTGTGAGTTTTCGAATTAATGCCTTTATTATGCAAGCCTGATTATATATGTGTTATGAATGTTTGCATTAGCCATTGTGAGTGTGTTATGCCTTGATGACCATTGTGAATGGCCATTCATACTCTTGTGTGTTCTCCCCACTAAGCGTTTATCGCTTAGCACGGATTTTCTTCCCGTGCAGGTGGCAGGTTTGGTTCTGTTCGGGTCGCGCATCTGCAAGGTCGGCCACGTAGGAGTTAGAAGTGTTTTATTACATTGTTTTCAGCTTCTGTATTTTGGATTTTTATTTTCCTGTAGTCTTATGTATCTGTAAGGTTTTGGATATTATTTTGGGTTATGTAAACGTTATTATATTTATATATTAAGTTATTCCTTCATTTTATCTTTTGCCTTATGCTTCCGCTGAATGATTATATGTATGTATGTGAGTTATTGTATGTTCAGCTATTATTCCTTTAAAGTTTTTATTTCCTCTGTATTTTCGTATGCATGTCATGTATGAATGTATGCTTCCGCTTAGTGTATGTGTGTATGTGTGTGAGTGAGCGTCGGGTAGCGCGCCCGCCGGCGCCCTTCCAACGGGGGCGACGGTGGGGGTGTTACACAAAGCTTTCCAAAATATGAGGGATGTTTGCTAATTTCTCTTTCCCTTTACTACTTATACCTCTATAGCCTAGTCCTCTTTAGTCCTTCTGACCCTTCATTGTGATAGGTGACTGTGGCCCTTGCAAATTCCTGCCAAGACCAGCTCCTAGAAGAAAATGCATTTGCTTAATCATATTTACCTCCTGATAGCTACCCTCTAAACTTCCTTCTTCACCGATTACTGACACATGGAAACCACTGAACGACTGTTTGGAGATTTCTAGTGCAGAAACCTGATTTTCCCTAGCAGCCCTGATAGTTACTACTTCTACCTCATGCGGTATTTTAATCATTTGATGCAGGGTAGATGGCACTCCCCCAACTTATGAAACCAAGGTCTTCTAAGTAAAGCTGAAAATTTTGCAGGGATCGACAAGACTACAAACTCTGTTTCTATTTCGATGGGCTCGGTTTTGACTATTGCCTTAAAAGTTCCCGAGGACTGCCTTCGGGAGTTATCATAAGCTGTAATAGTCAGGTCAGAATCACTCAGCGTATTTTCATCCAAACCAAAAGCCGAAAGCGCAACCAAAGGGCATACATTTATAGAAGAGCCGTCATCAACCATCACGCAGGAAATATGCTTGCTATTGATCTATGCTTTGATGTATAATGGGCGATTGTGTTTGCGGCCCTCAGGTGGTCAATCTGCATTAGCATAAACCAAATTTTCTCCCGAGCTCCCTTTAACTAAGCCCAGTAACTCAGATGGTGAGATAGTGGTAGCAACAGTGGACTCACATAAGGCTTCTACTAACTTCTGCCTATGTGATGGGGATTGCCTCAGTAAATCCCAAATGGATATCTGGGCCGTTGTCTTCTTCAATTGTTTCATTAACCTAGCCTCCTAAAGTTCTTTTCCTGCAAGCATAGGTGTTGGGTCTTGAGGCCTCTCTACCTCTGGAACTACCTTGCCACTTCGGGTTACAACACCAATGTAGACACTGGGTCCTGAGGCAGCCTAGACTAGGGTTATCCAATGATGATTAGATGCCCGTTCGCAGGCAAAAATATTGAAAGTGATGATTTTTCTGGTGGAAATTTGCTTTTTAAAGAATAAAAAATGAAAAAATAAAAAATATATATTTTAAAAAAAACTAAAAAATAAAAATGTGTTTGAAAGTATTAATTTTATTTCAAAAGGTTTCAATTTAATTTTTTTTTTTAAAAAAAAATTAATTTTCGAACTATTGCGGCAGCCGTAGCTCGCTGGGGGCGAGCGCCCCCAACGCTGCACGCGCACCCCAGCGGAGCGCGCGCTGCAGGCACTCGCCCTTAGGCGCGCGTTCCGCGCCCCCCAGCGCCCAGTATCGCCCAATTTCGCCGTTTTCGTCAATTTCCGCCCCAAAACGTGTTTTTTCACCCAAATTAAGGTTTTTGAGTCCAAATTATATTCTAAAACATTTTTTTAGATAATTAATTAATAAAACCTGATTTTATCATTAAAAACACAGGAAATTGTATTAAAATAAAATTCTTTTCCCTAATTGAATTAGGGCATTTTTTTTCCATTCTATAAATATTTTAGGATGAAAGCCTAAAGGGGGAGCCTCCATTATTTTTGACATCAGATTTTTTGAGAGCTTTTCCTTTCTTCTTCTTTGATTTTTCTTCAAAAAATTTCAGACTTTTATTTTTTCATTAACAAGGATTAATTGAGATTGGAAATTCAAGTTTCAATTCTTAATCATTCTAATTAATTTCTTTGTTTTCTCCATAAACAAAAGGAATTAATTCTCACTTTCAAATCAATTTTCAATCTTTTAAGCATTCTAATTAATTTCTTTGTTTTCTCCATAAACAAAAGGAATTAATTTTCACTTTCAAATCAATTTTCAATCTTTTAAGCATTCAAATTAATTTCTTTGTTTTCTCCAAAAACAAAAGGGATTAATTTCATTGCTAAATTATTTGTTTGAGGAATTTTCCAAGAAGATCATCATTATTCCATCGAATCCAAATCTGAGGGTAAATTTTCTGGGCTCCGAACTAATTATTTTTTATTATTTTGTTCATGTAAGTATTGTTTTTATTGATTTTATTCCTAACATGTAATCAATTAATTTCTTTTGCTTTAATTTCTTATTATTCTTAACATGTATTATTTTGACATGTAATTAATTTATTTTGCCATGATTTCTCATTATTAACATGTAATTAATCCATTCATTTTGCTTTGATTTCTTATTATTCTTAACATGTATTATTTTGACATGTAATTAATTAATTTATTTTTGTTGATCTTTTTGCCATGTAAATATTTATGTTTATTGTGATTAACATGTAAATCATTAATTTAATCATGTTAATTTTGCATCTTAAACCTAATAAACCTATTTTGCCAAACTTAATTAATTTGCATGTTTTCTTTCTTTACCTTTGCATGATGGTCACGTGAACAGTGGCCATCTTGCTCTTTCTTTTCTTTAATTTCCATGCATAACTTTTAATTATTCTTATGCTTTTCATGTGTGGGCCATCCTTCTATTTATTTCCCCTTTAATTCCATCTTGTTCGGTTCACACATACATTATTTCATTAATTCATTCTTTCATTTATCCCTTTTATTTGTTGGATTTATTTACTTGGTTGGCTTAATTTAAATATTTGTTAATGGAATTCATTTAATTTAATTTGGTTCATTATTTTATTTTATGTATTCCATTTTATTTTATTTTATTTATTTTACTTGATTTAATTACTAACCGTAATTTTCATTTTCTTTTTTTGGTTGCAATACCTTATTTTTTTATTTGAGTGTTATCTATGGGCGAGTTGGAGGATCGAGGATTAAAAGCCTTCAAAGTTTGGTTTGCATTTTTTAATTTATGTATTTTCCCTATTTTATTATTTTGTATATTGCATGTAAAATGTATTTTGGATCCGTTTTTATTATGAAAATTCATTTTTTTCTACAATAATTAAAATTGGGATTTTTCCAATAAAATGGACCAATGTCTTATTTTTAACAAATAAAATTTTACTTTCAAATGGAGAATTAATTTTTATAAAATGGGATCACTCATCCCAGTTTTCTCAATTCATGCCCAAAATAATTCACCAAGTTTTTTCAAGATTAATCAAAGGAACCAATGTTCCTAAAATTCAATAAATATCTCGATTTATGTATGATGTATTTTATTATTCTTCTTTTTGTGATGCAGTTATTTATTTATTCATTTTGGGCCCTTGTAATTGATTTTTCGGGCAAGTTTATCCTTTTATTTTATTTATGCTTTCTTTATTTCGGGGGATTGTTCTGTCCTAGATTTTTCTTGCAATTTATTTATTGCTTTATTTTATGCTTTCTTTATCGCTTTCCGATGTGATTGAAATGCGCTGTAAATTTATTGCATGATCGCGTGAGATGAGAGATGAAATTTTGTTTTGTTAAAAACTCATTTATAAACTTAACTTAAGGAATGAATAAAGTGATGTTCCGAACACCTTCTCTGGTTTAAGACCCCCGAGGTTAGATGACCTTTCCTAATTTCTTATAAATTGGGTGGCGACTCTAAAATGCCTCAAAGGTGCCTAAAGGTTTCATGGGATTAGATGAACCTCCCAATGTTCTATTGGGTAGGGGATTCCAAAATGTCTCGTGTTACCCAAGATCAAAAAGACGCGAACCAATCCCTCGAAGCCCCAAATGGCAGGCTCAATAAGGGCCTTGCTGGTCCGGCGTGCGTGACAACCAACTTTTCTCTTTCCTTCATCCTCATAATGCCAAGGATTTGCAAGTTCTTCATCTTTCTTAGTACTCTCGTCTTCTTTTTCACTTTCACCAGTAGACCAACAATCTATTGCTGCCACGGAAATCACTTCTTCCTTCATCTTTCGGGTGATGGCAACATAGTCATTACCATATAGATCTTGCAATACATACCATTGGGGCAAGCTAGACCCAATGATGTACACTAGTGGAGGGACCACATTGTTACCAGACTTCTTTTTCTTCTCCCTCTCTTCTGAATCTGTGATATGCTTATTGTCAATGAGATCTTGGATCTTGTTCTTCAAGGTTCTACAAAAGTCAGTTGGATGCCCTGTGTGCTGATGATAAGCGCAATATCGATCCCCCGTGTGTCCTAGTTGAGCATGGTTTCTAGCTAGCCTCTGCTCTAAAGGTCTCAATTGCCCTTCTTTCACCAGCCTTTCCAAAACCCAAGTCAGAGGTCGACCTAAATTTGAATAATACCTGTGGCCTTGGTTGGATTCTGTGGCCGAGACCTCAGCTATCCTGTCACTCTTGTTATTGCTGCTACTTCTAGTACTGGCAGACCTATTTCCCGATTGGTTGCCTAAGTTTTTCCTAGCAAAGCTATCCTAGCTTGCCTTCTTCGTCAAATACTCACTCTCTGCTTTGATAGCTATATCTTTTAGAGACTCCCAGTCCTTGAGCCCCTTCATCTTTAACCCTTCCTTAAGATACGGGTTTCTTTTCATCTCCATCACCCGATTTCTCCATCGAGTAAGATACTCGTGGAATGACTCATTAGGTTTCTGCTGAAGTAGCTCCAAATCCTTTAAAGTAACCTCCATTCGTGTGCTACAATCATACTATTTAAGGAAATCTTCAGTCAACAAGTCTCAATCTTCTCTTGTTCTCCTATCCAACCCGTGGTACAAATCTACAGCAGGCCCAATCAAGCTGAGGTAGAAATATTCCACCTTTTGTCTCTTAGTAAG
This sequence comes from Excoecaria cochinchinensis, assembly GCA_947683425.1. Lineage (NCBI taxonomy): Eukaryota > Viridiplantae > Streptophyta > Magnoliopsida > Malpighiales > Euphorbiaceae > Excoecaria > Excoecaria cochinchinensis. The sequence goes on from CANTUQ010000116.1 coordinate 1,522,476, forward strand.
CATAGTGCCCTTCATCACATGCGTGTACTGCTTGATGTGGGCAGATGGATCTGAGATGCCATCAAACATGGGAAGATCGAGCATCTTAAACCTCTGAGGAAGCATCTCCTCATCATCTAAATCCCTATCCTCGGGGCTTATCCCCTTTCCTACAGATAGTAGGCGGGCTATCGCCTCCACTCTCTCTTCTATCTTCTTTAAGGCAGCATCCTCTTTAGAAGGTTTAGCTTTCACTACACTGAGTTCCTCTTGCTCATCCTCTATGAAATCCTCTTTAGTCCTATGTCCCCGGACCCTTCTAGGTTCAACATTTGCAAGAGCTCTTGGCTCAATAGCAGGAGGTGGTTCTACAACTGCTGCCGGAGGTGCCTCTCTGTTTAGAATCTGTTTGACTTGTCCTCCGGCAGGAGCGGCAGGTTGTTGACCAGCCGGTGGTGCTAGAGCAGCGGTTAAGTTACCCATCATTGCCATCATTCTTTGCTCAAATTTCTCAAATCTTCGCTCCATTTCTTGAACCCTTTGGTCTATCTCTTCGGTGACCATAGCCCGGGCGGCATTTGAGTCTTGGTTGGCCATGTCTAATGATAATTCTGACGGAATGGATTTGGTGCTATCTGAAAGTGACTTTGAACCCCTAGTGTGAGACTCGCTCTAATGACTCGAAGAATGGATTTCTTCTTACCAATCGGCCATCAGGACCCCTAGACCACTGATTCATACCTATGATGGCTGAAAGATTCAAATTGTTAGCATGATGCGTGAATGACATTAAAAATGCATGGTCGTGTTGATGCAGCATAGACAACCACATACAAGTAAGTAGATCCTTTTGTAGACACCGGGTCCTGAGGCAGCCCAGATCAGAGTTACCCAAGGATGATAAGATGCCTGTTCACAGGCAAAAAGGTTGAAAGTGATGATTTCCTTGCCAAATTTGCATTTTAGAGTAAAATAATAAAAAATAATAAAAAATGTATTAAAATTTAAGTTTGAAAATTGAAGTTTGAAAATTATAGGATATTTAGTTAATTTTAAAAATAAAAAAAATGGATGTCGGACGCGGTGGCGCCGTGTGGCAGCCTGCAAGCGCGTGGGCGCAGCTCGCGGCGCCCGCACATGAGGCATCACTCTGCACACTGCTGTGCGCTGGGCGAGCGCACGCACGCCGACGGGTATCGGTCGCCCCCGTTCCGCCGAAAATACTGATTTTAGGCCCAAATTTGATTTTTTCGGGATTTTTTCACCAAATTTGATTTTTTATCCCATTTTAAAAGGTTTTTCATGATTTTTCCATTTTTAAATATACATAAATAATATTTGAATTAATTAATTAGTTTTCCATAAATAATTAATTTTTTTCTTTTTTTCTTAATATAAATAGAAAAAGATGAAACAAAAAAAGGATGATTCATTTTTTAGGGTTTTTTCTTCTTTTTTCTCTTCTTCTCTTCTTCCAAAAATCCTCTCTATATTTTTTAGGTTATCTCCTCAAAAATAAAAATTGTTTAAGACTAAAAAGTTTAATTTTTTCATGAATATTTATTCTTGAGACAAAGAAAAATCATTCTATGCTCTTGAGATATTTTTATTTACTTTTTTCTAATTGATTTTTTTCTTCTTGAGACAAAGAAATTCATTCTTTGTTCTTGAGAAGTTTCATAATTTTTATTTCCTCTTCAAATAAAAATATTTTTTTTTTATCAATAATCATTCTTTAGACAAAGAAATTCATTCTTTGCTCTTAAGAATTTTTAGTTTATTTCATATTTTTTTTTGGAATAAAATTCCAATTTTTATCATCTTTAATTCTAATTTTGTAAAACAAAGTAAGGAAATCAATCATGTTTTTTCCCCTCATCGAATCCGAACTCTGAGAGTAAACATTCTAGGCTCGATCTCTTTTTTTTTTTCTTTTATTTATTTTTGTTCATGTTTAATTGATTTAACATGTAAATTTTTATTGTTTTCATTTATTTATTTATTCTATTGTTTGTATATTTGTTTTATTTAATATGTTTATATATTATTATTATTATTATTATTATTATTATTATTATTATTATTATTATTATTATTATTATTATTATTATTATTATTATTATTATTATTATTATATTTTAATGTATTAATTCATTAACATGTTGTTTTATTTATTTCAATTATATCATTTAATTCCTTTGTCATTCATAATGCATTTTTTTCATTTCTTTTAATTTATTAACATTTTAATTCATTTGTCATTTTGATGTCATCTTATTTTATTTTTTTTATTTTATTATTTATTATATATTTAATTGATTTAGTTACTAACATTATTTTATTTGTGTTTATTTTTTATTCCAATACTTATTTTCTTTGCTTGCGCATTCTCGCGAGCAAATGGCGAGATCCAGGAGATTCGTTTGGGTTGACTATTTATTTGCATTATTTGTAATATTTTATTTATTTGACTTTTTCATTTATTTTGCAATGTAATTCTTAATAAAATTATTTATTTTATGCACGTTTAAAAACAAAATCACAAAAATATTTTTATTAATTAAACTTGGAACTTTTTCTAATAAAAATGGGACCAATGTCCCAATTGTTCTATCCAAAATAAATTGTCACATTAAAATTATTTTCTTTAACCATGCATGCGAGGACCAATGTCCTCATCCTTAATAAATAACCCATTTTATGTATGATTTATATTTTATTTACAAATGGAGGTTGTATTCCGCCCCTAGTTTTGTTGTAATTTATTATACTCTTATTTACTTTGTTTTAATCTTATTTTATTTACCGCTTTCATTATATGATTGACATGCACTTAACTTACTGCATTTAAATGAATGAGAAAAGGGAAGAAATCTTAAATTCAAAACTCAATTGTAATTTAATAAATGTATGAATAAATGGGAAGTCCCGAGCCATTTCTGGTCTTAGACTCAACGAGGTTAGAGGACCATCTCAATGTCTCATTGGGGCGGGGCCTCCAAAATATCTCTTGTTGCCCAAAAAGGCGCAATTTGCATAGTCCTAGGCTCCATGAGGTTAGGGGACCATTCCAATGTTCTATTGGAGTGGGGCCTCCAAAATATCTCTGGTTTGCCCAAAATGGATGCATATGCGCTGTCTTAGGCTCACTGAGGCTAGACAACCTTTCCCAATATTCTATTGGGTGGGGGCTCCAAGAAACCTCCTTGTTGCCCAAAATAGACGTACTTGTAATGTCTTACAAGTTTTCACGAACCTCTCTCGATCGCCCTAAAAGCGGGCAGTTTGGGGCACCCCGAGGTTCAGCGAGCGTCACAATGGCGACTCCGCTGGGGACTTAAATGAGACTTCACTTTGAAAGTACCTTGATTAAAACATATAATTGAGTTTTAATTTAAAATTTTCATTCCTTTTCGAAATTGCATTGCATATCATTAGAGCCTTAGATCTATGCTAGTTTGGTCCCTCTATTAACCTTGGTGCATTCCCGGAGCACGACCCTATGTTCACTCAATGTAGGGAAGTGTTAAGGATAATCACCAGCTCAAACCTCATACCATCATGGTATTTTAAATGGAGACCCGACCGGTCGCTACGCTCATGATGAGCTAGACCCGTTGGCAGGGACCGTGCTTGGGTAGACATAAAGTATCATCACCCTGGCCAAAGCTCATATAATGGCAATGGATACTTCCCCTAGGTGGTATGAACCATAATATTATGCTTGCTGTATGGTTCATTTTGTATTGGACAAACCCAGATAATCTGATTGGTCACCTAATCAAAGGCTTACATGCCCCGATAGGTCCATGTCAATTTATTCGGACTGCCTAAATATGCAATGGTCAAAATCCCATATGCTTATACAATGGATAAGAGAGGTTATACTGCCGGTTTTCCACCGTGCACCATGTGCGTCCATTGGGTTTCCAACTAACCCATGGATCAAGCGCGCCTAGGGAAGAGACTTCACGACCTCGTGTGTGGGAGAGATAAGGTTGGAAGAATCTACTTGCTTGCATGTGCTTGTAGATATTGCACAGCATGCTCATGTATCGCGTGTCATTCATGCATGTTAAAAAAAATAATAATAACAAAAAAAAAACATATACATTTCCTTCGTGTGTGTGTATAGCCTTTTGTTTGCATATTATTTTTCACATGTACATATCATCTTGTGTATAATTTTTATTCGGGTTTCCTACTAACCCATGGATCAAGCCCGCCTAGGGAAGAGACTGCACGACCTCGTGTTTGGGAGAGATAAGGTTGGAAGAATCTACTTGCTTGCATGTGCTTGTAGATGTTGCACAGCAAGCTCATGTATCGCCTGTCATTCATGCATGTTAAAAAAACTAATAATAACAAAAAAAAAACATATACATTTCCTTCGTGTATGTGTATAGCCTTTTGTTTGCATATTATTTTTCACATGTACATATCATCTTATGTATAATTTTTATTTCTTTTTTTCATGCATCACATGTGTCATTGCAATCCCTATATCTTTCAGTCATCGATGACGATTTGCATAGCATGATCATGCATTGCATGTCATTCATGCATAAGAAAAAAACATGTACATTTCATTTCGCGTGTGTACATTCTATTATATGCATATAATATTTACATGTACATATCACCCTGTGCATAAATCTGTTGCATGCATTGCATACATAATTCTAACCTCTTTAATTTTTTAGCCATTATATACCATTTATTGCACAGCACGACCATGCATAGCATGAAACACCCCGTTCCTACCCTAGTAGTTTGAGCCTTTTGTGTGTGTGATTTTGTATGTATAATTTTGGCATGCGTTATTTTTTGAGTATGTGTTATGGTTTAAATTATAGCATTATGTATTTTGGGGTTTTATTGGGTGTGAGTGTGTATATGAGAGTAGGGTGTATTTTAGAAGGTGAGGTTGATTTTGAGTGTATGAAGGAGGATGGTAGTTGGATGTGTGTTAGTAATGTGCACCTTTGAGAGTGTGCCATGTGGCATGTGGGAGTGGTTTATATAGTGCAGAGAGGAGAGAGAAGACAGCTGTTCCTTTTTTCCTTTTTCCCCGTTTCTTCCTTTTTCCTTAACCCGTTCTTCATCTTCTTCTTCCTTTATTCTTTACTTTCTTGTGATTCTTCCCTTTTGTTGGAATTTTTGGTGAGTTTGGGTAGCTTGAAGCTGGTTTGGTAAGTTTGTAGCTAGTTCTCCTTCTTTATCATCTTCTTCCTTTATTAGATTGGTTAGTATGTATTTTTGGGTTAAGAGTTTGAATTCTGTTTTGATGGGTGTTTTGTTCAGAGGTCCCTCCTAGAGAGCCTAAGGGTAAGGAGATAGTAAGTGGAAGCGGATCCCCGTGATTAGAGCTCAAGAGTTCGAGGTTTGGGAACGTTTGTCACTTTTGTGCATTTAATGTGATTTTTATACTTTTTGTGGTAATTGTTAGAATTGATGATATATATTGTGTGTATTGGTATCTAAATGACATAGGAGTTGATTATTTTAAGTCGAGATGCATAATTTGTGAAGAATTGAACCTAAGTATGATTTTGTATGAATTTTTAAGAGAAAGGGCTGGTTTATTGAATTCTAGAATTTAATCTTGTTAATAGTGTGTTTTGATGGTAATAATTGGATTATAAGTTGGATTTAAGGTTGTTTAAGATGTTGTGAATGATTAATTTGTGTGGGGTTGAGTTTTGAAGTCAATTGGAGGTTTGGGTAATTTTGGGAGTGTGATTTCTGCAGATTTTTCGCATAAGAGTTGGAAATCACGACTCTGTCGCGAGAGCGACAGAGCTCGATGAATTCAGCCTTCGCGCATGGCCAAGCGTTGGGTTGCCAAGCCGCCGCAGCGAGAGCATTCTATCGCGAGCGCTCGGCTACCGAGCGGATTGGGCAGTTCTCTATCGCGAGGGCGTACCTATGCTCGAGCGCGGCAGCTTTGGCTGGCTGCTCACTGTCACGAGCGCGACGCTCATCGCTAGTGCGATAGTGAGATGTGCTTTTGTCTCCGCACGAGCACGAAGACTTCCGCGATCGCGACTTGGGGCAAGTTTTGCCTCTGTCGCGAGCACAACAGATGTCGCGAGCGCAACACCTCCTGGCTTCAATTTGATTTTTCTCTTATGCTTTCGATGTTTAGTTTCCGAACTTGTGGTGCTTTTAGTCTAAAATAAACTATCATGCATCATACTGTTCTATGTTTTTGTCTCCTTAAATTATATACAAGCCAATACCCAAAACCATACTAATTTAAGTTCATTTACATGCCATGAAACTTAACATATTTAAGATTCTTTAATAATATTTCTTCGATTCAGCTCCCAAAATTCAGTATATGCTTTGGGCTCCGCTCAGAATGGAGTGCCTACATATAGTCAAATAAAATTACGTGCTGAGCATTAAATATACTCAGTGGTGATTGCAAATCCAAGGATTTCCACTAGACTAAGTTCACATATGTAAAACATATATATTTATAATATATAAAATATCAAATTAAACTAATATTTAATTCACTAAATTTTTATGCATGCAATTATGCTTATAATTACAATTAAATCCTTCACTTTATAACATATATACAATTAGTACACATAAAAATTCATATTTATATTTTAGTCCTTTAACTATGGTATAATTACGATTTAGTCCCTAAACTTCTTTATATTTATGAAAATGCCATCAATTCATTTTCTTTACACTTTTAACCTTCATTAAACATGCAAATTACCATTTATTCCCTAAATTAATAAAATTATATCAAATTACATTTTAGTCCCTAAAAAGTCACTAATTTACATAATTACCCAATTATTTACATTTTTGCCCTTCACAACCCTTATTATACTATTTATGGCCAAATTACTATTTTACCCCTAAACTTTTTATTTCTTTCAATTAGGTCATTTTTCATCATAAATTTCATTTTTACTTCAACTCAAGCATATTATTCAAATTTTTTTCATATTGCCTCTTGTATAATACTGGTAAAAATCTTCGAACTGGATACATGAGACGTGAACCCTATAGGTTCAATACATATTAGAGGGACCCCGAAGTACCGCCTCTACATTTCATTTCATTTGGCATTTCAGCATTCAATACATTGGGTGGGACCGTCATTAGCCTATAATAAGTGAGACGTCATGCTCACCCCCGCGGTTTAGTGTCCCTATGGCTAGCCACTATATCCTAAGCAATATTTGACTACCAGAGTACTACATAGGGCATTAAATTGTTCCAATTATACATTTTTATATTACAATATGCACAATTAATGGAATCTTACCTTATCATTCCATTCTTTTCAATGTAAATCAATCATTATACCATTTTATACCATTAAACTCATTATTTCATCATGGTATACATTAGTATTCACATACATACCATTATATGACATCATAACACATTAAAAATCACATTTTCACCATGTACACCATTCGGCCAAGGCATACATCAACCATCATGTTTATTTTTCTTTCCTTTATTCATTTAGTTAACTAAATGCCATGCCAAACAACACATATACATCATTTATATGCCATAAATATCATACATATTATGGAAAATGCAAGGCATATCATTCAACCAAGCTATACCATCATCACCAAAATTTATCTTTTCATTTTAACTATCCAAATCATCATTTTTAGCCTTTTCATGCATATTTATAAGGTTAGATTCAATTAAACATGCATATTTCACATACTTTGTTCCTAGACATAACCTAAAATCAAAATTAAGTAATGGAAATAGATGGATTTTGCAATCACTAACCTTGCATCCTTGCGTAACACTCCTTTGTACTCCTTTTTCCTGGCCTTTTCCTTTGAAGGACCTTCCTAACCTTGGTTACCTAATGGAGGCTGAAAACATACATCAAGATCTACTCGAAATCTTGCTTCCTTTTCACAAGATAATCACATAAACATTACCTACACATCTTAAAGTACCTATAAGAACCCATGAACCAATTTGAAAACACCTATATCACGTACCTCAATTTTACACCCAAACTTTAAAGTCTTGGTTTTTTCCAATTCAATCACTTCTAATGGACTCCAATCACCACACTATGTTATAGAGGAGCCGAAATTTACATAGGAGGTTAATATTTGAGGAGAGATAAAAAGAGAATTGGAGAAAATGGAGAAATATTAATGGAGGTCAATTCGGCCAAGGAAGTGGAGAAGAGAGCTGCTGGATTTTTCAGGTTTTGTCTAAAGAATTATGATATTTAGGCTATTTATAGGTGGTTTAATGGGTTGGGCCTTGTCCAACCAATGTGGCCCAATCTATTCCCTTTTTGATTTTTAAGCCCATTTTTGAACCCAAAATGATTTTTATCATTTTATCAATTCATTTTCTCACCAAACTAATTCCAAAATTCTTGTAATATAGAATATAGCCTCCATACAAAATTCTAGCTCAATCAAAGTTCGTTTGAGGTCCGATTCACTTAAACCGGTTCGATTAGACACGTTTTCTACACTGCCGTAAAAATAAATTTTTCACTGTCTAAAATTTCTAAATATCATCTAGAGTTATTATATACCTTCAAAATATCATTTTGACTCTAGTTATCATCTTTAAAAATTAAGTCAAAGAATTATAATGGCCCAAATACTAGCCTTGTAGCATTTAGTGAATTCTATAGAGTCTGTAATGTGATTCTGGTATAGAGTGATGGCTTGAGTACCTTTGACTACAGAAGAGTTAAAGAGTTAAGCATGCTCGAGGCATAACAATCCCTAGGATTGGTGACCTTGGGGTGTCATATAGCTAAAAATTGATAGCAGTTAATGAAAAATTTTTATGTGGCAATTTTGATCTGGGGATTGTTAGGAGTCCAGTGGTAAAAATTGGAGTGAAAATGAGGCCAATTGGGGCTTCAAAAGTCAAGTTGAAGTTGCCTCTAGTTCGGTTAAATAGTAACTAGGGTTGACTAAACTTTGACTTAATTTTTAAAAATAATAATTGAGGTCTAAAGTGTGTATTGCGGGTTATATAATGGCTTAAAAAAATTTTAGAAATTTTTAATAGTAATAGATTAGTGAATTACGGCAGAACCGAACAGTGTTAAATCGGACCGATTTAAGTGAATCGAGCACCAAATGGACTCCGATTGAGTTAAAATTCTGGAAGGAGATTATTTTTCATATTATAAGAATGATGGAATTGGTTGGGAGTGAAAATAAGTTAAGAAACTTATATTTACCATAGAACAGTGGAACATGGTCTAAAAATCAAAATTTTGGTTCAAACCGGTTAGACCACTTTGGTTGGATCGGTTTGGTTCAAATTCAGCCTATATAAAGCCCCCAAGACCAGATTTATCTAGAGAAATCCCTAGAGAAATGGCCTCACTCCTCCTCCCTTTAGCCGAATTGATGTTTCTTCATCTTATTCCTCCATTTTCTTTATTTCTCTTCAAATCTCTCCTCACATATAAGCCTCCTAAACAACATTAAACCTCTCTAAAATCTGGTGATGGTGACTGGAGTCCATTTGGAGTGCTAGAAGTTGAAGAAAATGAGTGAAAAAGTTTATGTGTCAAATTGAGGTATGTAAAGTTGATATTTTTAAATTGGTTTAAAGGTTCAAATAGGTATTTTAGGATGTCTGGAGTATGTTTATGTAATTTTATTGCATAAAGGAAGCAAATTTATGGTGATTTATTTGATGTTTATATTCAGTCACTGTTAGAGCATAAGGAAAGTGATGGTGTTTTAAGGAGCCACAGCTATGGAATGATGTTTAAGAAGTGGAAAAAAAGAAAATAATGTTAGTGGATACAATATCCTTTATTTTCCATGAATTTTATTTAGTTTTAAACTTATGTATATGATGGAATTGTGTGAACTATGCATGTATAATTAAACCTAAGGATATACACATGTTTATGGCTATGAAAAATGATGATTTAAAAGATAAATGATGAAAGAATAAATTTGTAGGAAGAAATCTGATGTTGGCCGAATTGGTTTCATAAGTTTAACATGGATTAATTTAAGGTTTAATGATATTTAAATGTGTATTTAAGCTAATTTTCATGTAACTAAATTAATGAGATGATTAAATGAAGGAAATTAAGTTTGTATGAAAATTCTAAGTCATGGTCGAATGTATACTTTAGTTATATTTCGGTATATTTTGATGTTTTTATAATTAATGGTTATATAGTTATGTTAATATGTATCAAATATAATTGAATAAGTGTCAAATAGTAGAAAAACAAATTTGAGTGCAATTTACATGGTATGGCTGAATGGTAGTATGAAGTATGTTAGGGTGCATTTTATCAATTTAAGGAATATTAGACCATAAAATGAATGTATAATTAAAGTAGAGTGTATAATAATTTATTTAAAATTCTTAGATTATTAATGAATAATAAATGGATTAGAAGTTTACTTGAATTAGAATAGAAAATGGATTAGAAGTTTAATTGAATTAGAATTCTAAATGGATTAGAAGTCTAATTGAATTAGAACTCTAAATGGATTAGAAGTTTAATTGGATTAGAACTCTAAATGGATTAGAAGTTTAATTAGATTAGAACTCTAAATGGACTAGAAGTCTACTTGGATTAGAACTCTAATTCGATTAGAATACAAAGTGCATTAGAATTTCAATTTGATAATTAATTAAATTCTTTACTGAAATATTGATTAAGGAAAATAATGATAGTATAATGTAAATAATTTATTATGTATTAAGTGAATATTATGGAATAAGTTATGTTTAAGCAAAGACATGACATAAGTAAGAATAATATGTAAATAAAATAATAAGTAAAATGGAATTAAATATAATAAAAAAGAAATTAAGTGTACTAATGGTAGTGTAATAAATAAGTAGCATGTGATTATAGAATGGTTATTATGTAATAATTTCATGGCATATAAGTATAATAAATAATTTAAGAATTAAAAAGGTAATGTATGTGTGGTTATTCATTATTATAAGTAATATAATTATATGTAAGAATAAAAGTAATGTTATGTTAAGATATGATATGAAATGAATATGGCTATTAAGAATATGAATATGTCTATTATGGAATGAATATGGCTATAAGGAAAGATTATGGTTATTATGAAATAAATATGGTTATGGATATAAAGAATTAAAGAATTAAAGTGTGCAAATTGTTGCCCTTAGTATACTGGTAAAGAATCACCAGTACAGGATATAGTTGGCTAGCCATAGGGACTTTTATACCGCGGTTCAAGTCAAATGACTCGTATGTGTAGGCCAATGACTATCTACTATGTATGGCACTATGCCATTATGACTTAAGGAAATGATGGATTATTTTTATGGCTCAGAGTAATGGTCCCTAGTGGACATTTACTCTTATGGCTCTTAGAGTAGTAATCCTTAGTTATTACTTACTCTTATGGCTCTAGAGTTAGTGGTCCTTAGTGGTCACTATCTCTTATGGCTCTTCGTCCCATGTATTTGGTTTAGAGATTTCTACCGGATAAATGCTAGGGACAAATTAAAGAAAATCGATTAAAATGAATAAATATGAAATAATAAGAGAAATAAAGTAAATAAATACTAAATTGTAAGGATTTATAAGTATTAGGGGTAAAATCATAATTATGCTTAATAGTGTAAGAAAAGAAGGTAATTAAGGAAAATAAGTAATTAATTGATAAAATAAGTAATATGATAGATAGATATGGATTAAATGTGGAAATATGCATAAAACGTAAGTTTAGGGACTAAACGGTATTTCTGCCCGTTAAATAAAAAATTAAGTATGAAATAAGAATAACTAATGGCATAATTGTAAGTATAGTGAAGTTAAGTGCCAAAATCATAATTTAATGGAAAATTAAGGATTAAAATGTAATTTAACTTGAAAATAGTATTTTAAGGACTAAGTGGTAATTTATATGTCAAATAATGAAATAAATATAAAAATAAGAATAGATAATGGTGTTATTGTAAATAAGAGAAATGGAGGGTAATATGATAATTTAGTAAAATGTAGGGACCAAATTGAAAACTGATAATAGTAATGTTAATTAAAGGATTAAGATGTAATTGACCATAAATAGCATTTAAATGTAAATGAAATTTTAAGAAATAATTAGAATTATTATATGTTAGTAATAATAATAATAATAATAATAATAATAATAATAAAGATTTAACAAAGAAAAATAAGTAGGGATAAAAATAAATGTTATGTATATGTATAGTAATATTTAATATGGAAAATTATGATAAATTAACTAATAAGAAGAATTGATTTAAGTGGTATGCTTATTAAAGGATAAAATATGAAATTAGTTTTTTAGACATTAATGCATAATTAACTATAGTGAATATGAGTTATGAATATAAATGTGAAATAAATAATGTGAAGTAAGTAATTAATTATATAATGAATAATGTGCATGCTAATGAATAAAAGTAATGTATGTAAGCTTTTAAATTATGCATGTGTGTATGAAATTAGTTGTGGAAAATCTAGGATATGTATCCACCACTGGGCATTTTTAATGCTCAGTGCGTAAAGTGTAACTACGTGCAGGTTAGTGTAGATTTTGATGTAGCCGAAGATGTAGTGACGACCGAAGGAAGTATTCGACAACAAGAATAGAAGGATTGGCATGGCATGTATATGACTGTAGTTGATGAAAGCAGGGATGTATGGTATAAGTTTATGAATTGTGTGTTAGTGCAACTATTATGTTATTGTATATGTTTGATTGTGATTGTTAAAAAAAAAAATCCTACCGATCTGTTACGTGCATTGTAGTGTATGTCAGTGTAATGTTGTGACATCCGGTATCCGTACCACTTACGGGTATAGGGTGTTACAGTCAAAATTTAGTCAAACTTGGTTACTATTTGAAACAAAGCAAGGGCCAACTTCAGTTTGACTTTTTGACACCTATTTGACCTCATTTTGCACCAGTTTTTACCACTAGACTCCTGATAGTCCACAGATTAAAATAGGCGAATAAATCTTTTTATAGCATACAGCTACCATTTTCAGCTATATTGCTTCCCAAGAGGTCACCCATTCTAGGATTGTATCCCTTTAGCACACTTAACCTTTTAACCTTACTATAATTAAGGGTACTAAAGGTATCACTTTCATACCGAAACCACATTAGAGACTCCATAGATTTCATTGATTAATACTAAGCTAGAATATGGGCAATTACATGGGTTGACCAAACCCGATCATATACAAAGGTGGGGGACTATATTATTGCCCGACTTCTTCTTCTTCTTCTTCTTCTTCTTCTTCTTCTTCTTCTTCTTCTCTCTTTTCATGATCCGTGATCTGCTTGTACTCGATAAGATCTTTGATCTTGTTCCTCAAAGTTTGGCAATAATCTATCAAATGCCTAGTGTGCTGATGATAGGTGCAATATTGGTTAGCTCTATGCCCCGGCTATCCGTGATTCATAGCTGGCCTAGGCGGTAATGGTTGCAACTTACCCTCCTATATCAATCTCTCTAACACCTAGGACAAAGACCGGCCCAAATTAGAATACTACCTCTGGCCTTGTCCAACTTCGGTAGCTAAAACCCCAGCCGTCTTACCATTTCTATTGTTACTGCTCCCAGCATTGCACGACTTGTTCCCTAATTGGTTCCCATAATTTTTCCTAGCAAAGTTATTTTGGCTTGCTTTCTTTGCTAGGTAAGCCCCCCAGCCTCTATAGCGATATCTTTAAGTGACTCCCAATCTCTGAGCCCTTTAAAGCTGAGTAAGTCCCTTAAGTAAGGGTTGGAGTTCCTGATGAATTGTTTGATCTAGTCATCGGTATCAGGCTTTTGCTTCATCTCCATGACCCTATTCCTCCATCTAGTGAATATGGAATGACTCATCGCTCCTTTGATGTAAGAGTTCGAGGTCCTTTAAGGTGACCTCCATTCTCGTGCTGCAATCATACTACCTTAAACACTCTTCAGTCAAAAGATCCCAATCCTTCTTGTACCTCTTGTCCAACCCGTGATACCAGTCTATGGCCGGACCCACAAGACTAAGGTAGAAATATTTCACCTTCTCCTTTTTGGTCAACCCTATTGTAGACACCGGGTCCCGAGGCAGCCCAGACCAGGGTTACCTAATGATGATTAGATGCCTGGTCACAGGTAAAAATATTGAAAATGATGATTTTCTTGTGAAAATTTGCTTTTCAGAAATAAAAAAATATATATTTTAAAAATTAAAAATGAAAAAGGAGCTTGGAAGCATTAATTTTAGGTCAAAAAGTTTTAATTTAAAAAAATATATATATTTTTCGGAGGGTTATGGCCGTAGCGGCGTGCTAGGGCGAGCGCCCGCGCGCAGCGCTCGAGATGTGTCCTCCACCGTGAGGCCGTGCTTCGCGCGGGCAAGTTGCCGCTGCACCTCCGGCCCAGCGTGCGCTAGCTCGCCGATTTCGCCCAATTTCGCTGAAAATGCATTTTTTTCACCCAAATCCGGGATTTTGAGTCCAATTTGAACTCTCAATCATTTTTTTTGGATAATTAAAAATAAAAGCTGATTTTATCATGAAAAAATAGAGAAATTGGATTAAAATTAATTTCCTTTTTCTAATAGAATTAGGGCTTTTATTTCGAAGGATGTAAATAGTTTGAGATGAAAAAAACCTAAAGGGGGAGCCTCCATTGTTTTTTTTAGATCTTTTTTTGGGAGGATTTATTTTCTTCTTCTTTGATTCTTCTTCTTTAATTTCAGATTGTTTTTTTTTTCAATTGACAAGGATTAATTGAGATTGAAAAATCAATTTTCAATTCTTAAGCATCCAAATTAATTTATTTATTTTCTCCATAAACAAAGGAATTAATTTTACTTCTAAATTATTTTTTTTTGTGGAATTTTTCAAGGAGATAAATCATCATATTCCTTCCATCAAATCTAAATCTGAGGATAAATTTTATGGGCTCCAAACTAATTATTTTCATCTTATTCTCTTATTTTTATTTAATTATTTTTTTTGTTCATGTAAATATTGCTTTCTTGATTTTTTTTTATTTTTAACATGTAATTAATTAATATATTTTGCTTTGATTGATTTTCTTTGTCATTTAAATATTTATGTTAATTGTGATAACATGTAAATAATTAATTTAATCATGTCAATTTTTCATCTTTAATTTAAACATCCTATTTTGTCTTGGTTTTGTTTTCTTTTCTTTGCATGATGGCCACGTGAACAGTGGCCATCTTTGCCTTATTTTCCTCATTAATTCCAATTTATTTTGTCCACACACACACATTCATTCATTCTCACCTTCATATATTTTTATCCTTTTTATTTATTTGATTTATTTACTTGATTGGCTTAATTAATATATTTGTTAGTTGGATTCATTTAATTTAATTTGGTTCATTATTTTATTTTATGTATTTCATTTAATTTGATTGATTTATTTTATTTTATGTATTTTATTTGATTTGATTTAATTACTAACCTTAATTTTTTTTTTCTTTTTGGCTACAATGCTTGTCTTTTTATTTGAGGATTATTCATGGACGAAGATGGAGGATCAAGGAATTAAGAGCCTCATTTTGGTTTGCATATGTAAATTTCGTATTTTCCTTTATTTTGATTTATTTGTCGCATTTGTGTATTTTATGTAAAATTGTTTAATTTTTTGCACGTTTAATAAAAAATCACTAAAAATATTTTTATTAATAAATTGGATTTTTTCTAATAAAATGGACCAATGTCCTATTTTAAACCAATGAAATCTCATTTTCAAAGGGAGAATTAATTTTCATAAAATGGGGTCACTCATCCCGGTTTTCTCAATTAATCCCCAAAAATAATTCTCCAATTTTTTAAGCTAATAAAAGGAACCAATGTTCCTAAAATCTAATAAATGTCCCCATTTATGTATTATGTATTTTCATTCTCTTTGCGTATTTATTCGTTTATTCATTTTGGGCCCTTGTAATTAATTTTGGAGCAATTCTACTTATTCATTTATTTATTTAAGTTTTTATTTTTGGGGATTGTTCTGTCCCATTTTTTCACTTGTAATTTTTTTATCGCTTTCTTTATTGCTTTCCAAAGATGCTTGAAATGCGCTTTAATTTTGTTGCATGATTGCGTGAGATGAGAGATGAAATTTCAATTTCTTAAACTCATTTATAAACTTGACTTAAGGCATTAATAAGAGTGAAGTTCTGAACACCTTCTCTGGTTTAAGACCCCCGAGGTTAGATAACCTTTCCTAATTTCTTGTAAATTGGGTGGCGACTCCAAAATACCTCAAAGGTGCCTAAAGGTTTCATGAGATTAGATGAACCTCCCAATATTCTATTGGGTAGGGGATTCCAAAATGTCTCGTGTTATCCAAACTCTAGATGCTAACCCTTCTTGGACCCTTAAAACGGGCCGGGATCCGGGCAATGCATCACACCTATGCCTTTCATCATCAGGGTGTACTGTTTAATGTGTGCAGATGGGTCTAAAGTACCACCGAACTTCGGTGCTCAGGCATCTTGAACCTTTGGGGCAACAACTCTTCATCCCTAAGATCTCTATCATCGGGGTTGATCCCCTTTATAGCTGATAACAAGCGGGTGATCTGTAATGGCCCATAAGGTACCCTAGTAGTTTGGAAGTGTAATTGAATTGTAAGGATACAAGAGTAAATGGAATAAGTGTGAATTTATGAGTAAAGGAGGACATAATTGAAAGAGATTGAAAGTAATTGCGTGAAAAAAGTTGATTTGGGGGGACTAAAAGGGAGAATTGCCAAGGATCAAGTGGGATATATGCTTTGAGTGGGACAAGTGGCTGATGGCTTGACATGTGGATTGTTGTGGGCTTACCATATAATGGCCTGTATGCTAGCTTAGAAGTATTCAGTGCATTCTGTAGAATCTGTAGTGTGATTATGGTATGATATGGTGGTTTTAGTACCTTTAATTGCAGTAGAGTTAAAAGGTTAAGCGTGCCTGAGGCATAACAATTCTAGGATGGGTGACCTATCGGGGTAGCTTTATAATTGAAACTGACAGGAGTTCACTAAAAAATTATTATTTGGCAAATTTGACCTATGGACTGTCAAGAGTCTAGTGGTAAAATTTGGTGTAAGAATGAAGTCAAATAGGTCCCCGAAAGTTAAGTTGAAGTTTGCCTCTAGTTCGGTTCAAATAGTAACCAAGGTTAACTGAACTTTGACCGAATTTCTAAAAATAGTAAATGCATTTAAAATGATGTATTATGGGAAGTAAAATGATTCTACATAATTTTTAGGAATTTTAGACAATAATAGATTAGTAAATTACGGTAGAACCGAACAGTGTTGTACCAGACCGATTTGAGTGAACGGGGCCCCAAACGAACTCTGATTGAGCTTAAATTTTCTGTGAAGGCTAAATTTTATATTCTAAGAATGATGGAATTATTTTGGAGAGAAATTGAATTGATTTAGTGGATAAATATCAGATTGGGTTGAAAAATGGCCTAAAAACTAAAAATTGGTTCAAATCGGTTCGACCACCTTGCTTGGACCTGGTCTGATTCAATTTTCCCCATATATAAACATCTTTCCACCTAGATTTCTCCATATTTCTCCATTTGTAGCCGCCCTTCTCCCCCTCCTCCATAGTCTGAATGGAAGTCTTCCAATTTTCCTCCATTTTTCTTCCATTTTCTCTCCACACCTCCCCAAATCGTAGCCTCTCAAACATATTTCAGCCCCTCTATATTCTATTGGTAGTCTTAGAAGTTCATTTGAATGTTTAAAAGTGGGAAAAATCAAGACTTGAAAGTTATGGTGTGATTTTGAGGTAAGTGATTTAGGTGTTTTTAATTTGGTTTAAGGGTTCCTATAGGTATTATAGGATGTGTAGAACATGTTTATGAGGTTTATTTGTAAAAGGGAAGCATGAAATTGATGGAATCTCTTTGAATGTATTTGGCCATGGTTAGGTCGTCAAGGTAAGGAAGGTTTCACCCAAGTTAAGGGCAAGGAAAAGGGGTATTGAGGAGTATTAAGCAAGGATCTAAGGCTTGTGATTGCAAATTCCATCTATTTCCATGGTTTAAGTTCAGATTTAGGTTATGTTTGTGAACTAAGTATGTGAAAAATGCATATTTAATTGAATCTAACCTTATATTCAAGCTTACAAAGGTTAGAAAAGATGAAATGAATGGTTAAAATGAAAAGATAAAATTTTTTTAAAGATGCACAACATATGTCGAATGGTATACCATGATGATGTATGTTAATGTTTAAGGCATGTTTATGATGTGTACATGATATCTGGCATGTGATCTAGCTATTAGAATAAACTAGAGAAAGAAAAATTTACATAATGAATGAATAACATTGTGGCCGAATTGGTTATATGAGTGAAAATGTGATTTTGATTTTTTTAATGCAAACTAATGGCATAATTATGTTAGTTGACATGAAATTTACCTAAATGAATAATAAATGAGATAAAAAGAATTTATAGTGAATATTTGTCATGTTGGCCTAATGGTGTTCGTGTATGTATCATTGTGTGTATTGATGATTTAATGGATTTTATAGCATGTAATGATATACGGATGAAAATTAAATGTATAATGTTTGATTTGGATGGAAAAGAATGGAATAGTATAATGGATTTCCATGAAATGTATGTATGGTAACTTAATAATAGGTAAATGGAATAATAAATGCCCTATGTAGTGATCTGGTAGTCAAGTCTAGTTCAGGATATAGTGGCTAGCCATAGGGGGTGAGCATGACGTATCACTTATTGTAGGCTAATAACAGTCCTACTCAATTATATTCTATTATTTAAATGTCAAATGAAATGAATTGGTATGTAGGGGTGGTCTTTTGGGATCCCTCTAAAATGTTGTGAGCCTTTAGGGTTCACGTCTCGATTATCCAGTTCATAGATTTCTACCAGTTTTATATAGGGGGCAAAATGGTAAAAATAAACTTAATATGATTAATTTGTGATTAAAATGATATTTGTGTGAAAAATGGACTTAATTGAAAGAAATAAAAAAAATAGGGATAAAACGGTAATTTTGACCATAAATAAGTTAATAATGATTAATGACGGTAAAAATATAATTAATTGTTAAAAAATGAAAATTTATAACTTTTTAGGGACTAAAATGTAATTTGGCATGAAAATGGTAGTTTATGGACTAAAACGTAATTTGCATGCCAAATAAAGGTTCAATAGGTAAAATAAATGTATTGATGGCATTTTTGTAATTTTGGTTAAGTTTGAGGACTAAATTGTAATTTTGCCATGTTTAGGGACTAAATGGTAAATATGAGATTTTATGTGTACTAAATGTGTAAATGTCCTTAAATAAGTAATTTAATGGTAATTAAGTATAATATTGCATTCATAATTGGTAAATGAATTAAGAATTAAATATTAATTTTATTATGAATATTTTATTATATATATTATGTTTATGCATGTGAATTTAGTTAGTGGAAATCCCTGGAATTGCAATCATCACTAGACATATTTAATTCTCAACATGTAATTTTATTTGACTGCATGTAGGTACTCTATAGGACGCGGAGCCTAGCATATATCACAATTTTTGGGAGCTGAATTGAAGAATTAGTTGTAAGAATTTATGTATGTTATGGATTTTGGCATGTATATGAACTTATATTACTATGGTTTTTGGTACTGGCACGTAATGGACTGTTATAGACTGGCACTAGTTTAGTGATGCATGGTATTTGTGTTTGTGCGCCTAGAACGTCTGTATTGTGGTTTAATAGAATGTTTGATAACCTATAGTGGTTAGGTTAATATGAATGGTTATAATGGTAACGGAAATGTAAATTTTTATGTTATTGTAAAATTGACCAAGTGAATAGTAACTTTGGACAATTATAGGTCAATCGATGAAATGAATATTAAGTTATAATGTGATAAGTAAGTTTATAGGTTAATCTAATTTTACCATTCAAATGAGGTACCTAAGAAATTGGTATAACCGATTTGAAAAAAGATGTACCGGTCTTCGCATTGATTAACTGATTAATAAATTGGTTACATAACTACGCTAATCGTCGTAGAATTGTTATTTAATTAATTAAACGTACAGTATAAGAGTGTTACAATTTTTATTGGTATCAGAGCGCGGTTTAGGGGATTCTAAGATCAGAGTGGGTTATTTAGGTTAGGATAAGTAAATGTACATGCCAATTAATTATTAGACAGTGTAGTATTGTGAGGTTACTGTATGCTTGCTCCTTGTGTTAGATAATGCGAAATGGCTTATGAGGAAGGTCGACGTGAGGGAGATGTCGAAAGTGCAGCTTCAGTCAGTGTTGGACTAGAGTTGCCACAGCAACAAGTTACTTTGCTAGTTGCACCTTCCCCTCCGCATTAACCTAATTTCCTGAATTTAATGGTGGATTTCATTCAGTAGTGTATTCAAGCTTAGCCACCATAACCTCAGGTCCCTGAACACCCGCCAGCTCTACCAAAAAGGAGGACGATTTTAGAGGAGATTACAAGATTAGGAGCTGAAGATTTCTATGGTTGAAATCCGTTGACTCTAGTATAAGCCGAGGAGTGGCTGTTTAAAATAAAGAGGATATTTGAGACTACACAGAGTCTGCTTGAGGAGATTTTATAGGGAGCAGTAGCCTTGCTATAAGGACCTGCATATACTTGGTGGAATGCAGTTCGAAAGCACACCCCAGTTGATCAGATTACTTGGGAATATTTCTTATCTCGGTTTGAAAAGAAATACATTGGATCAGAGTATAGAGCTTCAATGCAAGATGCTTTTTTGAGACTCAGACAAGGGAACAAGTTAGTGGCTGAGTATGAGCGTGAATTTGAGCGACTCAGTGCATATTTGGATGATAATTCTATGATAGAAGAAAAGTTATGCCAGAGATTTGAGAGAGGGTTGCATAATAACATCAGACAGATTGTGGGTGCTCAGAGGCATCTAGACATGAGATCTTTGATCTAGGCAGCAACTAAAGTTGAGATGATTCAGGTAGATAAAGCCAATAAACAATCCTATTTCAGACAGAAGAGAAAGCCGGGTCAGTCTTCTAATACCACTAGTCAAGGAAACAAGTCGAGAGGGCCTCCTCAGTCACAGGGTCATATATCAACAACACCTGCTCACACTCAGAGAAATCCAGTAGGCAGCAATGCGCCAGCTACTTCTGTAAGTAGTGCACCTAGGGGCAGAGCCATGGTATAGTACAATAGTGTGTGCATTGTACCAGATTCCATCCGGGTGAATGCAGATTTTTTACCAGAGCTTGCTTCAAATGTGGGTCCAAGGATAATCAGGTGAGGGATTGTCTCGAGGCCCAGCCTTCCACAGCTGTGTCACCAGCACCTGCTACTAGATCAGCTCCTCAGAGAGGCTGTGGTAGGGGAGCAGCTCCTCCACAAGCAGCTTCAGACCCATCAGTCCAGCCTCCTTAGGGACATGGTTGTGCCACTGGACGTACCTGTGTTGTTAGAGCTCGAGATCAGGAGGATGCACCAGACATCATAGTTGGTAAATTCTCCTTATTTTCTCATTCAGTATATGCTTTAATTGATCCTAGTTCCCCAAATTCTTATATTAGAACTGATATTGCATGGGATAAAGGGTTGCATGATTCACAGTTAGACCAGGATATTTTAGTGAGTAATCCTTTGGGTGAACAAGGTATATAAAGATTGTCCTATTAGTGCTCAGGGTTATGTGTGCTTGGCCAATGAAATTGAACTCCCCTTCCGAGAGTTTGATGTTATTATGGGTATGGACTGGTTATCCATTCACCATGCCACAGTTGATTGTAAAAGAAAAGAATGATTCTTAAGGCTCTGGATAATCAGGAGATAGTTATTGTGGGTGAAAGAACATATTTTCTTTCTGATGTGATTTTAATAGCCGCTGCAAAAAGACTTATAAGGAAAGGATGTGTGGCTTATTTGTGTTATGCATTGGAAGCTAAATAGGAGGAACTTAAGGTATCAGTTGTGCCCACTGTACGTGAGTTTCAGGATGTTTTCTTGAAGAACTTCCAGGTTTGCCACCTGATAGGGAGATAGAGTTTACTATTGACTTAGTACCTGGTACTGTACCTATCTTTATTGCTCCTTACAGAATTGCACCTTTAGAACTCAGGGAATTGAAGATTTAGTTATAGGAATTGCTTGATAAGGATTTCATCAGACCGAGTGTTTCATCTTGGGGATCACCAGTCCTCTTTGTGTAAAAGAAGGATTGATCATTTCAGTTATGTATTGATTATAGGCAGCTGAAAAAGGTGACCATAAAGAATAAGTATCCACTTCCATGGATTGATGATTCATTTGTTCAGTTGAAAGGTGTTGTTGTATTTTCAAAAATTGATTTGAGATCTGGCTACCATCAGTTAAAGATAAAAGAAGCAGATGTGCCTAAGACAAGTTTCCCATACTAGGTATGGACATTATGAGTTCCTGGTCATGCCATTTGGGTTGATGAATGCCCCAGCAGCTTTTATGGACTTGATGAACAGGATTTTCCATCCCTTCCTAGATCAGTTTTTGGTAGTTTTCATTAATGATATTCTGGTGTATTCAAAGACTCCAGAAGATCATGATGAACACTTGTAGATTGTTCTGGAGACTCTGAGAGATAAACAGTTGTATGCCAAGTTCAGTAAATGTGAATTTTGGCTGAATGAAGTATCATTTTTGGGACATGTAGTGTCAGCAGAAGGTATCAAAGCTGATCCTAAAAACATTGAAGCTATTTTACAATGGAGAACACCCAAGAATGTTACAGAAGTTAGAAGCTTCCTTGGGTTAGTAGGTTAGTACAAAAGATTTATGAAAGGTTTTTCCTCAATTATAGCTCTTTTGACTTGATTGCTACAGAAGAATGTCAAGTTTGTATGGTCATATAAATGTTAAGAAAGCTTTGAGAAGCTTAAATGTATGTTGATAGAAGCTCCAGTGTTAACTCAACCTGAACCAGGTAAAGACTTTGTGATTTATAGGAATGCATCCAGAAATGGATTGGGCTGTGTATTGATGTAGGAAGGCAAGGTGATTGCTTATGCCTCTTGACAGCTTAAGACTCATGAGAAGAATTATCCTACTCATGATATTGAGTTGGCAGCCATTGTATTTGCATTGAAAGTCTGGATAAATTATCTGTACGGTGAGAAGTGCTACATTTACACCGGTCATAAAAGTCTAAAATACTTACTTACATAGAAGGAGCTTAATCTGAGATAGAGGCGATAGCTTGAATTGATTAAAGAGTATAATTGCTTCATTGATTATCATCTTGGAAAAGTTAATGTTGTAGCTGACGCTCTTAGTAGAAAGTTCATTTCATCTTTGCAGGCTATGAACGTTAGATTTGGTATGGCAGATGATGGAGCCTTGATAGCAGAAATGCAAGTGAAACCAAATTTCCTCCATCAGGTGAAGGATGCCCAGAAATAGGATGACCAATTGTCTTCCATCATGGATCGAGTAAAAGATGACAATGAAAGTGATTTTTCACTGGGCCCAGATGGTAGTCTATACTACAAATAGAGATTGTGTGTTCCTGATCACGCTGATTTGAGGAAGAACATCTTATCAGAAGCCCATCATAGCAGCTACGCGATGCATCCTGGTGGCAATAAGATGTATCAGGACTTAAAGGTACATTACTGATCGCCAGGTATGAAGCGTGATGTGATAAAATTTGTGGGCAAGTGTTTGATTTGTCAATAGGTAAAGGCAGAACATCAGGTTCCTTCAGGTTTGCTTCAACCTATCACAATACCTGAATGGAAATGGGACAGGGTAACCATGGATTTTGTGTCAAGATTTCAACTTATAAAGAAGAAACATGATGCTGTTTGGGTGATCATTGATAGGCTCACTAAATCAGCTCATTTCTTACCTGTCAGAATGGATTATCCACTATCCAAGTTGGCAAAATTATACATAAGTGAGATTGTGAGATTGCATGGTGTCCCATCCTCCATCATTTCAAATCGGGATTCGAGGTTTACTTCCCAGTTTTCGAAGAGGTTGTAAGAAGCATTAGGAACAAAGCTACACTTTAGTACAGCTTTCCACCCCCAGACTGATGGACAATTTAAACGTGTGATTCAGATTTTGGAAGATATGTTAAGGTGTTGTGTGCTTGAGTTTGGTAACAATTGGGAAAAGTACTTGCCATTAGTAGAGTTTGCTTACAACAGCAGTTACCAAACTAGTATTATGATGGCTCCTTATAAAGCTTTGTATGGTAGGAAGTGCAAAACTCCTCTATGTTGGACAAAACTTAGTGAAAAGAAGATTGTGGGGTCAGATTTGATTTGGGAAACTGAAGAAAAGGTCTGAGTGATTAGAGATGGATCGAAAGAAGCCATGGGTCGACAGAAGTCATATGTAAGCTAAGTCCGAGATTCATTGGTCCATATGAAATTGTGCAGCGGGTAGGACCAGTAGCCTACAGATTGAAACTTCCACAATAATTGGAGAAAATTCATAATATCTTCCATGTTTCCATGCTTCGGAGGTATCGATCAGACCCTAGTCATGTAATCGAGCCTGAAGAAATACTAGTGCAGCCAGATTTGACCTTTGAAGAGTATCCAGTGACGATTTATGCTAGGGAAGTAAAATAGCTCAAAAATAAATGGATTCTACTGTTGAAAGTCCTCTGGAACAACCATAATGTTGAGGAAGCAACGTGGGAACCGGAAGAAGCAATGCAACAACAGTATCCTCAGCTATTTAATATAGGAAAATTTCGAGGATGAAATTTTTAATAAGTAGGGAAGAATTGTAATGCCCTGTATGCAAGCTTAGAAGTATTCAGTGCATTCTGTAGAATCTATAGTGTGATTATGGTATGATATGTGTAGACACCGGGTCCTGAGGTAGTCCAGATCAGAGTTACCCAATGAAGAAATCAGTACCAATTTTCGAACAAATGGACGAAGGTTATAGATTTTTGCCTTTTTTAATTCACAAGGATTAAAGGTTTTTGGTGATGGTAAGTTTCTGTGGGTGGAGAGGAGCTTTTTAGTTGAAAATGTAGTTTAAGGGTTGACTGATGGGCATCCCGTCGGTCAAGGGGGTGACTTGTCGCTTGCTCCGAGCAACGCCTGCCTCTCGAGCGAACGACGCCTATCACTTGCACTTGAGGGATGCCCGTCCCTCGCGTGAGAGACACATGTCGCTCGAGCTTGGGGAGTCCGTCCCTCGTGGGAGCGACGCCCGTCGCTTGCACATTATGGTCCGTCCCCCGTGGGAGTGATGCTCATCGCTCACACCTGATGACCCACCACTCGCGAAACTGATGCCCGTTCCTCTCATAATCGCCTATTTCTCAAATTGACCGAGGCTGCCCCTGCGACTGACACCCGTCGGTGCACCAACCGATGCCTGTCGGTCTAGGATCTGCAACGGATTATGAGGATTTTCAAGTGGATTTCACGAGATTTTGAAGATATTTTCCAAATCTTTCCAAACATTTTGTTTGATTTCAAAATCTTTTCTAAAGCTTTCCAAATATTCTCCAAAATCTGCTGGTCTTTATTTGATTTTCTAAATCTTTTTCAAATTTAAATTTAAAATTTAAAACTTTTTGAATTTTTTAATCCTAGTCTATAAATAGGGGGCTAAGATTCATTTTCAGAGGTTGAAAAATTTGTCGGAAGGTTGGGAAAATTTTCAGAGAATCTCGAAAGAATTGTCAAAAGTTATCTTCTTATTCTTTTATCAAAATTTTACTATATCCTTTAAAAATAAGGTGAATCCGAGAAAGCAAAATCAATTCGTTTTTGCTCGATTTGTCATTTTAACATTCACATTTGCTATGAAAAATTTCAAGAAGGAAAAATTAATTTTCTTTTCTTAATTTGATTTTGAAAATTACAATTTTGCGGTAGAAAATTCCCTGAAATTGTGCATTGCCAATTCATCCTTGTAGAATTCAAGGAAAAAGATCACACAACATTCGCCTTTAGAAGGTAATATTCCGAGGGTAAATATTCCGGATTGACCTCCAATTTATTTTACTACTTGATATTAATTTATTTGTGATTAATTGCCTAAAAAGAGAATTAATTTCCTAAAAATTGAGTTTTAATTGGATCTTTTTTGTTTTTTCCGGATTAGGGGCGATCGACAGCCATCGTTCAAGTGAGCGAAGAGCCATTGCAGAAGCCTTCTTCTGCCCGTCGGTCGGCCCAAGGACGGCCATCACTCATGCGGTTTGGACCGTCCCTAGGTCCTCTTTTCCCTTTCTTTTATTATTTCATTTTTTCCCTTTTCCCTTTTCTCTTATTTTCACCCATTTCAAGGTAATTTTTTATAATTCAGATTATTTCCCCCTTCTTATCCTTTCCACTGTCTTTTTATTATTTTACTAACCTATTCCTTGCTTTTGTGAGTTTAATTGTTTCTCTTGGATTCGGGGTGTTGAGAAGGGAGATCCCACTAGGGCAATTCGGGGACACCAAATCGGTTTTATTTTCCTTACCCTATTTCCTTTTACTTTAAGTTTTAACTCTAATTTGTTGTAAATATTATTTTTTAGCTCGCTGATATTAAAAATGGCAAAGGATTTATACAAACAAGCAGAGTTTTTCTTAAATAAAATAGGACCAATGTCCTGATTTTTATCCAAATAAAACAAATTTGTTAACATTTTTCTTTCTCCAAATATGCATGCGAGGACCAATGTCCTCATCATTAATGAATACCCCATTTTATGTATGATTCGCATTTACTTTTGTATTGGGGGTTGTATTCCGCCCCTAGTTTTGTTGTAATTTATTGTATTTTTTGTACCTTATTTTAATCTTGCTTTATTTAATGCTTTCCGTTATATGATCGATATGTGCTCTAATTACTGCATTTAATCGAATAAGAAAAGGAATGAAATTTTATCTCTAAAACTCAATCATAACTTTAACCAAGGTATGAATAAATGGAAAGTCCCGAATTCTCTCCGGTCTTAGGCTCAACGAGTTTAGATGAACCTCATTGGAAAGGGAATTCCAAAATATCTCTGGCTTGTCTAAAATAGATGTATATACATTATCTTAGGATTTACGAGATTAGATGAATCTTTCCAATGTTCTATTGGAAGGAGGATTCCAAAATATCTTTGATTGCCCAAAATAGACACACATGTGCTGTCTTGGGCTTAGTGAGGCTAGACGACCTTTCCCAATGTTTTATTGGGTGGAGACTCCAAGACACCTCCTTTTTGCCCAAAATAAATGCCCATGTGATCTCTTACAAGTTCCATGAAACTCTCTCGAATACCCTAAAAGCAGTTCATTCGGGGCCTCTAGGGTTCGACGCACGTCATAGTGGCGACTCCACTGGGGACTTAAATGAGACTTTGCTTCGAACCTACCTTGGTTAAGACATATAATAGAGTTTTAATCTAAAATTTTGTTGCTTTTCAAAATTTCATTGTATATCACTAGAGCCTTTGATCTGCGCTAGTTTGCACCCTCTATCAGCACCGGTTCATTCCTGAAACATGACCTTATGTTCACTTAATTTAGGAAAGTATCAAGGATAATCACCAGCCCAAGCCTCATACCATCATGGTATATTAAATGGAGACCCGACCGGTCGTAATGCTCATGATGAGCTAGACCCGTTGGCAGGAACCATGCTTGGGTAGACCTAAAGTATCATCACCCTGGCCAAAGCTCATGTAATAAAAGTAGATACTTCCCCTAGGTGGTGTGAACCATAATACCTTGCTTGTTGTATGGATCATTATGTATTGGACAAACCCAGATAGATTGGTTGGTCACTTAATCAAAGGCTTTTATGACCTGATAGGCCCATGTCGATTTATTCGGACTGCCTAAATACACAACGGTAAAAAGCCATATGAATGTACATTAGATAAGAGATGTTATATTGTCGATTTTCCATCATGCACCATACGAGTCCATTGGGTTCCCTATTAACCCATAGGCCAAGCCTACCTAGGATAGAGACTGCACGACCTTGTGTGTGGGAGGAACAAGGTTGGAAGGGTATATCTGTCACACCCCATAAGTGGCTTAATTTGACTTAGCAATTTTAATTGGACAATTAAGGGTAATTGGGTAATTTACCAGTGAAAAGAGGATTTGATTGCAAGGAAATGAAAGATTTAAATTCCAGATTTTAGTTTAGTGAGTATAAAGGAATTAAGAAGGACATATTAGAAGATTTGATGGAGCTGTTAGTAATTTGGATAAGTGGACCGTGCATGTGTGCCAAGTGGAGGGTGAGTTGGGCATGTGGGTGAGAGAAAAGAGAGTTCTGAATGTTTTTAGTTCTGGAAAACTAAAGACGTGAGGTTTCTCTCTCTTGCTCTCTCTCACGTTAGCCATCCCTTCCCTCTCCATTTTCTGTTCTTTCTCTCTTTTGCATGCATGTTCATTTATTGTGAGCTAGGGTTTTGAGCCTTGAAGGGATTTCCAGAGGTAAGTGGCGACAGTTTTCTTGGATTTTATGGTTGAATCTCCTTCTTTTTCTCCTTTGGGTTTTAGAGATTCTGTTTTTGGGTTAATGAGTTGTGGTTTCATCTGTTGCAAGCATCTGAAGTAAAGAAGAGGGATAAAGGGAAAGAGAAAGTTGTTTATTGAAGAAGAATTCAGTGGACGTTTTTGAGCTTCATTTCCAGGTTTGGGAGTGTCTGTCTTTACTCAATCTTGGATTCTAGTCGCTGTTTGATGTTAATTTTAGCTATGTGTGTGTTCATTTATATAGATGCATGAGGAATGTATTGTGTATACATGATTTAGGTAGAGAAAGAATGATTATGAGTTTGCAAAAGAGACGTTTACACATGTATTTGAATGTGAAGTTCTGAGTTGTGACTCTCTCTGTTTATTTACTGTGATTATATGATAATGTGAATAATGTGAGTGAAATTGTTGTAATTGTGCTCAGAAGACTTAAAGGTACGTGTTAGCATGATTTTTGCATGAAAAATTGGTTTTAGACAAAATGGGGTTTGGAGTTAGGTTGTACTCTGTTTTCTCGATCTTTCTGGTTTTTATGTTTTCTGGGAATTCTGTTTTTCTGGAAATTCTGGAAGCTTTGAGAAGGAGAAGCTGTTTGAGAGAAGAAGATCACGAGACGTGATGGAGCATCACGCCGTGACCCTCTTCCCTGAAGAAGGTCACGTGACGTGATGGAGCATCACGCCGTGACCCTCTTCCCTGAAGAAGGTCACGTGACGTGATGGAGCATCACGCCATGACCTCCTTCCCTGGTAAGTCACGAGACGTGATGGAGCATCACGCCTCGCGACCCTCCCTTCCCTGCGTGTCACGAGACAGGATCTCGTGACCTTCCCCTCTCCTCTCTGGCGTCACGAGACGTGACGAATGCTCACGGCGTGACTGCCTTTGTTTTCCTGGCGCTCGCGTGAAGCCAGTGTCACGAGACACCACTGCCTGGGTGACTCGTGACCGGCCTCCCTCCTGCTGCCCTGTTTTTCTAAAAGCAAAATTTTAACTTCTGTTTAAAGGATTTTCTAAAAGCAAAGTTTTTAAGCTTCTGTACATGGGGTTTTCCACTGTTTGAATCTAAAGCAAGTTCAAATCTGTTCTTTAATTCGTTAATTGATTAATTATGAGATTTATGTTCTTGATTAGTAATTAATATGCATGTTTTAAATATTTGTAATTTATATGAACATGGATTATTTCAACGTGAGTTATATGTTCTTATTATCTCCTGTTTGGGATATTTTTATATTCATATGTTTCTGAATTTGATCAATATACAAGTATACATGGATTATA
Source organism: Excoecaria cochinchinensis (assembly GCA_947683425.1). Lineage (NCBI taxonomy): Eukaryota > Viridiplantae > Streptophyta > Magnoliopsida > Malpighiales > Euphorbiaceae > Excoecaria > Excoecaria cochinchinensis. The sequence continues at coordinate 1,552,236 of CANTUQ010000116.1, forward strand.
AATTCGTATTTAATTTTCTTAATATCATATTGATACATGAATTCTTGAGTTGTGTTTTTAAGTCTGAATAGTCATAGTAGTGGATAAGTAAATGCTTACTTAGGTCAGAGTGTGTGTGCAGCTGCTATATGATAAAACGCTATTTGTGGGTCCGTTTGGATCCTTGTTTCGATCCTGTATGGATCTATATGGATTTAATGCGAGACTTCGGTCTCTATATGAAAAATACATGTTTGAGACTCATGTCTCTATATGCTTGGGATACTGTGTTCTATCAGTGTCCAATTGACCGTATCCACTTCTAGAGAGTATTTTAGACTAATCAGGCTATATGTTTAAATGTGTTGCATATGTTGAGATGCATTTATTTTTGACATGATTACAAGTATATGATGTACATGAATTCTTGCATAACTCTATATTATGCACCTTGTATCTGTATACTTGGAATGATGAAAATTATGATTTGAATACTTAATTGCTTGTAATGTATATATTTATGCATGTCAAGTAAGGAATTTAGAGATATGTTTACATGTAATTTTGATGCCATTGATTTTGAATCATTAGATTATTGTATTGTTATAAATATTGTATATGCATATTGTTCGATTGTTTTGTTCCTCCCCACTAAGCGTTATCGCTTAGCACGGGCTCTTTTCCCGTGCAGGTGGCGAGTTCGGTTTGGAGTGAGATATCTGCAGGTTGGCCACTAGGAGTCTTTTTGGATGAAGTTATTATGGAGTCTTCCGCTGTTATTTTTGTACATGGCTTGTTTATAGCAAAGTGAATATTTTGTAAAGGAACAATTATTTTTGTATATGTATTTGCTTACGAGCCCTTTTTGTAAATTGACATGGATAAGTTATATGTAAAAGGATTTACTGCTTTATTATTAAAAGTTTCTTTACATCCCATCTTTTATTTTAATTATTGATATGTTTTGGATTCGTTTATATGTGTTTGCTCGCGTGGCACTCCGGTATCCTTCCAACAGGGATGGCGGGGTGTTACAATATCTGCTTGCATGTGGTTGTGGATGTTGCATAGCACGATCATGCATCATATGTCATTGATGCATCATCCTGACCGGGTATTTTTTAAAGCTATCATAGATCTACCTAGGTTGTCAAGAGGTCCTCGTGCGCAGCTACGCAGAAATTCATTCTTTGAGTTACTAGAAAGGGTACAGTATTCAGACTTATATATTGAAAGCAGTCAAGCTACATCCTCTCAATTCTCCATAGACAGTGAAATGGCCAATCTACTGAGAGAAGCAGATGCCACTAAGGCTTTGATAGTTGAGGAAGTTGGTAGATGGTTTGAGGAGTTTGAGAACAGAATGATGGCCATGATGGCGATAATGGCCCAGCCTGCCGTACAAAACCCAGTTGCCCCTCCTATGAGACAAAATTAACATGAGGAGGCTAGAGAAGACCCATTTGAGGAGATTCATCCGCCACTAGTGGATTTGAGGGCTACCATATTTGCGGGGCAGAGAAAAGGGGCAGCTTGTAGAATAGAGGACGACTTGGAAGAGGATGAGTACAAGGAGCCTATATCAGTGAAAGGAAAGGCACCTCAGATAGAGGAAGCCATCTAGAAGAAGATGGATGAAAAATTTGAAGCAATGCCAAGGATGATGACAAGGGGGCGAGGGATGAACCCCAAAGATAAGGAATTAGAGGGAGAAGATCTGATCCCTCAGAATTTTAAGATGCCAGATGTTCCAAAGTTTGACGGCACTTTAGACCCCACTGCACTTGTAAAACAGTACTCGTTGGTGATGAAGGGTACTACTTTGATAAAAAGGCAGAAGATAGAGTACTTTTGTTTGAGCCTGACAGGTCTCACAGTGGACTGGTCCTATGGGTTAAACCAGAGAACCAAGGAAGACTGGCACCTATTAATAGAAGAGTTCCTCAGGCAGTACGACTGTAGTACGAGGATGGAAGTGATGCTAAAGGATTTGGAGCTCCTATAGCAGAAGTCCGGTGAATCGTTTGACGAGTATTTAACCCGATGGAAAAATTGGGTGATGGAGATGAAAAGTAAGCCAGATACCTAGGATTAGATAAGGCTCTTTATCAAGAATGCTAGCCCGTATCTGAAGGATAGGCTAAAGATGAAGGGCTTAAAAGATTTGAAGTCGCTGAAGGACATAGCCATTGAGGCTGAAGGTGAGTACCTAGCGAGAAGGGCAAGCAGTGAGGCATACACTAAGAAGAGCAGTGGTGGTCAGGGGATAAGTGGACCAGCAAGTTCTAACAGTGGTAGCAGAATGGGCAAGACTTCCGATGTTTTAGTTGCAAGCACTGGTCTGAGGCACTTCTCGAATTTAAGAAGGTCACTCTCCTGGGTGCTGAGAAGATTGATGAAAGAGGGGAAGTTGCAACCCCTAGCACCTAGACCCGCCAGGACCAAAGGTCAACCAGGGCACAAGGATGACGAGTACTGTGCTTATCACCAGCACACTGGGCATACCACAAACAATTGTAAGGCATTGACACATGCCATCTAGGATCTGATCGATTCCAAGCAGATCATAGATCCAAAAAATAGGGGGAACCAGAAGAAGCCCGGGTATAGTAGTGTGCCCCCAGCTGCGTTCATGATCGGATCTAGCATACCCGAATGGTATGTGTTGAAGCATTTGTATGAAAGTGAGAGCGCTGTTATCACTTGCCTTGAGGGGGCAAGTGAAGAAGGGATTCTCGTGGCAGCTATAGACTGTTGGTCCACTGATGAAAGTGGAAATGATAATTCTAATAATGAAGGATCTGCCAACACATTGAGGTTCGGAGGAGAAGGAAGAGAAAAAGAATGGCGAGAAGGAAGTTAGAGCAGTGACCCGGAGAGGAAGGGTAGTTCCGAAGGTAAAAAAGCCACAAGATCTCATAGCAGTACAAAAGGAAAAGGACCCGGAGGAAGACCCTATAATGAAGCAGCTAAAAAGGATGTCGGCTTAGATATCAATATGGGATCTGCTGAGGCAATCTCTGTCGCATAGGCAAAAGTTGGTAGAGGCTTTATGTGAGTCCATAGTAGCAACTACCATCTCCCCTACGAAACTGTTAGACATATTAAAGGGAAGCACTGGAAAGAATGTGGTGTTTTTAGGTGCTGATTTGCCGGCAGAAGGCTGCAACCATAATTGCCCCTTGTATATAAGGGCTCAGATAACTGAGAAGCACACAGCCTACGTCATGGTAGATGATGGTTCATCTATAAATGTCTGCCCTTTAGTGATAATTGCGGCTTTTGGAGTGTCGGAGGACATGCTGAGCAAGTCTGACCTTACAATCACAACCTACAATAACTCCTGAAGACAGGCATCGGGGACATTCAAGGCAATGGTCAGGACTGGGCCAATTGAAACAGAAGTGGAGTTTATAGTCCTCCCTATTCTGGCCAACTTTTAAGCACTATTGGGTAGGTCGTGGTTTCATAAGCTTGGAGGGGTGCCATCCACACTGCATCAGATGATCAAGATCCCATATAAGGGACAAGTGGTGACAATTAGAGCTGCTAAGGAGAATTAGGCATCTGTCCTGGAAATTGCAAGGCAGCCTTTTAACGGGTTCCATGAAGCCATGATTTGTGAGGAAGAGCACATCGAGGGGAGTCCTCAAGTGGTTAGCATGATGAAGAAGATGTCCTTTCTGCCTGGAGCCAGTTTGGGCAAGAATTTTCAGGGGCTGCAAGCTACCGTGGCTACAAGAGGTTAAAAGGATAGGAGAGGCCTTGGATATGAGGGCACCACAATGAAGAGCAAGAGGGTAGCAGGTGAGATCCCTTATATTAAGGAGAGCTTTGTGCCTACAGTTTTAGTGTGTGCCTATACAGGGGAAGCCGAGCCTCAGTGGGTTGACGGAAGAATTGTATCGGATTTGAGGTCTTTAATGATGTCATCAATTGGGACATTGAAATGATCAAGCCAGCGGAGGGTTTCTGGGATGAAGAAATCATGACCAAGGGGACTATCTGGCAATCATCGAGAAGTATATGGCCACCCAACTGAAGGGGAAAGAGAAGATGGAAGATGAAGCTATAAGGGAATAGAATGAAGCTACACAGGGGGTTGTTACAGTGCTTCTGAAATGCCAGTTCAATACACGACTGTCGGCTGCAATATCTGCGTTGACAGAGAAAGAAGAAGATGATAATTTAGATTTTCTTTTTATGGCAGAACTCTTTAATAATGTTGATGACTTTTCCAGTTCAATCAATAATATGAACAATTTTGCTTACTTGTGTGATGTTTTTGATGATTTCACTATACATAATCATGATCATGACTCATTCATATTTGATATTGATTCAACTGATGCCATTCAATTTAATCTCGGAACTTCAAAAAACCCGAAGGAAATCTTAATAGCTTCTAACGTAACTCCTGGAGAGAGATTAAAATTTGAGAGAATCTTAAGAAAATATAAAAAAGCCTTTGCCTGGACCTATGAAAACATGCTAGGAGTTGATCGTGAAATCGCTAAACACGCCATCCCAACGTATCCCGATCATAGACCAATTAAATAGAAGCTTAGAATACTTTGGCCAGAATGGGCAGAGAAAGTGAAGGAAGAAATCCACAAGTAGATTGAGTCCAAATTTCTTATTGAGGTCCAATACCCGACTTGGTTGGTTAATGTCGTTTCGGTAGCTAAAAAGAATGGCAAAGTACACGTATGTGTGGACTGCCGACATTTGAACAAAGCTTATCCAAAGGATGACTTTCCACTACCTCACATCAACATGTTAGTAGACAACACAACTACTTGCATGTTGCATAGTTTCATGGATAGGTATGCAGGGTACAATCAAAGTCTCAATAAGATGACCGACCAGATTAAAATAGCCTTTATAATGGAGTGGGGAACATTCGCCTACATAGTAATGCCATTTGGGTTGAAGAATACAGGGGCAACCTATTAGTGGATGGCTACTCGAATCATTGATGACTTGATTCATAAAGAAGTTGAAGTATATGTCCATGACATGATGATCAAGTCAGCCACTAGATAAGGTCACTTTGAAGCTCTAGAGAAGTTCTTTCAGAGGATCAGTAAATATAATTTGCGGTTAAACCCTAAGAAGTGTATTTTTGGGGTTACCTTGAGAAAGCTATTGGGACATGTAGTCAGTTAGAGAGGGATTCAGATCGACCCAAGCAAAGTCAAGGCCATCAGAGAGATGCCAGTGCCTCAGAAGGAAAAGGATGTCAGAAGTTTCTTGGGCAAGTTGCAGTATGTCAGCGGGTTCATCGCCAAGCTCACTTCAATTTGTGAGCTGATCTTTAAGTTGCTCAGAAATGGTCAGCTTGTAGTATGGAATGAAGACTGCCAGAAGGCCTTCGATACCATCAAAGAATACTTGCTGAATCCCCCAGTTCTGAGACCACCTCAACCGGTCAAGCCGCTAATCCTGTACCTAGCGATAGAAGATAACTCAATAGGTTCCATGATAGCTCAAGAGGATGAATTCGAAGTAGAGTTTGCAATCTACTACCTTAGTAAGAAGTTCCTTTCTTATGAGGTTAAATATGTAGAAGTGGAAAAGATATGCCTTGCAGTGATTTGGACCTCTAAGAAGTTGAGACACTACTTCCACCTTACAAGGTACAAGCAGTTGAAAAGCAGAAAGATACCTACAGGAAGCTCCATCTTTGTTAGGAAAAATGGGAAGATGGCTGCTGCTACTACAAGAACTTGATGTCGAGTATATTACCCGGAAGACTATTAAGGGACGTGCAGTAGCAGAGTTTTTGACAGAACATCCAATCGAAGGAGATTCATTTGAATTTGACTTCCAGGATAAGGACATTGCAGGCATCACATTACAAGGCTGGCAATTACATTTTGATGGAGCTGTAAACATTTTTTTGAAGGTTTTGGGGCAAAAATTAAATATAAGTGGAAAAGGAAAAGAGAAAAAGAAGAAAAAACCTGGAAAAGAAGCCCTGGTTGAAGTCCAAAGAGAGGAATGCATGAAATTCGAGCAGAAGATGGGATATTTAAAGAAAGCCATGACAGACGGGCTGCTCATCAATTGGTCTTCTGACGGGAAGCCCATTGGTGAACTAATTGATTGCCTGGGGATCTGTTCTCCTGCATATTTTATGCATTTCACGCGCATAAATATTTTATGCAAATTTTTGCCATTTTTAATTTTACAGAAAAGTAAATTTGATAGAGAAGAGTACCGTGGACAAAAATCTGGGGCAAAATATTCAGGAGGTATTTTCTATTCAAAAATTTTAGAAAAAGAGGGAAAAAGAAAAAGAAAGAGAAAGAAACGTGGGAATTTTGAAAGACCGACAAGATGCCCGTCGATCGGTCTTCCGACGGGATGCCCGTCGATCGGTCTTTCGACGGGAAGCCTGTCGGTTAGCAAAATTTATATAAAGCATGCATAACCGCGCGTCTTTGGCTCTTCTTCTTCTCCTTTTTTCTTTCTTCTTCCCTCTCTCTTGCAAACCGAAGGGCCCTTTTAGTTTTTCTCCATTTTCTCACCCATTTTCACCCGTTTTGCGCACCACTTGCACCAAAACAACCCTCGCACCACCGTGCACTCATAAGACCATTTTTTTTACAGTTTCTTCAAATTTTTTTCAGTCCACTTCGTCAACTACCAGGTTTGTTTTACTACATTTTTCTCCTTATTTTCACTTCTTTTTACTTAATTTTTGTTCTAAATGCATGATAGATATATATGCTTTAAAATGTAGAATAAATTCTGCTCGATTATTTTCTGCATTTTGGGACCCTGTATAAAGACAACTGAAGTGCAAATGAATAATGAAATAATAAAATATAGGACTTAGAAATATGCTCTTATATGACTGATGATTAGGGAACCAAACTAGACTAAATTGTCGAATAACTGATAATCATGTAATATAATTGCACCAATAAAATTATTACTTGGGGCCTGAGGCCTATCCCTTTATTTGTGTTTTTATGTAGGGAGTTGGGCACATCCTTGCCGGGATGCTGCCCAAATTTTTTAAAATTTTTTAGGTAGGCATTTCCTTGCCGAGATGCTGCCGAAAATTTTTGGTGGCTACATTTTAGTCGAAATGCTGCAAGAATTTCGAAAAATTTTGAAATTGTGCTTAGCTTACCTACAATTATTATAGAAAACTAAATCTTTTCTTTTTTTAGGATGCCTCAACAATGCAGCATTCCCCAGGATCAGCTTGAGCCCCAGGCTCCCGAGTGGATGAGCGCTGATATTAAGGAGAGATTCCAGGCCTTGGCTCGCGTACAGTTCTATGCTAGCCGCTTTATCTCTAAGCCTATTCTGCAGAGTATGGGGATGCTAGAGGAGGTTGACGCACTCATAGGGGCAGCAAGATGGATATAGTTCCTCTGGCCCTCCTTTCAGACCCACCTAGAGGTTTCCAGAGAGTTCCTTGCCACCCTCTACTATAGGGGATTTTAGAGATCAGACTCGGAGGAGGGAGTCATCCAGTTTTAAGTTAGGAGGCACCACTATAGCATTATGCGCTAGGTATTTGCACAGGCCATGGGGCTTTCTCATGGGGAGGATGTGATGATACCCCAGAGAGCCATTTAGAGTCCGTACTGGGAGGCTATCGCCATGCCGGGGGTACCTTATGACCATGACACGGCAAAAAGAACTGTGCTCTCATCTCAGGCATTGCGCTATATACATAGAGTCCACTCTAGCTCATACTTGGGTCGGGCAGGCAACTCAGGATCAGTGAACGGGGTAGAGATATAAAGCTTATGGGTGATGGTGGCAGACTGACTCCTTAATATTAGCCATGATATACTGGCTAATCTGGTCAAAGTGGCATGGGGGATAGCCCATACTATATGGGCCAAAGGAGTGATTACCAGGCTTTTTTTGCATCTGAGATTTGACTTAGGGAGCTTTGGGCCTCCACTCGATGAGGGTCTTTACGTGGATACGGCAGAGGCTTAGACCATAGGTATGATTGCATAAATATCCGGTCACCCAGGGGAGTACCGGCTACTCACAATGGCAGAAACCCGGGGGCTGTTCCATCTACCTCCGCTTTAACCAGATGAGGATGATTAGGGAGTGCCCCAGGAGGAGGAGCAACCTCCACAGTAGCCCCAGCCTCAGGTGCAGAAGCCTCCACAACTGCCTTCACACAAGTCTCAGCTCGAGGAGAGTCAGCCCCACACCCCTTTTGATATGGACATAGAGTTTAACGTGGATAATCTACTGAGCACCCCATTGTCACAGAGAGCGCAGAGCCTCATCCACCACAACCACCATGGGTCCAGCGTTCTGAGCTTTGGGAGACCGGGAGATATCATCCATATAGTAGGCCAAGGGACCAAGGCGCATCTATATCCACAGCTCCTCCACCATCACAGCCTCAGGCATAGTTAGCACAGCCTAGTCCACTGCTGCCTCCTCAGCCGGCATAGCCAGATATCATTGCAGCCATGACCACTACTCTTGCCGCTATGGAGCGATAGCAGGAGAGAGGGATCGAGTCTTGCTTAAGCGCCTGGACCTACAAGAGATTTTGGTCTATGAGGCTGTTCAAATGCTTGATGAGTCGATTATTGCCCTCAAATTTTGGGTGGAGGTGTTAAAGGGTTCCATACCGACTATATCTATTTCCATCAGAGAGCTGAGGGAGCAGACAGAGACTAGGCTCATGGATATCAGAGATATATCCAGATGCCAGAGTTTAGAGTAGAGTCAGGCTATTAGAGGACTGAGTGGAGTGATCAATGAGACTTTAGAGTTTTTCAGGACTTGTATGCAGCCATTTCTAGACGGATGTACTTAGGTCCAGTTTCAGCAGCCCACTCAAGCAGCGCAGCAGGAAACACTGCCACCGATTTTCATTCATCTTCAGCCAGCTGCAGGAGCCGTGTAACATCCCAAAATGGACCCTAGTAGAAATTATAAGGTTATTGCATTGGAAAAAGGGAATAATTGTAATTGTACAAGTAAACATTGAATTAAATGAGGACTAAATTGAAAAAGGAATTGAAGTATTAAGAGAAAGAGCTTATTTTAATGACTAAAAGGATATATGCCAAGGACTAAAGGGATAAAAGAGAAGGATTTTATATGTTCAACCAATAGGAGGTTGACACCTATGCTTGGTGGTTGGGAGCAATTAATGTGAGAAAAGAAGAAAGGAAGAGAGAGAGGAGGCAAAATCAGATTTTTGCTTTGGTGTTCCGTCTTCCTGCATTTCCTCTACCGTTCTCTCTTCTTCTTTTTACACTTCTTGCTCCTTACTTCTCCTTCTTGGTTGGATCTTCAAGGTTTTGGGTGTTTGGTTTCTATAAGATTAAGAGTTTTGGTTTGAAGAGGTAAGTTGGTTGAATTGATGTTCTTCTCCTTCTCTTCTTCACGTTCGGGTGTGTTTTGGATTTGGATTAAGAGTTTTGTTTGGCTTATTTCGTGCAAGAAGCTGGGGATAAGAGGAAGGATAAAGGAAAAGAAAAGATTCGGTATTAAAGAAGAGTGGTTTGAAACTTCTCTAGAGGTTTGGGAGTTGTGTAAATTGATTGTTTTGCTTCGAATTCTTGTGATGAATTTTGGATTTTGAGTTCTAAATATGTTGATATGCATGTTTTGAGTTGAGTTTTGATATATGTATGATATGTTAGGTTTAATTTGGCATATGAGAGAGTTCAAATATGGAATGGAATGATTTTAGAGTAATTTAAGGGTTTGATGTTTGAATTGTGCATTTTGGTCAATTTAATTGTTTCTTACAAGTAAAATTTGTTATTCACATGATTATTGGCATGTTTAGAATGCATATGTTGGATGAATTGAAGTTATATACATGTTAAATTTATTTCGGGTTAAGTTGAGCATGAGTAGAGGTGGAATTTGGCAATTCCAGGTCTGAGAGCTTGTCCCTATCGCGAGGGCTATAGAGAGCTCAGGTTTCAGACTGGGTGAGAGCTATGGCCTCGATCTCCAACCGAGCTCCTGCCGATCGTGCTCTATTGCAAGCGCGATAGAGAGCACAAGAGCCGAGCATCAGTGTGCAGTCCCTATCATGAGCGCACTGGTGAGCGCGGGCGCAACCGAGGCCCCTTTCTTCTATCGCGAGTACCACTGTTTCATCACAAGTGCAACAGTGGAGATTTACTGTCTGTCACGAGCGCAGCCTTTATCTCAAGCGCGACACACCCCTGTTTTGAAAATGCTATTTACTTGAGATCCTTTGTATGGTTTCTCACTTATGGATCTATATGATTATACTTGGTAATATTTATTTTTGATTTGATAAATGAATACATGAAGGACATGCTTGTTCCATTTGATAGTTTTATATGAATCGAGTGATTGTGACTTACTCTTTACGTGATTATCAAGGAAATGTTTATATGACTATTTTAGAGTTTATTTGAGCTTGAAGGGTCATATTGGTGGATAGATAAGCATGCTTATTAAGGGTTAGAGTGTGAGTGCAGTTGCTACATGGTGGCTCCATTGGGTCTTATAAATCGGCCTCATTTGGGTCTATATGATTTGAGACTTCGATCTCCCCTTTCTACCTTTCTACCTTCGGGTATACATGTTCTAAGACTCATGTCTCTATATGCTTTAGATACTCTGTTCTATTAGTATCAATAGTACCCGTATCCACTAGTTATAGAGAACTCAGGCTATTGCATGTTTAATTTATTACCGTTATAGAAATGTTACTATGTTATATGTGCATGTGATTAAGTTTTGGCAAGATAGAATGATTGGATATTATACAAGTTACTAATATTTGTTTATTTTATGCTTATATGTATATACATGTGTTGGAGATGTAAAGATACGTATTGCATGATCGTTTCTTTAGATGTGTGTGTGTAAAATTAATGATTTTGCATGTTAGAGCATAAGTAGAATTACTTGTATTATTCATATGTATATTATATGTATCAATTATATATATACTCATTGTATGATGTTATATTTCTTTAGAGATTTCTTGTTTTGGTTCCTCCCTAGGAAGCGTTATTGGTTAGCATGGGTGTTTCCCTTTGTAGGTGGCAGGTTCGTTTCGGAGTTGAGTGTAACACCCCCAACACCTCCGTTGGAAGGACGCCGATGCGCTACCACACGCTCACTCAGAGACACGCAAACATATCATAGCGGAAGCGTACAACAACAATACCAAAATAAAGCAAAATAAAACTCATAATCTTAACATTTAATTAAAAAATATATTAAATACATCATTCAGAAAATTACATAAGGATCTATAACAAAAATTACATATGCCACAATCCAAAATAATACATTTACAAAAAGAATGTAGGTGGAGTACAAAATAAATAAAGACTTTAGTCCTAGTGGCCAACCCTACGGATGCACGACGAACCCAACAAAACCTGCCACCTACACGGAAAAACAGCCCATGCTAAGCAATAATGCTTAGTGGGGAGGAACAAAGACAACAGAACACTATACAATAATATCAAGCAATAACCCTTAAATATAAATATATGCATAACCATACAGAAACCTCTAAGTATATATGCATAAACATATAGAGATACAAGGATCATAATCACTATAAGAATGCTTAATTTAATAACAGCACGTGCATAATTTTAGGAAAAACATGGCTTTTAAGGTATTATGCAAATCCTGCAAAATCAAACACCAATTTAAAAACTGAATTTCAAAGATAGGAGAGGGTTACACAGCGGTATGGGGATGCTTTACCGCCGTGTAAGATACCCCACATGGTGGTATAGAGCGAGCCCTAACCGCCGTGTAGAAGGATCAACAAATAAGGGAAATAGAGGCAAGTTACACGGCGATATGCACTCTCCATGTTAAACGGCGGTATGGAAGTCTCTTACCACCGTGTAAAAAGATGGGAAGCCAAAATCACAAGGACAGAATAGGATTACATGGCGGTATACCCTACCTTACCGCCGTGTAAACTGCCCGGAACCCAGATTTTGCAGAAAATCATACTATTTTACATGCAAACTTAACTCCCAACTCAAAACCACTTTAACCCATCAGGCTTACACTCTTCAAATTACTAAACACATTCAATCTAACATGCTCAAAAATCATTTATAGACATAATTTACACCACTAAACTTAACTCAATTCATGCAAACATGCCAAGCTCAAATCACTTCAATATCACATACATATTATCACTATAACACTAGCATTTTACCACTATCACCACTCAATTTCAGTACATGTATAAACACATACAAAACATTCACAATTCCAGAAATTTAAACACAAAACACATATAATCCAAAGCGAGAAAATAGAGCAAACAAACTCCCACACCTCAAAAGTGAAGCTTCAATCATATTCCTTCACAAATCCAACTTTCTCTTTTTTTTTGCTCTTCATTCTCTCCTTCGAATCTTGCATGAACCCAGCCAAAACACACTTAAATCATACCATCCAAACACTTAACCAATACATGAAAATAAAAGGAGAAGAAGAAGGAGAAGAAGATCCCAAAGCAAACCCAATCACTTACCTTTCAAAACCAACTCCATAACTCAATAAAAACCCACTCAAATCTTGAAGAACACCAAGAGAAAAGGAAAGGAAAGCAATGAAATGAGAAAGAGAGAGGAAGAGAATGGGAGAGCAAGAAGGAGGGGAGGTGATAGCTTCAACAGGAAGCAAGAAACAACTCCCTCTCTTCCAATCCCATTAATTGCTCTCACCAACCTCAGGCCACATGCCTCAATCCTATTGGACCAAAAATCAACTTAGACTTTCATGTCCCAAGTCACCATACACTCGACACACTAGATAATTCCTTCACTTAACTTCTTTGATTTAAATTTTGCAATTAAATCCTTAATATCCCAATTTCCTCATGCACAAATTACTAAAATACCTTAAATTTTCCGACTTAGCTCACGAATTCCAAATAAGCCCTTTTTGGCTCTTTACAATCACTCCCCCTTAAAAAAATTTCGTCCTCGAAATTTTCCCGCTATCCGCAAATCCAAACAACCCAAAAAGCAAACCGAACATAACAAAAGCTAATAACACAACTTACCGGAAGGTCCTGCTGATCAGCCGCATTCTCTCCAAGCATTGCATACACTCGCGGATGCACATACACTTCTTCAGTTGGTGGCTTTTGCACTATCTCCGACGGCACCTGTGAAGGTCATCCACTGCCTCTTCCACTTGATTCCCTCTCAAATCTTTGTCCACTCACTCTACTCTCGGGTTGATCCTGAAGCTCTCTTTGGTCCAGATAACTTGCCAGCATATGATCTTTGCTTCCACATCTGAAGCACGCTCCAGAAACCCTTCTACACTCGCCCCAATGGCATATCTGACAATGCTCGCACTCTAGGATCACACTTCCCCTACTAGAGGGTGGTGCTATACTCCCCACTTCCGTATGCATTGGAGCCGAACCCTTCATTCCTTGGCTACTCAGAACTGGTCTCGACTTCTTAGCACTTCCATGTCCACTATCCGGTGCCTTCCTCTTTTGCTCAATCTTCTGCTTAATCATCTCAGATTATTCTAACTTGATTGCTGCTGCAACTAGCTGATAATACCCAACCGATTGCATAACCGCCATCGCCGATAAGGGACCTCGAATCACTTCTCTTAACCCATATTGAAAATGCTGACACTTAAACTTTTCAGTCAATAACATCTCAGGCACATACTTGCTCAAGCAACATAACTCTTTCTCGTAGTCGCTAACTGACATGCTCCTCTACTTAAGACTTATAAACTCCTTCCATTTATCCTCTCTATATGCATCAGTCACATATTTCTGTTCAAACTCTTGCTTCAAGAAATCCCATGTTAACTCAGCTGGTCATTGAGGGTTGCGAAGCACAAGCTTCCACCAATCATACGCTGACCCTTGAAGTAGAGACACCGCACAAGATGCCCTCTGATTTGAAGGACAATTAATCTCTTGTAAAATCCGATCCACTCTCTCAATCCAGAACTCGGCCACATCCAATTGATCTAATGCAGTTCCATGAAAATCTTTAACTCCTCTCTTTCTCGATAACTCCATAAGAGCCTTTGCAGCCGCTAACTGGTCCACTAACTGAAGCAAACCTTGCACTAAAGTCGGATTCTCAAATGCCATTATTGGCATACCATGATGCTCATCCTACTGATGATGCAAAGCAGATTCCTCGACTCTAACCGCATTCACACTGCCCATTGTCTCACCCACGTTCTCACTTAGATCAGACTCTATCTAGACATCACACAAGACAAGACACATCTGCATTAGGCCATGACACAAAACTGACTTGCATGCAAAGACTCGACACTTAATAATCAAAGAAAACTAGAATCACCTAAATCGACGCTCTGATACTAAAACTTGTAACACCCCCGACGTCCCCATTGGAAGGATGCCGGTGCGCTACCACACGCTCACTCAGAGACATACAAACATATCATAGCAGAAGCGTACAACAACAATAGAAAAATAAAGCAAAATAAAACTCATAATCTTAACATTTAATTAAAAAATATATTAAATACGTCATTCAGAAAATTACATAAGGATCTACAATAAAAATTACATCTGCCACAATCCAAAATAATACATTTACAAAAAGAATACAAGAGGAGTATAAAATAAATAAAGACTCTACTCCTAGTGGCCAACCCTATAGATGCACGATGAACCCGACAAAACCTGCCACCTACACGGGAAAACAGCCCATGCTAAGCAATAACGCTTAGTGGGGAGGAACAAAGACAACAGAACACTATACAATAATATCAAGCAATAACCCTTAAATATAAATATATGCATAAACATACAAAAATCTCTAAGTAATAAAACAGAGATACAAGGATCATAATCACTATAAGAATGCTTAATTTAATAACAGGATGCGCATAATTTTAGGAAAAATATGGCTTTTAAGGTAGTATGCAAATCCCCCAAAATCAAACACAAATTTAAAAATAGAATTTCAAAGATAGGAGAGGGTTACACGGCAATATGGGGATGCCTTACTGCCGTGTAAGATACCCCACATGGTGGTATAAAGTGAGACCTAACCACCATGTAGAAGGATCAACAAATAAGGGAGACAGAGGCAAGTTACACGGCGGTATGCACTCTCCTTACCGCTGTGTAACATGTTACACGGCGGTATGGAACTCTCTTACTGTCGTGTAAAAAGACGGGAAGCCAAAATCACTAGGATAGAATAGGATTACACGGTGGTATGCCCTACATTACCGCTGTGTAAACTACCCAGATCCTAGATTTTCTAGAAAATCACACTTGGTTACATGCAAACTTAACTTCCAACTCAAAACCACTTTAATCCGTCATGCATACACTTTTCAAATTACTAAACACATTTAGTCTAACATGCTCAAAAATCATTTATAGACATAATTTACACCACTAAACTTAACTCAATTCATGCAAACATGCCAAGCTCAAATCACTTAAATATCACATACATCTTATCACAATAACACTAGCATTTTACCACTATCACTACTCAATTTCAGTACATGCATAAACACATACAAAACATTTTTAATTCTAGAAATTTAAACACAAAACACACATAATCCAAAGTGAGAAAATAGAGCAAACAAACTCCCAAACCTCAAAAGTGAAGCTTCAATTCAATTCCTTCACAAATCCAACTTTCTCTTTTCCTTTGCTCTTCCTTCTCTCCTCCAAATCTTGCACAAACCCAACTAAAACACACTTAAATCAAACCATCCAAATACTTAACCAATACCAAAAAATAAAAGGAGAAGAAGAAGGAGAAGAAGATCCCAAAGCAAACCCAATCACTTACCTTTCAAAACCAACTCCACAACTCAACAAAAACCCACTCAAATCTTGAAGAACACCAAGAGAAAAGGAAAGGAAAGCAATGAAATGAGAAAGAGAGAGCAAGAGAACGGGAGAGCAAGAAGGAGGGGAGGTGATAGCTTCCACGGGAAGCAAGAAACCACTCCCTCTCTCTCTTTCAATCCCATTAATTACTCTCACCAACCTCAAGCCACATGCCTCAATCCTATTGGACTAAAAATCAACTTAGACTTTCATGTCCCAAGTCACCATAAACTCCACACACTAGATAATTCCTTCACTTAACTTCTTTGATTTAAATTTTGCAATTAAATCCTTAATATCCCAATTTTCTCATGCATAAATTACTAAAATACCTTAAATTTTCTGACTTAGCTGGTGAATTCCAACTAAGCCCTTTTTGGGTCGTTATATTGGGCATCTGCAGGTCAGCCACTAGGAATTCCAGTTGTAGTCTTTTTGTCTCTTGCTATTATTTTGTTGTACAGTTCTGTATATATTAAGTAAGAGATATCATGATCAAGTTATTGTAATTTTGTATAAAAATATTTCGGTATATGCATATGTAATGGATTATCGAATACTTTAATTTTGGATGATCATTTATAATATATGATTAAGATTATATTGATTATTTTGATCTTCTATATTGGTTTGAATGCTTCTGCTTTAGTTATATGTATGTTATTTTGTGTGTAGCACTTCGATATCCTCCCAATAGAGTATATGCATGTGAGTCTGTCTAGAGTCGTGGCCTAATGCAGATGCTATCTTGTATAGAGTTAGATAGAGTCTGATCTTAGTGACGAGTTGATCGTTATGCACCTGAGTGTGCTCCAGCAGAGGGTCATAGTCCTTCATATAAGAATCCAGCATTACTATAAGGGTTATTGCAGCTAGTTGATAAACTGACAGCTCCTAAGGCTCCTTCGGAGCTTTTGAGAAAGATGGGAGCGGAAGAGTTCATTGGAACTTCTTTGGACCAATCAGATTTGGCTGAGTTCTGGTTAGAGAAGATTAATAGGATCTTGCAAGAGATTGGGTGTCTCCCGAACCAGCGAGTGGCTTGTGCAGTGTAACTTTTGTAAGGGATAGCGTACGATTGGTGGAAGCTTGTTCTTTACAATCCTTTGAGACAGGCCGAGTTGACTTGGGAATTCTTTGTCCAAGAATTTGAGAAGAAGTATATTCCCAAGGCTTACAGGGAAGCAAAATGGAAAGAGTTTATCAGTTTGAGGCAAAGGACTATGTCGGTCAGTGAATATGAGAAAGAGTTCAATCATTTGAGTAAGTACATGTCGGATGTGTTATTGACGGAGGATTTCAAGTATCGGCATTTTGAAGATGGCTTCAGAGAAGTGATTAGAGGACCTTTGTCGGTGATGGCAGTTATACATTAATTGGGGTATTAGCAGTTGGTGTCGGCTACCATAAAGTTAGAGGAGTCGAAAATGGTGAAGCAAAGAAGAGAGCAAAAGAAGAGGGTGCCTGATAGTGTGGGTATTGGTAATAAAAGTGCTAGAGATGTGCCTAGTGGACAAGTGGCTAGGGGGACGGCCAAAGTACCTTCGGAGGTAGGTAGTATTGCACTGCCCTCTAGTAGAGGTAGTAGAGCACCAGAATGTGAACATTTCCAGACACGACACTGGGGTACGTGCCGAAAGATCACTGATAGCTGCTTAATTGATCTATTATTTAGTGCATGTTTTCTGTAAGTTTAGGAAGTTAAGTATGTAAATATATTTATCTTTCATGTGTTTTTGTCTAGTTTATGTGTTTATATGCTTTGTAGGTGATTTGGGTGAAAATAAGGAAGAAGAGATGCTAGACTTATGCAAAGGAGCACAAGTCGTGAAGGAATGAAACAGAGGTTCACTAGTCGTGAAGACATGCATAACTCGTGAAGATGTGCAGTATCGAAGAAAAAAATGCATGACTCGTGTTCGAGAAGAGAAGAAAGACATGCACGACTCATGACCTAATGAACGACTCGTGAAGATACTAAGGAAGCAGTGCACGATTCATGAAGAGGTGCACGAGTGAAGCAAAGAACGACTAGAATAAGAAGTGCATAACTCGGACAAGAATCACGAGTCATGCACCAGAAGAACACTAGTGCACGACTCGGACAGTACAGCATGAGTCGGTCACCAGAAGAAAAGAAGAAGAGGAGAGCAAGCAAGGGAGGATCGTATTCTGTCACGAGCGTGACAGAAAGAGCCGTTGGGCAGTTACTTTCAAAAAGTTACTTGAAGGGGCATACTTTTCCACTAACATTTGCAACCTTTTGAAGAAAGGGACAAAACCTTTAAAACATTATAAATATGTCATTCAACTGTAATTTTAGGAAGAGATTAAGATGATTAGAGGATGAAAATTGTAACTTAGTATTTTTCTAAAAGTTTAATAGTTATTTAGTTAAAGTTCTAAGTTAGATTTTATGTTTTGAAGAAGAAGACCAAGGAGGAGAAAATTTATTACGAGGGTTTGGGAAAAGGGTTGAGAGATTTCCTTCTACTTACTCTTATCTTTTACTTTCTTCTCTGTAATTAAATGATTGCTATTTAATGAACTTGAATATTATTGTTATTTTCTGCTTCCATCTATGTTAGTAATTATTGAATGCAGAATTTTCTATAAGTATTATTGCATGATTTTTATAAGTTAAGGTAGAACTGAGAGGTTCATTTTAATGAAAATCTAATAGGAATTCATTATCAAAGCATAACCAGAGAGATTAGTATGTTGCGATAATTGCTATAGGTTGGTGATTATTCTTAAAATATGTAATTAGAATTAACTAGTTCATTAATGAGAGTTAAGGATTAGCATTTCAATTGTATATTTTAGGCGTTCTAGTTCATGGTCGAGAGAGTGGATTAGAACAATATTCCAATTTGGCTTGCTTATGAGATTACATTTATATTAAAAAGATGGAATCAAGTTTCTTAATTATTAGTTCTTCATTATATACTGTCTTCTTTGATCATCATTAACTAGGTTTAATTAAGTTGCATGATAAGAGTAATATAAAATTAACTTACAAATTAATGAATATTGTAAACAAGATTAAAATTGAGTAGTAATAGTGTGTAATATTAATCTACATTCCTCGTGGGTTGACATCTTTTGTACTATAATTGGTACACTGTATACTTGCGAAATTAGCGTGTAGAAATATGCCTAATAAGTTTTTGGCGCCGTTGCCGGGGAACTATTGTGATTAAATTTATTGCCATTATGAATCTTGATTTATGATTTTGGATTACAAGACTTAATTAGTTGCGTGTTTGTTGTGTTTTGTTTTTACAGGATTGGATAGTTAAGTATATGTCAAATACAAGGAGTTCTCAAGAAGAACTTGAACCATTGAATCCAGAAATATTTATTTCAAGTAACCTAAATCCAATAAGAAGAAAAATAAAACTAGGAGACTAATCATGGCTAAAGAAGGGAATCCACCAAGGTTGATGGATTTTGCTACGCCAACATTGAGCAGGGCTCAACAAGGGGTGGTAAGACCAACGATAAATGCTAATCAATTCAAAATTAAGCCATCTCTTTTACAAATGATTCAAAATAGTATTCAGTTTTATGGTTTGGCAAATGAGGATCCAAATGCTCATTTGGCAAATTTCTTAGAAATTTGTGATACCTTCAAAATTAATGTAGTTTCGGCGGATGCAATTAAGCTAAGACTTTTTCCTTTTACATTGAAGCATAAGGTAAAGGCTTAGTTGAATTCACTTCCTAGAATATCTATTACAACTTGGGACCAATTGGCTCAAGGATTTTTATCTAAATATTTTCCTCTAGCCAAAACTGCAAAAATTATTAAGGATATCACCACTTTTATTCAACATGATAATGAATCTTTGTATGAAGCTTGGGAAAGGTTTAAAGAATTGTAGAGAAGTTCTCCACATCACAACCTTCCAAGGGAGTTGTTAATGCAAACATTTTACAATGGTGTAGATCCCACAACTAGAGCGACAATAGATGCTACTGCCAGTGGTTCCCTTATGTGGAAAACAACGGAAGCTACGTTTGAGTTGTTAAAGGAAATGTCATTGAATAATTGCTTGTGGCCTACCGAAAGAGCAAGGGAATCAAATTCTTCTAATGCTAGGGGGGTACATTCAATTGATTCTATAGTCGCATTGCAAGCCCAAGTTGAGGCTTTAACTCATAAGGTTAATAACCTAGGTATGGGAGGAAATTCACAAAATGCATGCAATATTTGTGGTCAACAAGGTCATAAAAGTGAAGGTTGCAATTTGGGAATGGCTAGTAAGGAGGAACAAGTAAATTTTATTCAAGGCCAAGGACATTATTCCAATACCTATAATCCTGGTTGGAGGAACCATCCCAATTTTTCATGGGAAAATAGCAACAATAACAAAAATAGAGGAGTAGGAGGATATCAACAACTACAAGATAGGTTTGGAGTTTTAGAAGTAAAAATTGATAAATTTATTGAGGATGTCAACTTTAAGATTAGCTCTCAAGATGAGAACCAAAAGAGGCTTGAAGCAAAAATTGACCAAATTACCAAAAATCATGCTTCATCTATCCACAATCTTGAGGTTCAATTGGGACAACTCTCCAATTCATTACCATCTTGAAGTTTAGGGTGTCGTCCAAGCAATACAGAAGATAATCCAAGAGAGCACGTAAAATCATAGTATTTTATAGTCTCTTATTTCGGTTGCTGAATTAAATTTTCTTTCTACATGCACTTTATGTTATTTTAAGTTATTTTATGTAAATTTGTTAATTAATTTTTATATTGTGGATTTTAATATTACTAACACAATTTGTTTTTGTTCTACAAGTAAAAATAGTAAAATTATGTGTTGTTTTATGTGTTTTGTGAAAATAGGAGAAATCGGAGAAAATAATAGGACAAGGAGCAAAATTTGGCATAAGGAGATGATTCTGCCGTTAGCACGATAGAATGAGCGAAGCTGAAGACAGTCTGACTCACGCTGAACTTCACGAGTGGAACATAGAGGTCCCGAGTCGTGCACTTTTTTCGACTCGCGTCCCTTTGTGTAAGTGCACTTCATCCGACTCATGTTGGTTATCACACGAGCCTATTTGTGTGTGCATGCAATTGTGTGTGTTCGGCATATCATAAGGGCATTTTGGGAATATTGCATGTTTTATGGGTAATAATAGTGTATGGGTGCATGCATGGCAGTAGAGTGCATTTTAGGTGAGTTATGTTGTGTGCTTTGCTCACACCTTGGTAGGATGTGAGTATATTGGGAATTGCATTATATGTGTGTGTTCATACCATTGTAGGGTGTGCATTAGTGGGGAGTGCATTGGGTGTGTGTAGTGCATGCTTGTTGGGTGTGAGTGGTTAATTTCCACCAATAAGAAAGTGACACATGGCTAGGGCAAAGAAAAGAAAAAGAAAAAGAAAGAAAAGGGGAAAAATACAGATTATGTTCTTCTTTCACGTTTTTCCCTTCCCTCATCTTCTTCTTCCTTTTCTTTTCTCTAAAAGCCCTAGTGTGGATTCAAGTTTTGTTGGTGGAAGATTAATCATCTCCTTGCATTCCTTTGGTAAGTTATTGCATTTTCCATCTTGTTTTTCCTTTTGTTCATCTTCTTCTTCTTGATTTATGGATTTAGATTTAACTGAGGGTTTGTATTTTGGGTGTTCTTTGATGTGTTGTGCTTAGCTGAGCCTCCTTGCGATCCCAAAGGCAAGGAAATAGCTAGGAGTAGTAGAACTAAGTGATTGAAGCTAGGATTACAGGTTTGGAAAAATTGCATTTACTGTGTATTTGCTTTGTTTGATTCTTTTGAAGATGATCTGATGTATTGATATTGCAAGTTGGGGTTTGAATGAATGGGTAATTGTTAAGGAAGTGAATTTTGTATTATTTACGTTGGTTTTTGCATGCTTGAGGAAACTAATTTCAGGTAAGAATGATTTGGATTTGAGTTGGGATGATTTCTGGAAGTTCTGGGCTCTGTATGAATTTTTACAATACTAGGGTTTGAGAATCGCGATGTCTGGATGTCCCCTCTTCCTTTTTTCCTTCTTTCATTTTTGCTCTCTCGTTGCTGTCTTTATGCCTGTCCGAGTCATGCGAGCTTGTCCGAGTCCTGTCCAGGGTGAGTGTCTCTTCTTTTGCTTTCTCTTCTCTTTTACGCCATCTGAGGGAGCAGTGTGAGAGCCAGATAATAAGTAATGTATACGATATTGCATGTTATAAGTTGTTGAATGATATTGGGTTATGCATATCTTATTTATGATTCATTGATATGAATGTGAGTATAATTATGTATTACTCTTGGAAGCATGAGTTGAATGATGCATAACCTGCTAGAGTCAAGTAAGTGGATAGTTAGGCATGCCTAATAGAGTCTTAAGCTGCAGCCTCAGTTCCGTTTGGACCCCGATCAGATCCTTGTTTGGTTCCTTGCGAACCCCTTATCCGTTTTGGATCTTGTTTAAGGTCCCCCTTTGTAAAATGTTTTGAATGCGATAAAAATAAAATGGTTTCCGATTCGTACCCGGAAGGTATGCTATGCGTTCGATTCATGCCCGTAAGGTACACTATGCGTTTACTCGTTATCCACTATTGTGAGTCAGCAGGTGCTCTTTTTGTTTTGTTCCACTTTGATATAATTACAAGAATATGGTATTCGGATGCGTATCATGATAAGTTTGAGAAATTAGTTAAAGTGTGAATGAATGTGGATGTGAATTTTTGAATGCATGTCTTTATTAGGCAAGTATGATTATATAGCTAATATCATTATCCGCATTTGTCATATTGTATGTGTATTGCATTGACGACCATTGTGAATGGCCGTCCACTCTTTTGTTGTGTGTTCCCCACAAAGCGTTTATCGCTTAGCACGGTGTTTTATCCGTGTAGGTGCGGAGGATGGTGTTCTTTTGGGAGAGTCGTCGCCAATCAAGCCAACACAGAGGGATTAGTGTTAGGGCTTTATTTTTGATAGCATACTGTGAGCACCGTGTCCCGGAGCAGTCCGGATCAGAGATTACCCTATGATGAAATCGATATCCGAGCCTGTACAAACGGTTTCGATTTGGAGGCTTTAGTCCCATGTTCCACGAGAAACGAATCCATTTTACCTTTGTAAGCAGAAGAGGAGAAAACCGGGGAGTTTTAAAGACTAAAAAGCATGTTTTTCTCAAGCGACGGCCAGCCCGTCAGTGAGCGGTAAGTCCGTCGGTAGGAGGTCGACCCGTCGGATGAATCCTTGTATCAGAAGGATTCTTTCGACGCCCGTCGGTCATGGTGGCAGGGATGTCGGATGAATCCTTGTGTCAGAAGGATTCTTCCGACGCCCGTCGGTCAAAGTGGCAGGGCCATCGGATGAATCCTTGTGTCAGTAGGATTCTTCCGATGCCCGTCGCCACCACAGACGCCCGTCGGTCATGCCTGGCCTATAAAAGCTTTGAATTTTCTCATGAAAAGGGTTGGAAAAAATTCTAAAGGGAAACTCTGCCAAAATTCGTGCGTGTTTTCTCTCTCTTCGAACAAACACAATTCTAAAAGATTTAATTGATTCAAGAATCAAACCATTAAAAGGAACTAAATTTAATTGGTTTTTCCTAAGGTTTTGATTCCAAAAATCCAGTTTTTATAAAAATCAAGAAGGAAACAAGCTATTTTCCTCATCCTTGATTTTTATCTTATTTTCTCGTGGAGCGTGCGGGGAGCCATACAACAACAAAGAATCCAACCAAAAAGGTTATTCTGAGGGTAAATATTCCGGACCCCTTTCTGTCTTTTTTTTAGCTTCATTTTCGATATTATCCTTGCTTTTGCCTTTATTTTCATTTCTCGCTGTCATTCTTCTCAAAATTGTGTAAAATTATTTTTAATTGATTTTTGAAAAAAACTTATGTTTTCTGGGATAGAGGTGACCGACGGGTCATCTGCTGTGACCGACGCCCGTCGGACACCTTTGAGCATAACCCGTCGGTCACCCCCACAGACAGCTTCTTTCGAGTGAGCGATGGGGATATGGGTCATATTGACCGACGTCCGTCGGTCATTCAATATAGCCCGTTGGTGGGCTCTGTCCCACATTTTTAATCTTTTTTTCCTTTTTTCCTCTTTGTTCTCGCAAATATTTATGTTTATTTGTAACCTTTTTTCTATATTTTAACATCTCTTTGACTCATTTTGTGAGAGTATGTTTCCGTTTCTTGGATTGGATGGAGCTTGAGGGAGTCCTCACATATTTGGAGAGCTTGTCTGGTTTAGTTCCCTATCTTCCTATTTTATACATATTCCATGTATTTATTTATTGCTTTTCCTGTATATGACAAAATTGTTGTGTTTCTCGCTAATGTAAAATCGGTCAAACGTTTTATGTTTAATAAACTGAATTCTTCATAAAATCAAGGACCCAATGTCCTATTCTTTATTCAATAAAATCAACACAATAAAAATATCCATTTTAATAATGTTGCACGAGGGGACACCAAAGTCCTCAAAATAAGCCATGCCCCGATTTGTGTATGTATCGCACATTTATAAAGGGTGTGTTGTATTCCGCTCCTTGTGCAATTTGAAAATACCTCGCTTAACATTTATAATTAAAGTTTAATTCATAAATTTGCTCTTCCTCAAAATTGCATTTGCATCCCATTAGAGCCTTAGAATATGCTAGATTGGTCCCTTTTTAGCCTCGGTGCATTCCTGAAGCACAACCCTACGTTCACTCAATGTGGGGAAGTGTTAAGGATAATCACCAACCCAAGCTTTGTACCTAATGGTATATCAAATGATGACCCGATCAGTCATTATGCTCATGATGAGCTAGACTTGTCGGCAGGGATCATGCTTAGGTAACCCTAAAGTAACATCTCCCTTGTTCAAAGCTCATGTAATGGCTGTAGCTACTTTCCATAGGTGATATGAACCGTAATTCCATGCTTGCTGTATGGATCCTTATGTATTGGGTGAGTCCAGATGTCTTGCTTGGTGACCTAGCCAAAGGCTTTCATGCCCCGGTAGGGCCATGTCGAAATTTTTGGAATGCCTAAATATATGATCATCTTTATCCATTCCCTTGTTCATTAGCATAGGAGTGTCATGCTGCCGGTTTTTTGCCATGCACCATGCGTGTCCATCGGGTCCCTCGTTGACCCTTGGGCTAATCCCGCCTAGGAAAGAGACCGCACGACCACGTGTGTGGGAGAAATAAGGGTGGAAGGACCTACCTGCTTGCTTGTGTTTTGTGGGTGTTGCATATCACGACCACGCATTGCATCTACATTCCATGCATCTTGTCTAACGCCTTGTCCCTGCAACCATCATAGATCTGCCCAGGTGGACTAGATCGCCTACCGAACATTGATCCGAGTTCCTGCATCTGAATTGCCAGATAGAGAAGGCCTTCCAGAGATCTTACCGGAAGTCAGCTGTACCGTATCTGAGATGGCAAACTCACCTAGGGGAGATGATGCCACTAGGGCCATGATTGCAGAAGAAGTGGGCCGACGGTTTGAAGAGTTTGAGGGCAGAATGATGAACATGCTAACTGCTTTGGCACAACAGAATGCTCCGCAGAATCCACCACCTCCTCCTCCCATGAGACAAAATGAGCAAGAAGAGGAAAGGGCTGAGAGACAAGAAGAGCCTATCCGGCCACCACCAATAGAGCAGAGGTCAATGGCTTTGGGAGGACAGAGAAGAAACCGGTGCTGAGGATAGATGATGACTGGGATGACGAAGACGACAAAATGAGTATTGTATCAGAGATGGGGAAGGCACCCCAAACTGATGAGTTCATTCTGATGAAGATGGAAGAGAGGTTTGAAGCCATGGCTCGTATGCTGAGTAGAAGTCAGGGGATGAGCCCGGAGGATAAAGAATTGGAGGGAGAAGACCCGATTCCTTACAATTTCAAGATGCCTGATGTGCTAAAATTTGACGGTACCTCTGACCCGACTGCCCATGTGAAGCAGTACTCTCTGGTCATGAAAGGCACCACTCTGTCTAAGAGGCAGAAGGTGGAATACTTTTGCTTAAGTCTGACTAGCCCTGCCATCGATTGGTATCATAGCCTCGATCGTCGAACCAAGGAGGATTGGGATCTACTCACAGAGGAGTTCTTGAGGCAATACGATTGCAACACCAGGATGAAGGTAACTCTTAAAGATCTTGAATTGCTCCAGTAGAAGGCCGGGGAATCTTTTAACGATTATCTCACCCGCTGGCAGAACAGGGTAATGGAAATGCGAAGAAAGCCAGGCACCCAAGACCAGATCCTCCTGTTTATCAAGAATGCAAGCCCATATTTGAAGGATGGTTTGAAGATGAAAGGGTTGAAGGATTGGGAGTCTCTGAAAGACATAGCCATTAAAGAAGAGGGAGATTTCTTGGCCCGAAAAGCTAGCAAAGATGGTTTTGCAAAGAGAGCAAATGGCAGTCAAGGGACAAATAGGCCAGCCGGTCCCAGTGGTAGCACCAGAAGAACGGTTGAGGTGTCTGCTACTGACGCAACTACCCCGAGGAAGTTTTTGAACTTAGGAAGGCCACTGTCTTTGGTTTTAAGAAGGTTAATGAAGGAAGCGAAGTTGCAACCTTTGGCTCCTAGGCCTGTTATGACGCAAGGGAAGCCAGGTCACAAGGACAATGAATATTGTGCATTTCATCAGCACACAGGCCATCTAACAGACAAGTGTAAGGCGCTGAGACACTCTATTCAAGATCTGATTGATGACAAGTAGATTTTCGACCCAGAGAAGAGGGAAGACAAGAAGAAGCCTGGTTACAATGCTGTACCGCCACCAGTTTTTATGATCGGATCCAGCTTGCCAGAGTGGTACGTATTGCAGGATTTATTTGGGAACAAGGGTATTACTGTTGTTTGTTCTGTGGATAAAGAAGAAAGAGTAGTTGTATCGAACATTGATTGTTGGTCGAGCAGTGAGAGCGGTGAAGAAGCCGAAGAGGAAGGAGAAGTAAGGTCTAATTTGTGGAAATCTGATGAGGATGAAGAAGAGGTAGGGGCTGTGACAAGAAGTGGGAGAGTGGTCCCCGAGATCACAAGGGTACCGGAACCAGCGCAGCCATCGACGAAAAGGGAGCCAGAGGAGAGCCAGATTGTTAGGCAGTTGAAGAAGACCGCAGCTCAGATATCCATATGGGATCTCTTAAGACAGTCCCCTTCTCACAGGCAGAAAGTGGTAGAGGCCTTGACTAAGTCCACTGTTGCCACCACAATTTCCCCATCGGAACTTTTGGGTCTAGTTAAAGGAGGATCGGGGGAGAGATTTGTTTTTTCCGATGCCGACCTGCTAGTCGAAGGCTACGATCATAACCGACCCCTGTACATCAAAGCACAGATTAATGACAAGGACACCGCTTGCATTATGGTAGATGATGGATCTTCTATCAATGTTTGCCCTTTGATAGCCCTTCAGTCTTTTGGATTGAGTGAGGATATGCTCAGAGATCAGATTTGACGATCACAGACTATGATAATTCAAGAAGACAAGCCTCGGGAACATTCAAGACCCTGGTCAAAACGGGACCCATTAAGGTAGAAGTAGAGTTTGTGGTTCTGCCCATTCCAGCTAATTTCTCAGCCCTGCTTGGGAGGCCTTGGTTTCACAGACTAGGAGGAGTACCCTCCACGCTGCACCAAATGATAAAGTTCCCACACGAAGGGGAGGTGGTGACTATTAAGGCAGCCAGGGAGAATCGTGTGTCAGTTCTTGAAATCGCTAATCAGCCTTAGCGGCTTCCACGTGTCAATGATAGGACAAGAGCACGGACCAGTGGATAACCCAGTAGTGGTTAATATAATGAAAAAGATGCACTACCTCCCTGAGGCAGGTTTGGGTAGAAACTCTCAGGGGCTGCAAACTGCGATCACCACTCGAGGTCAGAAGAACCGGAAGGGTCTGGGGTACAGAGGCAGTTTTGGCAAGAAGAAGACGGCAGATAAGATCCCTCACATCTCAGAGAGTTTTGTGCCCGCATCCTCAATATGTGCCTATACTAGTGAAGATGAGCCACAGTGGGTAAATGGGAGGATTGTCCCTGGATTTGAAATCTTCAACGATGTATTTGACTGGGATGTCGGGGTTATCAAAGCCGTCGAGAACTTCTGGGATGAAGAGGTCGTGACTCAGTGTATGGCTTGGGACAGATGTGAGCTCGAAGAGGTTGTCACCGAAAGGATGTTGTTTGCCAGGCTGAAAGGGAAGGAAAAGATGACAGAAATAGAACTGAAGATTGGGGATTTAAAGATTTCCTCAGGCGTACCTAAAGGGCCTCTACTGAATTAAGAAGCCGATGAGCAAGCTGCAGCAGCATCAAGCTCTAGGGAGGCAGAAGAAGACTCTAACTTAGATTGTCTTTTTATTCCATAACTTTTTTATGATGTAAATGACAATTATAATATTATTAATAAGGCAAATGATTTCTCTTACTTGTGCGATGTTTCCAATGATTTCAACATGCATGAACATGATCATATTCAATCAATTTTTGATATTGATTCCACTGATACAATGCCTTTTAATCTTGGAACCTCGAAAAATCCGAAGGAAATTCTAATAGCATCAAATATAACTCCTGATGAGAGAGAAAAATTTGAGAGAATAATAAGAAAATATGAAAAAGTCTTTGCCTGGACCTATGAAGACATGCAGGGAATCGACCGAGACGTAGGAGAACATGCTATCCCGATTTATCCAGACCATAAGCCTGTGAAACAGAAGTTGAGAAGGCTCAGGCCAGAATGGGCAGACAAGGTCAAGGAGGAGATTCGGTAGCAGATTGAGGCCAAGTTCCTTGTTGAAGTGCAGTATCCTACATTGTTGGCAAATGTAGTCCCTGTATCGAAGAAAAATGGGAAGGTCAGAGTATGTGTGGATTATCGAGATTTGAACAAGGCTTGCCCTAAAGATAATTTTCCACTACCCCATATTGATGTGTTGATAGACAGTGCCGCCAACTGCGCGATGTACAGCTTTGGAGATGGTTATGTGGGCTACAACCAGATCCTAAACAAGATAGCTGACCGAGTTAAGACCGCTTTCATCACAGAATGGGGGACCTACGCCTACTGGGTTATGCCTTTCGGCCTGAAAAATGCAGGGACCACATACCAGAGGATGGCGACTAAGATTCTAAGCGACCTGATCCACAAGGAGGTGGAGGTGTATGTCGATGACATGATGGTCAAATCAGCCACCCGAGAGGGCCATTTTGAAGCTTTAGAGAAGTTATTCACCAGGATTGACAGATACAACCTGCGACTTAACCCCAAGAAGTGTATCTTCGGAGTAACCTCAGGGAAACTGTTGGGACATGTCGTCAGCCAGAGGGGAATAAAAATTGACCCGGACAAGGTAAAGGCCATTAGGGAGATGCCCGTGCCGCAAAAGGAGAAAGATGTAAGGAGTTTCCTGGGCAAGCTGCAGTATGTCAGCTGATTCATTGCCAAGCTCACTTCGATATGCGAGCCTATTTTTAAGCTGCTCAGAAAGGATCAGCCTGTGGTCTGGAACGAAGACTGCCAGAAAGCCTTTGACAGCATCAGGGAATATCTGTTGAATCTGCCAGTGTTAAGGCTGCTGCAACTAGTCAAGTCGCTTATCCTGTATCTGGCAGTGAAAGGCAGTTCTGTGGATGCCATGGTGGCTCAGGAGGACGAATTTGGAGTAGAATTCGCAGTTTATTACCTCAGCAAGAAGTTCCTGGCTCATGAGATAAAATATGCTGAGGTAGAGAAGATCTGCCTCGCAGTGATTTGGGCATCAAAGAAGCTGAGACATTATTTCCATTCGTACAAAGTTCAGGCAGTGGCCAAGCAGAACCCGTTGAGATATTTGCAAGAAGCGCCGTCTTTGCTTGGTAAGATGGGGAGGTGGCTACTTTTGCTACAGGAGTTTGATGTTGAATACATCACTCACAAAACTATTAAGGGGCGAGCCGTAGCCGAATTTCTTGCTGAGCATCCTATTCAAGGAGACACTCCCGAGTTCACCTTTCCTGATGAGAGCATAGTCGCGATTTCTGTCCAAGGATGGCAGTTACACTTCGATGGGGCAGTGAATAACAAGGGGGCTGGAGTTGGAATTATTTTGACAACCCCAGATAATGAGAAACTCCCTCTAGCCAAGAAGTTGAGGTACAAAGCAACCAACAATGAAGACGAATATGAAGCATGCACTTTCAGGTTAGAAGCTTTAGCTGCTTTGGGGGCAAAGAACATAGAAGTCTTTGGTGACTCATCCTTGGTGATTAACCAGATCCAAGGTGAGTGGGCTGTAAAAGAAGAGTGGCTGGTACCCTATGTTGAATATTTGAAAGAGATATGTGGGCAGTTTGAAACCTACACTTTCCACTTAATGCCAAGAGATGAGAACCGTCTAGCTGATGCGCTGGCAACACTAGTGTCGATGTGGGATAATCTTGAAGGGGTAGCCATGAGACCCGTGCTGATTTTGAGTTCTGAAAAGCCCAGCTTTGAGATCAAGCCAGTGATGGAAGTAGAAGTGGCAGATGGAAAACCATGGTACTTTGACATTATGAATTATTTGGAAAACGCTAGGTTTCCAGAGGAAGCTACCGAGAAAGACCAGAGAATGATCCGGAAGCTATCTGCTCAGTTCATATCCTTGGAAGGAGTATTGTACAAAAGACAGGTAGACGAGATTCAGCTCAGGTGCTTAAATGAAAAAGAAGCCCGCAAGTTAATGGAGGAGACCCATGCAGGTGTCTGTGGGGCTCACATAAACGGTTTGACTCTGGCAAAGAAGATCATGAGGCAAGGCTTCTATTGGCTTACGATGGACAATGACTGCTCAAAGTATGTCAAGCAATGCCAGTTATGCCAACACTACGCAGATTTGAGACACCTGCCGGTATCAGAGCTACACAACCTGACATCGCCTTGGCCTTTCGCTGCTTGGGGGATAGATATCATTGGAGAGATTCGCCCTACGGCATCTAACGGACACAGATACATCATAGTCGCAATTGACTATTTTACCAAATGGGTAGAGGTAGAATCCTTCAAAAAGATTGACGCAAGGGATATGGCCAAGTTTATAGAGAGAAATCTGATTTGCAGATACGGCCTCCCTCACCACATAGTGTCTGACAACGGGGTGTAATTCATGGGGGAAACCAGAAAGCTCCTTGAGAAGTATGGTATCAAGCACCACAGATCCTCCCCCTACTGACCATAAGCTAATGGGGCAGTAGAGGCCGCTAATAAGAATGTGAAGAGGATCCTATCCAAGATGGTCCAAATTACAAAGACTGGGCAGAGAAGCTACCCTTCGCTCTATGGGGATACAGGACAACTGTAAGGACATCTACGGGCGCCATGCCATATTCTCTAGTATACGGGACGGAGGTAGTATTGCCAGTTGAGATAGAGCTCAAATGGCTGAGAGTAGTTATGGAAGTTCAAATTTCGGAGGCTAAATAGGCACGACATAGGCTACAACACTTAAACGTACTGGATGAGAGTAGGCTGAAGGCTTATTATCACAATCAGATCTACCAGAAGAGGTTGGCCAGGACATTCGGAAAGAAGGTGAGAAAGCATCCGCTGAAGGAAGGGGACTTAGTGTTCAAGCAGATGAGACCAGGTATACCGGATATCAGGGGAAAATTTAGACCAACCTGGGAGGGGCCGTATATCCTTAAAAAGCTGTTATCCAAAGGAGCTGCAATTTTGTCGGATAGCGATGAAAATGAATTCAAAGAATCGATCAATGTCGACAGACTCAAAAGGTTCCATGGCTAAAGACCAAAATAAAAAGAAGAGAATAAATGCCCTGCAGGTTGAAAAACGAAAAAAGTCGGCCGTGGTAAAATTGGGCGCCTCGACAGGGTGAAAATCGAAAAAAGGCATCCTGTGCAAAAATAAGAGGCACGAGAGAAAATGTCCAATCGTGAAAACCCGAGAGGGCCGATCAGTAACAGGAGTTGATGCTGTTAAAATTTGGTTTCATGTATTAATAGGGCGTACGCGGTCGAGTTAATGTCGAAACTGATCATGTAGGCTAAAATTACATGGAAATGTACACAGTTTTGTGAAATAGAACAAATATTATTCTTTTTATTTCCGTCATTTTCTAGTTCTGCATTAAAGAAAAAAAGAAATGTAACACCAAAAAGAAATACATATGTAAGCTAAGCTAGGTCCTGCCACTGCTCTCGCCACCAGATGCTTGAGCCCTCGTGTCCTATTATCGGATGTTGGACTAAGGACCCATTTCTTATACTCGCTGGTTGAGGCCACAGAGTGATTGCCGGACCTCGGAATAACAGTCTTCACTGGTAGCTTGCTCCACAGCTTATGATATCGTGAACCAAAGGCAGCAGAAAGAGCTCCCCCCGAAAAGATAAGGGAACCCTCACCACATCCTGGGTCATCCCGAGCTGATGCGCACATCGAGAAATGATGCAGAAAGTGGCTTGACGGAGCCCACAGAGGGGAACACCCCAATGGTCCATCAATGACCACATGAGACAGTGGAAGCCAGGAAGACGTGAAACTGATATCATCATCTGACAGTTCGCTAAATCTGGTAATGCCTTCACCAGCAGTAGCACACTCATACAGCCGTCGACGCGGAAGAAAATGGCTCGGCGAGTACTGTGGAATGACCCGAGGAGGTGGCTCAGACAACATCCTCAGTTTCTCTTGCAGCCAGACCTGAAAAAAAAAAAAAGAAAAGCCGCTGGAGTAAGTAGGGTTTACTTCAGGCAAAAGTAAGGCGAAGGGTTGTGTGAAAATCCGAAAGGACGCACCTCCCGCTAAGAAAAGCTAGTGTGAAAATCCATAAGGGACGCACTACCTTTAAAATAATGGCGTACCTTGAGCAATAAGGGGCTACCGGTGAAAGTAGTGGTGGATCCAGAGCTCACAGAGTCCAAGCCCAGAATGGTTTCAGCTAAAATAAGTGGGAAGGGTGATGATCCCCGATGGAAGTCGCTCAGAATCCCGAATAGGCGAGGGTCGCCTGTCATACCCCCTGGAACAACAGTGAGAAAGTTCGTCATGCAAAACAGAAATATGATGCTCACCCGGTATGTAGGGACCCCAGTGAATTGATCTAGAGCATCGATCAGAGGCTCCAAAGTAAAGGGAGAGCCCAGAGAAACCAGTCGGATGGCCTCAGAAGGGGGTATGCCGAGAGCCATAGCTATATGCCAAGTCTGGAGTAGACTGCAGCGGGGGACACAAGGTAAAGCGCTAGAGGGTTACCAGGCTCCAAGAATGGCAGCTAACTCCTCAGGCAGGGGGCACAACTCCTGATAAGTGAACCGGAAGATGTGAAACCGGGGGTTCCAGAAGTGAGTCACCGCCAGAAGGAGGTTCTGGTTAACCATGACCCGACGTAGGTATTTTAGCCCAGAAAGGGAAGACAGGGCGCCTTTTTCCCAAGTGTGTTTGTCATCTAGGATGCGGTGCATTCTTTGGAGAAAAGGGGAAGACATTTTGAGAAGAATAAGGGGATCAAGATATTGGGAAAATGAAAAGACACAGAAAAGCAACTTTTTGGATGAATTTATAGAGAAGTGCCACCGACGGCCTACCCGTCTCTCACAAGAGACGGCCTGCCCATCGGTAAAGATCCACTTGGCAGATGCATACGTCAGCATTGCATTAATCACGAGCATTAAATGCGCATTTATTGGGGAATGGGGAACGACAGAGGGTCAGCCCGTCGGTCACTCCTAACGACGCCCAGCCCGTCGGTCACGAAACTCTATATAAGGGCGAGTGACAGACGGACCAGCGGCGCTGTTACTTTCACTCCCCCTCTCAAAAACGGTTTTTTTTCGTTTTTTCTGCATTTTTAAGCATTTCTTCTCCTTTTTCTTGCAATTTCTTCGCCTTTTCGCGTTCTCCACTCACCGGACGCTCGGACATTCATATTTCTTCAGTTTTTCTACACTCTTCGCGACTGCAAGTAAGTAAAATAGCTACTCTATTTTTTTATTTAATTTATTTCTTCTTTATTTCTTGTTTTGGCCTTAAAAATGGTTAGAATGCTTTAGATGTTTTGAATATTTAGGGAGAATGATGCCCGTCTTTAATTTAATTAATCTGAGCCTTTGCATGATCACATAAAAATAGGACTTTTCTATACCTTTGTCGCCTTAAAAATAGGCTTTCTAGCGCATATTTTGTGTTGTTGAGGCCTGAGGCCATTATATTGTGTTGTTGGGGGCACACCCTTGCCGGGGTACGTCCCATTTTTATTGTTATCGAGGCCTAAGGCCTGCTTGGATGCCTTTTTTATGCAGGAGGTTGAGCACACCCTTATCAGGGTACTGTCCAAATTTTCATCATTCATTCTAAAATTGAATTTTTTATGTATAATTCATGTCTCGGGACCTGATAAGCCCACTTTTATTCGTTTTCAAAATATCTTTTTACGCCAAGGTGGGGCACACCCTTGTCGGGGCGCTACCCATTTTCATTAATCTTTAATTCCTTTTATGCCGGTTGCATGAATTTTTTTGCTTTTGATGTGTGCGAAGCATACCGGGCGACATCCCTTGACAGGATGCTGCCCATTTTCATTCGTTTATTTATTTTGTTTCACCTCGAGAACGAGCTTAATAACACCTGTTTCATCAAATTTTCGTTATCTAACTTTCCTTTTGCAGGATGCCTCCCAGACACAGAGCACCGCAGGCCCAGCCTGAGGTTGAGGTTCCGGGATGGATGGATGGTGAGTCAACCCAGAGGTACAGGGCACTGGCTCAGGTGGAGATCGGGGCTAGTCGCTTCGTGTCTTGACCGTTCCTAGAGGCTCTAGGGATGGCCTCAGAGATCGACATGCTTATCGAGGGCGCCGGATGGACAGACTTCCTTGACCCAGCTTTCCAGACCTTCCCTGAGGCTACTCGACAGGTGCTAGCCACCTTGCGATACGACGGTTTTCAGAGATCAGATACAGAGCTGGGGGTGGTATAGTTCTGGTTCGATGGCCAGCATTTCAGTATCACCAGGCAGAGGTTCGCGCAGGCCATGGGACTTCCCAGAGAGGAGGGGGTCGAGATCCCACGGCGAGCAGTGAGACGCGCCCACTGGGCGGCCATTGCCTTACCAGGAGTGCTGTATGACCACGATACAGCGAAGAGCACCGTACTGGTGTCTCAAGCACTCCGGTACATGCACAGAGTGCTATCCAGCTCGTACCTCGGTGGAGCTGGTAATCCAGGGTCGCTTAATGCGGCCGAGATCTGGAGCTTCTGGGCTATGGTGGCAAGCCAGCGCCTCAACGTTAGTCATGAGATATTGGCTAACTTGGTCAGAGTTGGCAGAGGATTGACGCCAGTGGTGATAGTAGGGGGAGTCATCACTCGTTTGCTTTTGGGGTTAGGAGTTGCCCCGGATAGGCTGAGAGGACCCCTGGATGATGGGATACATGTGGATGCCTCTGCAGCAGTTCAGATGGGGATGATTTCACAGCTGTCAGGGCAGGCAAAGGCCTTCAGGTTGTTGTCTATCCATGAGACCAGGCGGGTCTTCTCCCTTCCACCTTTGGGTCCAGATCCGGAGCAGCCAAAGCAGCAGCCTCCTCAGCTAGAGCCAGAGCATCAGCCTCCTCAGCCAGAGCCAGAGCATCAGCCTCCTCAGCCAGAGCCAGAGCCTCAGCCTCTTCAGCCTCCTCAGCCGCAGCCCGAGCAGGAGCCACCCCGGACTTCGTTGGATTTCAACATGGAGTTCACCATGGACGAGCTGTTCGGTTCTTCACCGGCATCCAGGGTGCCGACTCCTGCTCCGTCATCGAGCACCAGGGTGCAGAGGTCCACTTTCAGGCCCCCCGAGAGGTATCACCCATACTTTCGAGGTGACCCGGGGGCATCCTCCTCTGCAGCCCCACCGCCAGAGCCAGCACAGCAGCAGCCAGCCCAGCCTGATTTCTCCCAGCTCCTCACTACTATGTTCACAGCTTTCGAGCGACAGCAGGATGAGAGAGACAGAGCTCTGCAGGAGAGGTTAGACCGTCAGCAGGCTGCTATTCAGGAGCAGTCTCAGATGATAGAGCGGTTCGCCCAGGAGCAGGCCGGCTTTATTGAGCACACAGTACGGGAGCAGGCTCAGGTCGTGGAGACCTTTAGGGACAAGCAGGCGAGGCTGGTAGAGCAGATTGCCCAGGGCCAGAGGGAGCTTAGGCAGCAGCTCGCTCATGATCTGAGGACGTCCCAGGATCAGGCGTCTCAAAGAGTTGATATGACTCTACAGATGATCGATGAGTCACTCGACTCCTTGAGATCCCGGGTCCAGGCGATAGAGGGGATCCTTCCTCCCTTTTCCCAGACCATGAGGGAGTTTAGGGAATAGATAGAGCAGTGCCTAGATCAGATGAGGAGGGCCGCCGGCGAGCAGACTACTCAGATGAGCCAGGCATTCAAGAAGCTAGGAGGCACATTCTCAGAGACTTTGGAGTTCATGAGGACTTGTACCCAGCCCTTCTTGGATGGCTACGCTCAGATCAGGTTTAGACAGACCCATGATGCTGGGGCAGGACCTTCTATGGCTCAGCCTCCACCTCTGACACAGCCAGCTCCACCTCCACCTCAGTCGGGGACAGTGCATATATCAGACGATGAGGATCCCGATGAGGAGCCCTCCGACTACACGCCCCTCTGATGTTCAGGGAGTCTCTTTTTTGTACTTTTGTACATTTTCACTTTGTATATACATTGTACAAAAGCGGATATTTCTAGTAAAAAACTTTTGTCTTCAGTTTTGTGCATTCATTCAGTTATTTATGATTCATTCATATTACAAATAAGTGTATGCTTTCACATTTGCTCACATTCCAAAATGATGACGACATAACAAATGAAAGGGAAATAATAGCAAAAGATAACCAAGATTGGAAAAAAGACAACTTAATAAAACGAAAAAAGAATGTAAATGAAACATGACATGGTAAATAAAGCAAAACCACACCATTCATAGACATGTTAAAGGATAACAATTCAAACACGAATTAACAAAACCTTTTATCACACAGGTACAGAGAAACATTGATCCAGACACAAGCGTCGATCAAAAGTCCGAACATGGGCGCTTAAGATTCATGTCTTCTTAGAGAAGGGAACTCAGCGAGGTCTCCTCCTCCACAAAATAAAGATTGTAGCCAGAGAATGCTACATCTCACAGTTCACGCAGTAGTCAGAGAGTGCTACGCACCTTGCAGATCGGATGGGGATTAGCAGGAGAACTTCACAACTCGGAATTGCAGTTAGAGAACACTGCTCTCCATTTCGAGACTGTGGTGAGAGAACACCGTATCTCGCCAATTGAAGTTGCAGTTAGAAAAACACTGCTCTTCACATCAAGATTGTAGCCAGAGAGCGCTACATCTCACAGTTCATGCAGTAGTCAGAAAGTGCTATGCACCTTACAGATCAGATAGGGGTTAGCAGGGGAACTTCATGATCGGAGTTGCAGTTAGAGAACACTGCTCTTCACCTCGAGACTGTGGTTAGAAAACACCGCTTCTCACCAACAGAAGTTGCAGTTAGAGAGACACTACTCTTCACGTCGAGTTTGTAGTCAGAAGGTACTACATCTCCTCAACACTGTGCAAGCTAAGATGAGGCCAGCAGAAGCAGAAGTTGCAGTTAGAGAAACACTGCTCTTCACATCGAGGTCGTGGCTAGAGAATGCTACATCTCACCAACACCTACACGTCGAGGCGAGACCGATAGGGATATCCTCACCTACCGATCAGACTGAAACGAGGTCTATCCGGTAAAAGGCACGGAAGGTAAGAACCGCCATAGGTACGCTCTCTTCCTTTCTGTCCTTTCTCTGAGTTTTGGCTAGTCTAGGCGCCTGTGCACTAGTTTCCCCAAAACTAGGGGCAACTGTGAGCACCGTGTCCAGGAGCGGTCCAGATCAGAGATTACCCTATGATGAAATCGATATCCGAGCCTGTACAAACGGTTTGGATTTAGAGGCTTTAGTCCCATGTTCCACGAGAAACGAATCCATTTTACCTTTCTTAGGCAGAAGGGGAGAAAACCGAGGAGTTTTAAAGACCAAAAAGCATGTTTTTCTCAAGCAACGGCTAGCCCATCGATGAGTGGCAAGTCCGTCGGTAGGAGGTCGACCCGTCGGATGAATCCTTGTGTCAGAAGGATTCTTACGACGCCCGTCGGTCATGGTGGCAGGACGTCGGATGAATCCTTGTGTCAGAAGGATTCTTCCAACGCCCGTTAGTCAAAGTGGCAGGGCCGTTGGATGAATCCTTGTGTCAGTAGGATTCTTTCGATGCCCGTCGCCACCACAGACGCCCGTCGGTCGTGCTTGGCCTATAAAAGCTTTGAATTTTCTCATGAAAAGGGTTGGAAAAAATTCTAAAGGGAAACTCTGCCAAAATTCGTGCGTGTTTTCTCTCTCTTCCAACAAACACATTTCTAAAAGATTTAATTGATTCAAGAATCAAACCATTAAAAGGAACTAAATTTAATTGGTTTTTCTTATGGTTTTGATTCAAAAATTCCAGTTTTTATAAAAATCAAGAAGGAAACAAGCTATTTTCCTCATCCTTGATTTTTATCTTGTTTTCTCGTGGAGCGTGCGGGGAGCCATACAACAACAAAGAATCCAACCAAAAAGGTTATTCTGAGGGTAAATATTTCGGACCCCTTTCTGTCTTTTTTTAGCTTCATTTTCAATATTATCCTTGCTTTTGCCTTTATTTTCATTTCTCGCTGTCATTCTTCTCAAAATTGTGTAAAATTGTTTTTGATTGATTTTTGAAAAAAAACTTCTATTTTCTGGGACAGAGGTGACAGACGGGTCATCTGCTACGACCGATGCTCGTCGGACACCTTTGAGCATAACCCGTCGGTCACCCCCACAGACGGCTTCTTTCGAGTGAGCGACGGGGATATGGGTCATATTGACCGACGGACGTCGGTCATTCAACATAGCCCGTCGGTGGGCTCTGTCCCACATTTTTAATCTTTTTTTCCTTTTTTCCTCTTTGTTCTCGCAAATTTTTATGTTTATTTGTAAGCTTTCTTCTGTATTTTAACATCTCTTTGACTCATTTTTTGAGAGTATATTTCCGTTTCTTGGACTGGATGGAGCTTGAGGGAGTCTTCACGTATTTGGAGAGCTTGTCTGGTTTAGTTCCCTATTTTCCTATTTTATACATATTCCATGTATTTATTTTTTGCTTTTCCTGTATATGACAAAATTGTTGTGTTTCTCGCTAATGTAAAATCGGCCAAACGTTTTATATTTAATAAACTGAATTCTTCATAAAATCAAGGACCCAATGTCCTATTCTTTATTCAATAAAATCAACACAATAAAAATATCCATTTTAATAATGTTGCACGAGGGGACCAAAGTCCTCAAAATAAGCCATGCCCCGATTTGTGTATGTATCGCACATTTATAAAGGGAGTTGTATTTCGCTCCTTGTGTTATTGTAATTTATCGCTTTCATTATTTATTTGTTCATTTACCGCTTTCCAAATGTGAATAAGTGCGCTTTGATTCAATTGCATCGTGTGGAGAGAGAGCGAATTAGTGAAATTTAAAATTTGATCATAAAATAATCATGGTAGAAATAGATGAGAAGTCCCGAACCCAGCTCTGGTCTTTGGGCTCAAAGAGGCGAGAGGTCTATCCGATCACTCATTGGAATTATGACCTCCAAGACACCTCTTGTGTCACGAGACTTTGACGTTAATCCTAGGCTCCTTAGGGCGAGAGGTTTACCCTCCAAGACCCCTTTGGTTGGCCCAAAATGGATACTAAGCGCAGTCTTAGGCTCTCTGAGGCGAGAGAAACTTTCCCAATGTTCTATTGGGTGGCGACTCCATGAAACCTCCTTGTTGCCCAAAATAGACGCATTTGCAATTCATTGCAAGTTGCCAACGGACCCACAAATGCCCCGATCGCCCTCAAGCGGGTGGTAGCACGAGCGGTCACGGGGATCCGTCGTGCGTCACACATACTAATTCTTTTGTAGCGGAACTCTCTTTATACCATTATTTTGTAAAGCTTTCGCATTTATATACTTTTGGGATATGTAATTATTTTATTCTGGCTTTTGATCCGAACATTAGTGTAACGAATTTTGCTATTGTAATGATGGATTATCCTGATGCTTATGAAGGTTTTAATTTCCCGTAATGATGTATGGTTATTATGTATAAATGTATGCTTTGTATCCTTATCTGCTTGGTGACACACCCGGCTCATACGGCTTCTCACTCTTTGAGGATGGGTACGCCTGCGTATGGGTAGGGGGTGTTACAATTTTTGGTATCAGAGCCTAGGTTTAGGCGTTTCTGGGTGTTGTTGATGTGTTGAGGTGCATAGATGTGTATATATGTTCAGGACTGTGTTGGCTGATGCAACTGTCTTCTTTTATTTATTTAGGATGTCTTCTGATTCGGTTCGTGGATCTCTTAAGGGATCAGCTGAAAGCATGAATCCCCAAGTTATTGATCCTTCTGTCTCTATGTCGGGTCAACCTACTAGGGTCCAGCCCGAGGCCGCTGCCATGCCTTTTGAGGCTATGTTCAAGCTATCACAGGACATGGCTAGGGTCTTGGAGAGAGTGACTGCTCCTAGAGCCCCTATAGAGAGTCTGAGAAGGGTTGGTGCTAAAGATTTCTATGGCACGGGTTTGGATGAGTCAGAGTTAGCTGAGAAATGGTTAGACAAGGTGAAGCATACCTTGAGAGAGATTCGGTGTCCTCCTAATCAGCAGGCAGAGTGTGCAGTGGCTTTGCTACAAGGGTCAGCTTTTGAATGGTGGGAGTTAGTTTGTAGGCATCCTCAGTTGCCCGATCCAGTTACATGGGATTTCTTTGCAAGGGAGTTCACGACCAAGTATATTAGTCGGACATATAAGGATGCTAGGAGGGCACAGTTTCTGAGTTTGAAGCAGAGGGCTATGTCGGTCTCAGAATTTGAGAAGGAGTTTAACCGGTTTGCTAGGTATGCTCCTGAAGGTATTATGACGGATGAGTTCTGAATTAGGCATTTTGAGGCAAGATTGAATGAGTCCTTGAGAGCTATGTTGATTCCTTGATGAGCACTCCAGGGGTGAATTATTATTAGATTGTGGAAGCTGCTGTTAGAGCTGAGAGATCAGAGTCTGCGTTGAGAGAGAGGGCTCAGAGGAGGAATCCTTCTCGTGGTGGTTCATCTTCATCATCCTCGGGTAAGAGTGTAACACCCCTTACCCGTACTTAGGCGATCCCATCCGATAAGGAGTGAGATGCCGTATGAGTAGAGGTGCCACCACACAGATACAGAATATACAAACATCCATACATAACCATACATACCAAAGTACAGGATAGTTTAAAACTTTACAAAACCATTCATATAATAAGCTGATCATGCATTAATATAATGGAAATCATTACATTACTGTTCTGATCAACAAAGAGATACAACAATTAATTACAAATCCCAAAATTACATAAACAAAAGCGGAAGCTATTACAAAACCAATGTAAGAGAGTTCTATACAAAAAGAATTATCAAGATACAAAAATTAGGCCCTATACTAAAGACCCAGCTATGTTGGCTTCGTTGGCAGCGACTATCCCAAAGCAACTCCTTCCGCACCTGCACGGGTAAACACACCGTGCTAAGCGATAAACGCTTAGTGGGGAAACACACATATAGC
Organism: Excoecaria cochinchinensis; assembly: GCA_947683425.1. Classification (NCBI taxonomy): domain Eukaryota; kingdom Viridiplantae; phylum Streptophyta; class Magnoliopsida; order Malpighiales; family Euphorbiaceae; genus Excoecaria; species Excoecaria cochinchinensis. The sequence continues at coordinate 1,593,734 of CANTUQ010000116.1, forward strand.
ATAAGGACAACCATTCACAATGGTCGTCAAGCAAAACACAAGCGTACATCAAAATTACCATACTCATAGCATATCAATTGCGTAAGCATGCATATATACTAAAGCCACACATTCAGAAACTCACAACAATATTCGTATTCCCAAAACAGATTATACTTTTCATTTATGAGTTCACACATGTATCACATACATTTTCTCATAGCACAATTCATACCGGGCACCTGCTGACTCGAGGGAGTGGATAACGAGTATACGGACAGTACTTTAAGGGTACGAGCCGATACGGACAGTACCTTACGGGTACGAATCGATAATCAAGATACTTTCACTTTTCACAAAACATTTTCAAAAGGGATCTTAAACAAGATCCGAACACATAGGGGTTCGCGAGGAACCAAACGGGGACCTGATCGGGGTCCAAACTTATCAAAGGGCTGCAGCTATAAGACTCTATTAGGCATGCCTAACTATCCACTTTCTAGACTCTAGCAGGTCATGCATAAGCCATTTAATCCATTTCACATTATTCCAAAATCATCATCATACATGTACATAGTCGTATAATGGGTCCGCATTCATATAATTCATAAGATATCAAGCATAAATCTCATAAACATTAAAGGAAACTGGAGTTCAAAAACGAACACAACAAAAGAAAACTCATTCAGCATACAGGGAGCTGTCGCGCTCGCGATATCTGTCACGCTCGCGACAGAGACGGAAGTCTCTTTGCTGTGCGTGCTCGACGGATTTCGCGACCGCGAGGAAGGAAGGGCTAGGCTCTGTCGCGCTCGCGACAAAGAACAAAATTGCTGTCGCAGGCTCGCGACGAATCGCGTGCTCGAGATAGGACTTAGCCAGCATCGCGCTCTGTCGCGATCGCGACGTATGTCGCGCTCGCGACAGAGGGTGCTCAATACTTCGGCTGTTGCGGGCTCGCGACGAAATCGCGTACTCGCGATAGCGAAGCTCCGAAACGCCAATCTCTGTTGCACTCGCGACATTGTCGCGATCGCAACAGCGTCGGGTTTTGCAAAATCTGCAGAATTCTGCAGATTTTCTTCCTCCCTCATCAACCACAAACACACAAAACTCATCCAAAATCCTCTTACCTCAAACCCAGCCATCCATTAGCATCAATAACCAATATATAACATTAATCAACAAGAAATTTCAAACATTTCATTAATTTAAATCTCCAATTCCAAGAATCATAAAAAACCCCAATTTATGCACACCACCACATCAACGCCAACATTATCACAATTAACTCATGCTCTTGCAAAATTCACAATCCAAAACAAAAACCCATAGCATATACATCAAAATAAGGAACATATAACAACCTAATTCTAAGAAACCATCAAATCTCATACATTAACATATATATACATGAAAACCAAGAGTTTCCCAAACCTTAAAATCCTTAGCTCCTATTGCTTGGATCCACTAGTTCTAGCCTTCTCTTTACCCTTTGGCTCGCGAGGAGGCTCAACTAAGCACAAACAAGCACCCAAACACCCAAAACACAAACCCTAACTTAGATCCAACCCAAGAAGAAGAAGAGAAAATGCATGAACAATACAAAGAAAAAGCAAGAACTTACCAAGAATGATGTAAAGGAGTAATTAATTCCACCACTTGAACTTGAATCTAAGTAGAACACTTAGGAGAGTGCAAAGGAGGAAGAAGAAGAAGAAGAAGAGAAAACGGGAATGGGTTTCAAAAGTCTGCTTTTCCCTTTTTCATTTCCTCTTTCCCATCTTTCTTTCCCCTTTACACATGTCAATCATTTAGTGGAGGAGATTATTTACTCACACCCTAACTAAATGCATCACATGCACACAATGAAACACCCTAATAATGTACCATACACATGTATGAGCAACACACACCACAATAACCCACTAGTGCATATCCTACTATGGTGCACTCAACCACACACAATGCAACTCCCATGCACACACACTATAATGGTGCACTCATGCACACACAAACCTGACCCAACTAATTCACACCATAGTGCAACACACACACACACGCACTAGAAAAACCCAAAATCATGCAATATTACCAAAATGCCCTTAAGATCATGCCAAAACACATACAAATACATAGACACACATGGCTCGTTCTACTAGGGGGCAAACGGGGTGTGATAAAGAGATCTAGGAACCCGCAGGATGAGTCATCATCTGGACTAGCCACTAGAGGTAGAAGGCAGGGTTCAGGCAGGGTATCTAGTTCTGGTAGAGATGATTCGGGTTCTAGGACAGAAGTGTTACTTGAGTGCGCACACTGTGGCAAGCCGCACAGAGGTGAGTGTAGGTGGCTCACTGGTGGGTGTTTCTGTTGCTGGAGCATCGAGCACTTTTTAACCAGCTGTCTGAGATCGTATGAAGCTTCGGGTGATCGAAGGGAGGCCAGTAGAGTTGGTTCGAATGCCACGCAGGCTAACCGTGCTAGAGGTTGTGGTAGAGGTCGAGGCGGTCGACCTAGAGAGGGAGCTGCATCAGAGTCTATTGAGCGTCAGTTGCCAGTCACAGCTAGAGCGTATGCTGTGAGAGCCAGAGAGGAGCAGGATGCACCGATGTGATAGTTGGTAAGTTTCTACTCCATGACATTGAATTATATGCTCTAATTAACCCTGGTTCCACACACTCATATTTGTGCACTGATATGTTAATTGATAAGTTAAATGTGGTAGATCAGTTAGATTATGAGATTTGTGTGACCAGTCCATTAGGGCATAGTGTCAGTGTGAGTAGAGTCTATAAGAATTGTCCTTTGTTGGTTGAGGGAGTTGTGTTTCTTGCGGATTTAATTGAGTTTCCTTTTAGAGAGTTTGATCTAATTCTTGGTATGGACTGGTTGGGTAAGCATCGGGCTGTGGTTGATTGCCATAGGAAGACAGTTGTACTTCGGGATAGAGATCGGTCTTCTATGATTGTGAAAGGTTTGGGTGCTAGTTCTTTGAACAATGTAATTTCTGTGATACAAGCTAAGAGGTTTATTAGGAAGGGTTGTGAGGCTTTCCTAGCGGTTGTGTTGGATTCCAAGAGGGATCAAGTTCAGATTGAGGACATCCCAGTTGTGCAGGAGTTTAGTGATGTGTTTTCGAGTGATTTTCCGGGTTTTCCTCTTGAGAGAGAAGTCGAGTTGTCCATAGAGATTATGCCGGCTACCACTCCCATATCGAAAGTACCTTATCGGATGGCTCCTGTGGAGTTAAGAGAACTCAAAACTCAACTACAAGAGTTGTTAGATAAAGGGTTCATTCGACCCAGCATATCTCCATGGGGAGCTCCTATTTTATTTGTTAAGAAAAAGGATGGGTCCTTGCGGATGTGTATCAACTATAGGCAGATCAATAAGGTCACAGTGAAGAACAAGTATCCTTTGCCTAGGATTGAGGATTTGTTTGATCAGCTTCGAGGTGCGGGTGTCTTTTCAAAAATTGATCTTCGGTCGGGTTATTATCAGTTGCGAGTTAAAGATGCAGATGTGGTTAAGACTGCATTTCGGACGAGGTATGGCCACTATGAGTTTCTAGTGATGCCGTTTGGTTTGACTAATGCTCCAGCGGCATTCATGGATTTAATGAACAGAGTGTTTAGGCCATACTTGGATCGGTTAGTAGTGGTGTTTATAGATGATATCTTAGTGTATTCCAAGAATGAGAGTGAGCATGAGGAACATCTTCGGTTGGTTTTGCAAGTTTTGAGGGAGCATCGGTTATTTGCCAAGCTTAGTAAGTGCAATTTTTGTCTTCAGGAAGTGTCGTTTTTAGGTCATGTGGTTTCGGCCAGGGGTATTCAAGTGGATCCGGCTAAGATTGAGGCGATAGTTGATTGGAAAGCGCCTAGGAATGTTCCGGAAGTGAGGAGTTTTCTCGGTTTAGCAGGCTATTATCATCGGTTTGTGAAGGGCTTTTTCAGTTATTGCTGCTCTGATGACGAGGTTGTTAAGAAAAGGCGTCAGGTTTGAGTGGTCGAATAAGTGTCAGGCTTGTTTTGAGCGGCTGAAGAAGTTGCTAGTCGAGGCTCCTATACTTACTCAACTCGTCTCGGGTAAGGAGTTTGTCATGTATAGTGACGCTTCGGGTGTCGGTCTAGGCTATGTTTTGATGTAAGAAGGTAAGGTTGTGGCTTATGCTTCTCTTCAGTTAAAGCGACATGAGAGGAATTATCCGACACACGATTTAGAGTTAGCAGCTGTTATCTTTGCTCTGAAGATTTGGCGCCATTACCTGTATAGGGAGAAGTGTAGGATCTTTACGGACCATAAGAGTTTGAAGTATCTCCTCATGCAGAAGGAGTTGAATATGAGACAGCGCCGTTGGCTTGAGTTGTTTAAGGACTACAACTGCATATTGGATTACAATCCGGGTAAGGCCAATGTAGTCGCTGATGCTATGAGTCGGAAGTCGGTTTTAGCCTTATTTTTAAGACGATTTAGATGGAGGTTTGATTCAGATGGAGCTTTGATTGCTCAGTTGAGAGTGAAGCCTACCTTGAGACAGAGGATTATGGATGCTCAGAGAGATGATGAGAAGCTACAGCGGGTTGTGCAAGAGGTCAGTTCTGGTAAGCTGTCAGATTTCTCAGTTTTAGATGGGGTGCTTATGTGTAGAAATCGCTTGTGTGTGCCTAAGGATGAGGAGTTAAGGAAACAGTTGATGAGTGAGGCGCATTATACGGTTTTTACTATGCATCCTAGCAGTGAGAAGATGTACAGGGACATGAAGCAGTTTTATTGGTGGTCCGGCATGAAGAGAGATATTGTGGATTTTGTGTCTAAGTGTTTAACATGTCAGCAGGTAAAGGCCGAGCATCAAGTTCCTTCGGGATTGCTTACGCCTTTATCCATTGCTGAGTGGAAGTGGGATGATATAGCCATGGACTTTGTATCTGGTTTGCCTTTGATTCAAAGGAAGCATGACTCAGTTTGGGTGATAGTGGATCGGCTTACGAAGTCAACTCATTTCTTGCCAGTGAGAGTGGACTACCTGATGGATAGGTTGGCCAGTATCTATGTGGATGAGATAGTTCGGCTGCATGGAGTGCCGTTATCCATAGTATCAGATTGGGACCCAAGGTTCACTTCGAAGTTTTGGAAAGAGTTGTAGAGAGCTTTGGGTACCAAGTTAAACTTCAGTACGGCATTCCATCCTCAAATAGATTGTCAGTCAAAATGGGTCATTCAGATTCTGGAGGATATGTTGAGAGCTTGTGCTTTGGATTTTCTGGGTAGTTGGGACAGATATGTGTCGCTTATGGAGTTTGCCTACAACAATAGCTATCAGTCGAGCATCGGTATGGCACCGTATGAAGCTTTATATGGTCGGCAGTGTAGGACACCTGTTTGTTGGAATGAGCTATACGAGCATTCAGTGATTGGACCAGAGTTGGTTAGGGATATTGAGGAGAAGATTAGAGTTGTGCAGCGGAATTTGAAAGCGGCTAAGGATCGACAAAAGTCTTATGCCAACTTAAAGAGGAAAGATGTGCAGTTTGAGGTCGGGGACAAGGTTTTCCTTAAAGTTTCACCATGGAGGAAAGTGCTTCGGTTTGGTAAGAAAGGCATGCTTAGTCCTCGCTTCATTGGTCCTTATGAGATTTTGGCTAAGATTGGTCCGGTAGCCTATAGATTGGCTTTACCGATGGAGTTGGCGAAGTTGCACGATGTCTTCCATGTTTCGATGCTTCGTCAGTACAGATCGGATGCGTCACATGTTCTGTCAGTTTAGGATGTACAAGTGCAACCAGATTTTTCTTATAATGAGGAACCGAGAGCCATCCCAGCTCGAGAAATGAGACAATTGAGGAGTAAGCAAATTCCATTGGTAAAAGTGTTATGGAACCATCATGAAGTTGAGGAAGCGACTTGGGAACCAGAAGAGTCGATGAGAGCTTAGTATCCACATTTGTTCAGTTCAGGTGAGAATTTCGAGGATGAAATTCTTGTTAGTAGGGGAGAGTTGTCACACCCCATTTGCCTCCTAGTAGTACGAGCCTATTTGTGTGTGCATACAATTGTATGTGTTCGGCATATCATAAGGGCATTTTGGGAATATTGCATGTTTTATGGGTAATATAGTGTATGGGTGAATGCATGGCAATAGAGTGCATTTTAGGTGAGTTATGTTGTGTGCTTTGCTCACACCTTGGTAGGATGTGAGTATATTGGGAATTGCATTATGTGTGTGTGTTCATACCATTGTAGGGTGTGCATTAGTGGGGAGTGCATTGGGTGTGTGTAGTGCATGCTTGTTGGGTGTGAGTGGTTAATTTCCACCAATAAGAAAGTGACACATGGCTAGGGCAAAGAAAAGAAAAAGAAAAAGAAAGAAAAGGGGAAAAATACAGATTATGTTCTTCTTTCACGTTTTTCCCTTCCCTCACCTTCTTCTTCCTTTTCTTTTCTCTAAGAGCCCTAGTGTGGATTCAAGTTTTGTTGGTGGAAGATTAAACATCTCCTTACATTCCTTTGGTAAGTTATTGCATTTTCCATCTTGTTTTCCATTTTGTTCATCTTCTTCTTCTTGATTTCTGGATTTAGATCTAACTTAGGGTTTGTATTTTGGGTGTTCTTTGATGTGTTGTGCTTAGCTGAGCCTCCTCGCGATCCCAAGGGCAAGGAAATAGCTGGGAGTAGTGGAACTAAGTGATTGAAGCTAGGATTACAGGTTTGGGAAAATTGCATTTACTGTGTATTTGCTTTGTTTGATTCTTTTGAAGATGATCTGATGTATTGATATTACATGTTGGGATTTAAATGAATGGGTAATTGTTAAGGAAGTGATTTTGCATTATTTACGTTAGTTTTTGCGTGCTTGAAGAAACTAATTTCAGGTAAGAATGATTTGGATTTGAGTTGGGATGATTTCTGGAAATTCTGGGTTCTGTATGAATTTTTATGATACTAGGGTTTGAGAATCGCGATGTCTAGATGTCCCCTCTTCCTTTTTCCTTCTTTCATTTTTGCTCTCTCGTTACTGCTTTTATGCCTGTTCGAGTTATACGTGCTTGTCCGAGTCATGTCAAGGGTGAGTGTCTCTTCTTCTGCTTTCTCTTCTCTTTTACGCCATCTGAGGGAGCAGTGTGAGAGCTAGAGCACAAGTCGTGTTCTAGAACACGAGACTTGCTCTGGCAGAGAGCATGAGCACGAGTAGTGCTCAAGAGCACGACCTGTGCTCATGCCTAAGGGATTCAGCACGAGTCGTGCTCCTCAGCACGACTCGTGTCCCTAAAGGCTTCTGTCCCTCCTGTTTTCTTCAAACTTAAATGTGTATTTTCAATCCTTTTTCTTCTGTTTTGAGTTCTTTAGTCCTCATTTATGTGTTCTTAATGTGCAAATGATATTTTGGGTATTTTAACTTAGCCAAAAAATAAGTAATGTATACGATATTGCATGTTATAAGTTGTTGAATGATATTGGGTTATGCATGTCTTATTTATGAGTCATTGATATGAATGTGAGTATAATTATGTTTTAATCTTGGAAACATGAGTTGAATGATGCATAACCTGCTAGAGTCAAGTAAGTGGATAGTTAGGCATGCCTAATAGAGTCTTAAGCTACAGCTTCAGTTCCGTTTAGACCCCGATCAAGTCCCCATTTGGTTCCTCGCGAACCCCTTATGCGTTTTGGATCTTGTTTAAGGTCCCCCTTTGTAAAATGTTTTGAATGCGATAAAAATAAAATGGTTTCTGATTCGTACCCGCAAGGTACGTTATGCGTTCGATTCGTGCTCGTAAGGTACACTATACGTTTACTCGTTATCCACTATTGTGAGTCAGCAGGTGCTCTTTTTGTTTTGTTCCGCTTTGATATGATTATAAGAATATGGTATTCGGATCCGTATCATGATAAGTTTGAGAAATTAGTTAAAGTGTGAATGAATGTGGATGTGAATTTCTGAATGCATGTCTTTATTATGCAAGTATGATTATATAGCTGATATCATTTTCCGCATTTGTCATATTGTATGTGTATTGCATTAACGACCATTGTGAATGGCCGTCCACTCTTTTGTTGTGTGTTCCCCACTAAGCGTTTATCGCTTAGCACGGTGTTTTATCCGTGCAGGTGCGGAGGATAGTGATCTTTTTGGAGAGTCGTCGCCAATCAAGCCAACACAAAGGGATTAGTGTTAGGGCTTTATTTTTGATAGCATACTAATTCTTTTATAGCGGAACTCTCTTTGTACCATTATTTTGTAAAGCTTCCGCATTTATATACTTTTGGGATATGTAATTATTGTATTCTGGCTTTTGATCCGAACATTAGTGTAACGAATTTTGCTATTGTAATGATGGATTATTCTGATGCTTATGAAGGTTTTAATTTTCCCGTAATGATGTATGGTTATTATGTATGAATGTATGCTTTGTATCCTTATCTGCTTGGTGACACACCCGGCTCATACGACTTTTCACTCCTTGAGGATAGGTACTCCTACGTATGGATAGGGGGTGTTACATTGGTCTTCACGAGTTGTGAAGCATGAGATCTTCTTCATGAGTCATGCTGATATTCACAACTCGTACAGTATGAAAAGGGATATATCGAGTCGTGCGACTTGTCCGAGTCGTATACACTGTAAGTAATTTTTTTCTAATTAGTTTTATTTTCTTTTTATGTTTATACTAATTTGATTAATTTTCTTTCTCCTCAGTTTAGTGGGTGTCTCAATTTAATCTAATTTTAATTAAAAAGGAGAAAAAAAACAAAGGAAAAACAAAAAGGAAAAAATAAAATGAGGAGTATTTTTCAAACCCTAATTTAGTGAAACATCGTGACTTTTGGTTTCCATTGTGTCATTTCGACTTTTACCTTTTATATTCTATTATTCCTGCTTCAGTTCTCTTCATTTATTTCAAACGTTTTTCTTATTCTCTCCGAGTCGTGTTTTTCCTTTCCCTCTCCTTAGTATCACCAGTCGTGCTTTGCTCTTCTCTTTCATTTTTCTCTTCTATTTTTCTTCTTCTTGCTTTTTAAGTTTTACATATCTGTTCCTCATTACTTCTTCTTTTAACACAATGGTGAGAATGAAAAACCCCTCATCTTCACGAGTTGATCAAGCGAGACAGGAGCAAAGTGACCCTTCAGAAACGTTTGGTGCTTGCTTCCCAATTTCTTCTGTTGATGAAGGTAACCGTTTTCTTGCTCTTAAGGAGAGAGCACTCCTGTAATGTAAGTTTTTTCCTGTTTCCCTTCTTGAGTAAGTAGGAATGTTAGATACTATTAATGAAATGCTATCATAGTGTGGATTGTTGAGATTTGTGAACATGTATGAACATTGCTATCCTAATTTAGTGTTGGAATTTTATACTAATTTGAAAACTAATGAGGAAAACAATAGGCTGTTAGAATTTAGATTAGAAGGTAGGGTTCACACTCTCACTTATTTCATGATGCATAAATTCTTTTGTTTTAAGCAATCTGGATTGTGTGACCCTCGTAAATCTTTTCATCTTAATGAATTTTGGTCTTTTTCTCACTAGATTGACAACATCTTTTAGATCTAGGGAAGCTAAGTCAATGTTTATTAAGGATTTAAAGATTGGATTTTGTATAAAATTCTTGCTTCCTTAGTTTTTAACAAATCCGAATTTAACAGAGTCTCTTCTCATGAGTTGTTTTTGATGTGGTGTGTGCATAATGGAAAATCAGTGTGTTGGTCATATTGGGTTTTTAATAAATTACTGAAATGTGCTGGTTGATATGATGCACCTCTTACAAATGGACATATTATATCTGTGATTGCAAGGAATTTGGATATTGATCTTCATACTTATACTAGAGTCGGTCCTTGTATATATTTTACTAAACATCTGTTTGTGCATGGAGAGGTTGTGAGTAATACATTTCAGGCTATTCCATACCATGCAAGATCTTGTTGGAGGGATATTGCAGGATCCTCTGCTCAACAAGAGGAAGCTAGTGATGATGAGAGCAGTAGGGATGATGATATGCAGGAGGAAGCTGGTGATGAGGATATGGCTGATGTTCCTGCTATGGCTACAATGCCTACTGTTGGATCTTCCTCCCATAACATGCCAGCCATGTTAGAACAAAATTTGAGGAATCAGTCCACCATGCAAGATCAACTATCTTCTTTGGCTCGACGTCAATGCAGGCTTGAACATAAGGTGGATACTTTCATTGCCCAAGCTGGTTATATAGTCTCCTCTCCTCCACCTACACCATAATGATAAGGGAAGTTTTTCTTATCTTTGCTTTATCTTTTTCTTTCTTTTTCTTTTCATTTTATTTCTTCACATTGATGACAATGTTGGTTCTAATTGTGGGGGAGTATGCTTATGTTTGCATGTTTGTTTGTGTTTCATGAGTGTTTGTATATTTTATATATTATTTGCATGTGTGTTTGTGTGTATTAGTTTTTCAATTAAGATTTTTAGTGAGTTTTATTATAAAGCATTGTTCTTTTGTATATAATATAGGTTGTAAGTGAGTCATTTACCTTTTATGCTCATTTTATTAGTCCTTCAAAGCTTTTAGTATGTCTTTTATATTTTTCAAGTTATCTTCTTTCAACATCTTAGATTATTTAGTCTCTTTACTAACTATGCTTTAAAGTTAGGATTTGCTCATTTAATTTAAAATTGTAGGGTTCTAATTGCCTAATGGAAACTATTGGTATAATACTTACCCTTAGACCCTTTCAATAATGGATGAGAACTTAAAAAGAAAAAAATAAAGTGGGATGGAGCATAAAATGCACCCACAAGATGTATAAAGCTAAAAGCAAGAAAACAAAGCAAGATGTATATCCAAAATTGGAATAAAGTATGGGATGAAGCATAAAATGCACCCAATACTACATTCTCTTGCTATTTTAAATTCATGGGATAAAGTCTAAAAGTATACCCATGTTCAAAAAGAAGAAAAAAAAAAGAAAAGTCTAAAAATGCCATGAGATTGGATTAAGGGTATGTGTGCTTTTAAATTATCCTAAAAAGGCAACTAGAAACCTTAGACTCTTAAAGTTTATGATTAATATTCTCTTTTTCAAGCATGTTTAGTTTTGAGACCCCATATTCTTGATGTTAGAATTAGTAAACTTAGGTGACTTGTTAAATTTAGAATACATGCTTTAAGATTTGATTCACTGCTATTTTGAGTTTTTAAGGTCTTTGATTTCTTTTCAATCCCATCACATATGCATAATGAACAATGCTGTATAATAAAATTTACTTAGTGTACTTTGGTATTAAATTTTCTCATTCTTTTCTCTTGCTTGAGGACAAGCAAGGTTTAAGTGTGGTGGAATTTGATAGCTGCTTAATTGATCTATTATTTAGTGCATATTTTCTGTAAGTTTAGGAAGTTAAGTATGTAAATATATTTATCTTTCATGTGTTTTTGTCTAGTTTATATGTTTATATACTTTGTAGGTGATTTGGGTGAAAACAAGGAAGAATAGATGCCAGACTCCTGCAAAGGAGAACGAGTTATGAAGGAATGAAATAGAGGCTCACGAGTTGTGAAGACATGCATGACTCATGAAGATGTGCAGTATCGAAGATTGAAATGCATGACTCGTGTTCGAGAAGAGAAGAAAGACATACACGACTCGTGACCTAGTGAATGACTCGTGAAGATACCAAGGAAACAGTGCACGACTTATGAAGAGGTGCACGAGTGAAGCAAAGCACGACTAGAACAAGAAGTGCACGACTCGGACAAGAATCACGGTCGTGCACCAGAAGAACACTAGCGTACGACTCGGACAGCACAACACGAGTCGGTCACCAGAAGAAAAGAAGAAGAGGAGAGCAAGCAAGGGAGGTTCGCATTCTATCGCGAGCGCGACAGAAAGAGCCGTTGGGCAGTTACTTTCAAAAAGTTACTTGAAGGGGCATACTTTTCCACTAACCTTTGCAACTTTTTTGAGAAAGGGACACAACCTTTAGAACATTATAAATATGTCATTCAACTGTAATTTTAGGAAGAGATTAAGATAATTAGGGGATGAAAATTGTAACTTAGTATTTTTCTAAAAGTTTAATAGTTATATAGTTAAAGTTCTAAGTTAGATTTTATGTTTTGAAAAAGAAGACTAAGGAGGAGAAAATTTATTACAAGGGTTTGAGAAAATGGTTGAGAGATTTATTTCTAGTTACTCTTATCTTTTACTTTCTTCTCTGTAATTAAATGAATGTTATTTAATGAACTCGAATATTATTGTTATTTTCTGCTTCCATCTATGTTAGTAATCTTTGAATGCAGAATTTTCTATTAGTATTATTGCATGATTTTTATAAGTTAAGCTAGAACTGAGAGGTTCATTTTAACTGAAATCTAAGAGGAATTCATTATCAAAGCATGACCAAAGAGATTAGTATGTTGAGATAATTGCTATAGGTTGGTGATTATTCTTAAAATTGGAATTAACTAGTTCATTAATGAGAGTTAAGGATTAGAATTTCAATTGTATAAGTTCATGGTCTAGTTCATGGTCGAGAGAGTGGATTAGAACAATATTCCAATTTGGCTTGCTTATGAGATTACATTTATATTAAAGTGATGGAATCAAGCTTCATAATTATTAGTTCTTCATTATATACTTTGTCTTTTTTGATCATCATTAACTAGGTTTAATTAAGTTGCATGATAAGAGTAGTATAAAATTAACTTAAAAATTAATGAATATTGTAAACGAGAATAAAATTGAGTTGTAATAGTGTGTAATATTAATCTACATTCCTCGTTGGATCAACATCTTTTGTACTATAATCGATGCACCGTATACTTGCGAAATTAGCGTGTAGAAATATGCCTAACAATCACAGGAGCGTGCTTTAAGTGCCGTAGTGTGGAGCACCAATTTGCTAATTGTCCGGATCGGAAAGAGAGCAAGGATCAACAAGAGAGTGGAGCTAGTGGTGAAAGATTGGGAGCAGCAAAAAGTGGTAGAGGTAGAGGTAGAGCATCACAGGCACCATCCAAGACAGTAGAGAAGCCAGCTGCTGCCGCCGGTGGCCTTACACGAGTATATGCCATGATTTAAGAGGATGCCGAAGAGCCCGTAAGTCCTTCTGGTAAGTAGTGATTTTTTTAAGTTGTAATTATAGTTATTAAGATAGTGGAGTAATCGTATTTTTGTTAGTGTGGAAATTTTGAGGATGAAATTTCTTAAGGGGAGAAGATTTGTAACATCCCAAAATGGACCCTAGTAGAAATTATAAGGTTATTGTATTAGAAAAAGGGTATAATTGTAATTGTACAAGTAAAGATTGAATTAAATGAGGACTAAATTGAAAAAGGAATTAAAGTATTAAGAGAAATAATTTATTTTAGTGACTAAAAGGATATATGCCAAGGACTAAAGGGATAAAAGATAAGGATTTTAAAAGTTCAACCAACAGGAGGTTGACACCTAAGCTTGGTGGTTGGGAGTGTAACGACCAGATTTGGACCCTAGAAGTTTTGGCTAATTTTATCGAATTTTAACAAGTTTAAGAGTGTTTGTGTGGGTGAGAGTTCTGTCGCGAGCGCGATAGAACCCTCCAGCGGAAGGTCAGTGTAATTGATGTATATCGGACACGTGTCAACTTAGGAGTGTGTATAGGGGCTTTGACAAGTGGCATTGTATGGAATGGACACTTGGCATGAGTTTTGTTTTGAGCAATTAAATGAGGTAAGTGGCATTAAAGGCTAGTTGGTGGGCATTAATGTGAGAGGTTGGCTCTCTTTGGGTTTGACCAGCCACTTTCTTACTCTCCTTTCAATTTCTGCATTTGGCCCTTTGTTCTTCTTCTTTCTTTCTTGCTTTTGGTTCTGCCGTGTTTCTTCTCTTTTCTTCTCATTTGGTTTCCCTTAAGTGGATCACTTGGATTAGTTTGAAGGGAGTGAGCTAAGTGTAGAGTTGGTTCTTAAGAAGGTAAGTAGTGTGATTTTGTTAGTGTTGGTCTTCTTCTTCTACTTTGTTGTGTATTTGATTTAAAGTGAAATAAAAGGATTGATTCTTTGATTGTTTTGTATGATTTGTTAAAGCTGTGGATAAGAGACTGGACAAAGGCAAGGAGAAGATTGGAATTGAGTAAAGAGCACTGTTTGAGCTACCTAGAGATTGGGATCGAGTGCGATTTCAATTAATTTGCATGTATTTGTGATTGAGTAATTTATGCTCAAATAGAGATATGCATGAGTAGGGATGTCTGGTGAACTTGGATTAGTTCTATAGTTCTATTAGTTGTATACTTGTTTATAGGCTCATTTTGATTGCTTGCAGTGTTTAAATGAGTATGGTTTTTATATGAAATTCTGAGTTAGGGTAAATGGTCATTTGAATGTTTCATGGTTTAATTCGCTTATTGAGTGTATTTTTGATTATGAGCATGTTTAGAAGGCTCTCCAGTGATGAGGTAAGTGAGTATTGTAACAACCCGAATTGGCCCTAGTAGAATTTTGGAATTTTGGTTCGGGAATTCCAGAGTTTGTGTGTATAAGAGAGTGTATTTGAGTAAGTAGTTGGGTGTGGGTTCTGTCGCGAGCGTGACAGTATCGCGGGCGTGGCAGAACGCTTCCCGTGAAGCCAAATTGAGTTGGATTATTTGATGTATATTGGACACGTGGCGACATAGGAGTGTGACAAGTGGCATTGTAGGAGGTTGACACATGGCTTTGTAGGGGAGTGACATGTGGCAAGACTAAAGTAGATTAAAAGAGATTGGGAGAAAAAGAAGATAAATATGTAATTAATTGGATAGGTGGCATTTATTAGCATAGTTAATGGTGGGATTAACTTTGATCATTTGCTTCTTTCTTTCTCTTTTACGTTGGATTTCCTTGGCTTTGGCCTTGTGTTTTTCTTTCTTTCTTTGGGCTTCCTGTTGTATTTCTTTTGTTCTTTCTTTCGTTGCTCCTTAAGAGAGAATCATTTGGTTTGGGATGAAAAGAGTGGATTTTATTTGAGAAGAGGTAAGTAGTACTATCATGATAGCATTAGTCTTCTTCTACTACTTGGTTTTATTTTCTGATTTAAAGTAAAGAGAAGAGTAATTCTAGTGTTTTGAATGGTTGTGCATGGAAGCTGTGGACAAGGGACCGAATAAGGGCAAAGAGAAGGTCGGAGCTGAGTAGAGAGCTTGGTTCAACTCCTAGAGGTCGGGATCGTGTGTGAATATCATTTTGATTGCTTGTGCTACTTATGATATGTGTGTATATGCTCATAAGTATGTGAATTAATGAAGAGATTGTGTGTGTAAATGATAGAGTTTGATTTGGCAAATTCTGCTTGTTTGTCCTCTGCCCCTGTGTGATGTTTTTTGTCATACGTATAGTTATAGTCCTCTGAATTGAGTGATTCTTGAGCCAATAGAACCACGACTTCTATACCTATAAAAGCCCCAGAAATAACCTTGAGCAAATTCGTGCTTTAAGACCTTGAAAATGGGCAAAAATAGGGGTGTCTCTACCTTAGCCGGTTCATTTGACTAGTTCAGATTATTTAGAGTATATCTGATGTTATAGATGTCCAATTGACCTGACATTTGTCCCATTTGAAATTTAACATCCTAGGGAACAAATATTAAGAAGCGAGTGTTGCCTAAAAATGAGGTATAGACTTTGAAATAGGCTGTAAAAAATCAAGGTTTGAACCAGTCCCGAAATTTTGATTATGTTTTGCAACATTTTGATATGTCACGGTGGCAACCAAAATGATTACCACCATGACCTATGAAAATGCTGGGCAGAATGCACATTATTGGACCTCATGGTGGCAACCAACCCATTACCACCGTGACCATCCCCTAATATGCATATTTTTAGTGTTTTTCTTCCCGAAATGCACCCGAACTTCAGGGTAAGTTCCTATAGCATGTCCAACTCATATTTAACCCTATCAAATGAGTATATGAATGTTCCCAATTGACATTATATGTCAATGATAGTATGATATAAGAGTTTATGAGTGGAATTAAATGTTATATGTTTTTAACTATTGAACATGATTAATTAAGTTCGTACATGAGTTAATTATCCTTGAATTTGATGAGTGCACTTGAATTATAATCCATGCTTGGTATCAAAGTAGAGTATAATTGAGTTGTTGTCTTTTGAGCCTGATTACCATTATAGTGGATAGATAAGCATGCTTATAAAGGGATTATCGAGTGCAGCTGCCCATGTTCCGTCCCGTTTGGGCAAAGCGGGTCAACCTCCGAGAATGGTCATTAATAGAGATAGATGAAAATGTTTTGTGACTTCAGTCTATCGAAAATGCTTTTATAGTGTCCCGTATCCGCAACTAAAGGAAGTCAGGCCTGTTTTGTTAAAGGTTGTGCAGTGAACTTGAGATGATTTAAAGTATTATTCTGGATAGATGCTATGGTATATGAAAGTCATGTTTAAGTACATTATAGTTCTGTATACAAGTATATGATTACATGAGTGTGTTTACATGAATGTGGACATATGATAGCGTATATTTGAATAAAGGATATGTACAAGTTGTAGTGTACATGAATAAGTAAAAGAGTAGATGTTATATATATGTGAGCTCATAGTATTTGATATTTGAACATGCAACCTATACACGTATAAGAGCTATATGCATGAATTTATTTCATTTTGTTATATGAAATATGTGATTTATGTGTGACTTCATAAAGAAGTCCTTTGCATTATTTTCATCCCCACTAAGCGTTATCGCTTAGCACGGATGTTTATTTCCGTGTAGGTTTACAGGTTCGGACCAGTGAGCGGACTTCTGCGGGTCAAGGCCACTAGGAGTTTTGTTATGATTTCTTTTTGTATAAAATAGAAATAGAGTTTTTACATTTTGAGTAACATCATTATTTAGATAGAAAGTACAGTGTTTATATGTATATGTTAACTGTTTGGTATATGTACCGAAGATGTATATGTATAAAGCTTTTGTAATATGTACAGTTTATATATGTTATAAGAGAAGTGTGTTTTGTTTGGCCCTAAAGATAGTCTAACTATTTTATTGTTATCGTTTCCGCTAGTGTATGTATATGTATATGTATAAGTATGTGCCGCGTGACGCCTTGATATTCCTTACCGGGGGTATGGGGGTGTTACATTTAGTGGTATCAGAGCATAGTTTAAAGGTTCTGGTCTATAAGATGTAGAGTATAGATTAAATGTCAGAGTTTGTCTAGAGTTGTGGCCTAATGCAGATGTTGTTTGTGTAAAGTATAGATGGAGTCCGACTCGTGTGAGAGCGTAGAAGAGACCGCGGCAGATGTGAATTGATAAGAGTTCGAGGTGACACTCTATATTCCTGTCAGCTATCTCCATGAACCGTGTGAACATAAGCATAGTGAAACATGGGGATGGGAAAAGTGCATTACAGTAGCTTATATTGCATTTTTGCATCATCATACATAAATCATTACATAGCTATTCCATCTGCATCCTTCATTTGTATGTGAAAAAGCATCATTATATGTGTTTGATTGAGAAAAGCTGATAGGAAATACATCCAGTGTTTGATGCTTAGATGAAGTATATGGATTAGAGTGCAGTGCGTTAAGGAAAGTGTGGAGTGTACACGATTTGATAGCTATATGGCATAAGTGATAGCGATTCAGAGATCTGTTTAAGGATGTACCCGTGTAGGTAATTAGCGAGGAAATTTTGAGGACGAAATTTCTTAAGGGGGAGAGATTTGTAATAACCCGATTTGGCCCTAGTAGAATTTCGGAATTTATGTTCGGGAATTCCAGAGTTTGTGTGTATAAGAGAGTGTATTTGAGTAAGTAGTTGGGTGTGGGTTCTGTCGCGAGCGTGAAAGTATCGCGGGCGCGGTAGAATGCTTCCCGTGAAGCCTAATTGAGTTGGATTATTTGATGTATATTGGACACGTGGCGGCATAGGAGTGTGACAAGTGGCATTGTAGGAGGTTGACACATGGCTTTGTAGGGGAGTGACATGTGGTAAGACTAAAGTAGATTAAAAGAGATTGGGAGAAAAAGAAGATAAATATGTAATTAATTGGATAGGTGGTATTTATTAGCAGAGTTAATGGCGGGATTAACTTTGACCATTTGCTTCTTTCTTTCTCTTTTACGTTGGATTTCCTTGGCTTTGGCCTTGTGTTTTTCTTTCATTCTTTGGGCTTCCTGTTGTCTTTCTTTTGTTCTTTCTTTCGTTGGTCCTTAAGAGAGAATCATTTGGTTTGGGATGAAAAGAGTGGATTTTATTTGAGAAGAGGTAAGTAGTACTATCATGATAGCATTAGTCTTCTTCTACTACTTGGTTTCTGTTTCTGATTTAAAGTAAAGAGAAGAGTAATTCTAGTGTTTTGAATGGATGTGCATGGAAGCTCTGGACAAGGGACCGAATAAGGGCAAAGAGAAGGTCGGAGCTGAGTAGAGAGCTTGGTTCAAATCCTAGAGGTAGGGATCATGTGTGAATATCATTTTGATTGCTTGTGCTACTTATGATATGTGTGTATATGCTCATAAGTATGTGAATTGATCAAGAGATTGTGTGTGTAAATGATAGAGTTTGATTTGGCAAATTCTGCTTGTTTGTCATCTGACCCCTGTGTGATGTTTTTGTCATAAGTATAGTTATAGTCCTTTGAATTGAGTGATTCTTGAGCCAGTAGAACCACCACTTCTATACCTATAAAAGGCCCAGAAATAACCTTGAGCAAATTCTTGATCTAAACTTTGAAAATGGGCAAAAATAGGGGTGTCTCTACCTTAGCCGGTTCATTTGACAAGTTCAGATTATTTAGAGTATATCTGATGTTATAGATGTCCAATTGACCTGACATTTGTCCCATTTGAAATTTAACATCCTAGGGAACAAATATTAAGAAGCGAGTGTTGCCTAAAAATGAGGTATAGACTTTGAAATAGGCTGTAAAAAATCAAGGTGTGAACCAGTCCCGAAATTTTGATTCTGTTTTGCAACATTTTGATATGTCACGGTGGCAACCAAAATGATTACCACTGTGACCTATGAAAATGTTGGGCAGAATGCTCATTATTGGACCTCACAGTGGCAACCAACCCATTACCACCGTGACGATCCCCTAATATGCATATTTTGAGTGTTTTTCTTCCCGAAATGCACCCGAACTTCAGGGTAAGTTCCTATAGCATGTCCAACTCATATTTAACCCTATCAAATGAGTATATGAATGTTCCCAATTGACATTATATGTCAATGATAGTATGATATAAGAGTTTATGAGTGGAATTAAATGTTATATGTTTTTAACTATTGAACATGATTAATTAAGTTCGTACATGAGTTAATTATCCTTGAATTTGATGAGTGCACTTGAATTATAATCCATGCTTGGTATCAAAGTAGAGTATAATTGAGTTGTTGTCTTTTGAGCCTGATTATCGTTATAGTGGATAGATAAGCATGCTTATAAAGGGATTATCGAGTGCAGCTGCCCATGTTCCGCCCCATTTGGGCGAAGCGGGTCGACCTCCGAGAATGGTCATTAATAGAGATAGATGAAAATGTTTTGTGACTGCGGTCTATCGAAAATATTTTTATAGTGTCCCGTATCCGTAACTAAAGGAAGTTAGGCCTGTTTTGTTAAAGGTTGTGTAGTGAACTTGAGATGATTAAAAGTATTATTCTGGATAGATGCTATGGTATATGAAAGTCATGTTTAAGTACATTATAGTTCTGTATACAAGTATATGATTACATGAGTGTGTTTACATGAATGTGGACATATGATAGCGTATATTTGAATAAAGGATATGTACAAGGTGTAGTGTACATGAATAAGTAAAAGAGTAGATGTTATATATATGTGAGCTCATAGTATTTGATATTTGAACATGCAACCTGTACACGTATAAGAGCTATATGCATGAATTTATTTGATTTTGTTATATGAAATATGTGATTTATGTGTGACTTCGTAAAGAAGTCCTTTGCATTATTTTCATTCCCACTAAGCGTTATCGCTTAGCACGGATGTTTATTTCCGTGTAGGTTTACAGGTTCGGACCAGTGAACAGACGTCTGCGGGTCAAGGCCACTAGGAGTTTTGTTATGATTTCTTTTTGTATAAAATAGAAATAGAGTTTTTACATTTTGAGTAACATCATTATGTAGATAGAAAGTACAGTGTTTATATGTATATGTTAACTGTTTGGTATATGTACCGAAGATGTATATGTATAAACCTTTTGTAATATGTACAGTTTATATATGTTATAAGAGAAGTGTGTTTTGTTTGGCCCTAAAGATAGTCTAACTATTTTATTGTTATCGTTTCCGCTAGTGTATGTATATGTATATGTATAAGTATGTGCCGCGTGACGCCCCGATATTCCTTACCGGGGGTATGGGGGTGTTACAAGTATGCTGATTGAGTGATTGTGTATGTTTAAATTTGTGTTTGGAAGCTTGGAATGCATGATGTCTGTGCCGAGGAACTAGGCAAAGTGACTTTGTCGCGATCACAATGCTTATCGTGAGCGCGACAGAGCCGCTTGTTTCCAGCTTCTCGCGGCTCGTTCGGATAGAATCTTCATGACACGTGAAATTCTTCACGAGTCATGAAGATTGCCGATTCAGATGGCAGGCCACTCAGCTGATCGCTCGCTCGGCAGGTGAGTTCCGTTTGGTCGGCGTGCACAGCTCGACAGCTGAGCTTGTGCGCGAGTTGTGCATCTCGGCACGACTCGTGCACAAGCAGTGGTGGCCAGCACGAGTCGTGCACTATAGCACGACTCGTGCCAGCCAAATTTCCTGCTGTCGCGAGTCGTACATCGTGACATGAGTCGCGATAGCCCATTTTAGGCCTATAGCGCTGCGGCTACTGTCGCGAGCGCGATGCAAGTCGCGATCGCGACAGTGAGCCTCCTCCTGCCTGTTCTGTTGTGCTTGAATTGTTTTCTTCTCTCTCTTTACATGGCTTCCCAGCATCGGTATAAGTATGTTTTGTATCTTATACAAGTGTATAATGATGATTTAGAATTGAGTAATTAATTAATGATATGCTAGTGTTTTGGATACTTGATTTGGTTTTGTCTAGTGATAAAGGTTAAGAGTGAGTGAGTTAAGCCTGAAGTGTCATAGTAGTGGATAGATAAGCATGCTTATAAAGGGTTAGAGGCGGCTACTATAGTGACCTTAGTTGCGTCTACTTGATGAATACCTAGTGTATTCAACACTATTGAGTTAGTTCTCTAAAGTTTAAATAGTACCCACAGTACCCGTATCCACCATTGTTGAGCATTCAGGCTACTAATGTATATTTTGTAGTGTACAAGAGATGAAGTAAAGACTTGTATATGTATATGAATATAGTATGACATGACATCGATATCGTTTGCCATGTTTGGATTTTGCACATGAATTGAAACATGATTTTATTTGCTTACAAGGTTGTGTACATGATTATTTGTATATGTCATGACTATCAATATGCCTTTGAGATATCTGTGACTTCATTCGAAATCTATTGTTTCTGTTTATCCCAACTAAGCGTTATCACTTAGCACGGGTGTTTTTCCCGTGTAGGTTTACAGGATGGTATTTAGAGAGGTTGCATCTGCAGGTCAGGGCAACTAGGAGCTTGATAAAGAGCTTTTTGTATAAGATAGAGTTTTCTTTTTATGTTTTGAGTAACATCATTATGTATATAGAAAAGTATAATATCGAATTGTAAATGATAACTATTTTGTATATGTACCGAAGATGAATATGTATTAAGAGTGATAAAGCTTTTGTAATATGTACAGTTTGTATATTATAAGAGTATTTTGTTTTGCCCTAAGTTATTCTAATTATTTATTATTATTGCTTGCGCTTTTGAGTTAGTAAATGTATGCGTTACTGTTTGCACGTAGCGCCCCGATATTCCTTCCCGGGGGTATCGAGGTGTTATAGGGAGCAATTAATGTGAGAAAAGAAGAAAAGAAGAGAGAGAGTAGGCAAAATCAGATTTTTGCTTTGGTGTTCCCTCTTCCTGCTTTTCCTCTCTCGTTTTCTCTTCTTCTTTTACACTTCTTGCTCCTTACTTCTCCTCCTTAGTTGGATCTTCAAGGTTTTGAGTTTGGTTTCTATAAGATTAAGAGTTTTGGTTTGAAGAGGTAAGTTGGTTGAATTGATTTTCTTCTCCTTTTCTTCTTCACATTTGGGTGTGTTTTGGGTTTGGATTAAGAGTTTTTTTGGTTTGTTTCGTGCAAGAAGCTGGGGATAAGAGGAAGGATAAAGGCAAAGAAAAGATTGGGTCTTGAAGAAGAGTGATTTGGAACTTCTATAGAGGTTTGGGAGTTGTGTAAATTGATTGTTTTGCTTTGAGTTCATGTGATGAATTCTGGATTTTGAGTTGCTAAATATGTTGATATGCATGTTTTGAGTTGAGTTTTGATATATGTATGATATGTTAGGTTTAATTTGGCATATGAGAGAGTTCAAATATCAAATGGTATGATTTTAGAGTAACTTTTGGGTTTGATGTTTTAATTGTGCATTTTGGCCAATTTAATTGTTTCTTACAAGTATAATTTGTTATTCACATGATTATTGGCATGTTTAGAATGCATATGTTGGATGAATTGAAGTTGTTAACAAGTTAAATTGATTATGGGTCAAGTTGAGCATGAGTAGAGGTGGAGTTTGGCAATTCCAGGTCTGTGACCTCATCTCTGTCGAGAGCGTGACCTTGGTCACGGGTATGACAGAGAGCTCGAGTTTCAGACTGGGCGAGAGCTCGGGCCTCGATCTTCAGCCAAGCTCCTGCCGAGCATGCTCTATCTTGAGCATGACTTCTATCGTGAGCATGACAGAGAGCACAAGAACCGAGCATTAGTGTACGGTCCCTATCACGAGCGAACTGGTGTGCGCGAGTGTGATCGATGCCCCCGTCTTCTGTCGCGAGCGCAACTGTTTTGTTTGGAGCGCGACAGTGGAGATTTGGCTTTTATCGCGGGCGCGACCTTTGTCTCGAGCACGACACACCCCTGTTTTGAAAATGCTATTTACTTGAGATCCTTTGTATGGTTTCTCACTTATGGGATCTATATGATTATACTTGGAATATTTATTCTTGATTTTATAAATAAATACATGAAGCACATACTTGTTCCATTTGATAGTTTTATATGAATCGAGTGGTTGTGACTTACTCTTTACGTGATTATCAAGGAAATGTTTATATGACTGTTTTAGAGTTGATTTGAGCCTAAAGGGTCATAGTGGTGGATATATAAGCATGCTTATTAAGGTTAGAGTGTGAGTGTTGCTGCTACATGGTGGCCCGGTTGGGTCTTATAAGTCGGCCCCATTTGGGACTATATGATTTGAGACTTCGGTCTCCCCTTCCTACCTTCGGGTATAAATGTTCCGAGACTCATATCTCTATATGCTTCGGATACTGTGTTCTATCAGTATCAATAGTACTCATATCCACTAGTTATTGAGAACTCAGGCTATTACATATTTAATTTACTACGGTTATAGAAATGTTAGTATGTTATATGTGAATGTGATTACGTTTTGGCAAGATAGAGTGATTAGATATTATACAAGTTACTGATATTTGTTTATTATATGGTTTTACATGTGTTGAAGATGTAAAGATACATGTTGCATGATCGTTTCTTTAGATGTGTGTGTGTAAAATTATTGATTTTGCATGTTACAGCATAAGTAGAATTACTTGTATTGTTCATATGTATATTTTATGTATCAGTTATATATATACTCGTTGTATGATGTTATATTTGCTTTAGAGATTTCTTGTTTTGGTTCCTCCCCACTAAGCGTTATCGCTTAGCACGGGTGTTTCCCCGTGTAGGTGGCAGGTTCGTTTTAGAGTTGGGAATCTATAGGTCGGCCACTAGGAGCTCCAGCTATAGTCTTTTTCTCTCTTGCTATTATTTTGTTGTATAGTTCTATATATATTGAGTAAGAGATATCATGATCAAGTTATTGTAATTTTGTATAAAAATATTTTGATATATGCATATGTGATGGATTATAGAATACTTTAATTTTAGATGATCATTTATAATATATGATTAAGATTATATGGATTATTTTGATCTTCTATATTGGTTTGAATGCTTCCACTTTAGTCATATGTGTGACGCGCGCCGGAACCAGCAAGGCCCTCGCCGAACCCGCTTTAGGATTCGAGGGATTGGTTCGCGTCTTTTCCGATCTCAGGTGTTATGAGATATTTTTCGGCACCTCCTTTCACAATAGAACATTGAAAAGGACCATTTATCGCCATAACACCTTTAGGCACTTTTGAGGTACTTTGGAGTCGCCACCCAATTTACAAGAGATTGGGAAAGTTTTACCTCTTATCGGTCTAAACCAGAGATGGTGTTCGGAACTTCACACTTATTTATGTCTTGGTTAACTATAAATGAGTTTTTAAATTATAAAATTTCACCCCTCTTCTCACGCGATTAATACAATTTATTAAAGAGCACATCAATCACATATAAAACGATAAATAAAAATAATCACATATAAAACGATAAATAAAAATAAAGATAAAGATAAAATAAATTACAACAAAACTAGGGGCGGAATACAACCCCCATTGTAAATAAAACATAAATCATACATAAAACGGGGTATTTATTAAGGATGAGGACATTGGTCTTCTCATGCATAAATAAAGAAATTATTTTGAAGTGACCATTTATTTTGGATGGAAAATTAGGACATTGGTCCCATTTTATTAGAAAAAACATAATTTTATTTGTAGAAATATTTTTGTGTTATTTTTGATTAAGCGTGCATAAAATAAATGGTTCAATTAATTATTGCATGCCAAATAACTCAATAAAACAAATAAAAAAAATAACAAGTACAATAAAAATAATAATAATTCTCCGGTCTCCTCTTCCATTCGCACGGACGCTCAAATAGGGGAACACAAGAATTTGACACAAAAAAAAAACACAAGTAAAATTGATGTTAGTGTCCAAACAAAATTCAATTAAAAATAAAAATAATGAACTAGGTAAAATATGCATATTAAGTGACTAGTAAATTGGATGATACATGAAGCTAAATAGACATATTAAAATGTTACGTTAAATGGTAAAAAAAATAACAATAATAGCAATAATAATAACAATAATATTAAATAAATAGTGATAATGACGACAAAGACGACAAGAATAATAATAATAATAATAATAATAATGATAATAATGATAATGTGTAATGACAAATAATGACAATAGTAATATTAATGAAAATAACAGTAATACTAATAATGATGATAATAATAATAATGACGAACGATGAAATGAAATGATGGAAAAAATAATATTAGAAACCTTAGATCTATGTAAGAAAACACAGAAAATAATTAAAAACCAAACAAATGCAAAGGTCCACATGGTTAACAATTAATTAGCAAGGGTTATGTTAAAAACGTATATAATGATGATGATAAAAATAAATATTAATGCTTATGATAATAAGAACGATAATAAAAATAATAAGCCAATGAAATTAAGTGAATAAATAAAAGGAAAAACATGCATCACGCGGTAATAACATTTAAGCATACAAAAATTATAAAAGGGTGATAATAAAAGAGAAAATCATACAAATCCCGTTTTTAAACATTATATAGATCTATCCATTTTTATGCCAGCGACAAAATGAGAAGATGAATATTCATGCTAAAAAGATAGATCTCAAATCAAAAAAACACATACATGTATTAATTCACAAAAATAACGACGTAACATAACTTAAGATAAATTAACATGAATAAATTGAAGTAAAAATGAGATGAAAAATAGGTCAAAGAATCTTTACCCTCAGAGTTAAATGATATTGAAGAAAGATAGTCCGATCTAATCTCTTGTCAAGATCCGAAAATTAACTCGAAAATGTGTTCAAGTAAATCTTGAGTTTATGTCTAAAAAACTCAAGAGCACCAACAAGAAAAATGATTTGATTTTTTTTGTTTGATATGTGATCTGAAAATTCAAGTTAAGGAATTGATTTTCCATTCTCAAAGGTTTCAAGATCAATCAAAAATTTTTAGAGATAAAAAAAAACTAGAGTGAAATTTAAGATGAAAACTTGTAGAGTAAAAGAAAAGAATTAAGAGAATTGAGGAAATGATTTTTGTTTTCGAGAATAATAAAAGATGAAATCCAAGAACATTGAACACTTTTGTGTTTCCAGCAAAATCCACTAACTCCCCTCAAGAATCTCTTTTTCAAATGACTTAGGAAAAAATCCTTTTTTAGAGAGAATTTTTCTTACCCCCTTAAGACCAATCTTTTTTCTTTCAAAATGAAATCTCACTCTCGTAAAAACCTACCATCCTCTGCCCTCTCCAGCTCCCCTCAGATTTCCCAAGATTCCCCCTCACAAATTTTCAACAAAAAACACTCAAAAATCCAAAATTAAATCCCTAAAGTCAAATTTGGACAATTAACATTTTTATTTATTTTTAATTATTTTTGTCATTTTTTTAATTTTAATTCCCACCCAATTTGACCAATATTTATTAAATTTGAGTAAAATCTGAAAAAATCACGAGTAAAAATTATTTTTTTTGCCTAAAAAGTGAAAAACATGAATTTCGGCAGAAATGGGCGGTTGCGGTGGGGACTGGGCAGGATCGGCGAGATTTCTCGCCGATCCTGGGCGAGCTGGCGCGCAGCGTGCGCATCTCGCTGCGCGCTGCGTGCAGTGGGGGTTTCGTTGCGCGTCGCTCTTTCTCGGGCAGCGGGCGCTGCGCCCAGCGCCAGCGCGCCGCCGCGCCCGACATTCACGATTTTTTTTTTCAAATTTTTTTTTCAAAAAATATAATGAAATGAAATACAAAAACATGGATAAAAATAAAAATACAAATAAAATAAAAATAATAAAATAAAAAAAAAAGAATGAACACTTTAGAAGAATTTTGAGGAAAATAAAAGAACTTGACAAAGAAATGACCGATTCCTATTTTATTGCTCATGAATTGGTCTTTATTTTCATCATCGGGTAATCCTAATCTTGGACCGACTCGGGACCTGGTGTCTACAGTTGCCCCCAATTTTTGGAAAACTAGCATATAGGTGCCTAGTTGAGCCAAAATTCAGGAAAGAGGAAAGAAGTGCGTACCTAAGGCGACGACCTTCCCGTTGCTATGAAATGTAAATCATTTTTCCCGAACTGCAAACCTATTTCAGACTCGCGAGATGTGGATGATGATGCGCCGAGTCTACTCCAGATTTACAAAAACGCTAGGGTTGCTCTCCTGAGCTGCACCGAGTCTGCTCCAGACATACAAAGTGCGGATGATGATGCGCCGAGTCTGCTCCAGACTTACAAAACGCGAGGGTTGCTCTCCTGAGCTGCACCGAGTCTGCTCCCGACTTACAATGTGCGGATGATGATGCGCCGAGTCTGCTCCAGACTTACAAAACACGAGGGTTGCTCTCCTGAGCTGCACCGAGTCTGCTCCAGACTTATAAAGTGCGGATGATAACGCGCCGAGTCTGCTCCAGACTTACAAAACGCCAGGGTTGCTCTCCTGAGCTGCACCGAGTCTGCTCCAGACTTACAAAGTGCGGATGATGACGCGCCGAGTCTGCTCCAGACTTACAAAACGCGAGGGTTGCTCTCCTGAGCTGCACCGAGTCTGCTCCAGACTTACAAAGTGCGGATGATGACGCGCCGAGTCTGCTCCAGGCTTACAAAACGCGAGGGTTGCTCTCCTGAGCTGCACCGAGTCTGCTCCAGACTTACAAAGTGCGGATGATGATGCGCCGAGTCCACTCCAGACTTATAAAAACGCGAAAGGTGCTTTCCAGCATAACTTCGGTTGTCTCCTGAATAAAATGAACTCCGATTAGGTCAATGTATCATTGTGATCATTTTTAACTTCTGTGAAGGTTCAATTGTTATGATTTTACCAATTTTGTGGCTTATCATATGATTTCCATCCTTGTTAAAAAAAAAGATTTCTTATTTAAAGGGTATCCAAACATGCAAAGTGCAACAAAGGTCATCCATATAAATGTTATTTTCATACATGAATTACATCAAAAATCATAAACCTCCCTGAACATCGTTTAAAAGATCATGGTTGGCGTGCGTCGCTTGATCCTTCATGGCTCATAGGTGTGTAGGAGGCTTTTGTGGGCTCCTCGGGTCTGTCCTGGTGTTGTCGTGTCTCCTTCATGCACCGCCCTATGCATTGTAATCTCTTGTCTATTGTTCGTAGTCTTTCATCCCTGCGCTGATCCATACGCTGCTCTACAGCTATTAATCTCTCCTTCATTTGTTGTTCTACCGCCATAAGCCTCTCACTCATACGCTGCTCCATAGGCATCAGTCTCTCACTCATTCGTTGTTCCATGGCCATCAGCCTTTCGTCAAAGCATTGGGATCTGGCCTCCAATACTGCTATAATCTCCCTCTGCATGGTTTGGATGAGGACCTCCATACCTGTCTGGCTTTGCTCCATCCCGGGTCTAGGTGGTGGTGGAGGAGCTGCTGAAGTAAATGCCCCCGGAGAATCTAGACGATAATAGGGGTGATACCTCCTATATGTCTGGGGATCTACCTCCGAAGCATGCATGGAAGGAGGAGGGTGTATCTGACCTTCTGGAGGAACTGGCTGCGATAATGAAGCATGAAAAAGACCACTCAAGTTAATGTCAAAGTCATCCAAATTGATGTCCATATCCGTATAATATGGCGGCGAGTGAGGTCTTTCTTCTTCTGGATGTTGACGATAATATTCCCCGTCTGTCTGAGGGTGTGAAGGTTCTCCTTCCACTGGTTGCGGATGGTAGCACTCCTCATCTGTCTGAGGTTGTTGAAGCTCCTCCTCCACTGGTTGCGGATGATAATATTCTTCACCTGTCTGGGGTTGTGGAGGCTCTTCTTCCACTGGTTGCAGGCAATAGTACTCCTCATCTGTCTGAGGTTGTGGAAGATCTCCCTCATCCTGAAAATGATCTTCGAACGGTGTGGCAACCGTGAGTGGAGGCAAACGGTACATTCGTCGAGTTTCTGCCATAGTAAGAAGTCTATACTCTCCTGCTTGTCCAGGCAACTTCTCAAGCATACCCATACATTTGGCAAGGGCCCAATCGACATAAATGTCTTTGTCCACAGGCTGGCCAAACGTGTCGGGGTCGTGCCCTAGTTGTAGTAGCAACCTGGTGACCACCCCGCCAATACATATCTGCGTTGTAGCTCTCCAAGTCTGTCTAACCTTGCCGGCTATGATCTCGTGACTAATATTGAGTGGGGTCCCTGTTGCCATAGCCCATAGACTCCAAATCTCTGCTGTGCTGATGGCGCTAGGACTACCAGTTCTGCCCAAGTAGCTGCTGGCTAAAACCCTCTGAACATACCTGTATACCTACGAGGCCAATAAAGTCCTCTTCGCCGTGTTGCGGTCATAATGGGCCCCTGATGCCGTGATCATTTCCCATTGATGTGCCAAAATAACTCTGTCTGGTACCTGTACCCGATTTCCCGTCGGAAGACCCATGATCTGAGCAAAATCCTGGCGACTCATCTTATGCTCCGTATCTTGGACCCGAAAATATATGGCCTCAGGGTCTGTGTTTGATCTTGAAAGCCCCCCATACTTAAGCGTAGCCAGGAATTCCCTAGTAACTCCTGGGTAAGTGAAGAAAGCTGGTGTGAGGAAATCCGTCCAACCCATGGCTGCTAACAGCCTGCTAACTTCTTCCCACATGCCCATCTGCTTTAAGAATGTTTGGGACATAAATTTACTAGACAAGAATCGCGAATCACCTAATGATCTAAACTTCCGCCTTTGTGTAGCATCCATCCACGTTGGAGGTGGGGCACTGGCTGGTTCTCTAGATGGGGCACGTCGTGGAGGCATCCTGAAAAGAGGAAAATTTACACAATTATTCATTCCTATACAATCCTTCTGCATACCCCCTGAATTGTTGAGGTGTGCTTCCAGACAAGTTCCACTGTCTAATGCCTCCTGCAAAATTAAAACCAATATCCAAGGAAAATTATACGTGTGAATGTGCACATGCTCATGCAAAATGTGCGCGATGAATTCATTCCAGGTGGTCTGGGTATCGAAGCACGATTTCATTCTCAAGGATCTTAATTGGGATGCTCCGTGGCTTAGGGATTCCGACTCATAATCTTCTCAGAGTGAATCATCAAGTGCGCATTTTTGCCACTTGGTCAATGAGCATACGGCCCGAATTTTGATTCATCTCTAGAATTAGGCATTATCCCGTCCTAAGTGGAATCATTACAATTTATGCTGCCTTATCTCTCCATGCATCCGAAGTCATTATTTTAAAGGTAGTGCGCCCCTTGTGGGTTTTCACACTAGCTTTTCTTTGTGGGGAATGCGTCCTTTCGAGGATTTTCACATAACCCTATGCCTTATTTTTGCCTAGGATGGACCCAACCCATCCTAGCGGTCATTATTATTAGTCTTTTTTTTTTTTTAGGACAGACTGCCCATATCCAGGTTTTCACCCTGCCCTTTGGCCTAACTTTTGCTTTGAGAGCCAGTTACGGTTTTCATCTCTAACGGCCTTTTTTTTTTTTAAACTAAACCCTTTGCTGGCAAAACAATGGCGAACAATCGCACACATTTAAAAAAAATGTATTACTTCTCCAGAAGGGAAGATAATGGCATTACGCAAAATGAGCATACATTCGCGTACATGTAAATGTCTCCACGTGATTTCATTATACATGACCATTTTTTAACATTAGGCTCAAAATACGAAACCGCACCTAAAAGCATCAAACTCCTGTTATCAATCAGCCCTCTCGGGTTTTCATGATTGACCATTTTCTCTCAGCCTTTAATTTTTGCCCAAGATGCCTTTTTTCGGTTTTCACCTTGACAAGGCGCCCGATTTTAACAAGGCCGCTTTTCTTTCGGTTTTCGACCCGTGGGGCATTTATTCTCTTTATTTTTATTTTAGTCTTTAGCCATGGAACCTCTTTAATCTGTCGACGTTGACTGGTTCCTTGAACTCATTTCCGTCACTGTCCATCAAGATTGCAGCCCCTCTGGATAATATCTTCTTCAGAACAAAAGGTCCTTCCCAAGTCGGTCTGAATTTACCACGAAAGTCCGAAACCCCCGGCCTCATTTGCTTGAAGACCAAATCTCCTTCTCTTAAGGGGTGTTTTTTGACTTTCTTCCCAAAAGATCGAGCTAATCTCTTCTGGTAAACCTGATTGTGATAATAGGCCCGCATCATATCCTCATCTAGCAAGTTCAGTTGTAGCAATCGCTGCCGCGTCCATTCTGTTTCTGGCAGCTGGGCCTCTGATATTACTCTCAACGATTTGAGCTCGAATTCTACTGGTAAAACTGCCTCTGTCCCACAGACTAGGGAGAAGGGGGTGGCTCCTGTCGAAGTCCTGATACTGGTCCTGTAGCCCTAGAGTGCGAAAGGTAACTTTTCTGCCCAATCCTTATAAGTCTGTACCATCTTGGCCAATATTCTTTTGACATTCTTATTCGCCGCCTCAACTGCTCTATTAGCCTGCGGTCGGTATGGAGAGGACTTATGATGTTGGATTCCATACTTTTGGAGCATCCGCTTGGTTTTCGCCAAGAATTGTACCCCGTTATCCGACACGATGTGGTGTGGGAGGCCATATCTGCATATCAAATTTCGCTCGATGAACTTGGCCATATCCCTAGCGTCCACCTTTCTGAAGGATTCAGGTTCGACCCACTTAGAGAAATAATCAATAGCGACCATAATAAACCTGTGCCCGTTAGATGCTATAAGATGTATCTCCCCTATTATATCTATTCCCCAAGCTGCAAATGGCCATGGAGACGTCAAATTGTGTAATTCTGAAACCGGCACGTGCCTCATGTTTGCGTATTGCTGGCATAACTGGCATTGCTTCACATACCTTGAACAATCAGTGTCTATTGTAATCCAATAAAATCCTTGGCGCATGATCTTCTTTGCCAAGGCTAAACCGTTCATGTGGGCTCCGCAAACACCGGCATGAATTTCTTCCATAATCCTTTCAGCTTCTTTCTCTGCTAAACACCTCAATTGAATACCATCCACTTGTCTTTTGTACAGTGCCCCATCCACACTAATGAATTGAGAGGACAACTTTTTAATCATTCTTTGATCCTTCTCAGTGGCCTCTTCCGGGAAAACCGACCTCTCTAAATAATTCTGGATATCGTAATAACAAGGTTTTCCATCGTCGACCTCAACATCCATCACTCGCTCAGACTTAAAGCATTGCTTATTCGAACTAAAGACCAGTACAGGCTTCATAACTACTCCCTTTGGGTTATCCCATATAGACACAAGGGTGGCTAGGGCGTCTGCTAATTGGTTCTCATCTCGGGGCACATAGCTAAAAGTGCAAACTTCGAATTGGCTACTTAACCTCGTTAAATACTCCACATATGGTAGCAAATGCTTCTCCTTAATGGACCATTCACCCCTGACCTGATGGATCACTAAGGATGAGTCTCCGAAAATCTCCGCTACTTTCGCCCCCACGGCTGAGAGTGCTTCTAACCCGAAGATGCAGGCTTCATACTCAGCTTCATTATTGGTGGCTCCATAACTTAACTTCTTAGCTAAGGGGAGTTTTTCACCCTCTGGGGTCACCAAGATTACTCCTACTCCAGCTCCCTTGCTATTCGCTGCCCCATCGAAGTACATCTGCCACTTCTGTGCTGTGATGGCTAATACATCTTCATCAGGAAATTCATATTCCACTTGGTCACCTTCGATTGGATGGTTAGCTAAGAACTCTGCAACTGCCCAACCCTTAATGGTCTTTCTGGTGATGTACTCCACCTCAAACTCTTGTAGCAATAACAGCCATCTTCCCATTTTTCCTAGCAGAGAGGGTGCCTCCTGAAGATATCGGAGAGGATTTTGCTTTGCGACCGCCTGCACCTTGTAAGAATGGAAATAGTGCCTTAGTTTCTTTGAAGCCCAAATTACTACTAAACAAATCTTTTCCACCTCGATATATTTGGCTTCATAAGGAAGGAATTTCTTGCTAAGGTAGTAAACCGCAAACTCAACCCCGAACTCATCTTCTTGGGCCATCATAGCGCCTACAGAATTTTCTTCTATTGCTAGATAAAGGATTAATGGCCTGGCTGGCTGCGGTGGCCGCAGAACTGGTGGGTGTAAAAGATATTCCTTGATAATATCAAAAGCTTTCTGGCAGTCATCGTTCCACCTAACTGGCTGATTCTTCCTAAGGAGCTTAAAAATCGGTTCGCATACCGAAGCAAGCTTGGAAATGAACCTGCTAATATATTGCAATTTGCCTAAAAAACTCCTAACTTCTTTTTCCTTCCGAGGCGTTGGCATCTCCCTGATTGCTTTAACCTTTTCTGGGTCTACTTCAATTCCCCTTTGACTCACCACATGGCCTAACAGTTTACCCGAGGTTACCCCAAAGATGCATTTCTTAGGGTTAAGACGAAGGTTGTACTTGTCAATCCTCTGAAAGAACTTTTCCAAGGCCTCAAAATGCCCCTCTCGAGTGGCCGACTTGATCATTATGTCATCGGCATACACTTCCACTTCTTTGTGGATCAAGTCATCCAGGATCTTGGTGGCCATTCTTTGGTATGTTGCTCCTGCATTCTTTAGTCCAAATGGCATAACCCGGTAGGCAAATGTGCCCCACTCAGTGATGAAGGCCGTCTTAATCCGATTCGCGATCTTATTGAGGATTTGGTTGTATCCCGCATATCCATCCACGAAACTGTACATCGTGCAAGCTGCAGCACTATCGACCAGCACATCAATGTGGGGCAATGGAAAATCATCCTTCGGACATGCTTTATTCAAATCTCGATAGTCCGCACATACCCGAACCTTTCCATCCTTTTTAGCTACAGGGACGACGTTAGCCAACCATGTTGGGTACTGAACCTCTATTAGAAACTTTGCTTCAATCTGTTTATGCACCTCTTCTTTTACCTTTTCGGCCCGTTCTGGTCTGAGCCTCCTAAGCTTCTGTTTAACTGGCTTACATTCTGGATAGGTCAGAATGGCATGTTCAGCTACTTCTTGATCAATTCCTGGCATATCTTCATAGGTCCAAGCAAAGACTTTTTCATATTTTTTTAATATTCTCTCAAAATTTTCACTCTCTTCAGGAGTCACATCAGACGCTATCAGGATTTCCTTTGGGTTTTCCGAAGTCCCGAGATTAAATGAGGTGGTATTAGTTGAGTTAATGTTAAATATGAATGATTCATGTTCGTGATCGTGCGCAATGAAATCATGAGAAACATCACACAAGTAAGCAAAGTCATTCATCTTATTGAAACACTCGAAATTACAAGCATGATTGTCAAACAGTTTAGGAGTAAAAAGTACATCAGAAAAGCTATCATCAGCGTCCTCTGCTGATACCGATGCTGAAGTTGATGGCCCAATGCCTTGGTTGTCCGCAATCTCCAGGTCCTCCAATTCTGGCATTACCACCTTAGCCTCCATTTTTCCTTTGCCTTTCACCCGCATGGCTAGCAGCCTGTCAGTGACGACCTCTTCAGGAACTTCCCGATCCCATACCAAACTTTGATTGAAAATCTCCTCATCCCAAAAACCTTCTACTGACTTGACCATTCCGTCGGACCAGTCAAAAACATCATTGAAAATCTCAAAACCCGGAGTGATCTTGCCACCAATCCACTGTGGCTCAGCCTCCCCACAATAGGCACATGCTGATGCTGCTGGCATGAAACTTTCTAAAATATGCGGGATCTCTACAGGCTTCTTCACGAGCTTATTTTTCTTAGTTTCAGCGGTATAACCCAACCCTCTTCTATCCTTATGCCCTCTCGTAGTGACAGGTGCCTGGAGCCCTTGCGAGTTTTTGCCTAAACCGGCACCCGGGAGGAAGTTCATCTTCTTAATCATACCGGCAACCTGAGTGGTCCCCTCTAGACCATCTTCTTTATCCACCACGGCCACATGGAACCCACTGAAGGGTTGATTGGAAATCCCGAGGACTGACACTTGATTATTGTTGGCTGCTTTGACTGTCACGACCTGGCCTTCGTAAGGGATTTTGATCATTTGGTGGAGGGTGGACGGAACCCCTCCTAGTTTGTGAAACCAAGGCCTTCCTAGTAGTACTGCGAAGTTGGCTGGGATAGGCAGGACGATAAATTCAATTTCTGTCTCAACTGGCCCAGTTTTTACTTGTGCCTTGAAAGTCCCAGCAGCTTGTCTTCTTGAATTATCATAGGCAGTAATGGTAAGGTCAGATTTACTCAACATGCTCTCATTCATCCCAAAAGCAGACAATGCCACTAGTGGACATACGTTGATGGAAGAGCCGTCGTCCACCATGACGCAAGCCGTATGCTTCCCATTAATTTGGGCTCTGATGTACAGGGGGCGATTGTGATTGCGACCCTCAATTAGTAAGTCAGCGTCGGTGTAGACTACATTTTCTCCAGATCCCCCTTTTACTATGTCCAATAACTCGGTGGGTGAAATGGTGGTAGCAACTGTTGATTCATACAAGGCTTCCACTAGCTTTTGTCTGTGACTCGGAGACTGTCTCAGTAGGTCCCACACCGATATCTGAGCCGATGTCTTCTTCAGCTGTCTCATTATCCCATCCTCCCCGAGTTCCTTTTCTTCAGGCGCAGGCACTGGATCTTGAGGCCTCTCCACCTCTGGAATCACTCTACCACTTCGGGTCACAGCTTGTACCTCTTGCACCTTCTCTTCACCCTCGGAATTCCACGCGTCCTCTAGCTCGTCAACTTTTCCATCCTCGCCTTCACTGGTCAAGTCCCAATATTCTATCATGCCAACCTGAAGCTTCTCTTCATTAACCCCCTGCTCGGGACGAACAATGGCCACATAATCATTACCATAAAGGTCTCTTAACACGTACCCTTCCGGCAGGCTTGAACCTATCATAAAAACAGGTGGGGGAACAGCATTATACCCAACCGTCTTTTCCTTTTCCCTCTTCTCAGGATCGGAAATCTGTTTACTGTCAATCAAATCTTGAATATGGTGCCTCAGCCTCGCACAGTTGTCTGTCAGATGCCCAGTGTGTTGGTGGAATTCACAATATTCATTGTCTCTGTGCCCCGGCTGCCCTTGGGTTCTACATGGCCTAGGTGGCAATGATTGTAGTTTTCCCAATTTCATTAATCGCTTCAATACCCAGGATAAAGGTCGACCTAAGTTTGAGAAGTGCCGTTGGTTCACTCCTGTGGTTGAAACCTCGGCCGTCCTTATGATTTTATTACCATTGCTAGAACTTGCCAACTTGCTTGCCCCCAGATTACTGTAGCTCTTTCTGGCATAGGCCTCATTGCTTGTCCTCCTCGCCATGTACTCACTCTCTGCTTCTATGGCAATATCTTTTAAAGACTCCCAATCTCTCAACCCTTTCATTTTCAATCTGTCCCTTAGATATGGGCTGGCATTCCTGACAAACAATCGAATCTGGTCAGGAGTATCCGGTTTACGCTTCATTTCCATAACTCAATTCCTCCATCGAGTGAGGTACTCGTGAAAAGATTCCCCCGGCTTTTGCTGCAGTAGCTCTAAATCTTTCAGCGTGATCTCCATCCTAGTACTGCAATCATATTGCTTTAAGAATTCTTCAGTCAACAAGTCCCAATCTTCTTTGGATCTTCTGTCTAACCCATGATACCAGCCGATTGTAGGCCCCGTAAGGCTCAAGCAAAAGTACTCAATTTTTTGCTTCCTGGTTAGAGTTGTCCCCTTCATTACTAATGAATACTGTTTGATATGCGCCATGGGATCAGAAGTACCATCAAACTTAGGGATATCGGGCATCTTAAAATTAAGGGTAATTAGGTCATCACTATCTAACTCCCGGTCTTCAGGGTTCATTCCTCTCCCCACAATCAGCATCCTTGTCATAGCTTCGAACCTCTCTTCCATCTTTTTCCACATTGCTTCCTCGACTTTAGGTGCTTTACCCTTCACTGGGATTGGGACCTCCAGGTCATCTTCAAAGGAATCATTATCAAGGTCTACAACCCTTTTTGGTTCGGGTGCACCCCTAGGTTCAATCACTGGCGAGCGTAAAATCACCGGAGGATCCTCCTTGCCCAAATCTTGCCTCTCTTGTCCCACTACAGGAGCAACTGGTGGCTGCCCAATAGGTTGGGTCATTATGGGAGCATTTGATGGTTGCCCCGCAGACTGTGTCATCATAGTGGTCAAATTTCCCATCATCGTCAACATTTTATTTTCAAACTCTTCCAATCTCTTACCCACTTCCTCAGCAACCAATGCACGAGTAGCCTCTAATTCTCTGGGAATTTCAGCCATACTGGATGTCGCTGAAGATGAAGTCTTACTGCTTTCTGTATCTGACTCTTGAACTGATACCCCTCCAGGCGACCCGAAGATAGGATTCCTGATCAGCCGTCCACTAGGATCTCTAGACCACCCGAATGAATCTATGATGGCTGCATAACTCACTTTGTTAGAATGATGCGTGAATGACGTGCATGGTGCATGATCGTGAGCTATGCAACACGTCACAACCACATGCAAGCAAGTAGATCCTTCCAACCTTATAGCTCCCGCACATGAGGTCAATTGGTCTCTTCCTAGGTGGGCTTAATCCGTGGGTCAACGGGGGACCCAAAGAGCGTGTTAGAGCATGACGTCTCTCAAGATGCGCACACGTATGATTTTCGGCCATTGTGTATTTGGACACTTCAACCAAATTAAGGTGAGGTTATCGAAGCTTTAAAGCTTTCCATAGAAGACCACTTAATTTGTTTGATCTTGTTTAATACACGATAACCCACGTAGCAAGCACTGTATTAAGGTACATACCACCTAAGGGAAGTATCTATTGCCATTATATGAGCTTTGGTCAAGGTGGTGTTGCTTTAGGGCTACCCAAGCGTGATCCCTGCCAACTGGTCTAGACCAGCCGGGTCACCATTTGATATACCTTGATGGTACGAGGCTTGGGCTGGTGATTATCCTTAACACTTCCCCAAATTGAGTGAAAATGAGGTCGTGCTTCAGGAACGCACCGAGGTTAAAAGAGGGACCAAACTAGCATAATTCTAAGGCTCTAGTATGAATGCAATGCAATTTAGATGAGAGATGGAATTTTAGTTTTAAAAACCCAATTATATATTTTAACCAAGACATTTTCAGAGCAAAGTCACAAACTAGATCCCCAGCGGAGTCGCCACTGTGACGCGCGCCGGAACCAGCAAGGCCCTCGCCGAACCCGCTTTAGGATTTAAGGGATTGGTTCGCGTCTTTTCCGATCTTAGGTGTTATGAGATATTTTTCGGCACCTCCTTTCACAATAGAACATTGAAAAGGACCATTTATCGCCATAACACCTTTAGGCACTTTTGAGGTACTTTGGAGTCGCCACCCAATTTACAAGAGATTGGGAAAGTTTTACCTCTTATCGGTCTAAACCAGAGATGGTGTTCGGAACTTCACACTTATTTATGTCTTGGTTAACTATAAATGAGTTTTTAAATTATAAAATTTCATCCCTCTTCTCACGCGATTAATACAATTTATTAAAGAGCACATCAATCACATATAAAACGATAAATAAAAATAATCACATATAAAACGATAAATAAAAATAAAGATAAAGATAAAATAAATTACAACAAAACTAGGGGCGGAATACAACCCCCATTGTAAATAAAACATAAATCATACATAAAACGGGGTATTTATTAAGGATGAGGACATTGGTCTTCTCATGCATAAATAAAGAAATTATTTTGAAGTGACCATTTATTTTGGATGGGAAATTAGGACATTGGTCCCATTTTATTAGAAAAAATATAATTTTATTTGTAGAAATATTTTTGTGTGATTTTTGATTAAGCGTGCATAAAATAAATGGTTTAATTAATTATTGCATGCCAAATAACTCAATAAAACAAATAAAAAAAATAACAAGTACAATAAAAATAATAATAATTCTCCGGTCTCCTCTTCCATTCGCACGGACGCTCAAATAGGGGAACACAAGAATTTGACACAAAAAAAACAAACACAAGTAAAATTGATGTTAGTGTCCAAACAAAATTCAATTAAACATAAAAATAATGAACTAGGTAAAATATGCATATTAAGTGACTAGTAAATTAGATGATAAATGAAGCTAAATCGACATATTAAAATATTACGTTAAATGGTAAAAAAAATAACAATAATAGCAATAATAATAACAATAATATTAAATAAATAGTGATAATGACGACAAAGACGACAAGAATAATAATAATAATAATAATAATAATGATAATGTGTAATGATAAATAATGACAATAGTAATATTAATGAAAATAACAGTAATAATAATAATGATGATAATAATAATAATAATAATGACGAACAATGAAATGAAACGATGGAAAAAATAATATTAGAAACCTTAGATCTATGTAAGAAAACACAGAAAATAATTAAAAACCAAACAAATGCAAAGGTCCACATGGTTAACAATTAATTAGCAAGGGTTATGTTAAAAACCTATATAATGATGATGATAAAAATAAATATTAATACTTATGGTAATAAGAACGATAATAAAAATAATAAGCCAATGAAATTAAGTGAATAAATAAAAGGAAAAACATGCATCACGCGGTAATAACATTTAAGCATACAAAAATTATAAAAGGGTGATAATAAAAGAAAAAATCATACAAATCCCGTTTTTTAACATTATATAGATCTATCCATTTTTATGCCAGCGACAAAATGAGAAGATGAATATTCATGCTAAAAAGATAGATCTCAAATCAAAAAAACACATACATGTATTAATTCACAAAAATAACGACGTAACATAACTTAAGATAAATTAACATTAATAAATTGAAGTAAAAATGAGATGAAAAATAGGTCCAAGAATCTTTACCCTCAGAGTTAAATGATATTGAAGAAAGATAGTCCGATCTAATCTCTTGTCAAGATCCGAAAATTAACTCGAAAATGTGTTCAAGTAAATCTTGAGTTTATGTCTAAAAAACTCAAGAACACCAACAAGAAAAATGATTTGATTTTTTTTGTTTGATATGTGATCTGAAAATTCAAGTTAAGGAATTGATTTTCCTTTCTCAAAGGTTTCAAGATCAATCAAAAATTTTTAGAGATAAAAAAAACTAGAGTGAAATTTAAGATGAAAACTTGTAGAGTAAAAGAAAAGAATTAAGAGAATTGAGGAAATGATTTTTGTTTTGGAGAATAATAAAATATGAAATACAAGAACATTGAACTCTTTTGTTTTTCCAGCAAAATCCACTAACTCCCCTCAAGAATCTCTTTTTCAAATGACTTAGGAAAAAATCCTTTTTTAGAGAGAATTTTTCTTACCCCCTTAAGACCAATCTTTTTTCTTTCAAAATGAAATCTCACTCCCGTAAAAACCTACCATCCTCTACCCTCTCCAGCTCCCCTCAGATTTCCCAAGATTCCCCCTCACAAATTTTCAACAAAAAACACTCAAAAATCCAAAATTAAATCCCTAAAGTCAAATTTGGACAATTAACATTTTTATTTATTTTTAATTATTTTTGTCATTTTTTGAATTTTAATTCCCACCCAATTTGACCAATATTTATTAAATTTGAGTAAAATCTGAAAAAATCATGAGGAAAATTTTTTTTTTAGCCTAAAAAGTGAAAAACATGAATTTCGGCAGAAATGGGCGGTTGCGGCGGGGACCGGGCAGGATCGGCGAGATTTCTCGCCGATCCTGGGCGAGCTAGCACGCAGCGTGCGCATCTCGCTGCGCGCTGCGTGCAGCGGGGGTTTTAGCAACGCGCAACGGCGCGTCGCTCTTTCTCGCGCAGCGGGCGCTGGCAGGGCGCTGCGCCCAGCGCCAGCGCGCCGCCACGCCCGACATTCGCGATTTTTTTTTTTTTTCAATTTTTTTTTTCAGAAAATATAATGAAATGAAATACAAAAACATGGATAAAAATAAAAATACAAATAAAAAAAAAAAAAAAAAGAATGAACACTTTAGAAGAATTTTGAGGAAAATAAAAGAACTTGACAAAGAAATGACCGATTCCTATTTTCTTGCTCATGAATTGGTCTTTATTTTCATCATCGGGTAATCCTAATCTTGGACCGACTCGGGACCTGGTGTCTACAATATGTATGTTATTTTTTGCATAGCGCTCTGACATCCTCCCAAGGGGTATTGGGGAGTTACAAGCCGGGCCATCAGCCCTTACTAGTCAGCCTCCGGCCTCGAGAGCTGGACCATCCACCTCCACAGCAGGACCATCCTCATTCGGTGCTCAGCCTATCCCCATATCAGACGATGAGGAGGACCCAGAGGAGCCCACTGATTATTCATCCTTATAGCTTATATTCAGGGAGTTTTTTTTTATTTTGTCTGTTGATGTACAAAAGCTACATTCTATTAGTGAAATATCTATGTTGCTAAAGTGCAAATTTATTTCAGCTATTTGCATAATCTTGTTAATATTTCATGTTTGGCTTCAGTAATGCCTAATGCATCAAAATAACAAAAAAAAAAATCAAAATCAAATAATCGAAATAAAGAACAGAAATGCAAAATGATAATAAACAAAGATAAAAGACATAAAGTCCACTCTTTAAAAAGATCCGATCAACACAATAAGTTAACAAGATCTATTAAAATTACAGGTAGAATATACCAACAACACATGATGCGTAAGTTGAATTCATCATCAGAAGAGCCTTTCGCCATTTGAGTTGTAGCAGAATACGCTTACGGCTCGGCAAGCAACTCAAATATCACGCCAACCGGATGGTGGATAGCAATTAGACACCATACTAACTGAATGGGGGTCAGTAATTCAAATTTCATGCCAACGAGATGGTGGTTAGCAAATCATATGCCATGCTGATGAAATGGTGGTCAGCAAATCAAAATCACATGCCTTGCAAGCCAGATGGTGGTTAGCAAGGACATACCGTGCGCGCCGAATGGTGGTCAACAGTATAAATGCGATATATCAAAAGTGTCGCAGTAGAGTACATTACAACTCAACAACAATGATCATGTGCCTTACAGATCGGATGGGGTTAGCAAGGGTATGCCATGCTGGCCGAACGGAGGTCAGCAAGATAAATGCGGTGTATTAAATGGGTAGCAATAGAATAAACTGCCCCTCAATGATGATCAGATACCTTGCAAACCGGATGGGGGTTAGCAAGAGTGTACCGTATGGACCGAATGGTGGTTAGTAAGATAAATATGGTATATCAAATGGGTCGCAATAGAATAGACTACAGCTCAATAGCTGCGATCAGATGCCTTGAAGACCGGATGGGTGTTAGCAAGAATATGCCCTGCAGACCGGATGGCAGTCAGCAAAACGATTGCAAGCGAGTCATAGTAGAGCACACTGTGGCTCAACGGTAATGATAAGATGTCCTGTAGACCGGATGGGGGTTAGCTACGACATGCTATGCAGGTCAGAGGGTGGCCAGCAAAATGATTGCAAAGGAGTCGTGGTAGAATACGCTACAACTCAGCGGCGACAAGCCACAAGCTTTAACACAGTAAAAGGTAAGGATTGCTTCAAGTACGCATTTTTTTCCCTTATTCTTTGAATTTTAGCTCATCTAAACACTAGTGCACTAGTTTCCCCAAAATTGGGGGCAACTGTAGACACCGGGTCCTGAGGCAATCCAAATCAGAGTTACTCGATGAAGACACTGGTACCCATTTTCGAGCAAATGGATGAAGGTTGTAGATTTTTGCCTTTTGAATTCACAAGGATTAAAGGTCTTTTGTGATGGGAAGTTTCTGTGTGTGGAGATGAGCTTTTTAGTTGAAAATGTAGTTTTGGGGTTGACTGATGGGTATCCCGTCAGTCAAGGGGGCGACCTGTTGCTCGGTCTTAGCGATGCCTGCCTCTTGAGCGAACGACGCCTGTCGCTCGGGCTTAAGGGATGCCCCTTCCTTGCGTAAGAGACGTCCGTCACTCATGCTTGCGGCGTCCATCCCTCGTGGGAGCAACGCCTGTCGCTCGCATGTGATGGCCGGTCCTATGCACGAGTGACACCCATCGCTTGTGCGTGATGGTCCGTCCTTCGTGTGAGCGACGCCCGTCGCTCACTCGTGATGGTTCATCCCTCGCGAAAGCAACACCCGTCACTCATGCGTGATGGCCTACCACTCGTTCGAGTGACCCCCGTCGCTAGCGCTCGTTCCTCGCATAATTGGCCATCTCTCAAATTGACCATGGTTGCCCCTGCGACCGATGCCCGTCGGTGCACCGAGCGGTGCGCGTCGATCGAGGATATGCGGCGGATTGTGAGGATTTTCAAGTGGATTTCACGGGATTTTGAAGATATTTTCCAAATCTTTCCAAATATTTTATTTGATTTCAAAATCTTCTCAAAATCTTTCCAAATATTTGATTTGATTTCCAAATATTCTCCAAACACTAGTGGTTTTAATTCGATTTTGTAAATCTTTTTCAAATTTAAATTTAAGAATTAAAACTTTTTGAATTTTTTAATCCTAGTCTATAAATAGGGGGCTAGAGAAAATTTTCAGAAAAGCTCGAAAGAATTGTCAAAAATTTTCTTCTTATTCTTTCTTCAAAATTTTACTAAATCCTTTAAAAATAAGGTGAATTCTAGAAAGTGAAATCAATTCGTCTTTGCTCGATTTGTCCTTTTAACATTCACAATTGCTACGAAAAATTTCAAGAAGGAAAAAATAATTTTCTTTTCTTGATTCGATTTTGAAAATTATAATTTTACGGTAGAAAATTCCCCGAAATTGCGCATTGCCAATTGATCCTTGTAGAATTCAAGGGAAAAGATGACACAACATTCGCCTTCAGAAGGCAATATTCCAAGGGTAAATATTCTGGATTAACCTCTAATTTATTTTATTGCTTGATAATAATTTATTTGTGATTAATTGCCTA
Source organism: Excoecaria cochinchinensis (assembly GCA_947683425.1). NCBI lineage: Eukaryota > Viridiplantae > Streptophyta > Magnoliopsida > Malpighiales > Euphorbiaceae > Excoecaria > Excoecaria cochinchinensis. The sequence goes on from CANTUQ010000116.1 coordinate 1,637,646, forward strand.
AAAAGAGAATTAATGCCTAAAATTTGAGTTTTAATTGGATCTTCTTTATTTTTTCCGGATCAAGGGCAACCGACGAGTTAAAGCTCAACCGACGACCGTTGCTCAAGCGAGCAATGAGCCATCGCGAAAACCTACTTTTGCACGTTGGTCGGCCCAGAGACGGCCGTCGCTCACGTGGTTTGGGCCGTCCCTAGGTCCTCTTTTCCCTTTTTTTTGTTATTTCATTTTTTTTTCATTTTCTCTTTAATCTTATTTTCACCCATTTCAAGGTAATATTTTATAATTAGGATTATTTCCCCCTTTTTAATCCTTTCAACTGTCATTTTATTATTTTACTAACCTATTCTTTGCTTTTGTGAGTTTAATTGTTTCTCTTGGATTCGGGGTGTTGAGAAGGGAGATCCCACTAGGGCTATTCGGGGACACTAAATCGGTTTTATTTTCCTTACCCTATTTCCTTTTACTTTAAGTTTTAACTTTGATTTGCTGTAAATACTATTTTTGAGCTCGCTGATATTAAAAATGGCGAAGGATTTATATAAACAAGCAGAGTTTTTCTTAAATAAATTAGGACCAATGTCCTGATTTTCATCCAAACAAAACAAATATGTTAATATTATTCTTTCTCGAAATATGCATGTGAGGACCAATGTACTCATCCTTAATGAATGCCCCGTTTTATGCATGATTCGCATTTACTTTTGTATTGGGGGTTGTATTCTTCCCCTAGTTTTGTTGTAATTTATTGTATTTTTGTGTACCTTATTTTAATCTTGCTTTATTTAATGCTTTCCGTTATATGATCGATATGCGCTCTAATTACTGCATTTAATCGAATGAGAAAAGGAATGAAATTTTAACTCTAAAACTCAATCATAACTTTAACCAAGGTATGAATAAATGGAAAGTCCCGAACTCTCTCTGGTCTTAGGCTCAACGAGATTAGAAGAACCTTTCCAATGTTCTATTGGAAAGAGAATTGCAAAATATCTCTGGCTTGCCCAAAATAGATGTATATGCATCATCTTAGGCTTCACAAGATTAGATGAATCTTTCCAATGTTCTATTGGAAAAAGGATTCCAAAATATCTCTGATTGCCCAAAATAGACACACATGCGCTGTCTTAGCGTTATTTCCCGTTGGGTGGACCCTGCACCCCTACCTCTGTACTAATGGGATGCCCCGCCAGACCCTGACTCGATAGTTGAATAGAAGACCGATATGATGCATCATGGAGATCACCTTGTGTTTTATTGCGAACACCCACTTAAAGCCAACTAGCTTCTTACTTTGAGAAGCAACTAGTTCCCATATTTCATTTTTGGTAAGAGCTTTCATTTCTTCTACCATTGCTTCTTTTCACTTTGGAGCTGCGATAGCTGCCCTCAAATCCTATGGAATAGATAGAGAAAAGAGACAAAGGCTCTATAGGAGGAAAACAAGGAATCATAGGAGACAAAGTTAAAAATAGAACGTTTTGTACATGGCCTGACCCTTTTTCTTTGAGCAATGGGTAAATTCAAATCAGAATCAGAAGATAACTCACCCGAGGATTCTTGCAGTATAGAATGCATGATGGCTTCTTCAAACCTATTTTTTCTCGAGTATCTCAACAAATCATGTTTATCTAAATATCCAACAAAATTCTCCCCTTAAACATTAGTCTTCCACTGAACATCGTCAATCTTCTCATTCTCTTCCTCAACATCAGTCTCCTCATTCTCCCCCTAAACAAGATCATTAAGAACTGTAGGCATCACTTCATCTTCACTACTCTCACCCTGCAGAGGTGACTGGATAGTTCCAAAGTAAGGTTCAAATTCCCGGAAGATAACATCCATACTGACATAAAACTTCTTAAATAGAGGATGATAACACTTATATCCCTTTGAGTTAAAGAATACCCAATGAACACACATCTAAGGGCCCTCGAATCTAATTTTCCAACATTCCTAGTATGGACAAAGCAGACACACCCAAAAACCTTTAATGGAGCGATATAGTCATTCTTCTCGTTTAAGACTTTTAAAAGGGCCCTAAAGTTGAAAATTTTAAGAGGCATTCTATTAACAAGATAGGCTACCATTAGTATAGCATTCCCCAGTATGGCTTTGGAACATTGATAGTAAATATAAAGGATCTAGCAACTTCCAACAAATGCTTATTTTTCATTTCAGCTACCCCATTTTGGACACTAGTATAAGGCCAAAGAGTTTGATAAACAATCCCATAAAACACCAAATAAGTATCAAACCTGCTATCCATGTATCATTTCCCATTATCAACTCTCAAAATTTTTTCTTAGCATCAAACTGGGTGTGAGCCATTTTATGAAAAATTTGAAAGTAGGAAAAAACATCACTTTTTGCTTTAATTAAATACACCCAAGTCATTCTAGTGCAACAATCAATAAAAGTAACAAACCATCAATTCCTAGACAAAGATGCAGTTTGTGTATGTCCCCAAACATCAGAATGAATAATCATAAAAGGAACAATGGTTTTATTATCACTTAAAGGATAAGAATTTTTAGTATGTTTAGCATACTCACAAGCATCACAAGATAAAGAATCAAACCGAGTTATAGAAAATAAACTGAGATGTAGTTTTTCTAGGATAAAAAAAAGATGGATGCCCTAACCGCCTATGCCACTATATTATTTTCTGATTAACATCCTTATATCCTCCAAAAAAGGTAAAGACTCGACTATCTTCCATCATGTATAGGCCATCATGCTCTCTACCACTAATCATCTTCCCTATTTGCAAATCTTGAAAAATACAAAAAAAAAAATCAACCTTACATTTTATAGCTTTGGTGATAGCACTGACAGATAAAAAATTGATAGAAAATTAAGGAACATGAAGAACAGAGAATAACTTAATATTTGAAATATAAACAATAGAACCTATCTCAAAAATAGGGGTTAAAGACCCATCAGTTACCCTTACACTATTCTTTGTTGGACAAGGAGAGTAGTTAAGAAAGCCATTAGAAGTGTCTTTCATATGTCTACTCGCACTAGAATCGATAATCCATGAGTCAATATGAGCAAAAGTGTTACCTGACTTGACAAAATTGGAGGTAACACTGAAGGAAGGGTTGAGCTGAGACATAAGATGCCTAAAATGCTAAATTTTATCGGAAGAGAGACTTTCAACTGAAGCTGTCTCCTTGGATGATTCTATTATTTCTAACATATTTGCTTGAGCCCTTGTTGGGTTAGCTCTTTTTCCCTGACCCCTAGTAGGTTTCCCATGCAACTTCCAGTAAGTCTCCTTTGTATACCTTGGTTTTCCATAATAATCATGGTATTTATCAGAAGTAACACCCTTCGGCTGCTCACAAGGAGCCGAAGCAATTAAGTCTGACTTCTCAACCAGTGCAGTGTAAAGCATGGCAACTCTTTTGGTCTCTTCCTGCAAGATATAAGAATGTGCCTCCTCCAGAGAGGGAAAAGGAAATCTACCAATAACTTGAACTCTCAATTAATCAAATTCAGGGTTCAAACTAGCTAAAAAATCATAAACTCCTTTTCAAGCATATTTTGAATCATTACCACATCGTCAGCACTTGGCTTGAAAATCTTAATAATAATCCAGTTCTTACCATAAACTATCCAGCTTAGAAAAATAATCTAAAACAATAAGCTCACCTTGTTTTGTGCCATGAATTTTATTACGAAGTTCAAAAATCCGAGCATCATTTCCCATTCGAGAATAAAAGGTTTCTGTAATAAAAGGTTTCTGTAGCTTTCTATATCTTCTCAGCATTGTCGAGCAATAAATGTTGTCGAAAAATCTTGGGGTGCATAGAATTTATAAGCTAAGACATAACCAACGAGTTATCAGAGTCCCATTGACTAAAGGTAGGGTCAGTGACATGTGATTGTTTCTTATCTCCATTAATATAACCTTGTAACCTATTAGCATGACAACAGTTCTTACCTTAATGACAGCTGTTCTTTGCTTAAGTTTATCCTCTGCTAATATTTAGCTCTTAATTTTATATCTTCCTATTATTGTGTTCCTAATTTTATGGTGTACCTTCATTGGGTTGATTTTCCTTTATTATAAGATCATGTACAGATTCTCTGTTGTATGTATTTATACACCTCTTCAATAGAATAAAAATTATATTTTAGCTCATAATCTTCTTTTGTTCATATGGTATCAGAGCTAAAAACCTAACTCCTACAAGTGTGATCCTCTGACCATTTATCAAAAAAAAAAAAACAAAATTGGCCACCAATTTAACTGTTAACAGTAACCATACCGTTGTTCAGTTCAATCCAGTATCTCAGTTACCCATAAAACTTGTTGGCAGTCACAATTTCGCAACATGTAAAGCTCAAGTCTCTATGCTCATGCGTGTAGACAACTTGTTTGGCCATCTTGATGGAACATCTCAATCTCCTGCCCCCACTATCACCCAAGAAAATCAACAAATAGAAAATCCCAAACTTGCATGGGACTCTCTTCAGACGGCTTATGCCAATAAGGCTCAGACACGCATTTTCAGTTTACGTGACCAGCTTGCTCGCCTTATAAAGGAGTCATGCCCCGTATCTAATTATCTACATCAAATCAGATCCATATGTACTGCACTTGCAACTGCAGGTGCTCAAGTCCCTAATGACGAATTGATTGTAAAAATTCTCACGTGGCCTTGGATCAGAATTTCGTGAGATTTCTACTGCAATTCGGGCAAGAGACTCCATTATATCTTATGAAGAGTTGTATGAAAAACTAATTAATCGTGAACTCTTCCTCAAACACGAAGAATCCAAGAAGACATCCACTCCAATCACTGCTGCTATTGCTACTCGCCCCAAATCTAATAATTTCAATGGTCACAATAATCATCGACCTAACACCAACTCTCAGTCTCAGTCATACTCCAATAGTCGTTCAAATAATACTTCTCAATGGCATTCCGGAAACAATAATTCCAGCAACAACTCAATTTGCTGTCAATTGTGCAACAAACAGGGCCATACTGCTAGTGTTTGTCGGTCTCAATCTCACAATCATCTAGAGGCCAAGGTAAATTTTATCTCTAGTGCACAAGCTAAAGCCAACAAATGGATTCTTTACCCTGGAGCTTCTCACCATATCACTGCAGAGTCTCACAATCTTGCTGAGTATACTAGTTTAGAAGACATAGAAATGGGTGATGGTAAAAGTATTCCTATCACTCATACTGGTACTACGAAATTAATTGCATCAAATAATGCCTTCACACTAACCAACACTTTGTGTGCACCATCAATTAAACGAAATCTTATCTCTGTTTCAAAATTTTGCCAAGATAACATGACTTCCATTGAATTTTTTCCATCTGTTTTTTCGTGTGAAGGACTTGAATCACAAACTACTCTGGTATACAGTCGAAATAGAGACGGAGTCTACAAGTGGCCAAACTTCACTTCTAAGCCAACAGCCCACACCACCACTGTCGTACCTGGCAAAACCATCTTGGACATCCCTGTTCTCAAATTTTTAAGTTTATTCTAAATAATTTTTCTTTACCTTTTTCCTCAAAAGACAAGTTTACATCATGTAATTCTTGTTGCACAAATAAAATTCATTGTTTTCCTTTTGATAAATTGTCTCTAACTAGTGATTCCCCATTAAAAAAAACATCCAATGATTTATGGGGCCCATCACCTGTTCTTTCTATTGACAGGAAACGCTAATACTGTATTTTTGTTGATCAATTTACAAAGTATACATGGTTGTATACTCTTATAAACAAAAATGAGGTTAGAGACATTTTCTCCAAATTTCCCATTAATGGAAAAACATTTCAACACCAAAATCTTGTCCCTTTATACTAATGGTGGAGGAGAATACAAAAGTTTTGATCCTTACCTCACTTCCCATGGCATTTAACACTTAATATCACCTCCTTACACCCCTCAAAGAGTTACTTTAGCTGAATGCCTCTATCGATACATTATTGAAACTGCTAAGAACATTTTGTCTGAAGCCTCCTTACCTGTATCTTTTTGGTCCTTTGCTGCCCAACATGTTATTTATTTAATAAATAGATTACCTACACCAGTTTTACAATATCAGTGCCCTTTTGAAAAGCTATTTGGTGTCAAACCCAACTATGAATCCCAAAGAACCTTCAGCTGTAATACCCATAAACTTGAACCCAAGTCCACTCCTTGTGTTTATTTGGGTTTTTCATAGACCCATTATTCCCATCTTTGTTTTGATCCCTTTGGCTCTAAATTTTATATCTCTAGATATGTTAACTTTGTTAAAGATAATTTTCCTTTTAAAATAATTTTCTCAAATATTCACCATCACTTCTTTTCTCTCACATGGGAAATCACTGATAACATCTTTGCCACTCCACCCACTCCAATCGACTCACCAGCCTTGCACTCACTTCCACAACCCATCCTCATCTCGAACACTCATAGCAACCGCCGATCGACTCCGTCCGTCTCCTCTAACCTACATCAAGGGAGCTCTATGATCTCAGGTAACTCACAATCCCTCTCATCTAATTTACACACCCCGTCTCAACACCTCTAACCTGCCCCATCAGTGCAAAATACACTCCAACCCTTTCCTCATACATACCATCGTCGCTCAACCTTCCAGCCATCTCTAACTCCAATTCAACCACCTAATCCATTGCCTCCACCACATAACCCATTACCTCCAACACCTAACTGCCCCACCACAAGATCCTAAAATAATATTTTTTGTCCTTGCAAGCCATTTGACTACCTTGGTCATGTTCCCATTTCAATAACACCTCACACCTTTAAATAAGCACAAAAACATACAGAATGGAGGTTAGCAATGAAGGCTGAATTTGATGCATTAATTTGGAATCAAACGTGGGAATTGGTCCCCCTAGTTCTAACAAAAATATTGTTGATTGTAAGTGGATTTATAGGATTAAACAAAAAGCGGATGGCTCAGTTGATCGATATAAGGCTCGTTTAGTTGCCAAGTGCTTCACACCATGAACCTCTCTCGAATACCCTAAAAGAGGGTCATTTGGGGCCTCCAGGGTTCGGTGCTTATCACAATATGGTGGTTTTAGTACCTTTAATTGCAATAGAGTTAAAAGGTTAAGCGCACTTGAGGCATAGCAATTCTAGGATAGGTGACCTATCGGGGTAGCTTTATAGTTGAAAATGACAGCAGTTCACTAAAAAATTACTATTTGAAAAATTTGATTTGTGGACTGTCAGGAGTCTAGTGGTATAATTTGGTGCAAAAATGAGGTCAAATAGGTCCCCGAAAGTTAAGTTGAAGTTTGCCTCTAGTTCGGTTCAAATAGTAACCAAGGTTGATTGAACTTTGACCAAATTTTTAAAAATAATAAATGAAGTTAAAATGATTTATTATGGGAATTAAAATGATTCTGCATAATTTTTAGGAATTTTTGACAGTAATAGAATAGTAAATTACATCAGAACCGAACAGTGTTGAATCGGATCGGTTTGAGTGAACCGGACCCCAAACAGACTCCGATTGAGCTAAAATTTTATGGAGTATAAATTCATTATTATAAGAATTACGGAATTGTCTTGGAGAGAAATTGAATTGATTTAGTGGATAAAAATCAGATTGTGTTGAAAAATGGCCTAAAAATTGAAAATTGGTTCAAACCGATTCAACCACCTTCGTTGGACTAGGTTTGATTCAATTTTCCGCATATATAAACATCTCTTCAGCTTTATTTCTATAGATTAATCCATTTTTATTCGCGCTTCTCCCCCTCCTCCATAGGCCAAATTGAAGTCTTTCAATTTTCCTCCATTTTTCTTCCATTTTCTCTCCATATCTCCCCAAATCCTAGCTTTCCAAACATATTTCAGCTCCTCTATAATCTATTGGTGGTCTTAGAAGTTCATTTGAAGGTTTGAAAGTGGGAAAAATCAAGACTTGAAAGTTAGGGTGTGATTTCGAGGTAAGTGATTTAGCTGTTTTAAATTTGGTTTAAGGGTTCCTACAAGCACTTTAGGATGTATAGAACATGTTTATGAACTTTATTTGTAAAAAGGATGCATGAAATTGATGGAATCTCGTTAAATGTATTCGGCCATGCTTAGGTCATCAAGGTGAGGAAGGTTCCACCTAAGCTAAGGGCAAGGAAAAGGAGTATTGAGGAGTATTAAGCAAGGATCTAAGGTTTGTTATTGCAAATTCCATCTATTTTCATTATTTAAGTAGAGATTTAGGTTATATTGGTGAACTAAGTATGTGAAAAATGCATATTTAATTGAATCTAACCTTATGTTCATGCTTAGGGAGGTTAGAAATATGATAAAATGAAAAGATAAAATTTTGGTGAAGATGCACAACATAGGCCGAATGGTATACCATGGGTTTTCAATGATGTATGTTAATATTTATGGCATCTTTATGATGTGTACATGATATTTGGCATGTGATCTAGCTAATGGAATGAATTAGAAAAAGAAAAATTAACATAATGAATTATAACATTGTGGTCGAATTGGTTATATGAGTAAAAATGTGATTGTATGTGTTTTAATGCAAACTAATGGCATAATCAGGTTAGTTGACATGAAATTTACCTAAATGAATAATAAATGAGATAAAAAGAATTTATGGTGAATATTTGTCATGTTGGCCGAATGGTGTTCATGTATATATCATTGTGTGTGTTGATGATTTAATGGATTTTATGGCATGTAATGACATACCGATGAAAACTAAATGTATAATGTTTGATTTGGATGGAAAACAATGGAATAGTATGATGGATTTCCATGAAATGTATGTATGGTAACTTAATAATGGATTAATAGAATAATAAATGCCCTATGTAGTAATCTGGAAGTCAAGTCTAGCTCAGGATATAGTGGCTAGCCATAAGGACATTTAATCGCGGGTGTGAGCATGACGTCTCACTTATCGTAGGCCAATGAAGGTCCTACTCAAATGTATTCTATTGTTTAAATGTCAAATGAAATGAATTAAAATGTAGGGGTGGTTCTTTGGGGTCCCTCTAAAATGTTGTGAGACTTTGAGGTTCACGTCTCGATTATCCAGTTCATAGATTACTGCCAGTTTTATACAGGGGGCAAAATGGTAACAATAAGCTTAATATGATTAATTTGTGATTAAAATGATGTTTGTGTGAAAAATAGACTTAATTGAAAGAAATAAAAAAAATTAGGGGTAAAATGGTAATTTTTACCATAAATAAGTTAATAAAGATTAATGAGGGTAAAAATGTAATTAATTGGTTAAAAATGAAAATTTGTCACTTTTTGGGGACTAAAATGTAATTTGCCATAAAAATGATAATGTAAGGACCAAAACATAATTTGCATGCTAAATAAAGGTTAAATAGGTAAAAGAAATGTATTGATGGCATTTTTGTAATTTTGGTAAAGTTTAAGGACTAAATTGTAATTTTGCCATGTTTAGGGACTAAATGGTAAATATGGGATTTTATGTGTACTAAATGTGTAAATGTCCATAAATAAGTAATTTAATGGTAATTAAGTATAATATTGCATGCATAATTGGTAAATGAACTAAGAATTAAATATTAATTTTATTATGAGTATTTTATTATATATATTATGTTTATGCATGTGAATTTAGTTAGTAGAAATCCCTAGAATTGCAATCACCACTGGGCATATTTGATACTGAGTACATAGTTTTATTTGACTACATGTAGGTACTTCATAAGATGCGGAGCCTAGCATACCTCACAATTTTTGGGAGCTAAATTGAAGAATTAGTTGGAAGAATTTATGTATGTTAAGGATTTTGGCATGTATATGAACTTATATTACTATGGTTTTGGGTACTGGCATGTAATAGACTTTTATAGACTGGCACTGTTTTAGTGATGCATAATATCTATGCTTGTTTGCCTAGAATGTCAGTATTGTGGTTTAATAGAATGTTTGATAACCTGTAGGGGTTAGTTTAATATGAATGGTTATAATGGTAATGAAAATGTAAATTGTTATGTTATTGTAAAATTGACTAAGTGAATAGTAACTTAGGACAGTTATAGGTCAATCGATGAAATGAATATTAAGTTATAATGTGATAAGTAAGTTTACAGGTTAATCTAATTTTACCATTCAAATTAGGTACCTAAGAAATTGGTATAATCGATTTGAAAAAAAAAATGTACCGATCTTCGCATTAATTAATTGATTAATAAATTGGTTACGTAACTAGGCTAATCGTCGTAGAATTATTATTTAATTAATTGAACGTACAGTATAAGAGTGTTACATGCCACCTAGGCAACCACATGCAATAAAAGGCGGCTTAGTGGGAAAATCTGTCCCATTTACGACATGCAACCAAATTTCTCACTTTTCTCTCTCTCTTTCGGTTTCTCTTCTCTTCTTTCTTCTTTTATTTTAGCTATTGTTCTTCTTTTTGGTTGATTTTCTACTATATTGGATTAGTTTGAAGAGGTTTAGTAAGAGAATTGAGAAGGTATGTAAGGGTAGTTAGTTTAGGATCTCTCTCTTCTTCTTAATTTCTATTATGGTAGAGTTGTTTGAATGTGGATTAAGTGTGTGTTATTAGATTTGTGCAAGAATCATTGGATAAGAGGAAAGAGAAAGGCAAGGAAAAGGTTTGGTCTTGAAGAGGAGTGGTCAAGCTGCATTTTGAGGTTTGGGATAGTTATTGTTATTTATTAGTAGATGCATGTTAGGGATTATGTGCTAATCTTTGTCGCAATGCATGTGTTGATAGTTTGGGATATTGATACTCTAATTTTTGTTATTAGTTGCATGTTGATTATATGGAATATTATGAGCATGTTATAGATTGTGCATGAAAAGTACTTGTTTATGACTTTTGAGCTTGAAGGTCATTTTGGTTGGTGTTTGTATTTGATTGTATCTATAGATGAGTTTAAAGCCTTATAGTGTATATGGCATGATTTTGAATGAATGGGAAGTTATGCATATGATTATAGGTTGGTATGTGAAATGTTCGTGTTAGTGAGTTGTGTAGTTTGGAGTTTGAACACAAAGTTCGGTTCTATTACGAGTGCAAGCTCCATCGCGGACGCGATAGAAGCTACTTTAGCATTCTATTACGAGTGCGACATTGCCCACTAGTGCGACACTGCTCGCGAGCACGACAACTAGGTGTTTTTGTTTTTGTCGCGAGCACGACATTGTTCATAGTGTTTAAATATAAGTCTTTTGTCCTATTTCTGTATAATATTGCATTGGATTATGTATGACCATGCATAGTAAAGTTTATATGTGATAGCATAAATGAATATATGAATCATATGCTTGATGGTTTGCTTAGTCATTACATGAATTGAGTTGATGTGTAATAATTGGTTTGGATACTTTAGTATTTGTAAAGTATATGATATTATGAATAGAGTTTATACGTACATATATATTTGATAGCCGGAAGGATTCATAATAGTGGATAGATAAGCATGCTTATAAAGGGTTAGAGTTTGCAGCTGCTAGAGTTGGCCCCGTTTGGGTCTAGAGTTTGTTACCTTTAAGTATCTAAAGATTTGAGACTTCAGTCTCTAGATGTTTGGTACTGCTAGTCAGTATCTAGAGTACCCGTATCCACCATCGATGTGAATTCAGGATATAGTTATTGTATGTTGGTGAATGAATAAGTAAAGCTCTGATCTATTATGTGTATGCAAATGTACATGTATTTGACTATATGTGAGATGTAGTGATATGCTATCACTAAGCATTTATTATAGATATTAAAGCTAGAGATTATATACATGCAGATATGAATGTACATGATAAAAGCATGTGGTATGTGAAGTGTGTAAATATGTGATTATATGAGTGTATAAGAATAAATCTCAATTGATATATATGATAGTTTTAGAGCTAGAAGTTATTCATGATATATGTTATATTTGTGACCTCGTTAGAAGTCTTTTGCATCTGCATATCCCCACTAAGCATTATCGCTTAGCACTGGTATTTTCCCATGTAGGTATGCAGGTTCGGTTCAGTTGTGAGAGTCATTCATCTGCTGCCCACTAGGATTTGAGAAGTGCAGTTTTTGCTTATATGCATGATTCTTTTTATAATGTTAAATAAAGTGTATATGTAAAGAATATTTTGTTTATGAATGTAAATGTTAGGAAGAGGCATGATCATGTAATTAAGAATGATGATATTATGTAATTTAAATATTGTTATTACATATATATATATATATATATATTTAAACTTCGTTAATTCAAGTATGTTTGGCTATATTGAAAATTTTCTTCCACTTATTAGAATGTTTTTCGCTATAGTATATGATAATCATATTGTATGTGTTTATGTGCACGCAGCGACTCTGATATCCTCCCAGGAGGGTATTGGGGCGTTGCATGATTGCCTCAATCTATTATTTCATTTCTCTCATTGCCTCATCCTCCACCTTGGGTGCTCTACCCCTCACAGCTTGAGTTGCTATTAGCTCTTCATCTCCCTCCTCAATCACAGAATCCTAGTCGAGATTAGGGATCCTTGCCCTTCTTGGCTAAACGGGTGCAACAGCTCTATGCTTATTAAAAGGTTAGCAAACACTATTACTTAGGATAGGAGCCTCCTCGTCAGTAGGCAGTTCAACTAGCCCCCCCCCCCTAGGAGGGACTATCGATGGTTGCGGAGCAATAGGTGGTTGTGCAACAAGAGGATGAGCATTCCTTTAGGCCATGACGCCCATCATCTCCAACATCCTCCGCTCAAAATCCTCCATTCTCCTTGCAAGGTCTTGAATGGTCAAAGCCCCGATTTTTTCTTCCATTGATGATTCTAAGGATTATTTGCTAGTTATTGAGAGTGACTCACAATCCCAATCAGACACCAATTTTTGCAACTTAAAGAGCAGGTTTGTCCTTACTAGCTGATCGTTGGAACCCCTAGTCCACTTAGATGAATCTATGATGGCTGCAAACTCAAACTATTAGAATGATGCATGATTGTGTGTTATGTGACATTCACAACCACATACAAGCAAATAGATCCTTCCAATCTTATTGCTTTCACACAAGAGGTGGTGCAATCTTTTTCCTAGGTGGGCTTGATCCATGGGTTAATGGGGAACCTAATGTATGCGTATGGTGCACGGTGGAAAATCGGCAGCATAGCATCTCTTAATTTAAAGCGCATACATATGAGTTTTGGCCATTATGTATTTGAGCAATTCAATCAAATTAAGATAGGCTCACCGGGGCATGAAGGCCTTTGATGAATGTCCATTTAATTTAGTTGATTTTACTCAATATATAGTACCCCATATAGCAAGCACATTATTAAGGTACATATCACCTAGTGGAAGTTTCTATTGCTATTACATGAGTTTTGGTCAAAGGTGATGATACTTTATGGCTACCTAAACATGGTCCCTACCAACGGGTCTAGCTCATCACAAGCATAACGAACCAATAGGGTCTCCATTTGATATACCAAGAGGTACAAGGCTTGAGCTGGTGATTATCCTTAACACTTCCCCACATTGAGTGAACGTAGGGTCGTGTTTTAGGAACGCGTCGGGGTACGAATAGGGACTATCTAGCATAGTTCTAAGGCTCTAGCATGGATGCAATGTAATTTTTAGAAAAGAGATAGAATTTTAATTTTAAAATCTCAATTATATTTATTAACCAAGACACTATCGAAGCAAAGTCTCAAAGTTCCCAGCGGAGTTACCATTGTGACGAGTGTTGTATCTAGAGTCCCGCTTTTAGGGTCCAAGAGGGTTATGCATATCAATTAAACACATAAAATAATAAAAATGAATTAAAACAAATAAAATGTAATATGAATGAAAAATAAATTAAATGATATAATGAAATAAATAAATTAACATATTAATAAATCAACACATAAAAACATAAATAATAATAATAATAATTGATAAAGCACGGAAAGTCTTTATCTGAAATAGAAGGACAGCTGGCTTATCTGTTACAGAAGATCTGATCGGATAAGTGGATCCTGCAAGAGAAAGTGCCCGGTCAGACTAGGCGTAAGCACTCTGAAGCTTAAGTTAGTAGCTTGTAGAGAGAGAATGCTTAGAGATAGAATGCTAGAGAATCATTACCTAGTGCCATCGTTGGATGGACTATTTATAAGAGACAGTTGAGGTGCACTTGAGTGCCTGGGACATGATAACTGGCAGTTAGAGTAGGTGTGCGGCAAAGTGATGGGGAGCAATTGATGGGCATTGGCTCTGCCTTGGAGCTCCCGCCTGCTACTCTTTGCTAGTGGGCCTTGGGCCTTGCCGATGGAATGGGCCGACTAGATGGGCCTTTATGCAAATGATATTTGCAGTGTTATCACTTGTTCCCCCTCAAACTGGTCCGATCGGGCATGGATTTGCCTTAAGTGAATTCGTTCGGATAGTGCTCGCTTCTAGTTGTTCCGCTCGAGAGACATACGTTGGGGGGACTTTTGAATTTTGCATGGCGCTTTTTTCTGAAGATGCGCACCTGTTTGTACAACTATCTTCATTCAATATTGCGTGCATTTGGAGGGTGGCGCTTCGTTCTTCGTACAACCATTATGTCTTTAGGACACGTGGCACACTGCTAGTGGTGAGATGGTTGGCGTGCCCCATAAGTTTTAGCCTATAAATATGTGGCTTTCGTGCTTTTTTCCTTCACTTTTTTGTAATCCTTAAAGAAACTCTGCCAAATTATCTTCTCGCTTCATCCATACTTCAACGATTCTTGCTCCCATTCTTCGAAATTTTCCAAAGTACCTACAACCTTTAATCAAGTAAGTACTTCTCTCTTGTCTACCTTTAATTTTTCCCTTCTTTCCTTCTATTGCACCATTGCATTCAACTCACTTCACCATATTAGAATTTAGGTTTACTGTGTTGAAAATGGCTTCTAGTAGCGGCCGATCAATAGATAGGAGTTTCATGGAGAATTACAAAGGCAAACTGGCTGTCGAGCATTGCTCCAGGTTAACCCCCAGTGTGGTGGCCGAAATCCACACTAAATATGTCCTTTACGATGATGTATTCGTGATGGCCAGCCCCGATTCCATGTCACTGATGGATGGGCCTTTTAGTCATTAGGAAAACGAGTGGTTTGTTTGCCATCTTTAGAGCCTAGACACAGGTTTGAAGTTCCCATTAGGCGCCTTTAAGATGGCGATACTGAATGGTTATGGGATCGCCTCGAATTAGGTTCATCGAAACGAGTGGAGGCCGGTGGCCTGCTTTAAGATTCTCTGTAAAATAGAGGGGGTGGCTTCGACTCTTGACCTCTTTACACATTTCTTCTACATATCGGGTTGAAGCAATGGAACAAAATATTTCTTCACTAGCCGACCGAAGAAGAAGCTTATGCATATCCCCACCTCAATGAAAGTGTACAAGGAAAGGTATTTCCTGGTGGGGATGATCGGTGGCTTTGGCGTGTGTCTTACCCAATCGGGTGGAGCCACCATCCTGATGGACTTGGCTGCTGGATAGCCCATGTACGAGGCCGACATCAAGAAGTTGCTGGATGCTGTGGCAAGACATGGAGAACCTTACAAGTCCAGCTTTTTTTTGACCACGCTGTTCGGCTCTTCTAGCTCGGAAGCTGCCGAAAATGCAAAACGTGAGCATCGAGATTGTAGTAGAGGGGATAACATAGATTGTTACTCATGCATTGCATTGCATTTTATTTTATTTGTTATTTTTGCGAAAACTTATCTTGTTTGTGTTCATTGCAGCTGCGATGGCTGGTGGGAATGACATGTCATAGCGGCTGGGAGCTCGGGCCATTGCTAAGAGAGAGGCCGATCGGAAGGCCAAGGAGGAGAGGAAGAGGCGAAAGATCTTGCCTGCCTCGGAAGTACACAAACTGCAACGAGGCTCAAAGGACGCTTCTTCCGTTGCTGCCCCAATCACTACAGTTCCGATCTCTGCTGCTCCTCCCTCGACTGTTGCTGCTGCAACTGCCTCAGCTGCTCGTCAACCTCCAGTCACATCAGGTCCTTTGGTGCCTCATCCCACAGTAGGGGATCAGTCCCTTCGCCACCGAAAGATGGTACTCCGTGATGAGTCGGAGGAAGAAGAAATGCTTGGGCATGTCTGTCCTCCCGACATTCAAACTTTGGGGGAGATGGTCCAGGGGAGATCGGTGCGGGTGGACGAGGCCACACAGAAGCAAACCGAGGAGGTCACAAAGAAAAAGGCTACTGATGCGGTAGCCACAGGAAAAGCTATGGTACCGAGTGAGCCAGCTCGACGATCGGACAGGCGACCTATGCTTTTGAAGGAGTTCTTGAAGGAGAACTTTGGCAACGACTGGTCAACAAGCAACAAAGAAGTTGCCAGTTATCTTTGCCAGGGCATTCTCCAAGAGGATGACTTCAAGGTTATGTGAGACCCTAGCTCACTCGCTTGGGAGCTTAGCATGTTCAACCAGCAGACTCTGGAGGTGAGATTTGGCCGGTCTGATCGCTGTTGCCTAAAAATTGGCAAACCTTCTTTTCTAATGTTACTGTTTTCTTCTTTTTATAGCTGATCAGGAGGGGGTAGCGCTTGTATGGTATGGGCAGCCTTTTGGAGGCAAGATCAAAAGATGCTGCTAAGGCGAGGGTGGAGGCGATTGCCCAATGCGAAGCTGTTCAAAATGAAAACTCTGCCCTTCGCCTTGAGGTATCAGATCTCCAAAAGGACACCTCTGCTCTCCGTGGAGAGGTGGTGAACATGAGGAAAGAGGCCATTGTCATGCCCAGGAGCTTATGTCGTGGCTCATCGAGGTCAATCGGCTGAAGGGTGAGGTGGTACACCTGACAGCCGATAGTACTCAATGCCGAAAGTTCGAGGAAGAGGCGGCTAGATTGGGCGGTGAGTGCAAACTTCTGGGAGCTGAGAAGGCCAAGGTGCAGGAAGAGAGACGCAAAGCACTTGCGGAGTGTGACCGGCTGCACAACATGTTGGCGAACAAAGAGGTGGCCTTGGCAAAGAGCCTTGAAGTGGAGCTTGCCTCTCGAGAGGAGCAGTTTCTTGATCAATTGGGCGAGGCTCAAGTGAAGTTGCTATCTCGACTGATCTATGAGGCTGGGAGGTGCTTCGCTGATGCTGATCTCAATTAAATGGAGGATCCAATGACTTTGCCCGATCCGCCATCCAGTGATGATGAAGGTGATGCTCCTAGAGGGGAAGCTACTGAGCGAGATCCTTCTTCGACCGAGGTTCATCAAGACACATCCCTTAGAGCCGAAGCTGGGGTGCCTCTGCTGGCTATGCCTGTTTCCAAAGGGGTATCCGAGCCTTCTCAGCTTGCCTCCGACCCTTCTCAGGCTTCGGTCTAGCCAAACGCGGGGCCACCTACCGATCCTCCTGGCAATATAGAAGTTGTAAATATAGAAACTTAGGTTAGGAATTGTAGACATGTAGAGATTTTCCTTTGTATACTTTATTTTTGTATTCGTGTAAGTTGTATAATATACATTTTTCTTGATGAATGTCATTTTTTGCGTGAATTGAAAACTTTCACAGCCATGCATTCGCAACCCTTCAATAACTTGTAAGATTGCATAAAATTTGCTAAGTGAAACACATTAATGAATCTCATGTACTTCCTGAATTGGAATAATTTCTCAAGTGCAGTGACCGATTTTCCCAATCTGATTTAGGATGCATAATTAGTCGGCCGTTAGGAGCGACTTTAAAGTTAGACTTAGAATCAGATGAATAGTTTCATTCTCAAGTTAGTGTTTGATTTGCAGTCCGGTTCGTGACCGTTGCTCAACACTTTTCTTGGGAGAAATGTTTACCTTAATCTAACAATAATGCTCGCATCTTGGATTCGGGATAGGCGTCAAATCTAGTGAATGAGTCAGTGCAAGCGGAGTGCGGTCCATATTTTCGAATCGGGGTGTAGCAGATCCTAACGGACAAATTGTCGGGTGCTTGTCTTTTTCCGTATCTTGGGATCGGGAGTTGCATTGACCTTAATGGTTGTTTTTAAGTTGTTCTATATTTTCGGATCAGGAATAACATCGATCCTAACGGTTGTTTTTAAGTTGTTCCGTATTTTCGGATCGGGAATAACATCAATCCTAATGGTTGTTTTGTTCATGCAAAGAAGTGGGTCCCAACTTTCGCATTTTTGGCTCGGGACGAACGTCGAGCCTAGTGTATAAGTTATGATATGCATGCTTTGCAGATAATTAATGAAAAAGAAACTCTTTACACAAGGATGAAAAGGAACCTCTTTATTGATTGATCATTTGTTGAATCTGGACATATCATTACAAGTGGTACTTTTTGAGTACTTCGACATTCCAGCTCCTGGGGACATCTTGCCCTTCTATTGTTTTGAGCCTGTATGTGCTCGAGCTTAAGACTTTGGAGACCTCATAAGGCCCTTCCCAGTTTGGCATTAGCTTGCCCACTCCTGCATTTCTCGTACCTATGTCTGCCTTCCTGAGCACCAGGTCGCCCACATTGAAAGCTCTGGACTTTACTTTAGTGTTGTGGTATCTGGCGATCCTTTGCTTATAGGTTACGATTTTGGCATAGGCGTCCTCCCTCCTTTCTTCTATTAAGTCAAGGTCCTGACATCTTTCCTGGATGTTGGCCCGTTTGGAATAGAATGCTGACTGATAGGAAGGAAGGCCGACCTCTACGGGTATCATTGCTTCGAAGCCGTAGACAAGGGAGAATGGCATTTGATGAGTGCCAACCCTTAGCGAAGTTCTGTATGACCACAGGACACTCTGCAGTTCTTCAGTCTAATTGCCTTTTGCCTTACCCAATTGCTTCTTCAAACCTTCCAGGATGGTCCGATTGGAGACCTCTGTTATCCCGTTGCTTTGAGGGTGGGTGACTGGGGTGAATCTCAGATTGATGTTTAGGCCTTGGAAAAAATCTCTGAAGATGGAGCTGTCGAACTGCTTGCCATTATCTGTAATAAAAATGTTAGGTTAGCCATACCTGCAGACAATGTTCCTCCAAGTGAAGTTTTTGGCCCTCTCTGCGGTGATCGTTGCTAGAGGTTCTGCTTCAATCCACTTGGAGAAGTGGTCAACTGCTACGATGAGGAACTTCATCTGTCTCTTGCATTGGGGAAAGGGTCCCAAGATGTCTAAGCCCCACTGATCGAATGGCCACATGACCCCGGTCGGCTGCTGGTCTACTCCGTGCTGTCTTATGATCCTTCCATGAACTTGGCACTGTGGGCATCTCCTTACTTTCTCCTGAGCATCTCTGAAAATGCTTGGCCAGAAGTACCCTATTGTAGACACCGGGTCCTGAGTCAGCCTAGATCGAAGTTACCCAATGATGATAATTGCCTTCACAGGCTTAAAAGGTTAAAGGTGATGATTTTCTCGTCAAATTTGCATTTTAGAGTGAAAAATTAGAAAATAATAAAAAAATATTTAAAAAATTAATTTTGAAAAATGGGGGCTTAAAATTATGGTTTTTTTAGTCAATTTAAAATTTAAAAAAAAAATAGAAAAAAAAATAAAAAATAAAAAAAAAATTTTCGGACCGCGAGTGTCGGGCGCGGCAGCGCGCAGACGCGCTGGCGCCCAGCTCGCAGGCGCCTGGGCGCCCAGCGCGCAGACGCCCAGGCCCCCATCGCGCAGCGAGCGCAAAGGTGACGCTCAGCGTCGCCGATGCTGCGCGTCGCTAAAGGCGCGCGCAGCATCGCACACGCTGAGCGCCGCACGGAGCGCTCGTGCGCGAGCGCCAGCGCGCGGATCGTGCGCGATTCTCGCCTGGCTGCCGCTCCGACGCCCGCCACTCTATAGCGACGGGCATCCTGGCTGTCGGTATAGGGTCTGTTACCCTATTTTCCATTTTTTCAGCCTTTTTTCCGATTTTTTCAACCAAAAATCCGTTTTTATCCCAAAATTAAGGGTTTTTGACTTCAAATAAAATTCCAAAATATTTTTTATAGATTATTAATTAATAAAACTTGATTTTATCCCCAAAAATAAAGGAATTTGAATAAAATTAGGTTTGTTTTCCTTAATTAAATTAGGGCAACATTTCCTATCTTTTAAATAGTTTAGGATGAAATCAAAAAGAGGCTCTCCTCCACACATTTTTTAGACCTAAAATTTCTCTTCATCTTCTTCTTCTTCCACAAAAATTCCAGATTTTTCCCCAACCAAAAATCAAAAAGAAAAAAATCAAATGTTCATTCTTTTTCCAACATAATTTCTTCTAAACATATTTTTTAGAGGAAGTTTTGTTGTTGGATTCAATTTTGAGACAAATAGAATAATTATTTGTTCTCAAAATTGTTTTTAATCTTTTATTTTGTGTTCAATAAAACTTTTTTCATTGATTTTATTTTGAATATCTTTTTGATAAAAAATTGATTTTGAGACAAATAAAATAATTGTTTGTCATCAAAATCTAATTTTTATTTGATAAAACTTCAATCAATTTTTCTTTATTTTAATCAATAAAACTTTTTTTTGATAAAAATCATTTCTTTAGGCAAAGGTATCAATTCTTTGTTCTTAAAGAATTTTTGATCATTTTTATTTTCATGTTTCTTGGAATAAGATTCCAACATTTTCATCATATTTCACTCTAATATTGTGAATCATCAAACAAAGAAATCAACCATCACTTTTCTTTCATCAAATCCAATATTCTGAGGGTAAATATTCTAGGCTCAATTTCAATTCCTATTCTATTTTATTTCATTTTATTTATTCATGTATATTTTATTGTTTTTATTGATTTATTTATTGTTTTAATTTATTCATTTGTTGTATTGATTTTATATTCGTTCTATTTAATTGTTTATACATGATATGATTTTTATTCACATAAATATTGATTGTTTATTAATTCCTAACATGTAAATAATTTATTTTGATTCCTCATTATTTTTAACATGCAAATAATTAATTAATTTAAATTAATCTTTTTGCCATGTAAATGGTTTGTATTAATCATGAACACATCAATTAACCTTGTTATATATCATTATTATTTTCCTCATTCCTTTGTTTACTAATTTTATCATTGTTACATGATTTTATTATCATTTGTTTATTTATTCATTCATTATTTTTCACTTATCATCATTATTTTCATCATGTTCATATTTTCATGTACTAATTAACTAACATGTTTTATTTTATTTTCATCACATCATTTAATCATTTATCACATATAATGCATGTTTCTCATTTTATTTTGGTTTGTTAATATTTTTGATTCCATTATCATTCTTTTCATATCATCTTATGTTATTTTAATTTGTTATTCATTATTTTGTATGTTTAATTGATTTAATTACTAACATTATTTTATTTGTATTTTGTTTTTATGTCTAAACTCATTTTTTCCGCTTGGGCATTTTTGCGAGCACATCGGGAGGTCCAAAAAGGCTCATTTGGTTTGTAATATTTTATTTAATTTTGCCATATAATTTTCTTGTAAAATTATTTATTTAGGCACGCTAAAAAGAAAATCACAAAAACGTTTCTATTAATTAACTTGACATTTTTTTTCTAAATAAAAGGGGACCAATGTCCTAGTTTTTCATACCCAAATCATCACATCAAAACTTTTTCATAATAAACATGCATGCGAGGACCAATGTTCTCACTATTAATGAATAACCCGTTTTACGCATGTATTTCACTTTTATAAATGGGAGTTGTATTCCGCTCCTAGTGTTATTATAATTCATTTTTGAATGCTTTATTTTGGATTTTGCTTACATTTACCGCTTTTGATATGAATGATTGCGCCTTTAAATTAAAATTGCATTGTGTGGAAAGTTGATGAAACAATGAATTCAAAACTTAATTATGATATTAATCAAGGTATAAATAAATGAGAAGTTCCGAACCTGCTCTGGTCTTTGGGCTCAAGAGGCTAGAGGTTATCCTCCAAGACACCTCTTGTATCACGAGACTTAGACGTTAATCCTAGGCCTCATGGCCCAATATGGATAAAATGCGCAAGTCTTAGGCTCTCCGAGGCGAGAGAAACTTTCCCAATATTCTATTGGGTGGCGACTCAATGAAACCTCCTTGTTGCCCAACATAGACGCACTTGCGATTTATCGCAAGCTGTTGACGGACCCACAATTGCCCCGATCGCCCACGTGCGGGCGGTCGAACGGGCGGCCGCGGGGATCCGGCGCGCGTCACAGTGGCGACTCCACTGGGGACATACTCGAGACTTCGATTCGAAAGTACCTTGTTTAAAAATCATAATTGAGTTTTAATTTAAAAATTTCATCTTCTTTCAAAACTGCATTGCATCTCATTAGAGCCTTAGATCTATGCTAGTTTGGTCCCTCTTTTAGCCCCGGTGCGTTCCCGAAGCACGACCCTATTTTCACTCAATTTAGGGAAGTGTTAAGGATAATCACCAGCCCAAGCCTCGTACCATCATGGTATATCAAATGGTGACCCGATCGGTCGTTATGCTCGTGATGAGATAGACCCGTCGGCAGGGATCATGCTTGGGTAGCCCTAAAGTAACACCGCCCTTTGACCAAAGCTCATGTAATGGCAATAGATACTTCCCTTAGGTGGTATGAACCGTAATACCTTGCTTGCTATATGGATCATTTTGTATTGGACAAACCCAAATAATCTGATTGGTCACCTAATCAAAGGCTTTCATGCCCCGATAGGCCCATGTCAACTTGTTCGGGCTGCCTAAATACATAACGATCATAACCCATGTGCTTGCACATTAGATAAGAGATGTTATGATGTCGGTTTTCCACCGAGCACCATACGCATCCATTGGGTTCCCCGCTAACCCATGGATCAAGCCCACCTAGGAAAGAGACCGCATTACCTCGTGTGTGGGAGTAATAAGGTTGGAAGGATTTACTTGCTTGCATGTGATTGTAAGTGTTGCATAGCTCACTATCATGCATTGTATATGTCATTCATGCATCATCCTAACAATCTAATTTTTTCAGCCATCATAGATTCATCTAAGTGGACTAGAGGTTCCGACGGTCGGCTTATAAGAACAAATCTGCTCTTTGAGTTACCGGAACAAGTGTCTGACTGGGATTCTGAGTCATTCTCATCAATCAGTGAATCCTCTCTTGAATCATCAATGGCAGAAGAACCTGGAGTTTTGACCACTCAAGACCTAGCTAGGAGGCTAGAGGACTTCGAGCGGAGAGTGTTAGACATGATGGGTGCCATGGCTGAAAGGATTGCCCATCCACCTGCAGCCCCACAGCCGCCTGCTGCTCTACAGCCACAAGCAGCCCCTCCTCGGGGGCAAGTCGAACCACCTGCTGGTGGGGAGGCTCCCTTCGTTGGAGCTGCTGCTCGCCAACCCAACAATGAGCACAGAGCTGCCGCACCCATCGAGCCAAGAGGGGAAAGGATTCACAATCCCAATGATGATTTCCTAATGGAGGAGGAAGAAGAAGTGGTGCCGATAGTCCACCAAGCTGCGAGGCCCAGAGCACCCAGAGTAGAGGATGAAGCTTTAAGAGGTATGAGACAACAGATCGAAGCTATCACCCGCATGCTGTCAGCAGGCAAGGGGATCAACCCATAAGACAGAGATCTGGGGATGAAGAGCTGCTGCCCCAAAGATTCAAGATGCCCGAGCTGCCGAAATTTGATGGCACCTCTGACCCATCCGCCCACATCAAGCAGTACATCCTAGTCATGAAAGGCACAGGGCTGAGCAAGAAGCAGAAGGTGGAATATTTCTGCCTTAGTCTGGTGGGCCCGACAGTTGACTGGTACCACGGGTTGGATAGGAGGTCCAAAGAGGACTGGGACCTTTTGACCGAAGAATTCATGAAGCAGTATGACTGCAGCACTAGGATGGAGGTCACCCTAAAAGACCTCAAGCTTCTACAGCAGAAGAATGATGAGTCATTCCATGAGTACCTTACAAGATGGAGAAACAGGGTCATGGAGATGAAGAGGAAGCCTGACACTACAGACCAGATCAGGCTGTTTATCAGAAACTCATGCCCTTACTTAAGGGACTTGCTCAGTTTTAAGGGGCTCAAGGACTGGGAGTTGCTTAAGGATATCGCTATAGAAGCTGAGGCGGCTTACCTGGCAAAGAAAGCAAGCCAAAATAACTTTGCTGGGAAAGGCTATGGGAACCAGTCGGGATTCAAATCAGGTGGAGCCGGGGGCAGCAACAGCAGAAACAGTAGGACGGCAGAGGTCTCAGCTACTGGAGTTGGGCATGGCCAAAGACACTACTCCAACTTAGGCCGCTCTCTATCCTGGGTACTGGAGAAACTAATGAAAGAAGGCAAGTTGCAACCTTTGCCACCCAGACCAGCCTTGAGTCAAGGACAGCCGGGACATAGAGGTGATCAGTACTGCGCTTACCACCAGCACACTGGCCATTTGACTGACCATTGCCGTATTCTGAGAAACAAGATCCAGGATCTCATTGACACCAATCAGATCACAGATCCTGAGAAGAGAGAAAAGAAGAAAAAGGCAGGCTACAACGCAGTCCCTCCACCGCGAACATGATCGTGTCTTATGGCCCACTAGTGATATTGCTTTTAGATCTTTTTTATTTCTAGAACATTTTATGCTACAATTTTCTATTTGTAATAAAGAGAACAATTTTGCTTATTTGTATGACATTTCTATTGATTTCATTTCGCATGATCATAACAAATTAACTTTGGCATTAATTCAAATAATATGACTGCAGCTAATCTCGAAAACTTTGGGGAACCCAAAGAAAATTTTGATAGCATCTGACATAGCTCCTGTAGAGAGGGAAATTAAAAATAAAAAAAAAACTAGTTGCAATTAGGGGACTGGATGGAAACTCACTAAGAGCACTAGAACCTTTCTGATTACCCGTCAAAGTGATCCCTGGATAAGACGGAACCTAGAAAATGATTTAGGCACTATTTCTTTGTATAGCTCTCTAAATGACCATTTCCTACCCTTACTTCACAATCGCTTGCTAGCCCATTGAGCCTTTATACGGGTATGCTGAATGCGTGCCAATTTTGTTGTTACACATGTTAAAACTATCCCCTCGCCTAAAATGATTTTGGCTTCCCCTTAGAAGAGTGGCCGCTCTAAAAAGGATGGATGTACATTTGAACAATTTTTCTTTGGACTATCGAAATTGCCTTGGTAAGGGCGAGTTTACACTTTGAAAAAAAAGAAAAAAACAAAACAAAAGACCTCAAAACAGTAACCAATTGACTAGTTTCAATAATTATCCTTTTATTGTTATTCTGATCTCAATGAGCTGAAATGTTACCGAGCCCAAATTCAAGAATACCTTTGTATATACAACTGAGCTGAGAATGGTTCATCCACCAGTCGAGAAAATATTGCGGCCATTTTTCTCTAGCGACCTGATCCTCCTTTGACAGCCATCCACCTAAGCCTGACATTACAACCCAAGTAAGACCTCTTGATTCTTGGTTAAGTCTTATCCAATTAGCGGAGATGACCTTCTAAAGAGGTTTGGTACGTAAGAAGAGGCCTATGGTGTTTCTTGAGCTTCAAACGAGGAGCCACGAGTGCATTCATGCATTCGAGTTAAGTCTCGTCTCCAACATTGCTTCTAGAATTCGCATTCAAGAAAACATTGAGAGAAAATCGTCAATCATAAAACCCGAGAGGGCTGATTGATAACAGGAGTTTGATGCTTTCAAGATCTATCTCGAGATTAGCTAAAGTCTTGTATTTTTTAAAATCAATGCCAAAATAATGATCATGCTTAATGAAATCAAATTGAAACACATGCATTTATGCAATGATGTGGTCAGAGCAGTTAACTTTGTGTGACCAAAGTCGCCTATTGTCCACCGCTCAAACGCTTCAGCCGATTCATCCTGTTATCAGATGTGCAAAATCAAGCTCATGCAACCATGTCCTAAGACTCCCGAAAGATTCTTGCCAACAACTTCAGCAATCTTAAAAACAAAAAAAAAACAAAAAAAAAACAAAAAAAAGAGAGCCGTTAGAGTGAAAACCGTAACTGGCGCTCTAAGCAAAACTAGGCAAAAGGATAGGGTGAAAACCTGAAAACAGGCAGTCTGTCCTTCAAAAAAAGAAGAAAGAGAAAAGCCGCTGGATTGGGTTGGGTCCATTCCAGGCAAAAAATAAGGCACAGGGTTATGTGAAAATCCACAAAGGACGCATCTCCCACTAAGAAAAGCTAGTGTGAAAATCCACAAGGGACGCACTACCTTCAATTAATGACTACAGGTACCGGATGAGAATCTCGCAATCCCAAAGGGCATGAAATTCAAAAGCAGCTCAAAAGGCATCAATTATATCGCAAATCGCAGCTAGCCCGGCATCATCTTCAAGTTCACATAGATGAATTTTTATCCTGCATTCCTGCATTACTCATGCATTTCACTTGCATGCTCACCATTTTTGCATAGTTTAGTTTCCTTATTTTGCAGAAAGAAAGGCTTGAGGCGGACACCGGCAAAAGCCGAGTGATGACATCGGTCAAATCATTAATCAAAACCTCAACTCATTCATCAATCCAGACATCGATCAAAACATATATCCAAGCCTCAACTCAATCATCAATCCACATACCAGGTTAATCATCAATCCAAGCACCATCCAAAGACTTCTCAGGGAGCAGCAAGTCAAAGACTTCTCAGGGAGCAGCAAATCAAAGACTTCTCAGGGAGCAGCAAACCGAAGACTTCTCAGGGAGCAAAAAATCGAAGACTTCTCAGGCAGCAGAAAATCGAAGACTTCTCAGGGAGCAGCAAACCGAAGACTTCTCAGGGAGCAGAAAATCGAAGACTTCTCAGGGAGCAGGAAATCGAAGACTTCTCAGGGAGCAGCAAATTGAAGACCTCTCAGGGGGCAAACAAACGATCAGAAAACCGAAGACTTCTCAGGGAGCAGCAAATCGAAGACTTCTCAGGGAGCAGCAAACCGAAGACTTCTCAGGGAGCAGAAAATCAAAGACTTCTCAGGGAGCAGCAAACTGAAGACTTCTCAGGGAGCAGAAAATTGAAGACTTCTCAGGGAGCAGAAAACCGAAGACTTCTCAGGAAGCAGAAAATCGAAGACTTCTCAGGGAGCAGCAAACCGAAGACTTCTCAGGGAGCAGAAAATCGAAGACTTCTCAGGGAGCAGAAAACCGAAGACTTCTCAGGGAGCAGAAAATCGAAGACTTCTCAGGGAGCAGAAAATCGAAGACTTCTCAGGGAGCAGCAAACTGAAGACCTCTCAGGGGGCAATCAAATCAAAGACTTCTCAGGGAGCAGAAAATCGAAGACTTCTCAGGGAGCAGAGAACCGAAGACTTCTCATGGAGCAGAAAATCGAAGACTTCTCAGGGAGCAGAAAATCGAAGACTTCTCAGGGAGCAGCAAACCGAAGACTTCTCAGGGAGCAGAAAATCGAAGACTTCTCAGGGAGCAGCAAACCGAAGACTTCTCAGGGAGCAGAAAACCAAAGACTTCTCAGGGAGCAGCTAACTGAAGACCTCTCAGGGGGCAAACGATCGATGAAACGAAGACCTCTCAGGGGGCAATCAACCGAAGGGCTCACAGATAGCACCACTTCAACCCACAAGAGGTTAGCACGATGGCGGCACAACCCACAAGAGGTTGGCACGACCACGGCACTACCAAAATTCACAGCGGTTAGCACAATGGCGGCACAACCCACAAGAGGTTGGCACGACCATGGCACTACCAATTCACAGCAGTTAGCACGATGGCGGCACAACCCACAAGAGGTTAGCACGACCACGGCACTACCAATTCACAGCGGTTAGCACGATGGCGGCACAACCCACAAGAGGTTAGCACGACCACGACACTACCAATTCACAGCGGTTAGCACGATGGCGGCACAACCCACAAGAGGTTGGCACGACCACGGCACTACCAAAATTCACAGCGGTTAGCACGATGGCGGCACAACCCACAAGAGGTTAGCACGACCACGGCACTACCAATTCACATAGGTTAGCACGATGGCGGCACTACCCACAGGAGGTTAGCACGACCACAGCATTACCAGCTACAACCAAAAGACAGCAACAACTATCATTACAATTCCATCAAGCAGGAAAGACGGCCGACTCAGGTACCGTCTCTTTCCTTTTCTTCTTTGAGTTTAGGCTCACCTAGACACTAGTGTACTAGATTCCCCTAAACTGGGGGCAACTGTAGACACCGGGTCCTAAGTCAGCCTAGATCGAAGTTACCCAATGATGATAATTTCCTTCACAGGCTTAAAAGGTTAAAGGTGATGATTTTCTCGTCAAATTTGCATTTTAGAGTGAAAAATTAGAAAATAATAAAAAAATATTTAAAAAATTAATTTTGAAAAATGGGGGCTTAAAATTATGGTTTTTTTTAGTCAATTTAAAATTTAAAAAAATAGAAAAAAAAAATTAAAAAATAAAAAAAAAAATTTCGGACCGCGAGTGTCGGGCGCGGCAGCGCGCAGGCGCGCTGGCGCCCAGCTCGCAGGCGCCTGGGCGCCCATCGCACAGCGAGCGCAAAGGCGACGCTCAGCGTCGCCGATGCTGCGCGTCGCTAAAGGCGCGCGCAGCATCGCGCACGCTGAGCGCCGCACGGAGCGCTCGTGCGCGAGCGCCAGCGCGCGCGATTCTCGCCTGGCTGCCGCTCCGACGCCCGCCACTCTATAGCGACGGGCATCCTGGCCGTCGGTATAGGGTCTGTTACCCTATTTTCCATTTTTTCAGCCTTTTTTCCGATTTTTTCAACCAAAAATCCGTTTTTATCCCAAAATTAAGGGTTTTTGACTTCAAATAAAATTCCAAAATATTTTTTATAGATTATTAATTAATAAAACTTGATTTTATCCCCAAAAATAAAGGAATTTGAATAAAATTAGGTTTGTTTTCCTTAATTAAATTAGGGCAACATTTCCTATCTTTTAAATAGTTTAGGATGAAATCAAAAAGAGGCTCTCCTCCACACATTTTTTAGACCTAAAATTTCTCTTCATCTTCTTCTTCTTCCACAAAAATTCCAGATTTTTCCCCAACCAAAAATCAAAAAGAAAAAAATCAAATGTTCATTCTTTTTCCAACGTAATTTCTTCTAAACATATTTTTTAGAGGAAGTTTTGTTGTTGGATTCAATTTTGAGACAAATAGAATAATTATTTGTTCTCAAAATTGTTTTTAATCTTTTATTTTGTGTTCAATAAAACTTTTTTCATTGATTTTATTTTGAATCTCTTTTTGATAAAAAATTGATTTTGAGACAAATAAAATAATTGTTTGTCATCAAAATCTAATTTTTATTTGATAAAACTTCAATCAATTTTTCTTTATTTTAATCAATAAAACTTTTTTTTGATAAAAATCATTTCTTTAGGCAAAGGTATCAATTCTTTGTTCTTAAAGAATTTTTGATCATTTTTATTTTCATGTTTCTTGGAATAAGATTCCAACATTTTCATCATATTTCACTCTAATATTGTGAATCATCAAAAAAAGAAATCAACCATCACTTTTCTTTCATCAAATCCAATATTCTGAGGGTAAATATTCTAGGCTCAATTTCAATTCCTATTCTATTTTATTTCATTTTATTTATTCATGTATATTTTATTGTTTTTATTGATTTATTTATTGTTTTAATTTATTCATTTGTTGTATTGATTTTATATTTGTTCTATTTAATTGTTTATACATGATATGATTTTTATTCACATAAATATTGATTGTTTATTAATTCCTAACATGTAAATAATTTATTTTGATTCCTCATTATTTTTAACATGCAAATAATTAATTAATTTAAATTAATCTTTTTGCCATGTAAATGGTTTGTATTAATCATGAACACATCAATTAACCTTGTTATATATCATTATTATTTTCCTCATTCCTTTGTTTACTAATTTTATCATTGTTACATGATTTTATTATCATTTGTTTATTTATTCATTCATTATTTTTCACTTATCATCATTATTTTCATCATGCTCATATTTTCATGTACTAATTAACTAACATGTTTTATTTTATTGTCATCACATCATTTAATCATTTATCACATATAATGCATGTTTCTCATTTTATTTTGGTTTGTTAATATTTTTGATTCCATTATCATTCTTTTCATATCATCTTATGTTATTTTAATTTGTTATTCATTATTTTGTATGTTTAATTGATTTAATTACTAACATTATTTTATTTGTATTTTGTTTTTATGTCTAAACTCATTTTTTCCGCTTGGGCATTTTTGCGAGCACATCGGGAGGTCCAAAAAGGCTCATTTGGTTTGTAATATTTTATTTAATTTTGCCATATAATTTTCTTGTAAAATTATTTATTTAGGCACGCTAAAAAGAAAATCACAAAAACGTTTCTATTAATTAACTTGACATTTTTTTTCTAAATAAAAGGGGACCAATGTCCTAGTTTTTCATACCCAAATCATCACATCAAAACTTTTTCATAATAAACATGCATGCGAGGACCAATGTTCTCACTATTAATGAATAACCCGTTTTACGCATGTATTTCACTTTTATAAATGGGAGTTGTATTCCGCTCCTAGTGTTATTGTAATTCGTTTTTGAATGCTTTATTTTGGATTTTGCTTACATTTACCGCTTTTGATATGAATGATTGCGCCTTTAAATTAAAATTGCATTGTGTGGAAAGTTGATGAAACAATGAATTCAAAACTTAATTATGATATTAATCAAGGTATAAATAAATGAGAAGTTCCGAACCTGCTCTAGTCTTTGGGCTCAAGAGGCTAGAGGTTATCCTCCAAGACACCTCTTGTGTCACGAGACTTAGACGTTAATCCTAGGCCTCATGGCCCAATATGGATAAAATGCGCAAGTCTTAGGCTCTCCGAGGCGAGAGAAACTTTCCCAATGTTCTATTGGGTGGCGACTCCATGAAACCTCCTTGTTGCCCAACATAGACACACTTGCGATTTATCGCAAGCTGTTGACGGACCCACAATTGCCCCGATCGCCCACGTGCGGGTGGTCGAACGGGCGGCCGCGGGGATCCGGCGCGCGTCACACCTATCTGGAGTACCTTCCTTGCCATGGCTCTGCTAGCCTCATGTGCTCCACAGATGCCTTCATGAACCTCCCTGAGGATGTAATCTCCTTCTTCCTCCATCATGCATTTGAGCCAAGGATGACTGAAAGCTTTTTTGTACAAGTCACCGTTAATAATGGAGTAATTGAGGGATTTGCATGATACCTTTCGAGCTTCAATTTTATCCTCCGGTAGCTATCCTGTCTGCAGGTACTGCTTGATCAGGCTCATCCAGGTTTCTTCCCCTTGGTCAATCTCCATCATTTTCGGCTCATCTAAGGAGGAGGTTTAGTCGATGACAGTGATATACTCCTCTATTATTCCTTGGTCGAAAACAGATATTTTTGCCAGCCGATCGGCTTCAGATGTTTGGTCTCTTGGCACCTTCTGGAGGTTCCATTCTAATCCAGATTCTTCAAGTATTTTGATGGCAGCCTTAAACTTTGCCAAATACTGGACCATGCTGGCTTCTCTAGCTTCGAAGGTGCCCAAAACTTGGCTTGTCATGAGCTAAGAGTTGCTTTTAATGGTCACTGACTCCGGCCGAACGACATGGAGCAGTCTTAATCCTTGAAGAAGCGCTTTGTACTCTGCCATGTTATTAGAAGCTTTAAAATTAAGCTTTATTGCATACCTTATTGCAATGCCTAAGGGGCCCGTTATCACTATGCCCACGCCTCCTAGAGCGTCGTAAGCTGCGTCGTCCACTATCATTTCCTAACTTGGGTGTTTGGGCTGACCTTGTAGTTCTTCATCGATGAATTCAGCAACAAAATCTGCTAAAGCTTGAGCCTTTATTGCCGTTCTGGGCTCGTACCTCACAACCCACGACTGTAGCTTGATCGTTCATCCCACTATCTTACCCTCCAGGTCCGGTGTCTGAAGAATTTTCCTGATCGGATGACTCGACCGGACCATTATAGCGTGCTGCTCGAAGTATTGCCTTGGGTTTCTTGCGCACATCGTCAAGGCGATGATGAGTTTCTCGACCGGTCCTTTCTTTAAGTCTGCACCCCTGAGTACTTGGCTGATATAGTACACCTGCAGTTATTGGGCCCCTTCTTTTCTTACCAAGACACCTACAACGGCTTCGCTGGAGGTGGACAAATAAAGGTACAAGTTTTCACCTGGTACCGGTCGGCTAATTAATGGCGGGTTAGTGAGGAATTTCTTTAACTCTTTGAAGGCTTGTTGGCAATCGTCCCCCCAATTAAAGGGCTCACTCTTCCTTAGCTTTTTGAAAAAAGGAGTGCATTGCTTGGCTGAAGAGGAGATGAATCGTCCTAGGGCAGTGATTCTCCCATTCAGCTTTTGGACGTCTTTTATGCTTCTGGGGGGTTGCATCTCGAGGATGGCTTTTTCTTTCTCTGGATTAGCTTCAATCCCCCTCTGGGAAACCAAGAAGCCCAAAAACTTTCCTAAGGGAACTCCGAAGATGCACTTTTCGGGATTGAGTTTCATTCGGAACTTATTTAATGTGCAAAAAACTTTTGCCAGATCAGCAGGATGTTCTTCAGGGCTCCTGCTTTTGACGATCATGTTGTCCACGTATACCTCTACATTCTGCCCGATCTGGTCATTAAAAATTTTATTCATGAGACGCTGATACGTGGCACCAGCATTCTTTAGACCGAATGGCATCACCCTGTAGCAAAAGGTTCCGTTGTCTGTAATGAAACTGGTCTTTTCCTGATCTAAAAGCCACATCAAGATCTGGTGGTAACCAACGTATGCATCAAGGAGGGAGTAAATAGCATGACCTACAGTAGCGTCAACTAGTTGGTCTATACTTGGCAAGGGGTAGCTGTCTTTGGGACATGCTTTATTGAGATCCGTGAAGTCCACGCACATCCTCAGCTTCCATGACTTATTTTTTACCAGGACCACATTAGCGAGCCACTCGGGATAGTCTACCTTTCAGATTGTTCTGATCTTAAGTAGCCTATCCACCTCTGATATAAATTTCCTCCGATCGGTTGCATGCCTCTGAAGTTTTTGCCTGACTGGGGGATGTGTTGGGTCCACATTTAACTTGTAGGTGATCACTTTTGGGTCTATGCCAGGGATATCCTCTGGCTTCCAGGCAAAGGACGCTTGATTTATCATCAAGACCCGCATAATAGCATCTTCTATTTCTGCATCCATGCTGGTCCCAACTTGAACGATTTTTCCTTTTGACAGCGTCCTTGCTTTCACCTCTTCTGCAGGGTCCACTCTTGGCATCTCCGCCTATTCAGACCGCTTAAGACCCGGCCCCACAATCATGGCCTCCCATTGCTGCTTTATCATAGTGACGTACGCTTCGCATGATGCCTTTTGATTGCCTCTTAAGACGGCGATGCCCCCTTTTGTTGGGATTTTTATCACCATGTACCGTATACTGGTAACAGCTCCGGTTTGGAAAAGCAGGGGCCTGTCGAAAATGGTATTATAGGCAAAAGTCATGTCAATCACCATAAAAGTTACCTTGCAAGCATGAGCGATTGCCTCGTGGCCTAGTTCGATGAAGAGTTTGACGGATCCCACCACTGGGACAGTAGCATTGTCGAGCTCGATCAGTGGTGTGGCGTTTGGTTTCAACTCTCCGATCGGGAGTCCCATGGCTCGGTAAGCCTGAAGGGTGAGTACATTGACAGCACTGCCATTGTCCACCAGGATTCTTTGAACATTGAAGTTGTTAATCCGAGCTCTTACAACGAGAGCGTCCTCATGTGGAAACATGACGTCTCGTGCGACTTCGCTAAATATGGTGACTGAGGTAGGCTATTCGGCCTGGTGAGAGAGGTAAACACCTTTCCCCTTTCTTTTCCTGGAGAGGTCCTCTCTATAGGATGATCCTCCAGTGATCACATTTATTACCCCGGCATATGGTCTGTGCGGGTCGATATTCCTTGGATTTCTGTGCTCGTCATCATCATCTAAGCGAGAGTCATCCTTACTAGGCTTTGGCTGGCTACAGGGACTCTCCCCTCTAGCCAGGCCTATGAATTTTCTGAGGGACCCTCTTCGTATCAGCCTTTCGATCTCCTTTTTTAGCGAAGTGCACTCGTCAGTCAGGTGACCAACGTCTCCATAAAACTCGTAATATTTCTTGGGGTCCCTCCCAATTCTACTCTTTTCGGACAGTGCCTTGGGCCAGTTAACCTTGTTGTACTTTTCTTTGATCCACATCAGTATTGTGGATGGGTTGGTGTTGAGCGAAGTTTTAACACCCCCTACCCATACGTAGGCGTACCCACCCGCATCAGAGTGAGAAGCCGTATGAGTAAGGTGTGTCACCACACAAATCGATACAAGATACACATCTGTACAATAATGAACATACATAAAAGCGGAACAATTAAAAACTTGGGGATACATCAGATACCCAAAAGCTAATCATACAATAATACAATCAAAATACATCACATTACTGTTTAATCAACTTGCTGAACCAAAAGTATTACATGTCCAAAAATATACATATACATATGCGGAAGCTATTACAAAAAGGTACAAGAGAGTCCTATACAAAAGAATCTTCATTACAAAAGAATATAGCCCTAACACTAAACCCTGCTGTGTTGGGTTGGACTGCATCGACTCTTCCAAGGCAAAACTCCTTCCGCACCTGCACGGGTAACACACAGTGCTAAGCGATAAACGCTTAGTGGGGAAACAAACACACAAGACATGGACGGCCATTCACAATGGTCGTCAAACATAATGCATACAGATGGCATAAACCGATATACATATAGGGTACAAATACTATCATGCTTGAATATAATCCATCATTCAGTCGAATATAACCATAATCATATTCATACTTGCAGTCGAATCATCTCATTATCATATTCATATTCAAATAATATGTTCTTATAATTATGAAAACATTCAAAGCAATTAAGCACCTGCTGACTCAAAAGTAGTGGATAACGAGAAAACGCATGGCGGTACCTTACGGGTACGAATCTGAAATTGTTTTTACTTTTCATAATGAAAACATCTTACTGAGGGACCTTAAACAAGATCCTATACTGAGGGTTCGCGAGGAACTAAACGGGGACCTGAGCGGGGTCCAAACTTAGATGAGGCTGCAGCTATAAGACTCTATTAGGCATGCCTAACTATCCACTATACTGACTCTAGCAGGCTATGCATAAACCATTTAACCCAATTCATAATATTCGAAGTCTCATTCATATATCACTTATAATTACCCATTCATATAATTCGTAACATTAATCTTAAATGTAATCCAAAACATCATCATTCAAAGATTTGCACACAAGCATGCGAGAAGAGAAACCCAGGTGGACAGCAGAGCTGTCACGCTCGCGACAGGGGCTAGGCTCCCTGCACATCGCGCCCGCGACAGACCTCGCGATCGCGAGAAGGAACAAGTAGCGGGCTCTGTCGCGCTAGCGACGTTGTTGCGGTCGCAATAGAGAGCTCTCATCGCTATCGCGGGCTCGCGACAGATCGCGTGCTCGCGATAGCACGAGCTAGCAGCGTAGCCACCAGTGCTCTGTCACCAGTGCTCTGTCGCGATTGCGACGCTGTCGCGCTCGCGACAGAGAGCGGTGTCACGCCACATTGATCGCTACAGGACGAAGGTTGGAACACCGGCCTCTTCCGCACTCGCGACGCTATCTCGATCGCAACAGACACGGGTTTTCCAGAATCTGCAGAATTCTGCAGATTCCTTCTTCTCCCAAAATCACACACAAACACACGAATCACTTCACTTGGTCTCTTACCTCAATTCCAGCCATCCAGCACCCACAACAAACACAATATAACATATTTCCACAATTAATTTCACACAATTCATCAATTTAAGCTCATAATCTCAATAATTATCAAAACTTAGAAATTTACAGCAAAACTACATCAAACCACATAATCACCACAATAAACTCACACTCATGCATAATTACTCTTCTCAATTAAAAGCCCATAACATGCATGCAAAAATAAGTCCATTTCACAACCCAATTTCCAGAAATTCATCAAGAACACATATGGACATATTCACATTCAAGAGCAGAAAATTCCCAAACCTTGAAATCCTTTGCTCCTAATGCTTAGATCCACTAGATCCAACCTTCTCTTAGCCCTTTGGCTCACGAGGAGGCTCAACTAAGCATCAAACCATCAAAACACACAAACACAAACCCTAACTTAGATCCAAACCCAGAAAATGCAAGGACGAAGATGAAGAACCAATTGAAAAAAAAAAGAACATATGCAATAGACTTACCTCTAAAATGCTAAAGGATGATCAATTCCCACCAACTAAGCCTTGATTCCAAGCTAGGGTTCTTAGAGGAAGAGAAAAGGAAGAAGAAGAGAGTGAGGGGAAAGGGAAAACGGGAAATGGAGGAAGCCACGGCCCGTCCCACTCTTCTCTTTTCTTTTTCTTTTTCTTTTCCTAACCCTAAACAAGTGTCACTTCCCTATTATTGGGATTTGATCACTCACACCCTACAACCATGTGAGCAAGCACACCCTAGCACAATCCTACTAGGTCACACATAAATACCACACACACACCCACATGCTAACAGTACCCATATACATGCACTTTTACCAAAATGCCCCCCAAGACATGCCAAAAAAAACACAAATGAACACCTACACATGGCTCATTCAACTAGGGGGCAAACAGGGTGTGACAGGAGTAAAGTTTCTGGCCGGGCGGTCGTCCGACCGGTTAGACCTTCCCCTTTTGGATTCCTTCCTCTTGCCCAGATTCCTTGAAGTTGCAGCTCGGTCCGGGCTTCTTACTGTCCGTTCGAATTCGGAAGTTTTATTAAATGGGCGACCGTCCAGGTGTTGTAGCGATCCATTACGTCGGTCCTTCTTCCCCTGCTGGACCTTAGGGCATCATCCAATTGGATGTGCTGCCAAGCCCTCTCTATCAGATCGGCAAAGCTGGTTGGGGGTCTTATTATTATTGATTCAAATAGAGGGCGGTCAGCGGTGCCCCCAGCTAAGGATTAGTCGCCATCTCTACGCTGACATTCCTCACTTCAGACATGGTGGCTTGAAACCTATCGATGTAGTCTCGAAGACTTTCATTGGATCTCTGGTAGCGGTTGCACAAGTCGTTCACCGATTTTAGCGCTCGTGTCTGCATGATGAACCTCGTGGTGAACTGCTCCTTGAGTTATTTGAAGGAGGTTATTGATTCCTGTGGCAGCTCATGGAACCAGTTAAGAGTGTCTCCTCCCAAGGTGGTGGGGAAGATTCTGCAGGCTACCCTCTCGTCATAGGTGTATACCTGCACTTTAGTCAGATATTCTGCTAAATGAGTGGTGGGATCAGTTTTACCTGTGTATTTGTCCATCACCACATCTCTCCACCTGGGAGGTAGCTCGGGGTTTGTGATCTCCCTACAAAATGGGGAGGCGGTATTCCTGCATGTGTTCCCCTCAAACGCGCCTTTTTTAGGGGCGGTGAAGCCGAACTGCCTGAGCTTCTGTTTAAACCATTGGTCCTCTACGCTCATGGCAGTGGCAGTAGACTTGCCTTTGCCCTTTCTTGAGTGGCTGCGATTCGGGGTGCATATAAAAGATAGATCATCACCTATGGAGGGAGTGGAGGACCTACTGGGGTAATAGGGGGAGTCCCTGCTTGTGTACATTGTTCTCTTCCCTTTATCATACCTTCTTGGGGTCCTGATGACGCCCCTTCGACTGTCCTGAGCTCGTGGCTCATTGATGGAGAACCCCTTGCTTCTTCTCCGTTTGAAGTCTTCGTCCATGACATAGTCCTTATGGGATCTTTTAGAGGTTCTTGGCATCTTGCCTTTTTTGAGTGTTTGGACAATGCTCTTAGTGAAGTCACTAAGAAGAGCACGCATGTCCTTAACGGTGACAGGGGTATCTTCCGGTTGCCTCTGAATGGCATCATCGAATTCGGGAAGAAGGTTGGCCCTAGTTGGGGACCTAGGAGATATCTCCCTCCTCTGTGAGGTCCCTGATCTGGCGCGGTTGCCACCATCGTGATCATGCTCTATGGGGGATGCACTATCGTTAGATCTTGAGTTAGCCATGTCTCTCAACGAAAGCACCAAATGGTAAAGCACGAAAAGTCTTTATATGAAATAGAAGGAGAGCTGGCTTGTCTGTGACGGAAGATCATATCGGATAAGTGGATCCTGCAAGAGAAAGTGCCCGGGCGGACTAGGAATAAGCACTCTGAAGCTTCAGTTAGTAGCTTTTAGTGAGAGAATGCTTAGAGATAGAATGCTTGAGATTCAATACCTGGTGCCATCGTTGGCTGGGCTATTTATAAGAAACAGTTGAGGTGCACTTGAGTACATGGGATGTGATAACTGGCAGTCAGAGTAGGTATGCGGCGAAGTGACGAGGAGCAGTTGATGGGCATGGGTGCTGACTTGGAGCTCCCGCCTACTACTCTCTGTTAGTGGGCCTTGGGCCTTGCCGATGGACTGGGTCGACTGGATGGGCCTTTATGCAAATGATATTTGCAGTGTTATCATCAACAACAACAACAACAACAACAATAATAATAATAATAATAATCAAAAATGGACAATCAAGTAAACAAAAAGAAATAAAAAAATAAGATAAAATATTTATAAGAATGTTAAATGTGTGACTAAAATCACATAAAACAAAGAATAAATAATGAATCTAAAAATTTACATGGTGACTAATTGATTATAAACAAAAATAATAAAATAATAATAATAATAAAATACAAAATTGAACCCATAATACTTACCCTTAGAATTATCAATCTGAAAAGCTAGGATCGAAAATCGTTTCCTTGTTAACAATCTATGAAAATCAAATTAAGAAACCAAAAAAGAACTCAAGCTTTTTTCTCTCCAAAAAACTCAAGAAATCTTTGAATAAAATGATAATTTTCACAATCTCAAGCAAAGAAAATTGATTTCTCTCAAGCGTTATTTTTCAAATCAAAATACAAAGGTTTAGAAGAATTCTTTAAGAAATCTTGTTTTTTCCTCTAAAACAAATCTTATATTTTTCTCTAAACTCACCCAAAAAAAATTTTCTTCACAAAATAATCTTTTATATCTCCCAAAAATCAAAATTTTTTGGAAGCCATTAAATCAATTTAATGGCAATTAAAACAGATAAAAATACTGATGAATTTCAAAAGCCCCAAAATAAACCGTTTAAAATTAAATTCCCCAAAAAAAAATTGAAAAACATATTTTTGGCCTAGAAAATGCCCAAGAACTGCTGGCAGGCAAGGGACGGGCGTCAGCAGTACAAGTGGCGGCCTGGCCGCCCCTCAGCGCGCGCTACTCGATCGGCGGGCAGGCCGGCCGTCAGCACGCGCGCTGTAACACCCTTATACCCGTAAATGATACGGATACCGGATGTCATAACACTGCACTGACACGCACTACAATGCACTCGATCGTTCTGTAGAAATTTTTTTTTTTATAACAAACACAAACATACATGCACTAACACATAACAATATCATATACCTTGTCACACCTTTTCCCGCGATCGTATACATGCCATGCCAAACATCGATCCTTGCCGCCAATATCTTCGTCAAGTCGAAATTACCTCTTTGGCAACAATAACAATCTACTATAACCTGCGCGCAGTAACACTCTACGCGCTGAGCATAAAATGCCCAGTGGTGGATACATATCCTAAATTTTTCACACTAAATACACATGCATGCACACATAATTATTCTTTTTACTTTATTTAAATCATAGGATGATCAGCTCTCAAGACTTTCAATTATTTGTTATACACTTTTATGGGGTTTCAATATCTTCTCTTTTTTTTTCTTGCTATCACTGTATTTTCACTAATTATTTTCGATACTGTTATCAGTATCGTTATCACTCTCACTTTCACTATCACTGTCACTTTTACTTTCATCATTACTTTCGCTATCATTTTCACTATTAACTCTTACGATATTTAATTATTACGTTCTTAAATTTTAATCACTTATCATTTCATCTCTTGGTTATATTCTTATGAATATACTTTAACACTGTGCAATCCGATTCTCAATTCACTACTTATTATTATAAATTATTTAACACTATAATACTATGATTCAATTACCACTTATCAATCGATTTCTATTACTATCCTTGACATGATCTCATTTAATTACTTTAAATACTTATTAGGTTGTTACTGTTTTAATATTTGAAACATTGATTCACTAATATAACTCACCTTGTGTGTTTAACATTCCCTTTATTTCCTTGCAGCACACTAATTCTTTTCATTAACACTTTTCCACTGCATTAACTCTTTCATTAAGTTACTTGTATATGAATTATTTCATCACTAATTGAATACACTATGATTCATTTATTAGGTTACTTGAATATTGATTATTCTAACACTTTTTCTTTATTCCTTTCTTAATCTATGTTGTATCTATTATTAATAACATTAATATCACTTCTATCATTCTCTTTAGAGACCCTATGTTAATTTATTCCAAACACAATTAAACATTTATTTTAACAATTCTTTTAATTCGTTTGTTTAGATTTTCACTACACCCACATTTCCATTATGAATACATACTTTCCAATTTAATTTTTATTCACTTTTAACGGGTCTATAAATTTCTTTCATATTATCACTATCTGTTCACACACTAAAATCTATTAAAATCTATTATTTCTAATCTTCGCTTATTAT
This sequence comes from Excoecaria cochinchinensis, assembly GCA_947683425.1. NCBI lineage: Eukaryota > Viridiplantae > Streptophyta > Magnoliopsida > Malpighiales > Euphorbiaceae > Excoecaria > Excoecaria cochinchinensis. Next base: position 1,678,316 of record CANTUQ010000116.1, read on the forward strand.
TATTTCCCATCACAATTAATAAAATTCTTTCCATCTTACTACTTAATAACATACCATCAACTTTCTTAATTCTTTATAACTTTCATTTTACTTCTCTTGCACTATAATTTAATACACTATGGCCCCCTAAAAACATCTCTCCATAATTATTTCCAATTATTTCTTTGACATTTCACAATTAAATATACCCTATTATTAATTTACACTAATTTACTACAATAACCCTTGGTAGTCAATTACATTAGCAATTCTACATTATTCACTTGTTTACACTAGTACCATTACTTTATTTATTCTTCAATGTTATTTATTTTTAATTTATCAAATATTTCTAATCTTAATTAAATCATACCCATACGTTCACATTCATTATTTAAATGTACAATTCAACTATGATCATTATTATATATTTAATATTTATCTATGCATTATTATTATCATTATTACTGTGATTTCTATACTTCATCAATCATTCATTCACAAATTATCAATTAAGTATTTATTATCCACAATATCAATTAATTTACACTACTATATTTATTAATTATTTATCACACCTTTCATCAATTAATTCTTACCATAACACTTCCATTTAAATTGCACTTTACTTTTTGCTTAAATTCTAAATTTCTATTTCAATTTGCTATAATTACACTTGTGCCACTACTTATTCTTAATACCACTTTTTCTGTTCCTTTATTTATTATCACTATTATTATTATTATTATTATTTCTTATTAAATCATTAATCATACTTACTCAATTAAAATTCATCAATTAACCACACAATTACTTATCCAGATCACATTATCCACTAATTACATTTTAATCCTTTAATTATATTTTTTTTTATTCTTATTCTTTTCCCATGGTTTCCAAAAATACCCTTATCTTTTTCTATTAATGACATTTATGTCCCCACAATTACACTAATTCCTTCCATATCCTTTCTTTTACTTTAATTACATCTATATCCTCTCTTTTACTTTAATTACCATTATACCCTTCATTGTTCATTATTTACCCTTTTAACCTTACATCTTTTCCATTTTACACTTTTACCCTTGTTAATTTATTTTAATTACAATTATACCCTTTTCACTTTATTTCTTCACTCTTTAACCTACAACATAGCCAAATTACATTTTAGTCCCTATTTATTCACTTTCTTACTATTTCACTATTTGAACACTATATTTTACCAAAATTACCATTTTGCCCTTTTACGTACACTTTTAACTTATTATTACTACTTTTTACCAACTTTTTATAAAATTATCGTTTTTCCCCTAAACTTTCCATTCACTTCATTCTAGTCCTGTTTTCACTCAATTTCCCCAATATCACTGTTTTATTCATTTTATTCACATATTTACCAGTATGCCCCTAGTATGGACCCGGTAGAAAATCTACTGACCAGATATGCGGGACGTGGATCCCACAGATCCACTACACTATGAAATGATCCCGATGGAACCATTTCTCACTGCACTGCACTACACTAAACACTGAAATCACTGAATACACTATAAACACTGAACACTGCACTGAGATAGACCGTCATTGGTCTATCAATAGCGAGTCGTCATGACTCGTACCGCGGTGTGGAATCCCTATGGCTAGCCAATTTTATCCTGGACTAGATTTCACTACCAGATAACTACTATGGGCAATATTTTATCATTATTCATACGATATCACACTTTATCACTTTATACATTTCAACATACACATTATATTCACTTACAAATTTGCATGCACACTCATTTATCGTCACTTAATCACTTTATGCCATCAAATTCCATTAATTATCAATATACACACTTACATCACTTAAATTACCATTCGGCCAACAAGTCACTTTTCCTCATTATGCACTTTAATTTTAATTAATCATTCATCCACACTCTTTACATGTTAAACATACTACAACATTATTGGTATGTCATAATTCATCACATATCCTTACTAAACCCATTATATACCATTCGGCCACTATACTAACATTCCATTTAATTCGTTTTAATTTCATTTAGTCATTTAATCATTTAATTTACATATTTTATTAGTCATAAACATCATTCATTTGCCATGTCACACAACATACCTCATTATCTTATGTAATATCCCATTCGGCCACAACATTAAATTTTCTTAATGTGTTCTTTAATTTCTTTCAGTCACTCTGTCATGCCTTAAACATGTTATACATATAATATACATCAGTTATAAGCCACAAACTTCATTTAATCTCTATAAAATCCATAATATACTATTCGGCCTATACTATGTTTTTCATACCACTTAGTTTTAATCTCATCTAATCATACTTTTACACTATTTTAGGTCCACTAATCACATATATTAAATTAGATTCAATTATTCATGCATATTTCACATACACACAATACAAACATAACATAAAATCATGCCTCTATCATGGAAAAGAAAGGATATTGTATCCACTAACCTTATTTTCTTGCTTTCCACCACTTAAGCTAGCTTTCCATGCCTTATCTCTTTGAAACTCCACCTTCTCCATGAAAATCCTAAGGTGGCCGAATACAAACATCAAGATTTACTCAAATCCCTACTTCCTTTTTGCAATATAATTACATAAACATCATCTACATACCCAAAAATACCTATACGAACTATCAAACCAAATTATAGAACCTTAAATCTCTTACCTCACTTTTAGGACATAACCTTGAACACTTGGTTTTTCCCACTTTCTTCACTCCAAATGAACTTTTAACACCATCATCAATGAAAAGAGAGGCTGTATTTTACTTAGGGAGGTTGGATTTAGGGAGAACTTTGAAGAGAAAAGAAGAAAATTCAAGAAAAAAAGAGAGAATGGAATTCGGCCAAGTGGAGGTGGAAGAAGTGTGGAGAGAATTCTTGAAAATGGGAGAGATTTATGTATTTTACATGTGTCTTGAGTGGTCTTGGGCTTGGTTCAACCTATTGGGCCAACCCTAAAGCCCATTTAGGTTATTAAGCCCATTTTCCATACAAAAATTATTTTTGTCACCTCCCAAGCTCAATTTCTCCCAAAATTAATTCCATAATTCTCAAAATATATAATTTATCCTCTACGTAAAATTTTAGCTCAATCAGAGACCGTTTCTCAGTCCGCTAATTCTTACCAGTCCGATAACTCAATTTTCTGTCTTACCGTAAAATTTATGTTTCATTACCAATTGATTCTCCATAATATTCCAAGCACAACCATGCTTTCAGATAATTTTTCTGAGATCCAGAACTCCATTTAGAGTCCAGTCAAACTTTAGTCAAACCTAGTTAACCAAAAGTCAACTGGTGCAGCCCAACCGGTCCGGTTCACTGGTTAAACCGGTTTGGTTCACTTTTCACTCTTAACATCATTTTCACTCTTATATGTCCATTAGGCCTTCATTCCATCTCAATTAAAATCACTATTTGGTCCGGTTCAATTAAATCGGTTCAATTCAGTAATTTTCCAGTATCTCCATAAAATTCTTTTTTTCACCACCAAACTGTTCTACACACTATTCTGAGTCCATCTACACCTTCAAATAAATTTTCGGAGGTCGTTTACTATATTTAGAGTTTCGGTCAAACTTCGGTTAAACATAGTTACTATTTGAATCGAACCAAAGGCTTTCTTCAAACTGACTTTCGGAAGCCGTTTTAGCTCTGTTTTCAGTTCCGATTTCGCCACTAGACTCCTTATGACCCATAAATTATTTTTCCAAAATTTGAAATTTTCGGCCGTCGGACGGCAGGGCTCGCTATATAGCCACCCCACTGTTACTCGTATCGGAACTGCTATATTTTTAGCACACTTACCATTATACTTTAACACTGGCAAAACCACTCCCTACACAATTCGACGCTGCGATTATCATAATAACACTGAAAATCACTATCTGACACTTCTAGGCTGGTATTTGGGCCATTACACGCGCTGCGAGCTCTGCACCCGAGAGGCGCGTGCCCGGCTTGCCTGCGCGCCGCCGGCCGCAACCCGCCGAAAACATTTTTTTAAAAAATTCCTTTTTCTAGAAATTAACAAGAACACTATCACTTATAACTTTTCCTTTTTTTTAAATATATTTTTATATTTATTTTTAAAAAGCAATTTTGACAATCAAACTATCACTTCCAACCTTTTTGCCTGTGAATAGGCTATTAATTTCATCATTTGGTAACCCTGACTTTGGCTGTTTCGGGACTCAGTGTGTACAGCGGCGAGAAGGAGTAAGGGCCGGCCTACTCGCCCCTTGTGAGGTGGCTGCCGCACACCTCTATTTTATCCCTTTGTACCCTTTTAATTTATTTTGTCCCATTTTCGATACTTTTCGATTCATATTCGTATGGTATTGTATTATTTCTTTTATGTAATATTTATTATTTTACGTGGTTTAATTATTTTTTAGATTTATTTGCTAACTTTTATTTTATTTTATTTTATTTTGTCTACAATCCTTGTTTTTTTTTTCCTTTTTTAAGCATTCTTACGAGCAAATGCAGAGATTCCGGAGATCGGAGGGTTCTTTTTTGGTTTGGTTTATGTTTTTATTATTTTAGTTATTTTTCTTTTTTTCCTTTTATTTTGCCTTGTAATTTGTAATAAATTATTTTATTGTATGAGCGTTAAAAAGAAAATCACAAAAATATTTTTATTAATAAATTGATTTTTTTAATAAAATAGTAACAATATCCTAATTTTTTTGCCAATAAAATCTCACTTTAAAAAAAAGTTAATTTTCTGAAAATGTGATCACTCATTCTATTTTTCTCAATAATGCCTAAAAATAGCTCTTCAATTTTTAAGTGTGCATGAAAGAACTAATTGTCCTATCCTAATTAAAACCCCGTTTTATGCTTGTTATTTATTTATTTATTTTAGTTTTCTATTTTTTTCGGGGATTGTATTTTTATGCCACTTTTCATCTTATAATTTATTTTATAGCTTATTTTTATTTTGTTTATTTGTTATTTATATCGCTTTATTCGATGCTTGATGTCCGCTTTAATTAAATCGCATGACATGTGAGAAGAGATATTGAAAAAATAATTATTAAAAACTCATTTATAATTAATTAAGGCATTAATAAAAGTAAAATTCTGAATTTTTCTCTAGTTTAAACCTCAGAGGTTAGACGAAATTTTCCAATTTAAAATTCGGTGGCGACTCCAAAATACCTCAAAGGTTCCTAAAGGTTTCATGCGATTAGATGAAATTCCAATGTTCTATTGGGTAAGGATTACAAAATATCTCATGCTACCTAAGATCTAGATACGAACCTTCTCGGATCCTAAAAACGGGCCTCTAAGGACACAAGCGGGTTTCGATGCGCGTCACAGTGGCGACTCTACTGGGGACTTTGAGACTTTGCTTCAAAAGTGTCTTGGTTAATAAATATAATTGAGTTTTTAAAATTAAAATTCTATCTCTTTTCAAAAAATTGCATTGTATTTCATTATAGAGCCTTAGATATATGATAGTCGGTCCCTCTATTACCCCGGTACGTTCTTGAAGCATAACCTTATGTTCACTCAATGTAGGGAAGTGTTAAGGATAATCACCAGCCCAAGCCTCGTACCATCATAGTATATCAAATGAAAATCCGATTGGTCGTTATGCTTGTAATAAGCTAGACCCATTAGCAGGGACCATGCTTGGGTAGACATAAAGTATCATCACCTTTCACTAAAGCTCATGTAATGGCAATAGAAGCTTCCACTAGGTGACATGTACCGTAATAATTTGCTTGCTATGTAGGCCACTATATATTGAGTAAAATTAACTAAATTAAAAGGACATTCATCAAATGCTTTCATACCCTGGTGAGTCTATCTTAATTTAATTGAAGTGCTCAAATATATAATGGCCAAAACTCATAAGTATGCGCTTTAAGTTAAGACATGTTATACTGCGGGCTTTCCACCGTGCACCATATGCATCCATTGGGTTTCTCGTTAACCCATGGATCAAGCCTACCTAGGAAAGAGACTGCATTACCTCCTGTGTGGGTGCCATAAGGTTATAAGGATCTATTTGTTTATATGTGGTTGTGAATGTTGCATAACATATGATTACGCATCATATATGCCATTCATGCATCATTCTAACAGTTTAAGTCTTGCAGCCATCATAGATTTGTCTAAGTGGTCTAGGGGTCACGACGGTGGGCTAGTAAAGAGAAATATGCTCTTTGATTTGTTGAAATTGGTGCCTACTTGGGGTTCCGAGTCACTCTCAACAACCAGCGAATCATCCTTAGAATCATCAATTGCAGAAGAAACTGGGGCTTTGACTGCTTAGGACATTGCAAGGACACTAGAGGATTTTGAGCGAAAGATGTTAGAGATCATAAGAGCCATGGCCGAAAGATTGCACATCCTCTCGCTATGCAACCACCTATTACTCCACAACCACCGATAGTCCTTGCTGTGGGGTAAGTTGAACCGCCTACTGGCAGGGAGGCCCCCTTCGTAGGTAATGTTGCTCGCCAACATGTTAATGACCATAAAGCTGTTGCGTCCATTAACCCAAGAAGGTTGAGGATCCCTAATCCCGACGAGGACTTTATGATTGAGGATGGAGATGAAGAGCCAATAGTTCCTCAAGTCATGAGGGATAGAGGACCCAAGGTGGAGGATGAAGTAGTGAGAGAAATGAGGCAATAGATTAAGGCGATCACCCACTTGTTATCAACTGGAAAGGGATCAACCCCCGAGCATAGAGATTTCGGGGATGAAGAGCTTCTGCCCCAAAGGTTCAAGTTGCCTGAGCTGCTGATGTTCGATGGTACATCGGACCCATCTGCATGCATTAAATAGTATACCCTAGTATTGAAGGGCATAGGGTTGACTAAGAAGCAAAAGGTGGAATATTTCTGCCTTAGTCTGGTGGGTCCGGCAGTAGACTTCTATCATGGGTTGGACAAAAGGTCCAAGGAGGATTGGGACCTTTTGACTGAAGAGTTCCTGAAGCAGTATGACTATAGCATGAGAATGGAGGTCACCTTAAAAGACCTTGAACTTTTAGAGTAAAGGAATGATGAGTCATTCCTTGAATACCTCACCAGATGGAGGAATAGGGTCATACAGATGAAATTAAAGCTTGACACTGCTGATCAGATCAGGTTATTCATCAAGAACTCTCGCCCCCACTTTAGAGATTTGCCTAGCTTCAAGGGACTCAAAGTGTAACACCCCATACCTATACGTAGGGGAACACACCCGCAAGGAGAGTGTACCCATATAAATAACTGTGTTAGCAACAAAACATATATATGAACATAACCAGAGCAGAAAAGAAACATTCAAAATACAATAAATTAAAATTTATAACACAATCATCTGCCAACAGAAATTCTCATTTCATAGAACAAAATATTCTTTACAAAGGAGTACATTATCCCAACATAATTACGTAAACTACATACTTGAAATATTTACAAAAATCTTACACATAAAAAAATGTTACAACAGAATACCAAAATACAAAAGACAAGCTACAAAAAGAATCTCTCTAATGTGTTGACTCTGACTGCTGCAGATCACACTCCTCAAAAACTTGGATAGCTTCCACACTTGCACGGATGAAACACCTGTGTTAAGCGATAACGCTTAGTGGGGAAAACAAAAGATGGACGACCACTCACAGTGGCCGTCAAGGCAAAACACATACATATGACACATACAGAAGTACACAATTATTCATATAAAACATATCACTTATATCATACTTTACGCACAAGAGTAACTTAACATAATCACAATCATGTCTTATCATAAACGAGGTTGCATTCATAAGAGAATCAAACATGTATCCCTGCAAATTCAGAGTAGTGGATAACGAGTGAATACTCGGTACCCGTGGGTACGAACAAAAGCAACATCTTTCATTTTCATACAAAAACATTTTCACTGGGGATCTTAAACAAGATACAAACACTCAGGATCGCGAGGACCCAAACGGTGACCTGATCAGGGTCCAGAACACTAAAGGGGCTGTAGCTTACATAACTCTATAGGCATGCCAATCTATCCACTAACTTGACTCTTGCAGGCTAGGCATAATTCACACATACCAAATATATTGTGAAGATATTGAATAACATGATAGTTCATTGATAAATGCAATTGCGATACATGAGAGAGAAATCATGCAAAAGGCACAAACAAATAAAATAAAAGTATAGGGGACTGTCGCACTCGCAATAGAAGGGGCAGAAATGCTTCTGTCGCGGCCGCGACATAGTTGTGCTCGCGACGTAGTCGCGCTCGTGACAGAAGAAGCAAGCAAGATCACTGTCACGCTCGCGCTCAAAGATACGTTCGCGATAGCCATCAGTCCTTCTCAAGCTCGGCAACCGAGCACGACAGAGGCAAGATTCTTAGCAAGAGGTCGGATGACTGGTGTAGACACCGGGTCCTAAGGCAGCCCAAATTAGAGTTACCCAATGATGATAAGATGCCTGTTCACGGGTAAAAAGGTTAAAAGTGATGATTTCCTTGTCAAATTTGCATTTTAGAGTAAAAAAATAAAAAATAATAAAAAAAAATTTAAAATTAGATTTGAAAAATAGGGTTTAGAAATTATAGTAGTTTTAGTTAATTTTTAAAAAAATATAATTAATTTTGCGAGTGTCAGCATGGCGACACACAAGTGCGCGGAGCGCCATCGCGCGCGCGCACCGACGGGCGTCGGTTGCCCCAATCCCGCCGAAAACGTCCAGTTTCGCCCAAAATTGATTTTTTTCCATTTTTTCACCCAAATTTGATTTTTTTATCCAATTTTTTAGTTTTAAGGGTTTTTCCATTTTTAAAATTCAAAATAAATAATATCTGATTTAATTAAGTTTTTTTCATTAATTAGTTAGGTTTTCATTTTTTCTTCATATAAATAGAAAATGATGAAACTAAAAGGGGGGGGGGGGGGGGGGGGATTGATTTTTAGGTTTTTTTTTTTTTTTTTTTTTCTCTTCTTCTTCTTCAAAAAAATATCTCCAAATTTTTCTTAGATTTTTCCCCACATAAAAATTAAATAGTTCAAGTCTTCATATTTTTTTTTCAATAGAATTTCTTCTAAGAATTTTAGATTGAATTTTGTTGATAAAAATTAATTTTGAGACAAATAAAATAATATTTGCTCTCAATATTCAATTTTTTACTTGTTATTTGATTTATTTGTTTTTAATTTCACCTTTTTCAAAGATTTTTTTTTTCTTTGAACATTTTTTATGAAAGAAATTGGTTTTGAGTTTTTTTCTTAAAATCCAATTTTTTCATTTTATATTCTAAAAATAAGATTTTGTAACCTTTTTCTTGGAATAAAATTTCAATTTTTATCATCTTTAATTCTAATTTTGCAAACAAAGAAAGGAAATCAATCAACTTTTTTCCCTCATCGAATTCGAACTTAGAGGGTAAACATTCTGAGCTCGATCTCCTTTTGTTATTTTCGTTTATTTATTTTTGCTCATATTTAATTTATTAACATGTAAATTTTTATTTATTTGTTGTATTTATTTAATTGTATATATGTTTGTGTTATCTAATTTATTTAATCAATTTGTTTGTTTATTCAACTGTTTATTTCATTTTAGTTACTTATTTTATTCAATTATTTTTATTTCTCCTACACAATTTGTTCTTTTTTATTTATTTAATTACTCATCATTCTTTTATTCATCATTATGTTTTATCATTATTTTTATTGTTACTGTTATTTATTCTATTGTTTGTATATTTGATTTATTTAATATGTTTATATATTATTGTTATCATTATTATATATTATCATTATCATGTTTATATTTTTATGTATTAATTTATTAACAAGCTTTATTCATTTCAATCACATCATTTAATTCTTTTATTATTCATAATGCATTTTTTTCATTTATTTTAATTTATTAATATTTTAATTCATTTGTCATTTTGATGTCATATTATTTTATTTTATTATTTATTATATGTTTAATTGATTTAATTGACTTGATTACTAACATTAATTTTTTTTTTATTTATTTTTTACTCCAATATCTATTTTTCCTTTTTGGACATTCACGCGAGCGAACGGGGAGATCCAGGAGACTCGTTGGGTTTGATCATTTTATTTTTATTATTTGTATTATTTGCTTTATATAGCCTTTTTATTTATTTTGTCAAATGTAATTCCTAATAAAATTCTTTATTTTAGGCACGCTAAACAGAAAATCACAAAAATATTTCTATTAATTAACTTGGAACCTTTTCTAATAAAAATGGGATTAATGTCCTAGTTTTTCCATCCATAATAAATTGTCACCTCAAAATTATTTTCTTTAACCATGCATGCGAGGACCAATGTCCTCATTCTTAATGAATAGCTCGTTTTATGTATGATTTATATTTTATTTACAATGGGGGCTGTATTCCGCCTCTAGTTTTGTTATAACTTACTTTTATGTACTTTATTTCGATTTTGCACTTGCTTACCGTTTTTCTTGGATGGACAACCTACACTTTAATTAAATTGCACTGAATTGAATGAGAACTGGGATGAAATGCTAAATTCAAAGCTCAATTATAAATTTAACCAAGGTATGAATAAATGGGAAGTCCCGAACCTTCTCTAATCTTTGGGGTCAACGAGGCAAGAGGGCCATCTCAATATTTTATTGGGGTGGGGCCTCCAAGATACCACTTGTGTCCCGAAAAAAGGCTCAACTTGCATAGTCCTAGGCTTCACGAGGCGAGAGGGCCATCCTAATGTTCTATTAGGGCAGGGCCTCCAAGACACCTTCGGCTTGCCCAAAATGGACATAGCAATGCTGTCTTAGTCTCACTGAGGCTAGATGACCTTTCCCAGTGTTCTATTGGGTGGCAACTCCAAGAAACTTCCTTGTTGCCCAAAATGGACGCACTTGTAATTTCTTACAAGTTTTAACGATCCTCTCTCGAAAGTCCTAAAAGAGGGCGGTTCGGGGCACCGGGGGGTTCGGCGTGTGTCACAGTGGTGCCTCTACCGGGGACAATAAAAGAGACTTCGCTTCGAAAGTACCTTGGTTCGAGGCACCAGGGGTTCGGGTCAGCCACTAGAACAGGTCAGTGCCACCTCACTACCTCGGGTAGACTATTATCTTGGCACTTCACCTGTCTCATCAAGGAAGGGAAGTTACAACCATTGCCAGTTGGGCTTGCCCCAAGTCAAGGACAGCCTAGATATAGAGCATATTGGTATTGCGTGTATCACCAATATTCAGGGCATAGAACAGATTACTGTCATCCTCTAAGATATCACATTCAAGAATTGATGCCGAACCCAGAAAAGGAGAAGATAATAAAAGCGCCAACCGTGGAAGCAAATCGAAGGCATTTTTCTAGTTTAAGCAGATCCTTATCATGGGTCCTTAAGAGGCTAATGAAGGAGGGGATGCTACAACCATTGCCGGCTAGGCCCGTTAGAAGCCAGGGACAACCCGATCACAAGGGTGATCAGTATTGTGTCTTCCACCAAGACACCGGGCATGCCACAGATGATTGTAAGATCTTGAGACATACTGTTCAATATCTGATTGACTCCAAGCAGATCTTCGACCCATAAAAGCGAGAGGGAAAGAATAAGATGGTTTACGTGCCTAAATTGGGGAAGGGAGGATGGTTCTTAAGGATGATAATGGACCACCAGCTGCAACATCTGTGTTGACAAGAGCGAAAAATGATTAGCTATTTAGAATGTTCTTTTTATTATTTAACTGTTAATAATGACATTCGGATTTTATTAATAAGATGAACGTTTTTGCTTACTGATAAGTTGTAATTATACTAATATTTTAGATTAATTCTTGGCATAATTATGTGTTTCAATTATTTAATTTTAATTTTAATTAGTTAGTTTTTGTAATTTTATTAGTTTATAATGTTTTTTTAACTTTTAAAAAGATTTAGGATGTTTTCAGGTGTTTTATTTTAATCCGGAGCTAAATGGGAGGTTCGGGGTTGATTTTTAAAGCAATTGGTGAAAAAGGGCAAAATTTGCCTAAAGCACAGCCGTGCTTTTCAATAGCACAGCTGTGCTTTCGAAGGGAGCGCGCATCAGCGTGAACAGCCGATGACATAGCTGTGCTTCCTCACAAAGCACAGCTGTGTCATGCAGCAAGAGGCGCGCGCACACGGAGCAGCGACGCGCAGTTTCTCGCCCAACAGCACAGCTGTGCTTATGCGAGAAGCACAGTTGTGCTGCGCCTTTTCCCACCAGTTATCGCGAACACGACGCAACCCTAAAAGCGCTACTTACTCACGGACACAACTGTGCTTTATGAAAGCACAGCTGTGCTTTTCTTCTGATTTAAAATGAAAGCGCCGTGCATCTTAAGGGGAGGCTGGTTAGACTTAGTTTTGATTATTTTTCTTCTAGTGTCCAGCATTATTTTCATTTTATTTTTAGGTTTTTAATTTTTATTTTATTATGCTGTTTTAGTTTAGATTTAATTTTGAATTGCAATTTTATTCTTAAATAATTTAGATCAATTTAGCTTAGATTTATATTTTGGGGATTCAAGTGGATTCCAAGGTTGAAGAACAAGAGCTTCAAGATCTATTTTCTCTCTCATCAAGGGTGTATTCTAAACTTTAATTTTCCATATTTTTTGTTTATATTCTTGATGTTAGAGTAATTATTCATGCTTAGGAGTTCTTGAATCATATTTGTATTTTGGATATTTGGATTTAATGAATATTTTCATGATTTCTTTTATTTCTCTCGTTATATTTTCTGCATTTATAATGATCATTGGGTTTGGTTATGATTCAGTCCGGAATGATGACTGATTTCAAATCTGATTTTTATTGTAATTTGTTTATGCTCAATTTTCTATCATTTTTGGTGTATCTTTTAGACGACTCCGTTTGGGAATCTAGAAGTACAGAATTTTATGATTTAAAATTAGAGTGAGGAGTGAAATATTTGAGTTTTGAGTTATTTGACTCCGTATTGGGAAAATAAACCGAACTTAGGATTTTAGACCCGTGCATAGGCTAATTATCTGGCTGACTCCGGTTTGGGATGTCATATAATTAGAGTGGCTGACTCCATTTGGGAGGCTTGGGTTTAGTTGGGTTGTCCAGAATTTCGTGTTTATATTGTTTTACCAATTTCCAATTACATTTATGAGGATAGAATCTCCTAAGCATTTAATTTCTTCCTTGAGCAATTTCTTGATGAACAATTTTATATTTAATTGTTAATTTATTTTCTTGTTTAGCTTAGTTTTCCCCACCAAACAAACCGGGGACATCTCAAATTCACTCATCTCTAGATATTTAACTTGACAATCCTTTTTTCCTTGGGTACGATAACTCGGGGTCCTAACTATACCCCACTTTATTATTTGTCGATTCGGTACACTTGCCGAACACCGATCAAGTTTTTGGCGCCGTTGCCGGGGAAAAATGGTGTTGTTTGTTTTATATCTTTAGTTGAGTTAGTTTGGGATTTTTATTTTTCTTTGTTTTAATTTGGTGTTTATCTTTGCAGGAAAATTTTGGGGTCTTTTTAAAATGATGCAAGATAGTGTTCAAGATTATGAGTTGGTCCTTTTGCGAGCTTAAGTAAATGATATGAGGAGGGAGATGCAAGAGTTACAACAATTGTATTCAACTTCACCAGTCACCTATTCACCATCCTTTGAAGATCCTTACTCTCAATGGGAATCACAAGAGTATAACTTTGCCAAAATCGAAAGTCTTCAATACTACATATATAGTAGAGAGAAGTAATACCAAGCGGAAAGGCTGGAGCTACAGGCTATAATCAACTGTCAAGAGGAGAGGATCAAGGGTCAAGAGAATCAATTGAGAAGTCAAGAATTTTGGATCCAAAATTTGGAATCCAAATTGGAGCATTTAATTGTTTCTTCAGTTGATCAAAGAGATGGTGGTGAATTGAGTCATGCACCTATAGAGCTTAACGAGAATTTTGAAAATTTTGAGGATGGGGTGCATTAAGAAAAAAAGGAGCCAATCATTGTTGAAGACGAATCTTGTGTTTGTTTGAAAACTAAATTCAATTTTTCTGTGCAGGATAGTGCATCAAAGGAGCAAGAGTTGTGTGATTCTCAAATGGAAGCACTGAATGCAGTCCATTTGAAGGATCTATTTAGGCTAGAAGAGCCGGTAGAGTTCGTTTATAGTGAACCCAAGGTGGAGTCATACTTCATCGAAGACATGGAATTTCCCACCTTGGTGGCTTTCGATGATTTTCTCTTACTAATGGGGGAAAATGAGAAGCAAAAACCGGAAAGACCATTATTTGGTTCACAATCTCATCCACCCGAGAGTAACATGAGTCGAGCTGGGACTCAATAAACCAGAATTTTTTTTCTTAACCCTTCCTATTTAATTATATATCATTCGTTTGTGTTTTTGTATTTTATGTTTTTAATTTTTAGTTGTTTATTTTGAATCTTTAAAAAAAAATTATATACATTTATATAAAATTATATTCTTTAAAATTTTGGTGTGTTAGAATGTTAATTTGTTGTTTTTCATGTTTAATTTGTTGATTTTAAATTTTTTTTGTTTTAATTGGTTTTGGTTTGGTTTATTATTTTGAAATTTAACAGGGAGAACAACAAGAGAAGTCAAAAATTTTGGGGCCAAAATTGTGCAGTGCAGATGTGGGACAGTAGCAATTTACCAGTTATCTCACGGTGACAATTAAAAATGTTGTCACCGTGAGATACATTTCATCAGGGCAGTAGCGTCAGGTAAAGCGTGAAAGCACAGCTGTGCTTTCAACAACACAGCTGTGCTTTCATTTAAAAAAGGCCGAAACGTAGGCTGTGTAAAACACGGCTGTGCTTCTTTCAAAAGCACAACTATGCTTTTAGCATAGCCCTTTTAAAACACGCTGTTTTCATTTCGGCACTGCTCCCTCTCTTATCTTTTCTTCTCCCCCTATTCCACCCTATTCTTCATTTTAAAAATTTTCTCTCAATTTTCTCTTCGATCTTCATTGACAATCCAAGCTCATCTCAGGTAATTTTTATTTTTTTGTATTTTTATAGAGCTTAAATGGAATTCTTTTCGTCTTAATTTTGCATTTCTCTTATTCTTTGCCGATTCTGATTTTCCCCATAATTTCTGCAAAAATTCCAGATTTTTGGGGTTAAGAATTAAGAGCTCTCTTCCATTATTTATCTTCTAAAATTTTTAAGTCAGTTAGCTAATTTCTACAGATTCCAGGTACGCTTTATTCCCACTCTGTTCATTCAAAATTTTTTGTTCTTTTTCTGATTCCTTTGTGCACTGAGCTTCAATCAATAATTTATGTTGTTATTTGACATTGTGAATTGAGATGTGTTTCTTCTCTTGCTAATGGGTGTGTAAGATGAGAAAATTGTGCTAAAAATTTATTTTGTTAATTTTGCTCACCAGGTGCTTGATGAAATGCTTAAATGAGAAATTCACGTCAATTTTAGGACTATTAATGTGAAATTGCAGCATATTTGTTTAGCTTTTCTTCCCAACTCTGTTATTATGATATGTTAAGGTATTTTTCATATTTAGTTGGCATGAACTAGGTTGCTTGATCAGGCAAATAGGTCACTGTTGGCATGCTCACTGCTGTTTTGGAATTATCAACGAGTGGAATTTATCTGAATATTTCGTACCCTAAGCAATCACATTTTGAGCCTGATTTCACATGTGTTTTTGTGTTTGTTTACTCTTATAGCAGTGTTGAGTTGATGGTTGCTTTTAGAATTGAATTTGAACTTAGTGATCATTATGCTAGTTGGGTTGTGTTCTTGCATTTTGTCTTGAATTGTAGCTTGCTGGAAATTGGGATTTTGAGCTTAAGAATTCTAAACTGAATTGTTTTGATATAATTGGGGCATTATGCAATAGTATGAATATGGAAAGAAAATTTGCAAGTTAAATTCTAATTGCTTGAGGTTATGCTTAGCATTATTTTGTTTTAATGATGTTGCTGTTGCTTTAGTTTTAATTTAGATGCAATTGATTATTATACTTGATTGTTTTGAGGCAAATGTATGTTTGCTAGCTCCCGAATTGATGGGATTAGGATGAGTTGCAATGGATGTTAATTTTCTTTTTCAAATTCTTATTTACATGCAACTTTGAATCTTTCCTACATATTTTTGCTATGAATAGAGCATTGATTAAGCAAACCGTACATTTCTCTCTCTTATTTTCCATTAAATTGTATTTATATTATTTTTGGCATATACACTTCAAGGGTTAATTACTTGTGCTTATTTTTATTCTCCACCTTGTGCTTTTTATTTTTAATTTGTTTAAATTCTAACTTGCGCAATCTTCCAATTTTGATTATATTTGTGCATTGATTTTGTACTTTAATTTGTTTATACATTTGCCTTATGCTTAATTGTCCATATTTTGCATTTCATTAGCTAGAAAATTCTATTTAGTTGGCAAATTTCTGTTTTGAAGTTGTGGTGAGTTTTGTTATTATTCTTTCAATCTAGTCACATTTGTGGTTTTCACTTCATGAACCTAAGGATGTTTTGGATAAAGTTTATACTTTCTTTTTCAGGAACCATGGTTCGCAACAGAGATGAGCAACCATCAGCGCCCATTTCGCCTCCTGATTGGTTGACTCTAGTACAGCGCACTTTGTTCAATAAGCTGGTTGCAAAGATTATTATTTCTAGTAGGTTTATGAGTATGAAGACACTCATTGACCTGGGCATTCAAAAGAGGGTATTATCTTTGCTGAGGAACATTGGATGGGAGGAGTTCTTTTCTCTGAATGGTCCAACTCATCCTACGATAACATTGGAGTTTCTTAGTACCTTTCAGTACTCACAAAGGTTATGTACGGATGACGTAAATACCATTCAGTTTAGAGTCAACAATACTCCTTATTTTCTATCAATTTCTGACCTGACTAGATACTTGAGGTTACCAGTGGATGGAGAGGTGCACATTGTGGGTGATTCAGCTGCACATTGGGCTATTATCGGGAAGCCCAATATGGACTTTCATGCGAGAAACACCAAGTCAAAAAAGCTCCGCTCTCCAGTCTATCAGTACTTGCATAGAGTGATGACTTCTTCAGTGTTCATGTGACCAGGGTGTCCTAGCAATGTGACCACACCAGACTTATTTTTTCTTTATGCTATGGAGGCCGACATCTGAGTTAATGACGTACCTTAGTTGTGTAAGCAACTGAAGAGAGCCACCACTACTTCAGGGAAGAGGATCGGGATTGGTGGATTGATCACCTTGATCATGAGAGCCCTATATCTGCCTACTCCTGACATGGGACCAGCTTTGAGGTCATTGTACTTGATTGATGAGGAGGTAGTACTCAAGTGTAGGATTGCTATAGAGGATCCTTCTTCCGAGAGTGGATATAGACTTAGGAGAGCGGAGGAGATAGATGCCCATGACTCTGGTGATGATAGAGAGGGTGATTCTGATGATGGTGGCCACCAGCCAGTTGATCCCGATATTGATGCTCCACCACCACCTCCACCACAGAGAGCGATAGCCACTACTTCCAGTAGGAGGGTGAGACAGAGGAGTGACATTCCATTCTCCCCTCCAGATATGAGCCGCTATGCTCAGGGGCATGATGAGCCATCTTCTTCCACAGCCCCTCCACCCTCAGCTCCATATTTAGATGCTTCGATAGTCCAGACTTTGATTTCAGAGATGCGATCTATGACTACTACGATGACACGGTTTGAGGCTTCAATTAGCATGCTTCATGATTCCTTTAGTGAGTCGAGGAGGTAGCAAATAGCTTTCCAGGAGAGGGTTTGGGAGAGATTGGATGAGTTGAGCAGAGGATTGGCAGAGGTCAGAGCAGCTATCATTCAGAGTGACCAGTTGATCTCTGGCATGGACCTGTCAGTGCAGAGAGCTTAGGACCGTTTGTCTTCCATTGAGACTCAAATGGAGCAGGTGCGCTGAGATATGGTCCTAGGAGCTGAGCAGAGAGACGCATTCTTGGGAGCCTTTCAATAGAGGATTATTGCACAATTGGATAGGTTGAGCAGTGAGATTCATGGATTTTTTTATGTCACACCCCAAATCGGGCCTAGTCGGACTTGGCAAGTTAAGTCGGATAAGTGAAGGGTAATTCGGTAATTTGTGTATGAGGAATTTGGATAATAAGGACTTAATGGCAAGTAATTAATTAAGTATGTTAAGAAGAGAAATGTTAGAGTGTGCTTGTAGTGTATGGTTGTAGGGTGTTTGTTGGAGGTTTTTATCTAGTGTGTGTTGTTTGGTAACATGGCTAAAGGCAATAATATAGTGGATTATGTGTCTGGTACCTAAGATGGAAAATATCTACTCAAGTATTATATGGTGTATGTGAGAGTATGGTGCCAAGTTTGAAAGTCAAAGTGGGATTATTGTCCTATAGGAAGTTGCCAAGTGGAATGAGTAGGTGGAGCAATTAATGAAAAGGGAAAAGAAAGAGAAAAGAGGGAAAGGAAATCTGCCTCACGTCCCTCTCTCCTCTCCTTCTCGGTTTTCTTCTCTCTTTTCCTTGTTCATCCTCTACTTCATCTCCTTTCTTGGTGGCTGGTTTCTTGCAAGATCCTTGGTTGCTCTGTTTGAGTTTAGAGCAAGATTGAAGAGGTGAGCGTGGCATTTAGGGTTCCCTGCATTTTGAGTTCATCTCCTTCCTTCTCTTCTTTTGATTTTGTTTAAATAAAGGTTTTTGGATGAGTAATTTGTGGGTTTTGGTTTTGTGCAAGCTTTGGGTATCAAGAGAAGCTCAAGGGTAAAGAGAAGGTGAAGATGGGGTTTTGAAGCTTCAAAGAAATCAGGTTTGGGAGCTTTGATTTATGAAATTGTACTTGTGAGTTGTTGTGCCCAATTCTCACTTAGGATGTAAATGAGTTTGTATTATTTAAATCTCTGGAATCTTGAGTGTTTTGGCATGTGTATAGGTATGATTGATGTGGGTAGATGAGTAAGTAATGCATGATTAGGATTGAATTGAAGGTATGTGAGTTTGGGAATTTATGTGCCATTTATTTTGTGCATTTCCATGATTTTTGGTATCTTTGATGGAATTTCTGAGAAATTGATGTTTAAAGAGGTTCATGTTAGTACAAATGTTATGGATTTTGGTTGATTTAAGTGTGATGATTGATTGTTGAATTTTGGAAGTAAAAATTGAAGTTGTTGAGTTTAGGATTTACTTTGTGAGTTTAAGATTGTGATTTTGTGAGTTATGCATATATGAGTTTTGCTAATTTGTGGTTTCTATTTAGTTGGATTAATTGAATGATTAAGTATGTTATTGCATGTGGTGATTGAAGTTATTGAGTTTTTGCCTGGAAATTTCGTGGCCCTGTCACTATTAGTGACGACTGTCACGAGTCGTGATAGTAAGCCCCTGTCACTAGTAGTGACGATTGTCATGAGTCGTGACAGTAAGCCAAGCCCCTATCACTAGTAGTGACGACTGTCACGAGTCGTGACAGTAAGCCCCTATCACTAGTAGTGACGATTGTCACGAGTCGTGACAGTAACCTAAGCCCCTGTCACTAGTAGTGACGACTGTCACGAGTCGTGACAGTAAGCCTCTGTCACGAGTAGTGACCGCCTCCTCTCCCACAACATGTTTCTAAATGTCTTCTGTCTTGAATTTTTATGTTTTAATTCTTGTCCTTTGTTCATTTTAACTTATGTTCTGGTTTTTAATAGTTATTTAACGTCACCTCAGTTTTTAAGTTGTATTTATGTCATTTTTGATGGATGGAAGATCTTCTGGAAGGTAAGATGAGAATTGAATTATTTTGAGCCATTTTGGAGTTAATTCTTGGAATTTTGGGAATGGAAATTCACGATCCAGGTGAATTTCCCGTTCTCAATGTGTGTGTGACGTGACCAGCCAAAAGAGGCATGTCACGAGTGGTGACTGCCGTCACGACTCGTGACAGAGGAGGCCAGTCATGAGTAGTGACTATCAGTCACGACTCGTGACCGGCCAACCTTGTTGGTCACCACCCATTTTCTGGAATTTTTGCTCAGTTTTAACTTAAATGAATTTCGTATCTCTTCTAAATGAACTTATACTATTGTATGATACATGTCATACTTTTATGTGCTTTTATATAAGTGATACCATGATTCTTTAGATGAATTGTATGCTGTACTCTGAAACATGGATTGAATGGTATGCATGACTTGCTAGAGTCTAGCAAGTGGATAGTTAGGCATGCCTAATAGAGTTATGTGTAGCTGCAGCCATGTGTACGATTTGGACCCTAATCAGGTCCCCCGAATGGATCTTCGTGATCTTTCTGTTGAATCTTACTTAAGATTCTATGTGAAAATACTTTGGAACAAGAATAAAAAGATTGTTTTGATACCCTCGGGTATCTATGTGTTATGAGAATATTTCTGGTACCTCTGGGTATCTATGTGTACTCGTTATCCACTAGTTTGAGTCAGCAGGTATTCTGTTTGTTTTGCCTAATATGAACAAGAGAATGTGATATTCGAATGAGCATGATTCTGGACATGTGAATCGGTTATGTATCCGAATGTGATTATGAACCTCTGAATGGGTTGAGTATGACCTAAACATGTGAATTGGACATATTTATCTGCATATATATGTATATGTATATCATATTGTGAATGTATTGTATGCCGTCGATTATGGAATGTAAGTACTGGAACTAAGATGTGCATGGCTGTGACCATGATCTATCGAATGCCATGAATATACTTTATCATGTCATGCTTATAAGAATATGAATTAATAGGTTTTGAATACTATGATTAGTAAACACGTGTACAACCATGATTTTATACTATTGACTGTTATGGTGATGTATGTGAATCAAAATACGTATGAACGTGCTATTGACCTTGGAATGTTATATATATGGTGTTATATTGCATGCGCTCTCTCTCTCTCTCTCTAGTTTATCCTATTGTAGTGATTCAAGCGTGTGTTCATGTGTTTACATTTCAAGGCTTAATATTGTATGGATTAGAGTCGAGCAGTGGAAGTGTGGTGATTTGATGTTATACCTTGGGTTCCGTTTAGTGTATGCGTCTTGTGACATGATTAAAATATATGTTGATACCTGGTAACGATGCATGGTAGTTGAGTGTATTATTGCTTGGTAACTGTGTTGCATGAGAACGGGTTTTCACTAAAGTAACGGTACCTTGGTATGATATTTGCATGTGTAAATGTTCACGAGATTATATATGGGGAAGTGTTGCTAGCTGATCTCTCGGCGAGCCCGATAAGTATATGCATGAGAATTTGTATGTAGTTTTACATGAATATTTCTATCTACTGTGATCCTTTGTCTGCTTGGGGCTTTCCTTAATATGATATAAGAGTGTAGTATTTGGACGAATATGATATTGAGATGAACACTCAGGTAATTTGTATAAGTATGTGTGTATGATCTTCCGAATGCATGGCTTTTCTATGCAGGCTTGTATATCCATCTGTTATGGTTATTTGCATGTGCCATTTGCGTATGTGACTTGCTTTGGCGACCATTGTGAATGGTCGTCCATATTGCTTGTATGTTCTCCCCACTAAGCGTTTATCGCTTAGCACGGGCTCTTTTCCCGTGCAGGTGACAGGTTTGGTTCGGTTCGAGTCGAGCATCTGCAGGGTCGGCCACATAGGAGTTTAGAAGTTCTGTATTTTGTTATCAGCTTATGTAATTTTGGATTTTGTAATTCAGTAATGTTTTGTATATGTATAGATTTAAAGATCTTGATATAATTTTGGGCTATGTAAGTGTTTTTGAATATTAACGTTATGAATTATTTTTTTTTATATCTTTTCTGCCTATTGAATGCTTCCGCTGAATGAATGCTTGTGTGCATGATAGTATGCTTTCGCATAGTGCTCGTGTGTGTGTGCGCGATGGAATGCATGATCACTTTGTGCCCTCAAAAGTTTTTAATTTCCCCGTGTTTTTGCATGATTGTATGCCTTCGCTTAGCGTAAGTGTGCATGTATGTGAGTGAGCGTCGGTAGCACACCCGCGTCCTTCCAACGGGGACGTAGGGGGTGTTACATTTTACACCTGTTTCCACTGTATTTCCTCCACATTTGAGATGACCACCACATTGATATATTGTATATCTTTTAGGAAGTGATTCTTTCATAACAAATTTTGTAATCTATTTATTTTGTAGTTAATGAAATTGATGTAGTCAGGCAATGTATGATTTTATTTATTTTGTTTTATTTTTGAAATTGTGTGGCTGAGCCAATGCCGTGTGATAGGATAGACTTATTATATGTGTTGGCTATGAATCTCACAGATTTCAGAGTATTTCATTTTGCACAGTGATTATTGGATTTTTGCACAGGTTTTGAGTTTTCTTCATTTTGCACAGGTGGCATGCAGGAATTTTGCATTGTTTTTAGTTTTGCACAGTAATTATTTTATTTTTGCCATTTTTGAGATGATTGTAGTAAGTTTTAAATTGCTATGAGTTTTTGCGCAGCATGGGAGAAATTTTTTTTGAGAAATATTTTTATGTGCTTCACTTTCTTGCACTAAGGACAGTGCAACATTTTGAGTTTGGGGTGGAGTACCATTTCAATTTTTTAAGCCAAAATCAATTTCGTTTGGTTGTTTCTTTTTAGTTTGTTGTGTTTATTTTATATTTTTAGAATAACTTTTTAAATTTTTAGTAGTTTTTAATTAGTTTTTGTTTTGTTTGTGGTGTGTTTATACCAGGTTTTTATCTGGATATTGTTATGGTTGTTCTTATTGATTTAACCTTGATTTAAATTTTTATTTCATCCTAGTAGTTCTCAGTTGTGAATAATTTTGACCTCAATTTTAGAAATTTATGTTTCATTCAATTTTAAGTTGAGTGAGAAATAGTCTTATTTGTATCTTTATTTGCTAGACTGCATGTAAACCTTGATTATACTTTGCAATTTCTAAATTTTGAGCACTTTGGGCCTATTTTTTTTTTTAAATTTGAGAAAAATCTAGATGCAATTAGGGAATTAGATGAAAACTCACTAAGAGCACTAGAAACTTTCTGATTACCCATCGAAGCAACCCTTGGATGAGACATAACATAGAAAATGATTTAGGCAACCCTTCTTTGAATAGCTACTTTAAATGACTTTTCCTACCTAAATTTCATAGTCTCTTGTTAGCCCGTTGAGCCTATTATTTTAGTATGCTAAATGCGTGCTTGTTTTATTGTTACACATATTAAAACTACCTTTAGCCTTAAATGATTTTTTCCTCCCCTTAGAAGAGTGGCCACTCTAGTAAGGATGGGTTTGTATTTTGGGTGAAAGGGAGTTTAGTTTTTGTCAATTTTTGGTGTAATTTTTGTTTGAAGATTGATTGGTGCGTGTAATGGAGAGTTGAGCCCATTTAAAGAAATGAGTTTGGGGTTGACAAGGAGGTATGTGATTAAAGTTTTTTATTGGTCTTTTCAAAATTAGAGCTCAATTTTAGTTCGCGTTGAGATTTTTGGATTAATTTAGTACTTCATAAATTGTTAATGGTTAGTTGGTTTTTCCTAGCTAACTGAGCAAAATG
The DNA here is from genome assembly GCA_947683425.1 of Excoecaria cochinchinensis. Taxonomy (NCBI): domain Eukaryota; kingdom Viridiplantae; phylum Streptophyta; class Magnoliopsida; order Malpighiales; family Euphorbiaceae; genus Excoecaria; species Excoecaria cochinchinensis. The sequence goes on from CANTUQ010000116.1 coordinate 1,701,871, forward strand.
TGAGTTTGGGGTACAAAAGTTAATAACACTTGAACTAGAGTCTTGTGATGATCATTGTTAAATATTTTGTGGCATCTATTATTTTGAGCTAAGTTTGATGAATTAAGGTGTCTTTAAGACCAAATTTGTTTTGATGGTATGTAATTGGGTTGGGAATATTCATTAGTACAGTTGGGTGATTGTGGTTTTGTTTAGGTAGTGGCCATTTTTCTCTAGTGACTTGATCTTCCTTTGTTAGCTAATCTTCCTAAGCCTAACGTTACAACCAAAATGTAAGACCTATTGATTCTTTGTTTTGTCTTGTCCAATTTAGTGGAGATGACCTTCTAGTAAGGTTTGGTACGTAAGAAGAGGCATATGGTGTTTCTTGAGCTTTAAGTGAAAAGCCATGAATGCATTCGTGCATTTGAGTTGATTTTTGTTCCCAATATTGTATCTAGAAGTTTTGTTTTTAAATGATAAAAATTATGTTTTGGCCTTTGGCACACACACACAGAAATTGTTTAGTATATTCTTGTGTTTATTTGTTATTTAGTAAGCATTGGTATTTACAAGCCTATCTTCTTGTTCCTTAATTGAGAATGATTCCTTATTTTCTTTTGTTGAGATTGAAATGATTGAGAATGTGGTTCATTCAGTTTACTCGAGGACGAGTAAAGGTTTGAGTTTGGGGTAGTTGATAAGTTGCAATTATACTAATATTTTAGATTAATTCTTGGCATAATTATGTGTTTTATTTATTTAATTTTAATTTTAATTAGTTAGTTTTTGTAATTTTATTAGTTTATAATGTTTTTATAACTTTTAATAAGATTTGGGATGTTTTTAGGTGTTTTATTTTAATCCGGAGCTAAATGGGAGGTTCGGGGTTGATTTTAGAAGCAATTGGTAAAAGAGGGCAAAATTTGCATAAAGCACAGCCGTGCCTTTCAATAGCATAGCTGTGCTTTCGAAGGGAACGCGCATCAGCGTGAACAGCCGACGATATAGCTATGCTTGCTCGCAAAGCACAGCTGTGTCACGCAGTAGGAGGTGCACGTACACGAAGCAGCGACACGCAGTTTCTCGCTCAACAGCGCAGCTGTGCTTATGCAAGAAGCACAGCTGTGCTGCACCTTTTCCCACCAGTTATCGTGCACATGACGCAACCCTAAAAGTGCTACTTACTCACGGACACAGCTGTGCTTTTCTTCTAATTTAAAATGAAAGCGCCGTTCATCTTAAGGGGAGGCTGGTTAGACTTAGTTTTGATTATTTTTCTTTTAGTTTCCAGCATTATTTTCATTTTATTTTTAGGTTTTTAATTTTTATTTTAATATGCTGTTTTAGTTTAGATTTAATTTTGAATTGCAATTTTATTCTTAAATAATTTAGATCAATTTAGCTTAGATTTATATTTTGGGGATTCAAGTGGATTCCAAGGTTGAAGAACAAGAGCTTCAAGATCTATTTTTTCTCTCATCAAGGGTGTATTCTAAACTTTAATTTTCCATATTTTTTGTTTATATTATTGATGTTAGAGTAATTATTCATGCTTAGGAGTTCTTGAGTCATATTTGTATTTTGGATATTTGGATTTAATGAATATTTTCATGATTTCTTTTATTTCTCTCGTTATATTTTCTGCATTTATAATGATCATTGGGTTTGGTTATGATTCAGTCCGGAATGATGATTGATTTCAAATCTGATTTTTGTTGTAATTTGTTTATGCTCAGTTTTCTATCATTTTTGGTGTATCTTTTAGACGACTCCGTTTGGGAATCTAGAAGTACATAATTTTATGATTTAAAATTAGAGTGAGGAGTGAAATATTTGTGTTTTGGGTTATTTGACTCCGTATTGGGAAAATAAATCGAACTTAGGATTTTAGACCCGTGCATAGGCTAGTTATCTGGCTGACTTCGGTTTGGGATGTCATATAATTAGAGTGCCTGACTCCATTTGGGAAGCTTGGGTTTAGTTGGGTTGTCAAGAATTTCATGTTTATATTGTTTTACCAATTTCCAATTACATTTATGAGGATAGAATCTCCTAAGCATTTAATTTCATCCTTGAGTAATTTCTTGATGAACAATTTTATATTTAATTGTTAATTTATTTTCTTGTTTAGCTTAGTTTTCTCCACCAAACAAACCGGGGACATCTCAAATTCACTCACCTCTAGATATTTAACTTGACAATCCTTTTTCCCTTGGGTACGATAACTTGGGGTCCTAACTATACCCTACTTTATTACTTGTCGATTCGGTACACTTGCCGAACACGTGTCACTTACTTGTGTGATATCTCTTATTATTTCATTATGCATAATCATGATCATGACTCATCCCTATTTGATATTGATTCAATTGATGTTACTCCATTTAATCTCAGAACTTTGGAAAACCTAAAGAAAATCTTGATAGCATCTAATGTAACTCCGGAAGAGAGATCAAAATTTGAGAGAATTAAAATAAAATGTGAAAAAGTCTTTGCCTGAACCTATAAAGACATGCTAAGAGTTGATCGCGGAATCACCAAGCACACCATTCCAACATATCCTGATCATGGACTAGCCAAGTAGAAGCCCATAAGACTTAGGCTAGAATGGGCAGAGAAGGTTAAAGAAGGGATCCACAGGTAGAGATGAAGCCAAAATTTCTTGTCGAAGTTCAACACCCGACTTAGTTGGTTGGCATCATCCCAATAGTCAAGAAGAGCGAAAAAGTATGAGCTATCAGGATATAATAAAGCTTGCCCGAAAAAAAAAAAAGAAGAAGAACATAAAAAAAACACAAAAAAAAACATAATGAAAAAAAAGGGAGAAGGAAGGAAAAGAATCAATATGTAGATCTAAAAATAAAAGGAGAAAAACAGTTTGGGGGCAAGCTTTGTTCAAATCCCATTGATCTACACATGCACGTACTTTGCCATTTTTCTTGACTTTCGAAAAGGACCAAAAGGATTCTATTGATTTACAATGCATACGGGTTACTCGAGTTTTGGAATAGACATTATAGGGGAGGTGCGCCCTATGGTCTCCAATATACAGGGTCATCAAAAAGAATTCGATATATCGATATGGTCTCCCACACCACGCAGGGTTCAAGGACGGAAGGATAATTTATAGATAAGGCTAGGGAGTTGCTCCAGAGGTATGATATTAAAGACCACAAGTCCTCCCTGGATTGCCCTCAAACCAATGGGGCAGGAAAGGCTGTTAATAAGGAGATCTGGGTCAAGATGGTTCGAAACTACAAAGATCACGTAGAGAAATGGCCCTTTTGCACTTTGAGGTTAGAGAACCACTATCGGAACCTCTATGAGAGTCACATGCGCAAAAGCAGTGATGGCCAATTAAAGTAGAGCTCAAATCTTTGAGGACATTCATGGAAGCCCAGATTTCGGAAGCCGACAGGGCATAACAACGGCAGCAGCAGTTAAACACTTCAGACGAGGACATGTCAGGGGATTACCGCCACAGTCAGATCTGTCAAAAAAACACTCTGCTCAATCATCCAGGAAAGAAGTCAGAAAGCATCCAATGAAAGAGGGAGATTTAGTCTTTAAGTAAATAAGACCAGATGTTCCAGACAAATAAGGCAAATTCAGACCAGTGCAGGAAGACCCATTTTTTCTCCAGAGATTGTTATCCAAGGAAGCAGCAACAGATAGTGATGAAGACTACTTTGAAGAACCGGTCAACATTGACAGACCTAAGAAGTTCCATGGTTAAAGACTAAAAATCAAAAGAAGAGAATAAAAGCCCCGCGGGTCGAAAATCGAAAAAAGGCGGCCTTGCTAAAAATGGGCGCCTCGTCAAGGTGAAAACCGAAGAAAGGCACCCTGGGCAAAAATTAGAGCCTCGAGAGAAAATGTCCAATCAAGAAAACCCGAGAGGGCTAATTAGAGACAGGAGTTTGATGCTTACAAGATATACTCTGAGATTAGATGTAGTTTTGCATTTTGAATCGATGTTAGATAATGATCATGTATAGAGAAATCATACTGAAATGTACACAATCTTTCAAAATACATGTGTTCATTATTTTCTAGTTCATTTATAAAAAGAGAAATATCATTTATTGCTGAATGCATGAAATCTAAATTGCTACACTCTGCTACTGCTCTCACCATCCGAATGTCTAAGTCGATGAGTTTTAGTATCGATTGCGGGACTATGCACCTATCTCTTGAATGCATTAGTGGAAGTGAAAGAACAACCCCCAATAGATGGCATAATAGTCTTCACCGATAGCTCGTCTAGAGGCTGTGATTTTGGAGGTAAGAGCTGAAGATAAAGGTCCACCTTGGAAAGATAGGGATGCCTCACTACATCATTAATCCCTCTGAACTATCGAGCTCAATGGGTGGTAATGTAAAAAGCAGCCTCATGAAGCCCTACGGAACCCGATCCTCATCCACCACCTTACCCAATCTAGCAACACATTCACCAAGAGAGGCAAAGGAATGCAATCGATGCTTAGGGAGAAAATGCCTCAGTGAATAATTGTCGATTACTCTAGAAGGGGGCTCTAATAGTAGCTTCAACTTTTCTTGCAGTCATGCCCTTAAAAAAAAAAGAAGGCTGTTAGAGATGAAAACCGCAATTGGCTCTCTAAGCAAAAGTTAGGCCAAAGGGCAGGGAGAAAACCTGGAAACAGGCAGTTTGTCCTACAAAAAAAGATGAATAAAAGCCGCTGGAGTGGGTTGGGTCAATTCTAGGCAAAAATTAGGCATAGGGTTATGTGGAAATCCCCAAAGGGACGCATTTCTCGCTAAGAAAAGCTAGTGTGAAAATCCACAAGGGACGCACTACCTTTAAAGCAATGACTTTTGAAGTCTGGAGCGATAAGGCGGTATTACTTTGAATAACTTCCCTTTAGGCAGGTAGTGCATAATGCAGAACTTAATTTAGAGTCCTGGGGGCAATATGCTCATTGACTGGGGGGCAAAGATGCATGCGGGTCAGTTCTCTTTGAAAAGATTATGGGTCAGAGTCCATCAAGCCAAGACGATGATTTTCTAGATTCTTAGGGGCATCAGACAACATGAGCAGTGGAGCAGCACCCTCAACAAATCCCTTAGCCACCTAGGATGTGATCTATCCATTTTTGCATCTCACATGCATCTTGCATGCATAAATCTCTTGCATATCCCCCTGTATAGCTTTACACGTACATAGCCTTTTATGATACCCGACATGTATTCGCATATGCTTGAGCTTGGTATATATTTTGCATATGCGATTCTTCACGCACATTCCATATACATAATCTTTGCATAATTCTTTGCACATGTTTTCAATCCTTTACACGTGTAATTGCGCACACATAATTTTTTTACATTAATTTTTTGTGTGTGTTTCTTGTATATAGTTTTATATGTATATTTCACACACATTAATTCCATACACACACACAATATTTTGTATATGTTCCTATGTACATTACTCAGGGGAAAAGGTCCGAATAAACCTCATGCGCAAAGATAATCCAAGAGATGGGTTCAGCTTAATATTGTCAGACACTATATTTGGCATAAAGTCAGGTGCATCTGTATAGATGGGGAATGCCCAGAACAAATAAGCTTATTCATACACACCATGCTAGGGGCAATCAGGTAAGTTTCTCTATCATAAGATGTATACTCACACACATCACACAATAAGTGTACAAAATCCAACTTCAAATGTACAAATGGTACAAATTCTCAAACAAAAACAACAAAAACAAACAAAACAACAAAAACAACAAACAAAAAACAAACAAAACAAAACGAAAACAAAAAGAAAAAGATACTTTCAAGGCCTTGAAAATCCTACATACTGTAAAAATTCAAATACATCCAAAATGTGAAAATCCCAAAAATTTACAAAAATCATGTTAAGAGACACAAAAGACATTAAAATCTATTTGCCTGCAGGCAAGCAACAAAACCTCCAATCTAATTTTTTTCTGAGGGGGCTCCAATCTAATTTTGTCTGAGGGGTCTTAAATCCAATTTCCTCTCTAGGGGCTCCAATCTAATTTTCCTCTGAGGAGGCTCAAACCTATTTGCCTTTCTGGAGGCTTGACATCAAAGTATCTCACCCTTTAAAGAGGCATACAGGTCTTTTCAACAAGGAGGCTCTGATTGGAGATGATAGAGGGATCAATATCTGGTATATCACAGTTGATAAGGGATCTCTAAGAGGATGATGTCCAAACTTTGCAAGAAGATGATATCCACACTTTGGATGCCTGGAAGATGACTCGAGGCAATCAAGGGGAGGATGTTCATATTCCACAATTCCTTCTCTAGGGGAACAACCAATCGTCTTTCAGGGGGCACCCATCTGACATCGACCCCAACAGGTATGTACTGCCACAGGTAACCATCTCTTTTATATACCCGTCACATTTGCTTTTCCCTTTTATGTAGAGAAAAAAAAAGAATAAGAGGTTCAGGATAAGCGCCAACAAAGAAAACGACGAACGAGTCATCATGCCGACCCTACGATGGTCAATGGTTAGACACTGGGCAAACCGGATGGTGGTTAGCAAATCAGACACTACATCATTTAGATAATGGTTAACAGGTAGAAACCAAGCAGACCTGATGGAGTTCAGCAAATCAAAAGTCGTACCTTACAGGCCGGATGGGGGTCGAAAAGTTAAAAATCACACATCTTGCAAATCGGATAGGGGTCAGCAAATCAAAAGTCATACCTTACTTGCCGGATGGTGGTTAGTAAATCAAAAGACACGTCTTATAGATCGGATGGGGGTCAGCAAATCAAAAGTCATACCTTGCTAGCTGGATGGAGGTTAGTAAATCAAAAGACATGTCTTGTAGATCGGATGGAGGTCAACAAACCAAAAGTCGTACCTTACTGGCCGGATGGGGGTCAAAAAGTTGAAAATCATACATCTTGCAGATCGGATGGGGGTCAGCAAATCAAAAGTTGCACCTTGCAGACCGGACAGGAGTCAAAAAATTTAAAATCACACGTCTTGCAGATCGGATGGGGGTTAGCAAGATCATATCGTGCCCAGAAGAGGCCAGTAAAACAAAAAATTCAATCACATGCCTTGCAGATCAGATGGGGGTTAGTGAGGACATTGCGCGAGCCGAGACGAGGCCAGCAGAGCATATGCGGTAGAACAGATCGTAATGAGATTGTGGTTAGAGAACACTACATCTCACAGACACTGCACGAGCTGAGATAAGGTCAGTAGAGCAAATGCGGTAGAACAGATCGCAACAGGATTGTGGTTAGAGAAGACTACTTCTCACAAACATTGCGCGAGCCGAGACGAGGCCAGCAGAGTACATGCGGTAGAACAGATCACAATGGGATTGTGGTTAGAGAACACTACATCTCATAGACACTGCGCAAGCCGAGATGAGGCCAGCAGAGCACATGCGGTAGAACAGATCTCAATGGGATTGTGCTTAGAGAACACTACATCTCACAGACACTGCGCGAGCCTAGACGACGCCAGCGGGGCACATGCAGTAGAACAGATCGCAATGGGATTGTGGTTAGAGAACACTCCATCTCACAGACACTGCACGAGCCATGACGAGGCCACCAGAGCACATGCAGTAGAACAGATCGCAAGGGGATGGTAGCTAGAGAACACTGCATCTCTCAGACACTGTGCAAGCCGAGATAAGGGCAGCGGGACAACTGCGATAGAACAGATCGCAACAGGATTGTAGTTATATAACACTGCATCTCACAGACACCGTGCAAGCCGAGATGAGGCCAGCGGAACACCAGCGATAGAACATATCTCAACAAAGGTTGTAGTTAGAGAACACTACATCTCACAGACACCGTGCAAGCCGAGAAGAGACAGTGGGACACCAGCGATAGAACATATCGCAACGGGATTGTGGTTAGATAATACTGCATCTCACAGACACCGTAAAAGCCGGGATGAGGCCAGCGGGCCACATACGATAGAACAAATCGCAAGTGGGTTGTAATTTGAGAACACTACCTCTCACATCAATCAGACGCCATGCAAGCCGAGACGAGGCTAGCGGTGCACATGCAATAGAATAAATTGCAATTGGGTTGCAGTTGGATAACATTACCTCTCACGACAGTCAGGAATCGTGTAGGCCTAGACAAGGCCAGCAGGTTGAAAGTGATTGAATGACTCGTCAAAGGGTTGCAGTAAAATACACTACAACTCGGCAGCGAGGGGTCACCAGCTTGAACACCCCGCAGAAGGCAAAGGGCTGCCTCAAGTACGCATCTCTTTCCTTTTTCTCTAAATTTTGGCTCATCTAGGCACTAGTGCACTAGTTTCTCCAAAATTGGGGGCAACTGTAGACACCGGGTCCTGAGGCAGCCCAAATTAGAGTTACCCAATGATGATAAGATGCCTGTTCACAGGCAAAAAGGTTAAAAGTGATGATTTTCCTGTCAAATTTGCATTTTAGAGTAAAAAAAAAATATTTTGAAAAATGGGGTTTAGAAATTATAGTATTTTTAGTTAAATTTAAAAAAAAAATTATTAATTTTGCGAGTGTCGGCGCCTGCACGCGGAGCTCCATCGCACGAGCGACGCGCGGCCCGTCTCGCGCGCGGCCCATCCGGCGTCGGTCGCTCCAGTCCCACCGAAAACGCCCAGTTTCGCCCAAGATTGATTGTTTTCCCTTTTTTTTCACCCAAATTTGGTTTTTTATCCCATTTTTTAGGGTTTTTAAGGGTTTTTTCCATTTTCAAAATTCAAAATAAATAATATCTGATTTAATTAAGGTTTTTTCATTAATTCGTTAGGTTTTAATTTTTTCTTCATATAAATAGAAAATGATGAAAGTAAAAAGGGGGGGATTGATTTTTTCTCTTCTTCTTTATCTTCAAAAAATTCTCTCTAAATTTTTCTTAGGTTTTTCCCCATATGGAAATTAAAAAGTTAAAGTCTTCACTTTTTTTATTCAATAGAATTTCTTCTAAGAATTTTAGATGGACTTTTGTTGATGAAAATTAATTTTGAGACAAATAAAACAATATTTGCTCTCAAAATTCAATTTTTTACTTGTTATTTGATTTATTTGTTTTTAATTTCACCTTTTTCAAAGATTTTTTTTCTTTGAAAATTTTTTATGAAAGAAATTGGTTTTGAGGCAAACAAAATAATTATTTGTTCTTAAAATCCAATTTTTTCATTTGATATTCTAAAAATAAGATTTTGTAACTTTTTTCTTGGAATAAAATTCAAATTTTTATCATCTTTAATTCTAGTTTTGCAAACAAAGCAAGGAAATCAATTAGTTTTTTTCTCTCATCGAATCCGAACTCTGAGGGTAAACATTCTGGTCTCGATCTCTTTTTTTATTTTCGTTTATTTATTTTTGCTCATATTTAATTAATTAACATGTAAATTTTTATTTATTTGTTGTATTTATTCAATTGTGTATATATTTGTGTTATCTAATTTATTTAATCAATTTGTTTATTTATTCAACTATTTATTTCATTTTAATTTCTTATTTTATTCAATTATTTTTATTTCTCCTACACAATTTGTTCTTTTTTATTTATTTAATTACTCATCATTCTTTTATTCATCATTATTTTTTATCATTCTTTTTATTGTTACTGTTATTTATTCTATTGTTTGTATATTTGATGTATTTAATATGTTCATATATTATTGTTATCATTATTATTATTATCATTATTATATATTATCATTATCATGTTTTGTTATAACTTACTTTCATGTACTTTATTTCAATTTCGCACTTGCTTACCGCTTTTCTTGGATGGACAACCCGCGCTTTAATTAAATTGTACTGAATTAAATGATAAATGGGATGAAACGCTAAATTCAAAATTCAATTATAAACTTAACCAAGGTATGAATAAATGGGAAGTCCCGAACCTTCTCTGGTCTTTGGGCTCAACGAGGCGAGAGGGCCATCTCAATATTCTATTGGGGTGGGGCCTCCAAGATACCTCTTGCGTCCCAAAAAAAGGCTCATCTTGCATAGTACTAGGCTCCACTAGGCAAGAGGGCCATCCTAATGTTCTATTAGGGTGGGGCCTCCAAGACAACTCCGGCTTGCCCAAAATGGACATAGCAGCGCAGTTTTAGGCTCACTGAGGCTAGACGACCTTTCCTAATATTTTATTGGCTGAAGACTCTAAGAAACTTCCTTGTTGCCCAAAATGGATGCACTTGTAATTTCTTACAAGTTTTTATGAAACTCCTCCCGAAATCCCTAAAAGCGGGCATTCGGGGAGCCCGTTGTTGGGCGTGCCACAACCGAGCTTTTAGGTCGGTAGAGAAACTCTCCGTCGTGCTCGCAATAGAGGCACTTCACACTGAGAGCTTGAATGGTCGAGCTCTGTCATGCTCGTGATAGAGTCGATTTTCTAGCTCCACTAGCAAAAAATCTGCAGAAATCTCAATCCCCAATCATCCCCAACGTGCAGTTCATCCATCTAAACTCAACCCAAACATCAATAAGCATTCAAAACATATCAAGTGACACAAAACCCAAGTTTTATACCAATAATCATAAATTAAAACATAAAAATAAACATATCAAACCACAAATTCTTAAACCAAGAAAGTTTGCCCAAAGTCATGTAAAATCATACCCAAATTCACTTTCACTTTCAAAATCACCAAACAAATTCACTTCCACAATACACACTTCAATCAAACACACATATACACACTTTCACATTCAATTTCCAAAAATTAAAACACTAAATCTATAATAGATCAAAACTATGCAATTACAAACAAATTCCCAAACCTCAAATCCTAAGCTCTTTGAACGTCAATTGGCGACACTACTACCGGCAATCACCTTTCCTTTCGGATCCTTAGGAGGCTACTCTGATCAATCAAACCCAAAACAAACAAAACTCAAAACCCTAAATACATAAACACACACACCAACGGGTAACACTAAAAGGAAATAGGAAGAAGAAGAAGAAGAAGAAGAAGAAGAAGAAGAAGAAGAGCAAAACTTACTTAATTAGTTCTAGAATTTGCCAAATCAAAACACAAATCACCAACTCAAAGAGATGCAAGTGAGCAAGGAGGAATAGGAAAAACAAAGAAGAAGAAGAGTTGTGGAAGAAGAAACAGGAGAGAGGGGTAGATTTGCTCTCTCTCTCATTTTCTCTTTCCAAGTCTTTTATAGCCACTTCCCTCTTTGACTCTCTCTCTCTCCTGCCACTTGTTAATAATCTATGTTGAGTTTGGCAAATTCCTCCTCTAATACTTCTTATTCTCCTAACTACACAAACACACCACACAATAAATAAATAACATACAATTATGCCCTTAAAACTTAATAAATCATGCAAAGACACTCTGACAGACACACACACACAAGCTCAAAACTACTAGGGTGGGAATTGGGGTGTTACGACTCTCCCTTCCTTAAAAGAATTTCGTGATCGAAATTCTCCCCTGAACTGAACAAATACGGATACTGAGATCTCATCGCTGACTCCGGTTCCCATGTAGCTTCTCATACGACTAATCCGGCTGAAACCTCACATCCTGAACCGATAGTACATGAAATGCATCTGAACTATACCGACAAAGCATTGATACGTGGAATACATCATGCAATTTGGGTAGTTCAATCAGCAAGGCCAGCCGGTAGGTAACTGGTCCGATTCTATCCATAATCTCATAAGGGCCTATAAACCTCGGGCTCAACTTCCCTTTTTTTATCGAAATGGAGAACCTTACGCCAAGGTGACACTTTCAAAAAAACTTTATGTAACACCCCGGCACCCCCGTCGGAAGGATGCCGGTTGCCACTCGCACAAATACATTTACATACTCATGCATGCTAGAAACAATTACATATAACTATAAAGATGTCTAGTCCTTATATAAATAATCATATAGCTTTACAAAAAGGGATTTGTAAATATTAAACATATACATATAGAAAATCATCCTTAATAAAATTACATTTTCCCAAAACCAGGCCCCATATACAAAAATACAGCGGAAGACAAAATAACTCCAAATAAAGACTTCTACTGGCCGACCTGCAGATGTCTGACTCCAAAAAGAACCTGCCAACTACACGGGAAAAGAGCCCGTGATAAGCGATAACGCTTAGTGGGGAGGAACAACACATGCATGTACATATAATTGCATTAAACATATATGTAAGCTAAAATAATAACAAAAGCATATAAACATATACTACTCATGCATATAACAGTTGTTCATCATACTCAAGTATATCAGAAAAATAACCATTCATATCCAAGTAATCATTATTCATATGCATCTTCACATTACGATTATTGACCATTTATGTTTGAATACAAGTATTACATTTCATCATGTCATAACGCTTATACATATACATGTAACATATATTCATTTCATATAAATAACGGCTGCATAAATTAAACTCATATAATAACTTCAAGTAAAAGCCTGATTACTCGCTAACTAGTGGATACGGGTACTAATGATACTGATAGGACATAGTATCCCAAGCAAATGGAGACATGAGTCTCAAAACATTTGATAATCATGTATACTCGAAGGTATACCAGAGACCGAGGACTCATACATCTTATATAACCCAAACGGGGCCCGAATCAAAGACCCAAATGGGGCCCACATGAAACAATTAAAATACAGCAGCTGCACACACACCCTGACCCTTGATAAGCGCTTATCTATTCACTAACTATGACTACCAGGTTCAAATAACAACTCAATCATGATCTAAAATAATTATCATATAACTGAGGATAAATCAAGTCTAAACCATGCATAATCCAAATTATATTTAATCATAACACATTGAGTTCAACGGCTAAAGCATAATAATGCATTCAGACATCAACCATAGTATTCAAATAAATTTCGTATAGCAAAATACCAACACATGCTGAGTTCATAACTTAAAGCATAAATGACTTATTCCAAAATCAATTAAAGCATTCCATAAATTTAGCATAACAAAACATACCATTAAATGGTGTGAGATATGTAAAATGTCACTAAATAATATTTAAAACCAAACATAAGTAAAGAAGGAGTGAAAAAGAAGAGGATAAAAAATCAGCAAATTTGGGGGACTGTAGCGCTTTATACGGCGGTATGACCAATCCATACCGCCGTGTAAGGCACCTTACACGGGGGTATGGTATAACCCATACTGCCATGTAAGACAGCTTATACATGTACCAGCATAGGCATTTTACACGGCGGTAAGGGGAAATCCATACCCCCGTGTGGAACGCTCAGCACAAAACGCTTCCTGGGCAGTAGCGTTTTATACGGCGGTATGGGTATCTCCTTACCGCCATGTAAAACCACGGCCTTGCATTGTCTGAGGAATGTCCTCAATTCACATGGCGGTGAGCCAATTCCTTACCACCGTGTGACTTCTGGAAATTCCAGAAATTGCAGAAACATTCCTATTCCGAACTCAAAACCACATACATCACAATATATACATTACAAACCATAAAATCGACCCAAGAACTTACCTTTCCAGCTCAACTCACAAACACCCTTGCAATAACATACTTAATCATTCAATTAATCCAACCAAATAGGAACCACAAATTAGCAAAACCCATATATGCATAACTCACAAAATCACAATCTTAAACTCACAAATTAAATTCTAAACTCAACATACTCAAAACCCCAAGTCACATACACCATTTAAGCACCAAATATCATGCAAATTCCAGAATTTCAAAAACACACAAATCATCAATACATAAAATTTCCCAAATAAATCATGTATAAACTCATATCAACACTCAAATTTCTGGAAATCACATACAAATACACATTCACGATCCAAGAAGAATTAGGGCAGAGACAACACAAAACTCAAATGCAGAAATCAAACTCCCAAACCTGATGCCAAAACTCCTTTTACTTCAAAATCCAATATTTTCTTTCCCTTTGTCCTTCTTTCTCTCTTCAATCACTTGCATAAAGCAACCAAATACAACCCATGCAAAAACTGCTAAACAACTAAATATAAACCCAGAAGAAGATGAAGATGAAGAACCCAAAGAAACTTTTAGCTACTTACCTCTTGGAACCCCTCAAAACTTAAAACCCTACCTCAAGAAATGGAGGATTACACATGCAAGCTTGAGAACAGAAAATGGAGAAGGGAAAGAGCAAGAAAACGTGAGAGAGAGAGTAGGGAAGAGGAGCAAAATCAGATAGCTTCTAAGAGAAGCTAAAATTTCTGCCTCCTTCTCTCCCCATCATGCACAAACTCACTTATCCACATGGCACTCATGCATTGGACCCCTTATTCCACTAGCTACACTTTTTCCATCTGCTCGTTGCACAACTCTTTAAGTCCTTACAAATTACCAATAGGTCACTAAAAGAAAATTTTGTCATTTAATACTTTTAATCCTTTGTAATTAAGTCCTCCTCTCCTTGTAAAATTACTCAATTGCCCTTAATAAATCAAATTAACATGAAATTTCTACTATGCCATATTTGGGATGTGACAACTCTCTTCTCCTTAAGAAATTTTGTCCTCGAAATCTCCCTGCTAATCACTTACATCCCAAATACTAAAACAAAACTCAATCAGAATTAACAAAACAAAACTTACCGGAAGATTCTACGGGCTCATTTACTTCTTGGCTACTCGTGATAAATACTCTGGCTGGAACTTCAGAAGCATCTAACTTCGTGACTGATTTCGATGATACTCGAGTAGCTCTAAGCAATTCCTCTACATCTTTTCTGGCTTGCCGAGCTAGATTCTCACTCGTCTTAGGGCAATTGACAAGCAAGTGTTCCTTGCTGCCACACCTTAAGCAGGCTCCAGTAAGCTTCCTACACTTACCCTAGTGTTGCCTCTGGCAGTGTTGACATTTCGGTGACTCTCGAGGTCTCTTGTCCACTTTTGCTTCTACACCAGATACTTTTCTCTTTTCCCCTCTCCTTTTCACAAAATTCGTAGAAACTTGAGGGGCCGTCAATCTATCCAAGATCCGAATCAACCCTTGCACAATTGTTGAATTACCAGGAGTAATACCAGAACTTTAAACTGAAGGATGCCCCAAAATAGGCTGCTCAACTCTAACCCGATTCACACTACCCTTCGCCTTGCCCACATTTTCACTCATATCAGACTCCATCTAGACACTACACAAAACAAAATCTGCATTAGGCCACGACTTTAGACAGACTCTCATGTAAAGACTCTATACTCAAATAATCACATAGGACCAGAACCGACCAAACCTGGCTCTGATACCAAGCTGTAACACCCCGGCACCCCCGTCGAAAGGAGGCTGGTTGCCACGCGCACAAATACATTTACATACTCATGCATGCTAGAAACAATTACATATAACTATAAAGATATCCCGTCCTTATATAAATAATCATATAGTTTTACAAAAAGGGATTTGTAAATATTAAACATATACATATACAAAATCATCCTTAACAAAATTACATTTTCCCAAAATCAGTTCCCATATACAAAAATACAGCGGAAGATAAAATAACTCCAACTAAAGACTTCTAGTGGCCGACCTGCAGATGTCTGACTCCAAAAAGAACCTGCCACCTACACGGGAAAAGAGCCTGTGCTAAGCGATGACGCTTAGTGGGGAGGAACAACACATGCATGTACATATAATTGCAATAAACATATATGTAAGCTAAAATAATAACAAAAGCGTATAAACATATACTACTCATGCATATAACAATTGTTCATCATACTCAAGTATATCAGAAAAATAACCATTCATATCCAAGTAATCATTATTCATATGCATCTTCACATTACGATCATTGACCATTTATGTTCGAATATAAGTATTACATTTCATCATGTCATAACGCTTATACATATACATGTAACATATATTCATTTCATATAAATAACAGCTGCATAAATTAAACTCATATAATAACTTCAAGTAATAGCCTGATTACTCGCTAACTAGTGGATACAGGTACTAATAATACTGATAGGGCACAGTATCCCAAGCAAATGGAGATATGAGTCTCAAAACATATTATAATCATGTATACCCGAAGGTATACCGGAGACTGAGGCCTCATACATCTTATATGACCCAAACGGGGCCCGAATCAAAGACCCAAATGGGGCACGCATGAAATAATTAAAATACAGCAGCTGCACACACACCCTAACCCTTTATAAGCGCTTATCTATCCACTAACTATGACTATCAGGCTCAAATAACAACTCAATCATGATCTGAAATAATTATCATATGACTGAGGATAAATCAAGTCTAAACCATGCATAATGCAAATTACATTTAAGCATAACACATTGAGTTCAACGGCTAAAGCATAATAATGCATTCAACCATCAACCATAGTATTCAAATTCATTTGGCATAGCATAATACCAACACATGCTGAGTTCATAACTTAAAGCATAAATAACTTATTCCAAAATAAATTAAAGCATTCCATAAATTTAGCATAACAACACATACCATTAAATGGTGTGAGATATGTAAAATGTCACTAAATAATATTTAAAACCAAATATGAGTAAAGAAGGAGTGAAAAAGAAGAGGATCAAAAATCTGCAAGTTTGGGGGACAGTAGCGCTTTACACGGCGGTATGACCAATCCATACCGCCGTGTAAGGCACCTTACACGGGGGTATGGTATAACCCATACCGCCGTGTAAGACGGCTTATACAGGTACCAGCAGAGGCGTTTCACACGGCGGTAAGGGGAAATCCATACCCCCGTGTGGAACGCTCAGCACAAAATGCTTCCTGGGCAGTAGCATTTTACACGGCGGTATGGGTATCTCCTTACCGCCGTGTAAAACCACGGCCTTGCATTTTCTGAGGAATTTCCTCGATTCACATGGCGGTGAGCCAATTCCTTACCGCCGTGTGACTTTTGAAAATTCCAGAAATTGCAGAAACACTCCTATTTCGAACTCAAAACCACATACATCACAATATACACATTCCAATCCATAAAATCGACCCAAGAACTTACCTTTGCAGCTCAACTCACAAACACCCTTGCAATAACATACTTAATCTTTCAATTAATCCAACCAAAGAGGAACCACGAATTAGCAAATCCCATATATGCACAACTCACAAAATCACAATCGTAAACTCACAAATTAAATTCTAAACTCAACATACTCAAAACCCCAAGTCACATACACCATTTAAGCACCAAATATCATGCAAATTCTAGAATTTCAAAAACACGCAAATCATCAATACATAAAATTTCCCAAATAAATCATGCATAAACTCATATCAACACTCAAATTTTTGGAAATCACACACAAATACACATCACGATCCAAGAAGAATTAGGGCAGAGACAACACAAAACTCAAATGCAGAAATCAAACTCCCAAACCTGATGCCAAAACTCCTTCTACCTCAAAATCCAATCTTTTCTTTCCCTTTCTCCTTCTTTCTCTCTTCAATCACTTGCATAAAAAAACCAAATACAACCCATATCAACCCATGTAAAAACTGCTGAACAACTAAATATAAACCCCAAAAGAAGATGAAGATGAAGAACCCAAAGAAACTTTCAGCTACTTACCTCTTGGAACCCTTCAAAACTTAAAACCCTAGCTCAAGGAATGGAGGATTACACATGCAAGCTTGAGAACAGAAAATGGAGAAGGGAAAGAGCAAGGAAACGTGAGAGAGAGAGTAGGGAAGAGGAGCAAAATCTGATAGCTTCTAAGAGAAGCTAAAATTTCTGCCTCCTTCTCTCCCCATCATGCACACACTCACTTATCCACATGGCACTCATGCATTGGACCCCTTATTCCACTAGCTACACTTTTACCATATGCTCCTTGCACAACTCTTTAAGTCCTTACAAATTACCAATAGGTCACTAAAAGAAAATTCTATCATTTAATACTTTTAATCATTTGCAATTAAGTCCTCCTCTCCTTGTAAAATTACTCAATTGCCCTTAATAAATCCAATTAACATGAATTTTCTACTAGGCAATATTTAGGATGTGAGACTTTATCCCCTACTTCATACTAAATATCCTTCCATTTTACATTGGCATAAGATCTCTGTCTATCCCTTACCGTTTTCACATTCTGTTGCACTAGTCAGATCTTCTCTTTAGTGTCTCTAACTAATTTCGAACCCACAATAGAACGTTTTGACAATTCATTCCAAGAAACTAGAGTCCGACATCTCCTTCCATAGAGAGCCTCATATTTGACCATTCTAATGCTCACTTGATGGCTATTGTTATACGCAAATTCCATTAATGCCACATAATTGTCCCAACTTCCCAAGAAATCTAATTCACATCCTCGAAGCATATCCTAAAGAATCTGTATAACCCTTTCTGATTGACCATCGGTCTGAGGATGAAATGCAGTACTAAAATTCAGATGAGTACCCAAAATAGACTGCAATACTTTCCAAAACTTCAATGTGAATCTTGGATCTCGATCAGACACAATTGATAATGGAACTCCATGTAATCGAACCACTTCATTCACATAAATCTCGGCCAAACGATCCATTGGGTAATCAAGTCAAACTTATAAGAAATGAGCCAACTTTGAGAGTCTATCGACTATTACCCAAACAAAATCATGCTTTCGCTAAGTCAAAGGAAAACCCACTATAAAGTCTATAGCGATATTGTCCCATTTCCACTGAGGAATAGGTAAAGGATTGAGCAACTCAAATGGAACTTGGTGCTCAGCCTTTACTTATTGACAAGTTAAGCACTTAGAAACAAAATTCACTATATCCCTTATCATACCAGGCCAACAATACAATTGATTTAAGTCACGATACATTTTATTACTTCTTGGATGCATTATGAAAATCGTAGTGTGTGCCTCTAATAAAAGATTCCTTTTCAAATTTCTGCCATCAGGCACACACAAACGAATTCTAAAACTTAATACCCCTTCACTGCTTACAAAGTAGTCCGTTTGCTTTCCACTTCTAATCACTTGCAAGGCACATTGCAATTTAGGATCATTCATTTGCGTATCAATAATCAGATGCTTTAGACTTGGCCTATCTTTCAGTTGAGCAATCAGACACCCATCAGCATCAAATTTCCATCTCACACGTTGCAATGCCAAAGAGAAACTTACTTTCTACTCAACACAACTGCAACCACATTCACTTTACCCGGATGATAGTCTATAATACAATCAATTCGTTCTATGAAAGCAGGTATTTCAAACTCTTGTGGTCAGTGAAAATTCTACAAGTTTCTCCATACAAGTAATGTCGCCATATCTTAAGGGCGAACACTACTACAGCTAACTCCAAGTAATGTGTCGGATAATTCTGCTCGTGAGGCTTCAACTGCCTAGACGCATAAGCTACCGGTTTCTTATCCTGCATTAAAAAATAACCCAGTCCAATACTTGATGCATCACTGTACATAATATACTCTTTACCCGAAATATGTTGAGTAAGTACAGGTGCCTCAACTAACTTACTCTTCAGTAGATCAAAACTTGCTTGATATTTGATAGACCATTCAAACTTCACACCTTTTCGAAGAAGCCTAGTCAAAGGCGAAGCAATGACTGAAAACCCCTTCACAAACTATCTATAATATCCAGCTAAACCAAGAAAACTTCTAACTTCCTGTACATTTCTTGGCGGCTTCCTATCAAGAATGGCCTCAACTTTAGATGGATCCACTTGGATACCTTTTGAGGAAACAATATGTCCCAGAAAAGACACTTCTTTCAACCAGAAATCACATTTGCTAAGTTTACCAAATAACTTATGATCTCTCAGCACTTGAAGTACCAAACGCAAATGCTCTTCATGCTCACTTTTATTCCTCGAATACACCAAAATATCAACAATAAACACAACTACAAATCAATCAAGATACAGCCTGAACACCCTGTTCATCAAATCCATAAAAGCCATAGGTACATTTGTCAAACCAAACGGCATCACTAAGAACTCATAGTGGCCATATCATGTTCGAAAAGCAGTCTTAGCCACATCCACGTCCTTAACCGGCAACTGATAATATCCTAACCTCAAGTCAATCTTGGAGAATACTTCGGCTCCCCTAAGCTGATCAAACAAATCCTCTATCCTTGGTAACGGATACTTATTCTTCACAGTAACTTTATTAATCTGCCGGTAATCAACACACATCCTAAAGTGCCATCCTTCTTCTTAACAAACAAAGCCAGAGCACCCCAAGGAGAAATGCTAGGCCTGATAAAGCCTTTATCCAACAGCTCTTATAATTGAGTTTTCAATTCGCTCAATTCCACAGGAGCCATTCGATAAGGAGCTTTAGAAAAAGGAGTAGTGCCGGGCGTAATCTCTATGGATAGCTCTACTTCTCTCTCATGAGGCAAACCCGTCAACTCTTCAGGGAACACATCCACAAACCATGTTACAATAGGGATATCCTGAATGTTAACTTGACTTGCCTAAAATCCAAAACCAAGGCCAAAAATGCCTCACATCCCTTCCACATAAAATGCCTCGCTTGCATAGCTGAGATCACATTATCAAAACCTCTTATAACCACTGAAGACTGATCACCACTCTTAAATACTACTATCTTTCTATGACAATCCACTATTTCTCGGTGCTTACACAACCAATCCATGCCTAAAATCATATCAAACTCGTGGAAAGGCAAACTAATCAAATCCGTAGGAAATTCTACACCTTGCATCATCAAAGGACAATCTCTAAACACTCTACTCACATTGAAACTATGCCCAAAGTGACTGGTCATACAAATCTCATAGTCTAATTGATCCCCAATAGTCAACTTAGCACATAACTTATCAGAACACAAATATGAGTGTGTGGACCCAAGGTCCATTAGAGCATATAATTCAGTGTCAAGGAGTAAAAACTTACCAGCAATCACTTCAGGTGCATCCTACTCCTCCCGAGCTCTCATGGCATATGCCCTCACTGGTGCCACTAGTGGGCGATCTACCGACTCAAATGAAACACCCTCTCTAGGCTGGCCACTATGACCTCACCCTCTACCATAACCTCGACTGACCTGAGGGGCATTAGACCCCACTCTACTAGCTTCTTCCCTCCCTTGAACATTCTCAAATAAATTCGGGCAGTTAGCCAAGAAATAATCTATGCTACCAAACTTAAAATAGCCACAAGTCAACCAATGACACTGGCCCCGATAGCGCTTATTGAATTGAGAGCACTCTGGTGCTAAATCACCTTGACCACCAAAACCACCTCTACTAGTACCAGAACGTTGAGAAGACCCTTGTCTTCTTCCTCTCGAAGCTGGACTAGGAGCAGGCTCATTTGGAGACTTCCCTTGGAAACCCCTAGACCTCTTTCTAGAGGATGATCCTCCACGAAGGCCATTCCTTTTCTGAGCACTCTCCCTCAAAATAGACTCTGAGCGCTCCGCTCGTAAAGTCGCTTGTACAATCTGATAGTAACTCACTATCGGAGAACTCATTAAAGAGACTAACATAGCCTTCAAAGTCTCATTTAGACCTACCTTAAAGTGCTGACACCTGAAATCTTCTGTAAAAACACCCGGAGGCACATACTTGCTAAGCTTGCTAAACTCCTTCTCATACTCGGCAAATGAAAAATCACTGCCCACTTAGAATCCTTATACGCCCTAGTCACATACTTATTATGAAATTCCCTCTCAAAGAACTCCCATGTGACCGAGTTAGGCAACTAGGGTTGACTTCAAACTAATCTCCACCAATCATAGGCGAAACCCTGCAAGAGTGAAACCGTACACTCCACTTTCCAATCCATAGGGCAATGAATCCCTTCTAGAACCCACTTCACCTTCTCAATCCATAGCTCTTCCTTATCAGATTCATCCAAGCTAGTCCCATAAAAGTCCTCAGCTCCAGACTTCCTTACACTCTCAATCGGAGCTCTCGGAGCTGTCATCGTCTCTGAGACTCAAACCACATCCTGAGATATCTACAACATAGCCTAAAAAGGCATGCCTGAAGCCTGAGGTTGTACCCTAGCTGGTTGAGCAGGACTAGGCACAGATGGATCTTGCACTTGGGGATTAGCACTCTCGGCTGACCCCTCGAGGGGCCCACATGCCGACTCCATCTAATAATAAAACATAAAATATCCGCATCAGGTGAACACAATCCTAGACAAAATTCTATTCTAAGATCGCCCAGAAAAGCCTAAAACTAGGCTCTGATACCAATAAAATTATAACACCCCATACCTATACTAGCATAATAAACCAGCAAGGAGAGTGTACCCCACATAGATAAGTGTGTTACCAACAAAACAAACATATGAACATAACCAGAGCAGAAAAGAAATATTCAATATTCAATAAATTAAAATTTATAACACAATCATCTGCCAACAGAAATTCTCATTTTATATAACAAAATATTCTTTACAAAGGAGTACATTATCCCAACACAATTACAGAAAATACATACTTAAAATATTTATAAAAATCTTACACATAAAAAAAAGGTTACAATAGAAAAGCTACAAAAAGAATCTCTCTAATGTGTTGGCTCTGAGTGCTACGGATCACACTCCTCAAAAACTCGGGCAGCTTTCACACCTGCACGGATGAAACACATGTGCAAAGTTATAAAGCTTAGTGGGGAAAAAAAAGATGGATGACCACTAATAGTGGCCGTCAAGGCAAAACACATACATATAGCACATACAGAAGTACAAAATTATTCATATAAAACATATCACTTATATCATAATTTACGCACAAGGGTAACTTAACATAATCACAATCATGTCTTATAGTAAACGAGGTTGTATTCATAAGAGAATCAAACACATATGCCTGTAAATTCAGAGTAGCGGATAACGAGTGAACACTAGGCACCTATGGGTACGAAAAAAGCAGCATCTTTCATTTTCATACAAAAACATTTTCACTGGGGATCTTAAATAAGATCCAAACACTCAGGATCACGAGGACCCAAACCGTGACCTAATCATGGTCCAGAACACTAAAGGGACTGTAGCTTACAGAACTCTATAGGCATGCCTATCTATCCACTAACTTTACTCTTGTAGGCTAGGCATAATTCACACATACCAAATATGTTGCGAAGATATTGAATAACATGATAGTTCATTGATAAATGCAATTGCAATACATGAGAGAGAAATCAGGCAAAAAGGCATAAATAACATAAAAGCATAGGGGATTGTCATGCCATAAGATAATAAAAGTATTAGTGGCTAAATATGAAGTATATGCATCTGAGTATCTGAATGGTAATATAGTTTTCTGGAAGTGCCTCGATAGAGGAAAGTTAAGTATTCTCTATTGTTGGATAGGGTTTGAATTTCGAGGACGAAATTCTTTTTAGGAGGGAAGAGTTGTATTGACCTGAATTACACTTTAGTAGTAATTGGTTTAATTGGCTTAATTAAGGAGGTGTGTCTATGTGCTAATTTATGATGTGGACTAAATTGAAATAAAAGGAAGGACTTAATTGAATAACTAAAGATAGTTTAAGTGGTTTATTCGTAAAAGTGCAAGATAATGTTAATCAAGATTAATTAATAGATAATTGGGACTAACTAAATACAGATTTCCTTAAGTGGGATTAAGGAGAAACTAGTGGATTCCACGTGTGGTCTTCTTGTGCAGCTAACTTTGAGTTTACATGCAATATAAGGATGTGGAGGCAGATTTTGGCCTCATTCTTGCATATTGGCCGGTCACTCCCATTCTCCCTAATTCCATTCTTCATCACTTGTTCCTTCTCCTTTGTATAAGTAATTTTAAAAGCTTTGGTTTGGTTTGAAGAAGTTATATGACTGAATTGAGAAGGTATGTATGGGTAGATGGTTTATATAGTTGGTAATTATTCTTCTTCTTCTCCATTTTTTTCTGTAAAAGTTGGTATTGATCAATTGTTTCCAATTCTAGAATTTGGATTGTGTATGTGGTGGTAGAAACAAGAAGAGTTAAAGGAAAGATGAAGCTTGTTGAGTCAAGTATTAAGTGAGCTCATTGGGAGCATAGGAGTTTGAGGTTTGGGAATAAATTGATTTGTATATGCTGATTTGTGTATACTAATTGATAAATTGTGTGTTTAAATGTGCAAATTATGTTATGGGATGCATTGAATTGAAGAAATGAACATATTAAATTATAGTGAAAACCATGAATCAAATTGACTTAGTTTGAACCTTAATCTTGGATGAATTGTGCAATTGCTGTATTTTGTGAGCAAATGAATTACCTGAGAAATTGTGAGTGGTATGGTATGCATGATTGGGTTAGGAATGTGTAGCTTGAATTTATTGTGAAAGTGATGTTGAATGAGCATAGTATAGTGACCAAAATATGAACCCTAATTTCAGGGATGTGAGTATTGATTGTGTCAAATGGCCTTTTACGTCTATTATGACCCATGTGAACTGTTTATGCTGTAAAGTGAGATTTATAACTATAAATTGGATGAGACCAATTGAGTTGAATCCGTAAATTCTATATCTTTAAATGCTATAGAAATAGTCTTGTTGATTGGGGGACTCTAAAGTCTCCAAAAATCACCTATAAGTGAAACTAGAATTTCTATAGGAGGGTTTTGGGACAAGTCATGTTCCCTAGACCGTAACTCCTTGAATTTAAGTCTAAATGCTATCTAATTTGTGCCAATTGGAAGTTAGCACATATATGAGTAAATTTTTAGAAGAGCATGATGGTTAAAAATGTCATTAAGGCTGGTTTAAAAGTCATGCGTATGAAACACAAAAAAAATGTACCTATAGGGTAAGTTCTGTGTAGGTCTCTTTTGACCTTTGGTTACTATTTTGCCCATATATAGAGTTATAGTGACGAACATTGGTTGCATCAAATTGTATCTTAAACCTAAGATACACACCAAAATATTCTTCAGCTCTAACTATCCCAAAAGTGGCGAAAACAGAGACACACTAGCTCATTTGAGCAGTACAGGTTTTATAGCTCATATCTAACGTTGTGAATGTCAAAATGATCTGAAACTTGTTCCATTTGAAATTTAACATCCTAGGGTACAAATGTTAAGAGGGTGGTTTGTCTAAAAATTAGGTTTAGGCATAGTTATAGGCTTTTCAAAATTGGGTAGTGAAGCAGTTACGAGATTCTGCTTCTATTTTGCTAAATTTTGGTATGTCACGGTGACAACCAATTCATTGCCACCGTGACCAATGCCTAGAGAAGGGAGAATGCTTAGTTTTGGATCTCACAGTCACAAGAAAGTCATTGCCACCGTGACCCATTCTGTTTTGACCATTTTATGTGTTTTTCTTCCTGAATTGGACCCGTATTGCACCGTAAATTTCTAGGATCTATCCGATGCATGTTTAGGACTATTAAATGAGTATAAGAATAGTTATCACTTGGAAAATAAACATGAATAGGATTAAGATTAATAGCAAACTAATGAAGTAATGATGTGTAATTGTATGTAATAAAATCAAGTCAAGTTTAATGACATTATTGAGGATTACAATACCTTAATCTATATGAGCATGTATAATATGAACAGTGTACATAATTATGAATTGAGATTAAGTTATACACACATGAAGGATATCAAATGAAATAAGTTTGCTTAATGTGAATATGTATAAATGTGATATGTTCAATGAATGTGTGATTAAAGTATTGGCCTAGCATTATTATATGATGCAGGAATTAATATAGAGGTTACTAGAATGAATTATTATACAAGATATTTAAGGATGTTATTTTGGTTCATATGGATAAATGAGTGATCGTAAATTATGATAATGATAAATGTGATTAAATTTTAGCTTATGAATTTCTCATTTATATGGAGACCAATAATGTGGCAAATCGGGTGAGTATGTATCTATTTAAATGTACAAATAATTGATATGAATCGAATGATGAAGCGTGAGGTATGCACGAAATGCATTCTGCTTTGATAATTATCTATGTCACGGTCACAACCAAATGGTTATCACCGTGAGGTATATGAATGAAGAGTAATTCTATATATATCATTTTTTAATGTGGTATGCTGATATGGAATGGAATCTTATAATAGTGTATCAACATCATATAGACTTGTGAAATGATTATGAACTATATGAATGTGTACTTTGGAAAGGAATGTGAACATGATTGTATGCTTACAAACATATGTGAGCTATTATGCATTATGATCTGTTTCATATGACTATATGAACAATGTGAATTGTGAATGATAGACAGATAACTGGAAATAATAATTAGCCGGTGATTCATGTAGTGGATAGATAGGCATGCCTATAGGTCTAAGTGCTGCAGCCCAATGCATCCGATTCCTTTGGAATCAAAATGTGATTTGAATCCTTATTGGATTCTTCAATGCGAAATTATTGAAAATGTTGATATTTTGTACCTTAGGGTACCAATGCGAATGTGAGGTATCCACGGATACCAATGTCATAACTGTACCCTTTGGGTACCAATGCGATACCCGTTATCTGCATCTTTGAGTTGCAGGCAAGGCAAAAAAAGATTAATGATAATTATGTGGTCATTTTAAGGAAAGTTTTAAAGATGAGAATATGAATACAAAGTTACATAGTTTGACATGAGATGCATTTATATGATTCATTCGCATGAATGCATATGGATATATATATATACTTAAATTGCGATGCGTAATGTGCTATGATTGTAATAGGTTGTGTATATGTTATATTATCATACCATGTTTATAGAAGCATGACTTTAGGTGCTTGTCTATTAATTACAAGCAAGGTTAATGATAATATTAAGCATTTTAATAGAATGTTATATTATTGGAAATGTGAATACGATGCGTTAAAATTTGACTAGTGATGTAGCCATATGAACATGACTCATTAGTAAGGCTATGAGTAAACTAAGATGTGTGATATGCTATGTTTATATTAATTTGATCCCAAAGTGTATGTGTGTTCATATATATATGTGTGAATGAGGTATTCTTATGTGCATGGTAACATATCGTTGTCCACTTCTAAAAGTGATGAAAACAGAATATTGGATGAATGCTATGTTGTGAATATAGGAATGTAAGTTTATGCATGATGCAAGAATTATACTATAAGACAACTTGAGTATGGGACGTATATGTATAATGACTTATTATTGCATCGATAAGAAAGACATATATTGTGTATATGTGTTAATTCAAGGCATGATAGGACTTGATCAAATGATTGTTTTGTATAAGAATGTTATGTTATTGTTCCCCACTAAGCGTTATCGCTTAGCAAGGATGCTTTATCCATGTAGGTTTCTGAAGATAGAGCTTTTGGAGGGCAGTCCTGCATCGCCAATAGCCAACACATTAGGAATCCGCTGTTTAATATAGATTATTTTGTAATAAGTACAAAAAGGGTATTGTTAGTAAGTATGTATATTGAACTAAGTTTTGTATTAGTAAAGTTGTATTCTTTAACGCGAAACTATTGTAAGACAAAAAGTGTTTTGTAATGTAATGTATGGATTCTTAGTTTATAATCCAGTGTTATTGATGAAAGAAATTTATTAATTCAGAACTTTGTTTGTAAAACTGTTTAAAGCGCATGTGTTTGTGTTGTAACACTCCATAGTCATCGTAGTAAATCTCTACAAGTGGTTAAGGGGTGTTACAGTTAGTGGTATCAGAGCCTTGTTTAGTCGTTTCTGGACTAGTGTAGAATATAGTTGTGTATAGTTTGTGTTGGCTTGATGCGGATGTCTTCATTTTCTTTAAAATGTCAAGGGATTCTTCTCCTGAAGCGATGGAAGAGATTTCTGGAAGTGGTAGTCCTACCGATTAATGTGTTAAAGTGCGTATTGAATATCTTAATTGTGATGCGTATGTGATTGGTCCTTCGGGACATAGTGTAAATGTGTATAACGCGTCTGAGAAATGTTTCTAAGTGATTCAAAGTAAAGAGATATCTAATAACTTGATCGAAGTGCTATGCCATGAATTTGAATTAATTCTGGGCATGGATAATTTTGAAATCTAGAATGATATGGGATGTAAGGAAAAGTGGTGATATTTGGTACGCCTATCAGCTATCTCAATGTAATCATTTGAGCATGAGCATGTCCAAACATGTGGATGGGAAAAGTGCATTAATGCTGCATAAACTGCATTATTGCATCATCTCGCATACATATAGCATCATATAATCATTTGCATCCCTTGATCATGTGTGCAAAACATTGTGTATATGACTCCTTCGAAGAGAAAAGCTAACAGGATGAAAATATAAAGTTTGGTATTTGAAAGAGAATTATTGAGAAAGAGATAAGTGTTTGTCAACGAAAGTATAAAGTATGACTAATTAAAGTTAAAAGGAGGAGGTTATTTGAGAAGTTTATATAAGTGAACGTAAATAGGCTTTCAGAAAGAAGAATAAATTGCATGAGTGAAAAAGGTAACAAGCTTATTCCATGAAATTAATGCGTCCAGGAATTGTGCCATAAGATAATAAAAGTATTAGTGGCTAAATATGAAGTATATGCATCTGAGTTTCTGAATGGTGATACAGTTTTCTGGAAGTGCCTTGATAGAGGAAAGTTAAGTATCCTCTATTGTTGGATCGGGTTTGAATTTCGCGGACGAAATACTTTTTAGGAGGGAAGAGTTGTAATGGCATGAATTACACCTTGGTAGTAATTGGCTTAATTGGCTTAATTGGCTTAATTGAGGAGGTGTGTGTGTGTGCTAATTTGTGATGTGTACTAAATTGAAATAAAAGGAAGGACTTAATTGAATAACTAAATATAGTTTAAGTGGTTTATTCGTAAAGGTGCAAGATAATGTTAATCAAGATTAATTAATAGATAATTGGGACTAACTAAATACAAATTTGCTTAAGTGGGATTAAAGAGAAACTAGTGGATTCCACGTGTGGTCTTCTTGTGCAGCCAACTTTGAGTTTACATGCAATATAAGGATGTGGAGGCAGATTTTGGCCTCATTCTTGCATGTTGGCCGGTCACTCCCATTCTTCCTAATTCCATTCTTCATCACATGTTCCTTCTCCTTTGTATAAGTAATTTTAAAAGCTTTGGTTTGGTTTGAAGAAGTTATATGACTGAATTGAGAAGTTATGTATGGGTAGATGGTTTATATAGTTGGTAATTGTTCTTCTTCTTCTCCATCTTTTTCTGTAAAAGTTGGTATTGATCAATTGTTTCCAATTCTGGAATTTGGATTGTGCATGTGGTGGTAGAAACAAGAAGAGTTAAAGGAAAGATGAAGCTTGGTGAGTCAAGTATCAAGTGAACTCATTGGGAGCATAGGAGTTTGAGGTTTGGGAACAAACTGATTTATGTATGCTGATTTGTGTATACTAATTGATAAATTGTGTGTTTAAATGTGCAAATTATGTTATGGGATGCATTGAATTGAAGAAATGAACATATTAAATTATAGTTAAAACTATGAATCAAATTGATCTAGTTTGAACCTTAATCTTGGATGAATTGTGGAATTGCTGTATTTTGTGAGCAAATGAATTACCTGAGAAATTGTGAGTGGTATGGTATGCATGATTGGGTTAGGAATCTGTAGCATGAATTTATTGTGAAAGTGATGTTGAATGAGTATAGTATAGTGACCAAAATATGAACCCTAATTTCAGGGATGTGAGTATTGATTGTGTCAAATGGCCTTTGAGGACTATTATGACCCATGTGAACTGTTTATGCTGTGAAGTGAGTTTTATAACTCTAAATTGGATGAGACCAATTGGGTTGAATCCGTGAATTCTATATCTTTAAATGCTATAGAAATAGTCTTGTTGATTGGGGGACTCTAAAGTCTCCAAAAATTACCTATAAGTGAAATTAGAATTTCTGTAGGAGGGTTTTGGGACAAGTCATGTTCCCTAGACCATAACTCCTTGAATTTAAGTCTAAATGCTATCTAAATTGTGCCAATTGGAAGTTAGCACATATATGAGTAAAGTTTTAGTAGAGCATGAGGGTTAAAAATGTCATTAAATTTGGTTTAAAAGTCATGCGTATGAAACACAAAAAAAAAATGTACCTGTAGGGTAAGTTCTGTGTAGGTCTCTCTTGACCTTCGATTACTATTTTTCCCATATATAGAGTTATAGTGATGAAAAATTGGTTGCTTCAAATTGGATCTTAAACCTAAGATACACACCTAAAAATACTTCAGAAATGTTGTTGAGCTAATTCTAGCTCTAACTATCCCAAAAGTGGCCATAACAGAGGTGTCTCTACTTTGACTAGCTTATTTGAGCAGTACAGGTTGTATAGCTCATATCTAACGTTGTGAATGCTAAAATGATCTGTAACTTGTTCCATTTGAAACTTAACATCCTAGGGAACAAATGTTAAGAGGGTGTTTTGTCTAAAAATGAGGTTTAGGCATAGTTATAGGCTTTGCAAAATTAGGTAATGAAGCAGTTCCGAGATTCTGCTTCTGTTTTGCTAAATTTTGGTATGTCACGGTGACACCAAATTCATTGCCACCGTGACCAATGCCTAGAGAAGACATAATGCTTATTTTTTGACCTCACGGTCACAACAAAGTCATTTCAACCGTGACCCATTCTATTTTGACCATTTTATGTGTTTTTCTTCCCGAATTGGACCCGTATTGCACCGAAACTTTCTAGGATCTATCTGATGCATGTTTAGGACTATTAAATGAGTATAAGAATAGTTATCACTTGGAAAATAAACATGAATAGGATTAAGATTAATAGCAAACTAATGAAGTAATGATGTGCAATTGTATGTAATAGAATCAAGTCAAGTTTAATGACATTGTTGAGGATTATAATACCTTAATCTATATGAGCATGTATAATATGAACAAGTGTACATAATTATGAATTGAGATTAAGTTATACACACATGAAGGATATCAAATGAAATAAGTTTGCTTAATGTGAATATGTGTAAATGTGATATGTTCAATGAATGTGTGATTGAAGTATTAGCCTAGCATTATTATATGAAGCATGAATTAATATAAAGGTTACTAGAATGAATTATTATGCAAGATATTTAAGGATGTTATATTGGTTCATGTGGATAAATGAGTGATCGTATATTATGATAATGATAAATGTGATTAAATTCTTTTAGCTTATGAATTTCTAATTTATATCGAGACCAATAATGTGGTAAATCGGGTAAGTATGTATCTATTTAAATGTATAAATAATTGATATGAATCGAATGATGAAGCGTGAGGTATGCACGAAATGCATTCTAGTTTGATAATTATCTATGTCACGGTCACAACCAAATGGTTATCACCGTGAGGCATATGAATGAACAGTAATTCTTTATATATCATTGTTTAATGTGGTATAATGATGTGGAATGGAATCTATAATAGTGTATCAACATCATATAGACTTGTGAAATTATGAGCTATATGAATGTGTACTTTGGAAAGGAATGTGAACATGATTGTATGCTTACATACATATGTGAGCTATTATACATTATGATCTATTTCATATGACT
Organism: Excoecaria cochinchinensis; assembly: GCA_947683425.1. Lineage (NCBI taxonomy): Eukaryota > Viridiplantae > Streptophyta > Magnoliopsida > Malpighiales > Euphorbiaceae > Excoecaria > Excoecaria cochinchinensis. Next base: position 1,733,343 of record CANTUQ010000116.1, read on the forward strand.
ATATGAACAATGTGAATTGTGAATCATAGACATATAACTGGAAATAATAATTAGCCTGCGAGTCAAGTAGTGGATAGATAGGCATGCCTATAGGTTCTAAGTGCTGCAGCCCAATGCGTCCAATTCCTTTGGAATCACAATGCGATTTGAATCCTTATTGGATTCTTCAATACGAAATTATTGATAATGTTGATATTTTTTACCTTAGGGTACCAATCCGAATGTGAGGTATCCACGGATACCAATGTCATAACTGTACCCTTTGGGTACCAATGCGATACCCGTTATCCGCGTCTTTGAGTTGCTGGCAAGGCAAAGAAAGATTAATGATAATTATGTGGTCATTTGAAGGAAATTTTTAAAGATGGGAATATGCATACAAAGTTACATAGTTTGACATGAGATGCATTTATATGATTCATTCGCATGAATGCATATGGATATATATATGTGCTTAAATTGCGATGCGTAATGTGCTATGATTGTAATAAGTTGTGGATATGTTATATTATCATACCATGTTTGTAGAAGCATGACTTTAGGTGCTTGTCTATTAATTACAAGCAAGGTTAATGATAATATTGAGCATTTTAATAGAATGTTATATTATTGGAAATGTGAATACGATGCGTTAAAATTTGACTTGTGATATAGCCATACGAACATGACTCATTAGTAAGATGTGTGATATGCTATGTTTATATTAATTTGATCCCAAAGTGTATGTGTGTTCAGATATATATGTGTGAATGAGGTATTCTTATGTGCATGGTAACATATTGTTATCCACTTCTAAAAGAAATGAAAACAGAATATAGGATGAATGCTATGTTGTGAATATGGCAATGTAAGTTTATGCATGATGCAAGAATTATACTATAAGAGAACTTGAGTATGGGATATATGTATAATGACTTATTATTGCATCGATAAGAAAGACATATATTGCGTATATGTGTTAATTCAAGGCATGATAGAACTTGATCAAATGATTGTTTTGAATAAGAATGTTATGTTATTGTTCCCCACTGAGCATTATTGCTTAGCATGGATGCTTTATCCATGTAGTTTTCTGAAGATAGAGCTTTTAGAGGGCAGTCCTGCATCGCCAATAGCCAACACATTAGGAATCCGCTGTTTTATATAGATTATTTTGTAATAAGTACAAAAATGGTATTGTTAGTAAGTATGTTTGTTGAACTAAGTTTGTATTGGTAAAGTTGTATTCTTTAACGCAAAACTATTGTAAGACAAAAGTGTTTTGTATTGTAATGTATGGATTCTTAGTTTGTAATCCAGTGTTATTGATGAAAGAAATTTATTAATTCGGAACTTTGTTTGTAAAACTGTTTAAAGCGCATGTGTTTGTGTTGTAACACTCCATAGTCATCATAGTAAATCTCTACAGGTGGTTAGGGGGTGTTACACCAACAGCCGAAAATCTGCAGAAATCTCAATCCCTAATCATCCCCAACATGCAACTCATCCATCTAAACTCAACCCAAACATCAATAGGCATTCAAAACATATCAAGTAACATAAAACCCAAGTTTTATGCCAATAATCATAAATTAAAACATCAAAATAAACATATCAAACCACAAATTCTCAAACCTAGAAATTTTGCCAAAACTCATGTAAAATCATACCCAATTCACTTTCACTTTCAAAATCACCAAACCCACATAAATTCCACAATAAAAACTTCAATCAAACACACATATACACACTTTCACATTCAATTTCCATAAATTAAAATAATAAATCGATAATAGATCAAAACTATGCAATTACAAATAAATTCTCAAACCTCAAATCCTAAGCACCTTGAACGTCAATTGGCGGCACTACTATAAGCAATCTCCTTTCCTTTCAGATCCTTAGGAGGCAACTCTGATCAATCAAACCCAAAACACACAAAACTCAAAACCCTAAATACATAAACACACATACCAATGGGAAACACAAAAAGGAAAGAGGAGGAAGAAGGAGAAGAAGAAGAAGAGCAAAACTTAGTCAATTAGTTCTAGAATTTGCTAAACCCAAACACAAATCACTAACTCAAAGAGATGCAAGTGAGCAAGGAGGAAGAGGAAAAACAAAGAAGAAGGAGAGGTGTGGAAGAGGAAACGGGAGAGAGGGGCAGATTTTCTCTCTCTCTCATTTTCTCTCTCCAAGGCTTTTATATCCACTTCTCTTTGACTCTCTCTTTCTCCTGCCACTTGTCAATAATCTATGGTGAGTTTGGCAAATTCCTCCTCTAATACTTCTTATTCTCCTAACCACATAAACAAACCACACAAGAAAATAAATAACATACAATTATGCCCTTAAAACTTAATAAATCATGCAAAGACACTCTGACACACACACACACACACAAGCTCAAAACTACTAGGTTTAGAATCGGGGTGTTACATAAAGACTGGGAATGACTCAAAGATATCGCTATAGAGGCTGAGGAGGCTTACCTAGCAAAGAAAGCAACTTAAGAGAACTTTGCTTGAAGGAACGATGGCAATCAAGGGGCCAATAAGTCAGCAAGGACTAGCAATGGCAACCTAAATAGGAACGTAACAGAAGTGTCGGCTACTGAAGCAAATTAGAGGCATTACTCTGACATATGTTAATCCTTATCCTGGGTGTTCGAGAGACTAATAAAAAAGGGAAAATTACATCCATAACTAGCTAGGCCTACCTTAAGTCAAGGGAAACTTGGTCAAAGATCGGATCGATTTTGTGCTTTTCACCAATACACTGGGCACTTAACAGATCAATGCCGAATTCTAAGGGACTGGATTCAAGATCTCATTGATAATAAAGTGATCATAGACCTAGAGAAAAGGAGTAAATAAAACTTAAAGCCGAAGATAAATGAAAGATATTGGTTATAGTGCCTGCATCGCTAGGAGTAGAAGCGGTTTTCTTTGGTAGATGTGTTTGTTTCTATTAGAAATTTTCAATAATGGTGTATGTAACACCCCAAAATACACCCTAGTTGGATTAAGACAAGTTTAAGGTTTAGCGAAAACAAACTGTGTTTGATTTAGTGATGGAAGTGTAAAAAAGGACACAACCGTCAATAATTCGAAAGTTTCGACAAGTTTCAGTAAATTGGACAATTATGTCATTGTGCCTTAAATGACATTAAAAGAATTATTTTTGGGTGACCAAAATATGTAATTGGAGGATGGAAATGGTTAATTGTAGTAAATGACATATTCGGTATTAAGTAAAAAGGGTAAGGGTAATTTGGTCATTTTACACCAATGGATTTAATTGAATGAATTAGTTAATAATATGGGCCAATGTATGACAATAGATTAATAGTATGCCAAATGTATAAAGAAACAAAAGAAGAAAGGACTAAATTGTTATTGAACATAAAAATCTAAGTGTAGCCAATAGGAGCTTGACATGTGGCTTATTGCAGGCCAAGTTTATAAGATAAGCATGAGGGAAAAGAGAGGTCAGCCGGCCACTCCTTTTTGGCTGAAGAAGAACCCATCTTTTCTTCTCTCTTTTCTTTTCCCAACTCATGCATAAGGTGGCCACTAAAGGAGGTGGTATTCAAGTCAATTTTTGATATAGTTTGTGAAGAGAAAGGTATGATTTAGTTTTTGTTATCATCTTTCTCCTTCTTCTTTTGTTTAAGAACTGAAATTATGAGATTGAGTATTGTTTTTAATGTGATTTTTGATGTGTTTTGGTTGAGGAACATTTGGCCTAAGAAAGAGAAGAAAGAAATGGGGAGTGAAGCAAAGGAAGTAATTGGGTGTCTTCAAGAGGTTTGGATAGTATGTTTATTTTATGTGTAATTGATGATGAGAGATTTAATTGAAGATGTGTATGTTTGTTATATGTTGACTTGAGTTTAACTTAAATTGTTATTGTTGTGGAATGATTGTCTTGGGCATATAGACTTTGTAAGGGAAACTCTGCACAAATTGTATTAGACCTTTGGTGACTGTTTTAGTCATACGTTAAGTTTTAAATATCCAAATTACATAATTCAAGTTGGGTTAGAAATCTAAGACATATATCTAGATTTTTCCAGAAATAGCCATGACTGAATTCTAGATTTAAGATGTCCAAAATGGGGTTACAATTTGAGGTACCTGTTTTATCCAGTTCAAGGGAGCACTCTATGTTTCCAAGACCGTATCTCCTATTATACAGTTCCAAATTGAGTAAAATTGGTACAATAAGAAATCTAAGTCATAGGGAAACAAAAGTTTAGAAGACCATTTTGGCTGAAAATGACGTTTACTAGCTTGACAATCTAATACAAATTTGGACCTAAAGTCTGTTGGTGTCTGCCCTGTGCAGAGTGGGGCAGAAGGGGTTTACACGGCGGTAAGGTATTCCTCACCGCCGTGTAAAAGCATTCTACCACATTAAACCCATTTTTGTCACCCCACATGGCAGTTAAGAATGTCTTACCACGTTGTGACCTCAATTTTTAGCCTAAATTGTACTTTTCTTCCCAAATTGAACCCAAACTTCACCGAAAGTTCTTTAAACTTGTCCAATGCATGTTTATGCATATAAAATGAATATTTAGGCATGATTAATATATATAAAATCAAATGAATGCAATGGGAGGAATATATATAACATAAGGATAAATGAATTATATGTGTGTATTGATTTAGGTGAGTTTTCTTCACCAAACCGAACCCATGTTTTAGTGGAGCCTCCCTTAATCTATATGACAAATGGTTAAGGTTATATAGTAAATGTACACATGATTATCCTATAAAGATGAATGTGACTATAGTTATGAGTATAATATTATATAAATGTAATTAAATGTTAAGTAATTATTCATAATAATTGATAATGACTTGACATGCTTTATTAGCCTTTCATAAGGAAGTTATGAGAGATTTTCATGTGAAGTTATACATAGTATTTGTAAAGGTTATGTGATAGTGTGCACAATAAATGCGTGTATACGTGAGTCTTGTAGGTGAATATGCAATAACACAAAAAATAGCAATATGAATTATTATAATATGAAAGACAAAGTAAGAATATAATAAACGATTTTGTAATGTAAAGGTTACGTATGCCTTGATGCTATTATGAATGAAATGTGAACCTATGTGATTAATGTAAGAATATCTGTTATTTGTTGTTGAATATCACCGAATGCTCTTTGTTAATTATGTAATATAAGCTTGTAAGTAATAAGAAAGATTTAATAGCATGGAAGTATTATGTGTTCTATTATCGAACATCAAAGTGTTGTATGATAAGTGTATTCGATGAATGTGAAAAGGAAATGGTCATTATGTGACCAATAATTGAATGTAGTAAATATGTGTAAACATGACGAATTTGATAATGATTAATAAGTAATTTAGCCTGCAATAGTCGAGTTGTGGATAGATAGGCATGCCTATAGAGTTCTGTTAGCTGCAGCCCCAATGTGTTCTGGACCCCTGATCAGGTCACCGTTTGGGTCCTCGTGATCCTTAATGTGTTTGATCTTGTTTAAGATCCTCAGTGTGAAAATATTTTTGGACGAAAATAAAGAAATTGCTTTTGACCGTACCTAAGAGTACTAATGTGTTCACTCGTTATCCACTTCATTGAGTTTGCAGGAATAACAATGTGTATAAATATGACATTGTAGACACCGGGTCCCGAGTCGATCCAAGATCAGGATTACCCGATGATGAAGATAAAAGACTAATTCATGAGCAAGAAAATAGGAATCGATCATCTCTTTGTCAAATCCTTTTATTTTCCTCAAAATTCTTTTAAAGTGTTTATTCTTATTTTTATTTTTATTTTATTTTTATTTGTATCTTTATTTTTATCCACATTTTTGTATTTTACCTTATTATATTTTAAAAAAAAAATTTTTTTTCGGCAGCCCATTGCAATAGCCGTACGCAACGCGCAGCGTGCTACACGCAATCTCCCCACGATCGGCGAGAAATCCCGCCGATCCTGCCCAGTCCCCGCCGATGCTGAACATTTCCGCCGAAAATCCGATTTTTCACCATTTTTGGCTAAAAAAAGATTTTTTCTTGTGATTTTTTTAGATTTTATTAAAATTTAATAAATGTTGGTCAAATTGAGTGGGTATTAAAAGTCAAAAAACAACAAAAAATAATTAAAAATAAATAAAAATGTTAATTGTAAATTATTTACTTTAGGGTTTTTACTTTGAATTTTGAGTGTTTTTTGTGGAAATTAGGGAGAGGGATCTTTGAAAAAATCTGTGAGGGAGCTAGAAAGGGGCAGAGATTGGAGTTTTTATGGGGGTTAGATTTTCCTTTTTGAGGGAGAGGAAAAATTGGATTTTGAGAGTAAGAAAATTTTTTCTAAGAAAATACATTTTTCTAAGGCACTTTGAGAGAGATATTCTTGAGGGGAGATAGTGCATTTTGCTGGAAAAACAAAGAATTCAATGTTCTTGGAGTTCATCTTCTCTTATGCTTAAAAATTAAAATCATTTTTTTCAATCTTTTTAATTCTCTTCTTTTTTAAATCTACAAGTTTTCTTCTTAAATTCTATCCTATTTTTTCTTATATCTAAATTTTTTTTATTGAACCTGAAAACTTTGAGAAAGGAAAATTAATTCCTTAACTTAAGTTTTCTCATCATACATCAAATACAAAAAAAAAAAATCAAATCATTTTTGAGTATTAGTGTTCTTGAGTTTTTGAGACGTAAACTCAAGATTTTCTTGAACATCTTTTGAGTTATATTTTTGGATCTTGAAAACAGATTAAATCGGAACATCTTGCTTCCATATCATTTAATTCTGAGGGTAAAGATTCTTGGATCCATTTTTTATTTTTACTTCATTTTATGCATGTTAATTTATTTCATCTTATTTTATTTTCCTTCTTTTTGCATTAATGCATGTATGTTTTTTTGGAGTTGAGATTTACTCTTTAGCATGATTTTTCAATCCTTATTTTGTCATTGGCATAAAATTGATAAATGTACATAATGTTAAGGGATGAAAAATAGGATTTGCATGATGTTTTCTTTTAGTATTATTTCTTGTGATTTTTTGCATGCTTAAATACTAATCATTTTATATTGAATGTTTGATTGTCTTATTCTTATTGCATGTTTGATTGTCTTACTCTTGTTTATTCATCTAGTTTTATTGGTTGATTATTATTATTATTATTATTAGTATGTTGTTATTATTATTATTATTATTATTATTTATTGTTATTATCATCATCTATTATTCTTATTATTATCATTATTATTATTGTTATTGTTATTATTATTTTTATTGCTGTTGTGATTGGTATCATTATTGTCATTATTTTTATTATGGTCATTATTTTGCATGGAGTTATTTCATGATTTAGCTTTTGTCATTATTATTAATATTACCTTGCATGATTTTTTTCTTCTATGTGTGATATTAACATATTAATTTAGTATGTCCAATCTAATCTATTTTATGTATTCTATTGGTGTGTTAATTTTACACTTGATTTCTTTTATTTTTATTATTAAATAATTTTGGAATTATTGCTAATTTTTTATTGTTGTTTTTTTTTGGGTAAAATATCTTGCTTATTTGTTTGAGCATTTATCATGACCGAACTTCTCGCGACACGTAGGAGTTTACATCACTTGGGTGAGACATTTCCTATCTCTATTTATGTGATTGTTTTTTCTAGTAAATAAAATAGTTTATTTTATACGCGTGCTAGAATAAAAAATCACAAAAATATTTTGTACAATTAAATTGGGATTCTTATTAATAAATTGGGACCAATGTCCTAGATTTTAGCCCAAAAGACATAAATATCACGAACTAAAACGAAGAGTTGATTTGTTAGAAATGGGATCACTCATCCCAATTTTCACAACAAATTCCAAAATAACTATTCGACCCCTTTTTAAGTGAGCATGAAGGAACCAATGTTCCTGAACCAAAAATAAATATCCCGAATTATGTATGTTACTTCTTTTTTATTAATTTTGTGTGACTGTTTAGTTTTGCTTTTATATTTTGTGGGCCCTTGTAATTAATTATTTTTGGGGCAATTTTATTTTCTTCCATTTGGGGATTGTATTTGTCCCAATTTTTCTTTTGGTGTGGCTATATGTGTTTATCACTTTATTTACCGCTTTATTTATCGCTTTATTTATATATTTTTTTATTTATTTGCTTTCTCGATGCTTGAAGTGCGCCTTAAATAAATTGCATTAATCGCGTGAGATGAGTGATGAAATTTTATAATTTAAAAACTCATTTATAATAAACCAAGACACAAATAAGTGTGAAGTTCTGAACCACTCTCTGGTTTAGACCAATAAGAGGTTAACATTTCCCGATTTCTTGTAAATTGGGTGGCGACTCCAAAATGCCTCAAAAGTGCCTAAAGGTGTTATGATGATGGATGGTCCTTTTCAATGTTCTATTATGAAAGGAGGTGCCGAAAATATCTCATAATACCTAAGATCAAAAAGACGCGAACCAATCCCTCGAATCCTAAAAGCGGTTCAAAGAGGGCCTTTGCTAGGTTCGGCGCGCGTCACAGTGGCGACTCCACTGGGAATTAATTTGTAACTTCGCTCTGAAAATGTCTTGGTGAAAATGTATAATTGGGTTTTTGAAACTAAAATTCCATTTCTCATCTAAAATTGCATCGTATCCATGTTAGAGCCTTAGAATTATGCTAGTTTGGTCCCTTTCTTAACCTCGGTGCGTTCCCAAAGCACAACCCTATTTTCACTCAATCTAGGGAAGTGTCAAGGATAATCACCAGCCCAAGCCTCGTACCACCATGGTATATTAAATGGAGACCCGATTGATCGTTATACTCGTGATGAGCTAGACCCGTTTGTAGGGACCATGCTTGGGTAGCCCTAAAGTATCACCACCTTTGACTAAAGCTCATGTAATGACAATAGATACTTCCACTAGGTGAAATGTACCATAATACCGTGCTTGCCATTTGGGCCATCATATATTGAACAAAATAAATCAAATTAACATGTTCTTCATCAAAGGCTTTTATCCCCCGGTGGGCCCATCTTAATTTAGTTGAATTGTTTAATTACATAATGGCAAAACACTCATGCGTAAGTACATTAGACAAGAGGTGTTATGCTGCCGATTTTCCACCGTGCACCATACGTGCTCCTCGGGTCCCCTATTGACCCATGGATTAAGCCCACCTAGGAAGAGACCAATTGACCTCGTATGTGGGAATTAAAAGGTCGAAAGGATCTACTTGCTTGTATGTGGTTGTGACGTGCTGCATAGCTCACGATCATGCATCATTCTAATGAAGTGAGTTATGCAGCCATCATAGATTCGTCCGGGTGGTCTAGACATTCTAGTGGACGGCTAATTAGGAATCCTATCATTGGGTTGCCTAAAGGGACATCGGTTCGGGAGTCAGGTACAAAAAGCAGTGAGACTTTATCTTCAGTAGCATCCAGCATGGCTGATACTTCCCGAGAGTTAGAGGCTACCCGTGCATTGGTTGCTGAGGAAGTGGCTAAGAGATTGGAGGAATTTAAAAATAGAATGCTGACAATGATGGGGAATTTGACCACTATGTTGACACAGTCTGCGGGGCAACCATCAGCTGCTCCCACAATAGCACAGCTTGCTGGACAGCCACCAGTTGCTCCTGTAGTGGGATAAGAGAGGCAAGATTCGGGCAAAGAAGATCCTTCGGTGATTTTACGCCCACCAGTGGCTGAACCTAGGGATGCACTCGAGCCGAAAAGGGTTGTAGACCTTGACAATGATTCCTTTGAATATAACTTGGAAGGCCAAGTCTCAGTAAAGGGCAAGACACCTAAAGTTGATGAGGCAATTGGAAAAACATGCAGGAAAAATTCGAGGCTATAACAAGGATGTTGACTATAGGAAGGGGAATGAACCCTGAAGATCGAGAGTTGGACAATGATAACCTAATCCCCCTGAATTTCAAGATGCCCGATATCCCTAAGTTTGATGGTACTTTTGATCCTACGACGCACATCAAATAGTATTCATTCGTAATGAAGCGGACAACTTTAACGAGGAAGCAAAAAATTGAGTACTTCTGCTTGAGCCTTACGGGGCCTGCAATTGATTGGTATCACGGGTTAGACAGAAGATCCAAAGAAGATTGGGACTTATTGACTGAAGAGTTCTTAAAGCAGTATGATTGCAGTACTAGGATGGAAATCACGCTGAAGGATTTAGAGCTGCTGCAGCAAAAGCCTGGGAAATCTTTTCACGAGTACCTCACTTGATGGAGAAATCAGGTTATGGAAATGAAGCATAAACCGAATACTCCCTACCTGATCCGATTGTTTATCAGGAATGCCAGCCCATATCTAAGGGATGGATTGAAAATAAAAGGATTGAAAGATTGGGAGTCCTTAAAAGATATTGCCATAGAAGAGGAGAGTGAGTACATGGCAAGGAGGATAAGCAGTGAGGCCTATGCTAGAAAGAGCTACAGTAATCTGGGGGTAAACAAGTTAGCAAGTTCTAGCAACGGTAACAAAATCATAAAGACGGCCGAGGTTTCAGCCACGGGAGTGAATCAACGACGCTTCTCAAATTTAGGTGGACCTTTATCTTGGGTGTTGAAGAGACTAGTAAAAGAGGGGAAGCTACAACCCCTGCCACCTAGGCCAGCTAGAACCCAAGGATAGCCGGGCTATAGAGATGATGAATATTGTGAATTCCACCAGCACACGTGGCATTTAATGGACAACTGTGCAAAGCTGAGGCACCATATTCAAGATTTGATTGGTAGCAAGAAGATTACTGATCTTGAACAGAGGGAAAGCAAGAAAAAGACTGGTTATAATGCCGTGCCACCGCCAGTCTTCATGATTGGGTCAAGCCTGCCTAAGTGGTATGTGGTGCAAAACTTGTATGGTAATGAGTACGTTGCTATCACTCGCTCTGAGGCAAGCAAAGAAGAGACTCCTGTGGCGACAATTGACTGTTGGGATTCAACTAGCGAGAGTGAGGCAGAGAAAGTTGATGAGCCAGAAGACTTATGGAATTTTAAAGATGAAGAGGTGCAGAAAGTACGGGCTATTACTCGGAGTGGGAGAATAGTGCCAGAGGTTGAGAAGCAACATGAAACAATGCCCCCGACAATGGAAAAAGAACCAGAAGAAAACTAAGTTCTGAAACAGTTGAAGAAGACACCGGCTCAGATATCGGTGTGGGACCTGCTGAGAAGTCTCCAAGTCACAGACAAAAGCTAGTGGAAGCTTTGTGTGAATCAACAGTTGCTACCACCATTTCACCTACCGAGTTATTGGACATGGTGAAAGGGGGATCTGGAGAGAATGTAGTCTACACTGATGCTGACCTACCAATTGAGGGTCGCAATCACAACCGCCCCCTATTCATCAGAGCCCAAATTAATGGGAAGCATACAGCTTGCGTCATGGTGGATGACGGGTCTTCCATTAATGTCTGTTCACTTGTGGCATTACCTGCCTTTGGGATGAATGAGAGCCTGTTGAGTAAATCTGACCTAACCATTACTGCCTATGACAATTCAAGAAGACAAGCTGCTGGGACTTTCAAGGTGTAGGTGAGAACTGGGCCAGTTGAGATGAAAATCGAATTTGTTGTCCTGCCTATCCCAGCCAACTTTGTAGTACTGCTAGGGAGGCCCTGGTTTCACAAGCTGGGAGGGATTCCATCTACCCTCCACCAAATGATCAAAATACCCTATGAGGGCCAGGTCATGACAATCAAGGCAGCCAACAATAATCAAGTATCAGTCCTCGGGATTTCCAATCAACCCTTTAGTGGGTTCCATGTGGCCGTGGTGGACGAAGAGGATGGTCTAGTGGGGACCCCTCAGGTTGTTAACATGATGAAGAAGATGAACTTCCTCCCGGGGGCCGGTTTAGGCAAGAATTCACAAGGGCCCAGGCACTTGTCACTACAAGAGGGCAAAAGGATAGAAGAGGTTTGGGTTATACTGCTGAAACCAAGAAGAATAAGCTTCTAAAGAAGACTTTAGAGATCTTGCATATTTTAGAGAGGTTCATGCCAACTGCATTTGCATGTGCCTATTGTGGGGAGGCTGAGCCACAGTGGGTTGGCGGCAAGATCACTCCGAGTTTTGAGATTTTCAATGATGTTTTTGACTGGTCCGACTGAATGGTCAAGTCAGTAAAGGGTTTTTGGGACGAGGAGATTTTCAATCAAAGTTTGGCATGGGATCAGGAAGTTCCTGAAGAGGTCATCACTGACAGCCTACTGGCCACGCGGGTGAAAGGCAAAGAAAAAGTGGAGGCTAAGGTAGCAATGCCCGAATTGGAGAACCTGGAGATTACAGATAACCAAGGCATTGGGCCATTGACTTCAATGCCGGCATCAGCAGAAGATGACAATGATAGCTTTGCTGATGTACTTTTTATTCCTGAACTGTTTGACAATCGTGCTTGTAATTTTGAGTATTTCAATAAGATGATTGACTTTGCTTACTTGTGTGATGTTTCTTATGATTTCATTGAGCATGATCACGAACATGAATCATTCATATTTAACATTAACTCAACTAATACCACCTCGTTTAATCTCGGGACTTTGGAAAACCAAAGGAAATCCTGATAGCATCTAATGTAACTCCTGAAGAGAAGGAAAATTTTGAGAGAATATTAAAAAAATATGAAAAAGTCTTTGCCTGGATCTATGAAGATATGCCAGGAATTAATCAAGAAGTCGCTAAACATGCTATTTCGACCTATCCAGAATGTAAGCTAGTTAAACAGAAACTCAGGAGGCTCAAACCAGAGTGGGCCGGTAAAAGAGGAGGTATATAAATAGATCGAGGCAAAGTTCCTAATAGAGGTTCAATACCCAACATGGTTGGCCAATGTTGTCCCTGTAGCCAAAAAGGATGAAAAGGTTCGGGTATGTGTGGACTATCGAGATTTGAACAAAGCATGTCCGAAAGATGACTTTCCTTTGCCCCATATTGATGTGCTAGTCAATAGTGCGGCAGCTTGCATGATGTACAGTTTTATGGATGGATATGCGGGGTACAACCAAATCCTTAATAAGATCGCGGATCTGATTAAGACGGCTTTCATCACTGAGTGGGGTACATTTGCCTAGCGGGTTATGCCTTTCGGACTAAAGAATGTAGGAGCAACATACCAAAGAATGGCCACCAAGATCCTTGATGACTTGATCCACAAGGAGGTAGAAGTGTATGTCGATGATATGATGATCAAGTCGATCACTCGAGAGGGGCATTTCGAGGCCTTGGAGAAGTTCTTTCAGAGGATTGACAAGTATAACCTTCGCTTTAACCCCAAGAAGTGCATCTTTGGAGTAACCTCAGGTAAATTGTTAGGCCACGTGGTGAGTCAAAGGGGAATCGAAGTAGATCCAGATAAGGTTAAAGCAATTAGGGAGATGCCAACACCTCAGAAGGAAAAAGAAGTCAGGAATTTTTAGGCAAATTGCAATACATCAGTAGGTTCATTTCCAAGCTTGCTTCAGTATGCGAACCGATTTTTAAGCTCCTTAGGAAGAATCAGCCGGTTAGGTGGAACGATGACTATCAAAAAGATTTTGATATTATCAAAGAATACCTTCTGCACCCCCCAGTTCTACGGCCGCCACAGCCATCTAAGCCATTAATCCTTTATCTAGCAATAAAAAAGAATTCTGTTGGGGCCATGATGGCCCAAGAAGATGAATTCGGGGTTGAGTTCGCAGTTTACTGCCTCAGTAAGAAATTCATTCCTTATGAAGCCACGTATGTCGAGGTGGAAAAGATCTATTTAGCAGTGATTTGGGCTTCAAAGAAATTAAGAAACTATTTCAATTCTTACAAGGTACAGGCGGTCGCAAAATAAAACCCTCTTCGATACCTTCAGGAAGCACCTTCTTTGCTAGGAAAAATGGGAAAATGGTATTATTACTATAAGAGTTTGATGTGGAGTACATCACCAGAAAGACTATTAAGGGGCGGGCAGTTGCAGAGTTCTTAGCTAACCATTCGATCAAAGGTGATCAATTGGAATATGAATTTCCTGATGAGGATGTATCGGCTATCACAGTGCAGAAGTGGCAGATGTACTTCGATGGAGCAGTGAACAGTAAGGGAGCGGGAGTAGGAGTAATCTTGGTAACCCCAGTGGGTGAAAAACTCCCCTTAGCTAAGAAGTTAAGATATGGAGCCACCAATAACGAAGCTGAGTATGAAGCCTGGATCTTCGGGTTGGAAGCACTCTCATCTGTTGGGGCAAAAGTAGCCGAAGTTTTTGGAGACTCATCCTTAGTGATTCATCAGGTCAGGGGTGAATGGTCCATCAAGGAAGAACGGTTGCTACCATATGTGGAGTGTTTGAAGGGATTAAGTAGCCAATTTGAAGTCTGCACTTTTAGTTATGTGCCTCGAGATGAGAACCAATTAGCAGATGCCCTGGCCACCCTTATATCTATATGGGAGAACCCAAAAGGAGTAGTTATGAAGCTTGTGCTGGTCTTTAGTTCGGATAAGCCATGCTTTAAAGCAGAGCAAGTGATGGACGTTGAGGTTGATGATGGAAAACCTTGGTATTATGATATTCAAAATTACTTAGAAAGGTCAGTTTTCCCAAAAGAAGCCACTGAGAAGGATCAAAGAATGATTAGAAAGCTATCCTCTCAATTCATCAGTGTGGACGGTGAGACGCACGCCGAACCCCGTAGGACGCCCCGAGGACCCACTTTTATGGTTTTCGAGAGAGGTTAATTGGAAACTTGTAAGGTATTTACAAGTGCATCTATTTTTGGCAACAAGGAGGTTTCATGGAGTTGCCGCCCAATAAAAAATTAGAAAAGTTCGTCTCGACTCAGTGAGCCTAAGACGGCGCATCTTATCCATTTTGGGCAAACCAAAGGGGTCTTGGAGGCATTCACCCCAATAGAACATTGGAATGACCCTCTAACCCTATGGAGCCTAGGATTGTAAATTGAGTCTTTTGGTGGGACACAAGAAGTGTCTTGGAAATCCCATTCCAATGAAACATCGAAATGGACCTCTCGCCTCATTGAGCCCAAAGACCAGAGATAGGTTCGGCACTTCTCATTTATTCATACCTTGATTAATTTTACAATTAGGTTTTGAGTTTATTATTTCGCCATCTTTACACACGATGCAATTAATTAAAAGGCGCAGTCATTCACGTAAAAGCGAAAAATAAAACAACATTAGAATAAAGCATATGAAAATAAATTACAATAAAACTAGGGACGGAATACAACCCCCATAAATAAAGTACAGAACATGCATAAAACAGGATATTCATTAAGGCGGGAACATTGGTTCCCAAATACTCATTTTACAAAAAAGTATAGAATTCTCAAATCAAGTTAAACCTTTTGGCTCGAGATGAAAATGAGGATATTGGTCCAGTTTTATTAACAAATCTTCAATTTAGTAGAAAACATTTTTGTGGTGATTTTTTAAGTGCGGTCGAAAATCCTTTATTATTACAGACCATAAGCGAATAAAGAGAATAAAATAATAATTACATATTTCCAAATAATAAATAATAAATAAATCTTAATCTACCTGTTTCGACCATGCTTCTCAGACGAGCCACATGCCTCCCGCATTGCGGTCAAGACAGAAAATGACATTGGTTAATTATGAATAAATAAATAATTGAATAAATAAATAAACAAATAAACAAATAATTGAATAAAGTAGATTGAGAGAAATAATTAAAATTAATAATGAATTAAATTAAATTGGGTGATAAATAAATGAATAAATAGATAAATAATTAAATAAATAATTGAATGAATAAATCGAGAATTAATGAATATAAAAACACAATAACAATTATGATAACCAAATACGATAAAAATAATAATACTAAAAATAATATCATAAAACAATTGTAATAATAATAATGGTAAAACAAATAATATTAATATCAGTAACAACAATAATAGTGATAATAACAAGTAATAATAATAATAATAATAAAAACAGGATAATAAATAATTATAATGATAATAATAATGTAAAATACAATTGATTAATAATAATGATAATTATAATATAAAATAAATAATGACACTAATAATATAACATAACAATAATAATCACAACAATAATATAAACAAGAACTTCATAATAATAATGATAATATTAAAATGATAATCACAAAACACAATAAGGAATAATATTAACTAAAAATATACTATAATAACAATAAACTAAATAATAATAATAACAATAATAATAATAATAACCTCAACAATAATAATAATCAATAATCACAAAATGCAATGACAAATAATAAATAAATACAATAATGAATATAATAACAGATAAATAATACTAATAACAACAAGATTAATGTAACTCCATAATAGTAATAGTAGATAAATAAGTAAAAATAATAATAACAATAATAATATAACCATAATAATAAATACTAAAAATAATAATACTACTAGTAATAATAATATAATACTAATAAACAGAAAATAAATAAATGTATAATAATAATAATAATAATAATAATAATAATAATAATACTAATAAAAATAGAAAATAAATAATAATAATAATAATAATAATAATAATAATAATAATAATAATAATAATAATAATAATAAAAAGAGGAGAGGTCACCAAATTTCTTCATTGGAGGATCGCCGGAGCTACCGTCGACGACGCCGCCACCACCATCAGGTAGATCGGAGCTCCCAGATCCCGGAGCTGCAAGCCACGTGCCGAACGGTGCTGCCATGTCGCCAGAAACTCATCGGAAGCACCGCTGGTCTTCCTCCGACACGCCCTGCTGCCGGCAAGTGATGGGGGAACGGTGGGTGCCGGCCACCTCGTCCGGCTGCCGGGAGTGTGCCAATAGGGCGCGTGGCCGATTCTGGCACTGGGGGTGGCCGGCGGAGGCTTCGCCTCCCTCCCCCTCTTTTCTCTTCTCCGCTTCCGGCGTCTGTGTCCCGTGGTCTGCTCCTTACTCTTATTTGTTTCTCTTTTTCTTTATCTTGGTTTCTTCTTCTTGGCCTTTGATCTCTCTTGCTCTCTCTTTATTCTTTCTTCCTATTCTATTTTTTCCTTTGGTTTTTTGTGTTCTTTTTGCCTTGGTGCTTGTCTGCCTAGCTCTCTCTATTTTTCTTTTTCTTTTCTTTGTTTTCTACCGAGCCCCCCCTTCTGCCTGCTCTTCATTTTATTCTTTTTATACCCTAAAATTAGGGTTGGTTTTTTGGGTCACCTAATAATCTCCTCCATTTTTCCATTTTTTAATTTTAATTATCCTAAAATATTAACTAATTAATCAACTAATCTTAATTATTAATTTACATTAACTAATTAAATTAACCTAATCTTAATTTTTGATTTATTTAATTAAATTAACCTAATCCTAATTATTTTTTTAATTTTTAATTTCAACTGCATATTTTATGTATTTATCTTTTTTGGAGGAATTCATCAAGGACCCAAAATTGCCACTGCCATCTTTCAAAACTTGACTCAGGACCCGGTGTCTACAGTTGCCCCCAATTTTGGACAAGCTAGTGCCTAGACACCTAGGTGAGCGAAAATTCAGAAAAGAAAGGCCAAAATTCAGAAAAGAAAGGCCAAAATTCAGAGAATAAAAAGGAAAGAAACACGTACATGAGGCAGTCCTTACCTTCTGGACGTTATGTAGGAGTGGCTGGTTGTCCACCTGGCGGGCCTCGTCTCGACCTGCCTAGTGATGAACATCGTGGATGATAGCATTGTCTAGCCATGATTTATTCTGATGTATGTGTCCCTACTGGTCTCGTCTCGACCTGTAAGGCGTTTGTAAGATTTAGCGTTCTCTAGCCACTATCCCGTTATGAAGCGCAGTGTTCTCTAACTGATACCTCATCTGCTTTGCTAGCCCGTCTTGGTTCGCGCAACTTTGGTGAGATGTAGTGCTTTCTGACTACAAATCTCGATTGCGAGATGCAGTGTTATCTAACCGCAGTCCTGTCGTGATGTATTCTATCGCTGATGCCCTACTGACCTCGTCTCGGTCTGCATGGCGTTTCGCTAGCCTCGTCTCGGCCTGCACGGAGAACGTGAGATGCAGCACTCTCTGACTGCAACCCCCATTGTGAGATGTAGTACTCTCTGACTACAATCCCGATTTGTTGGAATTTTTTTGCTAACCCCCATTCGATCTGCAAGGTGTGTAGTACTCTCTGACTACACCATGGACTGTGAGATGCAGTACTCTCTGACTACAATCTCGACTTGTGATCTATTTCATTGCTTGTGATCTGTTAGCCTCGTCCCGGCCTGATTGCCCCCAGTATAACGTGAATGAAGAGGTTTTCTTTTCTGGGCAGTTTTTGATAAGGTTAAGCTGAACCCACCTCTCAGATCATCTTAGGATGAAGGGATTTGGAATATTTTTGAAAATAATTTGATGTCCCGAAGAGACTGAGAAAGCCTGTGAAAAAAGTCTTAAAGATAATGCTCCGAAGAGACTGAGAATGCCTGTCGAAGAAGGACTTAAAGGAAATGCTCCGAAGAGACTGAGAATGCCTGTGAAAAAGGTTTTAAAAATAATGCTCCAAAGAGACTGAGAATGCCTGTGAGAAAGGTCTTAAAAATAATGCTCCGAAGAGACTGAGAATGCCTGTGAGAAAGGTCTTAAAGATAATGCTCCGAACAGACTGAGAATACCTGTGAAAAAGGTCTTAAAGATAATGCTCCGAAGAGACTGAGAATGCCTTTTGAATAAGGACTTAAAGAGAATGCTCCGAAGAGACTGAGAATGCCTTTTGAACAAGGACTTAAAGAGAATGCTCTGAAGAGACTGAGAATGCCTTTTGAACAAGGACTTAAAGAGAATTACCACTTTACGGGTTTACACGATTTTCCCTTGCATGGGCATTATCTTGAATTCATCTTGCCAAAGTTGTCCTTTGGTTTTGCCTTTTCCTACAAAGCTATGTGTACAGGAATATATTCCAGAGATTGTGCATGCATGTGTAAAATGCTATATGCAGATATGAGGTGTATGCAAAAATGGATAGACCACATCCCAGGTGGTTAAGGGGTTCGTTGAGGGTATTGTTCGGCTGCTCCCATTGTCTAATGCCCCAAGGATCTAGAAAAGTATTGTCTTGTCTTTAGGTATTCTGACCCGTAATCTCTTCAAAGAGAACTGACCCGTGTGCATTTTTTCCCCCGGACTTGCGTTGACTTGAGAATTACCTCTTTAGAGGACTTGGAAAGTTTGCTTCCTCGGAGGACTTAAAGATTTTGCCTCCTCAGAGGACTTTGGGAAAAGTCAGCTTGTCTACGTGGGACTGATGTATACTATCTAGTGTGCGTTGGACACCATGTATGCATGGAATGCATGTGAAAGGCTATGCTTTTATGAAATGACATGCAAAGGACTATGATCCTAAAATTCTTATGCATACGACATATATGCCAATGGCTTGTATCCATGAGGAGGATCAAGGACCATGTGCTAAGAATCGTTATTCTAACATGTTTGCAAATGATCATGAATAAGAAAAAACATGTAAAGGTTCAAGCGTGATAAATATATACAAGGGGATTATGTATGCAGAGTATGTGCAAATGATCATACATGTGACAAGGATAAAGAGTCGTTTATCAACATATATATAAAAAATCGTATGCAAAGATAGGCAGAAGTCATTATAAACACGAAGGCTATGTAAAGTAATGGGTGTGTGCGATGTGTGCACCTACAACTATGTATATGGAACACATGTAGGAAAAATTATATACATGTATGTACTGAATGCATGCAAAAATTGTGGATGTGAGATGCAGGCAAAGGATATGCCCATAAAGAGCCATGTGTGTCAAAAGCACTTATGAAATATATTCGCTAAAGCCCTTATGCCAAAAGACATGCACCAAGAATTCTATATGTAAAACTATTTTATAAGAATTTTGCTACAGTTATGCGTAAAAACATTTGCAGAAAGCATATGTATAAAGAATATTGTTGGGAGTGTTTCATGGGTAGTGATAAGAAATACCCCAAGATTGTAAAATGAGTGCAACCTATTAGGTACCTCAAACTCGAGTTTCTATCTGCCTTTGAACATACTGAATGAACCACATTCTCAACTGATTCAATCTTAGCAAAAGAATTCGGGAGTCATTCCCAATGAAGGGCAAGAAGATAAATGTGTAGACATCAAGGTTTACTAAACCAACATGTAAATACGAGGCATACCATGCAATCTTGGTGTGTATGTGTAAAAGGCCAAAACAAGATTTTTCATTTTTCAAAAGCAAATTCTAGATGCAATGTCGAGGACAAGACTCAACTCGAATGCATAAATGCACTCATGGCTTCTCGCTTGAAGCTCAAGACACACCATATGCCTCTTCCTACGTAGCAAACCTTATCAGAAGGTCATCTCCGCTAATTAGATAAGGCCAAACCAAGAATCAAGAGGTCTTACTTTGGTTGTAACATTAGGCTCAGGTAGATGGTTATCAAAGGAGGATCAAGTCACTAGAGAAAAATGGCCGCAGCATTCATTCGAATGAAGGAACCATTTTCAATCTAATTGCATTCTGTCCAGACATTCTCGAATTTGGACTTGGTAATACTCTGACTTATCAAGCTCAACATAAAAATTAAGCTAAGAAAGATAGCTAGTGAGTTCATCACGGGGTATTATCCTAAGTTCTACTTTTCTTTCTTTTTTCGTTTTTTATTTTGCTTCTTCTTTTTTTTTTCATTTTTTCTTCTTTTCTCCATTCTTTTTTTTCTTATTTATTTTTCCTTCTTTTTTTTTACAAGCTTACGTCTCTAATTACACAAAAAGTTTATTGGTGATTTAAACCCCTTTCGCGAAGTGTAGCCCAAAACTTATCGATGATTGAAAATTTTTTCCTTAAAGGGTAAACCCATCCTTATCAGGGTGATTTTTGGTAACCCAAAAATTATCAATGGTCGAGATTCTCTCCTCGAAGTGTAAACCCACTTTCACCGGGCCAATTTTTGGTAACCCCAAAAAAATTATCGATGATTGAAATTTTCTTCTCGAAGTGTAAACCCAATTTCATCGGAGCAAGTTTTAATAGCCAAAAGAAATGTCATAATGTACATCCATCCTTACTAGAGCGACCATTCTTCTAAGGGGAAGCCAAAATCATTTTAGGCGAAGGGTAGTTTTAACGTGTGTAACAATAAAATCGGTACGCATTTAGCATACCAAAATAAAGGCTCAACGGGCTAGCAAGCGATTGTAAAACAAGGGTAAGAAATGGTCATTTAGAGAGCTATACAAAGAAATGGTGCCTAAATCATTTTCCAGATTCAGCTTTATCCAGGGATCGCTTTGATGGGTAATCGGAAAGGTTCTAGTGCTCTTAGTGAGTTTTCATCCAATCCCCTAACTGCAACTAGCTTTTTCAGTTGTGTTCAAAATGGGCCAAAAGTGCTCTGAACTTAGAAATGACATGGTATGGTCAAATATCTTCACGTTATCTAGCTCTTAAAAACCAAACATATATACCCCTTACTTAATTCAAAGTGGAATGAAACTCAGATTTCTAGAGTTAAGATCAAATCCATTCATAGTTGAGAACTAATTAAGCAGAGTCAAACCTTGAATTAAAGGTACCTCAATAAGGTGCAAACATGCCAGCGTTTTAGGGTATGGGTTAACACAAAAAATTTTGATTCTATCAAAATGTATATACACAAAAATCGTTTAAGCAAATAGGGAATTTTTTTTCTTTTTTTTTTTATAACATATGCACAAACTATGCGTTAAAAATCATGTATATGGAATGGCATATGCAATAGCATCATGTATATTAGCAATGCGTGTAAGGAGCTGTATGTGCGAAACATGTGTAAAAACATTTGTATAAAAATGCGTACATGAAATATAAGCAAAGATGTGTGTGTGTAAAACACTTACGAAAAAATATGAGTGTGTAAACATTGCATAATAAATGACGTGCATGCATAAATTTGCAGTGCGCATGTAAGCAGTATACAATGAAGGTAAAAGTGCAAGATATGACACAACATGAGAACGAATGTTCATAATACAGGGTGTATGTGCATATGGTGTGATTTAGACATGATAGAGATATGTATGTAAGATGAAGATGTGATGTAGGATGAAGATGATCTGGCACAAAAATGTGCGCCAATGAGTTGCGAGGAGTGGCAAAACTCACATATATAGAAGTGCAAAACATATACAAATAATGCACATGAGATGGGACACAGCATAAGAATGATTGTGTACAGTGAGCTTCTATGGTGTGCGATACAAGACATGGGATGAAAGTGGTCGCAAGAAATGAGTGGTACCTACAAGGTACGTGTATTTACATGGTATGCGCACACAAAACATGGCATGGTATATATGTAATGACTGACATGCATGATGCAGGATTCATATGTGCATGGCATAACGCATGCATGATAATGTATGTTCATGATATGGCACACAATGTGAGAGATGCAAAGTGTCATGATGTGTATGATATATATAATGACCGTCCTAATGATATGTGCTAATGTGTGCACATTATGACATGCAACGGTATGTGTATGTTCTAACACAATATTTATGTACATATGTAATGTGAGCACACATGCTATGACACATGATGAATGTATTTATTTTATTTCATCATTTTCATTTTCATTTTCATTTTCTTTTCTTCCATTATTTTTGTGTGTCACGGGGGCAGTATGTCTGTGCTTACTATAATGCATGTTAATATGTACATCCGATGATGTATGCTATATATACAGATAATGGCACACAATGGATGTCATAAAGAATGTTAATATGTATGTATTGCGACAAGCATTATTATGTGCATGCATGACAAACGTGCTATATTTATATTCACAATTTATGACACAATCAAACTTATATACAAAATGCAAAGGATCTATTATTATACATGAGACAAAATACATGTTGTAGACACCGGGTCCCGAGTCGGGTTTAATGTCAAAAAGTGATTTTGGGTCCTTAGTAATTCCCTCCGAAAAAATAAAAATATATAATATAGATTAGGTAGATAAAATTAGAAGTTAATTATTAATGTTGGGTTAATTTAATTTATTAATATTGTAAGTTTAATTAGATAATTAAAATGCATGAAATATTAAAGATTAATTAGTTAATATGTGAATTGTTTAATTAATTAGATAAATTATATGATATATTAAATAGATTAAATATATTAAGATGTAATTAATATGTAATGTTTAATTAATATGTAGTGTTTGATTGAGTGTTTAATTAATTAATTAATGTGTGTTATTAGAATTAAATTAATTAAAGTATGAAAATGAAAAATAGAAAATGGAGGAAGTTACCATTATGACCCAAAAAACCAACCCTAATTTTAGGGTATAAGAAGAAAAGAATGAAGGGAAATAGGGGGCTCGGCAGATCAAAGAAAGAAGACCAAAAAAGAAAAGAAAAAAGAGAAAGAAAAGAAAGAGAGAGCAGAGGGAAGCCGAGACCCAGAAGAACCAAGAACAAGCCAAAAGGCAAATAGAAAGAGAAAGGAAATAAAAGAGAGAGCAGAGAAACCAAAGATCAAAAGACAAATCCAAAAGGCCAAACAAAAGAGAAATCAAAGAGGGTATAAGAAGAAATAAGAACAGAGAGGAGCAAACCACGGGAACCGAAACCAGGCGCCGGAAAAAGGAAGGGAAAAAGAAGAAGAGGAGGCGGAGCCTCCGCCGACCAGCCGCAGCACCGGCCAGCCACACGCACGCCGCCAGAAGAATCGCCGGACCTAGACGCACTCGCCGGCAGCCACCGGGGATCGCCACTCGCCGGCAGCTGTGAGATCGGAGAGGGACCCCCGAAACGCTTCACCGCGATTTCCGGCCATCTGGTGACTCTTCCCGGCGCGTGACCGCCGGCGGATGGTTGCTGATGTCCCGATCTTCCTTCCGGCATAGGTGGTGTCGACCACCTCTCCTCCGGCGAGGTAAATCCCCTCTCCCTATTAATATTATTATTATTATTATTATTATTATTATTATTATTATTATTATTTAATATTCTGAATTATTATTATTATTATTATTATTATTATTTATAATTCTGTTTTTATTATTTTATTTAATATTTATTATTCTGTTATTAATATTATTATTATTATTATTATTATTATTATTATTATTATTATTATTATTATTATTATTATTGTTATTGTCTACTTTGTGTATTATTAGTGTTTTGTGTTATGTTAATATTAATATTATTATTGTTATCTATTTATGTTTATTATTAATATTTTATATTATCATTATATTTATTTAGTATTATTTGTTATTATTTAATATTGTTATTAATTAATTGTTATATTTATTATTTATGTTATGTCCATTTATTTTATAATTTTAGCATTATTATTATTATTTGCATTATTATTATTATTATTATTATTATTTTATCCATTCATAATTATTATCATCATTTTATGTTTATTTATTATTCATTATTATTTTATGATATTATTATTAGCACTATTATTTTTATTGGCATCAATCATTTTAATTGTCATTTGTGCTTTTATATTCATTAACTCTCAATTTATTTCATTCAATTATTTATTTAATTATTTATTCATTTACTTATCATTTAATTTAATCCTTTATTCAATCATTCATTTATTTATTTATTCAATTATTTATTTATTCACAATTAACAAATATCATTTCTCTATTTTGACTACAATGCGGGAGGCATGTGGTTTTTCTAAGAAGTATGGGCAGAACAGGTAAATTAGGATGCATTCATTTATTATTTGAGAAATATGCAATTACTATTTTATTGTATTTTATGTATTTGTGATCTGTAATAATAAAATGATTTTCGACCGCTCTTAAAAAGAACCACCACACAAATGTTTTATACTAAATCGAATATTTGTTAACAAAACTGGACCAACGTCCTCGTTTTCATACCAAACTAAAAGATCTAAACTGATTTGAGAATTCTATACTTTTTTGTAAAATGAATATTCGGGAACCAACGTTCCCATCTAAATGAATAACCCGTTTTATGCATGTATTGCACTTTTTATAAAAGGGAGTTGTATTCCGCTCCTTATATTATTGTAATTTATTGCTTTCACTATTTATTTGATCATTTATGGCTTTCCGAATGTGAATAAATGCGCCTTTTAATCAACTGCATAGTGTGGAGGGAGAGCGAATTAATGATATTAAAATTTGATCATAAGATAATTGAGGTAGAAATAGATGAGAAATCCCGGACCCAGCTCTGGTCTTTGGGCTCGAGAGGTTAGAGGTTATCCTCCAAGATACTTCTTGGGCTACGAGACTTTAGCGCTAATCCTAGGCTCTTTAGGGTGAGAAGTTCACCTTCCATGATCCCTCTAGCGGGCCCAAAATGGATACCAAGCGCAGCCTTAGGCTCTCCGAGGCGAGAGTAACTTTCCCAATGTTCTATTGGGTGGCGACTCCATGATACCTCCTTGTTGCCTAACATAGGCGCACTTGCAATTTAATTGCAAGATGTCAACGGACCCGCAAATGCCCCGATCGCCCACGTGCGGGCAGTCGAACGGGCGGCGCATCGGGATCCGGCGCGCGTCATAGTGGCGACTCCACTGGGGACGTTTATGGTTCGAGGTTTCGATTTGAAAATACCTCTTTTAACATTTATGATTAAAATTTAATTCATAAATTCACTTTCTCTCAAAATTGCATTCGCATATCATTAGAGCCTTAGAATACGCTAGTTTGGTCCCTCTTTTAGCCCCGGTGTGTTCCTGAAGCACCTCCTCATTTTCACTCAATTTGGGGAAGTGTTAAGGATAATCACCAGTCCAAACCTCGTACCTAAATGGTATATCAAATGGTGACCCGATCGGTCGTTACGCTCGTGATGAGCTAGACCCGTCGGCAGGGATCATGTTTGGGTAGCCCTAAAATTTCATCACCCATGACCAAAGCCCATGTAATGGCAATAGATATTTTCCCTAGGTGGTATGAACCATAATACATTGCTTGTTACATGGATCAATATGTATTGGACAAATCCAGATAATTTGACTGATCACTTAATCAAAGGCTTTCATGCCCCGATAGGTCCATGTCAATTTATTCGGACTGTCTAAATACATGATGATCATAACCCATGCGCTTGTGCATTAATTAAGAGAGGTTATACTGCCGGTTTTTCACCGTGCACCATACGCGCCTATTGGGTTCCCTGTTAACCCATGGGCTAATCCTGCCTAGGAAAGAGACCACACGACCTCGTGTGTGGGGGTAATAAGGTTGGAAAGCTGTACGTGCTTGCATGTGGTTGTTTATGCTCGCGCATTGTATATTATTATCCTTGCATTATTCTAACAATTTGAATATTTTTGCCATCAGTTGGGAAAGAGATCAATCCCGAGGACAGAGATTCAAGAAATGAAGAATTGTTGCCGCAGAGATTTAAAATGCCTGAGCTATCGAAGATTGATAGTACTTCAGACCCTTCTGCCCATATCAAGTAATACACTTTAGCGACGAAGGGTGCGGGGCTAAGTAGGAAGCAAAAAAGTGGAGTATTCTTGCTTCAATTTAGTAGGTTCGGCAGTAGACAGGTATCATGGGCTGGATAGGAGAGTCAAGGAAGAGCAGAACCTTCTGACTGATGAGTTTATGAGCAATAATAATAAATAAAACACATGCATTTTGTCTCATGTGATTCTTTTTATAACCCGTGCACTCTGTATATAAATTGCCTGTATCATAATTTGTGAATATAAATATAACACGTTTGTCATGCATGCACATAATAATGCTTGTCGCAATACATACATATTAACATTCTTTATGACATCAATTGTGCGCCATTATCTGTATACACAGCATACATCATCAGATGTACATATTAACATGCATTATAGCAAGTATAGACATACTGTCCCCGTGACAAAAAAAAAAAAGAAAATGGAAAGAAAAATGAAAAAAAAAAATCAAATCAAAAAAGTGCATTCACCATGTGTCATAGCATGTACATATCCGTATGCTCACATTACACATGTACATTAACATTGTGCCCTGGAACATACATATACTGCTGCATGTTATAGTGTGCACATATTAGCATACTTCATTAGACTAGACATCAAACACAGAAAATACCTTGCATTTTTCACATTGTACACCATATCATGAACATGTACTATCATACGTGAATTATGCCATGTACATATAATTTCTTCATCATGCATGTTAGTCATTGTATATACCAATGCATGTCTTGCATGCTCATACCATGTAAATACTCATACTTTGTGAACGCTATTTGTTTCGTGCAGACACTTTCATTGCATACCTTGTATTGCACGCATACTCCGCTCACTGTACACAATCATTCTTATGCTGTGTCCCATCTCATGTGCATTATTTGTATATGTTCTGCACTTCTATATATATGAGTTTTGCCACTCCTCGAACTCATTGGCGCACATTTTCGTGCCAGATCATCTTCATTCTACATCACGTCGTCATCTTGCATACATATCTCTATCATGTCTAAATTATGCCATGTTCACATGTACCATATATCATGAACATTCATCCCCATACTGTGCCATAGGTTGTACTCACGCTTTCATCGTATGCATGTACATTGCAAATTTATGCATGCACATCATTTATCATGCAGTGTTTACACACTCATATTTTTTCGCAGGTGTTTTACACACACACCTTTGCACATATTTCATGTACGCATTTTTTATACAAATGTTTTTACACATGTTTCGCACATACAGATCCTTATGTGCATTGCTAATGTACATGATGCTATTGCATATGCCATTCCATATACATGATTTGTAATGCATAGTTTGTACATATTTTATAAAAAAAAAAAAAGAAAAAAAATTCTTTGTGCCTACCCAATTTTTGTGCATATACATTTTTGATAGGTTAAAAATATTTTTGTGTTAAGCTATATCCTAAAACGTTGACATGTTTGCACCTCATTAAGGTACCTCTGATTCAAAATTTGACTCTGCTTAATTAGTTCTCAACTATGAATGGATTTGATCTTAACTCTAGAAATTTGAGTTTTATTCCACTTTGAATTAAGTAAGGAGTATATATGTTTGGTCTTTAAGAGCTAGATCACGTGAAGATATTTGATCATACCATGTCATTTCTAAGTTCAGAGCACTTTTGGCCCGTTTTAAAAATAAACTCAAAAAACTATATTGCAATTTGGGGATTGGATGAAAACTCACTAAGAGCACTAGAACCTTTCCGATTACCCGTCAAAGCGACTCGTCGATAAGGCTGAATCTAGAAAATGATTTAGGCACTATTTCTTTGTATAGCTCTCTAAATGACCAATTCCTACCCTTATTTTACAATCGCTTGATAGCCCCTTGAGCCTTTATTTTGGTATGCTAAACGCGTGCCAGTTTTGTTGTTATATACATTAAAACTACCTTTCGCCTAAAATGATTTTGGCTTCCCCTTAGAAGAATGGCCGCTCTAGTAAAGATGGATGCACATTGCGATATTCTCTTGAGCTATCAAAAATTATCCCAGCAAAAGTGGGTTTACACTTCTGAAAGAGATTTTTAATCATTGATGATCTTTGAGACTTGATCATTGGCAATCCTTTGGGCCATAAAAAATTCACCCTGATAAGAATGGGTCAGCACTTCGAGAAGAAAATTTCAATCATCGATAATTTTTTTTGGGGTTACCAAAAATGGCCCCGATGAAAATGGATTTGCACTTTAAGGAAAAGAGCCTCAATTTTTGACAATTCTTTGAGCTACCAATAATCACCCTGATAAGGATGGGTTTACCCCTTGAAAAATTTTCAATCATCGATAATCTTTGGGCTACACTTCTGGAAAGGGATTTGATTCATCAATAAACCTTTTGTGTAGTTAGAGACATGAGCCTGCGAAGAGAAAAACAAAAGAAAAAAAACAAACAGAAAAAAGAAGCAGAAAAAAAAAGAAATTGAAGAAAAAAAAAGAGAAATTGAAGGAAAAAAATTGAAGAAAAAAAATTGAAGAAAAAAATAGAAGAAAAAAAAAAGAAAAAAAAAAGAAAAATGGTAGTGTCCAAGATAATACCCCTTGATGAGTTTCAATAGCTATTTTTTTTAGCTTAATTTTTTTATGTTGAGCTTGATGAGATCAAGTATTACCAAATTCAAATTCAAGAGTATCTAGATAGTATGCAATTGGGGTTGGGAATGGTCCTTCCATCCGTCGAATGAACGTTGCGGCCGTTTTTCTCTAGCGACCTGATCCTCCTTTGATAGCCAATTACCCAAGCCTAACATTATAACCTAAGTAAGACCTATTGATTCTTGGTTTGGCCTTATCTAACTAGCGGAGATGACCTTCTAGTAAGGTTTGGTACGTAGGAAGAGGCGTATGGTGTCTCTTGAGCTTCAAGCGGGAAGCCACGAGTGCATTTGCATTCGAGTTGAGTCTCTTCTCCAAAAGTTGCAATTAGAAGTTGCTTTTGAAAAATGAAAAATCTCTGTTTTGGCCTTTGCACATACACACAGAGATCGCATGGTATGCCTTGTATTCACATGTTGATTTAGTAAACATCGATACTTACGTGTTTACTTTCTTGCACTTCATTGGGAATGACTCCTGAATTCTTTTGATGAGATTGAATCAGTTGAGAATGTGGTTCATTCAGTATGCTCAAAGGCAGTTAGAAACTCGAGTTTGAGGTACATTATAGGTTGCACTCATTTTACAATCTTGGGGTATTTCTTATCACTACCCATGAAAATGATACTTTGCGTACACTCTCAGCAATATTCTTTGTATATATGCTTTTTGCAAATATTTTTACACATAATTGTAGCAAATATTCTCAATAAATAGTTTTACATGTACAATTCTTGGTGCATGTCTTTTGGCATAAGAGCTTTAGCGAATACATTTCATAAGTGCTTTTGACGCATGTCCTTTGCCAGCATCTTGCATCCACATTTTTCGCATGCATTCAATACACATATATGTGATTTTTCCTACATATGTTTCATACACATAGTTGTATATGCACACATTGCACACACCCAATTCCTTACATAGCTTTCGTGTATATAACATATCCCACCTGTTTTTGCATACGATTTTTTTACATCTATGCCAATGAATGACTCTTTACCACATGCATGATCATTTGCATTGCACATAGTTTGCATACATAATCCCTTGTATATATTTATCATGCATGAACTTTTGCATGTCTCTCTTATTCATGATCATTTGCAAACATGTTAGAATAACGATTCTTAGCGCATGTTCCATAATCTTCCACATGGATATAAGCCATTGGCATATATGACATACGCATAAGCATTTTAGGGTCATAGCCCTTTGCATATCACATGTGCATAGCTTTCCATATAATTTCCATGCATACATGATGCCCTTCGTCTACTAGATTGTGTACATCAGTCTTAATCAAGACTTCACACGTCGATAAACTGACGCTTCCAAAGCCCTCTCAAGAGGCAAATCTCTAAATCCTCTCAAAAGGCGAATTTCCAAAGCCTTCTCAAAAGGCAATTCTCAAGCCCTCTGAAAAAGCGATTCTTAATCAACCAAAATTCTCTCCGGGGGCAAGTCAACCTAAGTCCTCTCTCCGGGGCAATCAGTTCTCTAAGTCCTCTCAAGGGGCGATTCTTATGCCTCTGCATACATTTCTCATGCTTGAACATTTGCATGCATAGCTTTTCATGTGCATTCCATGCATACATGGTGCTCGACACTCCTCTCAAGGTCCTCTGAGTGGGCAAAATTTCTAAGTCCTCCGAGGGGGTGAGGCAAAATCTAAAAGTCCTTTGAGGAGGCACAATCTTAAAGTCCTCTGAGTGGGCAAAGATCTCAAAGTCCTGTAAGGAAGCAAAGATCTCAAAGTCCTCTGAAGAGGCAAAATTTGAAAGCCTTTGAGCAGGAAGCAAGCCTATTCCTGCACACCATGTCGGGGGCAAGCAGGTAAGTTTTTTTCTATCATAAGTTTTACGCTCACACACATCACACAAAGTGTACAAAATTTGAATTCGAATGTATATATACATTTTACACACATGCTCACATACACACACAATATTTTGTATATATTGCCATGTACGTGACTCGGGGGAAAAGTCCAAATAGAACCCATGCTTAAAGGTGATCCGAATGATGGGTTCAGCTCAACGTTGTCAGACACTACCCAGAAAAGCAAGCCTGTCCACGCTGTGCCGGAAGGCAATCAGTGAGCATCAAAGCCTCCCAGTGAGCCTCAAAGCCTCCCAGTGAGTATCAAAAGCCTCCCAATGAGTATCAAAGCCTCTCGATCAAAGCCTCTCAGTGAGCATCAAAGCCTCTCGATCAAAACCTCCTAGTGAGTATCAAAAGCCTCCCAATGAGCATCAAAACCTCTCGATCAAAACCTTCCAATGAGTATCAAAGCCTCTCGATCAAAGCCTCTCAGTGAGCATCAAAGCCTCTCGATCAAAACCTCCCAATGAGCATCAAAGTCTCCCAATGAGCGTCAACTGACAATGACCCCAACAGGCAGGTGCCGTTACAGGTACGTATCTCTTTTATAATTTACCCTACAAATTTACGTCTCCCTTTTTTGTAGAAAAAAAGATAGTTCAAGATAAATATCAGCGGTAGAGCAGATCGCAATCGGGACTGCAGTTAGAAAACACTGCATCTCACAATCGAAAGATTGTAGCCAAAGCATGCTGCATCTTAGAAATCGAAGCTGTGGTCAAAGCATACCGCACTTCACCAGATCGAGATTGTAGCCAAAGCATGCTGCATCTCAGAAATCGAAGCTGTGGTCAAAGCATACCGCACTTCACCAGATCGAGATTGTAGCCAGAGAATGCTGCATCTCACAAATCCAAGCTGTGGTCAACGCATACCGCACTTCACCAAACCAAGGTTGTAGCCGAAGCATGCTGCATCTCACAAATCGAAGCTGTGGTCTAAGCATACCGCACTTCACCAGATCGAGACTGTAGCCAAAGCATGCTGCATCTCACAAATCGAAGCTGTGGTCAAAGCATACCGTACTTCACCAGATCGAGACTGTAGCCAAAGCATGCTACATCTCACAGATCGAAGCTGCAGTTGAAGAAACATTGCTCTTCACCAAACCGAGGTTGTAGCCAAAGCATGCTGCATCTCACAGATCGAAGCTGCAGTTGAAGAAACACTGCTCTTCACCAAACCAAGGTTGTAGCTGAAGCATGCTGCATCTCACAAATCGAAGCTATGGTCAAAGCATACCACACTTCACCAGATCGAGATTGTAGCCAAAGCATGCTGCATCTCAGAAATAGAAGCTGTGGTCAAAGCATACCGCACTTCACCAGATCGAGATTGTAGCCAAAGCATGCTGCATCTCACAAATCGAAGCTGTGGTCAAAGCATACCGCTCTTCACCAAACCGAGGTTGTAGCCGAAGCATGCTGCATCTCACAAATCGAAGCTGTGGTCAAAGCATACCGCACTTCACCTGATCGAGATTGTAGCCAAAGCATGCTGCATCTCACAAATCGAAGCTGTGGTCAAAGCATACCGCACTTCACTAGATCGAGATTGTAGCCAAAGCATGCTGCATCTCACAAATCGAAGATGTGGTCAAAGCATACCGCACTTCACCAGATCGAGATTGTAGCCAAAGCATACTGCATCTCACAAATCGAAGCTGTGGTCAAAGCATACCGCTCTTCACCAAACCGAGGTTGTAGCCGAAGCATGCTGCATCTCACAAATCAAAGCTGTGGTCAAAGCATACCGCACTTCACCAGATCGAGATTGTAGCCAAAGCATGCTGCATCTCACAAATCGAAGCTGTGGTCAAAGCATACCGCTCTTCACCAAACCAAGGTTGTAGCCGAAGCATGCTGCATCTCATAAATCGAAGCTGTGGTCAAAGCATACCGCTCTTCACCAAACCGAGGTTGTAGCCAGAGAACACTGCATCTCACAGATCGAAGCTGCAGTTGAAGAAACATTGCTCTTCACCAAGGTTGTAGCCAAAGCATGCTGCATCTCACAGATCAAAGCTGCAGTTGAAGAAACACTACTCTTCACCAGATCGGGATTGTAGTCAGAGAGCACTACATCTCACAAACTCCGTGCAGGCCGAGACGAGGCTAGCGGAACACTCGTGGTAGAACAGACCACAGATCGAGGTTGTAGTCAGAGAGTGCTGCATCTCACAAACTCCTTGCAGGTCGAGATGAGACCGGTAAGGGCACATGTACCTACGCCGACAAGGTAAGGTCCGGCATCCCCAGGTATGTAATTCTCTCTCTTCTTTCTTTGAATTTTGGCTCATCTAGGTGTCTATACACTAGCTTCTCCAAAATTGGGGGCAACTGTAGACACCGGGTCCCGAGTCGGGTTTAATATCAAAAAGTGATTTTGGGTCCTTAGTAATTCCCTACGAAAAAATAAAAATATATAATATAGATTAGGTAGATAAAATTAGAAGTTAATTATTAATGTTGGGTTAATTTAATTTATTAATATTGTAAGTTTAATTAGATAATTAAAATGCATGAAATATTAAAGATTAATTAGTTAATATGTGAATTGTTTAATTAATTATATAAATTATATGATATATTAAATAGATTAAATATATTAAGATGTAATTAATATGTAATGGTTAATTAATATGTAGTGTTTGATTGAGTGTTTAATTAATTAATTAATGTGTGTTATTAGAATTAAATTAATTAAAGTATGAAAATGAAAAATAGAAAATGGAGGAAGTTACCATTATGACCCAAAAAACCAACCCTAATTTTAGGGTATAAGAAGAAAAGAATGAAGGGAAATAGGGGGCTCGGCAGATAAAAGAAAGAAGACCAAAAAAGAAAAGAAAAAAGAGAAAGAAAAGAAAGAGAGAGCAGAGGGAAGCCGAGACCCAGAAGAACCAAGAACAAGCCAAAAGGCAAATAGAAAGAGAAAGGAAATAAAAGAGAGAGCAGAGAAACCAAAGATTAAAAGACAAATCCAAAAAGCCAAACAAAAGAGAAATCAAATAGGGTATAAAAAGAAATAAGAACAGAGAGGAGCAAACCACGGGAACCGAAACCAGGCGCTGGAAAAAGGAAGGGAAAAAGAAGAAGAGGAGGCGGAGCCTCCGCCGACCAGCCGCAGCACCGGCCAGCCACACGCGCGCCGCCAGAAGAATCGCCGGACCTGGACGCACCTGCCGGTGGCCACCGGGGATCGCCACTCGCCGGCAGCTGTGAGATCGGAGAGGGACCCCCGAAATGCTTCACCGCGATTTTCGGCCATCTGGTGACTCTTCCCGGTGCGCGACCGCCGGCGGATGGTTGCTGATGTCCCGATCTTCCTTCCGGCATAGGTGGTGTCGACCACCTCTCCTCCGGCGAGGTAAATCCCCTCTCCCTATTAATATTATTATTATTATTATTATTATTATTTAATATTCTGAATTATTATTATTATTATTATTATTATTATTATTATTATTATTATTATTATTATTATTATTATTATTATTATTTATAATTCTGTTTTTATTATTTTATTTAATATTTATTATTCTGTTATTAATATTATTATTATTATTATTATTATTATTATTATTATTATTATTATTATTATTATTATCATTAATATTGTTATTGTCTAATTTGTGTATTATTAGTGCTTTGTGTTATGTTAATATTAATATTATTATTGTTATCTATTTATGTTTATTATTAATATTTTATATTATCATTATATTTATTTAGTATTATTTGTTATTATTTAATATTGTTATTAATTAATTGTTGTATTTATTATTTATGTTATGTCCATTTATTTTATAATTTTAGCATTATTATTATTATTTGCATTATTATTATTATTATAATTATTTTATCCATTCATAATTATTATCATCATTTTATGTTTATTTATTATTCATTATTATTTTATGATATTATTATTAGCACTATTATTTTTATTGGCATCAATCATTTTAATTGTCATTTGTGCTTTTATATTCATTAACTCTCAATTTATTTCATTCAATTATTTATTTAATTATTTATTCATTTACTTATCATTTAATTTAATCCTTTATTCAATTATTCATTTATTTATTTATTCAATTATTTATTTATTCACGATTAACAAATATCATTTCTCTATTTTGACTGCAATGCGGGAGGCATGTGGTTTTTCTAAGAAGTATGGGCGGAACAGGTAAATTAGGATGCATTCATTTATTATTTGAGAAATATGCAATTACTATTTTATTGTATTTTATGTATTTGTGATCTGTAATAATAAAATAATTTTCGACCGCTCTTAAAAAGAACCACCACACAAATGTTTTATACTAAATCGAATATTTGTTAACAAAACTGGACCAACGTCCTCGTTTTCATACCAAACTAAAAGATCTAAACCGATTTGAGAATTCTATACTTTTTTGTAAAATGAATATTCGGGAACCAACGTTCCCATCTAAATGAATAACTCGTTTTATGCATGTATTGCACTTTTTATAAAAGGGAGTTGTATTCCGCTCCTTATATTATTGTAATTTATTGCTTTCACTATTTATTTGATCATTTATGGCTTTTCGAATGTGAATAAATGTGCCTTTTAATCAACTGCATAGTGTGGAGGGAGAGCGAATTAATGATATTAAAATTTGATCATAAGATAATTGAGGTAGAAATAGATGAGAAATCCTGGACCCAGCTCTGGTCTTTGGGCTCGAGAGGTTAGAGGTTATCCTCCAAGATACTTCTTGGGCTACGAGACTTTAGCACTAATCCTAGGCTCTTTAGGGTGAGAAGTTCACCTTCCATGATCCCTCTAGCTGGCCCAAAATGGATACCAAGCGCAGTCTTAGGCTCTCCGAGGCGAGAGTAACTTTCCCAATGTTCTATTGGGTGGCGACTCCATGATACCTCCTTGTTGCCCAACATAGGCGCACTTGCAATTTATTTGCAAGATGTCAACGGACCCGCAAATGCCCCGATCGCCCACGTGCGGGCGGTCGAACGGGCGGCGCATCGGGATCTGGCGCGCGTCACACATGTGTTTTATTTACATTGATTGCTCATGAAAAGAATGCACAATCACAAATACACATATAAGAAAAAAATTTCTCCCAACCGTATTTCTATCACACAGGAGGTCGTGTTGTCTCTTTTCCTAGGTGAGCTTTGCCCATGGGTTAACGGGGAACCCAATGGGTGCGTAAAGCGTGCTGCGAAGCACAAACTCTCATTACTAAAAAAAATGCATGCAGATGAATTTTTGGTTATCGTGTATTTAAACAATCCGAATAAACCGAAACACGCCCCTCGGGGTATGAGAACCTTTAAGGAGCGAACATCTAAATTTATTTGAATTTGTTCAATACATAATAACCCACTACACAAGCAACGTATTATGGCACATGCCCCCTAGTGAAAGTATCTATGTCCATTACATGGGCCTTAGTCATGGGTGGTGTTACTTTAGGTCTACCCACGAATGGTCCCTGCAGACGAGTCTAGCTCATCACGAGCATGGCGACCGATCGGGTCACCATTTGATATACCATGATGGTACAAGGCTTGGGCTAGTGATTATCCTTAATACTTCCCTACATTGAGTGAACATAGGGTCGTGCTTCGGGAACGCACCAGGGTCGATAAAGGGACCAAGCTAGCATATATCTAAGGCTCTAATATGATGCGATGCAATTTTGAAAGATGGTGAAATTTTTAAACTAAAACCTAATTGTAAATTTAAATAAAGGTACGTTCGAATCAAAGTCTCAAGTATTGTCTCCAGTGGAGTTGCCACTGTGACGCGCGCCGAACCCCGTAGGATGCCCCGAAGAACCACTTTTATGGTTTTCGAGAGAGGTTCATTGGAAACTTGTAAGGTATTTACAAGTGCATCTATTTTGGGCAACAAGGAGGTTTCATGGAGTTGCCACCCAATAAAACATTGGGAAAGTTCATCTCGACTCAGTGAGCCTAAGACGGCGCATCTTATCCATTTTGGGCAAACCAAAGGGGTCTTGGAGGCATTCACCCCAATAGAACATTGGAATGACCCTTTAACCCTATGGAGCCTAGGATTGTAAATTGAGTCTTTTGGTGGGACACAAGAAGTGTCTTGGAGATCCCATTCCAATGAAACATTGAAATGGACCTCTCGCCTCATTGAGTCCAAAGACCAGAGATAGGTTCGGGACTTCTCATTTATTCATACCTTGATTAATTTTACAATTAGATTTTGAGTTTATTATTTCGCCATCTTTCCACACGATGCAATTAATTAAAAGGCGCAGTCATTCAAGTAAAAGCAAAAAATAAAACAACATTAGAATAAAACATATGAAAATAAATTACAATAAAACTAGGGGCGGAATACAACCCCCATAAATAAAGTACAGAACATGCATAAAACAGGATATTCATTAAGACGGGAACATTGGTTCCCAAATACTCATTTTACAAAAAAGTATAGAATTCTCAAATCAAGTTAAACCTTTTGGCTCGGGATGAAAACGAGGACATTGGTCTAGTTTTATTAAACAAATCTTCATTTTAGTAGAAAACATTTTTGTGGTGATATTTTAAGTGCGGTTGAAAATCCTTTATTATTACAGACCATAAGCAAATAAAGAGAATAAAATAATAATTACATATTTCCAAATAATAAATAATAAATAAATCTTAATCTACCTGTTCCAACCATGCTTCTCAGACGAGCCACATGCCTCCCGCATTGCGTTCAAGACAGAAAATGATATTGGTTAATAATGAATAAATAAATAATTGAATAAATAAATAAACAAATAAACTAATAATTGAATAAAGTAAATTGAGAGAAATAATTAAAATTAATAACGAATTAAATTAAATTGGATGATAAATAAATGAATAAATAGACAAATAATTAAATAAATAATTGAATGAATAAATCGAGAATTAATGAATATAAAAACACAATAATAATTATGATAACCAAATACGATAAAAATAATAATATTAATAATAATATCATAAAACAATAGTAATAATAATAATAGTAAAACAAATAATATTAATATCAATAATAGCAATAATAGTTATAATAACAAGTCATAATAATAATAATAATAATAATAATAATAATAATAATAAAAGCAGGATAATAAATAATCATAATGATAATAATAATGTAAAATACAATTGATTAATAATAATGATAATTATAATATAAAATTAATAAAATTAATAATGACACTAATAATATAACATAACAATAATAATCACAACAATAATATAAACAAGAACTTCATAATAATAATGATAATATTAAAATGATAATCACAAAACACAATAAGGAATAATATTAACTAAAAATATATTATAATAACAATAAACTAAATAATAATAATAATAATAATAATAATAATAACCTCAACAATAATAATAATCAATAATCACAAAATGCAGTGACTAATAATAAATAAATACAATAACGAATATAATAACAGATAAAAAATAATAATAACGATAAAATTAATATAACTCAGTAATACTAATAGTTGATAAATAAGTAAAAATAATAATAACAATAATAATATAACCATAATAATAAATACTAAAAATAATAATACTACTAGTAATAATAATAATAATAATATAATACTAATAAACAGAAAATAAATAAATGTATAATAATAATAAGAATAATAATAATAATACTAATAAAAACAGAAAATAAATGATAATAATAACAATAAAAAGAGGAGAGGTCACCAGATTTCTTCACCGGAGGATCGCCGGAGCTACCGCCGATGACACCGTCACCACCATCAGGTAGATCGGAGCTCCCAGATCCCGACGCTGCAAGCCACATGCCGAACGGCGCTGCCATGTCGCCAGAAACTCATCGGAAGCGTCGCTGGTCTTCCTCCGACACGCCCTGCTGCCTGCAAGTGATGGGGAACGGTGGGTGTCGGCCACCTCGTCCGGCTGCCGGGAGCGCGCCGATGGGGCGCGTGGCCGATTCTGGCACTGGGGGTGGCCGGCGGAGGCTCCGCCTCCCTTCCCCTCTTTTCTCTTCTCCGCTTCCGGCATCTGTGTCCCGTGGTCTGCTCCTTACTCTTATTTGTTTCTCTTTTTCTTTGTCTTGGTTTCTTCTTCTTGGCCGTTGATCTCTCTTGCTCTCTCTTTATTCTTTCTTCCTATTTTATTTTTTCCTTTGGTTTTTTTTGTTATTTTTGCCTTGGTCCTTCTCTGCCTAGCTCTCTCTATTTTTCTTTTTCTTTTCTTTATTTTTCGCCGAGCCCCCCCTTCTGCCTGCTCTTCATCTTATTCTTTTTATACCCTAAAATTAGGGTTGGTTTTTTGGGTCACCTAATAATCTCCTCCATTTTTCCATTTTTTAATTTCAATTATCCTAAAATATTAACTAATTAATCAACTAATCTTAATTATTAATTTACATTAACTAATTAAATTAACCTAATTTTAATTTTTAATTTATCTAATTAAATTAACCTAATCCTAATTATTTTTTTAATTTTTAATTTCACCTACATATTTTATTTATTTATCTTTTTCAGAGGAATTCATCAAGAACCCAAAATTGCCACTGCCATCTTTCAAAACCTGACTCAGGACCCGGTGTCTACAGACGGAACGTTGTATAAGAGGCAAGTGGATGGTATTCAGTAAAGATGTTTGGCAGAGAAAGAAGCTGGAAGGATTATGGAAGAGGTTCATGCCGGGGTTTACGGAGCCCACATGAATGGTTTAGCCTTAGCAAAGAAAATCATGCGCTAAGGATTTTATTGGCTTATAATGGACGCTGATTGCTCAAAGTATGTGAAGCAATGCCAGTTGTGCCAGCAATACGCGGACATGAAGCACGTGCCAGTTTCAGAACTACACTATTTAACATCTCCGTGGCCATTTGCAGCTTGGGGAATAGATATAATAGGAGAGATACATCCTATGGCATCTAATGGGCATAGGTTCATTATCGTCGCCATTGATTACTTCTCTAAGTGGGTCGAAGCTGAATCTTTTAGAAAGGTTGACGCTAGGGATATGGCCAAATTCATCGAGCGAAATTTGATATACAAATACAGTCTCCCACACCACATCGTGTCAGATAATGGGGTATAATTCTTGGCAGAAACTAAACAGATGCTTCAAAAATATGGAATCCAGCATCACAAGTCCTCTCCTTACCGACCACAGGCTAATGGAGTGGTTGAGGCGGCAAACAATAATGTCAAAAGGATATTGGCCAAGATAGTTCAGAGCTATAAAGACTGGGCAGAAAAGCTACCTTTTGCCCTCTGGGGCTACAGAACCACTATCAGAACTTCAACAGGAGCTACCCCCTTTTCTTTGGTTTATGGGATAGAAGCAGTTTTACCAGTGGAAATCGAGCTCCAATCGTTGAGGGCAATATCGGAGGCCAAGCTGCCAGAAGCAGGATGGCTGCAGCAGCGGTTGCTACAATTGAACTTACTGGATGAGGATAGGATGCGGGCCTATTATCACAATCAGGTTTATCAGAAGAGATTAGCCCGGTCATTTAGGAAGAAAGTCAGAAAGCACCCCCTAAGAGAAGGAGATTTAGTCTTCAAGCAAATGAGGCCAGGGGTTCCGGACTTCCGATGCAAATTTAGACCAACTTGGGAAGGACCTTTTGTTCTAAAGAAAATATTGTCCAAAGGAGCTGCAATCTTAACAGACAGTGATGAAATGAGTTCAAGGAACCGATTAATGTGGATCGATTAAAGAGGTTCCATGGCTAAAGACTAAAATAAAAAGAAGAGAAATAAAAGCCCCGCGGGACGAAACAAAAAAAAAAGGCGGCCTTGCTAAAATTGGGCGCCCTGTTAGGGTGAAAACCGAAAAAAGGCATCCTAGGCAAAAATTAAGGGTTGAGAGAAAATGGTCAATCATAAAAACCCGAGAGAGCTGATTGATAACAGGAGTTTTGACGCTTTCAGGAGCCATCTTGAGATTGGATGTGGTCTTGTATTTTGAGTTTAATGTTAAAAAGTGATCATGTATGATGAAATCACATGGAAACATTTACATGTGTACAAATGTATGCTCATTTTGCGTAATTAATGCCATTATGTTCCCTTGTGAAAAGTAATACATTACTTTCCATTGGATGCATGCAATTGTCCACTATTGCTTTTGCCGACAAAGGGCTTAGCCCCGAAAAAAAAAAAGAAGAAGGCCGTTGAGATGAAAACCGTAACTGGCTCTCTAAGCAAAAGTTAGGCCAAAGGGCAGGGTGAAAACCTGGATACGGGCAGTCTATCCTACAAAAAACAAAAAAATGAATAAAAAGCCACTAGGATGGGTTGGGTCCATCCTAGGAAAAAATAAGGCATAGGGTTATGTGAAAATCCCCGAAGGGACGCATTTCCCGCAAAGAAAAGCTAGTGTGAAAACCTACAAGAGGCGCACTACCTTCAAAAT
The DNA here is from genome assembly GCA_947683425.1 of Excoecaria cochinchinensis. NCBI lineage: Eukaryota > Viridiplantae > Streptophyta > Magnoliopsida > Malpighiales > Euphorbiaceae > Excoecaria > Excoecaria cochinchinensis. Next base: position 1,774,832 of record CANTUQ010000116.1, read on the forward strand.
AATGACTTTCGATGCATGGAGGGATAAGGCGGCATAAACTCTGATGATTTCACTTAGGACAAGACAAGGCTTGATTCAGGACATGAGTCAAAATTCAGGCCATATGCTCATTAACCGGGGGGCAAAAATGCGCACCCGATGATTCACTCTGAGAAGGTTATGAGTCATAATCCCTAAGCCAAGGAGCATCCCAATTAAGATCCTCGAGAATGAAATTATGCTTTGATACCCAGACCACCTGAATGGATTCATCACTTGCATTTTACATAAGCATGCGCACATTCACCTGCATAATTTGCCTTTGGGTATTGATTTTAATTTTGCAGGAGACATTAGGTGGCGAAGCTTATCTGGAAGAACACCTCAGGAATTTAGGGAGTAAGCAGAAAAATTGTATATAAATGAATAATTGTGTAAATCTTTTCTTTTTTTTTTTAGGATGCCTCCACGACGTGCTCCATCTAGAGAACCAGTAGGTGCTCCACCTCCAGCGTGGATGGATGCTACACAAAGACAAAAGTTTAAAGCACTATGTGGTTCACGGTTTCTATCCAGCAAATTTCTATCCCAAACATTCTTAGAGAAGATGGGCATGTGGGAGGAAGTCAGCATCTTATTAGCGGCTGTAGGTTGGACGAATTTCCTTACACCAGCTTTTCTCACTTATCTAGAGGTTACTAGGGAGTTCCTGGCTACACTTAAGTATAGGGGGCTTTCAAGGTCAGATACAGACCCTGAAGCTATATCCTTTTGGGTCCAAGATACACAGCATACGATGAGTTGCCAGAGTTTTGCACAGATCATGGGTCTTCCGACTGGGGGTCAAGTACGGGTACTAGGCAGAGTTATTTTGGCACACTAATGGGAAGTGATCACCGCACCAGGGGCCCATTATAACCGCAATACAGCAAAGAGCACTCTATTAGCCTCACAGGTGTACAGGTATATTCAGAGGGTTTTAGCCAATAGCTACTTAGGCAGAACTGGTAGTCCTAGCGCCATCAGTACAACAGAGATTTGGAGTTTATGGGCTATGGCAATGGGGACCCCACTCAACATTAGTCACGAGATTATGGCCGGCATGGTTAGACAAAGTTGGAGGGCTACGGCGCAAATATGTATAGGTGGGGCAGTCACTAGGTTGCTACTACATTTAGGACACGACCCTAGTACATTTGGCCCACCTGTGGATAGAGACATTTATGTTGACTGGGCCCTTGACAAATATATGGGCATGGTTGAGCAATTGCCTAGATAGGCAGGAGAGTATAGACTTCTTTTTATGGCGAAAACTCGACAGATGTACCGTTTACCTCCACTCACAGCTGCTATACCATCCGAAGATCAGTTTCAAGGCGAGGAAGAGCTTCCACAACCTCAGACAGATGAGGAGTACTATCGCCCGCAACCAGATGAGGAGTACTATCGCCCACAACCAGTGGAAGAAGAGCTTCCACAACCTCAGACAGATGAGAAGTGTTATTATCCACAATCAGTGGAAGGAGAGCCTTCACAATCTCAGACAGACGGGAAGTATTATCGTCTGCAGCCAGAAGAAGAAAAGCCTCGCTCGTCGCTAGACTGTACGAATATGGACATCAATTTGGATGACTTTGACATTGATCTGAGTGATCTTTTTCACACTCCATTATCACAGCCAGTTCCTCCAGAAGATCAGATACGCCGTCCTCCTTACATGCATGCTTCGAGGACGGGTCCTCAGACATATAGGAGGTATCACCCCTATGATCGTCCAGATTCTCCGGGGGCATTTACTTCGGCAGCTCTACCACCATCACTTAGGCCCGGGATGGAGCAGAGCCAGATAAGTATGGAGATCCCCATCCAAACCATGCAGAGGGAGATTTTAGCATCATTGGAGGTCAGATCCCAGCTCTTTGATGAAAGACTGATGGCTGTGGAGCAGTGCATGGATGAGAGACTGATAGCTATAGAGCAATGCATGAACAAGAGGCTGATAACTATAGAGCAGCGTATGGATGAGAGACTACAAGCCATAAATGAGAGATTGCAGTGCATAGGGCAGTTTGTGAAGGAGGCGTGGCAGCACAAGGACAGACTTGAGGAGCCCATGAGGGCCTCCTACACACCTATGAGCCAGGAAGGATCAAGCGATGTACACCAACTATGATCCTTTTGATCGATGTTCAGGGAGATTTATGTTTGTTTTGATCTAATTTATGTACGAAAATGATATCTATATGGATGACCTTTATTGCACTTCGCATGTTTGGATGCCTTTTAACATGAGATAGACAAAAAGAATGAGAATATAAAAATATTGAACCATGACAAAGATGGAAATTATATGATAAGCCACAAATTGGTAAAATTATAACAATTGAACCTTCACGAAATTTAAATAATCGAAATGATTATAACGACAAATTGATCTGATCAAAGTTTGTTTTATTCAGGAAACAACTGAAAGCAACTCCCCGCATTTTGTAAGTCTGGAGCAGACTCGGCGCATCACCATCACGAGATGGAACCCTGCACTTTGTAAGTCTGGAGCAGACTCGGTGCAGCTCAGAAGAGCAACTCTCGCATTTTGTAAGTCTGGAGCAGACTTGGCGCATCACCATCAGGAGATGGCCCTGCACTTTGCAGTCTTGTCAGCGACTCGGTGCAATTCAAAGCAGCACTTTTTGTGTTTGGTAAGTCTGGAGCAGACTCAGCGCGTCACCATCTGAGGATGGCATTTGCACTTTGTAATCTTGGTAGTGATTCGGTGCTATCACTTTGTAGATTAGACAACAGCTCGGTGATATTCAAGAACCTCTGCACTTTGTAATCTTGGTAGTGATTTAGTGCAATTACTTTGTAGCTTAGATAACAGCTCGGTGATATTCAAAAATGTCTGCACTTTGTAATCTTGGTAGCGATTCGGTGCGATCACTTTGTAGCCTAGACAATAGCTCGGTGATATTCAAGAACCTCTGCACTTTGTAATCTTGGTAGCGATTCGGTGCTATCACTTTGTAGCTTAGACAACAGCTCGGTGATATTCAAGAACCTCTGCACTTGGTAATCTTGGTAGCGATTCGGTGTTATCACTTTGTAGCTTAGATAACAGCTCGGTGATATTTCAGAACCTCTGCACTTTGTAATCTTGGTAGCAATTCGGTGCAATCACTTTGTAGCTTAGACAACAGGTCGGTGATATTTCAGAACCTCTGCACTTTATAATCTTGGTAGCGATTCGGTGCAATCACTTTATAGCTTAGATAATAGCTCGGTGATATTTCAGAACCTCTGCACTTTGTAATCTTGCCAGCAATTCGATGCAATCACTTTGTAGCTTAGACAACAGCTCGGTGATATTCAAAAATAGCCGCACTTTGTAATCTTGTCGGTGAATCGGTGCAACCAAACTGTAGCCTAGATAACGGTTCAGTTATATCCAAAGACATCCGCACTTTGTAGTCTTGTTAGTGACTCGGTGCAGCCCAAGAGAGCACTTCTTGCATTTCGTAAGTTCGGAGCGGACTCGGCGTATCACCATTTGAGGATGGAACCCACATCTCGCAAGTTTGAAGTAGGCTTGCAGTTCGGGAGAAATGATTTACTTTTCATAGCAACAGGAAGGTCGTCGCCTCAAGTATGCGCTTCTTTCCTCTTTTCTGAATTTTGGCTCAACTAGGCATCTGTGTGCTAGTTTCCCCAAAATTGGGGGCAACTGTAGACACCGGGTCCCAAGTCGATCCAAGATCAGGATTACCCGATGATGAAGATAAAAGACTAATTCATGACCAAGAAAATAGGAATCGATCATCTCTTTGTCAAATCCTTTTATTTTCCTCAAAATCCTTTTAAAGTGTTTATTTTTATTTTTATTTTTATTTGTATCTTTTTTTTATCCACATTTTTGTATTTTACCTTATTATATTTAAAAAAAAAAATTTTTTTCTGCAGCCCGTTACAGCAGCCGCGCTCTGCAGCGCCCAACTCGCAGCGTGCTGCATGCAATCTCCCCAGGATCGGTGAGAAATCTCGCCGATCCTGCCCATTCCCCCGCCGATGTCGCCCTTTTCCGCCGAAAATCCGATTTTTCACCTTTTTAGGTTAAAAAATAATTTTTTCTTGTGATTTTTTCATATTTTATTAAAGTTTAATAAATATTGGTCAAATTGAGTGGGTATTAAAAGTCAAAAAACAATAAAAAATAATTAAAAATAAATAAAAATGTTAATTGTAAATTATTGACTTTAGGGTTTTTACTTTGAATTTTTGAGTGTTTTTTGTGGAAATTAGGGAGAGGGATCTTTGAAAAAATCTGTGAGGGATCTGGAAAGGGGCAGAGATTGGAGTTTTTACGGGGGTTAGATTTTCATTTTTGGGGGAGAGGAAAAATTGGATTTTGAGAATAAGAAAATTTTCTCTAAGAAAATACATTTTTCTAAGGCACTTTGAGAGAGATATTCTTGAGGGGAGATAGTGCATTTTGCTGGAAAAACAAAGAATTCAATGTTCTTGGAGTTCATCTTCTCTTATGCTTAAAAATTAAAATCATTTTCTTCAATCTTTTTAATTCTCTTCTTTTTTAAATCTACAAGTTTTCTTCTTAAATTCTATCCTATTTTTTCTTACATCTAAATTTTTTTTATTGAACCTAAAAACTTTGAGAAAGGAAAATTAATTCTTTAACTTAAGTTTTCTCATCATACATCAAATACAAAAAAAAAAATCAAATCATTTTTGAGTATTAGTGTTCTTGAGTTTTTGAGACATAAACTCAAGATTTTCTTGAACATCTTTTGAGTTATATTTTTGGATCTTGACAAGAGATTAAATCAGGACATCTTGCTTCCATATCATTTAATTCTGAGGGTAAATATTCTTGGATCCATTTTTTATTTTTACTTCATTTTATGCATGTTAATTTATTTCATCTTATTTTATTTTCCTTCTTTTTGCATTAATGCATGTACGTTTTTTTGGAGTTGAGATTTACTCTTTAGCATGATTTTTCAATCCTTATTTTGTCATTGGCGTAAAATGGATAAATATACATAATGTTAAGGGATGAAAAATAGGATTTGCATGATGTTTTCTTTTAGTATTATTTCTTGTGATTTTTTGCATGCTTAAATAATAATCATTTTATGTTGCATGTTTGATTGTCTTATTCTTATTGCATGTTTGATTGTCTTACTCTTGTTTATTCATCTAGTTTTATTGGTTGATTATTATTATTATTATTATTATTATTATTATTATTATTATTATTATTATTATTATTATTATTATTATTATTATTATTATTATTATTATTATTATTATTATTATTATTATTATTATTATTATTATTATTATCATCATCATCATCTATTATTCTTATTATTATCATTATTGTTATTGTTATTGTTATTATTTTTTTTATTGCTGTTGTGATTGGTATCATTATTGTCATTATTTTTGTTATGGTCATTATATTTTGCATTGAGTTATTTCATGATTTAGCTTTTGTCATTATTATTAATATTACCTTGCATGATTTTTTTTCTTCTATGTGTGATATTAACATATTAATTTAGTATGTCCAATTTAATCTATTTTATATATTCTATTAGTGTGTTATTTTTACACTTGATTTCTTTTATTTTTATTATTAAATAATTTTGGAATTATTGCTAATTTTTTATTGTTGTATTTTTGGGGGTAAAATATCGTGCTTATTTGTTTGAGCAGTTATCATGACCGAACTCGTCGCGACATGTAGGAGTTTACATCACTTGGGTGAGACATTTCCTATCTTTATTTATGTGATTGTTTTTGCTAGTAAATAAAATAGTTTATTTTATACGCGTGCAAAAATAAAAAATCACAAAAATGTTTTGTACAATTAAATTGGGATTCCTATTAATAAATTGGGACCAATGTCCTAGATTTTAGCCTGAAAGGCATAAATATCATGGGCTAAAACGAAGAGTTGATTTGTTAGAAATGGGATCACTCATCCCAATTTTCACAATAAATTCCAAAATAACTCTTCGACCCCTTTTTAAGTGAGCATTAAGGAACCGATATTCTTGAACCAAAATAAATATCCCGATTTATGTATGTTACTTCTTTTTTATTCATTTTGTGTGACTGCTTAGTTTTGCTTTTATATTTTGTGGGCCCTTGTAATTAATTATTTTTTGGGCAATTTTATTTTCTTTCATTTGGGGTTGTATTTGTCCCAATTTTTTATTTTGGTGTGGCTTTATGTGTTTATCGCTTTATTTACCGCTTTATTTATCGCTTTATTTACATTTTTTTTTATTTATTTGCTTTCTCGATGCTTGAAGTGTGCCTTGAATAAATTGCATTAATCACGTGAGATGAGTGATGAAATTTTATAATTTAAAAACTCATTTATAATAAACTAAGACACAAATAAGTGTGAAGTTCCAAACCACTTCTGGTTTAGACCAATAAGAGGTTGATATTTCCCGATTTCTTGTAAATTGGGTGGTGACTCTAAAATGCCTCAAAAGTGCCTAAAGGTATTATGACGATGGATGGTCCTTTTCAATGTTCTATTGTAAAAGGAGGTGCCGAAAATATCTCATAATACCTAAGATCAAAAAGACGTGAACCAATCCCTCGAATCCTAAAAGCGGGTTCAAAGAGGGCCTTTGCTAGGCTCGGCGCGCATCACAGACCTGAAGTAATGCAATTTGTGAAAATGATATTACATGAAATGTATAAGATGTATTTTGCTATTATGATCTAAATGCTTCTTTGATTGGATAAAATAATGCGATAAGGCATATGTTAAGGAAAGTGTGTGAAGTGAATGGTGGAAACCAGAATGAATGTGAACAAGTGAATAAAGTGACATGTATAAGATGCGGAAAGGTACAATTAGTGTGTAAGTGACTTGTTAACATTGATGTTGAATAAAAGCATGTAATAATTAAATAAATGTATATGCGAAACATGTGTTTATATTTTGATGAACTCTTTCAAAGTACCTAAATTGTTATAATCGGCACGATTATATTTTCTATATTATGTTTTTCTTTGAGCCTATTTGATGGCCATTCTTAGTGGTCGTCCATATTTTATGTGTTTCCCACTAAACTTTATGCTTAGCACGGATTTTCTTTTAATCCGTGTGGATGCAAGTGATCGGATCTTTTGAAAGTCGTCCACAGCAGTCCAGACCAATGCAAGTTTATAAAGATATCTTAGGGTAGAATTTGTATAGTCTTAAATATGTATGTACGATTTGTAAATTTTGAAATATAAGTCTTGTAAAATATCATATTCGGGTATAATTGATTTATATATAATAAGCTATGGAATTTTGTAGTTTAGAAGTGTATGAACAATTATTTTCTTTATTATGTGATTTTATGGTATATTGAAAATGAAAGAAATTTTATAACTTAGATTTCAGTTTATAGGTTTAAAAGTTTTTCATGTTTGTGTCGATAATGCCCTTGACCGTCGTCATGAACCACTGGATCACGGTATGGTTTACTACGTACGGGTAAGGGGTGTTACAGTGTATGCAGTACTTATCATTTTAATTATATTAATGATTTTTGCTTATGTTTCTCATGATTGCACTATATATGGTCAAAACCATTTACATTAACTCATCAAATATCACTTCATTTGATCTTGGTACTTTCCAAAAGAAGTCCTTATATATCTGGTTTAACTCTTGAACAAAGGAAAATTTTGAAAGAATGAAAAATAGAACAAATAGAAAAAAAAAAAAAGAGGAAGAAGTCTTAGCCTGGACCTAGAAGCATCAACAAAGGCATTGTTATGACACATTGTTCCAATTGGCCAATTCAAAAGTTCAGAAGCATGAGATTCTAAGGAAGCTACTAGGAAACCATAATTACTGGGAATGTCAACATTTCTTAAAGATGCCATAAAGAAAACCTATCGCCTTGACTCATTTATTCTTAAGTGAAATGTTTTACAAGATAGTCCATAGAACTTCAATCCCTAAACCATTCCCTTCTCCTCAAAATAACCACAATACAACTTATCAGAACCAAGTCTCAAAATTCCTTTCTTCCCATCCATTTGGGATAGTCACCACAAAGCCCATAAAAGAAAAAAAAACCTTCAGCCGTTTGGAGCCAAAATGAGCAAAGCGTGAATTCTCACAATTGAACTTAAAAGGAGAGATCATTGCTGTGACGTGCACCAGACCCGACCAAGGATGCCCGCTTTTAGGGCCCGAGAGGGTTTACGTCTTTTGATCTTGGGCAATCATGAGATATTTTGGAAACTTCCTTCCATTATAACACTGGAAAGAGCATCTAATCCCATGAAGCCTTTAGGCACCTTTGATGTATTTTGAAGTCGACACCCAATTTACAAGAAATTTAAAAATTTCGTCTAACCTCGGGGGTCTAAACCAGAGAAAGATTCAGAACTTTACTCTTATTAATGCATTGGTTAATTATAAATGGATTTTTAAGTTTAAATTTCTATCTCTCTTCTCACACAGTTATGCATTAAAAAATAAAGCACAAATCAAGCACGAAAGAAAGAGGTAAAATAAAGCAAGACACAAAAAATAACAGAAAATTAAAATTGGGACAAAATACAATCCCTCAAATAAAAAAGGTATTAAAATTTGGGACAAAAGTACAATCCCCCAAATAAAATCAAGCAAAACATAAATAAATGAATAAAAAAATATTCATAAATCGAGACATTATTTAGGATAGAAACATTGGTTCTTTCATTTTCACTTAGAAAGTCGAAAAGTTATTTTTAAGTATTTATTGATAAAATTGGGATGAGTGATCCTATTTTGAGAGAATTAACTCTTCTTTTTAAAAGTGAGTTTTTATGGGTTAAAATTAGGACATTGGTCCCATTTTATTAGAAAAAAATTCCAATTTATTAATATAAAACTTTTTATGTGATTTTTTTAATTGACGTGCATAAAAATAAATAAAATTTATCACATATTACATAATAAAAACAAATAAGATCAAAATAATGAAAAATACTAAAAATATTAAAATATGACAAATCCTACCAAAATGGCGCCTTCAAGTATCCATGGGCTCCCATTTCCCATTGAAAAACCTCACACATAAAAATAAGTATTGAAATAAAAAAAACACAAATAAAAGTGATGTTAGTAATAAAAATTAATTTAAACATGTAACATATGAAAATAACTTAAAATAAATAAAATAAAATGCATTATGAGTGACAAAATAATTAAATGACATAATAAAATAAGTAACTTAACATATTAACATACATAAAAAGATACATGATAATAATAATAATAATAATAATAATAATAATAATAATAATAATAATAATAATAATAATAATAATAATAATAATAATAATAATAGTAGTAGTAAACAAGAATAACAATAATAATAACAATAGTAGTGATAATAATAATAATAATAATAATAATAATAATAATAATAATAATAATAATAATAATAATAATAATAATAAAGATGAACAATCAAGTAAGTAAAAAGAAATAAAATAAATAAAACATATCAAAATATATTAAATTTATGAACAAAATTACACCAAAAATAAAAACAATAATAGATATAAAAATCTATATGGTTGCTAATTAATCATAAACAAGTAAAATAATAATAAAAAAATAAAATCAAGCCTAGAATGTTTACACTCAGATTTTGATTTAATAAGTGAAGGTAGATGATCAATTTTCTTCTCTTGATTTTGCAAAAAATAAGATTAGAAAAAGAAAATATAGAAGAAAATTTTTATCTCAAAAACAAAGAATTAATTTATTTGTCTCAAGTAAAACTTGTTAAAAAAAGAAGATGAAAATTTCCAAGAAAAAAAAAATTATTCTCTTTGTCTCAAGAGTTAACTTAGAAAATCAAATTAAAATATTTGGAGAATTTGTTCCTCAAGAAGAAGAAGAAAAATTTTCTTTAGAAAAATTCCCCCTTTTTTTCTCTCAAAAAATCCATTTTATACAAAAAAAAAATCAGATTTAATGAAAAAATTAAATTAATTTAATTCCCATTAAAAACAAAAGAACTGAAGAATTTCAAAGGTTTAGAGAAAAAATGATTTTAAAATTAAATTCTACCAAAAAATGAGAAAAAATGCCATAAATTGTCTAAAAAATGCCCAAAAGGGCTGCTAGGGGCACACTGGGCGCAAAAGGGCGCCCAGGCACGCGTAGAGGGCGAGCGATGGGCATCACTAATGCTCGGGCGTCGCCCAGCGCACTGCCGCGGGTGCGCCAACGCACACCAACACCAGAATTTTTTTTTGAAATAATTATGAAAAACATACTATCCTTTCAAAACACTGCTTTTTATTTTAAAATATTTTTTAAAATATTTTTATTTATTATTTTTTTTCGAAAACAAACTTGACAAGAAAACTATCACTTCTAACTTTCTTTTTGCCTATAAACAGGCATCTGATTTCATCATTAGGTAACCCTAATTTGAGCTGCCTCAGGACCCAGTGTCTACAGTTGCTCCCAATTTTGGAGAAGCTAGTGCATTGATGCCTAGGTGAGCCAAAATTCAGGAAAGGGAAAGAAAGAGATGTGTACCTGAGGTAGCCTCCTGAAGAACGGGCGGCTCCCTTGAGAATAGTATTGTGATTTAAATCGTGAAGGTTATCCTTCCCGATTGCATCGAGTTGCTGACAAGACTACGAAGCATGAGAAATGTCCCCTTAGAGGACTGCATCAAGCCATTAAATAGACTATAAAATGTGGGAAATATCCCACTCAGAAGACTGCACCGAACCGTTAAATAAACTACAAAATGCGGGAAATGTCCTCCTCAGAGGACAGCACTGAGCCATTAAATAGACTACAAAATGCGGAAAATGTCATCCTCAGAGGACTGCATCGAGTCGTTAACAAGACTACAAAATACAGAAAATGTCCTCCTCAGAGGACTACACCAAGCCGTTAAATAGACTATAAAATGCAGAAAATATCCTTCTCAGAGGACTGCACTGAGCCGTTAAATAGATTACAAAATGTAGAAAATGTCCTCCTCAGAGGACATTGGAAATTTGCCTCCTTAAAGGACCTAGAAATTTGCCTCCTTAGAGGACTAGGGAATTTGCCTCTTAAGAGGATTTTGAGAATTTGGTTCCTCAGAGGACCAAGAAATTTGCCTCTTAAGAGGACTTGGAGGTTTGCCTCTAAAGAGGTCTTAGAGATTTGCCTCTTAAGAGGACTTAGAGATTTGCCTCTTAAGAGGTCTTGGAAATTTGCCTCTTAAAAGGACTTGGAAACTTGCATCTTAAGAGGACTTGAAGATTTGCCTCTTAAGAGGTCTTGGAAATTTGCCTCTTAAGAGGACTTGGAAACTTGCCTCTTAAGAGGACTTGAAGATTTGCCTCTTAAAAGGACATGGAAACTTACCTCTAAAGAGGACTTGGAAACTTGCCTCTTAAGAGGACTTGAAGATTTGCCTCTTAAGAGGTCTTGGACATTTGCCTCTTAAGAGGACTTGGAAACTTGCCTCTTAAGACATCTTGGACAATTGCCTCTTAAGAGGTCTTGGAAATTTGCCTCTTAAGAGGGCTTGGAAACTTGCCTCTTAAGAGGTTTTGGACGTTTGCCTTTTAAGAGGTCTTGGAAATTTGCCTCTTAAAAGGACTTGGAAACTTGCCTCTTAAGAGGACTTGAAGATTTGCCTCTGAAGAGGTCTTGGAAATTTGCCTCTTAAGAGGACTTGGAAACTTGCCTCTTAAGAGGACTTGAAGATTTGCCTCTTAAGAGGTCTTGGAAATTTTACCTGAGTAGTCGTCATCTTGACTTGATCGTCTTGCTCGGGTGAATGTTAATGTTGAGCTGAAGCTGTCCTTGACCAGCTTTTGCGCGTGTGGTCATTACTTGGACTTTTCCTGCAAAGTTGTGTACACAGGAATATACATAATAGATTGTGCATGCATGTGTAAAACATCATATGCAGATGTTTGCTAAAGAATCATATAAAAAAAATGGATAGACCATGTCCTAGGTGGGTAAGGGTCCATTGAAGATATGGCTTTGCTGCTCGATCATGCCTCCAAGGATCTAGAAGTGTCATCTTGGCTTAGGGGCTCTGACCCATAAACTTTTCAGAGAGACCAGTCAGGTGTTCATCTTTGCCACCCGATCAATGATCATACGCCTAGGATTCGGACTCATGTCTTGAATTATGCATTATCAGCTTGAAGGGAGATCATCTGAAGCAATACTGCCTTATCGCTCCAAGCATTGAAGTAATTGTTTTAAAGGTAATGTGTCCCTTGTGGATTTTTACACTAGCTTTTCTTTATGGGAAATACATCCCTTTAGGGATTTTCACATAACCCTTTGCCTAATTTTTGCCTGGAATGGACCCAACTCAATCCAGTGGCTTTTATTCATTTCATTTTTTTTATAGGAAAGACTACTTGTTTCCAGGTTTTCACCCTGCCCTTTACCCTAACTTTTGCTTAGAGAGCCAATCACGGTTTTCATCTCTAATGGCCTGTCTCTCTCTCTTTTTTAAGAGGCTAAAATCCCTTCGCTTTCCAAATAGTGGCCATATGGATTTCGGCTTTCCTCATGAATGTGTTGACGAGTGGCTTGAAGCCGATGTTGGGGTGGGTCTGCTAAAGCGTCAGGATGACGAGGATAGAAATGGAGGCCATACCTAGTAAATTGTGCATATGCAAAGAAAAAATAATTCACTACTTTTTATGCTGGAACTTAAATCATTTTGAGTATGCAAAATAAAGTGCTTGCTTATATTAACATATTATTGCATAAATGCATATATTCCAGTCCGACTTCATTACACATGATCATCATCTGGCATTAATCTCAAAAATACAATACATATAACAGCCCATATGTCACCCTAAGAGTAATATGTGTTTAATTGTGTAAATTGGTGAATTTATTAGGTGGAATTCTAATATCTAGATTTATATGTGTGTTAATTTAGGACTTAATTGCATTAATAAAATTTGTTAAAGTGACCAAAGTGTAAAAAGGGCTAGATCAATTGTTAAGTGGGCTTAGTTCATATTAAGATGGCTTAATTGGGCTTAAGGCCAGTATCGCATTAGAGGGACAGACTTTAAGTGGAGCCCATGAATAAAATCTGTAATTGCCACCTAGGATTGTGCATGAGGGAGAGAGAAAAAGGTCATTGGCTGTATGTAGGAGAGAGAAGTGCATTGAGTGGCTGCATGTAAGGGGGAGGGGTCAGCTGCCTCTCTCTCCATTCATTTCTCCCTCCTTTCTTCTTTTTTTCCTCTTTCCTTCTCTCTTTCACATTTTCTGCATCTTTTTCTTTTCTCCTTCTTTGGTTTTTCCTCTTTCTCATTCCATCAAGTTGTGTTCTTACTGCATTTGTTAGTTAGAAGAGTTGCATGCGAGTGTGTCATCATCCTAGAAGGTAACTGACTCATTCTACCCGAAATCCCTTCTTCTTCTCTTTCTTGTTTGTGTTTCGAAATGGGGTTTTGATTCTTGTATACTATTTCTGGAAATTGGGCCTTAGATGTAGTGGTAAAACCAAAGAGGGATAAAGGGAAGGCCAAAGTTGGTGAGGCTAGCACCAAGTGATTCTTGAGTGGAGCAAAGGATTTGAGGTTTGAGAAACATTATATTAATGTGTATTTTTGTAAAGCATGAGTTACATTGTCCAATTTAAATGCATGAACTGATATTGTATGTGTTGATGAAATTATTGAATGATGATGAGTTGAATTGCCTTGATGCCATGGTTGAATGTTCAAGATTGAGTTATGCCTATGACATGTATTATATGATTATTGTAATGTGATGTCCATGAGAAGTGTGAGTATTAGGTAGTAACATGTGTATGGGGGAAGTGTCTTAAAAATTGGTAAGTTGAATGTGTTTAATTTTGCTAATAGAACTGGTTTGGTAGGATAACTAACTTGTGAAATTATATGAACTGTAACTTGCAAAGTCTAGGTCTATCTTTAATTTGGAAATAAGAATTCTAATCTTAAGTAAAGTAACTAATAAGTGTAGAGGCAACCATGTTGTTTTTGGGACTGAATGGTCTTCAATTTGGGTACATAAGTTAGATTAATGTGATAGGAGGGCATTTGGAGCAAGTGTAGTTCCATTGGCCATAACTCCTAGTATAAGGGATGATAATTGATAATATTGGTGTTATTGTGTTCATAACATGTAATTGAATAAATGATTAATAGGTCATGTTGACAAGTAATTAGTTGAGAATGGGCTATTGGAATTGTATGTGAAAGGGTGTAAATGGGTCATGGGAAATGAAGGTTTGAGAGCAAGGAATGAGAGTTCCCATTATGTCGCGAGCACGATAGAACGCTCTCTTTGGCAAGGATGGCTTCTGTTGCGAGCGCGCAATAGAGTCGAGGGCTGTGTTCTGTCGTGAGGGCGACAGAAGCTTTATGTTGAGTTTGTCGCAAGCGCGACACCCCTGGTTGTTTGAAATGATTTCTTTATGCTAAAATTCTTATTAAATCAATATGTATGAATGATAATTAATCATGTGTATGATTTAAATCTTATTATTGGCATATGATTACGAATACATGTATATGAGATTTATCCTTAGTATGTATATGTATATATATATATATGAATGATCTTATGCAATTGCCATGACAAAGTAATTGTGATTCGAACTACAATGCTTATGAACAATGAGATGTGGTATAACTGAATGATATTGTAATGTTATACTTGCTATGACAATGAGAATAATCGGATTAATAATTTAGCTTGCAAGTTAAGTAGTAGATAGATAGGCATGCCTATATGGTCTAAGTGCTGCGGGCAAATGCATCTGATTCCTTTTGGAATCACCAATGCGAATTGAATCCGACTTGGATTCCTCAATGCGAATTATGTTATTTTATTGATTATTTTTGTACCTTCGGGTACCAATGCGATAAATGCGTACCTACGGATACAAATGTGCTTACTGTACCTTTGGAGTACTGATGTGATACCCGATTATCCGCGTCATTGAAATGCAAGCAAGGCTTAATAACTAAATAAGATGCACTGTTTATAATACGTATATGTATGTTATGAGATATGATATCGTTCATGCGATGTGTCATTCCTAACATGAATTCATATGACAATTGCTGTAACATATAGATATGTTACATGATTGCTGATAAAGTACTTAATTATGATGATGCGAGCATGTTATATATATATGGAATATAAATTATGCCATGTATACTATGCTTACTTAATGATCTATAACAATATGTATGCATAAATATGGTGAATATTGTTATTGTTTCTCCACTAAGCGTTATTGCTTAGCACGGGTTCTCGATCCGTGCAGGTTTGACTGCGAAGTGATCCGGAGGATGTCCCCGCATTTTGAGTTGATCAACACATTAGGTTCCGATTCCTTGTGTAGGTTTTTGGATATTGAGTGTTAAAGGCATGTAATTAATGGATATTGGAATGTAATATTTTTATATAACTCTATATGGGATGTAATTTAATCAGATTATGTGGGATTGTCTATGCGACATGAATGCCTTTCGCTGCATGTGAACGAAATTAATTGGTTTAGAATGATGTATGATGGTATGTTAGTATGTGTTATGCATGTGTTGGTGTGGTGGCAACTATTTCCAACCACCATAGCTAAGCTATGTGAGTGGGTGTGAATGGGATGTTACAAGACCCTATCTAATCTCGAGATGGATCCTGAAAGCATCAAACTCCTGTTATCAATCAGCCCTCTCAGATTTTTATGATTGACCATTTTCTCTCTACCCCTAATTTTTTCCCAAAGTGCCTTTTTTGGGTTTTCTCCTTGACGGGGTGCCCAATTTTAGCAAGGCCGCCTTTTTTCGGTTTTTGACCCACGGGGCTTTTATTCTCTTCTTTTAACTTTTGGCCTTTAGCCATGGGACCTCTCGAGTCTGTCGATACTGACTGGTTGTTCGAACTCGTTCCCATCACTGTTAGTCGAAATTGTTGTTCCCTCAAGCAACTTCTTAAGAACAAATGGACCTTCCCATGTTTGCCTGAATTTACCTCGTATGTCTGGAACACTCGAACTCACTTGCTTAAAGACTAGACCTCCCTCTTTTAGTAGGTTCTTTATGACTTTTTTTTTGGAATGATCAAGCAAGTCTTCTCTGATAGATCTGGCTGTGATGATAAGCCCGCAACCTGTCCTTCTCTGCAACTATCGTTGTACCCAATTGGCTTCTAGAATCTGTGCTTCCATGACTACCCTTAAAGATTTGAGCTCTACCTCAACCGGTAATCCTGCTTCCGCACCAAATACCAAGGAATAAGGCATGGTTCCTATAGAGGTTCTGACGGTAGTTCTGTAGCCCTAAAGTGTAAAAGGTCATTTCTCTGCCCAGTCCCTATAGTTCTGAACCATATTGGCCAATATTCTTTTAACATTCTTGTTTCCTGCTTCAACCGTGCCATTAGCTTAAGGTCGATAAGGTGAAGACTTGTAATGATGGATTTCATATTTCTGAAGTATCTATTAAGTTTCTGCCAAGAATTGTACCCCATTATCAGACACAATATGATGCCAAAGACCTTATCAAACTCTTCTCAATGAACTTGGCCATATCCACATATCAATTCTTTTCCTTCCTTTTTTTGTTGTTTTATTTTTGGCAAGCTTTGTTCAAAATCTAATAGTTTACACATAGTCGTACTTCTCTTTTTAACTGTTAGGAAAGACGTTGACCAACCAAGTCGGGTGTTGAACTTCGATAAGAACTTTGGATTCTTTTTGGCTTGTGGATCTCTTTTCTAAACCTTTTCTGCCCATTCTGGCTTAAGTCTTCTGAATTTTTGCTTGATTGGTCCATGATTGGGATATGTCGGCATAGCATGTTTAGCGACTTTACGATTATCTCCCAACATGTCTTCATATGTCCAGGCAAAGACTTTTTCATACTTTTTTTTTTATTTTCTCAATTTTTTCTCACTTCAGGAGTGGTATCAGATGCCAACAGGATCTCGAGATTAAATGAGGCAATATTCATTAAGTTAATATCAAATATAAATGACTTGTGGTTCTGATCATGTATAATGAAATCATGAGAAATATAAGCAAAAAAGTCATTAATATGATTAACATAAATAGTGCTGCATGCATCAGGATTGAAAAAAGTTCTAACATAAGAAGCACATCTACTAGAAGGTCTCCTCTCCTATTTCTTGTACTGCTGTAGCCATCTTCTGGAGCACTTTATTAGCGTCACGCTTTCTTCTTTCGATGCTCCAGATCAACAATCTATTTGTTTTCAATGAGATCTTGAATATGGTTCCTCAGAGTTCAGCATTCATCATTGTCATGCCCTGTATGCTAATGGTAGGTACAGTACAGATCCGCTCGATGATCGGGACGCCCCGGACTTCTGGTGGGCTTAGCCGGCATTGGCTATAGCTTACCTTCTTTTATCAACCTTTTAAGCACCCAAGACAATTACTTGCCTAGGTTGAAGAAATGCCTTTGGTCTACTTCGGTAGCCGCTACATCAACTGTGTTTCCAGCTCAATTCCCATTGCCGGACCCTACTAACTTTCCTGCTTCCTGATTGCTGTAATTTCTTCGGGCATAATTATCATTGCTAGCCTTCCTTACTAGGTAATCTCCTTTAACTTCTATGGCTATGTCTTTCAGGGACTCCCAGTCCTTTAACCCCTTCATTTTTAACCATCTTTCAGATATGGGCTGGCATTCCTGATAAATAGCCTGATCTGATTCGGAGTGTCCGGCTTCCTCCTTATCTCTATCACCCGATATCTCCATCGGGTTAGGTATTCTTGAAATAACTCCCTTGCTTTTTGTTGTAGCAGTTTTAGATCTTTCAGGGTGACCTCCATCCTCGTGCTGTAGTCGTAATGCCTGAGGAACTCCTTAGTCAATAAGTCGCAATCTTCCTTGGACCTCCTGTCCAACCCATGGTACCAATCAATTGCAGCTCCTATGAGACTTAATCAAAAGTACTCTATCTTCTGCTTCCTAGTCAGAGTTGTTCCCTTCATGACCAGTGAGTACTGTTTGATGTGCACTACAGGGTCGAAAGTGCCATCAAACTTAGGGATATTAGGCATCTTGAAGTTCTGGGGGATCAGATCATCACCGTCCAACTCCCGATCTTCAAGGTTCATTCCCCTTCCTATATTTAACATCCTCGTCATGGCCTCAAACTTTTCCTCCATCTTTCTCCACATCGCTTCCTCCAGCTTAGGCGACTTTCCCTTTGTTACCATCGGTTCTTCTTGCTCCTCTTCCCATAAGTCAACCTCAGACTTAGGAGCTTCTCTACGCTCAATAGGCATTGGTGCTCTGGGATCAATAGTCGATGGGTCAACTGCAGTAGGGGGATCCTCTCGAATAGTCCCTTGTTCATCTTGCCCCCTAATTAGAGCAGCAGCTTGTTGCCCAGCAAGTGGGGCTGGGTTAGTAGCAAGGTTGCCCATCATCGCCATCATTCTACCCTCAAACTCTTCCATTCTCCTCCCAACCTCTTCAGCAATCATTGCTTGGGTTGCATTAGACTCACCTGACGGATTAGCCATACTTGTCTCTGCTGGTGATTCTGAAGAAGATATTTCACTGCCTTCTGAAAGAGAATCTGAACTCCTATCTGATACTAGCTTCGATAATCCAAAGAGTGGAATCCTTCTTAGCCGACCGTCGGGACCAGATAGTAAGCACGGAATTATGGTACATTTCACCTGGTGGAAGTATCTATTGCTATTACATGAGCTTTGGTCAAAGGTGGTAATACTTTAGGGCTACCCAAGCATAGTCCCTGCCAATGAGTCTAGCTCATCATGAGTGTAATGACCGATTGGGTCTCCATTTGATATACCACAAGGTACGAGGCTTGGGATGGTGATTATCCTTGACACTTTCCTACATTGAGTGAATGTAGGGTCGTGCTTTGGGAATGCACCAGGGTAAGGAAAGGGTGCAAACTAGCATAATTATAAGGCTCTAACATGTATGCAATGCAATTTTCAGAAAGGGATAGAATTTTAATTTACAAAAAACCTAATTATATTATTAACCAAGACAGTTTCAGAGCAAAGTTTCAAAGTTCCCAGCGGAGTCGCCACAGTGACACGTGCCAGACTCGACCAATTCCCGGGATGCCCGCTTTTAGGGCCCGAGAGCGTTTGCGTCTTTTGATCTTGGGCAATCATGAGATATTTTGGACACCTCCTTCTAATAGAACACTGGAAAGATCATCTAATCCCATGAAGCCTTTAGGTACCTTTTAGGTATTTTGGAGTTGCCACCCAATTTATAAGAAATTGGAAAATTTTGTCTAACCTCGGGGGTCTAGAGCAGAGAAAGAGTCAAAATATTACTCTTATTAATGCCTTGGTTGATTATAAATGGATTTTTAAGTTCAAATTTCTATCCCTCTTCTCACACGGTCATGCATTAAAAAATAAATTGCAAATAAAGCAGAAAAAAAAGCAGTAAAGAAATAGGTAAAATAAAGCAAGCCACAAAAAATAACAGAAAGTTAAAATAGGGACAAAATACAATCTTCCAAATAAAAAAGGTATTAAAATTTGGGACAAAAGTACAATCCCCCAAATAAAATCAAGCAAAACATAAATGAATGAATAAATAAATCAAATGAACAAATAAACATTCATAAATCGAGACATTATTTAGGATAGGAACATTGGTTCATTCATTTTCACTTAGAAAGTCGAAGAGTTATTTTTTAATATTTATCGAAAAAATCTAGATGAGTGATCCCACTTTGAAAAAGTTAAATCTTCTTTTTAAATGTGAGTTTTTATGGGTTAAAATTAGAACATTGGTCCCATTTAATTAGAAAAAGATCCCAATTTATTAATATAAAACTTTTTATGTGATTTTTTAATTAACGTGCATAAAAATAAATAAAATTTATTACATATTACATAATAAAAACAAATAATATCAAAATAATGAAAAATACTAAAAATACTAAAATATGACAACTCCCACAAAAATGGTGTGTTCAAGTCTCCATGGGCTCCCATTTGCCATTAAAAAAACTCACACATAAAAATAAGTATTGAAATAAAAAAGCACAAATAAAAGTGATGTTAATAATAAAAATGATTTTAAACATGTAACATATGAAAATGAATTAAAATAAATAAAATAAAATGCATTATGAGTGACAAAATAATTAAATGACATAATAAAATAAGTTAATTAACATATTAACATACATAAAAACATACATGATGATGATGATGATAATAATAATAATAATAATAATAATAATAATAATAATAATAATAATAATAATAATAATAATAATAATTTCGACTAATAATAATAATATTAATAGTAAACAATAATAACAATAATAATAACAAGAGTAGTGATAATAGATATAACAAATAACAAATAATAATAATAATAATAATAATAATAATAATAATAATAATAATAATAGCAGCAGCAGCAGCAGCAGCAGTAGTAATAATAATAATAATAATAATAATAATAATAATAATAATAATAATAATAATAATAAAAAGATGAACAATAAGTAAGTAAAAAGAAATAAAATAAAAAAAACATATCAAAATATATTAAATCTATGAACAAAATTACACCAAAAATAAAAACAATAATAGATCTAAAAATCTACATGGTTGCTAATTAATCATAAACAAATAAAATAATAATAAAAAAATGAAATCAAGCCCATAATGTTTACCCTCAGATTTTGATTTGATAAGTAAAGGTAGATGATCAGTTTTCTTGCCTTAATTTTGCAAAAAATAAGATTAGAAAAATAAAATATAGAAGAAAATTTTTATCTCAATAACAAAGAACTAATTTCTTCGTCTTAAGTAAAAATTGTTACAAAAGAAGATGAAAATTCCCAAGAACAAACAAAAATTATTATTTTTGTCTCAAGAATTAACTTAGAAAATCAAAATAGAATATTTGGAGATTTTGTTCAAGAAGAAGAAGAAGAAGAAAAATTTTCTTAAGAAAAAGCCCCCCTTTTTTCCTCTTAAAAAACCCATTTTATACCCCAAAAAAATTAGATTGAATGAAATAATTAAATTAATTTTTCCCATTAAACACAAAAAAACTAAAGAATTTCAAAAGTTTAGAGAAAAAATGATTTTTAAAATAAAATTCTACCAAAAAATGAGAAAAAATGCCATATATTGGCTAAAAAATGTCCAAAAGGGCTGCTGGGGGCACACTGGGCGCGGAAGGGCGCCCAAGTACAGGGAGCGGGCGAGCGACTCCCAGGATGCGCGCTTGCTGCGTGTAGGCGACGGGCGTCGCTCGCGCGCAGCGATGCCCTAGGCGTCGCGCAGTGTGCGGGCCTGCGCGTTGCCCAGCACTGCGCGAGGCATGCTGGGTGCTGCCGCGGTTGCGCCAACGCACGCCGACACCCGAATGTTTTTTAAATAATTATGACAAAAATACTATCCTTTCAAAACACCCCTTTTTTTAAAAAAAACATTTTTATTTATTATTTTTTTAAAAGGAAACTTGACAAGCAAACTATCACTTTCAACTTTCTTTTTGCCTATAAACAGGCATTTGATTTCATCATTGGGTAACCTTGATTTGGGGTGCCTCGGGACCCGGTGTCTACATTTCCCATGACCAGATTTGCAAAAAGAAACTTTAGGTCAACCTTTTGAAGGTGAGGCAAGGGCCAAGCAGCTCAGATCAAATACTCTAGGTTACACAAGCCAAAGTCAAATCCTTTGTACGAGATGAGCTACTAATAAAAATTGCAATCGTGCCCGCTGGCAATGATGGAAAATGATTCAAACAATCAAGTAATGCAAAGTGAAGAAAATTTGATGGCAAAGACGAAGAGAAAAAAAAAGAAAAGAAAAATAAAGAAAGATTCTTGTGGTTCGAAATTAAAAAAAAAATGAGGTTGCCTCCCTAAATTTGGGCACTCCGCTAGGGTGAAAACAGAAAGTAAGCACCCTGGGCAAAGATTAAGAGCTGAGTGAAAATGTTCAATCATAAAAACCCGAGAGTGCTGATTGATAACAAGAGATTGATGCTTATAGGATCTATCCTGAGATTAGATGCGGTCTTATTTTTTGTTAAGTTTAATGCCAAATAATGATCATGTGTAATGAAATCAGGCTGAAACACACGCATTCATGCAATAATATGTTGATGTGATAAGAACAATTCATTTTGCATACTCAAAGTTGTCTAGTTCCAACATAAAAGTAGTACATTGTTACTGTCTACCCTCCGCTACCCTTGCCACTCAGTTGCTTCTGCTGATTTGTCCTGTTATCAACTATGAAGCCAATCTTACAGCACCTTCACGAGAAGAATCAAGCTTATAAAGCCATGGTCTAAGACGTAAGTACATGTTGATTGCCCTGGGAGGATTTCTAATAATATCTTTAGCCTCTCTTAAAAAAAAGATCGTTAAAGATGAAAACTATAACTATCTCTCTATGTAAAAGTAAGGCCAAAGGAGAGGGTGAAAACCTAGAAACAGACAGTCTGTTGTACAAAAAAAAAATAAAAAATAAAAAAGGAAGCCGTTGGATTGGGTTGGGCCCTTTCCAGGTAAAAATAAAGTACAGAGTTATGTGAAAATCCAAAAAGAATGCATCCCCCGCTAAGAAGAGCTCGTGTGAAAATCCATAAGGGACGCACTACCTTAAAAAAAATTACTACAGGTATCAAGAGAGAACATGACAAACCCAAAGACACGATCTCACAACCCGAAAAGTACCCTAGAAGGATTTGTGCATATTGAGATGAGTGGTGACCAAAGTTATGCAAATTGAAGTGTTAGGTATGTCAAATGAACCATTTAAGAATTTAAGTGAAAGTTTCGGCAAGTACGATTAATGGTAAAATTATGAATTGTGGGTTTAGGATTTAATTTAAGGAGTAAGATTAATTTTGTGGGTCAACGTTAAGAATTATATAGAGGGATGCTAAATGTAAGAAGATAAAGGAGTTGATGGATTAGATGGGAGAATTGACATAAATATTTATTATTAGACCAATAGGAAGGTGACAAGTGGCAAGGATATGGGAAGAGGTATAAAAGGAAGAGAGAGAAAAAGGTAGAAGGGAGAATCTGCTCTTCCCACCTTTCCCGTTCTCTCGTTCTCCTCCTTCTTCCTCTCTTCCTCTTCTTCTTCCTTTCCTTCTTGTTCCAATGCCAATTGTTCCCTCTTAAGATCAAAGCCCAAGATTTGCTGATGGAATTGATTAGCTCAAGTGATTTAAGTGAAGAATGTGTTAAGGAAAGGTAAGTTAAGTTTTGATTTCTTTTGATTAGCTTTAAACCCTAATTTGTGATTTGTATATTTGTGTGTGTTTTGATGAGGATTTTGGTTAAGAAAGATTTTGAATGGGTTTGGGAGAAAGAAAGATCGGATAATGAAGTTATTGAAGCAAAGGAGTTGAGGTTAAGGATTTTTGTGTGTTTGCTGTGTTTTTGAAATTTTGGGGATTTTGATTATATTATTTGTATGATTAAATTGTGGTTTTTGGTTTAAAAGTTGGATTTTATATTGCTTTTGATTATTTGAAAGTTTGATTTGAGTCATGTTGAAGTTTGGATTGTATTGGAGGTTTGGGATACGCTTTTGAAAAACTGGGTTCTGCAATTTTAGCTAGAAATTTGGAAAAATGCAACTCTGTCGCGAGCGCGATACTTGTCGCGATCGCGACAGAGATGGGTTCTTCGCTTCGGTGAGGGGGTACACGGGTCATGCACTTGTGCACAAGTCATGCACTTGGTGCATGAGTCATGCATGTGGTGCCCGTGCACTTGTGCACGAGTAGTGCACTTGGTGCACGAGTCGTGCACATGGAGCAGGAGTGCAGGAGTGGTGCACTTGGTGCATTAGTCGTGCACTTGGTACACGAGTCGTGCACTTGGAGCACGAGTTGTGTTGCTAGGCATGACTCGTGGCAATCTCCTCTCCCGTGCCTGCTTTGTTCCTCTATGATTCGCCTTCACGAGTCAAGTAACAGCCAAAATTACACCCTAGTAGCATATTGGTTAAATTGTGGTAATTCGGTAAAGTTAATTTGAAGTGCATTTAATTGAGGACTTAAGTGTAAGTGTAATGAGGACCCAATTGAATAAATAAATAACTTTAAGTGGCTGAAGTGGAATTGTGCATGTTTAAGACTAAGTGTGGTTAATAGAATCCAGAATTTTATTATTGGAGATTAAGAAAGTGATAGTGGATTCCAGGTGTCCTCATGAGTGCCACCTTGTGTAATCCATGCAATAAATAGGCATAAGGTGAGAGAAAGTTTATTTTCTGTATTTGGTCTTCATTTTCTTCGGCTGCTCTTCTCCACTCTATTAAAGCTTTCTTCTTTTCCATTAGTTAAGATATATAGAATTTTGGCTAAGTGATGAAGTGATCCTAAAGTGCATGTGAATGGTTGGCTTTAAGGGTAAGCGGTTAGTACTTGTTTTCTCTTCATCTTCTACTCTTTCTTGTGATGGATATTGGTAATTGATGCATGGCATCCAATTCTGGAAATTGGACTTGGATTTGTAGTTGAGGAAGTAAAGAGAATCAAAGGAAGAGAGAAGGTAGTTGATCAAGGAACTATGTGAATTCTAAGGAGCTAAGGAGAAGAGGTTTGGGAACTAATTATTTGTGTGTTTATTAATTGACTGCTTTTGTACCTTAAGTGTGTAAATTGTGTGTTGTGATGTGTTGAATTGAAGAAATGAATTTGTGGATTAATAATGAATATCATGAGTTTCATTGATTAACCTAAGAGATTTCGAATGAACTGAGAATTGTTGTGTATAATAATGAATGAATTTTGCTAAGAAAGTAAATGTGTTGTGATGTGCATAATTAAGTTGGGGAAGTGTATGAAGAATGAGATGATAACATGATGCTAAATAGGTTAGTTTGTAGTAATGAGCTGGAAGTGTAAAATTGAGTTGAGTTATATTTGACCTAGTTTACTTGTAAGTGTCATAACTTGAGTTGTATGATTATGAAAATGAGTGCGGTTGATGGGGTTAGGTTCCTATGATATGTGTTCATAATTGACTTAGAAATGATAATGATGAATTGAGGGCACTAAAGTCTACAAAAGTGAATTTAAGTGTAACTAATTCTGTAGGAGGGCCTTTTGTAGCATGTTATGTTCCTTGGGCCATAACTAATTGAGTTTTAATCAAATTGAGATAAGATTTGTGCCTATTGCAAGTTAACATATATATGAATAAATTGTTAGTAGAGCATGTTGGTTGAAAATGTCATTAAAGTTGAATTTAGAGGTCATATGCACGTAGTAGGAAAAATGTGTTTGTAGAGTAAGTTCCTGGGTAAGTCTCTCTTGACCTTTAGTGTCTGTTTTACCCATATATCGAGTTTTAATACTCCAAATTGGTTTCTTCAAAGTGGAGCTGAAACCTGATTTCCACGGCTAAAAATGTATTAGAAATATGGTTGAGCCAATTCTGGCTTAAAATGTCCCAAAAAGTGGTCAAACATAAGTGTCCCTATTCTAGTGGGTTCATCAGAACAGTATATGTTGGTTAGGTCATATCTGATGATTAAAAAGTCCAAATGACCGGAAACTTGTCCCATTTAAAACTTAACATCCTAGGGAACAATTGTCTAGAGGACTTTTTGCCTGAAAATGTCTCTAACCATGTGAAAAATGAAGTACAATTTTGGACCTGAAGTCTGTCTAGAATTTGCCTCATGCTTTGAGGCAGAATAGGTTTACATGGCGGTAAGGAATTTCTCACCGCCATGTAAAAGCATTCTACCACTCAAAAACCCATTTTTAGCATCCCAAATGGTAGTAAAGAATGCCTTACCACCGTGTGACCTCATCCTTCAGCCTAAAATGTACTTTTTCCTTCCCGAATTGAACCAGTATTACACCGAAACATTCTGTGGTCTATCCAATACATGTTTAGGATTATCAATTGATTATAAGAATAGTTATATAACACCCTGAAGTGGCCCTAGGAGAATTGTAGAAGTTTATTTAGAAAGATTAGATATTGAGTGTGAGAGTCCTGTCGCGAGCACGACAAGCGTCGCGATCGCGACAGAACCCCTCCGGTGGTAGGTTAATTAAATTGGAATTTTTAACACATGGCATCATAGGAGAGTGACACATGGCATTGTAGGGGAGTGACATGTGGTAAAAGACCAAATCATATTAAAAAGGGGGATTAAGAGTCAAAAGGGGGATAAGCATGTATTTAATTGGATAGGTGGCATTGATGAGCATAGTTAATTTTTGGATTTACATTGACCATCTGCTTCTCTCTTTCTTTTTCACGTTGGTTTCTTACTTTGGCCCATTGTTCTTCTTTTCTTTCTCTTTTCCTTGGGTTTCTGCCGTTTACCTGGCTTTGCCCACTCTCTTGTCCCTTTCTTCTTCATTTGCTTAGTTCTTTGAGAGAACCACCTGAAGTGGCTTAAAGAGAGTATAGTAGGGCTTGATAAGGTCCCTTTAAAAGGTAAGTTGGATTAGCTTTCCGATTTGACCTCCTTTTTCTTTCTGTTTTTGATTTAAAGTAAAGAGAAGAGTAACTCTAGTGTTTTGAATGGTGTGTGCATGGAAGCTGTGGACAAGAGACTGAATAAGGGCAAAGAAAAGGGTTGGAGTTGATTAGAGAGTGGAGTTCAAGCTTCCCAGAGGTAGGGATCGAGTGTGATTTTATTATTCTTGCATGTGTTTACATGAAATATGTTTGAATATAGACATGTTTGAATAGAGAGATGCTTAATTAGCTTTAATTAGCTCAAGTGCTCTTTTAGAGTATATTTGTGAGATGTTCATTTTGATTGCTTGTAGTGTTTCTACGTTATATGTATTTAGATATGTTTGTGATCATGTATTGGATCATATTGCATGAGTTTTGGATGTGTTAGATGGCTTTCATATAGCTTTTGTGTAAAAAGTGTGATGTCTGTTCGGTTTTCATCAGACCTCTGTATGATGTTTTCATCATAAGTATAGATATAAGGCTTCAATCGAGTTGATTCAATTTCATCTGAAATCTAAGATCATTAGCTAAAAATGTCTAAGAGGGTTCTGGAGCTAATTCTAGCTCTATGATCCTCGAAAATGTTAAAAACTGAAGTGTCTCTGTTTGGGTCGGGTGACTGGAACAGTATAGATTGTTTAGCTCACATCTGGAGTTGTAGGTGTCCAAATGACCTGAAATTTCTCCTATTTGAAATATAACATCCTAGGGAACAATTGTTAAGATAAAGTGTTGCCTTAAAATGATGTTTAGAGGTCGTTTTAGATGATACAAGTTTGAGGTAAGAGGTAGTCTTGTAAAGGTTCCTGACGGAGCCTTCTGTCGCGAGCGCGATAGGGGTCACGATCACAATAGAAACATGTTCTTCAATAATTTGGTGATGTCCTAGTCGTGTTGAGTAGCACGTCTGGGAGAGAAAAGCAAGGAGGAGCATGAGTCGTGCTCAACTAGAGAGAAAAGGGAGAGGGAGCACGAGACATGCTCCAGGAGAGAAAGAAGAGGGAGCAAGAGCACAAGTCATGCTCACAAAGAGAGAGAAGTGGGAGCACGAAACGTGTTCCAGTTGAGTGAGAGAGTGAGCACGAGTCGTGCTCATGCACTCTCCTTCTCTGTTGGTCCTGTTTTGATCTATTGCTTCTGTTTTGAGTTGTTATATGTTTAGATGAGTTTTACATATCACTATTTGGTCCGTGTTTGGTTTAAAATTATCTTTTAAACCTCTTGCATGATTAGTATTATTAAATGTACATGATTAATAAAAGTTGTACATGAAGTAAATGCCTCTGAATTTGATGAATGCATTTGAATTATCGTGATGAATAGGTATATGTATATAGATTGTGTGAGTTGTATATGAAGCCTGATTACCGTTATAGTGGATAGATAAGCATGCTTATAAAGGGTTAGAGTGCAGCTGCTAGAGTTGGCCTTAATTGTGCCTAGAGTTTGGAATACCCTGTGTATCCCATAGAGTTTGAGTTAATTCTCCATATGTAAAATACTGTAAATAGTATCAAGAGTTGCCCGTATCCACCATGAAAGGAATTTAGGCTTATTAATGTTGTGTAGTGAACTTGGGACGATTAAAAGTATTACTCTGAATAAACGATATAGTACATGACAGTTTCATATACAAGTATATGTTTACATGAATATGAATACATGACTATGATTTATGTTGGTATATTTATATATGCATATGATTTCATGCCTATGACATGATGAAGGAATTGCGATGTGAACTACAATGTTTATGAACAATGTGTTGAGGTATAACTGAATCATACTATAATACTGTACTTGCTATAACAATGATAATAACTGGACTTAATAATGTGTAGCCTGCGAGTCAAGTAGTGGATAGATAGGCTTGCCTATAGGGTCTAAGTGCTGCAGGCCAATGCGTCCGATTCCTCTGGAATTACAATGCGATTTGAATCCTTACTGGATTCTTCAATGCGAAATTATTGACAATGTTGCTCGTTCTATGCATCTTTGAATTGCAGGCAAGGTTAAAATAAATAAGTGAACTAATTGAGTGATTTGAAGTTATGTGACAAATTATTGTGTGAAATCGTAATGAACATGTGGAAGCCATGAGATGGTGTAACCGAAAGTTGATTGTCATACTATGATACGTACTTGAATCATATATATATATATATATGCATTTGTTGATTCTAAAATATGGAAATTTTATGATTCTTTTATTATTGCGATGAAATATCTTTATGTTAATAATTAAGAAATTATAATCTTATGTATATACAAATGGATAAGAATGCGATGGCCATGTGAAGAATAAGTGATAATGTGAATTCTAATGTGATTATCCAACGTGTAGGCCTATAAATAGTAAGTGCAAAGCATGATAGGAATCATGAACCTTGTTGTGCTTAAACTATGCTTTATGAGTATACTTAAACATTATGTTACTGTATATTGTATTTGTTCCCCACTAAGCGTTATCATTTAGCATGGATGTTTAATCCATGCAGGTATCTGAAGATTGTATTTTGGAAGACAGTCATGCATCGCCAACGGCCAACACATAGGAACCGCTATAGATGTAGGTTATTTTGTAATAGTATATGATGTGTCCGGCTAGTTGATATGTGTATTAGAACTGAAGTGTTTGTAACAAAGATGTTGCATTTTGTAAAGTGACAATTGATGTAAGACTATGAATGTTATGAAATGTAATGTATGGATTTTCGAAATGTAATTCAGCATCGCATGTTAAAGACTGTCAAAGAAAGATCAGGTCGCTAAAGAAAAATGGATGCGATATTTTCTCAACTGATGGATGAACCGTTCTCGGCTCAAAAGTATTCTTGAATTTGGGCTCGATAACATTCTAGCTCCTTGAGATCAGAAGGGCAATCGTTGAAACTAGTCAATTGGTCACCATTTTGAGCTCTCTTTTTTATTCTTCTTTTTTTCTTTTTTCTTCGCTTCTTTTTCTTTCATTTTTCATTCATTTTTTCTTTTTGGATTTTTCATTTTTCTTTTTCTTCTTTTTGCTTTCGCTTCTCTTTTTTTTTTTTGAGCTCATGCCTTTCATGCATGACTAAACCCTCTTTCCAAAGTCTGAACTTGCTCTTATCAAGGCAATTTTTTAATAGTCCAAAGAATTGTTCAAATGTACATCCATCAGTTTTAGAGCGGCCACTCTTCTAAGGGGAAGCCAAAATCATTTTAGGCGAGGGGGTAGTTTTAATGTGTGTAACAACAAAATTGATACGCATTCAGCATACCTGCATAAAGGCTCAATGGGCTAGCAAGCGATTGCAGAACAAGGGTAGGAAATAGTCATTTAGAGAGCTATGCAAAGAAATAGTGCCTAAATCATTTTCCAGGTTCTGTCTTATCCAGAGATTGCTTCGACGGGTAATCAAAAAGGTTCTAGTGCTCTTAGTGAGTTTTCATCCAATCTCCTAATTGCAACTAGTTTTTTCTCTCTTATTTTTATTTTCTCTGACTCTCTCTCTCTTCAGGAGTTATATCAGATGCCATCAAGATTTTCTTTGGATTTCCCAAAGTTCCAAGATTAAATGCAGTAGTATTAATTGAATTAATGTCAAAATGAATGAATGTATCATGATCATACGAAATGAAATCATTAGAAATAATATACAAGTACGCAAAAACATAATTGAAATGACCAGTATTGCATATGACATTATTTGAAAAGCTCAACTATAAAGACATCTTGTAGCAAAGCAGGCACTGCAACCCATGTCTTTCATCTGTCATAAGCTTTTATTTCCCCATCTTCTCTGGGTCAACAATTTCTTTACTGTTAATAAGATCTTGAATTCAGTCCCTCAGAATTTGGCATTGATCCGTTAACTGGCCAGCGTTGGTGGGCTACTATGTCCTCAATCTCATCTTCTTCCATAAAATCCTCCTCGGGATTATGAACTCTTGCCCTTCTTTGCTCAATAAGTGTCGCAGCTCCATGCTCATTAATAGGCTGACGAGCATTGCCAATAAAAAGAGTCTCTCCACCAGCAGGTGATTCAGCTTGCCCCTAGCATGGACTATTTGTTGTTGTAGATCAACAAGTGGTTCGGCTTGCCCCCAGCATGGGCTATCGGTTGTTGTGGATCAACAGATGGTTGTGGAATAGTAGGTACTCGTGAATCATGAAGATGAGGTACTAGATGCTGAGAGTGTCTCAAGATCCCAATCAAGCACTAATTTGAGCAATCCAAAGGGCGAGTCTGGCCTTACTAATCGACCGTCGGGACCTCTAATCCACTTGGAAGAATCTATAATGGCTGAAAATTTAAACTGTTAGTATGATGCGTGTATGACAATATATAATGCATGATCGTGAATTATGCAGATGGTCCTTGGTGAGTGAAAGATTAATAAATTACAATGATATAATTCAATGCATGAAAAAATTATATACATGATGGTATATGCACATGAAAAATAATATGTAGGCAAAAGGATATATACATAATATGAAATGCATTTTTTCATTTTTTATATTTTATATTTTTTTATTTTTTATTATTTATTTTTTTTTATTATTTTTTTTTGACATGAATGATATGTGATGTATGCGCATGTTGTGCAGCATTCACAGCCACATGCAAGCAGATAGATCCTTCCAACCTTATTTCTCCCACACACGGGGTCGTGCGGTCTCTTTCCTAGGTGGGCTTTATCCAAGGATTAATAGGGAACCCAATGGACGCGTATAGTGCACGGTGAGAAGTCGGCAGCATAACAACTCTTAATGTACATACGCATGGGAATTTGGCTATCATATATTTAAAGGATTCAACCAAATCAAGATGGACCCACCGGGGCATGAAA
Source organism: Excoecaria cochinchinensis (assembly GCA_947683425.1). Classification (NCBI taxonomy): domain Eukaryota; kingdom Viridiplantae; phylum Streptophyta; class Magnoliopsida; order Malpighiales; family Euphorbiaceae; genus Excoecaria; species Excoecaria cochinchinensis. The sequence goes on from CANTUQ010000116.1 coordinate 1,806,179, forward strand.
GCCTTTGATGAAGACCATTTAATTTGATTGATTTCATTCAATATATTATGGCCCATATAGCAAGCACAGTATTATGGTACATATCACCTAGTGAAAGTTTCTATTGCCATTACATGAGCTTTGGTCAAAATGTGGTGTTACTTTGGGGCTACCCAAGCATGATCCCTGCCGACGGGTCTAGCTCATCACGAGCGTAACGACCGATCGGGTCACCATTTTATATACCACGATGGTACGACGCTTGGGCTGGTGATTATCCTTAACACTTCCCCAAATTGAGTGAAAATGAGGTCGTGCTTCAGGAATGCACCGGGGCTAATAGAGGGACCAAACTAGCATATTCTAAAGCTCTAATGAGATGTAATACAAATGAGAGAAAGCGAATTTATGAATTAAATTGTAACCATAAATGTTAAACGAGGTATTTTAAAATTGAAATGTCGAACCATATCGTCCCCGGCGGAGTCGCCACTGTGACGCGCGCCGGATCCCCGCGGCCGCCCTTCTGACCGCCCGCTCGAGGGCGATAGGGCAATTATGGGTCAGGTGACAGCTTGCAATAAATCGCAAGTGCGTCTATGTTGGGCAACAAGGAGGTTTCATGGAGTCGCCACCCAATAGAACATTGGGAAAGTTTCTCTCGCCTCGGAGAGCCTAAGACTGCACGTTGTATCCATTTTGGGCCAGCTAGAGGGGTCTTGGAAGGTAAACCTCTCGCCCCAAGGAGCCTAGGATTAGCGCTAAAGTCTCGTGGCACAAAAAGGTGTCTTGGAGGATAGACCTCTAGCCTCTTTGAGCCCAAAGACCAGAGCTGGGTTCGGGATTTCTCATCTATTTCTACCTCGATTATTTTATGATCAAATTTTAATTATCATTGATTCGCTCTCTCTCCACACGATGTAATTTAAATTAAAGTGCATTCATCCATTTAAGAGCATAAAATAAACTAGCATTAAAGCATGAAATAAATTTACAATAATACTAAGGGCAGAATACAACCCTCGTTTGTAAATGTGCGATACATGCATAAAACGGATTATTCATTAATAATAAGGACATTGGTCCTCGCATGCGTTCATTATGGAAAATAATTTTCATGTGATGATTTTATCGGGTAAAAATAGGACATTGGTCCAACTTTATTTAGTAAACATTTCATTTTAGTAGAAAACATTTGTGTGGTGGTTCTTTTTAAGAGCGGTCGAAAATCATTTTATTATTACAGACCTCAGATAAATAAAATACAATAAAATAGTAATTACATATTTCTCAAATAAATAAATAAATTCTAAATGAATAAAATTAGAAGAATTAATGGATGCAAAATATGATGACAATTATAATAATCAAATATAAATAATAATGCTTACGATAATATCATAAAATAATAATAAAACAAATAGTATCTGATAATAATAATAATAATAATAATAGCAATAAAATAAATGATAATAACGATATATATAAAAACAGAAAATAATAATAAATGAATAAATATAACAATTAATTAATAACACCCAAATAATAATAATAATAATAATGATAATAATAATAAATATAAAAACAGAAAATAAATATATAATAATAATAATAATAATAATAATAATAATAATAATAATAATATAAAAAACAGAAAATAAATAAAAAATATATATATATATATATATTAATAATAATAATAATAATAATAATAATAATAATATAAAATAAGGAAAAGAAGGGCTTACCGTCGCCGGAGTGTCGCCGGAGCAAGGGTGGCCGTCACCTCCACCACCGGCGGATAGATCGCCTCACGCCGAGCTCACCGGAGTTAGCCACGCGCCGGAAGGAATCGCCGGTTGATCGGAAATGCCGTTGGCGGCGTTCTCTCCACTCTCGCCGATCTCCTCCACGGCAGCGGGTGGCGGTGGCCAGGATGCGTCCTGATGCCAGGGTGCCAGCGTCGCCGCGCGTGGCGTCCCTCTCCGCCGCAGGTGGCCGGCGCTGCCCCCTCTTCCTTCTCCTCTTTTCTCTTCTCCGCCTCCGGCGTTCTGCGTTTCCTGGGTCTCTTTTGGTCCTGTTTTCTTCTTTATTTAGTTCCCTTACTCACTCTTTCACTCTCTCTTTTCCGTCTATTTTTCTTTTCTCACTTTCTATTTCGATTTCTTTGTTCTCTGTTGCCCTCACTTTCTTCTTCCTTGCTCTCACTTTCTTTTCTTTTTCTTTGGTTTCTTCTTTGATCTTTGGTCGGCTCCCCTCCTCTGTTCTTGCTATCTCTTCTCTCTTCTCTCTTTCTATTTTCTATTTTTTCTTTTCTTGTTCCAGCCGACCCCCTTCCATTTTCCTCATCTTCTTCTTTTTATACCCTCAAATTAGGGTTAATTAGGTGCACAAGGGTAATTTCCTCCAATTTAATTCCCTCCTTTTCTCTTTTCTTAATTAATCTAACTTAATTCAAATTAATACACACACATACTAATTTAATCAAACATTATACATCAATTACACATTACACATTAATATAATTAATCTACTTAATATATAATTTATCTAATTAATTGAACATACACATATTAATCATTAATATAATAATTAAACATTACAATAATTAATCAATTATCATATATATTTATATTTTATCTAATTAATTATACACTTTAGATTTATATTTTACATGCACTTTCATCACACAATAATATTAATTACTTAATTAACTAACAACATCAATTAATTAGTTACCTAATTTCACACACACATATTTATATTTATTTTTTGGTTTTTTTTTTATTTATTTATTTTTATTTTATTTTTTATTTTATTTTTATTTTATTTTATTTTTTTTCGGAGGGAATAATCGAGAATCAAAATCACCATTTTCATTTTATGCCGGGGTTCGGGACCCGTGTCTACAGTCACTTAACTTATTTATTTCATGCAATTAAGTCATCTCTTCCAATTACACTTAAATCCAAAATTAGAAACCCTAAATCAAACTTGTCCAATTACCCTAATTAAGTAAAATGCTATTAGGATAGATTTCGGGACATTACATAAATTGTGTATATATACATGAAATAAAGTATAGAAATAACGATAAAAGTATTATTAATGGGCAAATATTTAATTAGCATTTCTTGAGTAACATATGAATTTAATGCGCATTAAAGTTGTGTAAGTATGTATGCATGAATTAGAAGAGTTAATGTATTTACATTTGTAAAAAGATTATAATCGTATTAGTGTTGAAAGAATTAACCAAATTGTTAAGTTGTGCAAGGATAGAATGAAATGAACAATTGGATAATGAATCAAAGGTAAAGAATATTAATATAGCAGTATAATTATAATTATCGTAATGGAGACGCAAAACTGTAAATTGATGAAAGTTAGAAGGTTAAATGGTAATTTAATGATAATAATATTAATTGAAAGTCTAAAATGCAAGTTAGTTAAATAAATAATATGATTAATAAGTGTAGTGTTAGCAATAAAATTAATTTAATGATTTGATAAATATAGTAATAGTAATGTTGTTGTTAGTAATGGTAATGGTATTCTAATTGGTAAAGAAAATGTAAGTGATAGTATAGAAAGGTTATGACTGGTAAATAATAGTAATATAAATCACATTGAATAATAATTTTTTGGTTAAAGAAACAACTAATTGTGTAGAGATTATAAGCCATGTGTGTTGTAAGAAATTAATAGCAAGAGAATAATAAGGTGGTTGATGATTAGATAGTTAAGTTAATAAATCACATTGAATAATAATCTTTTGGTTAAAGAAATATCTAATTGTGCAAAGATTATAAGCCATGTGTGTTGCAAGAAATTAATAGCGAGAGAATAATAAGGTGTTTGATGATGAGATAGTTAAGTTAATAATTGGAAATGTTTATGGTTATATGCATGGATTTTCTAACCATGAACATGTTTATGCATGTATGTGTGCATGAATTACAATAGTGGAATATTATGGATTTGTATCCACCACTGGGCATTCTTAATGCTCAGCGTGTAGTTTATGTTTGACTACTCGTAGCTATAGATAGGGCTTAGAGTGGAGCGAGCAAGATGGCTAGTTTTGGAAGCATAGCAAGCGAATTATTGTATGAAGTGTACTCCGTTTATTTGCTTTGGCATGTATATGTGCAGCATAAGTGGATAAAGTTATAATTTTGATGGGATATTATGTATAAGTATTATGAGTAATTGGAGGGTGTATATGGTAAATGTTATATGGTGTATGCTACAGATAAGACACGTGGAGTGATATTGATTGTAGTGTTGTGATTATTAGATGAATTGATTATATTATTATGGCCATGTTGGCCTGTGTATTGTTTGATCTTGCAGGAGGTTAGTGTTAATGTATATCTGTTATGCTGTCAAATATTTTATTGAATAAATAGGATATTGGAAAGTTATAGGTCGATCAACAATTAAGATAAGTAAAGGATTAAGTAGTTTTGTAAGTCGGATTTTAGGGAATAGTGAATGGCAATGAAAAAAAAAATTTACCTATTTTTTACATTGACTAATATTGGATGAAGTCAATCAATCATTGTAATCATTGAACCTAAGTTGGTCCGATTTTCATATGTATAGTGTAGTGTGAAAAGGGTGTTATAAGGGATACTTTAGGTATTAACACATTTGTATACAATAGGTATCTCATATCATGAATCCTTTATAATTATATGTGTACTGTGTTCATATACCAGCGACTACATTTTATAGTTTAAGTTATATGCATGTGTAGACACCAGGTCCTGAGGTAGTCCAGACCAAGGTTACCTTGTGATGAAATTAGCGCCTGTTCACAGGCAAAAATGTTGAAAGTGATAGTTTCCTTGTCAAATTTATTTTTTAGAAATAAAAAATATATTAAAAAATAAAAATAAAAAAAGAAGGTTGGAAGCGATAGTGTTCTTGTCAAAATTGCTTTAAAAAAAATTTCGGAGGCTTAAGGCGGCCGGCGAGCGTGGGGCATCCTGCCCCTCACCAGGGGCGAGTGTGCGGCCGGGGCACCCCGCGCGTACTGAGATGCGGCCAGGCCACCTCTCGCCCGCCCAGGTCGCCCTTCACTGATTTTGACCCCCAAACGCATTTTGGCGTGATTTTTGTCCTCAAATTGATTTTTTATCTCTTTTTTTTGGATTTTAAGGTTTTTTTCCATATCTTAAACTTAAATAAGAAATATTTCGATTTAATTAAGGATTATTTCCCTAAATTAACTAGGTTTTCCATTTTTAATGAAATAAATAGGAAAACATAAGGGAAAAATGTGGAGACATTTTTTAGGTTGAAATTATCTTATTTTCTTTTCTTCTTCGAGAGAACTTTTTGATGGCATTTTTTTTAATTTTCTTCTTCTTCAAGAGAATTTTTCTAAGGTTCCAAATAGATTTTTCTTAATCAAAAATCATTCTCGAGATAAAGAAAATATTTCTTTGTTCTTGTGAATTTTCTTCCATTGTTTTTTTAAGTAAGTTTTCTTTCTTAAAATAAAACTCAAATTTTTATTATCTTAATTAAACTTTCGCAAATCTAGACAAGAAAATTAGCCATTTTCCTTCATCAAATCCAAATCTAAATCCAATTCTGAGTGTAAATATTTTGGGTTCGATTTTGATTTTATATTTTTTATTTACAGTCAATTAATCACTATGTAGATCTTTAAATTCATTATTTATTTTCTTTTATTATTATTATTATTATTATTATTATTATTATTATTATTATTATTATTATTATTATCATCATCATCATCATCATCATCATCATCATCATTTATGCTTTTATGTGTGTTAATTTATTAATATGTTAATTTATTTGTTATTCATAACGCATTTTATTTTATTTTTTAGTCCTTTTAATTCCTTTTTATTATTTTATTTATTTTATTGATTTGTTTATTTAATTACTAACATTAATTTTATTTGTGTTTGTTTGTTGTTTCAATACTTGTTTTTTCATGTTTGAGCACCCTTGCGAGTGAATGGAGAGATCCAGGTAATTTATTTTGGGTTGATTTATTATTTTCGTTGCTTTTTATCATTTTTCTTTATTTTGCCTGTAACACCCTTATACCCTATACGTACGCTGCCGACTTAGTAACACTGTGTAGTTACCATGATTGTACTATAGTCGCCCTACACTTATCTCAAAAATGCGTCTATTTTTTTTCTACACTTAGCTTACAACTTACTTGTCCATTTAATCATTTGTTCACTTAACCGTTTCACTTAATTCTTTACTTATCATTTAGTTGCCGATTGACCTATAACTGTTTAAGGTTACTATTCATTTGGTCAAAATTTGGGCAGTATAACGGCTTATATTTCTTACTACCCAAACCTGCAAATTGGAAAATCCACAGCCCCGGAAAGGGCACAACAATAATATCATCCAATACCATGCCATGCATAGTCTCAAAAACCCATTCATGCAGTCATAAAATCCATATAAATTAATACATCATAACTATCACATAATTCATCTCAAATTTACTTTACATCTATACATGCCATACTTAACCAAAACACATACAAAAATAACTTGAATTTCTTTCCTCCGGCTTGCTCTAACTTGACTGAGGTATGCTGCTCCGACCTAATGCGTACCTACACGCAGTCAAAACAAACTACGTGTTGAGCGTTAATATGCCCAATGGTGGTTACAAATCCATAAATTTCCACTACTACTATTTATTCAATTAACTATACTACTTTATTCTATTAACTATATTATTATTATTTAATCAATTAATCCATTAAATTAACCACATAATTTAGCATTGAACCTTATTATACACTAATTACATTTAAATCCTTTCATTAAATTTATTAATTCCTTAATTACAATTTTAGCTTAATATTTTTCCCATGGTTTTCAATTTTATCCTAATCTTTTCCATTAATTACATACATGTCCTCACTATTCACTTAATATCATCCATGTCCCTTCTTTTACCTTAATTCCATTTATGTCCTCCTTTTTACACATAATTACTATTTTACCCTTAGTTATTATTTGTTTACATTTTTAACCTTATTTAACCTTATTTTCCATTTTTACCCTTCTTAGTTACCTTTAATTACCCATTTACCCTTTTTACACTAAAATTCCACTTCTAACCTTATAGATTAACCAAATTACATTTAAGTCCTTAATTTATCACTTTTACACTAAATTACCATTTTAACCTCATATATTACTATATTTACCAAATTACCCTTTCTTTTACACTTTTTACCAAACTTTACCACTTATTATTGTAAAATTACCGTTTAGTCCCTATATTTTCATTCATTTACATAATTACCCTTTTTTAATCACACTTTTTACCTAACTTACTTCATACTTATCCGTTAGGTGTAAAATTACCATTTTACCCCTAAACTTTCTATTTGCTTTATTTTTGTCTCATTCTCACTTATTTTCATATTTATCACTACTTTAGTCAATTTCATTACATATTTACCCTTGTGCCCCTAAACTTTTATCAAATTACGATATTGCCCTTCCCTTTTCTTTTATTTACCATTATGCCATTAGTTAATTATATTTTCACATCTAATCACTTATAATTAACATTTGATCCATTAATTAACTATATTCCCATATTTAATCACTTATTAACTTATAACTTATCAATTAGCCCACTAACTAATCATTTTCACGATAAATTACGGTTTAGTCCTAAAAGTACCATTTCAAGTCAATTGTTTATCTTATCTTATCTTTATCATAATCATTACCATATCTTTATCCTTATCACCTAATCATTACTATATATTTATCCTTATCACTTAACTACACGTGTATCCATTTAATCATTTAATTAATTCGTTCTTTACACTTTTCCACCATATTTGCAATAAATCTCCTTTTTAATTTTATTCAACTTTTGCCCCTAGTAACACCTAGTAGTTATCACTAGACTGGTTATGCGGGACTGGGCTCTATAGCCCTAACCTACCGAAGTGGCCACGAGGGGGCCAAGTTACACTTATGTAGTATCTGAGTGACCACTAGGGGGTGAAATTACACTCCGATAACACTACACTTACACTTATGAATAGACCATCATCGGTCTATAATTGCAAGTCGCCATGACTTGCTACCGCAGTATACACTGATGTCCTTATGGCTAGCCATATATATCTTGAACTAGATTTACTACCAGATTACTAAGGGCAATATACAATCATCATTCATTTCACTTTTTTTTTCACTCAATATTCAATATACACTCATACATACCATGAGTTCACATAAATATACACTTATTTCATCATTTTCATAGTAAACAAAATACTTTATCACACTTTGTACATACAATTAAACACTATCACTTTCACATATACTTATTTTTCATTTGTTATTCATTATATGCATTTATGGTACATAAACATCAAAATACACTATAAATACTCATTAAGTTCAATTCGACCCAAGGTACAAATTTTACACTATGTTCATATTCAATTCTTTTAATCACATAATCATTCAAGTTGCATGTCATACTTATCATAAGCATCAATTTCATGCCTTAATTACCATTACACACTATTAGTTCCTTTAATATTCAATTCGACCAACATTCCATTAATTAATTAAGTATGTTTTCATTCTTTTAATCATTCAATTAACTTAATCCCATGTTATACACATTACTTACATTATTAACTTACATAAAACACCAAAAAATATTAATGTTTTCCTTAGACATCAATTCGGCCTAGGTTTCATTTCCTCACTAATCTTACTTTTCTTTCTTTTAATCACTCCATTTACTAAACATTGCTTATATATCACCTATATACATTAAGCATCAAAATATTTTAAGAATTTTGAATTTGTTCCATTTGGCCTCTCTTAGGGATATCATACCAATAAGTTTTAATTTAATCTAAGCATGTTTATACACTAATTTAAGTCCACTAATCATGAATATCAAGTTAGATTTAATTAAATAAGTTATTATCTCATACCCACACTTAGACATAACCTCAAACTCAAACTAAATCAATGGAAATAGGAGGATTTTGTAACCACAAACCTCAATTTCTTGCTCTACTCTCCTCTAGGCTTCCTTTTCCTTCACTTTGGCTTGAGAAAACTTCTCCTTACCTTGATTACCTACCATGGCTGAATTCAAATATCCACATAACATCAAAACCAAGCTTTATTTTTGCAAAATAACATCATAAATGAACTCTACATTCTTCAAAACCCCCATAGACGTCAATAAAACCAATTAAAAATACCTTAAACACTTACCTCAAATTTGACCCTAAACCTTGAATACTTAGTTTACTTCACTTTCAATGCTCCAAATGGACTCCACTTGCTGTGTTTATGTTATAGAGAGACTAAGATTTGTTTGGGAGGCTAAGATTTGGGGAAAGATTGAAGAAAGAATGAAGAAAACTAGAGAAAAGTATGAGAAATAACATGCGATTTGGAAGGAAGAAGAGAGAGGTGGTGGAGAGCAGATTTCTCTAGAGAAATCTGGCCACTTGCTGCCTTATGTAGTGTGAAATGAACCAAACCTTTCCAACCGAAGCGATCCAACAGGTTTGAACCAAAATTTCATTTTTTTAGTAATTTTCCACTATTTCAAAGCATCTATGTGTTCCTCAACTTATTTTCACTCCCAACTAATTCCATTGTACTTGAAACATAAAATATAGCCTCCTTAAAATTTTTTAGCTTAATCGGAGTCCATTTGGGGCCCAGTTCACTTAAATCGGTCCGATTCAACCATTTCTGGTTCTGCTGTAAAACACTATTCTAAAGCTGTCAAAAATTACATAAAATTATTTTATGGCTGTACACTTCCCACTCTATACCCTTTTATGCTCAATAACTATTTTTAAAAATTCAGTCAAATCTCAGTCAAACTTCGGTTCAATTTGAACTGAACTAGAGGCCAACTTCAGAATGACTTTCGGAGGCCTATTTGACTCTGTTTTCACTCCAAATTTCACCATTAGACTCCTGATGGCCCACAGATCGATTTTATCAAATAATAAATTTTTTGAAAATCGACTGCCAGGTCCGCCATCCAGGGTCGCAATACCTCAGACATATTTAACTCTTCACTTCATTACTATTAACATCATTCAATACACTACTCTACACTGTGATAACTCTAAATACACTGTAGACATTCACTAATACTTCTAAACCAATGTTAGAGCCATTACATTGCCATTTATTTATTTATTTTATACACAATAAAAAGAAAATCACAAAAATATTTTTATTAATAAATTTGGGATTTTTTCTAATAAAATGGGAAAAATGTCCTAATTTTAGCCAATAAAAATTCACTTTTAAAAGAAGAGTTAATTTTCTCAAAATGGGATCACTCATCTCGGTTTTCTTAATAACACCCAAAAATAACTTTTCGATTTTTTAAGTAAAAATGAAGGAACCAATGTTCCTATTCCAAATAAATACCCCGTTTTATATATGTTATTTATTTATTTGTTTGTTTATTTCAATTTTATATTTTGGGGGATTGTATTTTTTTGTCCCAATTTCATTTTGTAATTTCTTTTGTATTTTATTTGTTTTATCGCTTTTCTTTACCACTTTCCTATGATACTTGATGTAGGCTTGAAATTTTAATGCATGACAGTGTGAGATGAGAGATGGAAAATTAATTGTTAAAAACTCATTTATAATTAACCAAAACAATAATAAGAGTGAAGTTCCGAACTACTCTCTGGTTTAGACCACCGAGATTAGACAAACTTTCCCAATTTCTTGTAAATTGGGTGGCGACTCAAAAATACCTCAAAGGTTCCTAAATGTTTCATGGGATTAAATAAACTTTCCCAATGTTCTATTGGGTAGAGAATTCATAATATCTCATGTTGCCCAAAATTTAGACGCGAACCCTCTCGGACCCTATTATTAAGCGGGTTCGGCATGAGTCACAGCATGCAAATGTTAACATACAAAAGCACTAAATAATGTAAAAGGCCTAATTATTATTTATAAAGAATGTTTATACATGGATAAACACATATTATACATAGGCTCTAGGGCATATTATAACGCCCCAGTACCCCTAGAGAATATAGGAGCGCTACACACAAACTATACCATTCTAATCTTGCAAGACTATCTTAATCATATCACATTAATCAAATTAATAAAGCGTATTATTATTATTATTTCTTTTTATACCCTCAAAATTAACATTGCTTGATTACTTAAACAATGAACAATTTTTTTCATAACAAGTTATACATATACATATACAAACTCTAAAATATTTACATTGCACTTTTATAATATCCATTACATATTCACTATATTGTTCATTACAAATATATATATATATATGTGTGTGTGTGTCAAAAATAAAAAGACTTCAAGCTTCAATCCTAGTGGCCTGCAGATGGCAACTCAATGCTGGCACATCTAAAAACTTAAGAACCTACATGGGAAAACACCCGTGCTGAGCGAAGTCTCAATGGGGAGAAAATAAAGCAATTGACTTCTTACGAAGTCACAATAATCATAAAATCATATGCCAATATCAATGTCACCCAATAACATTCATTATGAATCATAGACTTATACACTAGCATTCCAAGGATCACTAAATCATTATACAATAGTCAATAATCACTTGTCATAATTATGCAATTATTCACTTCGATTGCCTGAATTCTTATCAATAATGGATAACGGGAACAATCACTAGATACTGACGAGCAGTATCGAACATTGGAGATGTAAGTCTCAAATTACTAGGATGCCAAGTGGTATCAAACACTAGGCAGCTCTCAGTGAGAACACTAGGCAGCTGCGAACACTGACCCTTATAGGCATGCCTATCTATCTACTAGTATGCGAAATTCAGGCTCTCTCGTAAACTTTTATAACCTAATAATATCATAGCACAACCATGGCAGATGCTTGATGAACATGCAATAATTAACTATAACAATTCAAGGTTGTTATGAGCAAAGAATACGGCAAGTCAACTTACTTGTAGTTTTACTTGGGAAAAATGAGATAATATTCATTCATACTTCATTAATTTGTTATTACTCTTAACCCTATTCACTTATGTTTCTAAGTTGTAACCATTCATATATTCATTACATAGCCCAAAACATGTGTTGGACAAGTGTCGGGAACTTTCGGTGAAGTTCGGGTTCAAGTTGTCACTAAAACATCAACTCAACAATAAAACATGCTAAATCCTAATAAGACTTCATCATCACATCAATATTATCTCATGTACAATTTTACAGCTAGAAAAGTTATTGAACTCTTCAAAACCCACAATTTCCCCAAATTAATCAAACATGCAAGTACTAACAGAAATTAAAATCCCAAACCTCAAAATGAAGCTTGACAACTCTCTCTCTTCTAGCTCAAACCTTATCTTTGCCTTTTTCTCATCTCTTGTCCACAGTTTCTTGCACAAACCCAACAAAATACACGCTTAATCCATAGATCATATAACACCCTACACCCGGAAGTAATACGGATATCAGATGTCACAACACTGCACTGAAATAGACTATAATGCACTCAATAAATTCAGTAGAATTTTTTTTCTTTCAGCACTAACAATCACAAACATACATATAGAAAAGAACTTAACAGTACACTAACATACAATTCAAATACTTATACCATACGCCATTTCTTTCCTCTACTGCAATTGTATATATGCCATGCCAATCCTTCTATCTTTGCTGTCGAATACTTCTTTCTGTCGTCACTACATTTTTGGCCACATCAAATCTACCATAACCTACGTGCAGTAACACTCTACATGCTGAGCATTAAAAATTCCCAGTGGTGGATACATATCCTAAATTTTTCATAACCATATCTATATGCATGCACAGATAAGTGTAATTCCTTAATTACACTATTAATTCTTTACTTTAGTCATTTATCACTATATCCTTTGTTTTTATTTCTGTAACTATACTTTAACATTACTTTATCATTTTCATTTCTATTATCAGTATCTTTATTATGTGTACTAATAATTTTTAACACTTATAACAGTACGTTCGGTCTGTCAATTAATAATCAATTCCATTAATGAACCTTGATATTACCTTATTTATAATTATAATCTTTAATCTCTTTCTTTTTGCGTAAAACTTATTTACAATCTATATTTGGGTACATCACCAGTCTCTTAATCACTCATTAGAACAATCATTAGTGTTACTCTTTGCAGTACCAATTTAACATTTTAATTTTCTTTAAGCGTTTAACTCTTTCTTTACTTTTTCTTTTAATTTATATTAACTCTTTTACATTATATAGTTATATTAATATTTTTGGGTACATCATCAGTCTCTTAATCGCTCATTAGAACAGTCATTAGTTTTACTCTTTGCAGTACCAATTTAACGTTTTAATTTTCTTTAAGCCCTTAACTCTTTCTTTACTTTTTCTTTTAATTTACATTAACTCTTTTACGTTATATAGTTATATTAATATTTTCCACTTTATTCGAATCTTATATAGTTTACGTAATTTCATTTAACTGTATTTCGAATTGTACCCATGAACTACTAACGCTAGAGTACCATTTACTAATTTATTTAGGCATTTATCATTTCTATCATTATTCCCTTAGTTCTTTCTCAACCAATACTATTTATGTTATTAATGGCATTTTTTATCAATCTCTAGTATTTCCATAATAATAATAATAATAATAATAATTTTAACAATAACCTTATCAATTAGTTTAATCCATATTTTACATTAATGTTATTCTTGTAGTTTTATTATATATACGTAAATTTCTTCTCAATTTCATTCAATTAACGTTATAATGTGTCAATTATTTTCTTTTAATATTAACACTATCTTAGTAATCACATTAAAATCTATTACTATTGCCTTTACATTTATTATTTTCCACTATACTAAATTAAAACACTTTTATGATTCTAGTTCAACAAGTTTCACAATTAATTTTATCAGTCCTTTTTAAATTTTCATTCAATAACCATGCACTATAATTTAATTCACTAAAGTCCCTTTTAATAAACCCTACAATAAATAATTTACAATTTAGTCCTCTATATTTACCATGATTACAAATTTACACTTCTATTTCACTTAATTGTCATTATTTTTATTATTCTCATTATTAGTTTTATTAATTTTTATTATCATTTCTTAATTTACAAACATATAACCAATTCGATGTTTTCATAATTTCACTCAATAGTCAATTTCCTTATCAATTAACATTTAAGCCCTAACACTAACCATATTATGGTCAATTACATTTAAGTCCATTCTTTCTCACTTATTTACAATAATACCACTAATTACCTTTTTGCCCTTCATCGCCACTTATTTATAATTACATTATTATCTTAAATTTAATTAAGTTACATACACATCCATAATCATCATATATATAATTCAATTAAATCTATTATACATCTAGCAATTATTTATGCAACAATATTTTATAATCCTTGATTATTTATTCACTAATTATCAATTATGGGATTAACACCTATATTATTAATAATTACACTTTAATCCCTTAATTAGCCTCACTATTATAAATTTACAATTAAGTCCCTAAACTTTTATCAAATTACGATTTTACCCTTAATTATCTCATGTTTACAAAAATGCCACTAATTAATCATATTCTTACATTTATTTATCATTTGACCTACAAATTACCATTTAATCCTTACAGTATCATCTTTAAACCATTTTACACTTTAATCCTTACATTTTTCTTAAATTTAAATTTTTGCCATTCAATTTCACTATAATTACAATTATGCCACTAGTTATTCTTAATTTCATTTTTAATTTATTATTAACATACAAATTTACATTTTAATCCTTCTGATAATATTTTCATGTCAATTTTCATTTTAATCCCTATCACGTAATCAAATTACATCATTAATCATTTAATTATACTTTTCTCTTTAATAACATTTAATATCTCAATCATACACTAAATTACGGTTTTACCCCTATACTTTTCATTTCTTTTCACTTAGTCCTCAAACCATTCATTTAAATCATTTATTAACTTATATACTTACATTAGTCAATAATTACACTTAAGTCCTTTAATTTACTATTCATTTGTAAAATTACATTTGGGTACTCAACATTTATAAAAATTATGCTTATGTCCCCAAATTTTACCTTATTTACTAAAATACCCTGATTCACACTTATATTTCATCTAAGTCATTATTTAACTTACAAAATTTCATTTTGGTCCCAAATTTTCCTCTTTTACACCAATTTACCATTTAGTCCGTATATTTCAATTTCTTTACATTCTTATCATTTTAATTACACTTTTTACCTAATTTTCATCATTTTTAACTACTAAGTGTAAAATTACCATTTTACTCCTAAACTTTCTATTTCTTTCTATTTAGTCCCATTTTCACTTATTTTTTTATTTGTCACTATTTTAATTAATTTAATTGCATAATTACCATAATGCCTCTAGTATACACCCGGTAGAAATCTTTGAACCGAATATGTGGGATGTGGATCCCACAGATCCACTACACTATAGAATGATCCCAAAGGAACCATTCAACACTGGCACTGCACTACACTGAACACTTTAAACACTATACACTGAGATAAATCGTCATTGGCCTATCGATAGCGAGTTGTCATGACTCGAAATGCGGTGTGGAATCCCTATAGCTAGCCAATTATATGCTGGACTAGATTTTACTACCAGACTATTACTAAGGGCAAATAATATCAAATTTTTACTTATATCACTTGAAATATCAACATATACCATCTGGCCATCAAATACACTTCACTTTTAAATTTACATATCACTTATAATTCACTTCCATTTCATATATTTAAGCATTTTAAAACTAGTTATAACATACTTCATTATTTCGATGACATGTAACAATGTTTTCACTTTTCACATAATAGGTTCACATGCCAAAATATGTTCAAATTAAATCCATTAATTCTAATAGAGCTAGTATACACTTAATTATCATTATAAAGTCATTTCATGCTATTACACTTATCAATTTATCAAAATAAACTTAGATATCCCATTGATTACCATTCAGCCTAACCATAAATTCTTCACTAAGATTATTTTCCATTCCATTAATCAATCAATTACCTAAATTGCAAGTTATACACTTCAAATATAAAATTTACATGCTTAAATCACTAAAGAAATTCAATATTTTCTTTAAGATTCAATTTAGCCAATCATTTTTAACCTTTCTAATCATGTTTATAAGGTTTGGTTTAATTATGCATGCATATTTCACACACCTTATGCTTAAACATAACATAAAATCATGCATTCTTAATAGAAAATTCAGAATATTATATCCACTAATCTTATTTCCTTATCTTTAACCCATGAAACAATTTCCTTCTCTTTGAAAACCAAAGGTGGCCAAATATGTTCATCGAGATTTACTCAAAATCTTGCTTCCTTTTTGCAATATAATCACATAAATATAATCTACATTTCCTAAAATACCAATTGGAACCTTTAAATCAAATTATAGAACCCTAAATCACTTACCTCATTTTTAGCACGTAACTTTTATCACTTACTTTTTTCCACTTCTTTCACTTCAAATGAAGTCTATAGGCTACTATCATCAAATAGAGGGGCTGAAATTTGATTAGAAAGCTTGGATTTGGGGAGAGATGTGAAGAGAAATGAAGAAAAATGGAGAAAAAAGGAAGAAATTCACTTCGGCCAAAGGAAGAGTGGAGAAGGGCGGTGGAGGCTAGATTTCTCTAGAGAAATCTGGCTTTTTGTGGCCTTATTCTTATATAGGCTGAAATTGAACCGGACTGGTCTAACCAAAGTGGTCCAACCGGTTTGAACTCAAATTTCGTTTTTAGGCCAAATTCCACTGTTCAATGGTAACTATAAGTTCCTCAATTTATTTTCTCTCCCAACTAATTCCATCATTATCATAATATGAAAAATAGCCTCCCTGCTAAATTTTAGCTCAATCGGAGTCCATTTGAAGCCCTGTTCACTTAAATTGGTCTAATTCCACACTGTTCGGTTCTGCTGTAATTCACTAATCTATTACTGTCAAAAATTCCTAAAAATTATTTTAAGCCATTATAAAACCCACAATATATCACTTAAACCTCATTTACTGTTTTTAAAAATTAAGTCAAAGTTTGGTCAAAGATGGTTACTATTGAACCAAACCAAAGGCAAACTTAACTTTTAAAGACCTATTTGACCTCATTTTCGCTTCAAATTTTATCACTAGACTCCTGACAGTCCACAGATCAATTCTGTCAAATAAAAATTTTCTAGCAACTGCTGTCATTTTGAGCTATATGACTACCCCAAGGTCACCCATCCTAGGATTGCTATGCCTCAAGCACGCTTAACTCTTTAACTCTACTGAAATGAAAGGTATTAATACAGACATCTCATACTAGAATTACACTACAGACTCTATAGAATTCACTGAATACTACTAAGCTAGCATTCGGGCCATTACAGATCAACCAACTCAAAATCATGAATACAATAAGGTAGAAGAAGAAGATAACTTAAACTTCCACTTACACTTACCTTTCCAACTTATCACTTAATCCTCTTCAAAACAATCCAGCTTAAATCTTTAGAAACCAACGAAGAAGAAAGCAAGAACAAGAAGAAGATGAAATGTAGAATGAAGAACAAACAGAGAAGAATGAGAGAAGTGGCTGGTCCAATACATGCAAAGAGTGAGATAAATTTTGCCTCCACTGACTCCCTTATATTGCATGTGGAAGCTTATGTGGCAAGCTCTCAACAAGCCACTTGTCAAGTCCTTGGCAAATAACCCACTTAGTGCTTGGCCAAATCCCATTTAATCCCTTAACTTAATTCTTTCATTAAACAATTTTAATTTCTTTTCAATTACATCCTTATTAACCCAAAAACTCATAATTATTCTATTACTCTTGTACCCTTATAGTGCAATTAACACTACCAATCCTTCTAGGGTACACTTTGGGTCATTACAATTCTCCCCCCTTTAAGAAATTTCATCCTTGAAATTTTCCTTGCTACTATGCATATGACCATACTATTCCTTACTAATAACTCTATACAATACAAGCTTATACAAAGCATAAAACTTACCAGATGGACCACTAGAAGCAACTAGCTTCTCAACTGTCTCTGATGGTGCTTGAGCAGCTCTACCTCTTCCTCTGCCACTTCTAACAGATCTCGACACATCCACATTACCTTTACTCGCTTCCAATACTAGGCTCTCCTTTAACTCTGGGCAATTGGCCAGCATGTGTTCCATATTGGCATACTTAAAACAAGCTCCAGTGAGCTTCCTGCATGTACCCCAATGATGCCTCTAACAATGCTCACACTTCGGTATAGTACTACCTCTACCAGAGGGTGGCACAACACTTCCTATTGATGTAAGCGCTTGAACCGACCCTTGAGTAACTTGTCCACTTACAGCTTCTCGGGCCTTCTTGCCACTAACCACACCACTATTTAATGCTTTCCTTTTTTGCTCTTTCCTTTGTTTCACTAACTCTGATTATTCCAACTTCATGGCCGCCAAGACCAATTGATAATAACTCACTGTTTGCATAACAATCATTGCCGATAAAGGCCCTCTTTTACTCTCTTTCAGCCCATGCTCAAACTGTCGGCACTTGAAGTCTTCCATTAACAATAAACCTGGCACATACTTGCTTAGTTGACTAAATTGCTTCTCATACTCTCCCACTGTCATATTCCTCTACTTTAAACTTACAAACTCCTTCCACTTAGCTTCTCTATAAGCTTTAGTGACATACTTCTCCTTAAACTCTTGGATAAAGAAGTCCTATGTTAACTCGACTAGTCGCTGGGGATTTTGAAGCACCAGCTTCCACCAATCATAAGCCGTTCCTTGCAACAATGATACTGCATAAGTCACTCTCTAATTCTGAGGAAAATTAATCTCTTGCAGTATCCTCCTTGTTCTGTCCAACCAAAACTCAACCACATCTGACTAATCCATAGAAGTTCTAATAAACTCTTCTGCTCCTCTCTTTCTAATAAGGTCCGTAGGAGCCTTAGGAGCAGTCAATAAATCTATCAATTGCATCAACCCTTGCACTAACACCAGATTACCCTGAGCAGGACCTAGACCTTCAACTGGAGCCCACTCAGGTACAGGCAGGTTAACACGCACTGGATTCACACTTCCTGTCATCTCTTCTACATCCTCACTCAGATCGGATTCCATCTATACTTTACACAAGACAACATCTGCATTAGGCCATGACACTAAATAAACTAGCAGACATCTAGTCCATACTCTAACACCCTATAGTCCTAGACTGCCTAAACCTATGCTCTGATACTACAAACTTGTAGAACCCCAATGCCCCTTGGAGGATATCGGAGTCACTATGCATGCAAATAACAATTCAATTTACATACAAATATATACTATCAAATTATTTAATTAAGCATTAATCAGAATATCATTATTATACAATCATTTGCAAATTTTAAGTCTTCATATTACTTAAGTATCCATTAAAACAGTTACACTTAATATACAAAAATTTCTCTTTACAAAGCAATATGCTAATCATTACAAAAAGAATAATATCACAATAAAAAGAACACAAAGCTCCAATTCCTAGTGGCCTACAGATGAACAACTCTCTATGCCGGACCTCTATATGTACACAGGAAAACACCCATGCTGAGTGATGGCTCAGTGGGGATAGCGAAAATAAATAGGCATCTAACGAAGTCGTAAAACATCACACAATATGCATATCAATATCCACCGCTAAACACACAAGATTATTCTATAATGAGCACTTTCAATGAATATGATGTTAACATGCCTATATCATTTACATTCATCTCAACATACACAAATTCTCTAACTTTAACAACATCGTATAGATAATCAATAACATTTTACTGCATCTAATATGTATTTATATAAATAAAAACATATCATAGCATTTCTTGTACAATCATAAACACTCATTAGCTTTAATAGCCCGAATTCACATCGATGGTGGATATAGGTACTCTAGATACTGACGAGTAGTATCAAACATTTGGAGACCTAATTCTCAAAATCTGGGTACCAAAAAGGTATTAACTGCTAGACACATGATAACTTCAATTTAGTACTTAGCTTTGTTAGTATTTTTGTATGATATTTGGATTTTTAGTTATGTTTACTGTTGTGTTGTGATTACTTTTGGTTAATTTTGTCAATTTTAGTTAAATTATATTTTTATGCACTTTGGATAGCATTTTAATAGAGTTTGATCTTTGATTGCAGGAATTTTTAGGTACCTCACAGTCACAACCAATTGGTTGTGACCATGACATACAAATCTATCAAAAGCAGTATTCTGGTCATACATACCTCATGGTCACAACCAAATGGTTGTGACCGTGACATAGAATTCGACAGATTGCAATGAGAAGGTACCTCACGGTGGCAACACTTCTAGTTGTCACCGTGACATGAAAATTTGCAAGACAAATTCGAGGGGTGAAGTACCTCACGGTGACAACAAATGTCATTGTCACTATGACATAGAGATATCCAAGACAGTAGCTGAAGTCAAGCACTCACGATGGCAACAAATTCGATTGTCACCGTGACCTCCTCCTGTGCATCCAAGTAAAATTATATCTTCAACAGTCTTACGGTGACAACCGTTTGGTTGCCACCGTGACCTATAGTGCCTCACGGTGACAAGCATTTCATTATCACCGTGACCCCTCGAGATCTTAAAATATCATATTCTTTTTGGTGTGGGGCAGCAATGTTTTTAGAGTTTTTTTCAAATAGGGTTTTTAGATCTGGAATTTTCTAAGCTTTTCTATTGTTCTTAATTTAGGGTTTCAATATTTTATTTGTATTTAAATTACAAATCAAGAGAATTACATTACAAACACATAGATTAATTTCAATACACAGTAATTTTTATTCAGATTTCAATAGTTTAGAGCTATTCTCCATCGAAGATTCGAAGAAGACGATTGAAGAACGTGGGATTCAACCGGGATTTCTACCTTAATTAAATTTCTGGGTTTATTCTTTCCTTTTTCCTCTTAATTTTGTAATGGATCGTGAGTAGTCTCATAGTTGTTCAGGGGATCTTTGAATCCCCTACCCATGATCTGAATCTTGAACATCTTTTGAAATTATATATATGAATGAATGGTTTATTTCACTATTGCCTATTGCCAGTTCATGGAATTTATTTCCTCAAGTTATTTTCCAGCCTTGATGAATGATTTCTATCGTATATCTTTGTTGGTTGTTAAGATTGTATGGATTAAATGCTATGAATGTTTTTACTCAATTTTCTTTCATGAATTCTGTATCCTCTGGACTATTTCGGAATGGGAATATAGATGGATAGGGTTTTATGACTTAAGACTAGAGTGAGGAGTGAAATGGGTTATTTGGCTCCGGAATGGGAAAGCAAACCAAACTTAGGATTTTAGACTCGTGCTTAGGTTAATTGTATGGCTTGCTCCGGAATGGGACGTCATGCAATTAGAGTAGCTTGCTCCGGAATGGGACCCTTGGGTTAAGAGGGTTATCTTGAATTCATTCATTTATGTTTCTTCAATTAAATTAATTCACATTTGGGTATGGGGTTGATGAGTGAACCCGAGCAACATTTTTCTTTTATTGATTTCTTTAATTGTTAATTTTTTCCATAATTTTATTTTTGCCAAAAATTGCTATCAGTTTAATTTGATTATTTTACTTGCATAGTTTAGCTGTTTATTCTTTTATTATAATTAATAGATTAATCATTCATAAAATCAAAAATTGGGAATTCTTTAGCATACATTTAATCATCTTAGCTTGCACACACAATCCCTTGGGTATGATAACTCGGGGCCATAACTTTACCCCACTTTATTACTGGCCGATTTAGTACACTTGCTAAGATCGCGTCAAGTTTTTGGGGCCGTTGCCGGGGATTAGCGTTGTTTGTGAGTTTTGATTGTTATTTGTATGTGTTTTCTTTTTCTTATTTTATTTTTGCTTATTCTTTTCAGGTGATCTTGGTGCATGAACAAAGTGAGAAGAGATTAAATAGCACCTTACGATCCTGAAATCGAGAGGACTTTACATCAAAGAAGGAGAGCTACTAGAGAGAATAACATGGACCCAAATCCTCTTATTGATGAATTTTTGCTTGAGAATGAACAAGGGCCAAGGGCACAGGAAGAAATTCTAGGAAGATATAGAGAAGAGGTGCCTAGGCAAAGGATAATTAGGGATTATGCTGTGCCTAGATGGAATGAAGATCATAGGACAATTGTGTTGCCTAGGGGAGTACAGTTTGAGATTAAACCAGCAACTATCACCATGGTACAAAGGAATCAATTTTTTTGATCAGATTTGGAAGATCCTGCTCAGCACATTGATATATTTTTGGATGTTAGCGACATGATTCAAATTCTGAGAGTGATTACTGATGCAGTAAGGCTAAAATTGTTTCCTTTTTCATTGATTGGAAAAGCAAGGGAATGGCTTTAAATATTGCTAAGCCAATCAATTAGGTTATGGGATTAGCTGCAAGAGAAGTTTCTGAAGAGATTTTTCCCTCCGACTAAGACTATAAATATTCGTAACAGTATTATGGGTTTTCATTAGATGAATGAGGAGCCTTTTCATGAGGCTTGGGAGAGGTTTAGAAGGTTGTTCAGAAGCTGTCCGCACCATGAGATAGCTGTCTACCAATTGATGACATTATTCTATGCTGGAGTTACATCACAAACAAGGTCACTATTAGATGCAGCGTTGGGAGGCTCTTTCTTGAATAGGCTACTAGAAGAAGCTTTTCGTTTGTTGGATGGGATGGGGGCAAATGACTCTCAATGGGCTACTCCTAGATCAATTTTGAAGAGACAACGGATACATAATGTGGATGAAGTAGCAATGCTGAAGGCACAGTTAGAGTTGGTGCAAAAAGAATTGAGCGGGTTAAGGGTACATGATGTAGCTTCTATTTCTCAAGAGAGTGGGATGTATGAAGGCGGGCAATATAGTCAAGAGGGTGGAGCAATGGGAGATGTGAATGCTATAGGAGACTAATGATGAAATGACCCCTACAGTAATATATACAATCTGGGTTGGAGGAATCACACGAACTTCTCTTGGATGGATGGAAATCAGAATACTTCATCTTCCAAACCATAAGCAAGAGCTCCCTTCAACCAAAGCATTCATCATAACCACAACCATTCATACCAACCTCAAGCATCCACTCAATACCAAACTCCATATCAACCACATCACCACCAAGGGCAAGGTTCAAACCAGTCTTAACCTCAAACATACCACCCACCGGGATATCAACCGAGACCGCCTGTGCAAGAAAAGAAACCTAATCTTGAAGATATGCTAGCTAGCTTTATGAATAGTCAATAGCAGTTTGTGAATAGCCAGCAACAATTCATGGCTAACCAAGAAGCGAGGTGGAAGTCCCAAGAACAATGGAACCGAAATCAAAATGCTTCCATGAGGAATTTGGAAACACAATTTGGCCAACTTGCAACTTCTATGTCTCATAGACAACCAGGATCTTTTCATTCGAATGTGGACCGAAATCCCAAGGAAGAGGCAAAAGCAATTACTTTGAGAAGTGGCAAGGAGGTAGCACAAAGAGAGGAGGAAGGTAAAACATCTTCACCATCAACAAGTAAGGAGGAGCCAACACGGAACGTAAGTGACTCTAACTCTACGGTAGAGGTAAATGTGAATGCTCCTATAACTGATAAGGGTTAGAGCCTAATGAACCCCAATATAGAGGATCTTGATATAAATAGGTTGCCATTTCCTACTGTAGCTAGGAAAGAAAAGAAAAATGAGCAATTGGCTAGGTTTTTAGAGATGTTTAAGAAGCTGCACATTAATTTACCTTTTACTGAAGCCTTAGCTCACATGTCTAATTATGCAAAATTTATTAAAGAATTATGTTTAAATAAAAAGAAATTGGAATGGCATGGAACTGTTCAGCTCACAAAAAATTGCAGTGCTATAATCATGAATAAGATTTCTAAAAAATTAGAGGATCCAGGTAGTTTCACTTTACCCTATGAAATTGGTGAAATTTTTTATGGAAGTGCTTTGTGTGACCTAGGTGCTAGCAATAACTTGATGCCATATTCTATTTGCAGGAAACTTAATCTCGAAGAGCTCAAGGAGACAGGAATGAGACTCTAACTTGCGAATAGGTCGGTAAGGAGACCCATGGGGGTAATTGAGGACCTGTTAGTTAAGGTGGAAAAATTCATTTTCCTAGTGGATTTTGTGGTCATGGAGATGGAAGAAGATCAAAAGGTACCACTTATTGTGGGGAGGCCATTTTTTAATACAGCAAAAGCTTTGATCGATGTACATGGTCAAACCGTCACCCTACGGTTCAACAATGAAGAGTTAGTGGTAGACATGAATAAGGCTCAGAAATATCCGTCAAGTGATTTGGAGAAGTTGGCCTATTTTGTAGATGCAATAGACGAGTGTGTTGAAGAAACTCAAGAAAATGTGTTGCTGGCTGACCCATTGAATTTGAGCTTAATACATTCCGTGGAGGATGAAGAATTTGATGAGGGAGAAGGAGAAGTGATAGCAACTGTAGAGAAGGAATGTGGAGTGGATGAATCACAACAAGAAGAATTTAATCCAAAAAAGGGAGATTCAAATTCTGAACTTAAACCCCTTCCTTCTCATTTAAAATATGTATTTTTAGAGAATGAGACAAAACCAGTGATTATTTCTTCTCTGCTGACAGGTTTGGAGGAGAAAATGCTGATTGAAGTGCTGAAAAAGCACAAGGATGCAATTGGATGGGAGGCATCGGACTTAAATGGGATCGACCCAAGATACTTCACTCACCGGATCCCGATGGAGGAGGAATGCAAGCCGGTAGCTCAGCCCCAAAGGAGACTCAACCCAGCGATGCAAGAAGTGGTAAAAAAGGAGGTACTGAAACTCCTTGATTCAGGTATAATCTACCCTATTTCAGACAGTAGATGGGTTATCTCGGTACAATGCGTTCCTAAGAAGGGGGGATGATAGTGGTAAAAAATGAGTTAGATGAACTTATTCCAACTCGTACAGTTATAGGTTGGAGAGTTTGTATTGATTATAGGAGACTGAACAATGCCACTAGGAAAGATCATTTCCCATTGCCATTTATTGATCAGATGCTAGAAAGGCTAGCAGGAATAGGTTTTATTGCTTCTTAGATGGGTATTAAGGATATTTACAAATCCCCATAGCCCTTGAAGATCAGGAGAAAACAACCTTTACCTGTCCTTATGGCTTATTTGCATATAGGACATGTCACACCCCATAAGTGGCCTAATTGGATTTAACAATTTTTAAATTGGACAATTAAGGGTAATTGAGTAATTATTAAGTAAAAGAGGATTTAATTGCAAGGAAATAAAAGATTTAAATGGCAGATTTTAGTTTGGTGAGTAAAAGGTAATTGTCAAGGACTTATTAGTAATTTTGTTGGATCAAATTGTAAAAGAGGATTAAGTGGGTCTGTGAACTGTGCATGTGTGCCAAGTGGAGAGTGAGTGTGTGTGTACGTGGGTGAGAGAAAAGAAAGGGTCTGAATGGTTTAGTTTCTGGAAACTAAACACATGAGGTTTCCTCTCTTTTGCTCTCTCTCACGTTAGCCATTTCTTTCCTCTCCATTTTCTGTTCTTTTTCTCACTTGCATGTGTGTTCATCTGCTGTGAGCTAGGATTTTGAGCTTTGGTAGAGATTTTCAGAGGTAAGTGGCAGTAGTTTTCTGGGTTCTTTTGGTCGAATCTCCTCTGTTTCTCCTTTGGGTTTATAGAGATTCTGTTATTGAATTTTGATTGTGGTTTTATTTGTTTGGAAGTATTTGAGGATAAAAGAAAAGAGAAAGGAAAAGGGAAGGTTGTGGACTGAGAGTGCAGTGGACATTTTGGACTTCATTTACAGGTTTGGGAGTGTCTGCCTTTCTAAATTTCGGATCCTGGTTGCTGTATGTTGTTAATGCGTTTATGTGTGTGCTTGTTTTATTAAATGCATAAGAAATAGAATTTATATGTATGATTGGTGGTGTTGATGTTCTGTTGTTTTGCATGGTACATGGAAGTTCATATATATGAGCGTTAAGAGGAAAGATTCTGGGTTGGTGACCCTCTGTGAATATTATCTGATTGTTTGAGAATGTGATTAATTTGTATTAAATTGCAGTATATGTGTCATGGAGACTTGAAGGTATGTGTTAGCATGATTTTTGCATGAAAATAGTTTTAGACAAAATAGGGTTTTGAATTTAGGGAGTACTCTGTTTTTCTGGATTTTCTGGTTTTTTTCACGTTTTCTGGAATTTCTGAAAATTGGTTTGGAGAAGAAGAAGTGTGTGAGGAGAAGATCACGAGACGTGATGGAGCATCACGCCGTGACCTCTTCCCTGAAGAAGGTCACGTGGCGTGATGGAGCATCACGCCGTGATCTCCTCCCCTGGGAAGTCACGAGACGTGATGGAGCATCACGCCTCGCGACCTCGCCTGCTCCCCTGCGTATTCTCGTGATTCTTCTCCTTCCCCTCTCAAGCGTCACGAGACGTGACTGGTGGTCACGTCGTGACCGCCTGCTCTTCTGCCTGGCGCTCGCGTGAAGCTGCGTCACGAGACACCTCTGTCTGGGTGACTCGTGACCAGCCTTTCCTGCTGCCCTGTTTTCTTAAAAAAATAAAGTTTAACTTCTGATTTCAAGGGTTTTTGCACTACATGACAAATGTTTGGGTTTAAAATCTGAATAGTAATTAGTAATTGCTTAGTATTGAGTGGTATAATTGATTAAATAATTAATGTACATAATTTAATAGTTTATATGATACATGAACATAAATTGTCTTGAATGTGAATTAATTGTACTTCTGCCTCCAATAATTGATATTGGATATATTTAAATGTTTCTGATTTTGATCTAGACACATGTATACGTGAAATATGTATTTGCATTTAGTTGTATTTAATATTGATATAGTGCTTGAATTATGAATTGAGTTTTAAACCTGAATAGTCTTAGTAGTGGATAAGTAAGCGCTTACTTAGGTCAGTGTGTGTGTGCAGCTGCTATATGATAAAACATTATACGTGGGTCCGTTTGGATCCTTGTTTCGACCATGTTTGGTCTATATGAATTTAAATGTGAGACTTCGGTCTCTATATGAAAAATATATGTTTGAGACTCATGTCTCTATATGCTAGGGATATTGTGTCCTATCAGTATCCAATTGACCGCATCCACTTCTAGAGAGTATTTTTAGACTAATCA
The DNA here is from genome assembly GCA_947683425.1 of Excoecaria cochinchinensis. Lineage (NCBI taxonomy): Eukaryota > Viridiplantae > Streptophyta > Magnoliopsida > Malpighiales > Euphorbiaceae > Excoecaria > Excoecaria cochinchinensis. The sequence goes on from CANTUQ010000116.1 coordinate 1,833,541, forward strand.
GGCTATTTGTTGAAATGTGTTGCATATGTTGAGATGTATTTCTGAACATGATTATAAGTATATGATATATATGAATTCTTGCATAGCTTTATATCGCACCTTGAATCTGTATACTTGAAATGATGAGAATTATGAATTAAATACTTGGTTGCTTGTATTGTATATATAGTTATGCATGTCAAGTAAAGAATTTTGAGATATATTTGCATGTAATTTCAATGCCTTCGATTTTGAATCATTAGTTTATTATTGTATAAATATTGTATATACATATTGTTCGTTTGTTTTGTTCCTCCCCACTAAGCGTTATCGCTTAGCACGGGCTCTTTTCCCGTGCAGATGGCGAGTTCGATTCAGAGTTGGATATCTGCAGGTCGGCCACTAGGAGTCTTTTTGAATGAAGTTATGTAAAGTCTTCCGCTGTAATTTTTGTATATGGCTTGTGTATAGCAAAGTAAATCTTTTGTAAAGGAACAAATATTATTTTTGTATATGTATTTGCTTATGAGCCTCTTTTTGTAAAACGATATTGATATATGTTACTTGTAAAAAAAAAAATTTACTATTAAATGATTAAAAGTTTCTTTATATCTCATTTGGTTTTTGTTTATACATGTGTATGTGGATTCGTTTATATGTGTTTGCTCGCGTGGCACTCCGGTATCCTTCCAACGGGGATGGCGGGGTGTTACAGGACAATGCCCTTTGGATTGTGTAATTCACCGGCTATGTTTCAGCGGTGCATGATGGCAATATTTTATGACTTCATAGAGAAATTTATGGAGGTGTTTATGGATGATTTCACCATTTATTGGGAGATTTTGAGAGCTGTTTAGAGCATCTTGATTTAGTGTTAGGGAGGTGTGAAAAAACCAACTTAGTATTGAATTGGGAGAAATGTCATTTTATGGTGAGAGAAGGCATTGTGTTTGGGTACAAAATTTCAGAGAAAGGGATAGAGGTAGATAAAGCTAAGGTGGAAGTAATAGAAAAATTACCACCCCCAATAAGTGTCAAGGGCATTAGGAGTTTTTTAGGGCATGCAGGGTTTTACCGCAGATTTATAAAAGATTTCTCAAAATTGCTAAACCCTTATCTAATTTGCTTATGAAAGATGCCCCTTTTGATTTTAATAATGATTGTATGCTGGCATTTGAAACTTTGAAACAAAGGCTTATTTCAACCCCGGTGATTATATCTCCCTATTGGAATTTTCCTTTTGAATTAATGTGTGATGCTAGTGATTTTGCAGTAGGGGTAGTGCTTGGACAAAGGTGGGAGAAAGTGTTTCATGCAGTTTATTATGCGAGTCATACCTTTACGGGAGCTCAGGTTAACTACACCACAACTGAGAAGGAGCTTCTTGCAATTGTATGTGCTTTTGAGAAGTTCAGGCCATATTCGCTGGGCACAAAAATTATGGTGTAGTCCGATCATGCAGCCTTGAGACATCTGTTTGCTAAGAAGGAGTCAAAACCAAGGCTGATTAGATGGGTGCTCCTCTTGCAAGAGTTTGATTTGGAAATTAAAGATAAGAAGGGGGTGAAAAACTTTGTGGTGGATCATTTGTTGAGATTGGAGAATGATCACATCGAGAAAGGGGAAATTCTAGATTTATTCCCTGATGAATGTATTTGTGCTTTATTTATGTGTGAAATTTTTGTACCTTAGTTTGCTAATATAGCCAATTTTCTTGTAGGAGGATATACGCCAAAGGAATGTACATGGCAGCAGAGGAAGAAGCTAAAGGAGGATGCAAAACATTACATTTGGGATGACCCTTATCTATTTCGCCTATGTGCTGATCAAGTACTAAGAAGGTGCATTACAGATGAAGAGAAGGGAGAGATCATCAGAGCTTATCACAGCGGGGAAGCCGGTGGACATCATGGAACGAATAGAATGGTATCGAAAATTCTTTCTTCTAGTTTTTATTGGCCTACCATGTTTAACGATGTTAAATTATTTGTGCAAACGTGTGATAGATGCCAAAGGGTAGGCAATATTACTAGGAGAGATGAAACGCCCTTTACTAACATGATTGAGGTAGAGTTGTTTGATGTGTGGGGAATAGACTTTATGGGGCCTTTCTCGATATCCTATGGGTTTGAATACATTCTAGTGGCAGTAGACTATGTAAGCAAATGGGTAGAAGCTATAGCCACTAGGACTAGGGATGCTGTTAGCATATTTTATAGGTGCTAATTTTCGCAAGTATACGGTGTACTGAAATAATACAAAAGATGTCGATCCCACAAGGAATGTGATTTTTACTCACTATTACTACTTGATTTTAATCTTGTTTACAATGATCATTAAATAGAATGTTAGTGTTTAACTACTTAATTGTGCAAATAAATTTACCCTAGTTATTGATAATCAAAAGAAGACAAAATATATAATGAAGAACTTAAAATAATGAACTTCATTCCATCATTCTAATTAATAATAATCATCTTTTCATGCAAGCCAAGTTGGAATATATTTCTAACTCATTCTCTCGACATGAATTAGAATGCTCAAAGTATACATTTAAAGCACTAACTCTTAATTCTCATTAGTGAACTAGTTAACTCTAATTACATTCTTTAAGATTATTTACCAACCTATAACAATTATCTCAACATACTGATCACTCTTGTTATGTTTTGATAATGAAAATCTATTAGATTTAAGTTAAAATGATCTCTCGACTCTATCTTAACTTATAAAAATCATGCAATTGTACTAATAGAAATTCTGCATTCAAAGACTATTAGAATAGATGGAAGTAGAGAATAATAATAACATTCCAATTCATTGAAGTAATGTTCATTAATTTTACAGAGAAGAAATAAAAGATAAGAGTATGAGAAAGATGACTTGTGCACTTTTCTCAAGCCCTTGTAATAAATTTTCCTTCTCCTTGATCTTCTTCTTCAAAACATGAAAACTAACTAAGAAATTTGACTAAGAGAAATTGTTCTTCAAGCTACAGAAAACTACTTAATAAAAATTCGGTATATTAAATCTATCTAAAATTACAGTTAATGATGATAATTATAAAATTCTAAAGATTGTGTCCTTTGGAGATGTCCTTTCAAATGGTTACAATTGTTGGGAGAAAGCGATGCCTTTTCAGATGACTTTTTAGGGGAAAACTACCCAACGGCTAGTTCTATCGCGATCGCGACACTGCTGCGCTCGCGATAGTGCACGGAGCTCCCCTCTTTTTCCTTTTTTTCTTTGCTCGCTTTCTAGTTTTTCTCTACAGCCTCACGACTCGTGACTTCCTTTCACGAGTCGTGAGCCTTTGTGTGAGTCGTGAGCTGGGCTCATGTCTCGGCTCTTTCTCCTTCTTCTTCTTTGCCCTTTGATTCTTCTCTTCTTGCTGTTTTCTTTCTTGACATTCACGACTCGTGACTTCCTTTCACGCGTCGTGATCCTTGCTCCTTCGTTCTTCACTTTCTCCTACTCTTTGGTAGCTAGTTGCCTTGCCATTCACGACTCGTGATCTCCTTTCACGAGTCGTGACCCTGCTTCTTTGCTTCTTCTTCTCTGGTCTTCACATCCTATTCCATATCTACACCTTCACGAGTCGTGAGGCACCATCACGACTCGTGTCCATCCAATTAATCTTCCCAGTTCTTCTCTGTTTTCCCCAGCTTATGCCATTTTCTTACTTTTTCACCTAAATAAACCTGTGAGCACAAAAACACATAAACTAACAAAAATACCCGAAATATAAACATATTAGCAAACTTAACTTACTTAAATTCACACAAAACACATGCTAAATATTTCTTCAATTAAGCACCTATCAGATGCCAAAGTTGTGTTAGAATTCTCGGGAAAGAATATATTCACCCATTATGGAGCCCCTAGAGCCATTGTTAGTGATGGTGGAAAACACTTTGTTAACCACCAATTTAAAGTCTTGTTGAAAAAATTTGGAGTTAGGCATAAGGTCACTACCCCTTATCATGCCCAAGCTAATGGTCAGGTTGAAGTTTCCAACCGTGAATTGAAGGCCGTTTTAGAAAAATGGTCAATGCATCAAGAAAAGATTAGTACCTTAAGCTAGATGAAGCTCTATGGGCATATAGGACAGCATTTAAGACACAGATAGGGATGTCTCCCTTAAGATTGGTTTATGGAAAGTCCTGTCACCATCCGATGGAATTAGAGCATAGGCCACAAAATTTTTGAATTTTGACCTTAAAAGTGCAGGAAAGTGCAGATCCTTACAGCTGAATGAGCTAGAGGAGCTCAGATTTTGGGCGTATGATCATGCCACGAAATACAAAGATAACACCAAAAAGTGGCATGATTGAAAGTTGATAAGGAAGGAATTTATGCCTGGAATAAAAGTGCTTCTCTATGATAGCAGGTTGCGGTTGTTTCTCGAAAAGCTAAAATCGCAGTGGAAGGGACCCTTTGAAGTTTTGGGAGCTAACAAATTTGGAGTAGTGACATTGAGGCACCCGAGGGGTGAGAACAAATTCAAGGTAAATGGACATCACGTAAAGCCCTATTTTGAATCGATATTTGATAGTGTTTCAGTGATTGTCACCCTTGCAAACCCTTGACGGTATTTAAAAGTCCAGCTGCAGACTCGTTAAATGCAGAACTATTTCTCAAACTTTGTTATTTTGTGTTTATTGATCTTTTTAGGTTGTTAGTCATGTTTTTTTGTCAATTTTTGTGGGTTGTGGTCTTAGTGTAGCTATCTTGTTGTTGGAGAATTTTTGAGTTTTGTAGCTTGTTGTTTGGTGAGATTTGTGAAAATTTTGCAAATTTGCTGGAGGTCACGGTGATAATAAGATTGGTTGCCACCTTGACTAGTTGAGAATGGAATTCTGGATTTGAAATTCAAGTATGTCACGGTGACAATACATTTCGTTGCCACTGTGACCTAGGAGAAATTGCATTCTGGATTATGATTTGTGATTTGTGATTTGTCACGGTGACTACCAATCTTGTTGTCACCATGACCTATTGGTGATTTACATTCTGTTTTGAAATGGGAGCATGTCACGGTGGCAATAAATTTCATTGTCACCGTGACCAAAGGTAGAGTTGCATTCTGTTTTGCAATTTGGTTATATCACGGTGACAAGGTCATTGGTTGTCACCGTGACGTGTGAAAGGATGCATTATGTTTTGCAATTTAAGTATGTCACGTTGGCAACCAATCTTGTTGTCACCGTGACCCTGTGGCGGTTCTATTCTGGATTGAAAAATTTGGGTATGAAACGATGGCAACCATTTCATTGTCACTGTGACCCCCACGAAATCTGTTTTAAAATCTAAGTCTTCCGTGCTTTATTTCTCACTCTATCACACATTACACTCTCTAAGTTTGCATCACTCGCTTCTCTCTTTTACTGTTGTGCTTCGATTTTCCATTTAGGCTACAATATCTTCAAGACTCCAACAAGTAAGTAATTTTTTCTCCTTCTTTTTCTTCATTTTCATTTATTTTCTCTTTGCGTTATTTCTCTATTCATGTTCTTCTCCATTGCTGTTCTTTTTCGGTGAATTTTAAGGCCAATTAGAATTTGCTTTTCATTATGCTTTGAATTCATGTTGTGAGTAATATCAATTTTTACTTTCTTCTTCAATTTCATCTTTGTTGTTGAACACATGAATGTATATAGAGTGGAAATGTTAGGGCACGTATTGGGTGTTGATTTGGGGTGTTGATTTTACTTATAATCTTGTGTGAAATTGGATATTATTAGGCTCTAACTACTCTATTATGTATATTCCTACTTTCAATTTAAAATTTGGGTTGTGGTTGATGGTTATGGTTGGAAATTACAGAAGGAGTATTTGATGCATATTAGATGTTCGACAAAATGCCACAATGAATCTTTTTCCAGATTGTTGCAACTCCTATCAAGGTGGAATATAGAATTTAATTTATCTTAGTGTTTAATTGTGGTATCTGTTATCATTGAGCATTCTTGGCTTATTTTTGAATTGATTTATCTCTTATAGAATCAAGAAGCATGTGAGAATGATTATGCTTGATTAGAATAAGCTTGATAATTGATGCTAGATATTTAGGGCCATTGCAATTTTATGCACTTAGAATATTATTGAACTTGGTCATTTATTTTAATGCAGTGGCTCCTAAGCGAAAGAGTGCCGCTATGGCTGCTAGTTTGTCTTCCCAACCACCCAGCCAACCATCTAGCCAACCTTCTGTCGATGTGTCCAAAGTGCCAAGTTGGGTGCCGAATAGCAAGAAGGTGGCTTATGCCTTATTCTCAAAATCCACTTACATTCCAACTAGTTATTTGGATTTTGATCTGCTGGGGAAGCTGGAAATCCGGAATGAAATTCAGCGACTAATTGCCAACATTGGATGGGAGAGGCTATTTTCACATAATAAGAAGGTTTATCCCGATTTAACGAGAGATTTTGTGGCAACCGTCAGCTGTCGGATCAATCAATATCCTGCTAGAGATCCTGGAGCTGTTACATTCTTTCTGGAGGGCACACAATATGAAATCTCTTTCGTTAGATTCTTAGAGTTGCTAGGATTTCCTCACCTTACACCGGATTGTTTTAATTATTATAATAAAGATAGTGCTTAGGCATCCATCAGAGATACGATAACAGCCACTACTTATGTGTTGGGAAAGACAAAGGCGCACAATCTCAACAGCCATGCCCTGCGAATTATTCATCGATTTTTCTCCTTGTCTTTTTTGAGTTATGTGGACTCGGTGGGGCAGGTGAACCTACCTGAGGTGCTATTTTTAGCATGTATGGTGAGGGGAGTGCAGATTAATGGTGCCCCGCATTTATGGCACAAATTGGAGGAAATGCAGTGGAACCCGAAAAAAGTAAAGAAGATAGCGCTTGGTGGTTTGGTGACTGTTATTGCTAAGGGTTTACATCACCCATTGAGGAAACCCAGACCATTACCTTCCATCACAGTTATTGACAAGAAGATGTTGAAAAATATGAAAGTGATAGCGGATGATGAGACGACTGCAAATGGATATCATTTGACTACTTAAGAGGAGTATCTGCAGAGAGTGGAGCGCGACTTGGGAGGCTTACCGCATGAGCAAGAGGAAGATCTTGAAGCACCAGCCCCTCCAGCTCTAGAGCATGAGCATTTCTCCTCTCAGCAGTACAATACACTCTTGGATCTCCGCAACGCAAGCCGACCTTTAGTCCCAAATGGATCAAGTGCTAATAGGACTCACTTCTTTGACTGTGCTCTTTGATGTGCAATTTCCTCCACCACCACCACCGAAGAGTTGAGCAGGGAGACCCCCTATCCTATATTTTTTTTCTTCTAATTTATTTTTGTTGTGTAACTATTTGACTTGTTGAGGACAACAAGATTTTGAGTGTGGGGTAGGGGAAGTAATTCTTACATCTTCATGTGTATCTAACAACTTAATATGTTTTATTTATTTTTATTCACATTTTTATATGTTTTATTTATTTTTATTCGCATTTTTTTATGTGTTTAACTTATTTGTGTACTGAATTTGTTGTTGCCTGAATTTTTCTATCTTAGCTTAGTTTTCCTTTAGTTATTCCTGATGTGAATGGGTAGAACTTTAAATTGTAAATGGTTTATCTTAAGAATTGATCTTAGCAAGAGAGTAGTTAAAGGTTGTAGCAGCAAACTAATCTCAATTAGTTATATATCTTGTAATTTTTTCTCTTTTGTGCACTATAGGCTTGTTTGAGAAAAACTTTTAAAAAAAAATAGTATGTGAAAGTTTTTGAGTGAAGGAATTTTAGGATAGTTAGAACCTTCCTCATCACCCTTTGAAATAATATAACAACTCAAGCAGGTTTAGGACATGACCTAGGCAAATTTTTCTTTCGTAACCACTTTAAATGACTAATGACCTACGTATATGTGTAATTCTCCATTACTAGCCCCGTTGGGATGATTTGGGATGCTAAAAGCGTACCATGCAATTTTTATTGTTACACTCATATTTTACCATTTAACCTAAATGCTTTTGCCTATCCATTTTAATAATTGGCTACTCTAGGATTGGTTTGGGATAGCACTGAAAGTTGAATAAGGGTATTATTATTAAATTAGTTTGGGTGTGAGAAAATTTGTGAAACTATGGGTGTGATGCGTGCTGAACCCCGTGGCTTCCCGAGGGCCCACTTTTAGGGTGATCGGGAGAGGTTCATTGGAACTTGTAAGGTATTTACAAGTGCGTTTATTTTGGGCAACGAGGAGATTTCATGGAGTTGCCACCCAATAAAACATTGAAAAAGTTCATCTCGCCTCAGTGAGCCTAAGACGACGCATATTATCCATTTTGGGCTAACCAAAGGGGTCTTAGAGGCATTCACCCCAATAGAACATTGAAATGACCCTCTAACCCTAAGGAGCCTAGGATTGTAAATTGAGTCTTTTGATGGGACACAAGAGGTGTCTTGGAGAACCCATTCCAATGAAACATCGGAATGTACCCCTCGCCTCATTGAGCCCAAAGACCAGAGATAGGTTCGGGACTTCTCATTTATTCGCACCTTGATTAATTTTACAATTAAGTTTTGAATTTATTATTTCACTCTCTTTCCACACGATGCAATTAATTAAACAGCGCAATCATTCACATAAAAGCGGAAAATAAAATAACATTAAAATAAAGCATGTGAAAGTAAATTACAATAAAACTGGGGGCGGAATACAACACCCATTGTAAATAAGGTACAAAACATGCATAAAATGGGATATTTATTAAAATTGAGGACATTGGTCCTAGATGCATTTATTATAAAAACACAATTTTTCTATGTGATGATTTTATTGGATAAAATAGGACTTTGGTCCTTGATTTTGCGAAAATTCCCAAATTGATTATTATAAAACTCTTAGCCATTTTTATTATCGCGACGAAAAAATAATTTTACAAAGGGAAATAAATAAATTATCATAACGATAACAACAATCATGAAATTAATATAATAATAAAATACTAAAACTAACAATAAGACTAGCTATAATAATAATAATAAGCGAAAAAATAGAAATAAACCTATAATCAATATTAAATAAATAATAATAATAAAGATGAGGGTTAAAGGGAATAAACCAAGTATAAATCCTTAGATTTGGGTGGCCATCATCATCCTCAAATTGAACCCATCCAGAAATAATAAAAGGATATCTCACAAAATAAACAAACACATTAGTACAAAAATTCAGAAATGAAATAAAATGGTAAAATAAAAGCTAAAAAAGGTTTTTGAATAAGGGGGCAAACAAAATAAAGAAAATAAATAATAAAAAACATAAGTAAATGAAAACAAATTAAAACAGTGAGGGAGAGCTCAGGGATGGCCATTCAGACGAGACCGACAGGCGTCGAAAATGTGACCGGCGGGCAGTAAAATGCGCTAAATATGTCCCATCTCCCAAGCGAGGGACGGGCGTCGGCAACCGCACTACCCGTCGGTCACCCCTGATCCTAAAAAAAATGACAAAACAGCAGATTTTTCACAAAAAAAAATTTATTTTAGATAAAATACTTAAAAGAAACACAAATAATTAAATTCAATCAACCAAAGGTCAGATCTATAATATTTACCCTCGGATTATACCTTTTTGGATGAATGTAGGACAATTTTTGGTCTCGCACGCTTCACGAAGATCAAATAAAAATCAAGAAAAGAAAATTTATATTTCTCCCTTGAAAATTAACAGCGACTCAAATGTTGGAGTCGATAAATTGACGGAAACAAATTAATCTTGCTACCCCAATTTAATCGGATTCACTAAAATAAGATTTTGAAAAGAAATTAAAAAAGGTGAAAAGATTTTCTTTTTGTTTTGTAAAAATATGATTTTGAGAGAAAAATATTAGAGAATATTTTCTTCTGGAGAAAAATAAAATCCCTTAATCCAAAATTGTCCAACCCCCCAAATTGGTTTTTTTCCTCTTTATATAAAAAAACAGAATCCTTTTCCTCGAAGGATTAGGAAATCGACGAACGGGCATCTGAAGCTCGCCGACGGGCGTCGGTAAAAAAGTATCCTTTTTCGACTAGGATTTGGAAAGAACCGACAGGCATCTAAACCCATCAGACGGGCGTCGGTTAAAAAGAATCCTTTTCCTACTAAGATTAGGAAATACCCGACGGGCTTCTGAAGCCATCAGATGGGCATCGGTTAAAAAGAATCCTTTTCCTATTAGGATTAGGAAATACCCAACGGGCAGCTGAAGCCCACCGACGGGAGTTGGTTGAAAGGGCTCGTGAAATCATTGGCCTCAGCGATGGCCCGTCTCTCGTAGTGAGAGACGGATTATCTCAGCTACCGACGGGCGTCCTTCCAATGACGGGTAAGCCATCCGTGGAGAAAGAAAAACATTTTGAGTGTAAATTTTCCCAATCTCCATGAAGATTTTACACTGTAAAGAAATAAATTTAACCCTTGTGAATCTGGAGGACCAAAAACTCCTAAATTTCATCCATTCATTCGAAAACAGACACTGATTTCTTCATCGGGTAATCTCTGATCTGAACTGCCTCAGGGCACGGTGCTTACAATGGGGTGTTGCCTAGTATATTGTTAATCTTCCCTTAATGAAGTCCAATTTTATAGAAAATGAAAATTGTGGGTATTTCACTTTGTTCATCTGGAAAAAAATATAGACTAGCTCATTTTAAATATATATATATATATATATATATATATATATATATATATATATATATATATATATATATATTTTTATGAGAATATGGATCATTGATTTTGAGTTAGTCATATATAGAAAAATTCAAGTGTGGGGTACCCTCAAATAGAGAAAAATGATTATACGTACATAGAGGATCGGGTTTGAGAGATAAAATTTTAGGGACGTTCGTCTTCTCTTTTTCTTGTGGTTTAAGGTTTTTCATTTTGGGATGATTAGTCGAGTTTTGGCAACTTTGGGTAAAGTCAAAGTGGGTCAATGCAAATTTTTGTTCAGATTGGGTAATGGTGCATGTAGGTAGAGTGGCTGACTCTTTGTTCGATTTTCTTAACTATTCTTGTTAGCCAATTCCCTAACCTAGCATTGTAACCTTGGAATAAGTCCTAGTGATCTTGTTCTTGACCTGAGTTGTTTAGTGGAGATGACCCGTGTGGTTCCGGTGCTAAAGGAGAGGCTTATAATTATCCTGAGTTTCAAGTGTGAAACCAGTACGCAATTCATTTTGCTGTTCATTTTCCTTGCTCAATTGCTGGACTGCGCTGGTTGTTTTGTTTGGAAAAGTGAAAAATTATTTTTATCCTAGCGCACACACATATCATAAACATTTCTTGTACAATCATAAACATTTCTTATACAATCATAAAAACATATTATAGCATTTCTTATACAATCATAAACACTCATTAGCTTTAATAGCCTGAATTCACATTGATGGTGGATATAGGTACTCTAGATACTGATGAGTAGTATCAAACATCTGGAGACCTAATTCTCAAAATCTGGGCACCAAAAAGGTATCAACTTCTATACACATGATAACTTCAATTTAGTACTTAGTTTTGTTAGTATTTTCATTTAGTACTTAGTTTTGTTAGTATTTTCGTATGATATTTGGGTTTTTAGTTATGTTTATTATTGTGTTGTGATTACTTTTGGTTAATTTTGTCAATTTTAGTTAAATTATATTTTTATGCACTTTGGATAGCATTTTAATAGAGTTTGATCTTTGATTGCAGGAATTTTCAGGTGCCTCACGGTCACAACCAAATGGTTGTGATCGTGACATACAAATCTATCAAAAGCAGTGTTCTGGTCATACATACCTCACCGTCACAACAAAATGGTTGTGATCGTGACATAGAAATTCATCCGGCAGATTGCAATGAGAAGGTACCACACGGTGGCAACACTTCTGGTTGTCACCGTGACATGAAAATTTGCAAGACAGATTTGAGGACTGAAGTACCTCATGGTGACAACAAATGTCATTGTCACCGTGACATAGAGATATCCAAGGCAGTAGCTGAAGTCAAGCACCTCACGGTGGCAACAAATTCAGTTGTCACCATGACCTCCTCCTGTGCATCCAAGCAGAATTGTATCTTTGACAGTCTAACGGAGACAACCATTTGGTTGCCACCGTGACCTATAGTGCCTCACAATGACAAGCATTTCATTGTCCCCGTGACCCCTCGAGATCTTAAAATATCAGATTCTTTTTGGTGCGGGGGAGGAATGTTTTTAGAGTTTTTTTTTTCAAATAAGGTTTTTAGATCTGGAATTTTCTAAGCTTTTCTATTGGTCTTAATTTAGGGTTTCAATATTTTATTTATATTTAAATTACAAATCAAGAGAATTACATTACAAACACATAGATTAATTTCAATACACAGTAATTTTTATTCGGATTTCCATAGTTTTGAGCTATTCTCCATCGAAGATTCGAAGAAGACGATTGAAGAGCGTGGGATTCAACCGGGATTTCTTCCTCAATTGAATTTTTGGGTTTATTCTTTCCTTTTTTTTTCTTAATTTAGTAATGGATCATGAGTAGTCTCATAGTTATTCGGGGGATCTTTGAATCCCCTACCCATGATGTGAATCTTGAACATCTTTTGAAATTATATATATGAATGAATGGTTTATTTCACTGTTGCCTATTGCCAGTTCATGGAATTTATTTCCTCAAGTTATTTTCTAGCCTTGATGAATGATTTCTATTGTATATCTTTGTTGGTTATTAAGATTGTATGGATTAAATGCTATAAATGTTTTTACTCAATTTTATTTCATGAATTCTGTATGCTCTGGACTGCTTCGGAATGGGAATCTAGATGTGCAGGGTTTTATGGCTTAAGACTAGAATGAGGAGTGAAATCAATGGGTTTTGGGTTCTTTGGCTCCGGAATGTGAAAGCAAACCGAACTTAGGATTTCAGACCCGTGCTTAGGTTAATTGTATGGCTTACTCCGGAATGGGACATCATGCAATTAGAGTAGCTTGCTCCGGAATGGGATGCTTGGGTTAAGAGGGTTATCTTGAATTCATTCATTTATGTTTCCTAAATTAAATTAATTCACATTTGGGTATGGGGTGGATGAGTGAACCCGAGCAACATTTTTCTTATATTGATTTCTTTAATTGTTAATTTTTGCCATCATTTTATTTTTGCCAAAAATTGCTGTCAGTTTAATTTGATTATTTTACTTGCATAGTTTAGCTGTTTAATTCTTCTATTATAATTAATAGATTAATCATTCACACAATCAAAAATTGGAAATTCTTTAACATACATTTAATCATCTTAGCTTGCACACACATTCCCTTGGGTATGATAACTCGGGATCATAACTTTACCCCACTTCATTACTGGCCGATCCAGTACACTTGCTAAAATTGCTGTGACGCGCGTCGAACCCCGAGGTGCCCCGAACTGCCCGCTTTTAGGACCTTCAGGATGAGGTTCATGAAAACTTGTAAGAAATTACAAGTGCGTCCATTATGGGCAATAAGGAGGTTTCATGGAGTCGCCACCCAATAGAACATTGGGAAAGGTTGTCTAGCCTCAGTGAGCCTAAGACAGCGCTGCTATGTCCATCATAGGTAAGCCTGGAGGTGTCTTGGAGGCTTACATCTTAATAATAGGATGGACCTCTCGCCTCGCGCTTGGGCAAACCAGAGGTGTCTTGGAGGTTTCCACCCTAATAGAACATTAGGATGGCCCTCTCGCCTTATGGCGCCTAGGGCTGTGCAAGTTTAAGCCTTTTATGCGTCACAAGAGGTGTCTTGGAGGCTTCCACCCCAACAGAATGCCGAGGTGGCCCTCTCGCCTCATTGAGCCCAAACACCAGAGTAGGTTCGAGACTTCCCATTTATTCATGCCTTGATTAAGTTTATATTTGAGTTTTGAATTTATCGTTTCATCCCATTTCTCATTCAATTTAATGCAGTTAAATTAAAGCACAAATGTCTATTCAGAGAAAGCAATAAGTAAATAAAGTATAATTAAAATAAAGTGCGTAAAAATAAATTACAACAAAACTAAGGGCGAAATGCAACCCCCATTATAAATTGCAAGCGATTCATACATAAATCGGGATATAAATTAAGAGTGAGGACATTGGTTCTCTCATGCACATTTATCATAAAATGGTTTTGAGGCATCGATTTTTTATTTGTTAGAAAAATAGGACATTGGTCCTTAATTTATAAGGAAAATCCCAATTTAATTAATAAAAAACATTTAACCATTTTCACATCAGTGGGAAAGTATAAAAGAACATTATTCACAATAACAATATAATAAAAAAAGATAAAGTCGAGAGAATGAACCCGGGAGAAGACCCTTAAGTCTTTGCAATAGCTTCTACACCAAATGGCTCCAAATCCACCCAATAATTCAAAATAATAACTCACAAAATAAAGAACACGTTAGTGTAAATTTAAAGAAAAAAAATAAACATGAAATTAAATGATAAGGAGGAAAATGGAAGAAATTGAATAAGAAAACCATTTAAAATAAAAGAAGAGAAGAAAAGGAGTCAAATGGGAAAAGAGGCCCAGGGACGGCCCAAGACGTGTGACCGACTGGCGTCCCCGGGATCGACAGATGGGCGTAAAGGCAACCCTCGACATTCCGTCACTCTCTTGAGCGACGGCTGTCGGTGGTCCTTATGCCCATCGGTCATCTCTGTTTCCGAACAGTAACCAAAATTAAATTTTCTTTTTGTTTTAATTTGAATAAAAGGGATTTTTATGCAAGAAATTACCAAAAATAATTGAATTCAAAGTAATAGGTCCAGAATGTTTACCCTCGGATTTTTACCTCGTAAAGGTGAACGTTGCAAGATTTTGTCTCCTCGAGTTCTACAAGGATCAAATTGTGATCACACGATCAGGAGAGATTTTTGGTTGCAAAAATCTCACTTTGAAAAATAAACCAAGAAAAGGAAATTATTTTCTCTTTGTTGGAATTTGGACAACAATGAATATCTGAATTAGCTAGATGGATGAAAATGAATGGATCTCGCTTCCTCAGATTAGCGTAATTCGAGAATAAAATAAAAGAAAAGAATAAGAAATTTTGAAAGAAAATTCCTTTTTGGTAAAAATTGAAAATGAAATCCTCTGTGGAAGATTGCCAAGCTTTAATTTTCTAAAAAGTTTTTCTAATCAATAGTTTCTCAGCAAAATTTCCAACCCTGAAAATTGAATCCCTTTCCCCTATTTATAGATTTAGGAAGGAATTTCAAATAAATTTAAATTTTAAATTTAGATTTGAAGAGAATTTTCCGAAATCAAATCAAAACCGAACGATTTTCAGAATATTCCTAAAATCAAATCTAATATTTAAAAGTACTTGAAAAGATTTGGGAAATTAAAAAATATTTAAAAGATATTTGTAAAATCCTTCCAAATTTGGAGAATCCAGCGGTTCAAACAACCAGATCACCGACTGACGGGCTGCCCGTGGATTATCGACGGGCATCGGTCATTTGGCTGACGGGCTCTACACGTGGCATGGAGATGAGAGACGGCAATCTCCCACGAGGAGCGAGCGTTGCTCAGTCGAGCGATGGGTGCCGCTCAAACGAGCGACAGGCGTTGCTCAATCAAGCAATGGCCAAATTCCCGAGCGATAGGTGTCGCACAGGCGAGCGACGGGCGTCTTTCATTCGAGCGACGGGCTCCCTTCCCCAAGTGACGGCCGACACTCAACATGAGAGACGAGCCTCTCGCATGAGCGACGGGCTATACTCCACCAACGGACTGCCTGTCTGTGGGTTCAAATGCCAATTCTCAAAGTTGAACTCTTTTCGACTGTTCAAAATCCCCCGTTTACCCAGAAAACCTCCTATCCTTATAAAAATGGAGGACAAACATCCACAACTTTCATCCCTTATCCAAAAATTGACGTTAGCTTCTTCATCGGGTAACTCTGATCTAGACTACCTCAGGACCCGATGTCTACAGTTGCCCCCAAATTTGGGGAAACTTGTAATAACCCGATTCGGCCCTAGTAGAATTTCAGAATTTTTGTTTCGAAATTCAAGAGTTTGTGTATATAAGAGAGTGTATTTGAGTAAGTGGCTTGGTGTGGGATCTATCGCGAGCACGACACTATCACGGGCGTGACAGAATGCTTCACGGGAAGCCTATTTGAGTTATATTATTTGATGTGTATCGGACACGTAGCGGCATAGGAGTTTGACAAGTGGCATTGTAGGAGGGTGACATGTGGCATGGGATATTATGTGTTTTGGTCAAAATACATGTATGTATTTATTAAGAAAAGAGATATACATATGAATTAAAAGGAAATAAGGAACTAAAGAGATGTATTTAATTTTGGAAGGTGGGAATTTAATTTTTGGATGAACATTGACTAGCTGCTCCTCTTCTTTTCTCACGTTAACTGCTTTGCCTTTGGCCTTTTCTTATTCTTTTCTTCCTTTGCTCTTGGGTTTTTTGCCGTGCTCCTCTTGTCTTGACATTTCTTTTTCTTTTCTTTTTCAATTGCCTTGCTCTTTGAGTGAGCCTCTTAGGTTAGTTGGAGAGAGAGTTGTGAAAGGTAGAGTTGATCATTGAGAAGGTTAGTTTGGTTGATTTTTCGATCTGACCTCCTTTTTCTTTTTATGTTTTTGATTTAAAGTGAGAAAAAGTTTAACTCAAGTATTTTCTATGTGATTTGTGGAAGCTATGAACAAGAGATTGGATAAAGAAAAGGAAAAAGGTTGGAGCTGAATAGAGCATGGAGTTCCAGCTTCCTAGAGGTAGGGATCGTGTGCAAATCTTATTTTGATCATTTTGATTACTTGCAGTGCTTTCATGATATATGTATGTATATATGTTTGTGATCATGTATTGGATCATAGTGCATGAGTTTTGGATGTGTTAGATGGTTTTCATATAGCTTTTGTGTGTAAAGAGTGATTTTGGGAAAAATCTGTTCAATTTTCGTTAGACCTCTGTGTGATGTTTTGGTCATAAGTAGAGTTTTAGACCTCTAACTTGGATTATTTTAGTGCCATTAGAAAGATAAGGAATAGATCTAAAATTGTCTCTAAAGAACCAGAAGCCAATTCTGGTTCTAAGATCCTTGAAAGCGTTAAAAACCGAAGTATCTCTATTTGGGTCGGGTTACTAGAATAGTATAGCTTGTTTAGCTCATATCTGGAGTTATATATGTCCAATTGACCTGTAACATGTTCCATTTGAAAGATAATTTCCTAGGAAACAATTGCTAAGAAGGATGTTTTTCTTAAAAAGTACGTTTAGATATCAATTTATACGATACAAGTTTGAGGTGAGGAGTAGTCTCGTAAAGGTTCCTGACGGAGCCTTCTGCCGCGAGCGCGACAGTGGTCGCGATTGTGACAGAAACGCGTTCTTCAAAAGTTTGGTGATGTCCTAGTTGTGTTGAGTAGCACATCTCGGAGAGAAAAGAAAGGAGGAGCACGAGTCATGCTCAACCAGAGATAAAAGGGAGAGGGAGCACGAGACATGCTCCAGGAGAGAAAGAAGAGGGAGCAGGAGCACGAGTCGTGCTCAACAAGAGAGAAAAGAAGAGGAAGCACAAGATGTGCTCCAGGAGAGGAAGAAGAGGAGAGAGTGAGCACGAGTCGCGCTCAACGAGCACGAGTCGTGCTCATGCTCTCTCCTTCTCTGTTGTTTCTGTTTGATTTATTTCTTCTGATCTGAGTTGATATATGTCTATGTGAGTTTTGTGCAAACACCATTTGGTCCGTATTTGGTTTAAAACTATCTTTTAAACCTCTTGCATGGTTAGTATAAGTTAAATGAACATGATTAATAAAAATTGTACATGAGATAAATGCCTCTAAATTTGATGAATGCATTTGAATTATCTTGATGAATTGGTATCTGTGTATAGTGTATGTGAGTTGTTATTGAGCCTGATTACCATTATAGTGGATAGATAAGTATGCATATGAAGGGTTAGAGTGCAGCTGCTAGAGTTGGTCTTAATTGTGCCTAGAGTTTTGAATACCCTATTGTAGACAACGGGTCCTGAGGCGGTCCAAGATCGGAATTACACGATGATGAAAGCAATTCTTGCTAGTAAAGGTGTCAGAAAAATGCTCCCCGTACCGAAAACTCCCTTTGTTTTACTTTTATTTTATTCTTATTTTTATCCCTATTTATATGATCTATGTTTTTGTTTTTCTTTATTTCATTCCCTTTTATCTTTATTTTTATTTTTTATTTTTTATTTTTTTATTTATTATTTTTTCTCCCGCGTGCGGGCTGGTCCCGCTGTGCGCGCATCCACGCGCGGCGGAGTCTGTCCGCACGGGCAAGGCTGCTCGCAGCAGCGTACGGAGAGGAGCTCCGCGCACACAGGTCTGCGCGTGCGGTGCCAGGGGAACGCGCTGCGCGTGCGTTCCCCTCCTCTCCGCGCAGGCATGCTTGCCCAGCCCCTTCACCCGTCATTTTCCCTGGTTCCTGCATTTTTAGCTTGGTTTTCAGTCTGTTTTTTTTACTAGTTCTTTCACCATTTAATGCTAATTTGGGTCCACTAAAATAAAAAGATTTCCTGACCCTTCCTATTTTTGGCCAAGATTGAAAATTAAAGGGGACTTCCCTTCATTTTGAGAGGGAGGGCAACATTTTTAAAAAGGAATTTTTTTGCTTTTCTCTCTAGCATTTTTACTCTCCAGGAAGCATTTTCTTGTTCAAAAATTCTTCAAAAATCTTTCAGTTTTCTTCTCAAATTTTAGTCTTTGCTACTCTAAAATATTTAATCTTGGGTTTGATTTGAGCAAGAGAAATTAATTTTTTTAGCTTATTCATCCCACCAAAAATATTCTCTTGAACTAATTTATTTAAAACACAGATTTTTACACTTGTTTCGGGTGTTTATCACCGCAAAAATCGACAAGGGGAACGGATTGAGACATCCTATTTTTGATCTAAAAATTCTGAGGGAAAACATTTTTGGACTCGTTCTCATTTATTTTTGTATATTATTTATTGTTGTTAAATATTATTTTTGCCATTATTACCACATTTATTATTTATTTTTAACATTTTATTGTGTTAATATCACTATCAATATGTCATTTGTTTGCTTTGATTTTCATGCTCATTCACTGTTATCGTTATTATTATTATTAGTATCACGTTTGCTTCCTTTTTTCATTTATTTTCCCTTGTGCCTTTTAATTAATTTTTAAGATTTTCTTTTGGTTTTAGAGCCCCCCTGATGCCGTCCATCATTTCCCCTTTCCATTATTATCATTATTATTATTATTATTATTATTATTATTATTATTATTATTATTATTATTATTATTATTATTATTATTATTATTATTATTATTATTATTATTATTATTATTATTATTATTATTATTATTATTATTATCATTAACATCATGTTGCTATTACTCATTGTTGTTATTATTATTATTATTATTATTATTATTATTATTATTTGTGCCCGCAGTTGTCTATTATTATTGTTATTATTACTGTTATTATTATTATTATTGCTAAGTTTATTATCCTTATTAATAGTATTTGTCATTGTCATCATTAAATATTAGTGTTATCTATTATCATTAAGATTTTTGCTGCACCATCACTATAATTTTATTGTCGTCATTACTTTATCTTTATTTGATTAATTTCTAGAATTATTACTAATGTTTTTGATATTATTTTCTGTCTGGGATTTAATTTGGGACTCGTTATGTGAGCATCCCCGCGACTCCTCGGATGGGTCACGACACGTGGGCGAACACTTCGGCTCGGTGAGATCCTTTCAACCCTCTCTTTATATGTTTTGTGTTTAATTGTAAATACTTATTTGATTTATGCATGCGTGTGATAAAAAGTCACAAAAATATTTCTATAATTCAATTGGTTTTTTTTACTAATAAAATTGGGACCAATGTCCCTTGTTTTAGCCCAACAATAAAAATATCACAATTAAAACGAAGAGTCAATTTTCTCCAAAAATGGGATCACTCATCCCCATTTTCATCAAACAATCAAAACGACTCTTCGAACCCTCTTTAAATAAATGCGAAGGAACCAATATTCGTAAGCATCCAAGTAAGCGTATAGGAACCAATGTTCCTAAACCAAATGAATGCCCCGATTTATGTATGTTTTTCTCATGTTTGATTTTGTGTGATTGTTTAAATTTATGTTCATTTCCTTTTGGGCCCTTCTAATTAATTTTGGGGCAACTTTATTTATTTTTGGGGGATTGTATTTCATCCCCATTCACATCTTTAAATCTCCTTTTATTGGGGTTGCATTCCGCCTCCATTTCTCTTATAATTGTGTGCTTGCGTGTTTATCGCTTTATTTATTATTTTACTTATTGCTTTCCTTTTACCGCTTTGGGATGCTTGAGATGCGCTTTTATTTTTAATGCATTGATCGCGTGAGGTGAGAGATATAATTTAAAGAAGTTAAAAATTCACTTATAATTAATCAAAGCATAAATAAGAGTGATGTTCTTAACACCATATCTCTGGTCTTGACCAATAGTGGTGAGAGACCTTTCCCAATTTCTTGTAAATTGGGTGGTGACTCCAAAAAATACCTCGAAGGTGCCTATAGGTGCCATTATGCTAGGTGGTTCTTCCCAATGTTCTATTGGGAGGGATACATCGATGATGTCTTATGGCGCCCATGATCAAAAGACGCGAACCAGTCCCTCGAATCCTAAAGCTGATTCAACGTGAGGGCCCTTACTGGGTTCAGCGCGCGTCACAGTGATGACTCCATTGGGGACTTTGTGTTTGAGACTTCGCTTCAAAAGTGCTTTAGTTAAAATGTATAATTGAGTTTTTAAAGCTTAAAATTCTACCTCTCGTCAAAATTGCATCATATCATTTTAGAGCCTTAGAATTACGCTAGTTGGTCCCCTATCTACCTCGGTGCATTCTTGAAGCACGACCCTACTTTCACTCATTATAGGGAAGTGTTATCGATAATCACCAGCCCAAGCCTTGTACCTTTTGGTATATCAAATGGAGACCCGATCGGTCGCTACGCTCGTGATGAACTAGACCCGTTGGCAGGGACCATGCTTGGGTAGACCTAAAGCAATACTACCTCGACCAAAGCTCATGTAATGGCAAATAGAAACTTTCACTAGGTGGTATGCTCCTTAATACGATGCTTGTGATGTGGGCCATCACGTATTAAACAAAATTAAGCAAATTAAGTGGTCCTGTATCAAAGGCTTTCATACCCCGGTAAGCCCACCTTAACTTGATTGAATTGCCCAAATACGTAATGGCCAAAACTCATGCGTATGTTCATTAGATTAGGACTGTTATGCTGCCGGTTTTCCACCGTGCACTATACGAGTCCATCGAGTTCCCCGTTAACTCATGGATCAAGCCCACCTAGGAAAGAGACCGCATTACCTCGCGTGCGGGAGGAATAAGGTTGGAAGGATCTATCTGCTTATATGTGTTTGTCTATGCTGCACCAGCACGACCATGCATTGCATCTCAATCATGCATCATCCTAATAAAGGTGTGTCTTGCAGCCATCATAGATTCGTCCAGGTGATTTAGAGGTCCTGACGATCGGTTGAGAAAGATTTCCCCAGAGCTAGTATCAAATCAGAGTTCAGACTCATCAATAAAGACAAGAATGTCGGATCCATCAAGTGGTTCAGATGCAACCAGGGCGATGATCGCCGAAGAAGTGGGGAAAAGGTTAGAGGAGTTTGAAGCCAGAATGATGGCAATGATGGGCAACCTTGCCACCACATTAGCACCACCTGCTGGACGACAGACTGTTGCCCCGATTCGGGAGCAATAGGAACAAGGAGTGGTTAGAGAAGATCCCCCAATGGCAGCTACTGAGCATAGGGAAGGCCCTAAGTCTGAAATCGATATGTGGGAGGAGCCAGAAGAGCTAGTGGTAGTGAAAGGGAAGTCACCAAAGCTGGAGGACGCGATGTGGAGGAAGATGGAAGAGAGATTCGAAGCCATGTCGAAGATGTTGAAGGTAGGGGGAGGAATGAACCCCGAGGATAGAGAGCTAGACAGTGATTATTTGGTCCCACAAAATTTAAAGATGCCCGATGTGCCCAAGTTCGACGGCACCTCTAACCCCACTGTGCACATAAAGCAGTACTCACTAGTGATGAAGGGTACCACCCTAACAAAGAGGTAGAAGGTTGAATACTTTTGGCTAAGTTTAACTGGCCCAGCAGTGGGTTGGTACCACGGGTTGGACTGAAGAACAAAAGAAGACTGGGATTTACTGACGGAAGAATTTCTCAGGAAGTACGATTGCAGTACGAGAATGGAGGTGATGCTGACAGATTTGGAACTATTGCAGCAAAAGGCGGGAGAGTCTTTTCACGAATACCTCACCCAATGGAGGAATAGAGTCATGGAAATGAAGCGCAAGCCTGACAACCCGGACCAGATTCGATTATTCATTAGGAATGCTAGCCCTTATTTGAGAGAGGGACTGAAGATGAAAGGGTTAAGAGACTGGGAGTCATTGAAGGATATTATGATAGAGGCTGAGGGAGAGTACCTGGCGATGAAGGCAAGCGGTGAGGCCGATGCCAAGAGAGGTTATGCTAACCAGGGGGTAAACAAAGCGGCAGGCTCCAGCAGCGACTTTAGAAGTGGGAAGACGGCAGAAGTGTCGGCAACAAGGGCCAGCCAGAGATACTTCACAAACTTGGGGTGGCCTTTGTCATTGGTACTGAGGCGGTTGATGAAAGAGGGAAAGCTACAACCCCTACAACCTAGGCCAGCCAGGACCCAAGGGCATCCGGGGCACAAAGAGCATGAATATTATGCCTATCACCAACATACCGAACATCTGACAGGCGATTGCATGGCACTGAGGCATCAGATTCAGGATCTGATCGACAGCAAATAGATTTTCGATCTTGAGAAGAGAGAAAAGAAAAAGATGGCCGGGTGCAATGCTGTTCCTCCACCTGTTTTCATGATAGGTTCAAGTCTGCCAGAATGGTTTGTGTTAAGGGACCTTTACCGTAATGATTATGTGGCTGTTGTTTGCCCCGAGCAAGAGGTTAGTGGGGAGAAGCCCCAGGTTAGCATGATAGAATGTCGGGACTCAACCAGTGAAAGTGAGACTGAAGGAGCCGACGAGCCGGAGGATGTGTGGAACTCTGGGGGTGAAGAAGGGGTACAAGAAGTGCAGGCTGTAACCCGCAGTGGAAGAATAGTCCCAGAAATAGAAAGGTCACAAGACCTAGTGCCGACACCAGCAGAAAGTGAGCCGGAGGAGAGTGCTATAGTCAAATAACTGAAAAAGGCAACGGCTCAAATATCTATATGGGACCTTCTGAGACAATCCCCTTCCCATCGACACAAGCTAGTAGAGGCTTTGAGCGAATCCACTGTGGCAACCACGATTTCTCCATTTGAGCTGTTGGATCTTGTGAAAGGAGGGTCTAGAGAGAAGTTAGTATATTCTAATGCTGACTTGCTAATTGAGGGCCGAAATCACAACCAGCCACTGTACATCAAGGTACAGGTGAATGGCAAGCACACAGCGTGCGTCATGGTCGATGATGGATCGTCCATAAATGTCTGTCCACTAGTGGCACTGCAGGCTTTTTGACTTGATGAGAGCATGCTCAGTAGATCCGACTTGACTATCACGGAATATGATAACTCTCAAAGACAGGCATCAGGGATATTCAAAGCTTTGGTTAAGACTGGGCCCATGGAGACAGAAACAGAGTTTGTAGTTTTGTCCATCCCAGCGAACTTCTCAGCCTTACTAGGGAGGTCGTGGTTCCATAAATTAGGGGGAGTGCCATCCACACTACACCGGATGATCAGAATACCACACGAAGGGGAGGTGGTAACCATCAGAGCAGCTATAGAAAACCAAGTGTCCGCCTTGGGGATTGCGAACCAACCGTTTAGTGGTTTCCATGTATCAGTGATTGGGGAAGAGCAAGGGTCAGTAAACAGCCCTCAAGCAGTGAATATGATCAGGAAAATGCATTTTCTCCCAGGGGCCAGTCTGGGTAAGAATTTGCAAGGACTGCAGTCAGCCATCACTACACGAGGCCAGAAGAATCGAAAGGGTCTGGGGTACAGAGGTGAGTGTTGCAAGGAGAAGGAAGTGACAAAAGAGATCCCTAATATTTCCAAGAGTTTCATTCCAGCCTCCTCAGTCTGCGCCTATGCCGGAGATGAAGAGCCCCAGTGGGTGGATGGAAGGATTGTGCCAGGCTTTGAGATCTTTAATTATGTTTTCGACTGGAAAGTTGGAGTGATCAAGCCTGCAAAGGATTTCTGGGATGAAGAGGTGATGACGCAGTGCAATGTTTGGGACGAGGAAAAGCCCGAAGAAATTGTCACAGAGAAGCTGTTAGCTATCCGACTGGAGGAGAAGGAGAAGATAATAGAGCCAGATGTGGAGATTGGAGGTCTGAAGATTTCATCAGGGCTAGCTGAAGAGCCTCCAGCAAGCCAAGAAGTCGAAGCGCAGTCGACTGCAACATTAGTGCCAGTAGGCGATGAAGACAATAGTGTTTTAGATACTCTTTTTATGCCTAAAATGTTTAATGATGACAATGTTAACTTTGCTAATCACATTAATGAAATGAACAACTTTGCTTATTTGTGTGGTGTTTCTGATGATTTCATCTCTCATGATCATAAACATGATACATTCATTTTTGATATCAATTCAACTAGCACGACTACATTTAATCTCGGAACTTTGGAAAACCCAAAGGAAATTTTGATAGCATCAGATCTAACTCCTAAGGAGAGAATAAAATTTGAGAGAATTTTAAGAAAATATGAAAAGGTCTTTGCCTAGACTTACGAAGACATGCCAGGAATTGATCAAGGCATTGCCGAACATGCCATCCCAACTTACCTAGAGTCTAGACCAGTCAAGCAAAAACTCAAGAGACTTAGGCCAGAATGGGCTCAAAAGGTAAAAGAAGAGATCCATAAGCAGATTGAGGCTAAGTTTCTGGTAGAAGATAAGTACCCAACCTGGTTAGCCAATGTTGTCCCAGTAGCCAAAAAGAACGGTAAGGTGTGTGTGTGTATGGACTACCGAGACCTAAACAAAGCCTGTCCAAAAGACGATTTCCCTTTACCCCATATCGATGTGCTGGTGGATAGTGCAGTTGCCTGTATGATGTACAATTTTGTAGATGGGTATGCGGGATACAATCTGATACTCAACAAGATTGTGGATCGGATTAAGACAGCCTTCATTACAGAATGGGGTACATTTGCCTACCGAGTTATGCCTTTCGGACTGAAAAATGCGGGGAAAACCTATCAGAGAATGGCGACAAAGATTCTAAATGACCTGATTCACAAAGAGGTAGAGGTGTATGTTGACGATATGATGATCAAGTCAGCCACCAGGGAACGTCACTTCGAGGCTTTGGAAAGGTTCTTCCAACGGATTGATAAGTATAATTTGCGCCTCAATCCCAAGAAGTGTATCTTTGGAGTCACCTCAGGTAAGTTGCTGGGCCATGTGGTGAGTCAAAGAGGAATCGAAAGAGACCCTGATAAGGTTAAGGCTATCAGAGAGATGCCAGCGCCCTAGAAAGAAAAAAAAGTTAGGAGCTTCCCTGGAAAGCTTCAGTACATTAGCCGGTTCATCGCCTAGCTAGCTTCAGTATGTGAGCCTATCTTCAAACTTCTTCGAAAGAATCAGCCAGTTCGGTGGAATGACGACTGCCAGAAAGCTTTTGATGTCATCAAGAATTACCTCCTGCATCCCCCGGTTCTACGGCCGCCACGACCTGTTAAACCGTTGATCCTTTACCTAGCAATAAAGGAGAATTCTGTAGGTGCTATGATGGCCCAAGAGGATGAGTTTGGGATTGAATTTGCGGTTTACTACGTTAGCAAGAAATTCCTTCCTTATGAAGCCAAGTACATCGAGGTGGAAAAGATTTGTCTGGCGGTAATTTGGGCTTCAAAGAAATTGAGACATTATTTCCATTCCTATAAGGTGCAAGTAGTCGCCAAACAAAACCCCCTTCGGTACCTTCAGGAGGCACCCTCCTTGCTAGGAAAAATGGGAAGGTGGCTAATACTGCTATAGGAATTTGATGTGGAGTATGTCACAAGAAAGACAGTTAAGGGTCAAGCAGTTGCAGAATTTCTTGCCGAACACTCGATAGAGGGAGACCAGTTCAATTACAATTTCCCAGATGAGGATGTCATGGCCATAGCGGTGCAAGGGTGGCAGATGTCCTTCGATGGGGTAGTTAACAGAAAAGGGGCAGGAGCAGGGATCATCCTCACCACCCTGAATGGTGAGAAGCTGCCATTGGCAAAGAAGTTGAGATACAGAGCGACCAATAATGAGGCAGAATATGAGGCTTGTATTTTTGGATTAGAAGCATTGCTGGCTCTGGGAGCAAAAACCACAGAAGTTTACGAGGATTCGTCTTTGGTAATTCATCAGATCAAGGGGGAATGGTCAGTTAAGGAAGAGAGACTGCTGCCCTATGTGAAGCACTTGAAACTTTTGAGTAGCCAGTTTGAGACTTGCACTTTCCATTTCGTCCCTAGAGATGAGAATAAGTTGGCTGATGCTCTCGCAACATTGGTATCCATGTGGGATAATCCAACAGGGATTTCTATGAGGCCTGTCCTGATTTCTAGTGCGGAAAGGCCCTGCTTCGAAACCGAGCAAATAATGGATGTCGAGGTCACCGATGGAAAAACTTGGTATTATGATATTCAGAATTACTTGGAAAAGTCGGTCTTTCCGGAGGAAGCCACTGAAAAGGACCAAAGGATGATTAGAAAATTGTCCTCTCAATTCATCAGTGTGAATGGGGATTTGTATAAGAGGCAAGCAGACGGTATCCAATTAAGATACTTGGCAGAGAAAGAAGCCGAAAGGGTTATGGAGGAGGTTCATGCCGGTGTTTGTGGGGCCCACATGAATGGCCTGGCTTTAGCAAAAAAGATCATGTGCCAAGGATTTTATTAGCTCACAATAGATGCGGACTACTCAAAATATGTCAAGGAGTGCCAGTTATGCCAGCAGTATGCGAACTTGAGGCATGTGCCAGTTTTCGAGCTACATAACTTGACATCTCCATGGCCATTCGCGGTTTGGGGAATAGATATCATCGGGGAGATAAATCCCACGGCCTCCAACGGACATAGATTCATCGTAGTTGCTATCGACTATTTTACCAAATGGGTAGAGGCTGAATCTTTCAAGAAGGTCGATGCCCGAGACATGGCCAAGTTCATTGAGAAGAACCTAATATGCAGATATGGTCTCCCGCATCATGTTATATCCGACAATGGGGTCCAGTTTATGGCTGAAACTAAGCAGGTGCTTCAGAAATATGGAATCCAGCACCACAAGTCTTCCCCCTATCGCCCTCAGGCTAATGGCGCAGTTGAAGTGGCAAATAAAAATGTCAAAAGAATATTGGCCAATATGGTCCAAAGCTATAAAGAATGGGCAGAGAAGCCGCTATTTGCACTTTGGGGCTATAGAACTACGGTCAGAACCTCTACAGGGGCAACGCCGTTCTCTCTGGTATACGGAACCGAAGCAGTTTTACCTGTCAAAATTGAGCTGAAATCGTTAAGGGTAGCTATGGAAGCCGAGATCCCAGAGACAGAATGGGCACAACAATGACTATTGCAGCTGAATCTGTTGGATGAGGATAGGTTGCGAGCGTACTGCCACAATTAGGTTTGTCAGAAAAGGTTGGCCCGATCCTTCAGTAAGAAGGTCCGAAAGCACCCACTGAAGAAATGGGACTTGGTCTTTAAGATGATGAGGCCGGGAGCACCAGACATACGGGGAAAATTCAAGCCAACCTGGGAAGGTCCGTTCATGCTAAAGAAGTTACTGACCAAGGGGGCAGCAATCTTAACAGACAGCGATGGGAAAAAATTCAGAGAACCGATCAATGTCGACAGGCTAAAGAGATTCCATAGCTAAAGACCAAAATAAAAAGAAGAGAATAAATGCCCCGTGGGTCGAAAACCGGAAAAAAGGCAGCCTTGCTAAAATTGGGCGCCCTGTCAGGTTGAAAACCGAAAAAAGTCATCCTGGGCAAAAATTAAGGGCCGAGAGAAAATGTTCAATCAAGAAAACCTGAGAGGGCCGATTGATAATAGGAGTTTTGATGCTTACAAGATCTATTCCGAGAGTAGGTGTAGTCTTCTGTTTTTTGAATTCTTGTCAAATGAGGGTCATGTATGATGAAATCATATAGGAATGTACACAAATTTTGCAACGAATAAAAGAGTTCAGTTTGCATTTTCGTCAACTTTCAGTTCTGTCTTAAAAAGGAATCTATCGTTTATCTAATAACTATTGTCTAATTGGCTCTGTTAAAAAGGCATCTAAATAGAATATGTGTTGATCACCCTCAGTAGGGGTTTCCCATAATGGCCATCCATAAAAAAAAAATGGCCGTTAAAGATGAAAACCATGACTGGCGCTCTAAGCAAAAGTTAGGCCAAAGGGCAGGGTGAAAACCTGCGAACAGGCGGTCTGTCCTATAAAAATTAAAATGAATAAAAGCCGCTGGATTGGGTTGGGTCCATTCCAGGCAAAAAATAAGGCACAGGGTTATGTGAAAATCCGGCAAGGACACATTTCCCGCTAAGAAAAGCTAGTGTGAAAATCCATGAGGGACGCACTACCTTCAAATAATGACTACAGGTATCAGAAGAGAACCTCATAATCCCGAAAGGCATGAAATTCAAAATCAATTCGGAGGGGGCACCGATTATGCAGTAAATTACAACCAAACCGACCGTCGCCTCCAAATCCACTTAGACGAATCCTTATCCTGCATTGCTGCATATACACGCATCTCATATCATGCATACAATTTCTTGTATATACTTCCATGCACATAGTCTTGCAGAAAATATCTAAGTGAGCATCTAGCTCAGAAGAGCAGTCCAGGAGGACACCAAGTCCAGAAGAATGCCCCGCTCAAGAGAGCAGGCCAGGAGGATACCCAGTTCAGAAGAACGCCCCCGCTAAGGAGAGCAGTCCAGGAGGACACCCAGTTCATAAGAACACCCCGCTCAGGAGAGCAGTCCAAGAGGACACCCATTTCAGAAGAACAACCTCGCACTTTGTAAGTCTGGAGCAGACTCGGTGCAGCTTAAGAGAGCACTTTTCGCGTTTTGTAAGTCTGGAGCAGACTCGGCGCATCACCATCAGCACTTTGTAAGTCTGGAGCAGACTCGGTGCAGCTCAAGAGAGCACTTTTCGCATTTTGTAAGTCTGGAGCAGACTCGGCGCATCACCATCAACACTTTGTAAGTCTGGAGCAGACTCGGTGCAGCTCAAGAGAGCACTTTTTGCATTTTGTAAGTCTGGAGCAGACTCAGCGCATCACCATTAGGACTTTGTAAGTCTGGAGCAGACTCGGTGCAGCTCAGGAGAGCAACCCTCGCATTTTGTAAGTCTGAAGCAGACTCGGCGCATCACCATCAGCACTTTGTAAGTCTGGAGCAGACTCGATGCAGCTCAAGAGAGCAACCCTCGCATTTTATAAGTCTGGAACAGACTCGGCGCATCACCATCAGCACTTTGTAAGTCTGGAGTAGACTCGGTGCAGCTCAGGAGAGCAACCCTCCCATTTTGTAAGTCTGGAGCAGACTCGGCGCATCACCATCAGGACTTTGTAAGTCTGGAGCAGACTCGGTGCAACTCAGGAGAGCAACCCTCACGTTTTGTAAGTCTGGAGCAGACTCGGCGCATCACCATCAGTACTTTGTAAGTCTGGAGCAGACTCGATGCAGCTCAGGACAGCAACCCTCACATTTTGTAAGTCTGGAGCAGACTCGGCGCATCACAATCAGCACTTTGTAAGTCTGGAGCAGACTCGGTGCAGCTTAGGAGAGCAACCCTCGCGTCTTGTAAGTCTGAAGCAGACTCAGCGCATCACCATCAGCACTTTGTAAGTCTGGAGCAGACTCGGTGCAGCTCAGTAGAGCAAACCCTCACGTTTTGCAAGTCTGGAGCAGACTCGACACACCATTAACCTTGCACTTTGTAAGTCTGGAGCAGACTCGGTGCAGCTCAAGAGAGCAACCCTCACGTAGACTCAACGCATCACCCAGAAGGATGAAAATCGTCCCTCAGTCTATACAGCAACCTAAGGAGACGACTTCATTAGCATGACTGGGAAGACAACCGCCTTAGGTACGCATTTCTTTCCTTTCTTTTCTGAATTTTTGCTCACTTAGGCACCTAGTTTCTAAGTTCCCCAAAATTTGGGGCAACTGTAGACACCGAGTCCAGAGGCGGTCCACGATCGGAATTACCCAATGATGAAAGCAACACTTGCTAGTAAAGGTGTCAGAAAAATGCTCCCTGTGTCGAAAACTCCCTTTGTTTTACTTTTATTTTATTCTTATTTTTATCCCTATTTATATCATCTATGTTTTTATTTTTATTTATTTCATTACTTTTTATCTTTATTTTTATTTTTTTATTTATTATTTTTTCTCTCGCATGCAGGCCGGTCCCGCTGCGCCCGCAGCCATGCGCGGCGGAGTCTGTCCGCATGCACAAGGCTACGCGCACAGCTGTGTGGCCCGCGGAGAGGAGCTCCGCGCGTGCAGCAGCGCGAGCGGAGGAGGGCCTCCTCGCGTGCGTCTTCACGCGCGCAGAGGATCTCCGCTCGCACAAGTCTACGCGCGCGGTACCAGGGGAACGCGCGCTCAGTTCCCCCCTGGTGCGCGCAGTTCCCCTCCTCTCCGCACGGGAATGCTTGCCCAGCCCCTTGACTCGTTGTTTTCGCTGGTTCCTGCGTTTTCATCCTGGTTTTCAGTCTATTTTTTTTTACCAGTTTTTTCACCATTTAATGCTAATTTGGGTCCACTAAAATAAAAAGATTTCCTGTCCCTTCCTATTTTTGGCCAAGACTAAAATTTAAAGGGGACTTCCCTTCATTTTGAGAGGGAGGGCAACATTTTTAAAAAGGAAAGATGTGCATTTTGAGATCGGGGACAAGGTTTTCCTTAAGGTTTCACCTTGGAGGAAAGTACTTCGGTTTGGCAAGAAAGGCAAGCTTAGTCCTCGTTTCATTGGACCATATGAGATTTTGGCTAAGGTAGGACCTGTAGCCTATAGATTGGCGTTACCGATGGAGTTAGCAAAGTTGCATGATGTGTTCCACGTTTCGATGCTTCGTCGGTACAGATCAGATCCTTCGCATATTCTGTCAGTTCAGGATATCCAGGTTCAGCCAGACTTCTCTTATGATGAGGAACCGCGAGCTATTCTAGCCCGAGAGGTGAGGCAGTTGAGAAGTAAACAGATTCCTTTGGTTAAAGTGTTGTGGATCCATCATGGAGTGGAAGAAGCGACTTGGGAACCAGAGGAGTCGATGAGAGCTCAGTATCCACAGTTATTTAGTTCAGGTGAGAATTTCGAGGACGAAATTCTTATTAGTAGGGGAGAGTTATCACACCCCATTTGCCCCCTAGTAGAATGAGCCTGTCTGTTCGTCTGTCTGTCTGTCTGTATGTGTAAGCATTCGCATGTGTTCAGCATTTCATAAGGGTATTTTAGTAAAATGTATGTTTTTGGGTTTTATTATTATGGGGGTACATACATGGCATTAGTGTGTTTATTAAGTGAAAAATACTTGGGTGTGTGTGTTTATGCCATTGTAGGGTACTTTAAATTACAAGTGCATTAGGTGTGTGTGATGTATGTGGAATTTAAGTGTGAGTGGTTAACTACACCAATAAGGAATGGACACTTATTTAGGGTAAAGAAAAGGAAAAGAAAAAGGAAGGAATGGAAAGGAACTTACAGATTTACGTTTCTTTCTTTACTCACTTTCTTCTTCTTCATTTTTTTTCTTTATCCCAAGTACTGTGTTGAGGGTTCAAGATTTTATTGGTGAAGTTAATATCTCTTGGCATTCCCTAGCTTGGTGAGTGCATATCCTTGTCTTTATCTTGCTGTAATTCTTCATCTTCTTCTTTAGGTTGAGTTTTAAGTTAGGGTTGCATGTTGATGTTCATTACTGTGTTTGTGTTCTAGCTGAGGCTCCACGCGATCCCAAAGGCAAAGAGGTTGCTGGACCTAGTGGAGCTAAGTGATAGAGGCTTAGATTTCAGGTTTGGGAATGTTTATTTGTGAAATTGTGTAATTTTGAATTTACTGTAGAATTCTAGGGTTTATGTTCTTGTAAGTTTGAATGCATATGTTCTTGATTTGATTTGATTAATTAATTGATGAATTGAGTTGTATAATTGTTGCCTATGTTGTTTGAGATGATTTCTGGAAGGTAAAAACAGGTTTGTATGGTTTTTAATCAAATTGGGATTGAATTCTGCGTTCTGGAAATTCTGGAAAATCGAAGTACTGTTGAATTTCTTCTTGTCGCGTGACTCGCTATGAAAGAAGGCAAGTCACGAGGCGTGACCCTCGGTCACGCCGTGACTTGCCTACTGAGAAGCCAGTCGCGTGACCGGCTGAAGAACAAGCAAGTCACGGGACGTGACCGTGCGACCTGCGAAGACGAGGCGTGATCTGCGAGATCACGCAACGTGATCTGCGAGGGAGTAGCACGTCACGAGACGTGACGCCCAGTCACGCCGTGACCTGCGAGAGCGTTGCGTGGTTTGTGAAGATCACACAACGTGACCGGCGAGGAACAAGCAAGTCACGTCGCGTGACCCTCGGTCACGTCGCGTGACCTGCCTGTTGAGAAGGCCAGTCACGCCCAGTGACGAGCCTATCTCGCCCGTTTCTCCGCTCAGCTCGTTTTTCCGAAATTTCCTGGTTTTTAACTCAGAACTGAATTTGGTATTTCTTCAGAATGGACTTTACTGTTGTATGATGCATGTCGTACTGTTTGATGCTTGATATGCGTGATAGCATGATTTTCTGATGAATTATACTCTATATCCTGAAATGTGATCAGTTTGACGCATAACCTGCTAGAGTCAAGTAAGTGGATAGTTAGGCATGCCTAATAGAGTCTTTTAGCTGCAGCCCTCAGTTCAGTTTGGACCCCGATCAGGTCCCCGTTTGGTTCCTCGCGAACCCTTCAGTATAGAATCTTGTTTAAGATTCCCTCAGTATATAAATAACATGTTTTGATAAATGATATAATATTTGACTTGTACCTGTGAGGTACCCTCAGTATTCGATTCGTACCCGTAAGGTACCCTCAGTACACTCGTTATCCACTGTCTAGAGTCAGCAGGTATTCTTTAAAGGTTAATGGAAATGTTCTGATCTGATATGGCTTTGAATGGAATATCTGAATGAGTTTAATGATGAAATACATGTTGGTTGATTCTGTAATGCATATGAGATTCTGAAAGTATGGTATTTAAATACGGGCATGTTTATATGAATTATGCAACAGTCCTTGCATTCTGCCATTGTGAATGTGTTATGCCTTGACGACCACTGTGAGTGGCCGTCCATAATTTATGTGTGTTTCCCCACTAAGCGTTTTATCGCTTAGCACGGTGTTTTTACCCGTGCAGGTGCGGAAGACGTTTTGCCTTGAGAGAGTCGCCGTCATCAAGCCAACACAGAAGAGTTTTTAGTGTAGGGCTATTTTTGTATCAGTGATGATTCTGTTTGTATAGAACTCTCATGTATCGGCTTCCGCTTTTGTAACTATATTTTGTATATGTAATATTATTTCGTTTCAGCTAGTTGATCAGTACATTATTGTAATAGTTTAATTATAGTAATGCATGATCAGCTTTTGCTTTCTGCATGTAAAGTTTTTAATTATTCTGTATTTTCTGAATGTATGTTATGAATGATTGTATGTTATACTTTGTACTTGCTTGGTGGCACCTTTACTCATACGGCATCTCACTCTTTCTCGGATGGGATCACCTACGTATGGGAAGGGGGTGTTACACTCGTTCTCATTTATTTTTGTATATTATTTATTGTTGTTAAATATTATTTTTGCCATTATTACCACATCCATTATTTATTTTTAGCATTTTAATGTGTTAATATCACTATCAATATGTCATTTGTTTGCTTTGATTTTCATGCTCATTCACTGTTATCGTTATTATTATTATTAGTATCACGTTTGCTTCCTTTTTTCATTTGTTTTCCCTTGTGCCTTTTAATTAATTTTTAAGATTTTCTTTTGGTTTTAGAGCCCTCCTAATGCCGTCCATCATTTCCCCTTTCCCTTATTATTATTATTATTATTATTATTATTATTATTATTATTATTATTATTATTATTATTATTATTATTATTATTATTATTATCATTAACATCATGTTGCTATTACTTGTTATTATTATTATTATTATTATTATTATTATTATTATTATTATTATTATTATTATTACTATTATTTGTGCCCGCTGTTGTCTATTATTGTTGTTATTATTATTACTGTTATTATTATTATTATTGCTAAGTTTATTATCCTTATTAATAGTATTTGTCATTGTCATCATTAAATATTAGTGTTATGTATTATCATTAAGATTTTTGCTGCACCATCACTACAATTTTATTGTCGTCATTACTTTGTCTTTATTTGATTAATTTCTAGAATTATTACTAATGTTTTTTATATTATTTTCTGTTTGGGATTTAATTTGGGCCGTGTTATGTGAGCGTCCCCGCGACTCCCCGAATGGGTCGCGACTCGTGGGCGAACACTTCAGCTCGGTGAGATCCTTTGAACCCTCTCTTTATGTGTTTTGTGTTTAATTGTAAATACTTATTTTATTTATGGACGCGTGTGATAAAAAAGTTACAAAAATATTTCTATAAATAAATTGGTTTTTTTTACTAATAAAATTGGGACCAATGTCCCTTGTTTTAGCCCAACAATAAAAACATCACAATTAAAATGAAGAGTCAATTTTCTCTAAAAATGGGATCACTCATCCCCGTTTTCATCAAACAATCAAAATGATTCTTCGAACCCTCTTTAAATAAACGCGAAGGAACCAATGTTCTTAAGCATCTAAATAAGTGTATAGGAACCAATGTTCCTAAACCAAACGAATGCCCCGATTTATGTAAGTTTTTCTCATGTTTGATTTTGTGTGATTGTTTAAATTTATATTCATTTCCTTTTGGGCCCTTCTAATTAATTTTGGGGCAACTTTATTTATTTTTGGGGGATTGTATTCCGTCCCCATTCACATCTTTAAATCTCCTTTTATTGGGGTTGTATTCCTCCTCCATTTCTCTTGTAATTGTGTGCTTACGTGTTTATCACTTTATTTATTATTTTACTTATTCCTTTCCTTTTACTGCTTTGGGATGCTTGAGATGCGCTTTTATTTTTAATGCATTAATCGCGTGAGATGAGAGATATAATTTTAAGAAGTTAAAAATTCACTTATAATTAATCAAAGCATAAATAAGAGTGAAGTTTCGAACACCATATCTCAGGTCTTGACCAATACAGGTGAGAGACCTTTCCCAATTTCTTGTAAATTGGGTGGCGACTCCAAAAAACACCTCGAAGGTGCCTATAGGTTGCATTAGGCTAGGTGGTTCTTCCCAATGTTCTATTGGGAGGGATACATCGATGATGTCTTATGGCGCCCAAGATCAAAAGACGCGAACCAGTCCCTCGAATCCTAAAGCGGATTCAACGTGAGGGCCCTTACTGGGTTTGGCGCGCGTCACACCTGTGTATTCAGTAGAGTTCGAGTTAATTCTCCACATGTAAGATACTGTAAATAGTATCCAAAGTTACTGTATCCACCATGAAAGGAATTCAGGCTTATTAATGTTGTGTAGTGAACTTGAGACGATTAAAAGTATTGCTCTGAATAAATGTTATAGCATATGAGAATAATGTTTTAAATACATGACAGTTTCATATACAAGTATATGTTTACATGAACGTGGACACACGATTATTGTATATAGATGAATAAATGATCTGTACAAGTGGGAAAGTTATATGCATGAATTATTTGATTAGTGTTAGGGGAAATGTGTGATTTATTTGTGACTTCGTAAAGAAGTCCTTTGCATTATTTTATCCCCACTAAGCGTTATCGCTTAGCACGGATGTTTATTTTCGTGTAGGTTTACAGGTTCGAATCAGTGAGCGAGCAACTGCGGGTCAAGGCCACTAGGAGTTTTGTTTTGATCTCTTTTTGTACAAGATAGAAATAGAGTTTATGATGTTTTGAGTAACATCATTATGTAATGTATTTGTACAAAAATGAATATGGTAATCACATGTAAAGGTATATGTAAAGTTAAATGAAAAAAGGTTGTAATATGAACATGTATAAAGATAAAGATAAAGATGAATATGTATATATATATGTAATATATGTTGGGCCCTAGTGTAGTATTATTTTATTTTATTAGTCTTAAATGGATGTGTTTAATGCTATTGCTTTTGCTAGTGTATGCATATGTACATGTATAAGTATGTGTTCGCGTGGTGCCCCGATATCCTTCCAGGGGGTATGGGGGTGTTACAAAACTAGTACACTAGTGTTTAGATGAGCCAAAATTCAGAGGAGATAGGAAGAAATGCGTACCTGAGGTAGTCCTTATATAACAACCCATAAAGGGCCTATTCAAAATTCGCATGTTAAGTCGGAAAATTAAGGGTATTTTCATAATTTAAGTTAGAGAAAATTTGGATAATAAGGACTTTATTGCAAAGAAATTTATTAAATAAGTTAAGAGGAGGAATTATATGGTGTGTATGTGGTGTATGGAAGTAGGGTATTTATTGGGATTAATATAGTGGATTGTGTATGGTGCCTTGGATGTAATAATGTTAAGAGATTTTATTGTGTGGGTTATGTATGGTGCATTGGCATGTTAGTCAAAAGTGGGTTTTTGGTCCAATTGAAGCTTGCCACATAGGATGAGTAGGTGAAGGGCATTAATGAGGAGAGAGGGAAGGGAAGAAGCTGATTTTTGCTTCCTCTTTACGTTTTCCATTTTCATCTTTTTCCCTCTCCTTTCTTCTCACATTTTCTGCTCTTCCTTGCTTGCCCTAACGTGGATCTTCAAGTGTTAAAGTTGGATTTTCTGATTTGAGCTAAGTTTTTGAAGGTAAGTGCTTGGATTTCTTGAGTTTTATCTTAGGTTCTTCTTCTTCTTCTTCTTCTTCATCATTTCTGGTTTTTGGTTAAGTGTTTTGGATGGTTGGTCTAAGTGTGTTCTTGGCTGGGTTTTGTGCAAGAATCGGAAGAGCGTAGGAAGAGTAAAGGGAAAGAGAAGGTTGGGGTTTGAAAGAGAAGATTGAAGCTTCATTCCAGGTTTGGGAGTTGATTTTGCTTACCCTGCTGATTGATGGATTTTTGCCTAGTTCTCATTTTGATTATGTGTTTGTTTGTGTCTTTTAATCCTTTAAATCTTGAGTGTCTTGTTTGGGTAAATGCATGTATTTATTATGAAGTGATTATGAGTCAATTTCTTAGTGATAAAGTGATGTTTGCATGTGTATTTGAAGAACTTGAGCATTTAAGAAGTATGAATTTTGGGTTTGGTTTTGATGGAATTCATGATGAGTTGTGGTTGATTATTGTGTAAAATATGTTCTTTTGGTTTTGGAATCGTTCTGGAGGTGAAATTGGGGTTTGAGGTTTATGTGATGGGAATTTGAGTGATTTTGAAGAGCAGAGTGATGCAGGGCCTTTTTGGGTTGGAAAAATCATTTCTGTCGCGAGCGCGACTTTGTCACGATCGCGACAGAAGCAATTTCTCCTGCCCATCGAGTTTTTTTCTATGTTTTAGAGAGAGGGCATCCGAGTCATGCTCATGGAGCACTAGTCGTGCTCCTCCGCTCTGTTCTCCGCAATGCCTTCTCCTCTGTCGCGAGCGCGGCTCCCAGTTGTGATCACGACAGTAGGACTTCTCTTTTACCCTGTTTTGATTCTGAATTGTCCTCTTCTTATCTTGTTCTGCATGTTTTCCTTCTAGTGTATGATTTAGATTTATTTATACTTTAATTATTGAATTATTAGAGTTTGTAATGATAATTTTTGGGCATATAAATGTTTCTTTTTGTTTTACCCAATTATGTCAAATGTTTATACTTGAGTGAGTGAGTTTGGCCTGAAATGTCATTGTAGTGGATAGATAAGCATGCTTATAAAGGGTTAGTGAGTGCAGCTGCCTATATTTACTTTCTGAAAGGGCGATGACCCCGCTTATAGGGTTTTAGTGATACCGTTGAGGCCTAGCTGCCGGTTTTGAGCGATGACCCCGCTAATAGGGTCTTAGTGATGCTGTTGAGGCCTAGCCTCTAATTTTAGTGTAGTGTTTTCCCATATCCACCGCAAGTGAAGTTCAGGCTATTGTGTAGTGTTATGTATATATAGATTATGAACTATATTGTTATTTGAGATAATTGTTTTACCTTAGTGAATCGGTTTTGGTTAGTGTAATTATGCCATGTATGCTAGTTGAATGGATGTAGTGATTATATAATGTATTTCTGTTTTCCTGCTTTTATAGTGAACTTTATAAGTGTATGCTTTATCCATTTTTATGCATGTTATTACTTGTACTTGTTTAGTGTTTTTTTGTTGTCTGTTTCCTCCCCACTAAGCGTTATCGCTTAGCACGAGTTCTTTTCCCGTGTAAGTGATAGGATTTTGGGAGTTTGCTCATGTCGCACATCTGCAGGTCAGCCACATAGGAGTAGAGTTGTTTTTATTATCTCCTCCTGTAATTCTTTTTTTGTAAATGTAGTATTTTTGGTTTAGTGGCTCATGTAACTTTTTGTAAAGAATTAAGATGGAATATCTTAGTTAATGTATATAAGTATGTTTAATTATTTATGATGTGGTTTTCTGTTATTATTGTTAGTGAATGCTTCTGCTTAGTGAATGTGTGTACGTTGTGAGTGAGCGTCGGGTAGCGCGCCCGCCGGGGCCCTTCCAATGGGGGCGGCGGAGGGGGTGTTACACCTTACCTTCCTGATGTTACTTGGAAGCAAGTGGTTTCTCGTCCCCATCTGGTGAGCCTCGTCCCGGCCTGCCCGGTAACTGAGAGTCGCGGGAAGCAATGTTATCCAACTGCAACCCATTTGCAATTTGTTCTATTGTAGGTATACCGCTAGCCACGTCTTTGCGTGCACAGCGTGAGGTGCAGTGTTATCCAACTGCAACCCCATTGTGATTTGTCCCGTTGGCCTCATCTCAGCTTGCACGGTGACTGTGGGATGCGGTGTCCTCTAACCCCAACCCTCTTGCGATCTATTCTATCGTGTGTGCCCCGCTGTCCTCCTCTCAGCATGCATGATGGTTGTTTTGTCCCGCTGGCCTCATCTCGGCTTGCACAATGATTGTGGGGTGCAGTGTTCTCTAACCACAACCCTGCTGCGATCTATTCTATCGTGTGTTCCCCATTGTCCTCCTCTCGACATGCATGATGGTTGTTCTATCCCGCTGGCCTCATCTCGGCTTGCACGGTGACTGTGGGGTGTGGTGTTCTCTAACCGCAAGCCTGTTGCGATATGTTCTATTGCGTTTGCCCCACTAACCTCATCTCGGCCTGCATTGTGGTTGTTCTATCACGCTGGCCTCATCTCGGCTTGCACGGTGACTGTGGGGTGCGGTGTTCTCTAAACACAACCCTGTTGCAACGTTTTGGTGCTGGTGTCCCGCTGGACTCCTCTCGGCTTGCGCAAAATTTGAATTGTTTCATCATTGACCTGTAGACACCGGGTCTTGAGGCAGTCCAGGTCACAGTTACCCGATGAAGAGATCCACGTTGGTTTCCGGATAAATGGATGTGTAGACACCGGGTCCTTAGAGAGCCCAGATCAGAGTTACCCAATGATGATAAGACGCGTTTCCAAAGGCAAAAAGGTTAAAAGTGATGATCTTCTTTTCAAATTTGCATTTTAGAGTGAAAAGATAAAAAAATAAAAAAATAATAAAAAATATTTTAGAATTTAGTTTTGAAAAATGGGGGCTTAAAATTATAGTATTTTTAGTCAATTTAAAATAAAATAAAAAAGTCAGATCGCGAGTGTCGGGCGCGGCGGCGCGTATATCGCCGGTGCCCGAGCGCCCAGGCGCCTAGCGCGCAAGGGTGACGCTAATGCTGCGCGTCGCTAAAAGCGCGCGCAGCATTGCACGCACTGCGCGCCGCCCATCGCGCTGGCGCGCGCGCTTCGTGTGCAAGGCTGCCGCTCCGACGCCCATCCCTATATAGCGACGAGCGTCCCTACTCCTGGCCGTCGCTATATGGTCTGATACCCCTTTTTCCGATTTTTGGACCTAAAAATCAGTTTTTTATCCCTTTTTTCAAGGTTTTAAGGGATTTTTTCCATTTTTAAAAATTAAAATAGGTAATATCTGATTTAATTAAATTTTATCCCTTTAATTATTTTATTTTTTCCTATTTTTTCATATAAAAGGAATGAGATGAAAACCTAAAAGGGGGATTTTTGGCTAGGGTTTTTTCTCTTCATCTTTTCACTTCTTCTTCCTCTCAAACTCTAAAAAATTCCAGATTTTTTTCCTACCAAAGAAGAATAAAAAATTGAGTTCATCTTTCATTCTTTTTTTTCCAACATAATTTCTTCTAAATATATATTTAGAAGGAGTTTTTGTTTGATTAATTTTTGGAGACAAACACAACAATTGTTTGTTCTCAATTTTTTTTAACCTTTTATTTGTGTTCAATAAAATTTTTTACATTGATTTTGTTTTGAATCTGTTTTTGATGGAAAATTAATTTTGATAGAAATAAAGTAATTGTTTGTTATCAAAATCTAATTTTTTCCATTTGATTTTTTTTTGATATAAACCAAATCATTTTTTTTCTTTAATTGTAATCAATAAAAATCTTTTTTTAATCAAAATCATTTCTTTAGGCAAAGAAATCAATTCTTTGCTCTTAAAGAATTTTTGATCATTTTTTATCCTATTTCTTTCTTGGAATGAAATTCCAACATTTTTATTATTACACTCTAAGATTGCAAATCAAGAATAAAGAAATCGATCATCATTTTACCTTAATCGAATCCGAAACTCTGAGGGTAAATATTTTAGGCTTGTTCTTTTTATTATTTTTGTTCATGTTAATTTATTCATGTATATTTTTATTAACTTCATTTATTTATTTTATTTCAGATTTGTTTTATTTAACTTGTTTATGTATGATTTTATTCTTATTCGTGTATATTATTATTTTTTTATTATTTTCATTTACTTATTCATTTATTCCATTGCTTTTATATTTGTTTTAATTTAATATGTTAATATATTATTTTGTTCATATAAATATTGATTTTCTTATCATTTCTAACATGTAAAAATTGTTTTCTTTTAATTCTTAACATGTAATTAATTTATTTCATTTTAACTCATCATTATTTCTAACATGTAATTAATAAATTCATTTTAATAGATATTTTTACCATGTAAATGTTTTATATTAATTGTAACTACATTAATTAATCATGTTGTTCATTTAATTGTTTTTGTCATTCTTTAATTCATTTATTTTATTATTCTTTCCTTTATTATTTATATATTCATTGATTTGATTATCTTCATCATTATTGTTGTCATGTTCATATTTTTACATATTAATTCATTAACATGTTATATTTTATTCCAATCACTTCATTTAATCCATTTGTTGTTCATAACACATTTTTTCTCATTTACTTTAAATTGATAACATTTTAATTCATTTATGATTTTGATATCATTTCATTTTATCTCATTTTATTTTATTTTATCATTTATTTTATATTTAATTGATTTTAATTGATTTAATTACTAACATTAATTTTTATCTGTGTTGTATTTTATTTCACATCTCATTTTTTGCTTAGGCATTTTTGCGAGCACACGGGGAGATCTAAGAGGCTCGTTCGGGTTACATGTTTATTTTTTTCGTTTGTAATATTTATTTATTTTGGCTTTTTCATTTATTTTTGCCATGTAATTTTCTTGTAAAATTATTTATTTAGGCCCACTAGAAAGAAAGTCACTAAAAGTTTTTTTTATTAATTAATTTGAAATTTTTACTAAATAAAAATGGGACCAATGGCTCAATTTTCTCCATCCAAAATAAAACCATCACATCAAAATTGTTTTATAATAAATATGCATGCGAGGACCAATGTCGTCATCATTAATAAGTACCCCGATTTATGCATGATTTGTATTTTATTTACAATGGGGGTTGTATTCCATCCCTAGTTTTATTGTAATTTATTTTGAGAATGTTTATTTTAATAATGCTTTACTTATTGCTTTTGATGTGAATGATTACGCCTTAATTAAATGCATCGTGTGGAAAGTTGGTGAAACAGTGAATTCAAAACTTAATCATAATATTGATCAAGGTACAAATAAATGAGAAGTCTCGAACTCACTCTGGTCATTGGGGCACCTCTTGAGTCTCACCAAAAGACTGAAATTTACAATCCTAGGCTCTAGAGGGTAGAGGCAGAGGCCTCCAAGATCTCTCTGTATAGCCCAAGATGGATATGTATGCGCCGTCTTAGGCTCATTGGGGCTAGACGACCCTTCCCAATGTTCTATTGGGTGGCGACTCCAAGAAACCTTATTGTTGCCCAAAATAAACGCACTTGTAAATACCTTACAAGCTTTAATGAATCCCATCCCCATCGCCCTAAAGCGGGCTTTCGGGAGGCCACGGGGTTCGACGCGTGTCACAGGATGGAATTCGGAGGTTTTCGTCTTTCGGTTTCACAAGGATTAAAATCATTTTCTCTATAGCGTGAGGTTTTGAAAGAGTTTGGGAAATTTTGCTTGAAATTTGAAGTTTTGCTCCACAGACGGGATGACCGTCTGGGTAGGGACGCCCGTCTCTACTTGGGGTGATCCCCGTCTCTATGCATAGTAGGGACAGCCCATCTGTAGCTAGGGACGGACACTTGTCTGAGTAGGGATGCCCGTCCCTAGTCCCGCATTTTGGCCCGTCTGTAGCTAGGGATGGACACGTGTCTGAGCAGGGACGCCCGTCGCTAGTTCCGCATTTTGGCCCGTCTGTAGCTGGGGATGGACACGTGTCTGAGCAGGGACGCCCATCCCCAGTCCCGCATTTCGGCCCGTCTGTATCCAGATTTCCACGCGAGCCCTTAGTAGGACGCCCGTCAGTAGTTGTAGGGACGCCCGTCGGTAGTGGATCTGATCAGATATTGCCGGATTTGATAAAATTTAATCTCATATCTTTTAAATTTTGGGTGAGATTTGGTTAAAAAATTGAATTTTAAAATCCTTTTGAAATTCAAACTTTAAATGGATGCTTATCCTATTATCTCCTAAAAAAACTCTATAAATAGTGGATTAAATTCCATTTTTAGGGGTTAGAAAATTTGACAAATTTTTGTGAGGAAAGTGAAAAATTTTTTAGAGATTGGTTTTTTAGAAAAGATTTTTTGTGAGCAATTTACCAAAAATCTATAAAATCTCTGTTTATTTTTAGAATTTTATTTGATAAAAATTCTTCCAATTAATTGATTTACTCAAAATTTTCTTGCGAATTAAGCCAATTTGAGGTAGCGAAATTCATTCGTTTCCATCAATATAGCTAATTCAAACACTCGATCGCTATTAAATTTTCAAGAAGGAAAAATACACATTTTCTTGCTTTGATCTATTTTTATTTGATCCTTGTGGAGCTTGCGGGGACCGAAATCATTCGATATTCACCTAAAAAGGTAAAATCTGAGGGCAAACATTCTGGATTAATACTTGTGTTATTTAATTGACTTATATTAATTGTTTTCATTTTCTAAATAACTATTTTTTTAAGAATTTTAATTGAAATTTTGAAGAGTTCATTTTAACTTCTTTTTAGCAATCAGGGGTGACCGACAGGCAGAGCGGTTACCGACGCCCGTCTCTACTCCAAGAGACAGAACGTAAGTGACGCTCCACTCCATCTGCCGGTCACACTAGGGATGCCCGTCGGCGTCGTGCAGAAGGCCGTCCCTAGGCAAATCCCCATGTTCTTAAGTTATTTTTTACCCTTTTTTTTTATCTTTTAACTCATTTCTTTTAAAGTTTCTTATTATTTTCCTTTTCTTTACTTTATTCACAAATTTTGAC
This sequence comes from Excoecaria cochinchinensis, assembly GCA_947683425.1. NCBI lineage: Eukaryota > Viridiplantae > Streptophyta > Magnoliopsida > Malpighiales > Euphorbiaceae > Excoecaria > Excoecaria cochinchinensis. The sequence continues at coordinate 1,877,547 of CANTUQ010000116.1, forward strand.
ACTGACATGTTGTAACACCCCCTACGTCCCCGTTGGAAGGACGCGGGCACGCTACCGACGCACACTCACATACATGCACACATGCGTTAAGCGAAAGCATACGCTTATACATAACATACATACGAAAATACGGGGTAATTAAAATTTACCTAACTTACCTTGCGGCACAAACTTATCATGCAATAACGCACACACTCGCAGACACATAGCCGAAACATATACACGAGTATACATATGATCATTCAGCGAAAACATAAAGCGGAGAAATAACTGAGAGCTTAATTACAAATACCATAATACAGGAACACAAAAACTGAAATACAGAAGCTGAACAAAATACAAAACTTCTAACTCCTATGTGGCCGACCATGCAGATGTGCGACTCGATTCGAACATAACCTGCCACCTGCACGGGAAAAGAGCCCGTGCTAAGCGATAAACGCTTAGTGGGGAGAACACACAAGCAATATGGACGACCATTCACAATGATCGCCAAGGCATAACACACACATAAATGGCATATGAAAATAAGCACAACAGATGGATATACAAGCCTGCATATGAAAACCACGCATTCGGGAGTTCATACTCACATACTTATACATATTAGCTGAGTGCTTAACTCAATATCATAATCGTCCTAACATTACACTTCTCATATTGTTTAAGCGAAGCCCCGAGCAGACAAGGAATCACAGTAGATACAAATATTCATGTAAAATACATACAGACTCTCATGCATATACTTACCGGGGCATCCAATGTCAGTACCTTACCGTGCACAGACACGAGAGATAATACACATACAACTATCATGCCGAGCACACTAGGTATCAAAACATACTTTTATCATACTATAAGACGCATACACTAAATGAAACCCAGGGCATAGTACCAAATCACCACAGTTTCACTGCGCAACTCTGAACCATACAATATCATGCCACAAATTGCAAACACATAACAACGTACCGAAACCACCACGATGACTGAGTTCAAGGAACAATTAGCATATCAATACATTATGGCCCATGCACTTACCGGACGTTGATCCACATGCATTGCATCATAATAATACATATACTTATTCACACATTCAACCTTAGCATTCAAGTCAGAGTACTTATACATATTAGTTCACATGCTTACAATTCTAACCAATTGAATCAAACATGTTCACAATACGATATATATATATATATATATATACGGGAAATAGATACAAAATACATATTGAGTCACATTCAGTCCACTCAGGAACTCATAATCTTATTCAGAAAGATAGCTGATTCATATTACTGAAATCTTACTCATTCGGTTATCATATTCTCATATTCATATCAGACAAAGTGAACAGGATACCTGCTGACTCAAAATAGTGGATAAAGAGTTTATTATCACCACCTTACGGGTGCGAATCGAATACAATACTATCACCACCTTACGGGTGCGAATCGAATACAATACTATCACCACCTTATGGGTGCGAACCGAATACAATACTATCACCACCTTACGGGTGCGAATCGAACATATAAAAGGGTTCGCGAGGAACCAAACGGGAGACCTGATCAGGGTCCAAACATTCAAAGGGCGCTGCAGCTAAGAGACTCTATTAGGCATGAATAACTATCCACTAGACTGACTCTCGCAGGTCATGCGTAGTACAGATCATGTCTCACATCATGGCACATATTTTAACATATTACATTCATATAATTCATAACATTGTCCATGCATAATACATCCAGTTATATTAGTATACTTGATAAATAGTCAAAGTATAAACCTAAAGGCATCACAAGTTCGGAATTCACACATTGGCATCACAAAAGAAAACTCAATTTGGAAAACAGGGAGTGTCGCGATCTCACGAGGGAACTAGGGCATCTCGCTGTCGCGCTCGCGACAGTGAGCTGCCAACACAAACAATTCGGCAACCGAGCTCTCTGTCGTGCTTGCGACATGTGTCGCGCTCGCGACAGAGGCTCTGCTGCACGGCTCGGCGGAGAGCTCGAATGCGTGCGAGGGCTGCTTTCACCGTGCTCTGTCGCGACCTCGCGACGATGTCGCGCTCGCAACAGAGTCGGGGATTTCAACCCTTGCCCAGAAATCTGCAGAAAATTTCCTCTTCACAACACCCAAATCTTAAACCAACATCGAAACATCAACTTACCTCACCTCCAGCAAGCCACACATCATTGACAACATAAACACAACATCCACACCAAGAATTCCAATTAAATCATGCCACAAACAATATCCATTTGCACAATTTATAATGTCAATACTATTTGCCATTCATCACAATCGCACCCATGTTTATATGCATTCATACATATGGTACATCATGCTTAGGTTACTCATGAGATCAACACATTTTAGTACTCATCCAAAAACCAACCTTTACGAGGTTATATCTATTTTTATTTACTAGCTAGATCACCAATCTTAATCATACTCATAAGTTTTCCCCAAGACAACTACTTATATAACCATTATATTACCCTAAACTTGCATAATAAGCTGAGGGGAAGGGTAAGGGATTAATCCGGGTCAACTGAGGGCTCAAAAACAAAGAAGAAAAGGCTTTTATAAGATTCTCTATCCCGAGGTCGCGAGCCTATCGCGATCGCGATAGAGGCACACCTCAGGTACCAACAAAAACTGCTTTACGCCTCAGACTTGTGTTGCCTAAACCACCCTCTAAAATGCATTTTTAGCCAAAATTTCCTTCTTAACAAATATTCCCTAGGATGTTACCGTTCAACCGCAACAAATTTCAGATCAAAATGACATCTAGAACTCCAGATATACTCTCCACAGGTCAAACAACCCGACACGAAAAGAGACACTACGGATTTATCCAAATTTCAGGGTCTTAGAGAAAGAATTTGCCCACAGCTATTTCTAGGACTTTTAAAGACATGGAAGTCATGGTTCTAATGGCTCAAGAAGTACACGATATGAAGGTTTAAAACTCTACAAAAATAACACACGGAGGTCCGATATAAATAGAACAGAATTGCCAAAGCTCATGCATTTCAATCACAACCCTCATATACATTTATCTCAATCAATAACATGGATTACTAACACAGTTACCCAAATTAATTCATGCATAAACTCATATCAAAGCACTCAAATTTTTGGAAACAAACACAAACACATATTCATGATCCAAGGAGAATAGGCATAGACAACTCAAACTCAAATGTAGGAATCAAAGCTCCCAAACCTGATTTCTTTGTAGCTTCGAAACCCAATCTTCACCTTCTCTTTACCCTTGAGCTTTCTCTTGTCACCCAAAACTTGCACAAAACCAAAACCCACAATTACTTTTCCAAAAATCCCAACTTAAATAAAATTAAAAGAAGAAGAGGAAGAAGAATCCAAACACAAGAACCCTAAACCACAACTTACCTCTTCAATCTAGCTCCAAAACCCAAACAAAATCACCTTAAGCAAAGCACAATCCAAGCCAAAAGAGAAGAAGAGAAAACGAGAGAGGGAGGAGAACGGGAAATGTAAAATTTCTGTGTTCTCTGTCTCTCTTTCCCTTCCTTTCTTACTTACCCATCAATGCCCACCTACCATGCCACATGGCAAGCTCCCATTGGACCATTAAACCCACTTTTGACTTTCTCATACATGCACCATACACCAAACACACACAAGCACCTCTTACAAAATATCTTCAAGGCACCATACATACAAACCACACTATAAAACCTCTTAACCCACTTATATCCTACTTCCATACACAACTAGCACACTCTAACATTTCCCTCACTTAACTTAATTAATAATTACCTTGCAATTAAATCCTAATTATCCAAAATCTTCATTGACAATTTACTGAAATACCCTTCACATATCCGACTTAACGTGCCGATTCCGACCAGGCCTGATTTGGGGTGTGACAACTCTTCCCTCCTAAAAGAATTTCGTCCTCGAAATTCACTCACATCGGAAAGATTCTCAACACAACGTTTCAAGCCACCATCAAACTCATACACTTCACTTCCAAATTACTCACTACTCAGCTGCACATCATAAACCAAACACAAACACTTTCCTTAACAGCTGATATACTCGTCACTTGTCACCCTTAGTCATAATATCAAATACTCCAGTACACTCTGTCAGCTTTCTCTCAAACAAAACACATATGCAAACTTTTCTCATGTATGGTCAAAGGGATGATAATGCAATGAAAATGCGATGGCTCATGTATGCAGAGTGATGCAGAAGAAATGCAATTGATGCTATAGTGATGCACTTTGTCCCATCCCCAAGATAATATGCTTCCATTCAAAAACTTTTTCTGGAGATAGCTGACAGGTATACAGAGTACGACCAAATCCTTACAAAATCCAAAGACCCTTGCATCCAAAAGTACCAAACAAACTTACCGGAAGGCTCTGCGGGTTCAATCCTTTCACTGCGGTGCGCAACAACTCCGGTTGGCACACGGGCGGCCCTATGCAGTTCCTCTACATCCTTTCTAGCTTGCCAAGCTAGATTATCATTCATCTTCTTAGGACAATCGACTATCTGATGTTCTAAGCCGTCACATCGGAAACAAGCTCCAGTCATCAATCGACACAAGCCCTGATATCGCTTCCGACAGTGCTGACCCACTAAAGGTTCTCGAATCCTCTTTCTCGCTAACACTTCTCTGTCCGATACTTCCCTTCTGAGGCACGTTCCAAACAAAATCTTGAGGAAACCGAGGAGCAGTCAACTTATCCAAAATTCCGAATCAACCCTTGCACTAACGTCCTATCATCGGAAGCAGGACCAGAATCTTCAACTAGAGGACACTCGGGAACATTCTAATCAACACTAATTGGGTTCACACTTTTCGTTGCCTCACCCACATTCTCACTAGGATCAGACTCCATCCAGACATGACATAAGACACGACACATCTGCATTAGGCCATGACAAGAAACCAACTCACATGCAAAGACACGACACATATCAAACAACACAACTAGAACCGCCAAACCGCGCTCTGATACCACTAACTGTAACACCCCCTATGTCCCCGTTGGAAGGATGCTGGCGCGCTACCGACGCACACTCACATACATGCACACATGCGTTAAGCGAAAGCATACGCTTATACATAATATACATACGAAAATACGGGGTAATTAAAATTTACCTAACTTACCTTGCGGCACAGACTTATCATGCAATAACGCACACACGCGCAGACACATAGCCAAAACATATACACGTGTATACATATGATCATTCAGCGAAAACATAAAGCGGAGAAATAACGGAGAGCTTAATTACAAATACCATAATACAGGAACACAAAAGCTGAAATACAGAAGCTGAACATAATATAAAACTTCTAACTCCTATGTGGCCGACCTTGCAGATGCGCGACTTGATCCGAACATAACCTGCCACCTGCACAGGAAAAGAGCCCGTCCTAAGCGATAAACGCTTAGTGGGGAGAACACACAAGCAATATGGACGACCATTCACAATGATCGCCAAGGCATAACACATACACAAATGGCATATAAAAATAAGCACAACAGATGGATATACAAGCCTACATATGAAAACCATGCATTCGAGAGTTCATACTCACATACTTATACATATTAGCTGAGTGCTTAACTCAATATCATAATCGTCCTAACATTACACTTCTCATATCGTTTAAGCAAAGCCCCGAGCAGACAAGGAATCACAGTAGATACAAATATTCATGTAAAATACATACAGACTCTCATGCATATACTTACTGGGGCATCCAGTGTCAGTACCTTACCGTGCACAGACACGAGAGATAATACACATACAACTATCATGCTGAGGACACTAGGTATCAAAACATACTTTTATCATACTATAAGACGCATACACTAAATGAAATCCAGGGCATAGTACCAAATCACCACACTTTCACTGCGCAACTCTGAACCATACAATATCATGCCATAAATTGCAAACACATAACAACGTACCGAAACCACCACGATGACAGAGTTCAAGGAACAATTAGCATATCAATACATTATGGCCCATGCACTTATCGGACGTCGATCCACATGCATTGCATCATAATAATACATATACTTATTCACACATTCAACCTTAGCATTCAAGTCAGAGTACTTATACATATTAGTTCACATGCTTACAAGTCTAACCAGTTGAATCAAACATGTTCACAATACGATATATATATATATATATATATATATATATATATATATATACGAGAAAACAGATACAAAATACATATTGAGTCACATTTAGTCCACTCAGGAACTCATAATCTTATTCAGAAAGATAGCTGATTCATATTACTGAAATCTTACTCATTCGGTTATCATATTCTCATATTCATATCAGACAAAGTGAACAAGATACCTGCTGACTCAAAATAGTGGATAATGAGTTTACTAATAGCACCTTACGGGTGCGAATCGAATACAATACTATCACCACCTTATGGGTGCGAATCGAATACAATACTATCACCACCTTACGGGTGCGAATCGAATACAATACTATCACCACCTTACGGGTGTGAATCGAACATATAAAAGGGTTCGCGAGGAACCAAACGGGGGACCTGATCAGGGTCCAAACATTCAAAGGGCGCTGCAGCTAAGAGACTCTATTAGGCATGCCTAACTATCCACTAGACTGACTCTCGCAGGTCATGCGTAATACAGATCATGTCTCACATCATGGCACATATTTTAACATATTACATTCATATAATTCATAACATTGTCCATGCATAATACATCCAATTATATTAGTATTGTAACAACCCAAATAGGGCCTGGTCGGAATCTGTGCGGTAAGTCGGTAAAGTAAGGGTATTTTCGTATTTTGAGTAAGAGGAATTTTGGTTAATAAGGAAATATGTGTTAAAGGGAAATATTAGTGTGTGCTTGTAGTGTATGGTTGTAGGGTGTTAGTGCTCTAAGGGCTTTTATTGTGTGGGTTGAGGTGCTTGGTGCCTAGGATGATAGTGGAATTAAGAAATATTATGGTGTGAGTGAGTATTTGGTACATTAAAGATATTTGTGTAAGAAAAGCTTGTGTGTGGTTAGTGTATGGTGCCAAGAGTGGATGAGTTGAGATTGATGGCTTGATTTTCTAAGATTGTGACAAGTGGCAAGGGTTGGTGAGTAATTAATGTAAAGTAGGAGAGAGGAAGGGAGGGGCAGCTTTTGGGTGAGGCTTCCCGTGGAAGCTATCTCATTTTCCCTCTTTCTTTCTCATTTCCCGTCCTCCCCTCTCTCTTGCTTTCATTCTTCTACTCTCATCTCTCTTCTCTTGTGATTTCTTGAGTTTTGAGTGGGATCTTGGAAGGTTTGAGCTGGAAGTGTTAAGGGTAAGTGGTTGTGTTCGGTTTGAGGTTCTTATGATGATTCTTGTTCTTTGATTTCTGGTTTTGTTTGTATTTGAGTTTGAATTAAGTGTATTTGGTTGGGTTGTGCAAGAATCGGAAGAGAGAAGGAAGAGCAAAGGCAAGGATAAAGTGGATTCGTGAGGTGCTCGGTTTGAAGCTTTGCTTTCCAGGTATGGGAGCCTGAATTGTAATGCTTGAGTTGTGGTTGAGTGCATGTAAGTGTTGTGAGCTGTGTTGTTGATTATGGTTTTTCCCTAATTTCCTCCTTGGATCAACTCTAAGTGGTGATTGCATGTCATTGGTAATCTTGAGTATTTTATGAATGCATGTTTAAATTGTGTAGTGACTTATAGTGAAGTATAAGTGATATAGTGACGATGTTATATGTTTTCAGAATTTGAACATGCCCTGTTAGTGTATTTGAGTTTGGTTGTGAGTGATTTTATGTTGGAATTATAATTGATTATAGTGTAAATGTGTTTATGTGGTTTGTGAATGATAAGGTGATGTGCTGGAGGCGAGAGGTAAGTGTTTTGAACATGTTGTGTGCATGAATGAAGAGTTGTGTGTGAAAGAGTAGGAAAAATGCAGAATCGGGCGAATCTGGGTTCTGTCGCGATCGCGACAAATGCCGCGATCGCGACAGAAGGCGGATTTGGCCCCTTGTTCTTGAAGAGCCCTCTGTCGCGATCGCGACATTGCCGTGAGCGCGACAGAGAGCTCGGTAGTAGAAACCTCCGCGCGGGCGTGCTGCCGAGTGTGCGCGCGAGGAAGAAGGAACTGGTCACTGTCGCGATCGCGACGCTTATCGCGAGCGCGACAGAGCCTGGCCCCGTGAATTCTGCCGCGAGTGCTTCGTCGCGAGTAGGCCCCTTGGCGCGACCTCGCGAGGAAGTACCCCATGCTCTGTCGCGGTTCTAATAGCTCAAGAAGCACACGATTTGAAGGTCTAAAACTCTACTTATGACAAAAATGACACACGGAGGTCTGATACAAACAGAACAAAATTGCCAAAGCTCATGCATTTCAATCACAACCCTCATATACATTTATCTCAATCAATAACATGGATTACTAACACATTTACCCAAATTAATTCATGCATAAACTCATATCAAAGCACTCAAATTTTTGGAAACAAACACAAACACATATTCATGATCCAAGGAGAATAGGCATAGACAACTCAAACTCAAATGTAGGAATCAAAGCTCCCAAACCTGATTTCTTTGAAGCTTCAAAACACAATCTTCACCTTCTCTTTACCCTTGAGCTTTCTCTTGTCACCCAAAACTTGCACAAAACCAAAACCCACAATTACTTTTCCAAAAACCCCAACTTAAATAAAATCAAAAGAAGAAGAGGAAGAAGAATCCAAACACAAGAACCCTAAACCACAACTTACCTCTTCAATCTAGCTCCAAAACCCAAACAAAATCACCTTAAGCAAAGCACAATCCAAGCCAAAAGAGAAGAAGAGAAAATGAGAGAGGGAGGAGAACGGGAAATGTAAAATTTCTATGTTCTCTCTCTCTCTTTCCCTTCCTTTCTTACTTACCCATCAATGCCCACCTACCATGCCACATGGCAAGCTCCCATTGGACCATTAAACCCACTTTTGACTTTCTCATACATGCATCATACACCAAACATGTAACACCCCCTACCCATACGCAGGCGAATCCATCTAGATTGGAGCAAGAAGCCGCATGGGCAGGGCATGTTACCAGACAGGAGCGATACAAAGCATACGTTCATGCATCATAAGCATACATAAACGCGTGTAAATTATAAACTTACCTTGAGGGCACAAGCTGGTCATGCATTAGCTTACACACACATAAGCACTAAGAGGAAACATATAACATGCACACATATAATCATTCAGCAGAAGCATAAGACGGATGATACAATAAACGGATAACTTAATACAATAATATCATACCATATACATAGCCCAACGTATTACATCCAGATCCTTATATATATAATTACATATACAAAAGGCTACAGAAATAGATAATCTGAAATACAGGAACTAATAACAAAATAATAAAACTTCTAACTCCTATGTGGCCGACCTTGCAGATTCGTGACTCAAACCGAACCAACCTGCCACCTACATGGGAAAAGAACCCGTGCTAAGCGATAACGCTTAGTGGGGAAACACACAAGAAATATGGGCGGCCATTCACAATGGTCGCCAAGGCATAACACATGCAAATGGTATATGCGGACATTCATAACACATATAATATTATACTTGCATATAAAAGCCATGCATTTGGAGGATCATATCCACATTCATATATAATCATTCAATAGTCAATGTCGCATTTTCACGCAAACTGGTTCACATGCTAATCCATAATAGTTAACAGTATAAAATCACATTCGTATACATACTAATTCACATGCTTATAACCACAATTGATTATATTCAAACGCAGTCACAATACGATATATATGAATAATCGCACACAATAGGCATGTTTGAGTCACATTTAACCCATTCAGAGATTCATAATCACATTCGAATTCATAACTGATTCACATGACTGAAATCTTACACATTCGGATATCATATTCTCATATTCATATCAGACAAAGCAAACAAAATACCTGCTGACTCACTTTAGTGGATAATGAGTAAACGCATAGCGTACCTTACGAGTACGAACCGAACGCATAGCGTACCTTACGGGTACGAATCGAAAACCATTTACTATATCACATTTAAAACATTTTTCTGAGGGGGATCTTAAATAAGATCAAAACACATGAAAAGGATCACGAGGATCCAAATGCATAGAAAGGGTTCGCGAGGAACCAAACGGGGACCTGATCAGGGTCCAAATGTCCAAAGGTGCTGCAGCTAAAGAGACTCTATTAGGCATGCCTAACTATCCACTTACTTGACTCTAGCAGGTCATGCATCAGTCAAATCATATAATATATATATCATCATGCATAATCCAGAGTATAGCAGACATATACATATGTTCATAAAATCAGTCATACCTCGTACAATACATATTATGAAGCATACAATATAGCTCACGCCAACATACTATAGCACTATTCAGGCTTAAGGACACAACTTATTAATACAACAACATACATACAACTCATTGTCATATAGTAGTGTATATCACCAATGAAATCATATAACTTATGCATACATATATAAGGATCATATGCAAAGACATGTAAATCATTTACATTTTATCAAGGACCTAAAACACATAATTAAATAACTCAGGTACATGTATTAAACTTTATATGCATTTCTATATACCATACTCTTATTGTCATTTAATAGTCCTAAACATGCATTAGATAGTTCACGAAAAGTTTCGATGTAATACGGGTTCAATTCGGGTAGAAAAATGCGTAAACTAGTCAAGGCCGAAGGGGTCACGGTGGTAATGAATTGGTTGTGACCGTGAGGTCTAAGAATGAGTATTCTGCCCAACATTTTCATATTTCACGGTGGTAATGAAATGGGTTGCCACCGTGACCTACCAAAAGTTTGCAAAACAGAAGCCAGAATTCAGGACTGCTTCACAACTCCTTTTTGTTCAGCCTAAACAGACATCTAAAAGACATTTTTAGGAAAAACTTCCTCTTGACATTTGTTCCATAGGACGTTAAGTTTACAATGGGACAAATTTCAGGTCATTTGGACTTTTAGAACTCCAGATATAAACTAAAAACCACACATTGTTTTGGTGAACCTGCCAGAACAGGTTCACCTAAGTTTTGACAACTTTTGGGTTACCTATAGTAAGAATTAGCTCAAGTATCCTCCAAGAAATTTTTAGCTACGGATTGTAGGTTTCAGATGCAATTTGAATCAACCAAATTGAAGTCCTATAACTCCACTTATGACCAAAACATCACACTGAGGTCAGGTGAAAAATAAGCAGAACTTGTCAAAATCACCACAATTACTTGGTAACTCATCTAACATCATCAACACACATTCAAATGATCAAATTATATACTCATAAACATTTAGATACATATATTATAAGAGCACAACAAGCAATCAAACTAAACACAATTAAAATCGCACACAATCCCAAACAATTACATGCATAAACTCATATCAAAACACTCAAATTTATGGAAAATTAAATGCCAATACACATACATGGTCCAAGGGAAATTAGGTTTATTCAAATAGTATATTAGGTTTAATGCTTTAATCATAAATTATAAACGTGTTATATAATTCTCGTCATGAGTATTTATTCATTTAGCAAATTATGCTTTTAGCTTAATTAATGGTTAATCGTCATATTAATTAATTCTTTATTATAAGAATTTATTCAATTCACGGTAATTTCATTACATATCCTCATTACCTAATTATAAAATAAGCAACATTAAATTTTTCGGGCGTTTCTAAACACTTTGGGGCTAATTTGAAGATGTAGAACCAACTCTAGGATGAATTGATGAAGAAGGAGAAATTATACTAAAGCACAGCTGTGCCCACCAACTAACTTGTCATTCTGATTACTGAAACACAGCTGTGTTCTACAAAAAACACAGTCGTGCTTTCCAACCAGTCATCAACACTATCAGACTTAAGAGCACAGCACAGGTCAGAATTCAGGTACTTAGTCTACTTGCATCTTTGAACTAATAAATGACATTTTTAGACCAAATGGTCTTCATAACAATTAATCCTCAAGATGTTATATTTCTAGTGACAAAATTTGAGATAATTTGGATATGAAAGCGGGGAGATATACTCAAATCTCTCTACCCTGCTCCACAGATACACCTGACAAATTTCGCTACTGTAATGGGCACTTTTGAAATAGTTAGAGTCCGAATTAAATTATGTTTTCTTCTAAAAACTTTTAGCCACAGATGTTGTGGTTCTAACCCAACTGGAATCATGTATTTTAAAGTTGTAAAATTCGACTTATGCTAAAAACAATGACCAATGGTCAATCAGACCCACCTAGGCAGATTTACTCTTTGGGATTCAACGAGCTTCAAACCAACTCATTTAACACAATCACTTCACCAAATTTAATTCAAACCAACCTAACACATAAACTAACACTTGAAAATATTCAATCCATCAATTAAGAATCATTAACACACAAATTAACTCAAAAATTCCCAAACCTGAAAATAGGGATCCAAAAATCACTCTTTAACCTTCAATCTTCAATCATTTCCTTGCCCTTAAGCTTTCTCTTAACACCCAAAGCTTTGCGCAAACAAAACCCACCAAGAACACACAAACAACAAACCCTAGAATAAATCTAAACCCAGAAAAATACAAACAAGAAAACGAATAAATGGAAGAACAAGCTGAATAATGCAACAACTTACCAAAATAATGTAAGGAGATGATTAATTTGCACTAACAAAGACTTGGATTTACACTAGGATTCTTAGGACAAGGGAAAGGAAGAAGAAGGAGATGAGGAAGAGGAGGACTACGGGAAAATGAAGAGCAAAAATTTTGCTCTTTCCCTTCTTTTATTTTTTTTCTTTTTTTTTCTTTTCCTAACCCTAACACTTGTCATTTTCTTATTGGTGGAAACCAATTACTCACACCCAACAACAATGCAATATACACACAAAATGCACTCCCAATCTAAAACACCCTACTATGGTATGCTCATATACACACAATGCTAACTCAGTCACTTATATCCTACTATCATGTGAGCACCACACCCAAATGCAACCCAACTAATTCACACCCTAATAGCATACATGCATCCACATGCTAATAAAACCCACTTAAATCCTTGCAACTTCCAATATACTCCCTAAGACAATTATTTCCTCACTTGAACTTTATTTAACTTTTCAATTAGGTCCTTAATACTCCAATTCTACATGCACCGATTACCAATTACTTCCAATCCACTAACCAAAATTACCGAAATACCCCTCACTTATCCGACATGGCATACACATTCCTACTAGGCCCAATTTTGGGTGTGACAAAACACACACAAGCACCTCTTACAAATTATCTTCAAGGCACCATACATACAAACCACACTATAAAACCTCTTAACCCACTTATATCCTACTTCCATACACAACTAGCACACTCTAACATTTCCCTCACTTAACTTAATTAATAATTACCTTGCAATTAAATCCTAATTATCCAAAATCTTCATTCATAATTTACCGAAATACCCTTCACATATCTGACTTAACGTGCCGATTCCGACCAGGCCTGATTTGTGGTGTGACACATGTTTATTCTTTTGAGTTATTTTCTGGCCATTTGGAATTGGAGTTTTAAACGATGGTGGTCATGCCAATCTGAGGATTTCTATTCGGGTTCTTTCTTTACCCTTGCCTTTTATTCATATTATTATTAAGATTATTTCAATGTCGTTAAAGTGAAAAGGGCCAAATAATTTTTAGTAATTAATTTGGGGTTTTCTCAAAAGCTGTGGACCAATGTCCTGTTTTTAACCAACAAAATTGACACTTCTTAAAAATTAGTTTGTAATAAATATGCATGGCAGGACCAATGTCATCACTCCAATGAATATCCCGATTTCTGTATGATCTATATATTGTTTTTATAATGGGGGTTATATTTCGCCCCTAGTTTTATTGTAATTTGATTTACGGAAGTTCATCTTGTTAGTGCTTAATTTATCGCTTTTGACGTGAATGATTGTGCCTTAATTAAATGCATCGTGTTGAAAGTTGGTGAAATAATGAATTCAAAACTTAATCATAATATTGATCAAGGTACAAATAAATGAGAACTCCGGAACTCACTCTGGTCTTTGGGGCTCAATGAGGCGAGAGGTCTAGGACTTCCAAGACACCTCTTAAGTCTCACCAAACGACTTAAATTTACAATCCTAGGCTCTAGGGGGTAGAGGCTGAGACCTCCAAGATCTCTCTGGCTTGCCCAAGATGGATATGTATGAGCCGTCTTAGGCTCGCTGAGGCTAGACGATCCTTCTCAATGTTCTATTGGGTGGCGACTCCAAGAAACCTCATTGTTGCCCAAAATAGACGCACTTGTAAATACCTTATAAGTTTTATGAACCTTTCCTGATCGCCCTAAAGCGAGCCCTCGGGAGGCCACGAGGTTCGGCGCGCGTCACATGACCATCTTTGGGTCAGTGTGAATTCATGTTCCTGTGTTACAAAGGATTTGATCAATTCATTGCGAGTTGGTTTGTTTGTTATCTTTTAAACAATTTTTGTAATATTATTATCTTGTTTTTTTTTGTTTTTCATTCACCGTATTATCAAACGCTTGGAAAGTGTAGGTAAGATGTTAATATTGTCAGAATATACAACATGAAATATAGATTTAATAGACTATAAGTATAAGTTATTCAAAATGTAAACATAGATGTTCCATTAAATGACAGCATATTTTGTAAAAAAAATAAACAAGTAAAACAAAACGCAATGTGAATGGGCTCCCTGAATAGTCTAAAGTAGTCCGAGGGCTCATCCGGGTCATCCTCATAATCTGATACATGCACTGGCTGGCTCCGTGATGTGGATGCCAATGGCTGGGCCCTAGATGTGGAGGGTCGGCTAGGCGATGCTGGCGCTGGGGGTCTGAACTTAGCCTAAACATGAGGAGGGGCTGCGACTAGTGCAGCCGCGAACCGTGCTCTCGCAGGGTCCGCCTGCTGGAACTATACCTGTGCACATCCATCCAGGAAAGGCTGGGCGCATACTCCCATGAACTCCAAGGTGTCTCGGACTACTCCTCCCAGCTCCTAGAATCTCCGAGACATCATCAGTGTCTGGTCCGGGGCCGCACTCCTGATGCCATCGAGTCTAGACTTTGCCTGCTCTCTGAATTCCTTGATAGACTGAATGATAGGTGGGATGGCACCCTCCAACACTCTTACTCTGAATCCGAGGGAACTAACGGACTCGTCCACCATCTGGACAGTCGTATCCACCCTGCTGGCTACAGCACTATGGGAAGCTGTCAAACCCCATCGTAACTCCTCAATGATCCTAGCTTGGTCCTTGATGATTCTCTCCTACTGGGCCAACCTCTCTAATATAGCCCGATCATGCTCCTCGTACTACCTAATCCGCTCAAGGAGGGCCTTGTCTCTCTCCTCCTGCTGCCCCATCCGCTCAAGGAAGACCCTGTCCCTCTCCTCCTACCTACGCTCCATGGCGGTAAGTATAGAGGTCATGGCAGCCATCAGATCTGGCTGGGCTGGTTGTGGTGCCAGTGCTGGTGCTAGCTCTGCCGGATAGTCTGGAGGTGGTACGGTGGAGGTAGATGCCCCCGGGTGCCCTGCTCGGCTGTAAGGGTGAAACCTAACTGTGTCCCGAGGCATCAACCTCTGTACTCGTGTTGGAGACGGAGGAGGGCTCTGTACCCTCTGTGCTGGGGGAGTGGCAAATAACTCATCCATGGTGAACTCGATCCCCATGTCGACAGGAGTCTGCGGTTGTCCCTCCTCTAATGGCGGCTGCTGTGGAGGCGGTCCCCCCTAAAACCCATGCTACTGGGGAGGCTGGCCCTCCTGAAACTCAGGCTATTGGGGAGGCTAGCCCTCCTAAAACTCGGGCTACTGGGGAGGCTGGCCCTCCTGAAACTCAGGCTGCTGGGGTGGCTGCTCCTCCATCTGGGGCTCCCCTGCTGGCTAAAGTGAAGGGAGGCCTAGAGCATTTCTAGTCTTATGGATCGTGCGCAGTTTATAATCCTCAGCCTAACCCGGTAGCTGAACTATCATCCCTATGGTGAGAGCTGACGACACATCTACATATATACTCTCCTCCAGTGCGGGTCCGAGATGGTCTGGATGAGCTCCTAGCTCCAGCAATAATCTAGTAATTACTCCTCCCACATATACTATAGGGGCTGCCCCCCTAGACACTCTGACCAAATTGGCCACGATCTCATAGCTAATGTTGAGCCGACGCCCTGTAACCATGGCCCACAGAATCCAGATATCTACGGTATTAAGTGAGCTCGGGTTACCAGCCCGTCCCAGGTAGGAGCTGGAGATAACCCTATGAATGTACCGGAGGGCCTACGAAGAGAGCACCATACTCTTTGCCATATCATGGTCATATGGCACTCCCGGCAGAGCTATGACCTCCCAATGCTAGCGCCTAACCGCCCTCTGAGGCACTATGACATCGTCTCCGAACGGTAATCCCATAGCATATGTGAACCGCTTGTGAGTGATGCTATAGTGATATCCATCGACCCAGAACTGAATGACCCCCTCCTCTGTGTCTGATCTTTGGAACCCCCCATAATGGAAAGTAGTGAGAAATTCTCGGATAATCCCCGGGTTAGTGTGGAAGGCAGGCCACAAAAAATCTGTCCATCCTATGGCCGCTATTAGTGCCTCTACCTCCTCCAACATACCTGTGGAATGTAGGAAGGGTGTGGACATAAAACGGTTGGCCCGGAACTGAACTCGAGCCAGTAGCCTGAACCTTTCCCTCGCCTCATCGCTCATCCAGATAGGAGGCTCGGGCTCTAGCTGACCATGCGGAACCTGATGTCTAGGAGGTATCCTGAAAAGAAAAAGTAAGAAATTAATTTGGCATCACACGGTAAATAACGGCTAAGCAAAAGATTATGACTTTGTAAATTTCGGTGGAATCCCGGGCCAAAATACAATAATTTCAGCAGCGTTCTCATAGGGGTATATTTATACAAAATATAAAAAAATTTGGGCGGCATCTCAGCAAGGGTGTGCCCCATTAAAAAATTTGGGCAACATCCCGGCAAGGATGTGCCTAACCAGAAAAATTTACAAATATTTGGGCAACATCGCGCCAAGGATGTGCCCAACCTCCTGCACAAAAAAACAAAAAAAAGGACAGGCCTCAGGCCCCAAGCAACATTTCAATTTATTCATGTCTTGTCGAGTTCGGGATTGGTCTTAGAACTAAGTCCAACAGCGGTAACTCCAAGTTTTCTATGGATAACTTTCATGCTCTTGTCATTTTGTTCTTTTCATTTTCATCATTCATTTTTTTTTGTATTGTCCTTTTATGCATATTCACATCATGTCCCACATATAGTTCAAAGAAATTGAGTAGGAAAAAAGGCAGAAATTAACATTATATTTTTCCAAATTATGCCAACATGCATTTCTCATGAAAAATATTAAAATTAAACAGAAAGAAGAGTAGAAAAATGAATAACTGACCTGTATGTCAACGAGATTGTGCTGAAAATAAATTTGACTAAAGTGTGTAAAAAGTGTGTCTAAATGTTCGGGACAGTGCGGGGGTCGCTTTGGCCAAAATGGCGCGCGAAACGGGTGAAAAATGAGGAAGATATGGACAAAAAAGGGTTTTGGGGCGTCGGTTGGTAAGGGAGAAGAAAAAGGAAGAAGAAAAGAACTGATGGGCGTCGGTCACTCGCGCCTTATATAGACTTTAGTGACCGACGGGCACCCCATCTGTCGCTCTGGATTTCGAATTTTATTGCTAAATTAACTCCATAATTAATGCTAATTAATCTAATTAATTACTCCATTAAATTTTTTTGTTTTTTTACTTCCGCACTTAGACTTGCCTGCAAAATTTTGAAAGCAATAGATATATGCAAAGATTATTTTATGTGCGTGTCATGCATGCATGCAGGGAATATTCTGCCCATTGGTCAATCAGGTTGACCGACGGGCACCCCATCGGTCGTCCCTTCTTCTTAAATTGTCCTTTTTCTTCCTTGGGTTTCGTGTCCTTTCATCTTTTGAGCCTAAATCCAAGCCTTTTCTCAGGTTCCCCCCCCCCCCCCCCCTTTTCCTTGCTTATTTCCTTGGCCAAACTTAATTTTCCAACCATGGGACTTGAGAAATGTCTTTTGCCACTGCTGTCAGGATGTACTGAATTCTGGATAATCAACAAACTTGGGAAAATTCTACCCTGGCTCCACTTTTCGTTCTGAAATTTCTAAGAAGGATTAAGATAGACTACAATCTTCTTTTGGCTGTGGTTCGCTTCTGGGACCCGCGATTACATGTCTTCAGGTTCACCTACTAGGAGCTGTACCCGCTACCTGAAGAGCTTGCTGCTATTGTTGGGACCTGGTATCCACCCAGCACCCTGCCTTGCATTCCCTGCTGTGGTCTGGTTCAGGCTTGAGATGTAGCACTAGCCTTAAGCATTGCCCCTTCTGACACTGCCCGTCTAGTCCCACAGGGACCCACATTTGCCCTAGAACCACTGATTGAGGCACTGGATGAGTTCCCCGATGCTCCTCCATACCGCATGGGTGTCATCTTTCTTTTCTGTCTGATGAAGTATCTGATTGTGAGCTCAGAGGATCTGATCGGCGACTCTCACTTGTTTGGGATTCTGGATGATTTTCAATGCGGATTGACCCTCTTTCCATTGATCCTCGCTGAGACTATCATAGGTCTTGATTCTATCCGTGCTGGGCCCTCTACTACTTTCTCTAGGAGCCCCTTATTACTCCAGGTAAGTCATTTTTTTCAGAGGTAGTGTGTTCCTGGTGAATTTTCACACTAGCTCTTCTTAGCGGGAAGTACATCCTTTTCCGATTTTCACACAACCCTAAGCCTTACTTTTGCCTGAAGTGAACCCAATTCACTCCAACGGCTTTTATTTCTATTTGCTTTTTTATTTTATTTTCTTTTTCTCTTATTTTTTTCTTGTTTCCCTTTTTAGATATGGCTGCAAGAGAAGTTGAAGCTGCTGTTAGAACCACCTCCCAGGGTCATTAGTCAATATTCTCTGAGGCATTTTCTTCCTTGCCAGTGACTGTACTCATTTGCGACCCTTGACGAGGGCACTACCAGATTTAGCTAGGTAACAGACGAGGACATTAGCTTCATGAGCGCTTGGCTCCCCCTATCTACTGCGATAGTTGACGGCTCCTCAGGATGTGTTCCCTTATGTGGGCTACGTGAGTGTAGACACCGGGTCCCGAATAGCCTCGATCAGGATTACCCGATGATGAAATTTAGCTATGCCGGCTTATAGGTAAAAAGATTGGAGTTCGGAAGTGATTTTTCCTTGTCTTTTCGATGAGCAAAAGTGTATTTTAAAAATATTTTTAAAATATTTTTTTAAATTATTTTGGAGAAGAAAAAGTGTATTTTAGATTAGTGGAATTTTTTAAAAAAAAAAAAACAAAAGAGGGGTTGAAAAATGGTGATAAAAATCGAGGGAAAAAATCGCGACGGAAAGGCGACGGATCCTGGGCGTCGCTAATGTGCGTGCACGGAGCACGCCCACTCCAACGCCTTGGGCGTCGCTCGCTCCGCACGAGCGATGCCTAGGCCGTCGCTCGTTCCACGGACGGCGACGTGCACGGAATGTGCACGGAACATCCGCGCATCAGCGCGCGGAAACGTGCGCGAGGCGCACGTTTGACGCCGATTTTCGGCAGTTATGCCCCATTTTCGCCCATTTTCGACCCCCACTCATTTTTTAACGTTTTTTAACGGTTTTTGGGTGGTTTTTGGGGGAGGTTTGATGGTTAAAACAGTAGAAAAAATTTAAACTTGAGGGAGGACGAACTAAGAACATTTTGGAGAGAAAAAACTGAATTTTGGAGCTTTTGAGTTGAGAAAAAAAAATCCATCTTACACACTTGTTTCCAAGAGTTTTTCTTCAAGTTTTCAAGCTATTTTCTAAGCATTTTCACAAGAGAAGACAAGGAATTCCACACTTCTACCTTCAATTCTTTAAAACTGAATTTGAGGGTAATTATTCTTGGTTTTACTCATTAATTCTCTTGTTAATTTCATTTATTTTGGCTTCCAATTAACATATTAAACATGTAAATTCTTTTAGTCTCCATATTTTTCTTCTTCTTTTATCTTCAATTACTTATTTAACAAGTTAATTATTTCAAATTTATCATATCATTTTCATGTCAAGGTGTTTATTTTTATGTCATTATGCATGTTCAATTTAGGTTATTAACGTTCTTTACATCCACTGATGTTTATTATGGCTATTATTGTTATAAATGCTACCTTTATTATTATAATTTATATTACACTCATTTATTGATGTCATTAGGTATTAGTATCATTATTACCATTAATGTCATTGTTCATATTTTGCATGTATGTTAAATTTCAAATTTATTTTCGTATGCCTTTTATGTTAGATATTACTCTAGGCTTTATTATGCATGTTAACTTTTATTATTCCTATGTTATGTTTTCACGCACATCTTAGGAGTATTAAAATTGATTGTCACTAATCTTTCATGCATGTTAATCACCATTATTAATAAATTGCATTTGCCATGATGTTATCTCACTTTATGCTTGTTAAATTACATCATTATTATTTCTTATGCATGTTATAGTATCTTAGGCATGTTATATGGTCATTATACATATTATCCTTTATGTCATCTCATCTCTTTGGGTTAATTTCTAACATGAATCTCTTCTATTTTATTTTTGGTTGCAAATCATTGTTTTATTCTCATTTGAGCACCAATGCACGAGAAGGAGGATATGCGGTCTTTGGTATTTTCACTGCACATTTTCAATTCTCATTTTATTTATATTTCCTTGTATATATTCGTTGAATAAAATGAGTTTTTATGCATGCATGAATAAAAACCACACAAATATTTCTAATAAATTAATTTGGATTTTTCATAATAAATGGGACCAATGTCCTAATTTTCATCCCAAATAAATCATCACATCCAAAATGTTTTCTTTAATTGTGCATGCGGGGACCAAAGTCCTCATAATTAATAAATTCCCCGGTTTTATGTATGTTTGCACTTTTAAATGGGAGTTGTATTCCGCTCCTGGTATTATTGTAATTTATCTTTGATGTTATTTTTGATATGTTTATCTTATCGCTTTCAATGTGAATATTTGTGCTTTTAAATTAAAATTGCATCGTGTGGAGAGAGAGCGAGTTAATAAACTCAAAACCAAATTATAAAATTAATCAAGGTAGAAATAGATGCGAAGTCCCGAACCCATTCTCTGGTCTTTGGGCTCAAAGAGGCTAGAGGTTTACCCTCCAAGACACCTCTTGTGTCACGAGACTTAGACATTAATCCTAGGCTCCTTTGGGCGAGAGGTTTAACCTCCAAGACCCCTTTGGCTTGCCCAAAATGGATAAAAGCGTTGTCTTTGGACTTAAGGAGGCGAGAGGTTTACCCTCCAAGACCTTTCTTATGCTCTATGACCTAACAAATCCTAGGCTCCTTTGGGCGAGAGGTTTACCCTCCAAGACCCCTTCGGCTTGCCCAAAATGGATGAAAGCGCTGTCTTAGGCTCTCCGAGGCGAGAGAAACTTTCCCAATGTTTTATTGGGTGGCGACTCCATGAAACCTCCTTGTTACCCAAAATAGACGCACTTGTAATTCGTTACAAGTTGTCAACGGACCTCAAATGCCCGATCGCCCTCAAGCGGGCGGTCAAGGGGCACCCACGCGGGTCCTGCGAGCGTCACAGTGGTGACTCCACTGGGGACGATATGGTTCGAGATTTTGATTTGAAAATACCTCGTTTAACATTTATGATTAAAATTCAATCCATAAATTTGCTTTCTCTCAAATTTGCATTCGCATCTCATTATAGCCATAGAATATGCTAGTTTGGTCCCTCTTTTAACCCCGGTGCGTTTCTGAAGCACGACCCTATTTTCACTCAATTTAGGGAAGTGTTAAGGATAATCACCAGCCCAAGTCTCGTACCATTATGGTATATTAAAATGATGACCCGATCGGTTGTTATGCTCGTGATGAGCTAGACCTGTCGGCAGTGATCATGCCCTAAAGAAACATCTCCCATGACTAAAGCTCATGTAATGGCAATAGATACTTCCACTAGGTGAAATGTACCGTAATACTATGCTTGCTATATGGGCCATCATATATTAGACAAAATCAATTTAATTAAATGGTCTTCATCAAAGGCTTTCATGCCCTGGTGGGCCCATCCTAGTTAAATTGAATTGTTCAAATACATAAAGGCCAAACACCCATACGTATGTACATTAGATAGGAGCTGTTATGCTGGCGGTTTTTCACCGCGCACCATACGTGTCCATTGGGTTCCACGTTAATCCATGGATCAAGCCCACCTAGGAAAGAGACCGCACTACCACGTGTGTGGAAGATATAAGGTTGGAAGGATCTATCTGCTTGAGCATGCATTGCATTTTAATCATGCATCATCTTAACAATTTTTGCATTTCAGCCATCATAGATTCTCCTGGGTGGTCTAGAGGTCCCGACTGATGGTTAAGAAGGACGCTGCTTTTAGGGTTAACAGAGTTAGTGTCGGATCAGAGTTCAGATTCAATCTCAGAAAATAGTGTGGGGTTTTCTTCCAAATCATCAACAGAAGTAAGCATGGCTAATCCATCAAATGAGTCTGATGCAACCCGGGCAATAATCGCTAAGGAGGTAGGAAAGAGAATGGACGAATTTGAAGCCCGAATGATTGCAATGATGGGCAATCTTGCTGCCACAATAACTGGGCAGTAAGCTGCTGCTGCCCCTATCCGAGTACCAGCTAAACAAGAGGTTGTTAGAGAAGAACATCCTGCTGCAATTAACCAACCAGTGGTTGACCCACCTATTGTTGAGCAAAGAGTACCTGCACCTATTGACCGCAGAGAGGGCCCCAGGTCTGAAGCTGAGTTTGGGGGAGATGAGTTAGAGGAGCGTACCATAGCTAAAGAGAAGTCGCCAAAAATGGATGAGGCAATGTGGAGGAAAATGGAAGAGAGATTTGAGGCCATGGTAAGGATGATGACTGTGGGAAAAGGAATGAACCCGGAAGACAGAAAGCTGGATGGGGATGACCTAATTCCCCAGAATTTTAAGATGCCGGACATTCCCAAATTTGATGGCACCTCTGACCCTGCCGCACACATCAAGCAATACTCGCTGGTCATGAAGGGAACGACTTTAACAAGAAAGCAAAAGATAGAGTTTTTCTGCTTGAGTCTCACAGGAGCTGCTATTGATTGGTACCATGGGCTTGAGAGGAGGTCCAAGGAGGATTGGGACTTGCTAACCGAAGAGTTCTTTAAGCAGTACGATTGCAGTACCCGGATGGAGGTCACTTTGAAAGATCTCGAGTTGCTACAACAGAAGGTTGGGGAGTCCTTCCACGAGTACCTTACTCGGTGGAGAAACCGGGTTATGGAGATAAAATGCAAAACCGGATACTTCTGATCAGATCTGGCTATTCATTCGAAATGCCAGCCCTTACTTGAGAGATGGACTGAAAATGAAGGGACTCAAGGATTGGGAGTCCTTGAAGGACATTACCATAGAAGCAGAAGGAGAATATTTAGCCAAGAGGGCAAACAGCGAGTCCTATGCCAGGAAGGGATACAATAATCAGGGGACAGCCAAGCCAGCAAGTTCAAGTAGTGGTAACAGAGGTGGAAAGAAAGCTGAGGTGTCTGTAACAGGCGTAAGTCATAGATATTTCTCGAACTTGGGTAGGCCTTTATCATGGGTGCTGAAAGGCCAGTAAAAGAAGGAAAACTGCGACCCCTATCAGCTAGGCCGGCCAAGACCCAGAGACAACCAGGGCACAAGGAGAATGAGTACTGCGCATTTCACCAACATACCGGCCATTTTACGGATGATTGTATAACGCTAAGGCATCGGGTCCAAGATCTAATTGACAACAAGAAGATCACCGATCCTGAGAAGAGAGAAAGTAAGAAGAAGTCCATTTATAATGCAGTGCCACCTCTAGTTTTTATGATTGGATTGAGCCTATCAGAGTGGTACGTGATGCAAGATCTATATGGAAATGAGTATGTCGCTATTACTCGCCCTGCAGTGGATGGAGAAGGGGTTTTCGTGGCGACAATAGACTGTTGGTCCACTAGTGAGAGTGGAGATGATGAAGATGAGAAAAATGGAGAGTTTACGGATCCGTGGGATTTAGAGGAAGAAGAAAGAGTAGAAGCAGTAACAAGAAGTGGGAGGGTCATTCCAGAAGTTGAGAAGCAGTAAGACCCAGCACAAGCAATTACAGAGAAGGAGACGGAAGAAAATTCAATAGTGAAGCAACTAAAAAAGACCACGGCTCAGATATCTATTTGGGACCTCTTGAGACAGTCCCCCTCTCACCGACAGAAGTTAGTTGAAGCATTGAGTGTATCCACCGTAGGAACTACAATCTCTCCTTCTGAGCTTTTAGACCTTATTAAGGGGGGATCCGGGGAGAAGTTGGTTTTTTCTGATGCAGACCTACCAACAGAGGGTCGCAACCACAACCGACCTTTATACCTCAAGGCACAGATCAATGGTAAACACACCGCTTGCGTCATGGTTGATGATGGGTCGTTAATAAATGTTTGCCCTTTGGTGGCGCTTCAGTCCTTAAGGATGGATGAGAGTATGTTAAGCAAATCTGACCTGACCATCACTGCCTATGATAATTCTAGGAGGCAAGCATTGGGAACTTTCAAAGCTGTTGTAAAGATAGGGCCCATTGAGACAGAAATGGATTTTGTGGTCTTGCCGATTCCAGCAAACTTCTCAGCTCTGCTTGGAAGACCGTGGTTCCATAAGTTAGGGGGAGTGCCGTCCAGCTTACACCAGATAATTATAGTACCTCGTGAAGGAGAGGTAGTGACCATTAAAGCAACAAGAGAGAACCAAGTGTCTGCCTTGGAGATCTCTAATCAGCCATTCAGTGGCTTTCATGTATCAGTGATCGGAGAAGAGCAAAGCTTAGAATGTAGCCCTCAAGTGGTGAACATGCTAAAGAAGATGCACTTCCTCCCAGGGGCTGGTTTGGGAAAAGAGTCACAAGGGCGGCAGGATGCTATCACTACACATGGTCAGAAGAATCGAAAAGGGTTGGGCTACAAAGGAGAGTATAGTAAGAAGAAAGTGTCAGAGAAGATTCCCCATATTTCGGAGAGCTTTGTGCCATCATCATCGATTTGTGCTTACACCGGAGAAGAAGAGCCGCAATGGGTGGACGGGAAGATCATCCCGGGATTTAAAATTTTCAACGATGTCTTTGATTGGGAGATCGGAGTTGTTAAAGCTGTAGAGAACTTTTGGGACGAGGAGATTATAACGCAATGCAGCATCTGGGACAGGGATGAGCCCGAAGAGATCGTCACTGATAAGATGTTAGCCACTAAGCTCAAAGGGAAGGAGAAGATAGTGGAACCAGAGCCGAAGATTGAAGATCTCAAGATTTCATCAAATCAAGAAGCCAAAGCACAGTCAGCTACAACATCGGCGTTGACTGAAGTGGATAGTCATTTAGATTCTCTTTTTATGCCAGAACTCTTTGAGAACAATGTTAATGTTTCTAGTTATGTTAATGAGATGAATAACTTTGCTTACTTGTGTGATGTTTCTGATGATTTCATTTCGCATGATCATAAGCATGATGCATTCATTTTTGATATTAATTCAACTGGCACAACTGCATTTAATCTCGGAACTTTGGAAAATCCAAAGGAAATTTTGCTAGCATCAGACATAACTACTGAAGAGGGAATAAAATTTGAGAGAATATTAAAAAAATATGAAAAAGTCTTTGCCTGGACCTATGAGGATATGCCAGGAATAGATCGAGATGTTGCCGAACACGCCATCCCAACTTACCCAGAGTTTAAACTAGACAAGCAAAAACTCCGGAGACTTAGGTCAGAATGGGCACAGAAAGTGAAAGAGGAGATCCATAAGCAGATTGAGGCTAAGTTCCTGATAGAGGTTCAATACCCAACATGGTTAGCTAACGTGGTTCCTGTAGCTAAGAAAGACGGTAAGGTTCGAGTATGCGTTGACTATCGAGACCTGAACAAAGCTTGCCCTAAGGATGATTTCCAACTACCTCATATTGATGTGCTAGTAGATAGTGCTGCTGCTTGTATGATGTACAGCTTTGTGGATGGGTACGCAGGGTACAATCAAATCCTTAACAAAATAATGGATCGGATTAAGACAGCCTTCATCACCGAGTGGGGGACATATGCCTATCGAGTTATGCCCTTTGGGTTGAAAAATGCAGGAGCAACTTATCAGAGGATGGCCACCAAGGTTCTAAATGAATTAATCCATAAAGAAGTAGAGGTGCATGTCGACGACATGATGATTAAGTCGGCTACTAGAGAAGGTCACTTTGAGGCTTTAGAAAAGTTCTTTCAAAGGATCAGCAAGTATGATCTGTGCCTCAACCCCAAGAAATGCATTTTTGGAGTTACATCAGGAAAGTTACTAGGCCATATAGTAAGCCAGAGGGGAATTGAGGTAGATCCCGATAAAGTCAAAGCCATAAGAGAGATGCCGGTGCCCAAGAAGGAGAAGGACGTCAGAAGTTTCCTAGGAAAGCTTCAATATATCAGTCGGTTTATTGCCAAGCTAGCTTCAGTATGTGAGCCTATTTTCAAGCTTCTTAGGAAGAATCAGCCGGGGGTATGGAACGATGACTGTCAATTGGCCTTTAACACCATTAAGGGGTATTTGTTAAATCCTCTGGTGTTAAGACCACCACGCCGTGCCAAACCACTAATCCTATACCTAGCTGTGGAAGATAACTCAGTGGGTGCTATGATATCTCAGGAAGATGATTTTGGTGTAGAGTTTGCCGTTTACTATCTTAGCAAGAAATTCATGCCTTACGAAGCCAAATATGTAGAGGTGGAAAAGATTTGTTTAGCAGTTATCTGGACTTCTAAGAAGTTGCGACACTACTTTCATTCCTTCAAGGTACAAACGGTTGCCAAACATAATCCGCTCAGATACCTCCAAGAAGCACCCTCTCTACTAGGGAAGATGGGAAGATAGTTACTGCTGTTGTAGGAATTTGACATTGAGTACATAACCAGGAAAACCAGTAAGGGAAGAGCCATAGCGGAGTTCTTAGCCGAGCATCCTATTGAGGGAGATCAGTTTGAATACAACTTCCTAGATGAAGATATCACGGCCATAGCAATGCAAGGGTGGCAATTATTCTTTGATGGAGCAGTCAATAATAAGGGAGCAGGCGTAGGAGTTATTCTTACGACCCCAGATGGTGAAAGGCTACCATTGGCTAAGAAGCTGAGGTATAAGGCTACCAATAATAAAGCAGAATATGAAGCTTGCATCTTTGGATTGGAAGCATTACTCGCTCTGGGGGCAAAGACCGCAGAAGTATTCGGAGATTCTTCCTTGGTAATTCATCAGATCAGAAGGGAGTGATCAGTCAAGGAAGAAAGGTTGTTACCTTATGTAAAGCACTTAAGAACGTTGAGCAGCCAGTTTGAGATTTGCACTTTTCACTTCATCCCCAGAGACGAAAATTAGTTAGCCGATGCTCTAGCAACATTAGTTTCTATGTGGGATAACCCAACAGGAGTTGCGATGAAACCCGTACTGATTTATAGTTCGGAAAGACCTTGCTTTGAAGCTGAACAGGTGATGGACATTGAGGCCACTGATGGAAATCCATGGTATTATGACATTCAGAATTATTTAGAGAGATCAGTCTTTCCAGAGGAAGCCACTGAGAAGGACCAAAGAATGATCAGGAAGTTATCCACTCAATTCATCAGTGTTAATAGCACTTTGTACAAAAGGCAAGCTGATGGTATCCAGTTAAGATGTCTGGCAGAGAAAGAAGCTAAAAGAGTTATGGAAGAGGTTCATGCCGAGGTTTGTGGAGCTCACATGAATGGCTTAGCCTTAGAAAAGAAGATCATGCACCAAGGGTTTTATTGGCTCATAATGGATACAGATTGTGTAAAATTTGTGAAGCAATGCCAGTTATGCCAACAGTACGCGAATTTGAGGTATGTGCCAGTTTCAGAGTTACATAACTTAACATCTCCATGGCCATTTGCAGCGTGGGGAATAGACATCATAGGCAAAATCCATCCTACGGCTTCTAATGGGCATAGATTCATCATAGTTGCCATTGATTACTTCACTAAGTGGGTTGAGGCTGAATCTTTCAAGAAGGTTGATGCAAGGGATATGGCTAAGTTCATTGAGCGGAATTTGATATGCAGATATGGTCTCCCACATCACATTGTGTCTGATAATGGGGTGCAATTCCTGGCAGAGACTAAACAAATGCTCCAGAAATATGGGATCCAACATCATAATTCTTCTCCTTACCGTCCTCAAGCAAACGGTGCAGTTGAAGCGGTGAATAAGAATGTGAAGAGAATTTTGGCCAAGATGGTTCAAAACAACAAGGATTGGGCAGAAAAGCTACCCTTCGCACTTTGGGGTTATAGAACAACAGTCAGAACCACTACGGGGGCAACACCATTTTCTCTGGTATATGGAACTGAAGCAGTCCTGCCGGTTGAAATTGAGCTGAAATCATTGAGGGTAGTCATGGAAGCTGAGATTCCTGAAGCAGAATGGGCACAACAACGTTTGTCACAGCTAAATCTGTTGGATGAAGACAGGTTACGAGCCTATTACCACAACCAAGTTTATCAAAAGAGGATGGCTCGGTCATTTTACAAGAAAGTACGAAAGCATCCGTTGAAGGAGGGGGATTTGGTCTTTAAGATGATGAGACCGGGAGTTCCAGACATACGAGGAAAATTCAAACCAACCTGGGAAGGTCCGTTCATTTTGAAAAAGTTGCTAACAAAAGGAGCAGCAATTTTAGCAGACAATGATGGGAATGAGTTCAAGGACCCGGTCAATGTCGATAGACTTAAAAATTTTCATGGCTAAAGACCAAAAAAATAAAAAAAGAGAATAAATGCCCCGCGGGTCGAAAACCGAAAAAAGGCGGCCTTGCTAAAATTGGGCGCCCTGTCAGGGTTAAAACCGAAAAAAGGCATCCTGGGCAAAAATTAAGGGCCAAGAGAAAATATTCAATCGAGAAAACCCGAGAGGGCCGATTGATAACAGGAGTTTGATGCTGACAAAATCCACTCCGAGATTAGGTGTAGTCATATGCTTTTGAATTCTTGTCAAATGAAAATCATGTATGATGAAATCATATAGAAATGTACACAATTTTGCAATGAATAAAAGAATATATTTTCATTGATCTTTCAGTTCTGTCTTAAAAAGAAATATACCAATTGTTCATCTAATGATTATTGCTCAGTCCTTCATTGGATATGTGCTTTTTGCTCTTAACAGAAGCTTTGATGATAACCTTATCTAAAAAAATAAAAAAAATAAAAAAATAATAAAAAAAATAAAAATATAGAAGGCCGTTAGAGATGAAAACCGTAATTGGCTCTCTAAGCAAAAGTTAGGCCAAAGGGCAGGGTGAAAACCTGGAAACAGGCAGTCTGCCCTACAAAAACAAAATATAAATATAAAATGAACAAAAGCCGCTGGATTGGGTTGGGTCCATTCCAGGCAAAAATTAGGCAAAGGGTTGTGTGAAAATCCCCTAAGGGACGCATTTCCCGCAAAGAAAAGCTAGTGTGAAAATCTACAAGGGACGCACTACCTCTAAAACAATGATGTTCAATGCCTGGAGCAATAGGGCAGCGTTACTTCAGATAATCCTATTTCAATCAGATAACACACAACACAGAACATGAAATAGAATCTCGGGTAAGTGATCATTGACCAGGGGGGCAAAGGATGTACACTGGACGTCTCTTTCAGAAAACTTATCGACGATCCTCAGGATTCAGGGGGCATGGGAGAGCAGACAAGCTACAACCTCAGCAAAACTTGGACCACTTAGGGCACAATCTATACATTTTTGCAAGTATTTGCATTCCATATCATACACACGTGATTTCTTGTATATTCCTATGGCATACAATCTTGCAGGAGAAATCGGCGGGGAACACCAACAAAAGCCGGGTGATGACACCAGTCCAAGAATCGAAAGGAGCACAGCTCAAAAATTCACAGCGGTTAGCACGATGGCAACACTACCCACAAGATGTTAGCACGACCACGGCACTACCAATTCACAGCAGTTAGAACGATGGCGGCACTACCCACAAGAGGTTAGCACGACCACGGCACTACCAATTCACAGCAGTTAGCACGATGGCGGCACTACCCACAAGAGGTTGGCACGACCACGGCACTACCAATTCACAGCAGTTAGCACGATGGCGGCACTACCCACAAGAGGTTAGCACGACCACGGCACTACCAATTCACAGCAGTTAGCACGATGGCGGCATTACCCACAAGAGGTTAGCACGACCATGGCACTACCAATTCACAGCAGTTAGCACGATGGCGGCACTACCCACAAGAGGTTAGCACGACCACGATGTCACCAGTTACAACCAAAAGACAGCCTGCCTATAACACGGCAACAACAATCATCATAACTCCATCCAACAAGAAGATCACCGCTTCAGGTACGCGTTTCTTTCATTTTCCTGAATTTTGGCTCACCTAGGCACCCACGCACTAGCCTCCCCAAAATTGGGGGCAACTGTAGACACCGGGTCCCGAGTAGCCTTGATCAGGATTACCCGATGATGAAATTTAGCTATGCCGGCTTATAGGCAAAAAGATTGGAGTTCGGAAGTGATTTTTCCTTGTCTTTTCGATGAGCAAAAGTGTATTTTAAAAATATTTTTAAAATATTTTTTTAAATTATTTTGGAGAAGAAAAAGTGTATTTTAGATTAGTGGAATTAAAAAAAAAAAAAAAAGAGGGGTTGAAAAATGTTGAAAAATGGTGATAAAAATCGAGGGAAAAAATCGCGACGGAAAGGCGACGGATCCTGGGCTTCGCTAATGTGCGTGCGCGGAGCACGCCCGCTCCGATGCCTTGGGCGTCGCTCGCTCCGCGTGAGCGACACCTAGGCTGTCGCTCGTTCTACGCACGGCGACGTGCGCGGAACGTCCGCGCATCAGCGCGCGGAAACGTGCGCGAGGCGCACGTTTGACGCCGATTTTCGGCAGTTATGCCCCATTTTCGACCCCCACTCATTTTTTAACATTTTTTAATGGTTTTTGGGGGAGTTTTGATGGTTAATGTCACACCCCAAAAGTGGCCTAATTGGAATTGGCAAGTTTAATTGGAAAATATAGATATTTTGGTAATTATTACAAGAGTAATTAAGGGCAATTGGGTAATTTACAAGAGGAAAGAGGATTAAATTGCAAGGAATTAAAAGTATTATTTGCAGATTTTTATTTTAGTGAGTAAAAAGAATTGTTAAGGACCTATTAGAAGATTTTGAGGAGCTGTTAGTAATTATGTAATTATGGGATTAAGTGAACCAGTGCATGTGTGCCAAGTGGAGATGTGAGTGTGTGCATGTGGGTGAGAGAAAAGAGATGTCTGAAAGTTTTTAGCTTCCTGGAAACTAAAAGACGTGAGGTTCACTCTCTCTTGCTCTCTCTCTCTTGCTCTCTCTCTCACATTAACCACTCCTCTCCTCTTCTTTCTCTGTTCTTTCTTTCTCTTTGCATGCGTGTTCATCCAGTGTTTGCTAGGGTTTTGAGTATTGAGGAGATTAAAAGGTATGTGGCTGAAAGTTCTTTGGGTTTCTCCTTCCTTTCTTCTTTTTCGGGATTGTCTGAGTTTTTAAGTTTATGTTCTTGGGTTAATGGAATGTGGTTTTATCTGTTTGCAAGCATTTGAAGATAAGAGAAAAGATAAAGGAAAAGGGAAGGTTGTGGATTGAAAGTTGCAGTGGACATTTTGAACTTCATTAACAGGTTTGGGAGTGTCTGTCTTTTTCTCATTTTTGGATCCTGTTTGCTGTTCTGAAGTTAATATTAATTATGTGTGTTTGTATATCAAAATACATGAGAAATGTAATGTGTATACATGATTTCTGTAGAAAAGAATAACGTTGAGTATGCCAATGAGATGATTATGCATGAGTTTGAATGTGAAATCCTGGGATGTTGACGTTCTGGTGTTGCCTCTCTTTGAATAGTAAAAATATGTTATTTGTATTAAGATTGCTGTAAGTGTGCTCTGGAGACTTGAAGGTATGTGTTTGAATAATTATTGCATGAAAAATGGTTTTGGGCAAGATGGTGTTTTGAGTTTTGATGTACTCTGTTTTCATGTCTTTCTGTTTTTACGTTTTCTGGAAATTCTGAAAATTTTGGGGAAGCAGAAGTGATTGAAGAAGATCACGTGATGTGATGGAGAATCACGCTGTGACCCTCTTCCCTAGGGAAGTCACGAGACGTGATGGAGAGTCACGACTCGTGACCATCCCCTTCCCTGCGTGTCACGAGTCACAATTGCCTATGTGACTCGTGACCTCCCCTCTCTTTTCTGGCGTCACGAGGTGTGATGGAGGGTCACGACTCGTGACTGCCCCTGTTTTTGCGTGGCACTTGCGAGAAGCCAGCGTCACGAGTCACCACTGCCTGGGTGACTCGTGACTGGCCTCCCTTCCTGCTGCCCTATTTTAAAAAGCAAAGTTTTTTTTTTAAGCTTCTGTTACATGGGTTTTTCACTACTTGACTCAAGATCAGGTTCAAATCTGTTCTATAATTTGATAATTGTTTAATTATGAGATTTTTGTACATGATTAATAATTAATGTACATGATTTAAATGTTAATAATTTACATGAACATGGATTATTTCAATGTGAGTTATATGTTCTTATTACCTCCTGTATTTGATATTTATATATTTATGTGTTTCCGAATTTGATCAATATATATGTATACATGAGTTATAAGTTCGTATTTAATGCAATTCTCGTGATATGATTATTACTTCAGTTTCTTTTTGAGTTGTGTCATTTAAGACTGAATAGTCATAGTAGTGGATAAGTAAGCGCTTACTTAGGTCAGGGTGTGTGTGCAGCTGCTATTTGATTAAACGTTATATGCGGGTCCTGTTTGGGATCCTTATTTCGACCCCGTTTGGGTCTATATGGAAATTTAATGCGAGATTTCGGTCTCTATATGAAAAATCACATGTTTGAGACTTATGTCTCTATATGCTTGGGATACTGTGTTCTATCAGTATCCAATGGACCGTATCCACTTCTAAAGTGTATTTTCAGACTAATCAGGCTATATGTTAATTTGTGTTGTATATGTTGAGATGTATTTTGACAGGATTAAAAGTATTTGATGCACATGAATTCATGCATAACTTTATGATATGCACCTTGTATCTGTGTACTTCGAATGGTGAGAATTATGTTAATCCTAAGTATGATTTGAGTAGTTAATTGCTTGTAATGTATGTTTATGCATGTCAAGTAAAGAACAGAAATATGCTTATATGTAATTTTAATGCCTTTGATTTTGAATCATAGCTTTATTGCACGTTTATGTTGCGAGGAGATTATATTATTATTTTAAATATTGTTTATGTATATTGTTCGTTTGTTTTGTTCCTCCCCACTAAGCGTTATCGCTTAGCACGAGTTATTTTCCCGTGTAAGTGGCGAGTTCGTTTTGGAGTCAGACATCTGCAGGTCGGCCACTAGAAGTCTTTTTGGATGAAGTTATTTTTGAGTCTTCCGCTGTTATTTTGTACATGGCTTGTTCATAGCAAAATGAATCTTTTGTAAAGGAACAACTATTTTTGTTATGTATTTGCTTACGAGCCCTTTTTGTAAAACAATATTGATTTGATGTATGTTAAAGGACTTGCTATTTTATGATTAAAAGTTTCTTTACATCTCATTTGGTTTTATTTACTAGTATGTATTTGGGATTCGTTTATGTGTTTGCTCGCGTGGCGCTCCGGTATCCTTCCAACGGGGGTATCGGGGTGTTACAGCTTGGTATCAGAGCCCAGGTTTGGTGGTTCTGGGTTATGTTGTGATTGTTTGAGTGTAGAGTCGAGTCTATGCATGCGAGTCAGCTTTGTGTCGCGGCCTAATGCAGATGTCTTGTGTTGTGTAGTGTTTGTATGGAGTCGGATCCAAGCGAGTATATGGGCAACATAATGGACAGTGTCAATGTGGGTCGTAGAGATAATCCGATCAGAGGAGGTAATCCGGTTGGACAAGATAGGCCTGCACAGGAACATGCACCAGCGGTAGGTCCGAATATGGGTGTTGGTTTGGATCCAGCATTAGTGCAAGGTTTGCTACAAGTAGTAGAGAGGTTGACTGCTCCAAAGGCTCCAACTGAGTTGTTAAGAAAAAGAGGAGCAGAGGATTTTCATGGGACTGCTTTGGATGAATCAGATGTGGCTGAGTTTTGGCTTAAGAGGGTAGGTAGGATTTTGCAAGAGATTAGATGTCCTACAGATCAGAGAGCTTTATGTGCAGTATCGTTGCTCCAAGGATCAGCGTATGATTGGTGGGAAATTGTGATGCGAAATCCCCAGCAACCAGCGGAGTTGACATGGGAATTCTTCAAGCAGGAATTTGAGCAAAAGTATGTGACAAAGGCATACCAAGAAGCCAAGTGGAGAGAGTTCATCAGTTTGAAAGAGCGAGGTATGACCGTGAGTGAGTATGATAAGGAATTCAACCGGTTGAGTAAGTATGTGCCCGAGCAGTTGTTGACGGATGAGTTCAGATGTAGCCACTTTCTAGAGGGACTACGTGAGGTGTCCAGAGGTCCTTTGTCTGCAATGACCGTCTTGCAACCAGTGGGGTATTATCAGCTCGTGGCAGCGGCAATGAAGTTAGAAGAATCTGAGATGGTAAAGCAAAAGATGGCACAGAAGAGGAGAGCACCGGATGGGGGAGTTGCGAGTACTAAGAAGTCTAAGGGTGATCAAGTTGAACAAGGAACTAGAGGGACAGTTCAAGTGCCTTCACAAGTAGGGAGGAGTGTAGCCCCACATGGTAGTAAGGGAAATCGAGCACCGGACTGTGAGCATTGTCATAGGTACCATTGGGGTACATGTCGCAAGATCACCGGTGCATGCTTTAAGTGTAGGAGTATGGAACATCGGTTTGCAAGTTGACCTAATCGACAAGAGGACGAGAATCAACAAGAAAGTAGAAGATCCAATGTGACTCGAAGCAACTATGATAGAAGTAGAGCTCCGCAAGCACAATCAGAGACGGTGCAACGACCTAGTGCTACGGAAGAGTATAACCGACATAGAGCATATGCTTTGATTAGAGAAGATGCGACTGATGCCGCAGGTCCTTCGGGTAAGTGTTGATATGTTAAGTTTTGTTTCGTTTCGGTTTTGATATTTGAGATGTATATGATAAGCGAGGAAATTTCGAGGACGAAATTTTCTTAAGGAGGAGAGAGTTGTCACACCCCAAAAGTGGCCTAATTGGAATTGGCAAGTTTAATTGGAAAATATGGATATTTTGGTAATTGTTACAAGAGTAATTAAGGGCAATTGGGTAATTTACAAGAGGAAAGAGGATTAAATTGCAAGGAATAAAAAGTATTATTTGCAGATTTTTATTTTAGTGAGTAAAAAGAATTGTTAAGGACCTATTAGAAGATTTTGAGGAGCTGTTAGTAATTATGTAATTATGGGATTAAGTGAACCAGTGCATGTGTGCCAAGTGGAGATGTGAGTGTGTGCATGTGGGTGAGAGAAAAGAGATGTCTGAAAGTTTTTAGCTTCCTGGAAACTAAAAGACGTGAGGTTCTCTCTCTCTTGCTCTCTCTCTCACATTAACCACTCCTCTCCTCTTCTTTCTCTGTTCTTTCTTTCTCTTTGCATGCGTGTTCATCCAGTGTTGGCTAGGGTTTTGAGTATTGAGGAGATTACAAGGTATGTGGCTGAAAGTTCTTTGGGTTTCTCCTTCCTTTCTTCTTTTTCGGGATTGTCTGAGTTTTTAAGTTTATGTTCTTGGGTTAATGGAATGTGGTTTTATCTGTTTGCAAGCATTTGAAGATAAGAGAAAAGATAAAGGAAAAGGGAAGGTTGTGGATTGAAAGTTGCAGTGGACATTTTGAACTTCATTAACAGGTTTGGGAGTGTCTGTCTTTTTCTCATTTTTGGATCCTGTTTACAGTTCTGAAGTTAATATTAATTATGTGTGTTTGTATATCAAAATGCATGAGAAATGTAATGTGTATACATGATTTCTGTAGAAAAGAATAACGTTGAGTATGCCAACAAGATGATTTTGCATGAGTTTGAATGTGAAATCCTGGGATGTTGACGTTCTGGTATTGCCTCTGTTTGAACAGTAAAAATATGCTATTTGTATTAAGATTGCTGTAAGTGTGCTCTGGAGACTTGAAGGTATGTGTTTGAATAATTATTGCATGAAAAATGGTTTTGGGCAAGATGGGGTTTTGAGTTTTGATGTACTCTGTTTTCACGTCTTTCTGTTTTTACGTTTTCTGGAAATTCTGAAAATTCTGGGGAAGCAGAAGTGAGTGAAGAAGATCACGTGACGTGATGGAGAATCACGCCGTGACCCTCTTCCCTGGGGAAGTCACGAGACGTGATGGAGAGTCACGACTCGTGACCATCCCCTTCCCTGCGTGTCACGAGTCACAATTGCCTGTGTGACTCGTGACCTCCCCTCTCTTTTCTGGTGTCACGAGGCGTGATGGAGGGTCACGACTCCTGACTGGCCCTATTTTTGCGTGGCGCTTGCGAGAAGCCAGCGTCACGAGTCACCATTGCCTGGGTGACTCGTGACTGGCCTCCCTTCCTGCTGCCTTGTTTTATAAAGCAAAGTTTTTTTTTTTAAGCTTCTGTTACATGGGGTTTTTCACTACTTGACTCAAGATCAGGTTCAAATCTGTTCTATAATTTGATAATTGTTTAAATATGAGATTTGTGTACATGATTAATAATTAATGTACATGATTTAAATGTTAATAATTTACATGAACATGGATTATTTCAATGTGAGTTATATGTTCTTATTACCTCCTGTATTTGATATTTATATATTTATATGTTTCCGAATTTGATCAATATATACATATACAAGAGTTATAAGTTCGTATTTAATGCAATTCTCATGATATGATTATTACTTGAGTTTCTTTTTGAGTTGTGTCATTTAAGCCTGAATAGTCATAGTAGTGGATAAGTAAGTGCTTACTTAGGTCAGGGTGTGTGTGCAGCTGCTATATGATTAAACGTTATATGCGGGTCCTGTTTGGGATCCTTGTTTCGACCCCGTTTGGGTCTATATGGAAATTTAATGCGAGACTTCGGTCTCTATATGAAAAATCACATGTTTAAGACTTATGTCTCTATATGCTTGGGATACTGTGTTCTATCAGTATCCAATAGACCGCATCCACTTCTAAAGTGTATTTTCAGACTAATCAGGCTATATGTTAATTTGTGTTGTATATGTTAAGATGTATTTTGACAGGATTAAAAGTATTTGATGCACATGAATTCATGCATAACTTTATGATATGCACCTTGTATCTGTGTACTTCGAATGGTGAGAATTATGTTAATCCTAAGTATGATTTGAGTAGTTAATTGCTTGTAATGTATGTTTATGCATGTCAAGTAAAGAACATGGAAATATGCTTATATGTAATTTTAATGCCTTTGATTTTGAATCATAGCTTTATTGCACGTTTATGTTGCGAGGAGATTATATTATTGTTGTAAATATTGTATATGTATATTGTTCGTTTGTTTTGTTCCTCCCCACTAAGCATTATCGTTTAGCACGGGTTCTTTTCCCGTGTAGGTGGCGAGTTCGTTTTGGAGTCAGACATCTACAGGTCGGCCACTAGAAGTCTTTTTGGATGAAGTTATTTTTTAGTCTTCCGCTGTTATTTTGTACATGGCTTGTTCATAGCAAAATGAATCTTTTGTAAAGGAACAACTATTTTGGTTATGTATTTGCTTACGAGCCCTTTTTGTAAAACAATATTGATATGATGTATGTTAAAGGACTTGCTATTTTATGATTAAAAGTTTCTTTGCATCTTATTTGGTTTTATATACTAGTATGTATTTGGGATTCGTTTATGTGTTTGCTCGCGTGGCGCTCCGGTATCCTTCCAACGGGGGTATCGGGGTGTTACAATTAAAACACTACAAAAAATTCAGACTTGAGGGAGGATGAACTAAGAACATTTTGCAGAGAAAAAACTGAATTTTGGAGCTTTTGAGTTGAGAAAAAAAAATCCATCTTACACACTTGTTTCAAAGAGTTTTTCTTCAAGTTTTCAAGCTATTTTCTAAGCATTTTCACAAGAGAAGACAAGGAATTCCACACTTCTACCTTCAATTCTTCAAAAATGAATTTGAAGGTAATTATTCTTGGTTTTACTCATTAATTCTCTTGTTAATTTCATTTATTTTGGCTTCCAATTAACTTATTAAACATGTAAATTCTTTTAGTCTCCATATTTTTCTTCTTCTTTTATCTTCAATTACTTATTTAACAAGTTAATTCTTTCAAATTTATCATATCATTTTCATGTCAAGGTGTTTATTTTTATGTCATTATGCATGTTCAATTTAGGTTATTAACGTTCTTTACATCCACTGATGTTTATTATGGCTATTATTGTTATAAATGCTAGTTTTATTATTATAATTTATATTACACTCATTTATTGATGTCATTAGGTATTAGTATCATTATTACCATTAATGTCATTGTTCATATTTTGCATGTATGTTAAATTTCAAATTTATTTTCTTATGCCTTTTATGTTAGATATTACTCTAGGCTTTATTATGCACGTTAACTTTTATTATTCTTATGTTATGTTTTCATGCACATCTTAGGAGTATTAAAATTGATTGTCACTAATCTTTCATGCATGTTAATCACCATTATTAATAAATTGCATTTGCCATGATGTTATCTCACTTTATGCTTGTTAAATTGCATCATAATTATTTCTTATGCATGTTATAGTATCTTAGGCATGTTATATGGTCATTATACATATTATCCTTTATGTCATCTCATCTCTTTGGGTTAATTTCTAACATGAATCTCTTCTATTTTATTTTTGTTTGCAAATCATTGTTTTATTCTCATTTGAGCACCAATGCACGAGAAGGAGGATATGCGGTCTTTGGCATTTTCATTGCACATTTTCAATTCTCATTTTATTTATATTTCCTTATATATATTCGTTGAATAAAATGTTTTTTTATGCACGCATGAATAAAAACCACACAAATATTTCTAATAAATTAATTTGGATTTTTCATAATAAATGGGACCAATGTCCTAATTTTCATCCCAAATAAATCATCACATCCAAAATATTTTCTTTAATTGTGCATGCGGGGACCAAAGTCCTCATAATTAATAAATTCCCCGGTTTTATGTATGTTTCCACTTTTAAATGGGAGTTGTATTCCGCTCCTGGTATTATTGTAATTTATCTTTGATGTTATTTTTGATATGTTTATCGTATCGCTTTCAATGTGAATATTTGCGCTTTTAAATTAAAATTGCATCGTGTGGAGAGAGAGCGAGTTAATAAACTCAACACCAAATTATAAAATTAATCAAGGTAGAAATAGATGCGAAGTCCCGAACCCATTCTCTGGTCTTTGGGCACAAAGAGGCTAGAGGTTTACCCTCCAAGACACATCTTGTGTCACGAGACTTAGACATTAATACTAGGCTCCTTTGGCCGAGAGGTTTAACCTCCAAGACCCCTTTGGCTTGCCCAAAATGGATAAAAGCGTTGTCTTTAGACTTAAGGAGGCGAGAGGTTTACCCTCCAAGACCTTTCTTATGCTCTAGGACCTAACAAATCCTAGGCTCCTTTGGGCGAGAGGTTTACCCTCCAAGACCCCTTCGGCTTGCCCAAAATGGATGAAAGCGCTGTCTTAGGCTCTCCGAGGCGAGAGAAACTTTCCCAATGTTTTATTGGATGGCGACTCCATGAAACCTCCTTGTTGCCCAAAATAGACGCACTTGTAATTCGTTACAAGTTGTCAACGGACCTCAAATGCCCGACCGCCCTCAAGCGGGAGGTCAAGGGGTGCCGACGCGGGTCCTGCGCGCATCACAATGAGGCTACCTTTTACATCACTGCCCGATGAGGTCGACAGCTCGAGGTGACTCAAGACGTGGTGAGAGTCCCTCTATCATTTTGAGGTGGAGTCTTATCTGCAGCTTTTGCCTCCCGCTATCATGAACTCTGAGCTGGACTACCGGTGAAGACTGTCATTCCCTCTTTTTGTCATCAATCTGTTGTTTCCACTAGCGCATACAAGAGATGGGCGCTCAGCCCTGTCGTTGACAACAGGACTCGACGACTTAGGTATTTGGTCAGCGAGAGTAGTAGTAGGGTTTAGTTCAGATTTATATACATTTTGAGCGATATGTTTCTTTTTAGAACAGAACTTAGAAAATAATATGAATGAATGAATTCAGTTTTATTTCATTTCACAGAATTGTGTCCATCTCAATTTGATTTCAATATACATGATCGTCATTCAACATGAATTCAAAGATGCAAAACTACATTTACTCAAGGAGCCAAATCTTGATAGCATCAACTCCTATTACCAATCAGCCCTCGCAGGTTTTCTTAATTGGACATTTTCTCTTAAGCCTCTAATTTTTGACCAGGATGCCTTTTTTCGGTTTTCATCCTAACAAGGTGCCCAATTTTAGCAAGGCCGTCTTTTTTTGATTTTCGACCTGCGGTTCTTTTATTCTCTTCTTTTAATCTTATTGTCTTTAACCATGGAACCTCTTGAGTCTATCAACGTTGATCGACTCCTTAAACTCGTTGCCATCGCTATCTGACAAAATTGTTTCTCCCTTTGATAACAACTTCTTGAGGATGAACGGACCTTCCCATTGTAGACACCGGGTCCCGAGGTAGCCTAGATCAGGATTACCCAATGATGAAATTAAGTGTGCCGATTTGTAGGCAAAAATGAAAGTTGAAAGTGATAATTTCCTTGTCAAATTGATTTATTAGAAATAAATAAAAATATATTTAAAAAAAATATTTTAAGTGTTTTAAAAATTCTTTTGGGATAAAAAAGGTATGTTTTGAAATTATAGTTTTTTAGAAAATTTTAAAAAAAAAATTTCGACGAATGTCTAGATGCGGCAACGCCCCAGCTCGCGCTGCTGCGCGCCGACGGGCGTCGCTCACCCCTTGATGCCCCTCTTCGCCTGTTTTTGGTTTTTTTACGTTTTTGGCCCCAAAAATTGATTTTTCTTCATTTTTTTATAGAATTTAATGAAAAAACTTTTATCTTCTAAACCTTTCAAATTATTCAATTTTTTGGGTTTAATGTGAGTTAAATTAATTTAATTTCTTTATTAAATTTGGTTTATTTTGAGTTATAAAATGGGTTTTTTGGAGAGGAATTGGGGGGATTTTTCTTAAGAAAAATATACTTTCTCTTTTCTTCTTGTTCTTCTTCTTATTTTTTTTCTTTTTTAAGAAAAATTCTCCAAGTATTTTAATATGATTTTTTTAAGTTAATTTTTAAGACAAATAAATCAATTATTTGTTCTTGTGAATTTTTTTACTTCTTTGTTATAATTTTTCCTTAAGACAAATAAATCAATTATTTGTTTTTGGGATAAAATTTCATTATATTTTATTTTTTAAATCAAAGCAAGGAATTTGTCATCTAACTTCATTCATCACATCCAATTTGAGGGTAAACATTCTTGACTCAACTTTTAATTTAATTTTCAATTTAATTTTTTTTTTACAATTAGTTAGCTATCAAGTAAATTTTTTTAGATCTATTATTTATTTTACTTTTTATTTCTTAATCTTTTATTTAATTGTTCATATTATTATTTTTTATTTCTTATTTAATTGTTCATGTTCATATCATTGTCTTTATTTTTGTTCATATATTATTGTTATTGTTAGTATTATTATTTAATATGTGTTAGCATGATTGGCTTGTTTTATTTTCATTTTATTTTTTATTGGATTGTTCATCTTCTTTGATGTTATTGTGTTGTTGCTGTTGTTGTTGTTGTTGTTGTTATTATTATTATTATTATTATTATTATTATTATTATTATTACTTGCATATTTAATTGGATTGTTCATATTCTTTGATATTATTATTATTATTATCATTAGTATTGTTATTATTATTGTGATTAGTGTTATCATAGTTATTATCATTATTTTTCATTACTATCGTCATTATTATTTTTATTAGTTTTGTTTGTTATTATAATTTACTATTTTTGTCATCATCATTATTATTTTCATGTTTTCATGCATGTTGAGTTTTATTATTGTCGTTATTATTTATGCATGTTTAATTGTTCATGTATTAAGTTATATTTTTTTATTATGCCATCTAATTAATTTGTCATGCATGTTGTTATATTTATTTTACTTCCTTTTTACATGTTATGTGTTTAAATCCATTTTTTATTACTAACATCATCTTTATTTGTGTTTTTATTTCAACACAATTATTTTTATGCGTGAGCCTTTTTCAATGGCGAGCGGGAGCCCATGGAGGTTTGGAGACACCATTTTTGTGGGATGTTTTTTTAGCTTTTAATTTTATTTGCTTTTATTATTTTAATATGTAATTTATAATAAGTTTTTTTATTTTCATGCACGTTAATTAAAAAGTCGCAAAAAGTTTTATATTAATAAATTGAATTTTTCTAACAAAATGGGACCAATGTCCTAATTTTTTCATCCAAATAAATTGTCACTTCAAAATTATTTTCTTTAATTATGCATGCGAGGACCAATGTCCTCATCCTTAAATAAATACCCCATTTTATGCATGATTTACATTTATTTACGATGGGGGTTGTATTCCGCCCCTATTTTTGTTGTAATTTATTTTTATGTACTTTATTTTAATTATGCTTTCATTTACCACTGTCCTTGGATGACCAACTTGCGCTCTAATTGTTACATCAAAACGTATGAGAAAAGGGATGAAAACTTAAATTCAAAACTCAATTTTAACTTAATCAAGGTATGAATAAATGAGAAGTCCCGAACCATCTCTGGTCTTTGGGCTCAACGAGGCGAGAGGACCATTTCAATGTTCCATTGGCATGGGACTTCAAGACACCTCTTGCGTCCCGTAAAAAGGCTTTAACTTGCATAGTCCAAGGCTCCACGAGGCGAGAGGGCCATCCTAATGTTCTATTAGGATGGGGCCTCCAAAACCCCACTGGCTTGCCCAAAATGGACATAGCAGCGCTGTCTTAGGCTCACTGAGGCTAGATGACCTTTCCCAATGTTCTATTGGGTTGCAACTCCAATAAACCTCCTTGTTGCCAAAATGGGTGCACTTGTAATTTCTTACAAGTTTTATGAACCTCTCTCGATCGCCCTAAAGGCCGGACGGTCGGGGCCTCCCGAGGTTCGGCGCGCGTCACACCCATGTCGGTCTGAATTTCCCTCTTATGTCTGGCGCACCTGGTCTCATCTTCTTGAATACCAAGTCTCCCTCTTTCAACGGGTGCCTCTTGACTTTCTTCACAAATGATCTGGCAAGCCTCTTCTAATAGATCTGATTATAGTAGTAGGCTCTCAACCTGCTCTCATCCAACATGTTCAAGTGTTGCAGCCGCTGCTGTGCCCATTCTGCTTCTGAAATCTCAGCTTCCATAACCACCCTCAGTGACTTGCGTTCGACCTCGACTGGCAATATGCTTCCATCCCATAGACCAAGGAATATGGAGTGGCTCCTGTTGAAGTTTTGATAGTCAATCTGTAGCCCCAGAGTGCAAATGGTAACTTGTCTACCCAATCTTTATAACTCTGAACCATTTTGGCCAGGATTCTCTTGACATTCTTATTAGCGGCTTCTACTGCTCCATTAGCTTGCGGACAATAAGGAGAGGACTTGTGATGTTCAATGTCATATTTCTGAAGTAGCTTCTTCATTTTGGCCATGAACTGGAACCTATTGTCAGAGACCACATGGTGTAGGAGGCCATATCTACATATCAAGTTCTTTTCGATGAATTTGGCCATATCCCGAGCATCAACCTTTTTGAAAAACTCAGCCTCTACCCACTTGGTAAAATAATCGATAGTGACTATGATAAAACTATGTCCATTAGAAGCCGTGGGACGTATTTCCCCGATGATGTCTATCCCCTAAGCTGCGAACGACCAAGGCGACGTCAAACTATGCAATTCTGAAACGGGCAAGTGCCATAAGTTTGCATACTGTTGGCACAACTAACACTATTTTACATACTTTGAGTAGTTTGTATCCATGGTGAGCCAATAGAACCCCTGTCCCATGATCTTTTTGGCCAACGTCAGTCCATTCATGTGGGCTCCGCACACGCTAGCGTGAGTTTCCTCCATTACCCTTTTGGCTTTTTTTCTCGTTTAGACACCTCAATTGGATACC
Organism: Excoecaria cochinchinensis; assembly: GCA_947683425.1. Classification (NCBI taxonomy): domain Eukaryota; kingdom Viridiplantae; phylum Streptophyta; class Magnoliopsida; order Malpighiales; family Euphorbiaceae; genus Excoecaria; species Excoecaria cochinchinensis. Next base: position 1,922,029 of record CANTUQ010000116.1, read on the forward strand.
ATCGACCTGGCGCTTGTATAACATCCCATCTGTGACGCGCGGCGCCCCAGACCGCCCGCTTTTAGGGCTTTTCAGATAGGTTTATTAAAACTTATAACGAATTACAAGTGCGTCTATGTTGGGCAACAAGAAGGTTTCTTGAAGTCGCCACCCAATAGAACATTGAAAAAGGTCGTCTAGCCTCAGTGAGCCTAAGATAGCGCATATATATCCATTTTGGGCAAGCCAGAGGGATCTTGGAGACCTCATCCCAATAGAACATTGGAATGATCCTCTAACCCCGTGGAACCTAGGATTATTCGAGTTGGGCCTTTTGGTGGACAACAAGAGATATTTTGGAGGCCCCATCCCAATGAAACATTGCGATGGTCCTCTAACCTCGTTGAGCTTAAGACCAGAGTGAGTCCGAGACTTCCCATTCATTCATACCTTGATTAAGTTTATAATTGAGCTTTAAATTTAAAGTTTCATCCCATTTCCCATTAATTTTAATGCAGCTAATTAAAGCATAGGTTGTCCACTCAAGGAAAGCGGTAAATAAAGCATAATCAAAGTAAAGCACATAAAAGTAAACACAACAAAACTAGGGGCGAAATACAACCCCCATTGTAAATAAAATACAAATCATGCATAAATTGGGATATTCATTAATGATGAGGACATTGGTCCTCGCATGCATATTTATTATGAAACAGTTTTAATGTGATAATTTTGGATGGAGAAAATTGAGACATTGGTCCCATTTTTATTAGGAATGATTTTAAGTTAATTAATAAAAAATGGTTTAGTGATTTTCTTTCTAGCGTTCCTAAAATAAACAATTTTATAGGAAATTACATGGCAAAATAAATAAAGCAAATAAATAAAATATTACAAATAAAGCAATTAAACATTTAACCCAAACGAGCCTTTTGGATCCCCTTGTGTGCTCGCAAAAATGCCCAAGTGAAAAATAAGTTTTGACATAAACAAACAAAATACAGATGAAATAATGTTAGTAATTAAATCAATTAAATAATAATAAATGAATGAAAAATTAAAATAAAACAAGGTGTTGTGAAAGAATGATAATTGAATTAAAATGTTAACAAATCAAAATAAATGAAAATATACATTAAATGATAAAAGAATTAAATGATTTAACTGGAATAAATAAAATATGTTAATGAGTTAATATGTAAAAATATGAACATGATAATAGTAATGATGAATAATGAAAATAAAAAAATGAATGAATAAATAGTAATGACAATGATAAAAGAATGATAAAAAATGAATAACAAAATAATGATAGCAATTAAATGAATGACATGGTTAATCAATATAATCACAATTAATATAAAACATTTACATGGTAAAAATATCAATTAAAATGAATTTATTAATTATATGTTAAAAATAATGAGAAATCAAAGCAAAATAAATCAATTACATGTTAGGAATTAATAAACAATCAATATTCACATGAACAAGAATAAAATAATATATAAACATATTAAATAAAATAAATATTAACTAAATAAATAAATGAATGAATGAAAATAATAAAAATGTACATGAATAATTAATTAAATGCAAAAATAATAAGAAGAATAAAAAGAATGAGCCTAGAATGTTTACACTCAGAGTTTCGGATTCGATGAAGGTAAAAATGATATTGATTTCCTTATTTGTGGTTTGCAGGATTAGAATTGAATGATAAAATGTTAGAATTTTATTCCAAGGAAAAAAATAGAGAAAATGATCAAAAATTCCTTAGGAACAAAGAATTAATTTCTTTGCCTAAAGATTTATTCTTATTGATAAAAATAAAAATAATCCCAAGAACAAAAAATCCTTTTGTTTGTCTCAAGAAAATAATCATTTATGAAAAAAACTTCTTTTTTAGAAAATCAAATAAAAAAAATCGGATTACAAGAACAAATAATTATTTTGTTTGCGCCAAAATCCAATTTTCATCAAAAAGGGATTCCAATAAAATTTTTTTTGAAAAAAGTTTAATTGAAAACAAAAAAAAAATCAAACAATTGAATTTTTTCATCAATAAAATTTCATCTAATGTTCTTAGAAGAAATTTTATTAGAAAAAGAGGAAGAAGAATTAAACCCTTCAATTTTTATTTTCTTTTTGTGGGGAAAACCTAAAAAAATTTAGAGAGAATTTTTTGAAGAAGAAGAAGAAAAAGAGAGAAAAAAACCCTAAAAAGATTCCCCCTTTTTTCTTTCCATCTTATTCTTTTTATATGAACAAAATAGGAAAATGAAAATAATTAAAGGGATCAGACCTAATTAAATCAGATATGAACTATTTTAAATTTTAAAAATTGAAAAAAGCCTCAAAATCGCTTAAAAAAGGATAAAAAATCGAATTTTGTGGAAAAAAATCGGAAAAAATAAGTTTTTGGGCAAAATTGGCCATTTGCGACGGAACAGGGGCGACCGATGACCATCGGCTGCGCGCGAACGTGCGCTCCGCGCGCTGCACATCGCTCCACGTGGGCGACGCCCTACACGTCGCTCGCGCGCAATACCTGCGCGCTGCCATGAGACAGACCTTCGCGGAATTTTTATTTTTTATTTAATTTAACTAAAAATACTATAATTTCTAAACCCCATTTTTCAAATCTAATTTTAAAAAATATATATTTTATTATTTTTTTTTTTTTACTCTAAAATGCAAATCTGATCAGAAAATCATCACTTTTAACCTTTTTGCCTGTGAGTAAGCATCTTATCATCATTGGGTAACTCTGATCTGGGCTGCCTCAGGACCAGGTGTCTACACCATCTATACAGATAAACTGGGTCGATAACTTGCGGATCATCCTCTGATCTTTCTCGGTAGCCTCTTCTGGAAATTTTGCATTTTCTAGATAATCCATGATATCATAATACCACGGCTTCCCATCTGCTACTTCTCTTTCCATCACTGGCTTGGACTCAAAGCTAGGCCTCTCAGAACTAGAAATCAAAACCGGCTTCATGATTACCCCTTCTGGATTGTCCCACATGGATACCAAGGTTGCAAGTGCATCGGTTAATTGATTCTCATCCCTCGGAACAAAGTGGAATGTACATACTTTGAATTGACCGCTTAACTCCCTCAGGTGTTTGACATATGGCATCAACCTCTCTTCTTTAACGGCCCATTCGCCCTTAATCTGATTGATCACTAAGGCCAAATCCTCGAACACTTCCACGCTTTTTGCCCCTAAAGCTATCAATGCTTCTAACCCGAAGGCGTATGCTACATATTCGGCTTCATTGTTGGTGGCTTTGTACCTTAACTTCTTGGCCAATGGGAGTTTCCCATCATCCGGGGTTGTTAGAATAATTCCCACTCCTGCTCCCTTGCTGTTTATAGCCCCGTCAAAGCGTAATTGCCAACCTTGAACCATAATGGCTACCACGTCCTCGTCAGGGAAATTGAACTCATACGAGTCTCCTTGGATTGGGTGCTCTTCCAGAAACTCAGCCACTGCATGACCCTTAATGGTCTTTCGAGTAACATACTGTACATCGAATTCCTGTATTAGCAACAACCACCTACCTATTTTTCCAAGCAAAGATGGAGCTTCCTGCAAATATTTGAGGGGATTCTGCTTTGCTACTGCTTGTACCCCGTAAGAATAAAAATAGTGTCTCAACTTCTTAGAGGCCCAAATTACTGCAAGGCAAATCTTTTCTACTTCTGCATATTTGATCTCAGAAGCCAAGAACTTCTTACAAAGGTAGTAAACAGCAAACTCCACTCCAAACTCATCTTCTTGAGCCATCATGGTGCCAATAGAACTATCCTCTATGGCCAAATATAGGATAAGCGGCTTGATTAGCTGCGGCGATCTCAAAACCGGTGAATTTAGCAAATACTCTATAATAGTATCAAAAGCTTTCTGACAATCTTCGTTCCATACTATTGGTTTTTTTTAGTAGTTTGAAAATCGATTCACAGATCGAAGTAAGCTTAGCGATAAACCTGTTGATATACTGCAGCCTACCCAAGAAGCTTCTCACATCCTTTTCCTTCTACGGCACCGGCATTTCTCTAATGGCCTTAACCTTGTCTGGGTCAATCTCGATTCCCCTCTGGCTAACTACATGTCCTAGGAGCTTCAAAGTGGCCTTCTCTTGTAGCCGACTTGATCATCATATCATCCACATATACTTCTACTTCCTAGTGAATCAAGTCATCTAGAATCTTTGTGGCCATCTTTTGATAGGTTGAGCCTGCATTTTTCAAGCCGAAGGGCATTACCCTGTAAGCAAATGTCCCCCACTCTGTGATGAAAGCCATCTTAATCCGGTCGATTATTTTATTGAGTATCTGATTATAGCCTGCGTAACCATCCACGAAACTGTACATCATGCTAGTAGCTGCACTGTCCACCAGCATGTTTATATGGGCAATGGAAAGTCATCCTTTGGACAAGCCTTATTCAACTCTCGATAGTCCACACATACCCTTACTTGCCGTTTTTCTTGGCTACTGGGACAACATTGGCCAACCAGGTAGGGTATTGTACCTCAATTAGGAACTTGGCTTCAATCTGCTTGTGAATTTCTCCTTCACCTTGTCTGCCATTCTAGCCTGAGTCTCCTCAACTTCTGCTTGACAAGCTTATAGTCTGGGTACGTCGCGATGGCATGTTCCATGATTTCTCGGTCTACTCCTGGCATATCTTCGTAGGTCCAGGCAAAGACTTTTTCATGTTTTCTTAATATTTTCTCAATCTTTTCTCGCTCTTCAGGAGTTATGTTAGATGCTATCAAGACTTTTTTCAGGTTTTCTGAGGTTCCAAGATTAAATGGAGTAGCATCAGTTGAATCAATATCAAATACAGATGGATTATGATCATGATCATGTATAATGAAATCATCAGAAACATCACACAAGTAAGCAAAATCGTTCACTTTATTGATAAAACTAGAATTGTCATTAACAATATTAAAAAGTTCTGGACTAAAAAGAAAATCTAAACTATTTTCTTCCTCCTCCTTCGCCGGTGCATCTGTTGTAGTTGACGGTCCTACATCATCTTGGCATTCCGGGAGTTCTTTAGCAACCCCCTGTACGACTTCTTCAATCTTTGCTTTCCTCTTCAGCTGGGTGGCCACCATCCTCTCAGTTAGAATCTCCTCAGGCTCCTCGTGGTCCCAAATTTTCTTGCTGCTCATGATTTCTTCATCCCAAAAGCCCTCTGCTGGGTTGATTAATCCAATGTCCCAGTCAAAGACATCATTAAAAACCTCAAAACCCGGTAAAATTCTCCCATCAACCCACTGAGGCTTGGCTTCCCCGGTGTAGGCACATGCTGTAGCTGCTGGCACAAAGCTCTTTCGGATATGGGGAATCTCCTTTGCTGACCCCTTGACTCTCTTCACCACACCTTTATAACCCAGGCCCTTTCTATCCTTCTGGCATCTGGTGGCTATGGCTTCTGGCAACCCCTGAGAGTTCTTACCTAATCCCATTCCGGGGAGGAATGACATCCTCTTTATCATGTTCAGCACCTGGGGGGCTCCCTTCTATCTGTTCCTCCCCATTTATCACAGCCACATGGAATCCACTGAAAGGCCACCTCGCAATCTCTAGTATGGAAACTTGATTTTCCCTTGCGACCTTTATGCTCACCACCTACCTTTCGTGAGGAATCTTGACCATCTGATGCAGCGTAGAGGGGACGCCTCCCAGCTTATGGAACCAAGGCCTTCCCAAAAGAGCTAAAAAATTGGCAGGGATAGGCATGGATAGGCAGGACTACGAACTCCACCTCTATCTCCATAGGCCCCGTCTTAACCATTGTCTTAAACGTCCCAGAGGCATGCCTTCTTGAGTTGTCATAAGCCGTGATCGTCCGATCATACTTAGCTAGCATATCTTTCGTCACCCCAAAAGCTGCCATGGCCACCTGTGGGCGCACACTGATTGATGAACCGTCATCTACCATCACGCAGGCCGTGTGCTTCTGCCCAATTTGTGCCCGTATGTACAAAGGACGGTTGTGGTTGCGTCCTTCTACCGGCAAGTCAGCATTTGTAAACACCACATTCTCTCCAGCTCCCCCTTTCACTACATCCAGCAGTTACGTAGGCGATATAGTTATGGCCACTGTTGTTTCGCATAAAGCTTCCACCAACTTTTATCTATGGGATTGGGACTACCTCAGGAGGTCCCATATTAAAATCTGAGCTGGTGTCTTTTTCAGCTGCTTGATTATTGGATCATCCTCTGGCTCTTTTTCTTTTTGGCCCGTTACCAGCTCTTGGGGCCTCACAATTTTTAGAGCTACCCTTCCACTCCGGGTCACTGCTCCCACTTTCTTTTTCTTTTCATTCTTCTCTTCCTCTTCCTCCTCCGAACCCCATGGGTCGAGAAACACATTAGGATTATCATTTTCACTTCCACTCTCATCAGTGGACCAGCAATCGATCTTTGCAGTGGGAAGCCCTTCTTCGTAGTGTTGGCATTGTTGCTGTATAGTTCTCTCAGAACAAACTCTTCGGGCAGACTGGACCCGATCATGAATACCAGTGGGGGTACATTGTTATACCCAGACTTCTTCTGAGTTCCCCTCTTCTCCGGGTCCGTTATTTGCTTTGAATCAATTAGGTCTTGGATTGCGTGCCTCAAAGCTTTGCACTCAGCAGTTGTATGCCTAGTATGTTGATGATACGCACAGTATTCATTATCCTTATGGCCCGGCATACCTTAAGTCCTGGCAGGTCGAGGTGGCAAAGGCTGCAACTTACCCTCCTTCATCAACCTTCGATGCACCCATGACAGTGACCTTCCCAAGTTAGAGAAATGCTTCAGGGTTGTATTAGTGGCTGATACTTCGGTTGTCTTCCTCATGCCACTGCTGGAGCCTGCAGACCTACTTGCCCCCTGAGTATTGCTGCCCTTCTTGGCATAGTTCTCATTACTTGTCCTCCTAGCAAGGCAATCTCCTTCGGCCTCAATGGCGATGTCTTTCAGGGATTCCCAGTCTCTTAATCCCTTCATCTTCAATCCCTCTCTCAGATACGTGCTCGTATTTTTAATGAACAGCCGTATCTGATCTTGAATATCTGGTTTTCTTTTCATTTCCATCACCCGATTCCTCCAAAGGGTCAGATACTCCTGGAAAGACTCATCTCCCTTCTGCTGTAATAGCTCCAGGTCCTTCAAAGTCACCCTTATCCTCATACTGTAGTCATACTGCCTCAAAAACTCTTCCGTCAGTAAATCCCAGTCGTCTTTAGTTCTGCTGTCAAGCTCGTGGTACCAATCCACCGTTGGGCCAGTTAAGCTCAGGCAAAAGTACTCAACCTTCTGCCTTTTCATCAAAGTAGTACCCTTCATCACTAACGAGTACTGTTTTATGTGTGCGGTGGGATCAGAGGTGCCATCAAACTTCAGAACATCCGACATCTTAAAGTTCATCGGGACTAAGTCCTCCCCTTTCAACTCCTTATCTTCAGGGTTCATTCCTTGCCCCTTCATCAGCATCCTTGCCATGACTTCAAATTTCTCCTCCATCTTCTTCCAAATGGCTTCTTTATTCTGAGGTGCCTTCTCCCTTTCAGATACTGTTTCTTCATACTCATCGTCTTCCCAGTCATCTTCTATTCTCTAGGCTGGCCTTCTTCTCTGTGCCCCCAATGTGGTAGCTCTCAACTCTACAGGTGGTGGGCAGATCTCTTCTTGCAACTCCTCTCTGGCCCCCTTCCTTTTATTGTTTCTCATAGGAGGAGGTGGTGGGTTCTGTGGAGCAGGTGGCTAAGCCATGTTGGCCATCATAGCCATTATCCTATTCTCGAATTCTTCAAACCTTCTGCCTACTTCTTTAGTTATTAAGGCCCTGGTGGCATCTGCCCCTCTTGGTGAGTTTATCATTTCTTCGTGTAGAGAAAACTGAGCTGAAGTAGTGTAGCTAGTTTCTGAAGGAGTGTCCGGATACTCTACCCTTTTCGGTAGCTCGAAGAATGGATTTCTGTGTAGTTGCCCCTGAGAACCTCTTGACCACTTAGGCAGATTTATGATGGCTGCAAAACATATCCATTAGGATGATGCGTGAATGTTATATAATGCATGATCGTGCTTATGCAACATCCACAAATCGCATGCAAGCACATAGGTCCTTCCAACCTTATTAATTCTGCACACGAGGTCATAGTCTCTTTCCTAGGTGGGATTAGCCCATGGGTCAACAGGGGACCCAATGGGCGCGTATGGTGTACGGTGGGAAACCGGAAGCATATCCTCTCCTAACTAATGCACAGGCGCATGGGTTATGATCATTACGTATTTAGGCAGTCTAAATAAATTGACATGGGCCTATCGGGGCATGAAAGCCTTTGATTAGGTGACCAATCAAATTATCTAGGTTTGTCCAATACATAATGATCCATACAGCAAGCATAGTATTAAGGTTCATACCACTTAGGGGAAGTAACTATTTCCATTACATGAGCTTTAGTCAAAGGTCATGATAATTTAGGGCTACTTAAGCATGGTCCCTGCCAACGGGTCTAGCTCATTACGAGCGTATCGACCGATTGGGTCTCCATTTAATATACCATGATGGTACGAGGCTTGGGCTGGTGATTATCCTTAACGCTTCCCTACATTGAGTAAACATAGAGTCGTGCTTTGGGAATGCATCGGGATTAAAAGAGGGACCAAACTAGCATAGATCTAATGCTCTAATGAGATGCAATACAGTTTCGAAAAAATGATGAAATTTTTAAATTAAAATTCAATTGTAAATTTTAACCAAGATACTTTCGAAGTGAAGTCTCGAGTATTGTCCCCATTGGAGTCGCCACTGTGATGCGCGCCGAACCCCGGGGGGACCCGAAAACCCGCCTTTAGGGCTTTCGGGAGGAGGTTCATAAGAACTTGTAAGAAATTACAAGTGCATCCATTTTGGGCAACGAGGAGGTTTCATGGAGTCGCCACCCAATAGAATATTGGGAAAGGTCGTCTAGCCTCAGTGAGCCTAAGATAGCACTGCTATGTCCATCATAGGCAAGCCTGGAGGTGTCTTGGAGGCTTCCATCATGATAATCGGATGGACCTCTCTCCTCGTGCTTGGGCAAACCAGAGGTGTCTTAGAGGTTTCCACCCTAATAGAACATTAGGACGGCCCTCTCACCTCTTGGCGCCTAGGGCTGTGCAAGTTTAAGCCTTTTTATGGGTCATAAGAGGTGTCTTGGAGGCCCCATCCCAACAGAAAGCCGTGCGCGGTGCCCCGTGCGTAGGCGTGCTGCTGCGCGTCGACATTCGCGAAAAATATATTTTTTAAAATTTTTAAAATTAAATAAAAAATACTATAATTTCCATTTTTCAAATCTAATTTTCAAAATATTTTTTTATTATTTTTTATTTTTCATTCTAAAATGCAAATTTGACAAGAAAATCATCACTTTTAAATTTTTGCCTGTGAGTAGGCATCTTATCATCATTGGGTAACTCTGATCTGGGCTGCATCAGGACCCAGTGTTTATAGTTGCCCCAAATTTTGGGGAAACTAGTGCACTAGTGCCTAGATGAGCCAAAATTTAGAGAAGAAGGAAAGAGATGGGTACCTGAGGCAGCCCTTTGCCTTCCGCGGGGTGTTCGAGCTGGTGACCCCTCGCTGCTAAGTTGTTGTGTATTTTATCACAACCCTTTGATGATTCATTTAATCACCTTCATCCTGCTGGCCTCGTCTCGGCCCGCACGATTCCTGATTGTCATGAGAGGCAGTGTTACCCCATTGCAACCCAATCGCAATTTGATCTATTGCATATGTACCACTAGCTTCGTCTCGGCTGGCACGACGTCTGTGAGATTCGGTGTTATCTAACCCTAACTCAATTATGATCTGTTCTATCGCATGTGCCCCGCTGGCCTCATTCACAGTGATTGATCTATCCCGCCGGCCTCATCTCGGCCAGCACGGTGACTGTAGGATGCTGTGTTCTCTAACTATAGCCCTGTTGCGATCTGTTCTATCGAGTGTACCCCGCTGTCCTTATCTCGGCATGCACGGTGGCTATTCTATCCCACTGGCCTCATCTCGGATTGCACAAGTGACTGTGGGATACGGTGTTCTCTAACCAAAACCCTGTTGCGATATGTTTTATTGCGTGTGCCCCGCTGTCCTCATCTCGGCATGCACGGGGTGGCTGTTCTATCCCGTTGGCCTCATCTTAGCTTGTACGGTGACTGTGAGATACGGCCCATCATCCCCAGCGGAGTCACCACTGTGACGCCTGCCGAACCCCAGGCATCCCGAACTGCCCGCCTTTAGGGCTTTCGGGATGAGGTTCATGAAAACTTGTAAGAAATTACAAGTGTGTCCATTTTTGGCAACAAGGAGATTTCTTGGAGTCGCCACCCAATAGAATATTGAGAAAGGTCGTCTAGCCTCAGTGAGCCTAAGACAGCGCTGTTATGTCCATTATAGGCAAGCCGGAGGTGTCTTGGAGGCTTCCATCCTAATGATAGGATGGTCCTCTAACCTCATGCTTGGGCAAACCAGAGGTGTCTTGGAGGCATCCACCCTAATAGAATATTAGGATGGTCCTCTAGCCTCATGGTGCCTAGGACTGTGCAATTTTGAGCCTTTTACGGGGCACAAGAGGTGTCTTGGAGGGCCCATCCCAATAGAACATTGAGATGGCCCTCTTGCCTCGTTGAGCCCAAAGACCAGAGAAGGTTCGGGACTTCCCATTTATTCATACCTTGATTAGGTTTATAGTTGAGTTTTGAATTTATCGTTTCATCCCATTTCTCATTCAATTTAATGCAGTTAAATTAAAGTGCAGATTGTCCATTCAGGGAAATCGATAAATAAATAAAGCATAATTAAAGTAAAGTTCATGAAAATAAATTACAATAAAACTAGGGACGGAATACAACCCCCATGGTAAATAAAATACAAATCATACATAAAACGGGATATACATTAAAGATAAGGACATTGGTCCTCGCATGCATATTTATTATAAAACAATTTTGATGTGACAATTTTTATTTTGGATGGAGAAAATTGGGACATTAGTCCCATTTTTATTAGGAAAGATTCCAAGTTAATTAATAAAAATATTTTTGTGATTTTCTTTTTAGCGTGCATAAAAATAAACAATTTTGCATAAAATACACAAATACGATAAATAAATCGAAATAAAGGAAAATGCGAAATTTAAATATGCAAACCAAAGTGAGATTCCTAATCCCTCGATCTTGCATCTTCGTCCATGGACAATGCTCAAATAAAAAGACAAGTGTTATAGCCAAAAAGAAAAATAAAATTAAGGTTAGTAACTAAATCAAATCGAATAAAATACAATAAAATAAAATGGATCAATCAAATTAAATAAAATAAATAAAACTAACAAAAATATTAATTAAGCCAATCAAGTGAGTAAAATGAATAAATAAAAAGGATAAAAACACATAAGTGTGAGTAATGAAAGGAATTAAAAATACAAGATTGATTTAATTAAATTAACTAATTACATGTTATCAACATTAGCATAATATTATTAAATGGCAAAGAAAATCAAAGTAAATTAACTAATTACATGCTAAAGTAATGAGGAATCAAAGCAAAATAAATTAATTACATGTTAGAAATAATAAGAAATCAAAGAAAAAATAAATTAAATACATGTTAGAAATAATAAAAAATCAAAACAAAAATAAATTAATTACATATTAGAAAAATAATATATAAACATATTAAATAAGACAAACATACAAACAATATAATAAATAAATAAAAACAATAAAAATATACATGTTAATTAATTTAATATGAAAAAAAAATAAATAAAAGAGAATAAAAAATAAAAAATCAAGCCTAGAATGTTTACTCTTATAGTTTCGGATTTGATGAAGGTAAAATGATGATTGATTTCCTTGTTTGTGATGTACAAGATTAGAGTTGAATATAATAAAATGTTGGAATTTTTTTCCAAAAAATAAATTGCAAAGAAAATAATGAAAAAATAAAAAAATTATTTATGAAAAGAAATTTGTTTTTAAGAAAATCAAATGAAAAATTAGATTTCAAGAACAAACATTTATTTTGAATGTCTCAAAATCTATTTTTCATCAAAAAGGGATTCAAAAATAAAAAAAACCTTGAAAAAAGTTTATTTGAAAACAAATAACAAGTTAAAAAATGAATTTTGAGCACAAATATTTATTTTATTTGTCTCAAAATTAAATTCCATCAATAAAACTCCTTCTAAAAATATATTTAGAAGAAATTCTATTGGAAAAATAAGAAGAATTGATAAACTTTTCTTTTTATTTTTGTTTGGGAAAATTAAAAACCTAGAAGAAGAAGAAGATAAAAAACAAAAGAATAAACCCTAAAAAATTCCCCCCCATTCTCTTTCCATCCTTTTCTTTTTATATGAAGAAAAAAAAAAGAAAATAAAATTAATTAAGGGAAAAACTAATTAATAATTAATTATATAATTTATCTAAGTTTTAGAAAGGAAAAAAACCTGAAAATCCCCTAAAAAGGGATAAAAAATCAAATTTTGTGGAAAAAAATGATTTTGGGTGAAAAAAAGGCCATTTCGGCGGAACAGGGGTGATCGACGCCCGTCGGCGCGTGCGATGGGTGTCGGTCGCGGGCCTAGCGTGTGGAGCAACGGGAGGACACGCACTGCCCGTCGCTCCGGGCGGGCGATGCCCGCGCGAGTGACACGCATACTAGTACATTCAAGATCTTCTTCACAAAACCAACATGGCAGAAGCAAAACCTGTTGGTTTGTCCGTGGTGCTTACTGCCCCACTTCACTTTCACCTTCTGAAAATTAATATTCTGAGGGTAAACATTCTAAACTAGTCATTATTGTGGTGATTTCAATATTTTTTATACAAGGCATATAAATTGATTTCAAAACATGAATTATTTTATTTTAATTAATCAGTTTTGTTGATTTATTTGCTTCATTAGTAATATATTGCATGAAAAATGACTTAAAAATGCGTTGAGCCCAAAGACCAGAGAAGGTTTGGGACTTCCCATTTATTCATACCTTGGTTATGTTTATAGTTGAGTTTTGAATTTATCATTTCATCCCATTTCTCATTCAATTTAATGCAGTTAAATTAAAACGCAAATGTCCATTCAGAGAAAATGATAAGTAAATAAAGTATAATTAAAATAAAGTGCGTAAAAATAAATTACAACAAAACTAGGGGCGAAATACAACCCCCATTATAAATCGTAAGCGATTCATACATGAATCGGGATATAAATTAAGAGTGAGAACATTGGTCCTCGCATGCACATTTATCATAAAATGTTTTTGAGGCATCGATTTTTTATTTGTTAGAAAAATAGGACATTGGTCCTCAATTTATAAGGAAAATCCCAATTTAATTAATAAAAAACATTTAACCATTTTTACATCAGCGGGGGAAGTATAAAAGAACATTATTCACAATAACAATATAATTAAAAAAGATAAAGTCGAGAGAATGAACCCGGGAGAAGAGCCTTAAGTCTTTGCAATAGCTTCTACACCAAATAGCTCCAAATCCACCCAACAATTCAAAATAATAACTCACAAAATAAAGAACACGTTAGTGTAAATTTAAAGAATAAAAATAAACATAAAATTAAATGATAAGGAGAAAAATGGAAGAAATTGAATAAGAAAACCATTTAAAATAAAAGAAGAGAAGAAAAGGAGTCAAATGGGAAAAGAGGCCAAGGGACGGCCCAAGATGTGTGACCGATGGGCATCCCTGGGATCAATAGACGGGCATAAGGGTGACCCTCGACATCTCGTCGCTCGCTTGAGCGACGGCCATCGGTGGTCCTTATGCCCGTCGGTCGTCTCTATTTCTGAACAGTAACCAAAATTAAATTTTCTTTTTGTTTTCATTTGAATAAAAGGGATTTTTATGCAAGAAATTACCAAAAATAATTGAATTCAAAGTAATAGGTCCAGAATGTTTACCCTCAGATTTTTACCTCGTGAAGGTGAACGTTGCAAGATTTTGACTCCTCAAGTTCTACAATGATCGGATTGTGACCACGGGATCGGGAGAGATTTTTTGTTGCAAAAATCTCACTTTGAAAAATAAACCAAGAGAAGGAAATTATTTTCTCATTCTTGGAATTTGGACAGCAATGAATATCTGAATTAGCTAGATGGATGAAAACGAATGGATCTTGCTTCCTCGGATTAGTGTAATTCAAGAATAAAATAAAAGAAAAGAATAAGAAACTTTGAAAGAAAATTCCTTTTTGGTAGAAATTGAAAATGAAATCTTCTGTGGAAGATTGCCAAGCTTTAATTTTCTAAAAAGATTTTCTAATTAATAGTTTCTCAGCAAAATTCAATAGTTTCTCAGCAAAATTTCTAACCCTGAAAACTGAATCCCTTTCACCTATTAATAGATTTAGGAAGGAATTTCAAATAAATTTAAATTTTAAATTCAGATTTGAAGAGAATTTTTTGAAATCAAATGAAAACCGAACGATTTTCAGAATATTCCTAAAATCAAATCTAATATTTAAAAATTCTTGAAAAGATTTAGGAAATTCAAAAAGATTTAAAAGATATTTTGTAAAATCCTTAATAATTTGGAGAATCCAACAGTTCAAACAACCAGATCACCGACCGACGGGCTGCCCGTGGATTACCGACGGGCATCGGTTGCAAGGGGTACCAGCGGTCATTTGGCTGATGGGTTGTGATGCGCATCGAACCCCATGACGCCCCGAAGGTCCGCCTTTAGGGCTTTCAAGAGAGGTTCATTAAAACTTGTAAGAAATTACAAGTGCTTCTATATTGGGCAACAAGGAGGTTTATTGGAGTCGCCACCCAATAGAATATTGGGAAAGGTCGTTTAGCCTCAGTGAGCCTAAGACGGCGCATATGCATCCATTTTGGCCAAGCCAGAGATATTTTGGAGGCTACATACCAATAGAACATTGGGATGACCCTCTAACTTTGTGGAGCCTAGGATTATGTATGTTGGGCCTTTTCACGGGCAACAAGAGATGTCTTGGAGGCTCCATGCTGAGATGTCCCTCTAACCTCATTGAGCCTAAGACCAGAGTGGATTCGGGACTTTCCATTTATCCATACCTTCATTAAATTTATAATTGAGTTTTGAATTTAGCGTTTCATCCCATTTCTCATTCGATGCAATTAATTAAAGCTCAATTCATCCACATAATGGAAAGCAATAAATTGGCATAGGATAGAGTACACAAAACTAAATTACAATAAAACTAGGAGCAGAATACAACCCCCATCATAAGGCAGTACGCTAATCATACATAAATCAAGATATTCATTGAAATGAGGACATTGGTCCTCTCATGCAAATTTACTACAAAACAATTTTTATGAAATGTCGGTTTTCTTTGCTAAAAATAGGACTTCGGTCCTTAATTTACAAAAATCCAAATTTAATTACTATAAACATTCAACCACTTTTGTATTAGCGAGATTAAAGAACTTTTACAATGATAATAAATAAAGATAGAAAGAACAGGGTTAAAGAAAGAACCCGGGTGAAGATCCTCGGATCAGTGGAATAACAATCATTAGCAATTCCAATCCACCAAAAATAGTCAGATAATAACTCACAAAAAATAATAGACATGTTATTGCCAAGATTATGCATAAAATAAAATGATAAAAGTAAAATAACCATGAAATTTTAAGGAACAATGGGCTAAAGATGATGAGAGAGTAAATGAGGAGAAAAGATAAGATAAAAAGGAGGAAATCACCCAGGGACGGCCTATTGTGAGTGACCGACGGGTGTTCCTGGGTTGACCGGCGGATGGAATGAAACACCATTGACGGCCCGTCGCTCGAACAAGAGACAGCCGTCTATGACCATTCTGCCTGTCGGTCACCCTAATTTCGGAAAAATCAAAGTTTTAATCTTTGCCCTTTGTAAAATCGAGAAAAACTTATCAAAAATAAAGGATGATGGCATAAATTAATTAAATAAATATAAATATTAAATCTAGAATATTTACCCTCGGATTTTACCTTTTAAGGTGAATATTGAGTGATCTCGGTCCTGCGCGCTTCACAAGGATCGGTTCGTGATTGCATATTTTTGGGAGATTTTTAGCCTCGAAAATCGTGTCTTTGAAAAAATAACTCAAGAAGAGAAAATTTATGTTTTCTTTCTTGATATTTTGACAGCAACTCGAATATCGGAATTAGCTAGATTGACGGAAACGAATGAATTTCATTACCTCAAATTAGCTCAATTCACAGGTAAAAAGTAAAGAAGAATAGAAATGTTCAAAGAATTTCTATTGAATAAAATGCGGAAGACAAAGATTTTGTTAAAAAACTGTTAGATTCAGATTTTTAATGAACTGCTCGCAAAAAATTTTCTATTAAAAGTTTTTTTTTCTCCCTGAATAATGAAACTTAACCCACTATTTATAGAGTTTAGAAGATAATCCAAATAAATTTAAAATAAAAATTGAATTCGAAAAAGATGTCTGAAATCAAATCGTCACCGAATTGGATATCAGAATTTTTTCAAAATAAAATCTAATATTTAAATATATTTGAAATGATTTTAAAGATTTTTTATAAGATTCACAAAATCAGGCGGTTCAAACGGTCTGATCAACGATAGACGGTCGTCTGTGGTGTCACTAACGGGCATCTGTGGAAAGGCTACACGCAGTAATTTGACCGGCGGACCATCCATGAGGCACGGGGCATACCGGCGACCGTCACTCGCGAGCGTTGCTCAAATGACAGACGGCCGTCTCTCAAATGTGAGAGACGGCCCCCGCATCTAACGACAGCCATTCGCTCGTTGCGAGGGGGTGAGCGACGGGCATCTCCCCACCTATGGGAAACCCGTCTTTTGACCAAAAAACCTCATTTTCAAAGCAGAAACTTCCCCAGCTCTCCGAAATCTCCCGTCATAGGTAAAAATTCTTAATCCTTGTGAAACCGAAGGATGAAAAGTCTCGAATTTCCATCAACTTATCTGAATATAGACATTGATCTCTTCATCGGGTAACTCTGATCTGGGATTCCTCAGGACACGGTGTAACAACCCTATACCCCCTGGAAGGATACCGGGACGCCACGCGGACACATACGTATACATACACTAGCGGAAGCGATAGCATTATATGCAACCATATAAAAATAATAAAATAATATAATATTACACTAGGGCCCAATATGTAATTCATATTAACTACCTATGTACATATTTATCTTTATACATGTTCATATTACAACTTGTTTTCATTTAACTTTACATATACATTTACATAATGATGTTACTCAAAACATCATAAACTCTATTCCTATTTTACACAAAAAGATGAACAAAACTTCCTAGTGGCCTTGGCCTACAGATGCATGCTCTCACTTCTAACACCCTTTGTGACGCCCGTTCCCTAATGACAGATTAGCTCAGCTAATCTTAGTTAGAGAAGGCCGCACACACACAACAGAACGCATGCTTAACCTGAATTGAAAACAAAAAAGAAATCATCGCATATTATCTTATCTCATGCATCACATGCCAAGCTATTTATATGACATACATACATAAGAGGGGTTACATTCCAGATTATACATTATTACATGTCTTTACATATTCTTTACACATTTTAACCGTACAAAAAGCTTATACAAAAATCCCAAAATAACAACCCCCAAGCCTATGCTATTCACTTCCTATTGTTGACCGTACCAAAATGCGGGGGACGTCCTTCAGTCACCTCTCGTCCGTACCTGCACGGATTAGAGTAAATCCATGCTAAGCGATAACGCTTAGTGGGGAACTCATATAGCAAGCAACTTATCACGCATCAGAGATATCATACATTGCACGTTAGTAGACATGCCAGAACAATCATTATTAAAGCATGAACCATTTCAGGCATAGTTTTGTCCATTACTATATTAAATTATAAAGCATCAATCACTTATTCACGTGTTTGTACTTTCTTGTATCATAGTCACTTCTGTTTATTATTTAATTAACTGATTAGCCGATTAGCCTTCTTGCCTGCAACTCAATGACGCAGATAACGGGTATCGCATCGGTACCTCTCAAGTACCAGTAATCTCATCAAGACTACTTTTACACATTAGTACCTTCTGGTACTTCACATCACATTAGTACCTTCTAGTACTTCACATCACATTAGTACCTTCTGGTACTTCACATTATTCCACATATAATAAAATCCAGCAAGGATTATTCGCATTGTGATTCCCATGGAATCAGACACATTTAACGCATGGGGCTGCAGCACTTGACCCTATAGGCATGCCTAACTATCCACTACTTGACTCGCAGGCTTAAGTTATTAACAAATTATTCAATTCACTTTTCACTTTACACATTTGCATTAGCACATAGCTAACATTTCACTTCCATATTCAGTATGCTTTCTAATTCAATCTTCACATTTAATATTCACATAACTGATCATATTCAGAAATCACCATGTTTGTATGCATTTCTAGATCACTTAACACACATACAATACTTACTCATGTTGTCTTTCATTTCAGCTCAAAGCCTTGCCATTTGAATGGCCAAACACATTGGGATCATATTGCCAAACCAGGGTGGGTCACGGTCACAATTAATTCCATTGTCACCATGACATATTGAAGTCCAAAATAGAATGCAAACTGGGGGCATGTCACGGTCACAATAAATTTCATTGTCACCGTGACATGTTCCCAACTCTCGGCAGAATGCAACTTGAGGGTATGTCACGGTCACAATGAATATCATTGTCACCGTGACATATTCTCACTTTGCAAAACAGAATGCCTTCCTGGGTACCTCACGGTCACAATGAATCTCATTGTCACCGTGACATACCAAAATCTACTAGGCAGAATTGAACTCAAGCATACCTCATGGTCACAATGGATTTCATTGTCACCGTGACCTATGCAAAAACACCATAACATGGTTATGTTTTCAGTCCATTTCTTCCTTCCCCTTAAGACTTCAAATCTCATTCTCACTTTTGGCAATCAACCCAAATACATCAACCACATGATCAATTAGCACATACCTGATTTTCCTTCTTATTTGGCACTCATCTTTAGCACAAGTTATAATCAATTTCACCTCACACATAGCATACATGCTCTCAAGCAATTCATTCACTAAACACATTATCACATACACATACAGCTCATATCTATGGCCCTATTTAGCCAACACAAATCATTCAATTTCACACATTTAGGGTTTGTTCCCAAACCTCGTCTCCTTAGCTCCTAATTTCGACGGACGCTCGGCTCGCTGATTACAGCCTTTCCTTTATCTCTTTTCACTTCTTCAGCTAACAAAACAACACAGATGCTCAAGCTCAAACTCAAACCAATAATATCCCATCCAAACCAGCTCAACCAAGAAGAAAGAATAGAAGATGAGAATATGCACTTATTCACTTACCTCTTAGGTTTAACCCTTAATTCTTGAGCAACTTAACATCAATATGCTTACACTTCTTTACCACTTACTCCCACGCAAGAAAGAAAAGAGAAGAACACAGAAAATTGCTAGATTACACAAATGAAACTCTTCCCTTCCCTTAACTCACTCTTGCATGCAAAGGTGTAGGTGGCATCCTCTCAAGAAGCCACACGGAAACCACTTCCTCAAATCTGCCTCCACTTTCCATTAAATCAAGTTATTTTATTCTTAATTAATCCTTCATTAAACTAGCTAATAAGCCTTTAACTCATGCTTAGTATTCATTCATAATTGCCACTTAAACCCTTAACAATACTTCTTTCTTTCAATTAAATCCTGCCTTCATTCAATTTAGTCCCAAAACTCACATGCTATCACACACATATGCCAAAATAGATTAATTCTTTTAGGGTACAAGTCCGGCCATGACAACTCTCCCCTCCTTAAAGAATTTCGTCCTCGAAATTCATACCTGAGTGGAACAGTTGTGGATGCTGCTCTCGCATAGCTGCTTCTGGTTCCCAAGTTGCCTCTTCAACACCATGGTGTTGCCAGAGCACTTTCACAAGTGGTATCTGCTTATTCCGAAGTTGCCTTACTTCTCTTGCTAAAATTACTATTGGCTCCTCATCATAGGTGAGATCAGACTGCACTTCCACTTCGTGTATAGGTAATACATGGGAATCATCTGACCTATATCTCCTCAACATGGACACATGAAACACATCATGTAGCTTAGCCAAAGCCGGAGGCATAGCCAATCGATAAGCTACTGAACCTACTCTTTCAAGCACTTCATATGGCCCATATAAATCTTGGACTCAACTTCCCCTTTTTACCAAATCGTAGTACCTTCCTCCAAGGAGACACTTTCAGAAACACTTTATCGCCTACACTGAATTCAATGTCCCTTCTTTTCAAATCAGCATACGACTTCTGTCTATCACTTGCTGCTTTCAATCTTTGCTGTATTATCTTAGCTTTCTCTTCTGAATCATGAACCAAATCTGGCCCTATGACTCTGCTCTCGTTCAACTATGTCCAACAAATCGGTGAACGACATTTCCTTCCATACAGGACTTCATATGGTGCCATACCAATACTGGTCTGATAACTGTTGTTATAAGCAAATTCCATAAGTGGAAGATACTTATCCCAACTCTTAGAGAAATCCAAAACACATGCTCGCATCAAATCTTCCAAAACCTGAATAATTCTTTCCGATTGTCCATCGGTTTGTGGATGAAAAGCAGTACTGAAGTTCAATTTCGTACCCAAAGCCGCTTGCAAGCTCCTCCAAAACTTAGAAGTGAATCTGGGATCTCTATCAGAAACAATAGACAAAGGTATCCCATGCAATCGGACAATTTCTCTTACATACAATTCAGCCAACTTTTCCATAGAATAATCCATCCGAACTGGTATAAAGTGAGCTGATTTCGAAAACCTGTCCACAATAACCCATACTGCGTCTTGTTGTCTTGAGGTCAGAGGCAATCCAGTAACAAAATCCATCGTGATATTATCCCATTTCCATTGTGGAATAGGGAGTGGATGCAACATCCCTTGAGGCACTTGATGCTCCGCTTTGACTTGTTGACAGACAAGACACTTAGACACATATTCCACTACATCCTTCTTCATTCCAGGCCACCAATACAACCGTTTCATATCTTGATACTTCTTATTTCCACCTGGATGCATAGTGAAAATTGTATTATGAGCCTCATGCATCAATTTCTTCTTTAATTCTTTATCGGTTGCCACACACATTCTATTCTTATATAGTAGTACTCCTTACTCATTCACTGAATAGTCAGTCCTGTCTAAATCACCAACTGACTGCAGAACTTGTTGCAACCTCACATCAGTTTTCTGAGCAGCTATTATCTCATCTCTCAAGACCGGTCTCGCTTTCAACTGTGCTAATAAAGCTCCGTCTGCAGAAAACCTCCATTCAATCTGCTTTAACTGTAATGCTGAAATTGATTTCCTACTCAAAGCATCGGCCACTACATTAGCTTTTCCCGGGTGATAGTCTACAATACAATCATAATCTTTAAATAATTCTAGCCATCTTCGCTGTCTCAGGTTCAATTCCTTCTGTGTAAGCAGGTATTTCAAACTCTTGTGATCGGTGTAAATTCTACACTTCTCACCATACAAGTAATGTCGCCAAATCTTTAGAGCAAACACTACTGCTGCCAATTCCAAGTCATGAGTCGGATAGTTCTGTTCGTGCGGTTTCAATTGCCTTGACGCATATGCGATCACCTTCCCTTCTTGCATTAATACACAACCCAATCCGACACCTGAAGTATCGGTATACAATACATACTCTTTACCAGTCATAGGCTGTGTAAGAATCGGTGCTTCTACTAATATCTTCCTCAACTGATCGAAACTCGCTTGACATCTTTCAGACCACTCATATCTCACTCCTTTACGTAGCAATCTTGTCAACGGTGAAGCTATTACTGAAAATCCTTTCACAAACCTTCTGTAGTATCCAGCCAACCCTAAGAAACTGCGAACCTCCAGTACATTCTTAGGCGGTTTCCAATTCACAATTGCTTCTATCTTAGTTGGATCCACTTTAATCCCTTCAGATGAGATCACATGACCCAGAAATGATACCTCTTTGAGCCAGAACTCACACTTACTTAATTTGGCATACAGTTGATGTTCTTGCAAAGTTCGAAGTATAACTCTCAAATGATGTTCATGTTCCTTCTCATTTCTTGAATAAATCAGAATGTCGTCTATGAACACTACCACAAACTGATCCAAGTACGGTCTGAACACCCGATTCATTAAATCCATAAATGCAGCTGGCGCATTGGTTAACCCGAATGGCATTACCAGAAACTCATAATGCCCATAACGAGTTCTAAATGCAGTCTTAGGTACATCGTCTTTCTTTACTTGCAACTGATAATAGCCTGAACGTAAGTCAATTTTTGAGAATACACCTGCTCCTCTTAACTGATCAAACAAGTCTTCAATCCGAGGTAAAGGATATCGATTCTTTACTGTCACTTTATTCAACTGTCGATAATCAATGCACATTCTCATTGTACCATCTTTCTTCTTAACAAATAACACTGGTGCTCCCCAAGGAGAAACACTAGGTCTAATAAAACCCATGTTTAATAATTCTTGCAACTGTTCCTTCTACTCCTTCAATTCAGTTGGAGCCATTCTATACGGCGCCTTAGATACGGGTACAGTTCCTGGTGCCACATCAATCGATAACTCAACTTCTCTTATCGGTGGTACACCGCTCAGTTCTTCAGGAAACACGTCAAAAAACTCTCGGACTATTGGTATTTCTTGCATCTTCACATGTTCTCTCTTACTGTCCAACACCAGAGCTAGATAAACTTCACATCCTTTTCTCATACATCGACAGGCTTGCATGGCAGATATCACATTTACAAGAGGATTAGTGCACACTCCTCTCACTGTCGCTCTGTTCCCCTTACCATCACTGAGCACAACCATTTTCTTCTTATACTTAACATCTGCATCATACTTAGTTAACTAATCCATACCCAGAATCAAATCAAACTCATCAAACGGTAGTTCAATCAAATCCGCTGGAAACACACTACCTTGAACTTCTAATGCACAGTTTCTATACACTCTGTTCACATTAACATTACCTCCCAAAGGGCTAGACACACATATATCATATTTTAAACATTCAACTTTAGGCATCTTTTCACATATCTTTTTATCACACACATATGAATGAGTTGAGCCAGGATCAATAAGTGCAAACATTTCCACACCACAAAGTAGAATAGTACCTGCTATCACTTCAGGCGCATCCTGATCCTCTCGTGCCCTCATAGCATAAGCCCGCACTGGAGCCGCATAAGGTCTATCCACAATCTCCGAATCGACTGCACCCCTGGACTGGCTACCTCTGCCACGTCCTCTTCCTCTTCCTCTATTTGTAGAAGGTAAATTTGAACCACCCCTGCTCTGCTCTTGTTGATTTCCTGACATCTCATAAGTATTCGGGCAATTAGCAAGGAAATGATCCGTGCTTCCACATCTAAAAGAAGCACCCGTCACTCTCCAGCATTCTCCTCTATGCCTCTTACCACAATGAGGACACTCATGAACCTCACTTCTGTTACCAGATGTTCCTCTTCCCGAACCAGATACTGAGGGAGCACCACGCTTCTTACCTCTCACTGCAGAACTGAACCCTGATTCTGCCGATGACGCCACATGAGAATCTCGTGATCTTTTCCCCGTCTGGGAACCACCTCTACTTGCATTCTTCCTTTGTCTCCATTCTCTTTGAGCTCCCAAAGTCCTTTCAGCTCTCAAAGCTGCTTGAACAATACGATAATAACTTATATTCTGCTCCGTTGTTAGAGAAATCAGCAATGCTTTAATTTCCTCAGTCAACCCTTCCTCAAATTGTTGACATCGCAACACATCGGTCAAAACACCTTTTGGCGCATACTTGCTTAAGCGACAGAATTCTGCTTCATATTTCGCCACTGTCATGGTTCTCTGCCTCAAACTCAGAAACTTCTTCCAGTTTGCCTCTCGATGTGCTTTAGTAATATACTTGTTCTTGAATTCTTTTTCAAAGAACTCCCAGTTTAATAGTTCAGGAAGCATCGGATTCTGCAGGACCAGCTTCCACCAATCATATGCAGGACCTTGGAGTAATGACTCCACACATTCAACCCACTGATCTGGAGGACATCGAATCTCCTTAAGAATCCTTTCCACCTTCTCAATCCAGTACTCTGCTTTTTCTGACTCATCTAACCTTGTCCAATGAAATTCCTCCAAACCATGCTTTCTCAAAGATTCTATTGGGGCTCTTGGCGCCATCATACGTTCCATTACTCTCGCATGTCTTATGTCATTTTCATCATAGCTTCCATAGGCCCAAACGGAATCTCATTCCCATAGCCAACCGATCTAGACTGCCCAGACCCTGTCACCTCAGCTTCACGAGGATTCACACTTTCGGCAGATTCCTCACCGGTATGCCTTCCAGAATCCATCTTATTACACAGATTAAACAAGGACTTCCGCATTAGGTCAACAAACTATACACATCTTATCTACCCAATTCCCAGAAAAGACTCAACCTAGGCTCTGATACCACAACTTGTGACGCCCGTTCCCTAATGACAGATTAGCTCAGCTAATCTTAGTTAGAGAAGGCCACACACACATAACAGAACGCATGCTTAACCTGAATTGAAAACAAAAAAGAAATCATCGCATATTATCTTATCTCATGCATCACATGCCAAGCTATCTATATGACATACATACATAAGAGGGGTTACATTCCAGATTATACATTATTACATGTCTTTACATATTCTTTACACATTTTAACCGTACAAAAAGCTTATACAAAAATCCCACAATAACAACCCCCAAGCCTATGGTATTCACTTCCTATTGTTGACCGTACCAAAATGCGGGGGACGTCCTTCAGTCACCTCTCGTCCGTACCTGCACGGATTAGAGTAAATCCATGCTAAGCGATAATGCTTAGTGGGGAACTCATATAGCATGCAACTTATTACGCATCAGAGATATCATACATTGCACATTAGTAGACATGCCAGAACAATCATTATTAAAGCATGAACCATTTCAGGCATAGTATTGTCCATTACTATATTCAATTATAAAGCATCAATCACTTATTCACGTGTCTGTACTTTCTTGTATCATAGTCACTTCTGTTTATTATTTAATTAACTGATTAGCCGATTAGCCTATTAGCCTTCTTGCCTGCAACTCAATGACGCGGATAACGGGTATCGCATCGGTACCTCTCAGGTACCAGTAATCTCATCGAGACTACTTTTACACATTAGTACCTTCTGGTACTTCACATCACATTAGTACCTTCTGGTACTTCACATTATTCCACATATAATAAAATCCAGCAATGATTATTCGCATTGTGATTCCCATGGAATCAGACACATTTAACGCATGGGGCTGCAGCACTTGACCCTATAGGCATGCCTAACTATCCACTACTTGACTCGCAGGCTTAAGTTATTAACAAATTATTCAATTCACTTTTCACTTTACACATTTGCATTAGCACATAGCTAACATTTCACTTGCATATTCAGTATGCTTTCTAATTCAATCATCACATTTAATATTCACATAACTGATCATATTCAGAAATCACCATGTATATATGCATTTCTAGATCACTTAACACACATACAATACTTACTCATGTTGTCTTTCATTTCAGCTCAAAGCCTTGCCATTTGAATGGCCAAACACATTGGGATCATATTGCCAAACCAGGGTGGGTCACGGTCACAATTAATTCCATTGTCACCGTGACATATTGAAGTCCAAAACAGAATGCAAACTGGGGGCATGTCACGGTCACAATAAATTTCATTGTCACCGTGACATGTTCCCAACTCTCGGCAGAATGCAACTTGAGGGTATGTCACGGTCACAATGAATATCATTGTCACCGTGACATATTCTGACTTTGCAAAACAGAATGCCTTCCTGGGTACCTCACGGTCACAATGAATCTCATTGTCACCGTGACATACCAAAATCTACTAGGCAGAATTGAACTCAAGCATACCTCACGGTCACAATGGATTTCATTGTCACCGTGACCTATGCAAAAACACCATAACATGGTTATGTTTTCAGTCCATTTCTTCCTTCTCCTTAAGACTTCAAATCTCATTCTCACTTTTGGCAATCAACCCAAATACATCAACCACATGATCAATTAACACATACGTGATTTTCCTTCTTATTTGGCACTCATCTTTAGCACAAGTTATAATCAATTTCACCTCACACATAGCATACATGCTCTCAAGCAATTCATTCACTAAACACATTATCACATACACATACAGCTCATATCTATGGCCCTATTTAGCCAACACAAATCATTCAATTTCACACATTTAGGGTTTGTTCCCAAACCTCGTCTCCTTAGCTCCTAATTTCGACGGACGCTCGGCTCGCCGATTACAGCCTTTCCTTTATCTCTTTTCACTTCTTCAGCTAACAAAACAACACAGATGCTCAAGCTCAAACTCAAACAAATAATATCCCATCCAAACCAGCTCAACCAAGAAGAAAGAATAGAAGATGAGAATATGCACTTATTCACTTACCTCTTAGGTTTAACCCTTAATTCTTGAGCAACTTAACATCAATATGCTTACACTTCTTTACCACCTACTCCCATGCAAGAAAGAAAAGAGAAGAACACAGAAAATTGCTAGATTACACAAATGAAACTCTTCCCTTCCCTTAACTCACTCTTGCATGCAAAGGTGTAGGTGGCATCCTCTCAAGAAGCCACACGGAAACCACTTCCTCAAATCTGCCTCCACTTTCCATTAAA
Source organism: Excoecaria cochinchinensis (assembly GCA_947683425.1). Classification (NCBI taxonomy): domain Eukaryota; kingdom Viridiplantae; phylum Streptophyta; class Magnoliopsida; order Malpighiales; family Euphorbiaceae; genus Excoecaria; species Excoecaria cochinchinensis. The sequence goes on from CANTUQ010000116.1 coordinate 1,948,895, forward strand.
TCAAGTTATTTTATTCTTAATTAATCCTTCATTAAACTAGCTAATCAGCCTTTAACTCATGCTTAGTATTCATTCATAATTGCCACTTAACCCCTTAACAATACTTCTTTCTTTCAATTAAATCCTGCCTTCATTCAATTTAGTCCCAAAACTCACATGCTATCACACACATATGCCAAAATAGATTAATTCTTTTAGGGTACAAGTCCGGCCATGACACCCTTTTTACTGTACATAATAACTTAATTGTCTTAAACTATTCTTAAAATCCTTACGAAAATCCGGGAATTTTTTTTTCCAACTATTACAGCTTATTATTCACACAATCATTCTCGAATAAGCTACTTAAGTTCTACCGAAATTTCGGCAGAGTCTCCTCTATAATATTGCCTATCCCCCTGTAAACAAAGTCTTTACACTTCTATAATCACTTACATATTCATCCGTCCTACTCCAATTCAAACTCCAACACAATTTTGCCCATCCTCCAATTTAATTCCAATCACACACTCATATAATAATTCACAATATCATCCACTCACTATTTACCTCAATTTTTTTTACAAAATACAAGGACATAATATCAATACATCAACTATTTACTATGAATAAATATTTAGTGTATCTCTTGATACAATACTATCCTATTTATCAATATAGTGTACATGCCAATCAAAACGAGATCCAAAATATCAATTCCCAGAAATTTCATTCTCATCACCTGCTTATCATGCTTACCATTCAACATTCCTCCTTTGGAACAGTGCTGATATTCACTTGATTCCTGTCTTATACCTGCGTGAGGATAAACCACGCGCTAAGCTTTACGCTTAGTGGTGACTACCAAATTTACTTATCCAAGGCATAAATATAATATATACACATATAATTGATCATTCATACATTAATATCGCAAATTACTTGTTCTTTTCATAATCAATATAATACTTTATAATTAATATACCAATAGCTATTTAACTCCAATTTAAATATCAATGATTTGCAAGATAAAACCATATTTATGCAAAATATTCAATATTCTTTTAAAAATGCTGAAATTTCTTAAACTTGCATATTCAAGTTTCCAAATCCATAACTGAAATTTCCTAACATTTTGACAATGTACAAAACATGCTTCTCATGCATCGCTAATCAAATTCCATGAATTATTAAACAGTCAATATGCTTCTGATATAGCAGTTAATATTTCATTTCTACATGACAAGTATTATGGCTTTCATCTAGTCAGTAAAACCAGCTAATATATATATACATGTATGTAACACACACTATACATGTATGTAACACACACTGGCGATTATGAAGTTTATTTACATACATAAAGCTACTTCATTAAATTATTAATTTCATAGGATCATTTACTGATATCATTTACTCAATTAGAATTTTTATCACAGAACCATCAACTTTATCAATATATACATATACACATATATATATAACTTTAAATTTCACTCTTATCTACTAATTAACACCCCTTTAGCAGTTGTACTATTTTATCCTTCAACTTTACTTCCGTCATTAAGTTACTTTATGGCTTCTTAATCCACATTTACTTTCACACTTGCCATTTAACTTCTTAAGTTATACATTTAATATGGATTATAAATTTATTATTTAAACCCACCAGTTTATCTCACTTCATTTATTCATCATTAAATTCCTTGATTCACACAATTATTTCACATTCATAAATTCACTTTGCAATTTATTGTTTTGCCCATAGTACAATGCTGGCAGACTCTATGCACAGGATAAACGAGACGTGAACTCCAAAAGTTCACACAGAAATACCAGCGGAGTCCTGTGGGACCACCACTGTCTTTTAATACAGAACAGTACACTTCGGATATTCAGATACAGAAGTAGGACCATCATTGGCCTACTAAAAAGTGATATTCAGATACAGATATTCAGATATTCAGATACAGAAGTAGGACCATCATTGGCCTACTAAAAAGTGAGTCGCCATGCTCACACCCGCAGTCTTATGTCCCTATGGCATGCCAACATATCCTGAACTAGACTTGACTACCAGATCACTATACAGGGCAATATTATTATTGTTATTATTATTATTATTTTACATTATTAATATGATATACATATTCTTCATGGTATATCATCATAATATATTATTCTTTTTCATACCATTTCATCACATGGGGCAACATCATTGAATGTTATTTAAATAAATCAAAACTTTGATCTTTATATAAAATAAGATCAATATACATTTCAATCCAAAAAGAAAATATGGGAAATAAATCTCAATATCACCCATTTCATTTTCTCGCAAAATTTCATTTGCTTATCATATTCCACTGATTTAGCTACACAGCAAGCCATTAATCCTATTATATATTTAAAATGTGTTAACAATAATAATATACCTCATTTATACCAATATACATTCTGCCACTACTCTTTCTTTCCATTTCAATTTATTTTCATTTTATTTCGTCAAATTAAGTTTATTTCATACCATACCATTAATACATTATTGTTTATATAGGAATTCACTATTTTTCATTAATCCAATTCTTCTGACAAATTACCCCATTTAAACACGTATAACCCATTTTTACATTTATTTATAGCCTGACATTCTGACTTCCTTAACAGACTAATTTACTTTACTGTTATAATTGTCTTTAGGCATACTTAACTATACTCTTTATTTGTTAAGTACACTCACTTTCTATAATTCATTCACTTACCATGATTCCGCTTAAAATACTTTGTCCTTTACTCATAACTTTTTATACTAAATTACACTTTTAATCATCAAATTATTTATTTCCTTCTGTTATTCCCTTTTTACTTGTTATTCCACATACTTTTACAAGTACCATAGACTCCTAGGATTTGAGCCCCTTTTTCACTTTATATTTTCTTATCCACTCTTACTTATTTTGATTCGTTTTCTTCATGTTGGATTCCATCCTATCTTTATAGATTTACACTAAATTTCATTTTATTAAAATATCTATTATAAGTCCTCAACTCTAACATATTACTCGTAACATTTAACCAAAAAATATTACTTAACAACTTGTACAACTCAAGACACACATATAGATTAAAATTAGTTACAATAACAATTTATCGCAATATGTATAAAATTCATTTTTAACGCATAAATTCAAAAGCACAATTTAAGAAAAATTCTATGGTATCCCCAAAAATAGAGTTCCATAATTTACCGTTCCCTACTTGCTTGTATTTCAATAATTTAGCTCAATTCCCCAGTTCAATTTAATTTACTCAATTTATTAAAGCCTTAATTGACCACTCAAAATAAATAACTAAACTAAATCAAATTCACTAAGCAGTCTAAAGCTTATTACAACACTTACTATTGTGTTTATATTATTTCACACTTTTATATGTGAAAGAACACATGTGCTTCTAATGTAATCCTAACAGTAATTTAATTTCATGAATAATGGCTTCAATTATTCACCTACTATTTTAAATCATACACAACCAGATTTTAATTTACTCACTTCACATACCTTCAATCCAGTTCATTGAGTTATCTTTAATTCAAACTTCCAATAAGTATATTCGGATTTCCCACTTAACATTTCAATTTTCCATCAATTCTTCAGGCTTTACCAATTACACTACCATCACCTAGATATGCACATTATAATACCCATTTATATATCAATATTTAATTACTAATCTGATTTATGTGTCATAATTTATCCATTACCAGCATTATATATAATTTAAGTCCTATCTTACAATTTAACCTATAATTCTTCAATTATAATTACTGGTCTACTTCCCAATTACTGACAGTTTCTAATTCTTTTCATTCAATTAAAAATCGACAAATCTTAATTTACGTTCTATTCAACTAAGCCAATACTCATGACAACACTGCCTACGAATCAATGAACCAACAAACATATTGTTCACATACTGTACTTGATTAAAATCACTCTTAATAAATTTTAACTTACGGAAAAATCACATAGAAAAGTAAATTTGGTGGCCACATACCAATTTTCTGCTATTTTTGGTCCCTTCATCGTCGTCGGAGCCTCACCGGAGCTCCACCGAAGGCACCGAAACCACCAGAAGGAAGCTTGGAGCGCCGGGGTTGCTTTTCCGGTGGTCACGCGCCGTGAAGATCGTTCATTTCGCCGGAATCGATGCCGAAAGCTTCTGTCTTCTCCCTCTCCGATCGGCTCATCACTAGCGATTTAGGAGGATCTACGGCCACCGGAAGCTTCGTCTTGTCGCTTTGAGTCCAGTCGTGCCGTTAGTGTTGCCTCTCGCTGTCGGAGTTGGCCGAAAAATGCAGCAGAAGCTCACGGGGTTCCTCTCGCTCTCCTGGAACAGCGACGCCTCGGGTCGGAGGAAAACGCCATGGGAACGGCGCTGCGGGTTACGACGGTCCGATCGCCACCTCCGATCGCCTTCGGTGGTCGTCGGCGCTGCCTCCCGCTGCTCTCTCTCTCTCTCTTGGTTTCTCGGTCTCCTTCCCCTCGTTCTGCTCCCCGTTTTGTGCCTCTCCCTTTCTATTTTCTTTTTCCTCTCATAATTCCCACTAATTCAAGCTTAATCTCAAATATCTGGATAATTCTAGACCCATAGAAATTATCACATGTTATAATTACTTTTATTTGCCCATTTACATGTAAACATATATATATTTATATATATATATACTTGTCTAAAATTTATTTGAATACATAAATTATGTGGCTTTAAGACAAATTCCACCTCTTATGCGTCAAAAATTATCCTCCAATGAATTTTTAGCGTGTCAAGTTATTAATAGAAACACTAAAAATTTTGGGACATTACATCACTGGTCCGAACCTGTAAACTTACACGAAAACAAACATTCGTGCTAAGCGATAATGGTTAGTGGGGATGAAAATAATGTAAAGGACTTCTTACGAAGTCACAAATAATTTACACATTTCACACAACACTAATCAAATAATTCATGCATATAACCTTCTCACTTGTACAAATCATGTATTCATATATATTCAATAATCGTGTGACCACATTCATGTAAACATGTACTTGTATTTAAAACTGCCATGTATTTTAAACATTATTCTCATGTACTATAACATTCATTCATATATACTTTTAATCGTCTCAAGTTCACTACACAACACTAATAAGCCTGAATTCCTTTCATGGTGGATACGGGTAACTTTGGATACTGTTTACAGTATCTTACATGTGGAGAATTAACTCAAACTCTACTGAATACACAGGGTATTCAAAACTCTGGGCACAATTAAGGCCAACTCTAACAGCTGCACTCTAACCTTTTATAAGCATGCTTATCTATCCACTATAACGGTAATCAGGCTCGATGAGCAACTCAATTATGCTTTGTCTTATTACAAAAACACAAACTATAATTCAAGTGCATTCATCAAATTCAGAGAAATTCAATTCATCTACAATCTTTATTGATCATGTAGATTTAACTAATATTAACCATGCAAGAGGTTTAAAGGATAACTTTAAACCAAACACTGATCAAATGGTGATATACAAAACTGACATAGACATATATCAACTCAAAACAGAAGCAACTTACACAGCGGTATGAGAATCTTTTTTCGCCGTGTAAGGCGACACTGCAGGGAAGGAAAGAGGCCGAGCATGACTCGTGCTCCCTTTTCTTCCTGGAGTACGCCTCGTGCTCCCTCCCTTACTCTCTCTCTGGTGGAGCATGACTTGTGCTCAAGAGCACGACTTGTGCTCCCGCTCCCTCTTCTTTATCTCCTGGATCACATCTCGTGCTCCCTCTTCTTTTCTCTCTGGTTGAGCACGACTCGTGCTCCTCCTTCATTTTCTCTCTGAGACGTGCTACACAACCCAACTAGGACAATACCAAACTTTAGAAGAATGTGTTTCTATCGCGATCGCGACTACTATCGTGCTGGCGACAGAAGGCTCCGTCAGGAACTTTTACGAGACTGCTTCTCACCTCAAACTTGTATCGTATAAACGACCTCTAAACGTCATTTTCTGGCAACACTTTCTTCTTAAAAATTGTTCCCTAGGATGTTAAATTTCAAACAGGACAAATCTAAGGTTGTTCGGACATCTATAACTTCAGATATGACTTAAACACTCCATACTATTCCAGTGAACCCGCCAGAACAGAGCCACCCACGTTTTGACTACTTATTGGATACTTAGAGCAAGAATTAGCTCCCTTTAGAAATTTTTAGCTACGGATCTTAGGGTTCAGATGAAATTTGAATCAACTCATTTGAAGCCCTATAACTCCACTTATAACTAAAACATCATACAGGGGTCTGACAAAAACTGAACAGAATTTCCCCAAAATCACACTTTTCACACAAAAGCTATATGAAAACCATCTAACACATCCAAAACTCATGCAATATGATCCAATACATAATCAAAAACATGTGTACATCCATATACTATGAGAGTACTGCAAGTAATCAAAATTATCAAAATAAGATTCGCACACGATCCCTACCTCTAGGAAGCTTGAACTCAGCTCTCTATTCAGCTCCGACCTTTTCTTTGCCTTTATTTAGTCTCTTGTCCATAGCTTCCATGCACAAACCATTTAAAACACTAGAGTTACTCTTCTCTTCACTTTAAATCATAAATAAAAAGAAAAAGGAGGTCAGATCGAGGAACAAATCCAACTTACCTTCTTGAAGAGATCTAATCAAGCCCTACTACTCCCTCTCTAAGCTAATCCAAGTGGTTTTCTAAAAGAACCAAGCAAATGAAAAAGAAAAAAAAGAGATGGCAAAGCAAGGAGGACACTGTAAAAACAAAAGAAAAAGAGAAAGAAAAGAAGAACAACAGGCCAAAGCAAGAAACCAACGTGAAAGAAGGAAAAATGGGTAGATAGCCAACCCTTATCCAGGATTTACTGCTCAATTTAATGCCATTTACTTTAATTAATACATGTATATCTCTACTTTGACTCCTAATCGCCTCTTAATTCAACAAAGTTAAAAATCTTTTATCCTATGGTCATTGTTCCATTTTTAATTCATTTAATCCAATAACTTCTTGCTACTTGTTACCCTCCTACGATGCCATGTGTCACTCTCCTACAAGCCACATGTTAAAATCATAATTTAGTTAACATTATGCAGGAGGATTCTATCGCGCCCGCGATGATTGTCGCTCATGATAGAACTCTCACACTCAACACTTGATTTATTGTACCAAAATTCTGTAATTCTACTAGGGCTACTTTAGGGTGTTACACACGGTGTCTACAGTTGCCCCCAATTTTGGGAAAACTAGTGCAATAGTGCTTAGATGAGCCAAAATTCAGAGAAAAAAGGAAGAAATGCGTACCTAGGGCAGTCCTTACCTTCCCGATATTGTGTGGAAGCATGTGATCATTCGTTCAGCAAGCTCCGTCTCGGCATGCTTGGTGTCTAAGTGTTCTTGAGAGGCAGCATTGTCTAACTGCGACCCATTTGCAATTTGTTTTATTACATGTGTACCGCTAGTCTCGTCTCGACCTACACAGTGTCTGTAGGATGTGGCGTTCTTTTGCTACAAACTGATGGTGAGACACAGTGTTCTCTAACTGCTATCTCGCTGCGATTTGTTCCACTGCATGTGCCCCGCCGTCCTCATCTCGGCTTGCACGGTGGCTGATCTATCCTGCTTGCCTCATCTTGGCTTGCACGGTATCTATGAGATGCAGTATTCTCTGACTACCACCTCATTGTAAAGCGTAGTGTTCTCTAACGGTAGCCTCCTTGTGATGTGTTCTATCGCTGGTGTTCTGCTGGCCTCGTCTCGGCTTGCACAGCTTTCGTGAGATGTAGTGTTCTCTAACTACAATCTCTACTGTGAGATGCGGTGTTCTTTAACTACGATCTCATTGTGATCTGTTCTATCGCGTGCCCTGCAAGCCATGTCTCAGCCCGCACGGCTTCCTTGCGAACCCTCATCCGATCTACAAGGCATGTGATTGGATATTCTATCCTGCTGACCCCCATCCGGTCCACAAAGTATGTCTTCTGATTTGCTGATCCCTATTTCACCTGTTGAATATGGTCCTGATTTACTGATCTCCATCCGATCCGTAAAGTATGATTTTGATTTGCTGATCTCCATCCGATCAGTAATATAAAGTTGACTGAACATAACATGTAATGTTTGACCTATTTACCCATCATTTGATTGTTGACCATCCTTGGATTGGTGTGAAATCATGTTCCTGTATTTTAAAAGATTCTTGTTAATTCATATGCAAATAAGTCTGGTTGGTAGATTTATAAACATTTTTTATATTGCCATTTATTATTTATCAACTTTTCTTATGATGTCATTATTTGTCCTTCAAAAGAAAGTAAGATAAAAATAGGATAAATATACAAAAAGCAAAATGTAAATTTAACAAGTTACCCATAAATGTTCCACTAAAAGTATAAATTTTGTACAATACATATACAAAAATAACCATGATAGTGAAAATACAAAATACAATGCTAAAACTCCTTGAACAGCCTACAGAGGCACATGATCTGAGGGCTCCTTGTCACACCCCAACCTATACCCTGGAGACTTCTACCCCGGTAGAGGGAGAAGAGTCCCGATAGGTAGGAGTGTCACATTACACATACCAAAACATTCGACCACAGCAACCAAACAGATAATACAGAGATAATATAAAGCTTATAAAAGAGAAGCACAGCGGTACTGAACATGATAAATTTTTTTTTCTATCATATATATACTCATAAATAAAGTCTATATATATTACAAAAGATTTCATATACAAAGGCCCAAAGAATACTGTTCCAGAGGGCACACAAAATATTACATCTTGTACAAAAGAAAGGAAAGCCTATACTATAAAACTTCGATCCCTAGTTGTGATGGCCTTCCCGATGCAGCACGCCTCGACCGTGCATACCAAAATCTTCCACACCTGCACGGATAAAACACCCGTGCTAAGCGAAATTGCTTAGTGGGGAAAAACACAAAAATGCATTATCGCCAGTCACAGTGGCGTTAACAAATAATCACAAGTGAAAGGCACATTTACTTACTAAGGTGTCATCAATTAACTTAACGCATAGTAGCACTGTAATTACATTATTCTCAACAAGTAATAATTCAGAACTTATGCATAACATCCAATAACACTTTTGCACCTGCTATATCAAGATAGTGGATAACGAGTACACATAGATACTCGGAGGTACCATAAATATTCTCATAACACATAGATACCCGAAGGTATCAAAACAATCTTTTTATTCTTGTTCCAAAGTATTTTCACATAGAACCTTAGGTAAGATTTAACAGAAAGATCACGAAGATCCATTTGGGGGACCTGATCAGGGTCCAAATCATACACATGGCTGCAGCTACACATAACTCTATTAGGCATGCCTAACTATCCACTAGACTGACTCTTGCAGGCCATACAAAATATTCCATAATGGAAACATAATATTCAATATAAGACGATGCAACAAAGATAATTACCGTTAAATATAACTTAAAAATTGAGGTGATATTAAATAACTATTAAAACCAGAACATAAGTTAAAAATGAACAAAGGACAAGAATGAAAACATCAAAATTCAAGATAGAAGACATTTAGAAACATGCTGTGGGAGAGGAGACTGTCACCACTCGTGACAGATGTCACTACTCATGAAAGATGTCACTACTCGTGAAAGATGTCACTACTCGTGAAAGATGTCACACCCCAAAATAGCCCTGGTCGGATTGTGCATGCTAAGTCGGGATCGAAAGGGTATTTCAGTAATTTGTGCTTGAGAAATTTGGATTGTTAAGGACCTAATTTAAAAGATAATTAAGTTTGTAAGGAAGAAATGTGTTAGTGAGTGAAGTGTTATTTGTCTAAGGACTAAAGAGCATTAATGGATTGGGAATAGTCTAAGTGGAGTTTGGGGTCCAATTGGATGTTGCCAAGTGGCTTGTTAGGTGAGCATTGAAAGAAGAAAAAGAAGAAAGGAAAGAGGAAGAGAGAGGGAACACAGATTGCATTCTCGTTCTCCCTCTCACGCCTTCCCTTCTTCTTCTTCTCCTCTTCTTTATCTGCTTTTCCTTTCTTTCTCTTTGGCTTTGGCTTGGAGTTGTGTTTGGGTTTGAAGTGTGCTTTCCTTGAAGAGGTAAGTTGGTTTAAGGTGTTCTACGTGTTGTGTTTCTTCTTCTTCTTCATCTACTGGTTTTATCTTCAATTAGGGTTTGAACTAAGGAATTGTGGGTTTTGTTGTGCAAGCTTTGGATTGCATGAAGAAGCAAAGTAAAGGCAAGGAAAGGATTGAGGACTGATCTTGAAGCTGAAAGTGTGATTTTTGGGTCGTCATTTCCAGGTTTGGGAGCATTTTGAATGCATGCAATGTTTGAACTTCTCTGTTCTTCAATCTCAGTTGATTGTCTCTGCCCTATTTCTCACTAGACTTATAATGTGTTTGCATGGTCTAATTTCTGGAATTTGGTGTGTTTTAGAATGTGTACATGCATGATTAAGTGAGTAGATGTGTTAGTAATGCATGACAAGTATTGATTTGGAAGTTCTGAGTTTGTGTTTTGAACCTACTGTAACTTTTAGGGTTTATATTCTTGAATGGGTTTATGCATGATTTTGATTGTTTAATTGTGGAATTAATTGTAATTATCTTGTTTATGATGTTTGGAAGATCGATTGTAAGGTAAGATGAGTTTGGATGTGTTTTGAATCAGATTGAATATGATTTTATCGAGTTCTTTGAATTCTGGGTAAGCTGGAAATGGGAAATCGCGTTTCTGTGTAATTTTCCATTTCCAGTGTGTCGTGACTTCCCTGAGAGAGACAAGCCACGAGACGTGACTTCCAGTCACGCCACGTGACTCTGTCTCCCAGTCACAACGCGTGACTTCTCGGTGGGCTGGTCGATGTCGCGAAGCGTGACTGCCTTGCGAGAGGCAAGTCACGTCTCATGACTTAGAGTCATGACGTGACTTATGTGAAGGGCAAGGCGTGACTCCAGTCGCGAAGTGTGACTGCCTCTCTCTGTGAGAGGAAAGTCACGTCTCGTGACTTAGAGTCACGGCGTGACTCTTATGAAGGCCAGGCGTGACATAGAGTCACGTCCCGTGACTCTCTAGGAGGTCACGAGGCATGACACTAGGTCACGTCTCGTGACCCCTTTGAGGTCAGTCACAAGTCGTGACACGACTCGTGACCGACCCCTCTTCAGCTCCTCTTTTCGATTTCACCCAGTTTTAACCAAAATGAATTTCCTATTTCTTCTGTATGGGTCTTCATTGCTGTATAAATTATGTCATACTGTTATATGCTCCTGTATGACCTTTTCTGTTTTGACTTGTTCCCCGTGACTGGTTTTATTATTAAATGACTTTCAAAGGCTTTTATGGCTTTTTCCTCTACTGTGTGCTATCTTATCTTACTTATCTGATTAGTTAGCCTATTTTAGTTGTGTTTAGCATTATGTTATGCCTGTCCTTGATTGGGTTCTTATCTAGAATAACATGCCATGTTTAAGAGCATTGTATCATTTCATGATGCGGATTGTACGTTATTGATCATAGGCATAATATGATTCCACATGTGTTCCTGATATGCTTTAGTAAATTGAGTAGTGATAAAATGCGATTGATTGACCTATTGCATGCTTCAAAATATGACTTGAATGAGGTATGATTGATATTATGCTATGCTATATTTATTTGAATAATATGGTTAATGTCTGAATGCATGATTATGCTTTAGCCTGGGCACTCAATGTGTTATGTTTAAATATAATTTGGACTATGCATGATTTATGCTTAGTATCTACACCTAATGCATGATTAAGATTTTGTATTGATAATCATTGGCATGGTAGTGCTTATATACCTAATTCTTGGCATGCTTTAGAACATTGGTTAATGTTAAAGTGTATGGACTGTAATATGTTTTGCAATGCGAATTGTATGAGATATGACCAACTTATGAGCATATTTATATGTCTATTGGACTCTGGTTTATGCATGATGTATATATATATTTATGCGTTGTGCGATTCGTAATGTGAATGATTTTATGCATGACCTGCGAGAGTCAGTCTAGTGGATAGTTAGGCATGACTAATAGAGATCAGTCAGCTGCAGCCCTTTGAACGTTTGGACCCTGATCATGTCCCCCGACTGGTTCCTCGCGAACCCCCCATCAGTACGGATCCTCGTGATCCTTTTTAATGTATTTGGATCGGGTTAAGATCCCCTATCAGTAAAATGCTTTTGTGACAAAATAAATGGTTTTCGATTCGTACCCGTAAGGTACCCTTTGGCCGACTTGTACCCGTAAGGTACTAATCAGTACACTCGTTATCCACTATTGTGAGTCAGCAGGTGCTTTGATGGTTTGTTTTATGCTGCTTTGAAATAGCTATCAGAATGTGATATCCGATTGTTTATGATAAGGACTTCAGAAATCAGTTTATATGTATATGAATGTGACTATGGGCTTCAGAATGTATGTCTGTATTAAGTAAGCATGATTTTATATCTAACATGATTATCCGTACTTGTCATGTGTTTGTTATAAGTTTCTGAATGCTTTGAAATGATTCGATTGATGTATTTAAGTATATGACTTAAGCATAGTTTGTTATATATAGTATCATGTGAACCGAAGCAGTTGTGATGGTAAGTATGTGATGATTACTGTACTTTCTGCATGTTGATGATATGAATGTAATGTTATGTGATTATGCCTTCAGTCTCCGCTATCAGAGTGTTTTTGCATGATACTTATATATATTAGAGTTGCGCAGCGGTATTGTGATGCTCTAAATGTTATCCTTTGGATATTTGACTGGTGTATGTGTTTGGCATGTCTAAGTATGTTAAATGGCTAGCACTCTCAACATGATGATTGGGTGGTCAGTTCCTGCATAGGTGCTTAGTTAAGTCAATTGCATGTGTGAAGCTCATGTGACTCCGCACGGTAAGATGTTGATCTTTGCTACCCATGTAGGTTTATGCATGTGATATAGTAGGTAGTTCAGCATGATGATGCTTGTAACGTATATTGTATTATGTCTGTTTGGGTCTATCCTGGACATGAGTTTATGGTTTGATTGTGAGTATTGAAATGAATGCCTTTATTATGCCAGCCTAATTATGTATATGTTATGAATATCCGCATTTGCCATTTGAATGTGTTTTGCCTTGGCGACCATTGTGAATGGCCGTCCATACTCTTGTGTGTTCTCCCCACTAAGCGTTTATCGCTTAGCACGGATTTCCTTTCCGTGCAGGTGGCAGGTTTGGTTCTGTTCGAGTCGCGCTTCTGCAAGGTCGGCCACGTAGGAGTTAGAAGTTCTGTATTTTGTTCAGCTTCTGTATTTCAGCTTTTGTAATTCTGTAGTATTGTTTATGTAACTAATTATGTTTTGATCTTGAGTTTTCTTTTGGGAATGTAATAGTTAGTATGTTTTTATGTTTAGTTATTCCTTTGTTTTATTATTTCGCTTATGCTTCCGTTGAATGGTGATATGCATGCTTTTGTGTATGCTTCTGCTTAGCGCCTGCGTGTGCGTGAGTTATTGCATGTTCAGTCTGTGCCTCAGGTAAGGTAAGTTTTTAATTAACCCGTATTTCCGTATGTATGTCATGTATGAAGTATGCTTCCGCATTGTGCATGTGCATATCTGTATGAGTGAGCGTCGGGTAGCGCGTCCGTCGGCGTCCTTCCAACGGGGACGGCGATGGGGGTGTTACAAAAGATGTCACTACTCGTGACAGGGGCTTACTGTCACGACTCGTGACAGTCGTCACTACTAGTGACAGGGGCTTGGCTTACCGTCATGACTCGTGACAGTCGTCACTACTAGTGACAGGGGCTTACTGTCACGACTCGTGACAGTCATCACTACTAATAATAGGGGCATGGCTTACTGTCATGACTCGTGACAGTCGTCACTACTAGTGATAGGGGCTTACTATCACGACTCGTGACAAAGCCACGGGATTTCTAGATCATTCAAGCCAAAATCAAAAAAATTCTCATTCCAAACAATAAATCCTCACCCATACCATAATAATAAACCAACCAATCATCATCAAACCATGCCATAACCAAATCCTATTCATGAATTCTAAAAACAACATCAAGAACATCCCAAATTTCTAGAATTCATTCAAATAATAACATGCCAACATTACTCAAAACACAAATTCCCAAACAAACCATGCATAAACTTATATCAACACTCAAATTTCCGGAAATCACACACACACAATACACATTCATGATCCAAAGGAGAATTAGGGCAGAGAACCCAAAACTAAAAATGTAGAAAACAAGTTCCCAAACCTGATCTCCTTTGCTCCTAATCGTGAGCTCCGCTTCCACTCGCTTTCTCTTTCCCCTTAGATGTTCTAGGAAGCTCCTCTGAACCATAAATCAAACACAACCAGATTTAATTCTAACAATTAACACATAAATGAAAAAAAATCAAACCTAGAGAGGAGGAAGAGAAAAATCTAAGATATTACTAACTTAAACTCACCCTTTGACTTATGAGACACAAACCCAGCAATTCAATCACTCAAGGCTAAGAATGAAGGGCAAAAACAGGTAAAGAAGAAAAAGGAAAGAATAAGAAGAGAAAGAAGAAGATGAATGGCGTGAGGAGGAAGAGGAGAACGGGAAGAGGAAGTGACTTGCAGCTGGTTTCTCTCTCTATACCCATTTAATTCCCACTTATCCCTTAAGCCACATATCACTTTCCCATAGGTAGGTCAACCTAAACTCACCTCAATTCCCATGCTCTCGCCTACACACAAGTTTTTTCCTTTACTCATACCCTACTTCCCTATCTTATGCACACACGCTAGCATAACTCCTTTCCTCTTACTATATTATACAAACACATGATTAAAATAACATAATGCATATGCACACCGAAAATGTACAGAGATACGCACATATACAGACACAGACGGGCACATTCAGACTCAGACAGGCTCAGACTACCAGGGCGATTTTGGGGTGTTACAATACTCCCCCACTTAACAAAATTTCGTCCTCGAAATTCTCACCTGATTCAAATAACTGAGGATACTGTAACCTCATAGCTTATTCCGGTTCCCACGTAGCTTCCTCGACATCTTGAAACTGCCATAGGACTTTAACCAACGATATCTGCTTATTGCGAAGTTGTCTGATTTCTCTATCCATGATCCTTTTTGGCTCTTCATTATACGAAAGATCTGACCGAACCCGGATATCTTGCACTGATAATACATGAGAAGGGTCTGATCGATATCGACGAAGTATTGACACATGGAAGACATTATGCAGTCTGGGTAACTCCATGGGCAAAGCTAACCGATACGCTACTGGATCCACTTTTCCTAAAATCTCATATGGTCCAATAAAGAGCGGGCTTAGCTTGCCTTTCTTTCCAAAACGAAGAACTTTTCGCCACGGTGACACTTTCAAGAAAACCTTATCACCCACTTCATACTGGATATCTCTGCGCTTCAGATTAGCATAAGAACACTGTCTATCTTTAGCTGCTTTTAGATTCTGCCAAACAATCCTTACCTTCTCTTCAGTATCTCTAACTATATCCGGACCTATCAAAGCCTTTTCTGACAGTTCAGTCCAACAAACTGGTGTCCTGCACTTCCGTCCATACAATACCTCGTACGGAGCCATACCAATACTCACCTGGTAACTATTATTATATGCAAACTCCATCAAAGACACATATCTATCCCAGCTTCCCGAGAACTCTAAAGCACAACTTCGAAGCATATCTTCTAACACCTGGATAACTCTTTCCGACTGCCCATCGGTCTCCGGATGGAATGCAGTACTGAAGTTTAACCGAGTTCCTAGAGCTGCCTGGAGTTCCTTCAAAAACTTGGACGTAAAACGGGGATCTCGATCAGATACAATGGATAGCGGAATCCCATGAAGTCTAACTATTTCATTCACATAAAGTTCCGCCAACTTGTCAATGGAGTAGTCCAACCGAACGGGCAAAAAGTGTGCTGACTTGGATAACCGATCCACTATAACCCACACAGAATCATGCTTACGCTGTGTCATTGGCAAACCAGATACAAAATCCATCGTGATATCATCCCACTTCCACTGAGAAATGGGTAAAGGATGAAGTAATCCCGATGGTACTTGATGCTCCGTTTTCACTAGCTGACACGTAAGACATTTTGAAACAAACTCCGTTATACTTCTTTTCATGCCTGGCCACCAATAAACTACTTCAGATCCTGGTACATCTTGTCACCACCCGGATGCATGGTGAAGACCGATGAATGAGCCTCTTGTAATAGCTTTTTCCTTAATTCGCCCACATCGGGCACACACAAACTGTCTCCATGCCTAAGCACTCCATCACTATTAACCTGGTACTTGGACTGCTTACCATCTTTCACTGCTTGATATACCCGCTGTAGCACATGATCATGCAACTGTGCCTTCACAATCTCTTGCCTCAGACTTGGTTTAGCTTTAAGATGAGCAACTAAAGCACCTTCAGAATGAAACCTCCATCTACCTCGACTAAGGAGCATTGCAGACATAGATTTCCTACTGAGGGCATCTGCCACCACATTAGCCTTGCCCGGATGGTAGTCAATGATGCAATCATAATCTTTAAACAGTTCTAACCATCTTCGTTGTCTCAAATTCAGCTCTTTTTGTGTCAACAAATACTTGAGACTCTTCTGGTCGGTAAAAATCCGGCATGTTTCCCCGTACAAGTAATGACGCCACACTTTAAGTGCAAATACTACGGCCACCAACTCCAAATCATGAGTTGGGTAGTTCTGCTCATGAGGTTTCAACTGTCTCGACGCATAGGCTACAACTTTACCCTCTTGCATCAAAACACAACCCAAACCAATCCCGGAAGCATCACTGTACATGATATATTCCTTAGCCGAAATCGGCTGTGTAAGCACAGGAGCTTTAACTAACATATCTCTCAGCTGATCAAAACTAGCTTGACACTTTTCAGACCATACAAACTTAACTTCCTTCCGAAGTAGCCTAGTTAAAGGAGAGGCCAACATTGAAAATCCCTTAACAAAACGTCGATAATAACCTACCAAACCCAGAAAGCTTCTTACCTCGGGCACATTCTTCGGAGGCATCCAATTAACAATTGCCTCAATCTTACTCGGATCAAATCGGATACCATCGTCAGAAACTACGTGTCCAAGAAAAGCCACTTCCTTTAACCAAAACTCACACTTGCTGAGTTTCGCATAAAGCTGATGATCCCTTAGCATTTGCAACACTAATCGAAGATGTTCCTCATGTTCCTTTCTATCTCTTGAATACACTCAAATATCATCGATAAACACCACAACGAACTTATACAAATACGGTCGAAAAACTCTGTTCATCAAATCCATAAAAGCTGCAGGCGCGTTGGTCAATCCAAAAGGCATCACTAGAAATTCATAATGACCATAACGTGTCCGGAAAGCCGTCTTCGCTACGTCTGCCTCTTTTACCCTCAACTGATAATAACCCGATCTCAGGTCTATCTTGGAGAACACCCCAGCTCCTCGCAACTGATCAAAGAGATCCTCAATCCTCGGTAAGGGATACTTATTCTTTACAGTCACTTTATTAATCAGTCTATAATCAATACACATCCGTAACGTTCCATCTTTTTTCTTGACAAACAACACTGGAGCACCCCAAGGTGATACACTAGGCTGAATAAACCCTTTATCCAACAAATCATGTAACTGATTTTTCAACTCTTTCAATTCCACCGGAGCCATCCGGTAAGGAGCCTTAAAAACTGGAGCTGTCCCTGGCACAATCTCTACTAACAATTCAACCTCTCTTTCAGGAGGTATTCCCGGTAATTCTTCCGAAAAAAAGTCCATAAAATCTCTGACCACGGGAATGTCCTGAATTTTCAATTGTCCTTTCCGAGAATCTAACACCAAAGCCAAAAACGCTTCACATCCCTTTCTAATGAATCGTCTTGCTTTCATGGCCGACACCACATTATGTAAAGAGCTGCTCCCAATACCCTTCACAGTCACAGGCGAATGATCCCTACTATTCAATACCATCACCTTTCTATGGAAATCCACTACAGCTCGGTGCTTATCTAACCAATCCATACCCAGAATGACATCAAATTCATGGAATGGCAAACAAATCAAATCCACAACAAACTCTATACCCTGAATCTTTAAAGGACACGCCCGACACACTCGATCTACCATAACACTTTGTCCCAATGGGATAGATACACAAATCTCATATCCTAACTTCTCCTAATTTCCCAAACTATCCCATATCTTACCAGAGCATACATAAGAATGGGTGGAACCCGGGTCAACCAGAACATAAACTTCAGAATCAAGCAAAGGGAACTTACCGGCAATCACTTCTGGAGCATTCTGTTCCTCTCGGGCCTTCATAGCATAAGCCCTACTAGACGTCGGTACGGAACGATCCACTGTTTTCGAGGGTTCTCCCTCTCGAGGCCGTCCACCATGACCCCTTCCTCTTCCTCTATTACGGCTTCCTTGGGGTATATTGGATCCAACTCGACTAACTTCTTGATGCCCCGAAGGACTCTCATACCGACTCAGAAAATTTGCAAGGAAATGGTCCGTGGAGCCACATCTAAAACAACCTCCCGTTAACCACCGACACTCGCCCCAATGTAGCTTATTACAATGGGCACATCGAGGAGCACCATCACCTCTACCTGCTCCTGATCCCCTAGAAGAGCCCTGTCTTCTCCCTTTAGAGGCCGGACTAGCAACAGACTCATCAATAGGGTTTCCTTGCGACTCCCTTGGTCTCTTACCAGAAGAAGATCCACCCCTAGAAGACTTCCTTCTCTGAGCTTTCTCTCTCAAGATGTTCTCTGAACGCTCCGCCCTCAAGGCTGCTTGAACCAACTGATAGTACCTAACATTCGGGGCCAACATCAGAGAAACTAACATCACTTTCAAAGATTCATTCAAACCTAACTCAAAATGTTGACATCTGAACTCATCTGTAAGAACCCTTGGCGGTGCATATTTGCTAAGCTTAGTGAACTCATTCTCATACTCAGCCACTGACATCATCCTTTGCTTAAGGCTTAGAAACTGCGCCCACTTAGAGTCCTTGTATGACTTAGTCACAAACCGATCCTGAAACTCGTTCTTAAAGAATTCCCAGGTCATAAGGTCAGGAATCTGAGGTTGACTAATCACTAACCTCCACCAATCGTAAGCAGAGCCCTGCAGCAAAGACTCGACACATTCCACTGCTTGGTCAGGTGGACACTTAACCTCCCTTAACACTCTTTTTATCTTTTCAATCCACAACTCCGCTTTATCAGATTCATCCAAACCCGTACAAGAGAAATCATCCGCTCCATTCTTTCTCAGTTTCTCAATAGGTGCTACCGGTGCCATCACTCTTTCAAACATTCTAGCCATATCCTGTGAGACCTTAAGCATCGCCTCCAACCGAACGATAGGCAATTCAGGTTGCCCCCTAGGAGGCTGAGCCGGACCCCCAACTTATGGATCTGGCTCAGGAGGATTCACACTCCCAGCTGAACCCTCTAGCGCCTCATGCGAGAACTCCATCAACTACAAAACATAGACACAATGCGCATCAGGCCAACACAACTCTAACAGACTCACTAACATACTTAAACCCAGAAACATCCAAACCAAATGCTCTGATACCACCAAATGTCACACCCCAACCTATACCCTGGAGACTTCTACCCCGGTAGAGGGAGAAGAGTCCCGATAGGTAGGAGTGTCACATTACACATACCAAAACATTCGACCACAGCAAGCAAACAGATAATACAGAGATAATATAAAGCTTATAAAAGAGAAGCACAGCGGTACTGAACAGGATAAATTTTTTTTTTCTGTCATATATATACTCATAAACAAAGTCTGTATATATTAAAAAAGATTCCATATACAAAGGCCCAAAGAATACTGTTCCAGAGGCACACAAAATATTACATCTTGTACAAAAGAAAGGAAAGCCTATACTATAAAACTTCGATCCCTAGTTGTGATGGCCTTCCCAATGCAGCACGCCTCGATCGTGCATACCAAAATCTTCCACACCTACATGGATAAAACACCCGTGCTAAGCGAAATCGCTTAGTGGGGAAAAACACAAAAATGCATTATCGCCACTCACAGTGGCGTTAACAAATAATCACAAGTGAAAGGCACATTTACTTACTAAGATGTCATCAATTAACTTAACGCATGTAGCATTGTAATTACATTATTCTCAACAAGTAATAATTCAGAACTTATGCATAACATCCAATAACACTTTTGCACCTGCTATATCAAGATAGTGGATAACGAGTACACATAGATACCCGGAGGTACCAGAAATATTCTCATAACACATAGATACCCGAGGGTATCAAAACAATCTTTTTATTCTTGTTCTAAAGTATTTTCACATAGAATCTTAGGTAAGATTCAACAGAAAGATCACGAAGATCCATTCGGGGGACCTTATCAGGGTCCAAATTGTACACATGGCTGCAGCTACACATAACTCTATTAGGCATGCCTAACTATCCACTAGACTGACTCTTGCAGGACATACAAAATATTCCATAATCGAAACATAATATTCAATATAAGACGATGCAACAAAGATAATTACAGTTAAATATAACTTAAAAACTGAGGTGACGTTAAATAAATATTAAAACTAGAACATAAGTTAAAAATGAACAAAGGACATGAATGAAAACATCAAAATTCAAGACAGAAGACATTTAGAAACATGCTGTGGGAGAGGAGACTGTCACTACTCGTGGCAGATGTCACTACTCGTTACAGGGGCTTACTGTCACGACTCGTGATAGTCGTCACTACTAGTAACAGGGGCTTGCTGTCACGACTCGTGACAGTCGTCACTACTAGTGAAAGGGGCTTGGCTTACTATCATGACTCGTGACAGTCGTCACTACTAGTGACAGGGGCTTACTGTCACTACTCGTGACAGTCGTCACTACTAGTGATGAAGCCGAAGCTGTCACGACTAGTGAAAAGGGCTTACTGTCACGACTCGTGACAGAGCCACGGGATTTCCAGATCATTCAAGCCAAAATCCCAAAAATTCTCATTCCAAACAATAAATCCTCACCCATACCATAATAATAAACCAACCAATCATCATCAAATCATGCTATAACCAAATCCTATTCATGAATTCTAAAACCAACATCAAGAACATCCCAAATTTCCAGAATTCATTCAAATAATAACATGCCAACATTACTCAAAACACAAATTCCCAAACAAACCATGCATAAACTTATATCAACACTCAAATTTCCGAAAATCACACACACACAATACACATTCATGATCCAAAGGTGAATTAGGGCAGAGAACCCAAAACTAAAAATTTAGAAAACAAGTTCCCAAACCTGATCTCCTTCGCTCCTAATCGTGAGCTCCGCTTCCACTCGCTTTCTCTTTCCCCTTAGATGTTCTAGGAAGCTCCTCTGAACCATAAATCAAACATAACCAGATTTAATTCTAACAATTAACACATAAATGAAAAAAAATCAAACCTAGAGAGGAGGAAGAGAAAAATCTAAGATATTACTAACTTAAACTCACCCTTTGACTTATGAGACACAAACCCAGCAATTCAATCACTCAAGGCTAAGAATGAAGGGCAAAAACAGGTAAAGAAGAAAAAGGAAAGAATAAGAAGAGAAAGAAGAAGATGAATGGCGTGAGGAGGAAGAGGACAACGGGAAGAGGAAGTGACTTACAGCTGGTTTCTCTCTCTATACCCATTTAATTCCCACTTATCCCTTAAGCCACATATCACTTTCCCATAGGTAGGTCAACCTAAACTCACCTCAATTGCCATGCTCTCGCCTACACACAATTCTTTTCCTTTACTCATACCCTACTTCCCTATCTTATGCACACACGCTAGCATAACTCCTTTCCTCTTACTATATTATACAAACACATGATTAAAATAACATAACGCACATGCACACCAAAAATGTGCATAGATACGCACACATACAAACACAAACGGGCACATTCAGACTCAGACAGGCTCAGACTACCAGGGCAATTTTGGGGTGTTACACTCCTCTACTGGACATCGTCATCGTCTGATATATGAACTGGTTGGCACTGTGATGAAGAAGTAGAGGGTCCAGCTACTGATGTAGAAGGATGCTTGGGAGGAGCTGAGGATCCGAGCTGCTGAGGCACTAAGGGTCCGGGCTGCTGCTGATATCGACGAGGAACAACAACCGGTACAGACAAAGGCTGCCCCCTCGCTGAGTCCTGCTGCTGGAACTGAACCCGAGCGTACTCGTCAAGAAAGGCTGCGCACATACTGTTATGAACTGTAGTGTGTCTGTGATCACCCCTCTAACTCTCTGAAAGCACCGGCTAGTCAGAGAGTCTGATCTCTGGAGGCATCTCTCATATGCCCTAGCCTATCCTCCATTTGCTCCCTGAACACTCTAATGGTCTAAGCAATGGGATGTAACACCCCTTAACCACCTGTAGAGCTTTACTACGATGGCTATGGAGTGTTACAACACATCATATGTGCATAAATCAGTATTCCATATAAAGTTTAGGTCAAATAAATTTCTTTCAAATGCAACATACTTATCTGTCTGAAATTCCATGAATAATATTATGAAACACTTAATGTTTTACAGCAGTTTTTTGCTTTACAAAATACAACTTTACTAACATAAATTCAGTTTATTACACATACTTTCTACAATACAATTCTTACACTTATTACAAAATAACCTACATCTATAGCGGTTCCTATGTGTTGGCCATTGGCGATGCAGGACTGTCTTCCAAAATACTATCTTCAGATACCTGCATGGATTAAACATCCATGCTAAGTGATAATGCTTAGTGGGGAACAAAATATAACATATAATAACCTAATCATACATAACAGCCATTACATCAAATCTTGAATAGGCCTTGCATTATCACATACATATGATATATCATCTATCACATCTAAGTGATCATATATCATCACATATATATAATTTCAGATTAACCATCAATGAGTACATAATAAGTAATTATCAATATCATTAAAGTCATTCATTTCAATTCTATAAGTCTTATCTTTACTTATATCACATATACAAATTCATATATTTATATAACAAAATAACCATTAGCACTTGTATATGCATAGACTTACATTACTATTTTCACAACATAACATTCATTTTATACTTTATTTCCATCATTCTTTGAAATGGACAATGATATTTACCATGCACACAAGAATGCCTCTTTCACACATATATCTGAACATAGATACACTTTGGAATCAACTTAATATAAACATAGCATATCATACATCTTGATTTACACATAGCCGTACAAATGAATTATGTTCATATGGTTGTATCACAAGCTAGAATTTAATGCATCGTATTCACATTTCCAATAATATCACATTCTTTATAAATGCTCAACATTTTCATTAACCTTGACTGCAATTCAAGGATGCAGATAATGGGTATCTCATTGGTACCCCATGGGTACAGTAATCACATTGGTAGCTGTGGATACCTCACATTCGCATTGGTACCCTAAGGTACAAAATATCAATATAATTTCGCATTGGGAAATCCAGTAAGGATTTAAATCGCATTGTGATTCCAAAGAAATCAAACGCATTGGGCTACAACACTTAGACCCTATAGGCATGCCTATCTATCCACTACTTAGCTCGCAGGCTAAATTATTAATCCGATTATTTGTTCATTTGATCCAACTTAATCTTATTCATATCATAATGCATAAATCAACATAATATAAACTGTAATTTACACATTCACATGGCTTATCAAGCAAGCCCACATTCATCAATCACATTCATCATTCATCAATCACATTCATTCATCATACTTAATCATAGCATTTAACACATAATAATCCACATCAGATGATGCTAGACATGCTTGCATTATTGAGTATACATATATATATCATTTATTCAAGTTCAATAGTTCATTATGTACAACAGGGGCACCTCACATTGGCAACCATTTGGCTATCACCATGACATACCAACCCAATTCAGCAGAATGAAATTCAAGGTATGTCACACTTCATTATTTAATTCATACGCATTGCTTATACATTTAATGAGGCACACATACTCACCCGATTGCCACCCTATTGGTCTCCATGTAAATAAGGATTCATAAGTTTAAAATATTAAAACGCCTTTATCATTATCATAATATATAATTATTCATATATCCATAAGAACCAATATAATATCATTAAATATCTTATGTAATAATATACTATAGTAACATCTATATCAATTCATGCATCATATAATAATGTTAGATAAATTCTTCAATCACACATCCATTGAACATATCACATTTATACATAATCACTACATACCCATCATCATACTCTTACACATCTCATTCATTTCAATCATGCTCATATTTTCCTCATATACAATCCAACCTAATTACACACACACATGTGTGGTTCGTATTCACATTAAGCCAAGCCATTTCATTTGATATCTTTCATATGTGTATAACTTAATCTCAACTCAGAACTATGTATACTTGTTCATATTATACATGCTCATATAGATTAAGGTATTATAATTCTCAATGTCAATTAACCTGACTGAGTTCTATTTCATACAAATTTACATTATTAATTCATTAGTTTACTACTAATCTTAATCATATTCAAGTGTAGTTTTCAAGTGATAACTATTTTTATACTCATTTAATAGCCCTAAACATGCATCGGATAGATCATAGGAAGTTTCGGTGCAATACGGGGTTCAATTCGGGAAGAAAAACACATAAAATAGTCAAAAAAGAAGGGGTCATGTTGGACCGTGAGGTCCAAAAATAAGCATTTTGCCTTCTCTGGGCATTGGTCATGGTGGCAATGAATTGGTTGTCACCGTGACATACTAAAAATTTGTAAAACAGAAGCCAAAACTCAGGACTGCTTCACTACCCGTTTTTGTTCAGCCTAAACCGACATGTAAACCACCTGTTTAGAAAAAACTTCCTTCTTAACATTTGTTCCTTAGGATGTTTTCTTTCAAATAGAAGTTTCAGGTCATTTGGAATTGTAAAACATCAGTTATGAATTAAATAATACACACTGTTCTAGTGAGCCTACCAAGGTAGAGACACGTCTATTTTTACCATTTTTAGGTATTTTAGAGCCACAATTAGCTCATAGTAATTTCTGTGACTTTTGTAGGTATGGAAGTCATGGTTCAAATGGCACAACAATAACTCAATTTGGAGTTATCAAACTCTAGTTATGACCAAAATACTACACAAAGGTCTAGTGACATATAAACATAATTTTTCCCTAACTAGGGTTCATACTTTAATTGAGCTCATAACAATTCAATCATCAGTTTCAACACAAATCAACCCTATCTTTCAACTACATCATCTTTCAATTGTCACATAATAAACTAATTTACACACACATAACAATAGTTAGTTCCCAAACCTCTTATCTTTAGCTCCTTAGAAATCACATAGTTCCTTGATTAACCACCTTTTCTCCTCCTTTGATTCTCTTTACTTCCTCAACTACAAATCCAAGTCCAATCTCCAGAATTGGATTCTAAGCATCAATTACCAATATCCATCACAAGAAAGAGTAGAAGATAAAGAGAAAATCAGTACGAATCACTTACCCTTAAAGCCGACAATTCACATTCACTTTAGGATCACTTCATCACTTAGCAAAAATTCTGTATATCTTAACTAATGGAAAAGAAGAAAGCTTGAAAATAGTGGAGAAGAGCAGCCGAAAAAATGAAGACCAAATACAGAAAATGAACTTTCTCTCACTTCCAATGCTTATATTGCATGTGGGGAGCTAAGGTGGCAAGGACAGATTTTTCCACTTGGATTCCACTACCATTTCCCTTACTTTGCATGCAAAGGATTTGGTTGGCATCACTACAAAGGAAAAGATGCACTCCACTTGATTTCCTAATCATGATTAACCAAATTCTGTTTCTATTACACTAATTAACCACACTTACTCTTAATCATGCATAATTGCTAATAGATCACTTAAACTTATTTCTTTATGCAATTGGGTCCTCAATTTATTTACACTTAAATCCAAAGATTAGTAGACTCTAAATTAAACTTATCCAATTACCCCTAATAAGTCACATTCCTACTAGGGTACAATTCGGGCCATTACATGGGAGGTACGGTGCCCTCCAATACCTCAATCCTTAACCGGAGAGCCTGAACCAACTCATCTATCATCTGGATAGATGCATCTATCCTCTGTGCCATAGCATCCTATGAGGTACTCAACTCCTGCCTCAATTAATCAATGTGCCTGCCCGGGAGGGGGAGCCATAGAAGTAGATGCCCCGGAGTCCCCTGCTCTAACATACGGAAGAAACCTCCCATGGGCTCGGGGCATAGTCCACTGTATCCTTGATGGTGGAGGAGGAGTAGGACTCTGCACCCTCTGTCAGTGGTGGAGCCACGCTTTGACGAGGGTGTGCATAGGCACACCCTTAATTTTAATTTTTTTTGAATTTTTATATATATAAATTATAATGGGAACCCCCTAATTTATTTTAAGTGCTCCCTCTTAAATTTTGAGTGTCCCAATATTTTAAAATATATAAATTACCTTTAAAATTATTATCATAAATTAAAATTATGATATAAAAAAATTAAAATTAAGAGTAAATAACAAAAAAACTATAATATAATGGCCAAAATAACGTTGTTTTGGTAATTTCACTTCTTCTTTTTTTTTCTCTCCCATCCTTTTATATGTATTTTTAATTTTTAATTTTTTATAATAAATTTTTAATGCACCGAGACCCCACTGACCCTGGGTCCTGGCTCCACCACTGCCCTCTGTGCTGGGGGAGTGGCAAATAATTCATCCGTAGTAAGCTTGATCACCGTGTGAAAAGGCGTATGAGGCCGCTCCCCCTCAGGCTACTACTGCGGAGGCTGATCCTCCTGTAGTTTGGGTACTAGGGAGGCTGACTCTCTTGATACTGCGACTATTCGGGTGGCTGCTCCTCCATCTGAGGCTTCTCCTCTACTGGATCCAGTGAGGGAAGGCCGAAGGCACGTCTGGTCTCATTGATGGTCCAAAGCCTATACGCCTCAGGCTGACCCTATAGCAACACTATCATTCCCATGGTTAGAGCTGATGTTGCATCCACATAGATACTCTCATCTAGAGCATGCCCAAGGACATCGGGACGGACGCCCAAATCTAGCAATAATCTGGTAATGACTCCACCCACATATACTACAGGAGCTACCCCCTAGACATCCTGACCAGATTAGCCACGATCTCGTGGCTAATGTTGAGCCGTTGCCCCGCAACCATGGCCCACAAACTCCATATCTCTGTAGCATTTAGGGAGCTCGGGTTACCAATCGTCCCAAGTAAGAGCTGGAAAGAAACGTAACAGAGGGCCTGTGACGTGAGTACCGTACTCTTTGCCGTATCATGATCATACGGCACTCTCGGCAAGGCAATGACCTCCCAATGCTGGCATCTGACTGCTCACTGGGGCACTGTAACATTAGGTCCGAATGGAAGCCCCATGGCCTGTGCAAACTGCTGGCGGGTAATGCAATAATGGTAACCATCGATCCAGAACTGGATAACACCCTCCTCCGTGTTTGATCTCTGGAACCCCCCATACTGTTAGGTAGTGAGAAACTGCCGAACAATTCCCGGATGGGTCTGGAAAGAAGGCTTCAGGAACTCGGTCCACCCAGCAGTCGCTATCAAAGCGTCGACCTCATCTACCATTCCTAAGGCCTCTAGGAATGGTCTGGAAATGAAGCGGCTGGCTCGAAACTACATTCGAGCCAGCGCCCTAAACCTCTGCCTTGCCTCGGCACTAATCCAGGCAGGAGCCTGAGGCTAAGGCTGATCATGCGGGACGTGTCATCGCGGAGGCATCCTGAAAATAAAGTGACCGATTAGTTTAACATCGTGGCTGCAGACAGGCCTGTCAACAGACGCATATAACAAATTTTGTAAACCTTTGGCCTACCAAAATCCAAGCAATATCTGGACAAATATATGTTTAAAAAATTAAAAGAAATTGAGCGTCACTCCTGCAAAGACATGTCTATTTCAAAAGAAATTTGGATGGCATCCTAGCAAGGATGGGCCCAACCCAAGAAATTTTAAAAAATTTGGGCAGCATCCCGACAAAGATGTGCCCAACCCAGAAAATTTGGGCAGCATCACGGCAAGGACGTGCCCAACTTCCTACATAAAAAAATAAAGAAAAAAAACCAAAAGGACATGCCTCAGGCCCCAAGCAACAGTTCAACACATTCCGTTGGTATAATTTGTGCCCTTTTAAGACGAGATTAACTTCACAAGATTAATATATGCATTATTTTCTATTTTTTAGTGTGCATGCATTTCTATGACTATGTTCTGTATGCCTAACTAAAAAAAACCAAATAAAAATACGTAGACAAATACTACATTTTATTACACTGCACATGCATTGCCATATAAATTATTTCCAAAATAAAGAAGGTAGGAAAATAAATACTACATTACACTACACATGTATTGATATACAAATTATTTCCAAAACAAATAAAATAAAGTAGAAAAATTGCTCAACTAACCTGGAAATCGACGAAAATAAAACCCGACGGAAACACTAAAAATGTAATTCGAAAGATGTGCGATGATGCAAGGGTTGATATGGCACAAATGGTGTGTAAAACGGACAAAAAATGAAGAAATTACAAGCAAAAAATGAGGAAAGGGCGTCAGTTTGTAGAGGAAGAAGAAAAGGAAAAAGAAAGAAGAAAATGACAGCCCGTCAGTCTGCCACCTTTTTATAGAATTCAATAACCGAGGGGTATCCCGTCTGTATACCGAGCGACGGGCAAGCCATCTGTCGCTCGAGATTCCGAACTTATCCCCTCATTAATAACACAATTAATTCACAATTAATTCCTAATTATACAATTAATTCTTAATTAATTCCTAACTAATTAAAACCTTTTTTTTTTCGGCACATGCTCTTTCAAAAACAATAAAAATATGTACAAAGATTATATTATGCGCGTGATATGCACGAAAATGATGCAAAAGGATATGTCTGCCAGGTGGACAATGACCGATGGGTATACCGTCTGATGATGAGAGACGGGAAGGCCGTCGGTGAAGCCATTCTATAAACTTCACCATTTTCTTTGATTCTGTGCCTTCTCCCTCATCCCGATCTTTGCAGCAAATTCCTTCCTCACATTTTTCCCCTTTTTCTTCCTTATTTCCTTTGCTGATTTTAGCCCTTGAGAAAATGACTTACCCTTCTTTCATCAAAATGAGCCGTACCTTAGATAATCCTCAAACTTGGGAAAATAACACCCTTCCCCTACTTTCTAGACTGAAATTTTTGAGGAGAGTCAAGATAGACTATAACCTCCTTTTGGCTGCAACGTACTTCTGGGACCCATGCTTTCACGTTTTTAGGTTTACTTACCAGGAGTTATGCCCCTTGCATGAGGAATTTGCCGCTATTGTTGGTGTATGGTATCCTCCTAGTGCTTTGCCCTGTGTTCCTCGCTGTGGGCTGATTCATACCCGGGACATTGCTCTGTCCTTAAGTCTAGTTCCTTCTGATGCTGCTTGCTTAGTTCCTCAAGGTCCCACATTCACCTTGGAGCCATTGATTGAGGCGTTGGACGGATTTTCTGATGTTCCCCCATACCATACAAGTGTTATTTTCCTATTTTTTCTGATGAGGTATTTGGTTGTGACTTTAGAGGAGCTGATTGGAGACCCTCGTCTGTTTGAAATTTTGGACGATTTTCACCGCGGGCTGACCCCTTTCCCTTTAGCTCTTACTGAGACTATCCTAGGCTTGGACTCTATTCATGTCGGGTCTACTGCGTCTTTCGCTGGGAGCCCCTTATTACTCCAGGTAAGTCATTTTTAAAAGGTAGAGCGCCCCTTGTGGATTTTCACACTAGCTTTTCTTAGCGGGAAGTGCGTCCTTTCCGAATTTTCACACAACCCTATGCCTTATTTTTGCCTGAAGAGAACCCAACTCACTCCAGCGGCTTTTATTTATTATTATTTCCTTTTTTATCATTATTTTTCTTATTTTTCTTTTTTCTTCAAATATGGTTACAAGAGAAGCTGAAATTGCTATCAGAACCACCTCCCAGGGTCATCGCTTAATACTCTCCAAGACATTTCATCACATGTCAATGGTTGTACTCATTTGCAACCTCCAATGAAGGTATCGCCATATTCAGCGAAATATCAGATGAGGATATTAGCTTCATGCATGCCTGGCTTCCTCTATCACCATAAGGAAAAAACGGTTTCTCGACGAAAATTCTCGAAGGAAAATAAGCAATTTTCGTCCGGAAACAAATTTGCCGACGAAAAATATTTTCGTCGGGAATTTCCTGACGAAAAATCCATTTCCCTCGGGAAATTTAATAAAAATTTTAAAATTAATTTTTTAATTATTTATTTAACCTATAATATTAATTAGTTATTTAACTTGTAATATTAATTGCAAAATAATGAAAATGAAGATAATATCTAAATTTTAATATCAAATACTAATTGAATATAATAATTGTACTAATCATAAAGTTAATAAGCATTTAGCAATATCATAATAGTTACATATATGTGTCTATTTGAAAATCCTAAACTAAGATGATGGTGGCGGCAGCGGCTGACGAGTACGATCAGACTGCTGCGATGATGAGGCGACCATACCTTTCAAATTTGCCATCTCATTGCATAGCTCAGATATATAGTCGAGAGATTGTTGCCACCGAACTTCTAAATCTTGCCACCGAGCTTGTGATTGTTGCAATTCAGATCTCAACTCACTAATAGTATTCCAAAGTTCATGTACTTCCCTAGAGGCAGACCGTCTGTTAGATCCGGCTGTACTTGAGCTTGAAGAATGCGAGGGACAGGACCTGGCCAAAGAACCTAAACCAAGTACCCGTCCTCGCTGGTCTCTACCACCAACCACATCATAATAAATCTGATTCGCATCAACATTATCGGAATTCTGTGAACGTTGCTGAATTGTGTCTTGAACTTGTTCCTATCATAAAACAAATGTTTTATAATAAGCAACAATTAATAATAACTAATATTAAATATTTGTAAATTATAATACTTTTGACATACATGTAAAATTCTTGACCGAGAATTGACGAACGTTTGACCATCATGATTTTTGGTGTGGGTGTGTAAAAAGACCTCACCATAGGTAGGCGGTCTACCCATCGATGCTTCCTAAAAACATAAAAAGATTTATAGGTGTACTATAATTTATTGAGTATTCGTACAATTTTTTATAAAAATTTCGGCAGAGTTTCCCCTATATTTTAACTATACCCCCTGTACACAAAGACATAAAACACTTCAAATTTATTGTTATACTTACATCTAACATCCAACAACAATGCAAACTCCTCACACAATTAACATTCCCATCCTCCTCTATGTTAATGAGATAAATCTTAAACAGTAATAACATTAATCACAGTAATAACACAATAATAACAGTAAATTATAGTAATGTCCATACATCCTTCCTCAAATATAAAAAGAATTATAGGCGAACTATAATCTATTGAGTATTCGTACAAGTTTTTACTAAAATTTCTGCAGAGTTTCCCCTATATTTTAACCATACCTCTTGTACAAAAAGACAGAAAAACACTTCAAATTTATTGTTATGCTTGCATCTAACATCCAACATCCAACAACAATGCAAACTCCTCACACAATTAACATTCCCATCCTCCTCTATGTTAATGAGATATATATTAAACAGTAATAACAGTAAATTATAGTAATATCCATCAATCCTTCCTCAAACATAAAAAGAATTATAGGTGAACTATAATCTATTGAGTATTCGTACAAGTTTTTACTAAAATTTCGGCAGAGTTTCCCCTACATTTTAACCATACCTCCTGTACAAAAAGACAGAAAAACACTTCAAATTTATTGTTATGCTTGCATCCAGCATCCAACATCCAACAACAATGCAAACTCCTCACACAATTAACATTCCCATCCTCCTCTATGTTAATGAGATAAATCTTAAATATTAATAATATTAATTATAGTAATAACAGTAGTATTTTGTAATACTTATAAGTTTATCTGCATGTTCTCGATAGGACATTGATCCTCCAGTATGCAAGCATGAATTGACTCCCTCAGGTCCTCCCCGTCTATTGTTAGTATTCCGCTCTGAAATAGAAAGGGCCTCGGGCGTCGTCCAATACTCTTCCCAGTGTGCCCATGTATCTTTGGTCATGTACCGAGGTCTTACTCCACCAGTGTATAGCAAGCACACTAAGTCCTTGTAACGCGCTCGAGCACGACTCTCCTATGCATCATACATGATGTCGTTAAACACCGAATCCCAGTAAAATTGTTTCCTATAAGAATGAACAAAAAAACAAATTATAAGTAAGTGTAAACTATAATTTGAGTTGTAATTAATGTTATTATAATTTATTACCTTGAATTCTTCAAAATAAAATTTTTTTGTTTCTTATGAAACCTTTTTCCAGATATAACCATCATATTCAATTCTGTTCTTGAACGTGGTTGTCATGTTGCGTGAGCACTTTCCTGAAGGATTCAAACTAATATACAACAATCCTAATAAAGTTAATAAAATTAACAACTATCATTAAAATCAATACAAAATTAAATATTAATCACTTACTCCCCAGCTCTAATGGTGATATATTCTTTCATCAACTCCAACTAAGCCAGGCATAGGTTGTTCTGCTGCATTTGTTCCTGATACCTGAGTTGGCATAGATTCGGTGTGTACCGAAGGAGTCAATTCAGTAGAGGGTGGTAGATGGTGCAACAGTAGGGATAGTCGGTGATGCGTCAGCCTGAGTGCAGTCATTGAAAC
Organism: Excoecaria cochinchinensis; assembly: GCA_947683425.1. Classification (NCBI taxonomy): domain Eukaryota; kingdom Viridiplantae; phylum Streptophyta; class Magnoliopsida; order Malpighiales; family Euphorbiaceae; genus Excoecaria; species Excoecaria cochinchinensis. Next base: position 1,981,954 of record CANTUQ010000116.1, read on the forward strand.
CAGGCGATGGGGATGCTCCATCACCAATACTGTCACCTCCATCATGCACCCTGAGACGTGGAGGAATCGTTTTACTCTTCTTTCGATTAAACATATTTCCAACCTGACATTATGAAAAAATTGCATATTCTCAAATGATATAAAATAATCACATTATAATAAACATATTAAATAAAAAAATAAAATAGTGCAATATTAATTGTTCTCACATGATATAAAATTAGGTAAACAAATTATTCGCTATCATCACTAAGCTGTAAATCATAATCACAATCATCCTCATTTTCCGATGAAGAAGAATCAAATTCAGGCTCGTCATGGGATCCCTTGCCAACCAAAGTTTGCTCATCATCCTCACAGGAAATTTCAACAAATTCATTTTCTCCATAGTTCAACATTTCATTATCATCATAATTCAGAGATTCATTTATTTCATGAACTTCCGGTTGTTCCTCTTGAAATGCATCGTTATTTTCAGAGCGTTCACTTTGTCCGGCGGCTTTCCTTTCAAAGATGCCTCTTGGTTTTACTTTGCATGCTGCTGACCATTCCGAGTTATCACGTTTTAAGCTTGGATAAGAGACATAATATACATGGATCACTTGCATTGCCAATACAAAAGGTCCGAAGTTACTAAATCTTCTACGCTGGTTTACATCAACTAAATTGTATCTGTTATTTATTTTTGTTCCATCGTTATTAGTTGGATCGAACCATTCGCACTAAAATAATACATAGCGTTTTATTGGCAATGCGGGGTACTCCAATTTAAGTATATCGACAATTTTCCCATAATAATCCATCAACTCTCCTTGAATACAAACCCCACTATTTATCATTTTCTTGTTATGACCATGACTCTGAGTATGAAATTTGTATCCATTCACGAAATACACCGGATACGATTTAACATATCGCAAAGGTCCTTTTTCAAGATCCATGATGCACTTGTTGTCAATTGAATTTGTTGATGCCTATATATTAAAATATTCTAACATCATTTAAATGAATATTTCATATATAATTGTATATATAGATTGTATTATTGAAGGTCACAACTTACATATATCTTGAACCAATGCTGAAAGTGCTTTTCGACTTCCTTGTTCACCTCATTTTGATTTCTTTTCGGCATTAGCTCCCGTATCCATTCCTCAAATAATCTAAAATGCCCATATACAGCGTTTTATTACACCCTCCACATAGTAAATCAAATTAGCAATTTTGTGTATATATTAAACTTACCGCACAAAAGGCTGAACTTCTTCGCAATTCAATAAAATATAACTATGTGCCTCTATTAGCATTTTCCTTATTGAACGGCCATGTAAACGCCCAGGATACGTAAATATGGATAAGTTTCCATCCTAATTACTTATTTCCCCGCTATCATCATTACGTGGTATTTTCCGCTGTCTTGTGTGTACATGTGGCTCAAAATAATGCGAACAAAATGTACTTGCTTCTTTGACCAAGTACGCATTACATATCGAACCTTCAACTCTAGCTTTATTTTTAACGTTTTTCTTCAAGTGGAACAAATACCTATATGATATTTTTAATTGACATTAATTACCATAACAAATTATAATAAAATTACAATTGCATATCATAGATAGTTACCGCTCAAATGGATACATCCAACGATATTGAACAGGACCGCAAGTTTCGCCTCATGTGCTAAATGCACAGGCAGATGCTCCATACAGTTGAAGAAGCTTGGAGGAAAAATTGCTTCAAGTTTGCACATAATTACTGGAATTTCTATTTCCAATCTTGCCATATCTGCCGCATTTATCTCACATGATGTTAAAGTTTTGAAGAAAATACTTAGCTCTGTTACAGCTTCCCACACTTTTATCGGCAATAATTCTTGAAATTCTATTGGGAGTAGCCTCTGCATAAAAACGTGACAATCATGACTTTTCATACAAAATAATTTGTACTTTCTCATGTCGACGCACCTTACCAAGTTCGATACGTAACCATCCAGAAACTTTAGCCCTTTTAACCACTAAGACAAAAACTTCATTTTGTTTTCTCGACAGGCAAACCTAAGCCACTAATCATTTTCTTCACACTGTACAAATTATCAACCATTTTATGGTCAGGAGGCAATGATTCATTGTACCACACAAGAATTTTATCAAAACTTCGATCCGAAATATGGCCTTCGAATTTTATATTCAATATTCGAGCGACCGACGATAACTGAGTCATGTTATCACAGCCTGACCATAACTCTTAATCTGCTGAATTTAACAAATCATAAAATTTTGTTGCATTTTCTTTGGGTTCTTTCAGCATGGGTGTATTTTTCCTAAAATCACGGCCAGCTGCATTGTAAATCATTTGGACGTATGGATTATCAGTGACCCCTACATCATATGTAGAAAATTCCCCCTCTCTTTCAAATTGACCCTCAGATGCCGACATGTTACCCATATTTCCCATCGGGTGCTACATATTGATGGTTCCCCATGTCGTGTCCACTCAAAATAATTTTGGACAAATCCTTTTCTTAACAAATGAAAATACTCTTCCTCAACTGGAAGATAACTAAGGTGTTTGCACTTTTTACATGGACATCTTATTTTAGCCCCGTCCATGTATGCAGGTTGAGAACTTGTATATTCAATAAACGACTGAACCTCTTCCACAAATTCAGGATTAATGTAACCATCCCTTGTTTTTCGTCTATACATCCAAGATCTATCTACGTTACTCATAATTAATTCCAAAATTGTTACATGAACAAGGACACATCTCAATTAGAATTATAAATATCTAATTCCCAAAAAAAAACTTAATATATTAGTCAATAAAACTAGAAACTCACAATACAAATATTATTACGAAAAATACAAACTTAATTAAGACAATTGCCAGTCATTTAAACAATAATTATACGGATTATTATGCTAAAAACATAAAAAAATACAAATTGTCATATTATAGTCAGCTTCATTACAACAAAAATAAAATCAACAATACTAATAAAAAAATAAGTTTACAAGAATATTATATTCAATAATAATAAATATAATAAAATTAATAATAATATTAATAATATTCAATTTATTTACGTTAATTATTCATATTATTATCTAACCAAAAAAATACTAACAACCATACAAATTAACATAAATAAATAATAATTATAACAATACAAATTAACATAAATAAATAATAATAATAATAATAATAATAATAATAATAATAATAATAATAATAATAATAATAATAATAATAATAATAATAATAATAATAATAATAATAAATAAGGTACAAATTTTGCAGCTTTTATTTAAAAAAAAACTAACATGTATAACACTAATAATATGAAAAATACTATTAATAAATTTAATAACAACATTTAAATTAATAAACTCATAAAAAAGGAAATAATATTATATACAATAAAAACAAAAAAAAAACAAATTTCTCAAATAAAGTGTTAATCTTATTATTTTCTAATAATACTAACAACATTAGATTTGTCATTTAATTAATTAACCATAATCCTACTAATACTATATAACACTAACGATCATCTATTTCAACAATTGTTTAATTAACATCTAATTACAAAAATTATTCTAATAACAACAACATTACACATTAAAAACACTAATAACAATGCATTACAAACAAATTATTTATAATATTATTTAACAATAATAAAATATTTAATTAACATAAATCAGTTAAAATAATTCTAACAACAATTAACACTAATTAATAATTAATTTTTTTATTACACAATATTTAATATTTAACAATATCTAATAAATATAAATAACTTAATAATAATAATAATAATAATAATAACTTAATTTAAAAAAAATGGAGAGGAACCAGATTTACCTACCTGACGCCGGAGGAGGAGGAGGAGGAGGAGGGGAGGAAGGAGGAGCAGGTGGAGGAGGGGACGCGGCCCTCGCCGGAGCAGAAGTGGTCGATGCCGGCGAAGAGGACGGGGCGCACGGAAAGAGGAGGGAAGATCGGAGCGGGAAAAGAGGGAAGGGAGGGGAGAGAGGAGGAGGAGGGGAGGGGAGCCGCCGATCGGAGGGGAAGGGCAGACCTGCAGGTGCATCGCGGTGGTCGGCGGCGTGAGGGCAGAGGAGCAGAAAGCAGAGGGGAGAGGGAGAGGAGAGGGAGGAGAGAGAGAGTAGCCGGGGAAGAAGAAATATTATAGGGTTTAATTTTCTTTAAGCGGCGGAAGGAATATTTCGTCGTAAAATAGCGACGGAATATTCATTCCGTCGCCACCTTTAGCGACGGAAGGTGTATTCCGTCGCTAAATAGCGATGAAATATTCATTCCGTCGCAAACTTTAGCGACGGAAGGTGTATTCCGTTGCTAAATAGTGACGGAATGAATAACTTTAGCTACGAAAGATAATTCCATCGCTAAATCAAATAAAATTATTTTCTTATTTATTTAGCGACGGAATATATTATCGGTCGCTATTTTTAGCGACAGTTTCAATGTACCATCGCTATTTTTAGTGACGGTTTTAACGAACCGTCGCTAAAAATTGTCGGAGAAAATGGAGGGAAAGCTTAGCGCCATTTTTAGCGACAGCACTTAATTTTCGTCGCTAAATTGCGGTGGCAATAAATCTCCATCGCAATTTAGCGATGAAAAGTAAATTTCGTCGTGAATTTGCGGCGAAAGATAAATTCCGCCGCAATTTAGCGACGAAAATCACTCTGTTGCTAAATTATACTTTTCTTGTAGTGTATCCAGTGCAGTAATGGATGGATACTCAGGATGCGTTCCCCTATGCGGGCTTTGCCAAGCTACCTTCTACATCACGGCCCGCTGTGCTCGTCAACTCGGGATGACTCAGGACGTGGTGAGGCTCCCTTAATCCTTTCGAGGTGGAGTCTTTTCTTCAGCTTTTGTCTCTCGCTATCATGAACTCTAGAGCCAACTTCCATTGAAGACTGTCGTACCTCCTTTTGGGAATCACTCTGTTACCTCTGCTAGTGCGTACAAGAGGTGGGTACTCAGCCCAACAACCGATAACAGAACACGATGACTTAGGCATTTGGCAAGGGAGAGTAGTAGTAGGACACAGTTTAGCTTTGCATGGATTTTGAGCAATATGTTTCTTTTCAAAACAGAACTAGATAATGATATAAATGAATAGATCAAGTCTTATTTCATTTCACAAAATTGTGTACATTTAAGTAAGATTTCAGTATACATGATCATTATTTGGCACTAATTCAATTATGCAAAACTACATTCATTCATGGAACCAAATTTTGATGGCACCAACTCTTGTTACCAATCAGCCTTCTCGGGTTTTCTTGATTGGACATTTTCTCTCTAGCCTCTAATTTTTGACCAGGATGCCTTTTTTCGGTTTTCACCCTGTCAAGGCGCCCAATTTTAGTAAGGCCGCCTTTTTTTGGTTTTCGACCTGCGGGGCTTTTATTCTCTTCTTTTGATTTTATTGTCTTTAACCATGGAACCTCTTGAGTTTATCGACGATGACCGGCTGCTTAAACTCATTGCCCTCGCTATCTGACAAAATCATGGCTCCTTTTGATAACAGCTTCTTGAGGATGAATGGTCCTTCCCACGTTGGTCTGAACTTTCCTCTGATATCCGGCGCACTGGGTCTCATCTGTTTGAATACCAAGTCTCCCTCTTTCAACGGGTGCTTCTTAACTTTCTTCCTGAATGATCTAGCAAGCCTCTTCTGATAGATCTGATTATGGTAGTAGGCTATCAACCTGCTCTCATCCAACATGTTCAAGTGTTGCAGCCGCTGCTGTGCCCATTCATCCTCCGGAATCTCAGCTTCCATTATCACCCTCAGTCACTTGAGTTCGACCTTGATCGGCAATACTGCCTCTGTCCCATACACCAAAGAATATGGTGTGGCCCCTGTAGATGTTCTGATGATTGTTCTGTAACCCCAAAGTTCAAAAGGCAACTTTTTTGCCTAATCTTTATAACTCTAAACCATTTTGGCCAAGATTCTCTTGACATTCTCATTAGCGGCTTCTACTGCCCCGTTGGCTTGAGGACGATACGGGGAAGACTTGTGATGTTCAATACCATATTTCTGGAGTAGTTTCTTCATTTTGGCCATGAACTGGACCCCGTTGTGAGATACCACGCCATATCTACATATCAAGTTCTTCTCGATGAACTTCGCCATATCCCGAGCATAAAACTTCTTGAAAGACTCAGCTTCTACCCACTTAGTAAAGTAGTCGATGGTGACAATAATGTATCTATGTCCATTGGAGATTGTGGGACGCATCTCTCCAATAATGTCAATCCCCCAAGCTACGAACGGCCAAGGTAACGTCAAACTATGCAGCTCTGAAACGGGCAAGTGTCTTTAGTCTGCATACTGTTGGCACAACTGACACTGCTTTATGTACTTTGAGCAATCTGTATCCATGGTGAGCCAGAAGAACCCTTGTCTCATGATTTTTTTAGCCAATGTCAGCCCGTTCACATGGGCTCTGCATACGCCAGCGTGAGTTTCGTCTATTACCCTCTTGCCTTCTTTCTCGTCCAGACACCTTAATTGGATGCCATTGGCCTGTCATTTGTACAATATTCCATCCATCCAGATGAACTGAGTAGACAGCTTGCGGATCATTCACTGATCTTTCTCGGTAGCTTCCTCTAGAAATGTCGCATTTTCTAGATAGTTCTTAATATCATAATACCACGGCTTCCCATCTGCTACTTCTATTTCCCTTACTGACTTAGATTCAAAGCTAGGTCTCTCAAATCTAGAAATCAAAACCGGCCTCATGACCACCCCTTTTGGATTGTCCCATATCGACACTAAAGTATCGAGCGCATCGGCCAACTGATTCTCGTCCCTTGGAACGAAATGGAATGTACATACCTCGAACTGATTGCTTAAATCCTTCAAGTGCTTGACGTATGGCATCAGTCTCTCTTCTTTAACAGCCCATTCACCTCGAATTTGATTGATCACTAGGGATGAATCTCTAAATACCTCCACATTCTTGGCTCCTAAGGTTATTAATGCTTCCAACCCAAAAGTACATGCTTCATACTCAGCCTCGTTATTGGTAGCACTAAATCTCAGTTTGTTTGCTAAGGGAAGTTTCTCATCATCTGGGGTTGTCAAAATAACTCCTACTCCTGCCCCCTTGCTATTTACAGCCCCATAAAAGTGCAATTGCCAACCCTGAACTGCTATAGCTGCCACGTCCTCATCCAAAAAGTTGAACTTGTATGAGTCTCCTTGAATTTGGTGTTCTGCTAGGAATTCAGCCACTGCACGCCCTTTGATAGTTTTTCGAGTAACATACTCTACTTCAAATTCTTGTAGCAGCAGCAACCACCTACACATTTTTCCAAGTAAAGATGGAGCTTCCTGCAAGTATCTTAAGGGATTCTGCTTTTCTACTGCCTGTACCTTGTAAGAATGAAAGTAATGTCTCAATTTCTTAGAGGCCCAGATTATCGCAAGGCAAATCTTTTCTACTTCTCTATACTTAACCTCATAAGCTAGGAACTTCTTGCTAAGGTAGTAAACAACAAATTCTACTTCGAATTCATCTTCCTGGGCCAGCATGGCACCTACAGAACTATCTTCTATTGCCAAATATAGGATAAGTGGTTTGACTGCCTGCGGTGGTCTCAAAATCGGTGGATTCAGCAAATACTTTCAGATAGTATCGAAAGCCTTCTAACAATCTTCGTTCCATACTACTGGTTGGTCTTTTCTGAGTAGTTTGAAAATTGGTTCACAGATCGAAGTAAACTTAGCGATAAACCTGCTGACATACTGCAACCTACCTAGAAAGCTTCTCACATCTTTTTCCTTCTGTGGTACCGGTATTTCTCTAATGACCTTAACCTTGTCTGGGTTAATCTCGATACCCCTCTGGCTAACTACGTGTCCTAGGAGTTTCCCTGAGGTGACACCAAAAATGCATTTCTTGGGGTTTAATCGCAGGTTGTACTTTTTGATCCTTTGAAAGAACTTTTCTAGGGCTTCAAAGTGGCCTTTTCTGGTGGCCAACTTGATCATCATATCGACCACATATACTTCTACCGCCTTGTGAATCAAGTCATCTAGAATCTTTGTGGCCATCCTTTGATAAGTTACGCCTGCATTTTTCAAGCCAAAGGGCATTATCCTATAAGCGAATGTCCCCCATTCCATGATGAAAGCCGTTTTAATTCGGTCGATTATTTTATGGAGTATCTGGTTGTAGCCTGCGTAGCCATCCACAAAATTGTACATCATGCAGGCAGCTGCGCTGTCCACCAGCACGTCTATGTGGGGCAATGGAAAGTCATCCTTTTGACAAGCCTTATTCAAGTCTCGATAGTCTATGCATACCCTTACCATACCGTTTTTCTTGGCTACCGGGACAACATTGGCCAACCAGGTAGGGTATTGTACCTCAACTAGGAATTTGGCCTCAATCTGCTTGTGAATTTCTTCCTTCACCTTGTTTGCCCACTTCGGCTTGAGCCTTCTCAACTTCTGCTTGACAGGTTTATAGTCTGGATACGTGGGGATGGCGTGTTTTGCAATTTCCCGGTCTACCCCTGGCATATCTTCGTAGGTCCAAGCAAAGACTTTTTCTTGTTTTCTTAATATTCTCTCAAATTTTTCTCTCTCTTCAGGAGGTATATAAGATGCTATCAAGATTTCTTTTGGGTTTTTCGAGGTCCCAAGACTAAATGAAGTAGCATCAGTGTAATTAATGTCAAATATAGATGGATTATGATCATGATCATGCATAATGAAATTATTTGAAACATCGCACAAGTAAGCAAAATCGTTCACTTTATTAATAAAATTGAAATTGTTATTAACATTATTGAAAAGTTCTGGAGTAAAAAGAAAATCTAAACTATTTTCTTCTTTCTCCTCCGCCTGCGCATCTGTTGCAGCTGACGGTCCTGCATCATTTTGGCATTTTGGGCATTTTGCAGTAGCCCCCTGTACATCTTCCTCAATCTTTGCTTTCCCCTTCAGCTGGGTGGCCACCATCTTCTCTATTATGACTTCCTCGGGCTCCTCGCGGTCCCAAATTGTCTCATTGGTCATGATTTCCTCATCCCAAAAGTCCTCTGTCGGCTTGATCAATCTAATGCCCCAGTCAAAGACATCATTGAAAACCTTGAAACTCGGTACAATTCTTACATCAACACACTGTGGCTCGGCTTCCCTTGTGTAGGCACATGCGACGGTTGCTGGTACAAAACTCTTCTTGATATGGGGGATCCCCTTCTCTGGCTTCTCACCCCTCCTTACTATACCTGTGTATCCCATGCCCCTTTTGTCTTTCTGGCCCCTAGTGGTAATGGCTATTGGCATCCCCTGAGAATTCTTACCTAACCCCGCGCCAGGGAGGAATGACATCTTTTTTATCATATTTAGCACTTTGGGGCTTTCCTCTATCTGCTCCTCCCCACCAATCATGGAAACATGGAACCCACTGAATGGCTGCCTTGCAATCTCCAGTATGGAAACCTGATTTTCTCGTGCAGCCCTTATGGTCACAACCTGGCCTTCATGGGGTATTTTGACCATTTGATGAAGCATAGAGGGGATGCCTCCAAACTTATGAAACCATGGCCTGCCCAAAAGAGCTGAAGAATTGGCCAGTATAGGCAGGACCACGAACTCCACTTCCGTTTCTACCGGTCCCATCTTCACCATTGTCTTGAATGTCCCAGAGGCGTGCCTGCGCGAGTTGTCATATGCTGTGATGGTAAGATCGGACTTGGGCAACATATCCTCCGTCACCCCAAAAGCTGCCATTGCCACCTGCGGGCATACATTTATTGAGGAACCATCATCCACCATCACATAGGTCGTGTGCTTTTGATTAATCTGTGCACTTATGTATAAGGGGCGATTGTGATTGCGGCCTTCTGCTGGTAGATCAGCACTTGTAAAAACTACATTCTCTCCCACTCCTCTCTTCACTACATCTAGAAGCTTTGTAGGCGAGACGGTTGTAGCCACAGTTGCCTCGCACAAGGCCTCCACTACTTTCTGCCTGTGTGATGGAGACTGCCTCAAGAGGTCCCATATTGAAATCTGAGCTGGCGTCTTTTTCATCTGCTTGACAATCGGATCCTCTTCTGGCTCCTTCCCCTTTTGGCCTGCTACCGGCTCATAGGGCCTTTCAATTTCTGGAGCTACCCTTCCGCTCCGAGTCACAGCTCCTACTTTATTCTTCTTTTCCTTCTTTTCTTCCTCTCCTTCCTCCTCCGAACCCCACGGGTCGGAAAACACTTAAGTATCATCATCATTAGTTCTACTGTCATTAGTGGACCAGCAATCAATCACTGTAGTGGGAAGCCCTTTTTCACTCACCTCATGGAGGCTTGTGACAGTAGTGTTGACATCGTTACCGTACAACTCCTTCAATACAAACTCCTCGGGTACACTGGACCCGATCATGAATACTGGCGGGGGTACGTTGTTGTATCCAGCTTTCTTCTAACTCCCTCTCTTATCTGGGTCTGTGATCTACTTTGAATCAATTAGATCTTAAATTGCATGTCTCAAAGCCTTGCACTCGTTAGTTGTATACCCAGTGTGCTGATGATAAGCATAGTATTCATTATCCTTATTGTTAATGGTTATGCCCTAGGCCAAAAATTTTGACCTTGATGTAATCATTACATTTTTCATTTATATAATGGTTTTTTTCACATTAATATTATTGGCATGTTACATTATTGTAATATTTATGAATAACAATGTTATTCATGTCATCCCTAGTCATTTATCACTAAAGGGCATAAAGATAAATTAAGACTAGTATAGATTTGTATTGATAATCATGGGATTGTTATATATGATGATATAAATCGAATCTATAGGTATTTGTTAGAGAACAAATTACTGGATAGACCCACTGTAAGATCACTACATGGGATAGTGTCATAAGTGATCTTATAGTAGATATGTTATTGAATCCTTTGACCTGAGATTATCATAGTTTCCTATATAAGGAACATTATGTTTTGACATAATCAAACGTTATCTTTAATCGGATAATTATAAAGTTTATAATCGGACATAATGAGAATTATACAGAGGAAAGTGAATAATTAAGATGGAATTTGTCCCTCTCTAATGAGAGAGATATCTATTGGGCCCCTCGAAAAGTAGGACTGTAAAAATGCATGGCCATGCTCGAAGGAATTGATAGTGTCATTAATGTCATTTGAATTTATCAGTCTACTTAGTGATCGGGAAATTATATGTTTGAACAATATATAAGTTTGACATGGACCATGACTTATGTTCAAACAAGATATCGTGTGACAAAAGGATAATAGCATATTCTGTTGTCAGGTTAAAATCGGATTAACGATATTTATATTATTTGGGTAGTTATAATGTTTTGCTAGAGACCAATTATAACTTGTGGGGTTATTATGAGATTAGGCCCACTGCCAACTTAATATAAACCTGTTGGGTCACACACCAAGATAAAAAATGAACAAAATGGATTTTATTAGGGTATTTCGGAATAATATAAATATAGGTATTTATATTTAACTTCGAAATTACATATATATATTTATATATACATATAAATAAATCCCGTATTTTCAATATGAGATAATTATATGTATTATATAATATTTCTTATTATTTAGAATAAGAAATAGATAAATATATATATATATATATATATAATATCTCTTAATTTTGAATTAGTGATAATATCCTTATTTATCTCTTTATAGTTTAACATATATACAGATATATGTTAGATAAAGAAAATATGTGGTTTTAACCTAATCACGGTTTTCCTTTTCCTATGAGAAAAAGGATTGAGAGTGGATATATTTTTCTTAGAGAGAAAAACCTAGCCGCCACCTTTTATTTGTGAAAGAAAACTTAAAAATCTAGTCGCAACATAAGGGAGCTAGCACCCCTGTGAATTCTATTCTTTGGTTCGTGCATGTGGATACCTGTAGAGGACGTTCGTGTTAGAGCAGCGTCTACAGTCCGAATTAAAGGAGTTTATTTTGACTTCCTACGTAGGAGAAATGTTGGTAAATCTTATCTCTTCCTTTTGAATCAGTCAAAAATACATGGATCCTGTTTCGAGTTTCTATTTTATTCTGCTGCGTTAATGTTGAATTATTCCGAAGAAACCCAACACTTATGCCCTGGTATGCCTTGAGTTCTGGCGAGTCGGGGTGGCAAAGGCTGCAACTTACCCTCCTTCATCAGTCTTCTCATTACCCATGACAATGACCTTCCAAGGTTGGAGAAACACCTCGGGGTAGCATTAGTGGTTAATACTTCAGCTGTCTTCCTCGTGCCACTAGTAGAACCTGCCGGCCTACTTGCCCCCTGGCTACTGCTACCTTTCTTGGGATAATTCTCACTACCTGCTCTCCTAGCAAGGTATTCTCCTTCAGCTTCAATAGCGATGTCTTTTAGGGACTCCTAGTCTCTTAATCCCTATCTCAAATACGAGCTTGCATTTTTAATGAATAGTCGTATTTGATCCTAAGTATCCATTTTCTCTTCATCTCTATCACCCGATTCCTCCACCGGGTTAGATGCTCATGGAAAGACTCGCCTCCCTGCTGCTGTAGCAGCTCCAGATCCTTTATGGTCACTTCTATCCTTGTATTGCAGTCGTATTGTCTCAAAAATTCCTCCGTCAATAAATCCCAGTCCTCCTTGGTTCTGCGGTTGAGCTCGTGGTACCAATCCACCGCTGGGCCAGTCAAACTGAAGCAAAAGTATTCAATCTTCTTCCTTTTCGTTAGCGTGGTATCCTTCATTACTAACGAATCTTATTTTATGTGGGCGGTAGGATCTGATGTACCATCAAATTTTGGTACATCTGGCATCTTAAAATTCATCGGGACCAGGTCCTCCCCTTCTAATTCTTTATCCTCGGGGTTTATCCCTCGACCCCTTGTCAACATCTTTGTCATTGCTTCGAAATTTTCCCCCAGATGTCTTCTTCGGTTTGAGGTGCTTTCCCCCTTTCTGATACTGTTCCGTCATAGGCATCATCTTCCCAATCATCATCCAATCTTGGGGCTAGCCTCCTCCTCTGTGCCCCCAATATGGTAGCTCTTGGGTCTACAGGTGGCGGGCGGTCTCCTCTTGCGGGTCTACTCTGACCTCCTCCCTTTCAGTATTCCTCATAGGAGGAGGCAGTGGGTTATGTGGAGCCGCTTGTTGACCCATTGTGGCCATCATGGTCAATATCTGGTTTTTAAACTCTTCTAACCTTCAGCCCACTTCATCCGCTATCAAAGCCCTGGTGGCATCTGCCCCTCTTGGTGAGTTTGCCATTTCTTCGTGTAGAGAAAATTGAGTCGAAGTAGCATAGCTAGTTTATGAAGGAGTGTCTGGATACTCCACCCTTTCTGGTAGCTCAAAAAAAGGATTCCTAACCAGCTGCCCCTGAGAACTTCTTGACCACCTAGGCAGATCTATGATGGCTGCAAAACATAACAGGTCAGGATGATGCATGAATTACATATAATGCATGATCGTGCTATGTAACACCCACAAATCACATGCAAGCACATAGGTCCTTCCAACCTTATTACTCCCGCACACGAGGTCATAGTCTCTTTCCTATGTGGGATTGGCCCATGGGTCAATAGGGGACCCAATGGACGCGTATGGTGCATGGCGAAAAACCAGCAGTATAACCTCTCCTAACTAATGCACAGGCGCATGGGTTATGATCGTCATGTATATAGGCGGTCTGAATAAATTGACATGGGCCTATTTTGGCATGAAAGCCTTTGATTAGGTCACCACATAAATTATCTGGGTTTGTCCAATACATAATGATCCATACAGCAAGTATAGTATTAAGGTTCATACCACTAAGGGGAAGTAACTATTTCCATTACATGAGCTTTAGTCAAAGGCGATGATACTTTAGGGTTACCCAAGCATGGTCCCTGCCAATGGGTCTAGCTCATCATGAGCGTAATGACCAATAGGGTCTCCATTAATATAACATGATGGTACGAGGCTTGGGCTGGTGATTATCCTTAACACTTCCCTACATTGAGTGAACATAGAGTCATACTTCAGGAATGCACCAGGGTTGATAGAGGGACAAAACTAGCATAGATCTAAGGCTCTAATGAGATGCAATGCAGTTTTGAAAAAGGATGAAATTTTTAAATTAAAACTCAATTGTAAATTTTAGCCAAGGCACTTTCGAAGCAAAGTCTCGAGTATTATCCCTAGTGGAGTCGCCACTGTGACGCGCGCCGAACCCCGTGACTCCCCGAAGACCCGCCTTTAGGGCTTTCGAGAGAGATTCATTAAAACTTGTAAGAAATTACAAGTGCGTCTATGTTGAGCAACAAGGAGGCTTCTTGGAGTCGCCACCCAATAGAACATTGGGAAAGGTCGTCTAGCCTCAGTGAGCCTAAGACAGTGTATATGCATCCATTTTGGGCAAGCCAAAGATATTTTGGAGGCTTCATACCAATAGAACATTGGGATGTCCCTCTAACCCCGTGGAGCCTCGGATTATGTAAGTTGGGCCTTTTGACGGGCAACAAGAGATATCTTGGAGGCTCCATGCTGAGATGGCCCTCTAACCTCGTTGAGCCTAAGACCAGAGTGGGTTCGAGACTTCCCATTTATTCATACCTTGATTAAATTTATAATTGAGTTTTGAATTTAGCGGTTCATCCCATTTCTCATTCGATGCAATCAATTAAAGCGCAATTCATCCACATAAAGGAAAGCAATAAATTGGCATAGGATAGAGTGCACAAAAGTAAATTATAATAAAACTAGGGGCAGAATACAACCCCCATCATAAGTCAGTATGCCAATCATACATAAATTGGGATATTCATTGAAATGAGGACATTGGTCTTCGCATGCAAATTTACTACAAAACAATTTTTATAAAGTGTCGATTTTATTTGCTAAAAATAGGACTTTGGTCCTTAATTTACTAAAATTCCAATTTAATTACTATAAACAATCAACCACTTTTGTATTAGCGAGATTAACCAACTTTTACAATGATAATAAATAAAGATAGAAAGAACAGGGTTGAAGAAAGAACCCGGGTGAAGATCCTCGGATCAGCAGAATAACCATCATTAGTAATTCCAATCCACCAAAAATAGTCAGATAATAACTTACAAAAAATAATAGACATGTTAGTACCAAGATTATGCAAAAAATAAAATGATAAAAGTAAAATAACCATGAAATATTAAGGACAATGGGCTAAAGATGATGAAACAATAAATGAGGAGAAAAGATAAGATAAAAACAAGGAAATCACCAAGGGACGGCCTATTGTGCATGACCAACGGGCGTTCCTAGGTTGACCGGCAGATATAATGAAATGCCATCGACGGCTCGTCGTTCGAACAAGAGACGGCTGTCTGTGACCATTCTGCCCGTCGGTCACCCTAATTTCGGAAAAATCAAAGTTTTAATCTTTGCCCTTTGTAAAATCGAGAAAAACTTATCAAAAATAAAGGATGATGGCGTAAATTAATTAAATAAATATAAATATTAAATCCAAAATATTTACCATCGGATTTTACCTTTTAAGGTGAATATTGAGTGATCTCGGTCCTGTGCGTTTCACAAGGATCAGTTCGTGATTGCATATTTTTGGGAGATTTTCAGCCTCGAAAGTCGTATCTTTGAAAAAATAAATCAAGAAGAGAAAATTTATGTTTTTCTTTCTTGATATTTTGACAGCAACTCGAATGTTGGAATTAGCTGGATTGACGAAAACGAATGAATTTCGTTACCTCAAATTAGCTCAATTCACAGGTAAAAAGTAAAGAAGAATAGAAATGTTCAAAGAATTTCTATTGAATAAAATGCAAAAGACAAAGATTTTGTGAAAAAAACTGTTAAATTCCGATTTTTAATGAACTGCTCGCAAAAAGTTTTTTGATTAAAAGTTTTTTTTTCTCCCTGAATAATGAAACTTAACCCACTATTTATAGAGTTTAGAAGATAATCCAAATAAATTTAAAATAAAAATTGAATTCGAAAAAGATTTCTGAAATCAAATCGTAACCGAATTGGTTATCAGAATATTTCCAAAATCAAATCTAATATTTAAATATATTTGAAAAGATTTTAAAGATTTTGGATAAGATTCAAAAAATCAAGCGGTTAAAATAGTCTGATCAACGACAGACAGCCGTCTGTGGTGTCACCGACGGGCGTTTGTGGAAAGGGTACTCGTGATAATTTGACTAGTGGACCATCCACGAGGCACAGGCATACCGGCGACCGTCACTCTCGTGCGTGTGTGTGTCACTCAAACAACAGACGGCCGTCTCTCAAACGCGAGAGGCGGCCCCTGCATTCGAGCGACAGCCAGTCGCTCGTTGCGAGGGGGTAAGCGATGGGCATTTCACCAAATACGGGAAACCCGTCTCCTAACAAAAAAACCTCATTTTCAAAGCGAAAACTTCATGAACTCTCCGAAATCTCCCGTCAAAGGTAAAAATTCTTAATGCTTGTGAAACCGAAGGACGAAAACTCCCGAATTTCCATCCACTTATTTGAATACAGACATTGATCTCTTCATCGAGTAACTCTAATCTGGATTGCATCGGGACACGGTGTCTACACGGGCTGTACACTTGGCATGGAGATTTGAGACGGCCGTCTCTTGTGAGGAGCGGGTATCGCTCAGTCGAGTGACGGGTGCCACTCAATCAAGCAACGGCCAAATTCTCGAGCGACGGGCTTCTTTCATTCTAGCCATGGGCTCCCTTCCCCGAGCAACAGCCGGTGCTCGACATGAGAGAAGGGCCTCTTGCGTGAGCAACGGGCTATACTCCATCGATGAACTGCCCATCTGTGGGTTCAAATGCCAATTCTGAAAGTTGAACTCTTTTCGACTATCCGAAATCCCCCGTTTACCCAGAAAACCTCCGATCCTTATCAAACTGGAGGACGAGCATCCACAACTTTCATCCCTTATCCGAAAACCGACATTAGTTTCTTTATCGGCTAACTCTGATCTGGACTACTTCAGGACCCGGTGTCTACAATCGCATCAACACAATCGGTGCCACTTTGGCAGCTGCAAACTCTAACCCTCTATAGGCGTGCCTATCTATTCACTACTATGAATCCTTCAGGCTTACTTGTAAACTCTATTCACTTTACCAAGTACTTTACATTATTCGAGTACCTTATCAAACCATTGCACATCCAACTCACATCATATATTAATTATGCAAACTATGAACATACACACATGTTTGTTTACGTGTCATGCCTAAGAAATATCTATTTTACATGCTTATAATCATTCCACATATTCACATGATATATACAAATATCTTAAATTCATTTTGTACACAAAGCATACAAAACTCATCAAGCATCTCATATATCTCTTATTTAACATAATTAATGTCATAAGTATAATCATTCATAATCCAATGCAATATTACACACAAATAAAGATAGTCAACTTGTATTCATGCACCTCAACTATGTCGTGCTTGCGACCCATGTCGCACTTGTGACAGACCACACAAATACCTTCTGTCACACTCGCGATAGAGCTCGCTCCTTTGATAGAACATCAAAACATGTCTATCACACTCGTGGCAGAGCTTGCTCTCACAAATGAACACCAAAACACCTCTGTCACGCTCGCGACAAAACACAGATTGACAAAACTTTGCCCACGATGTACTCTTTGCGCTCGTGATAGAGCATGAACTTCATGTTCAAACTCCTAACTTCACGTATCTCTAACACATACTTTCCTATATTCACATGCATGACTTCTATACTCATTCAAATACAAATTCCAGCCAAAAAGGGCTTTTAAGCAAGTAATCACATGCAAATAACATTCTCATACAAACTTGTAACAAGCATATAATCAACATGCACATAGCCAAAACTCTATACCACTTCAAGTTGTCACTAAAACATCATCAACTCAACAACAAAACATGGTAAATATTAATAGGACTTTATCATCACATCAATACTATCCCATGTAAAATTTTATAGCTATAAGAGTTATTGAACTCTTCAAAACCCACTATTTCCCCAAATTAATCAAACATGCAACTACTAACAGAAATTAAAATCCCAAACCTCAAAATGAAGCATGACAACTCTCTTTCTTCTAGTTTAAACCTTATCTTTACCTGTTTCTCTTCTCTTGTCCACAGCTTCTTGCACAAACCCAACAAAATACACGCTTAATCCATAAATCAACTAACTCAAAATCATGAACAGAATAAGGTAGAAGAAGAAGATAACTTAAACTTCCACTTCCACTTACCTTTCCAACTTATCACTTAATCCTCTTCAAACCAATCCAGCTTAAATCTTTAGAAACCAACAAAAAAGAAAGCAAAAACAAGAAGAAGATGAAATCCAGAATGAAGAACAAATTGAGAAGAATGAGAGAAGTGGCCGGTCCAGCACATGCAAAGAGTGAGACAGATTTTGCCTCTACTCACTCCCTTATATTACATGTGGAAGCTTAGGTGGCAAGCTCTCAACAAGCCACTTGTCAAGTCCTTAGCAAATAACCCACTTAGTCCTTGGCTAAAACCCATTTAATCCCTCAACTTAATTATTTCTTTAAACAATTTTAATTTCTTTTCAATTACATCCTTATTAGCCCAAAAACTCATAATTATTCTATCGCTCTTGTACCCTTGTAGTGAAATTAATACTACCAATCCTTCTAGGGTACACTTTGGGTCATTACAATATATATATATATATGCACCTAAATGGAATATATGGAATAAAATATTATTTTATTTAATGATATTATTTTTAGAATGTGCATGATAAAATAATTGAATTAATTTATTTATGACATGGAAATTGAAATAAATGATACCCATTCGAATTTAATTATGAATATAAAGTGAGTATATGAGCAATAAATTAGTCGCCTGCTTGTGTTTGAATTAATCTGTTTTTGCGAGCATCGTTTGGGTTGTGATTAGGCGCCATTTGGGTCATCCTTTGAAATGTGAAATGATATAATATGAAATGTCATATGTGAAAGTACCCTCGAGTACTCTTTTCCTTTGCTTTGTAACTCCTATTATCCACCTCTTTTGGGAAAGCAAACAGTAAATTAAATTGGAAGGATATGTACTAAAGAAATAACATGGATTTGTACGTGGAAACTATGCTTAGATAAATGTGAATTTTAAGTGTTTGTTATTATGAATAATTGTATCACTCTAATTATTAATATGTGTAAAATGGTTTATATATAAAGTACCAATATAATTTTGTATGTTTCATATGCATGCGTTTTGCATTGATAACCACTATGAGTGGTTGTCCATCTCATATTATGTTCCCCACTAAGCCTTTGTGCTTAGCACGGGTGTTCAATTTGTCCAGATTTTGAAGATAGAGATTTTAACAAGGACATCCCGCCTCTTCAATAGCTGACACATCAGTAGAACCTTTTTGTGTAGGTTTTTGGATATTGTATTGTAATATGTGTGTAATACTTATGTTTTAAATATGTAAGCTTTATGGTTATGGTTATGTAATTTGAACATGTAATCGAAACGATATATATGTAAACTAACTTTTATTGTGTAATGGGAGTATATAACTATGCTATGGAATGAAAATTAGTATGCATAAGTAATGCAAAGAGAAAAAGAAATTTTGTAATCCTGATTTAATATAAGACATGTAAATAAGGTTAGTAATGTAATTAAAAATTAAATGGACTACATGAGTTATTAATTAATTGTGGTTCCATGACATCCTTCACCTGTTAATGTAACCTGCCACATGAAGGTATGGTTTCCTATGTACGGGTAAGGGGTGTTACATCACTACTTTCCCATCTTGCATCACAGCACAACCTAGACCATTCCTGGAAGCATCGCTATACATAGCATACTCTTTGCTTATAGTTGGCTGTGTTAATGTTAGAGCTATAGTGACAATCTTTTTTAACTGCTCAAAACTGGCTTGACATATGTCAGCTCATTCAAACTTAATACTTTTTTGTAGTGACTTTATAAGTGGAGAACCTATTACTGATGATCATTTAATAGAGCACTGGTAATAACCAACTAATCCTAGAAAACTCCTTACTTCTGTCACATTTTGGGGTAGTTGCAAGTTGACAATTGCTTCTATATTATTAAGATCGACTTGGATACACTTTGAAAAAACAATATGTCCATGGAAAGAAACTTCCTTAAGCTAGAAATCACACTTACTCAGCTTGGCATATAATTGTTTTGCCTTCAAGGTCTGTAGTACTATTCTCAGAAGTTGTGTATTCTCCCATTCATTCTTAGAATAGACCGGTATATCATCAATGAACTCACAAAAAAATGGTGTAAGTAGGGTTTAAACACCTTATTCATCAGGTCTATGAACGTTGCAGATGTGTTGGTTAGCCTAAGAGGAATCACCAGGAATTCATAGTGAGCATATCTATAACATCCCCTACATGTGTCTTATAACGTGTCACCTAATACAGGACTACCTGTAACGAGGCTTCACATAACCATATACAGAATACCTATTAATATACTTTCTTATATACACTAGTCATTCTCACAATAGGTTCCATTGTATTCATCATATGCATAATACATGCCATATTTAAAATTTTTCTTTAATTACATGATACACATGCATAATTCAACTTACAAAGCCCATACTTTGCTCTTTACATATACATATTCACAATGTATTACATGTACATAATATTTTTTCTTATAAAAGAAATATTACATTTACAAAGTTTTCATTACAATATACATTTCACTTTTACATAAATTTAACCCAAAAAGAACCTACACTAAAAACCTTCTTCCAACCCTGTGTTGGCCTAGACTTCTGCAGATTATCCTTAGAAGCGGCACTGACACTTATATTTACATCAATTAACACCCGTACTAAGCGTAAAGCTTAGTGGGAAATGCTTAATTTTGGATGACCACTCACAATAGTCATCCTTCAAGAATACAAATTCGAACAATGTTTATATTCTTAAAACATATGCATATGCATATATACATTGTTACATTCACATTTAAATCATATTTAAAAATATTAGTTTTCAAGTCATTATTACATTTATTATAAATAGTCATTTCAGAGCATATTATACATTTTGTTATTCACCTGCATTTCTATGGAAGTGGATAACGGAAAATATATAGTAGGTACCCATAGGTACAAAATGGTCTATACCTAAAGGTACGATGTGATTACTCGAAGGTGTACTGTGAAGTAGGTACCCGAAGTACAAAATAATAGGAGACTTATGTAGTCTCAAAAAAGACACAATGAGTGTCAATGGCCAGCAGCTGCAACAGCAGTCCTTATAATCATGTCTATCTATCCACAACCAAGATTACAAAGTAGGCACTAATTACATTTTGGTGTTGTTCACATTTATATCATATTCACAGATGCTCATTCATAATCATATAATTAACACATATAATTAAGAACACATGACATATAGTTCTGAGTGATGCCGAAAGGTGAATATCAATTATAAGCATAATTCATGTTTATAACTGTATTCGTATCATTAATCTCATGCGATTCCATATAAAATATAAGCATATAATCATCATAAGTCATTAAACATGCATTGGACATGTATTGTAAACTTTCACCAAAGTTTGGGTTGATTTTGGTGAGAAAATCTCACTTTTTAGCTCTAAAAATAGGGATCACGCGGCAATCAACACATGTCACAAGGCAGTCAAGGTTTCTTGATAGCCGTGTGGCATTCCGAAAATCTAATTTTTTAGTCAATAATTATTTTACATGGTGGTCGGGATTATCACACGACGCTCAGACATTTTTGACAGCTATATGGGTAATTTTTAAGGCAATTTTTGAGTTACATAATGGTTTTACACGGTGGTGGTCAGGAGTTCTTGACCATTGTGTAACCCTGTTTTACTACAAAATAAAATAGGGAAGAATTATAGGTCTATTTTGCTTGGGATTTATCACCTAGTAAATGAAATTTTTAAACTTTGGTATCTTCTTAACATTTGTTCTCGTATGTCTTAAGTTTACTATGGCATAAAAAACATGAAATTTAGACTTAAAATTTAGGAGTTATGCCATTGGGAACACAAACTGCTCCTAATATAGGGCAACATTAGGTCTGGATTTTCAATTGCATTTTCAAGTGCCTTAAAGGAAGAATTGGGCCTTTCATAACAATGGTAGGTATATCTCTTAAGGTTCTTATCTAGGTAGAATAACTCCATTTAGAGGTTTATAAGCCGAGATATGGCCTTGATACTAAAATTAGTTCAGGTGAACCTAAAGCAAAATTTCACCTTTCACCCTCCTGAGGCATATTTCACCAATTTCATGCAAAATAGCTTCATTTCCACATTTCATCAACATTCTCACATCTAATATAGCATATATGATGAATCAATTCCAAATCAAACATAAGCAAATAAATTCAGTGTTTTCAAACCCGTTGTTAGCCAATTCTCCTCCATTTTCCTTCACAACTTTTCTCTTCATTTCCTTTGGCTGGGTCTTTTAGCTATTTCACATCAAAATTCTATATCAATATCATCTTCAAATCTTTATTTCCAACAACTCATCAAATAAAAAAGATGAAGAGAATAATTATATCTTACCCCTTTTTTTTCTTGGTTAACTCGCACTAATTTAAACTTTGCCTCTTAAATCACTTTTGCATGAATTTGAGTGTAAAGAAATAAAGAGAAGATAAAATAGGATGGCTGTGTTTTTGCTTCCATTTCATCTGGCCACAATGGCCATTTGTATGTCCATTCTTCCTTTCATATTTCTAGAAGACTAAGTGTCAGTATCTTATTAGTTTAACTTTATGGACTTAAATGGTAATTCCATTTAATCCCTCAACTTTCACATTGGCATAAAATTAGACTGTATTGATACATATTAGTCCATAATTAATTCCATTTATGCTCACATGTCATAATTTAATAATTAACTAACTCACCGCATATTTTAATTTAATAACGATTGTGTTCTTTACGACACGTTATTCATTAAATCATTCAGATTCGGTTACGGTTTCACCCTAAACATGCATCAATGCTACTAGGCTATGATTTGGGGCCTTAGAATATAAGGTCCTGAATGCAGTTTTTCGGACATCCACATCTTTCACCCCTAATCGGTAGTAACCCGATTGCAGATCAATCTTGAAAAACACTCCTGCACCCTTCAATTAATTAAAGAGATCCTCAATCCTTGGCAAAGCATATTTATTCTTCACATTCTCTTTATTGATTTGCCTGTAATTGATATACATTCATAAAGTACCATCTTTTTTTCTTAATAAAAAAGGCTGGCACTCCCCATGAAGAGACATTGGGTGGAATAAAACCCTTGTCCAGGAGGTCCTGTAATTGAGTCTTCCACTTTTTTAACTATGTCGGAGCTATCCTGTACAGTACTTTAGAGATAGGACCTATTCTAGGCATAATCTCAATGGATAGCTCTACTTCTCTTTCAAGTGGAAAACTCGGTAATTCTTCAAGAAACACATTAGGAAATTCATTGACTACTAGGATATCTTATAATCTCACTTGTTCCCATTTAAAATCGAGCACTAAAGCTAGAAAATCTTCACACTTTTCCCTCAAGAGTTGTCTAGCTTGCATAACTGATATCGCATTAGATAGTGAACCAAATCGAATACCATGCATTATAGTTTTAGACTAATCGGGACTCTTAAGCACGACTATTTTCAAACCACAGTCGACTATAGCTTAGTGTTTGGATAGCCAGTCTGTAACACTGCATTCACACCCACTCGTATAGCTTAGCTATGGTGGTTGGAAATGGTTGTCACCACACACAACACATGCATAACACATACTAACATACCATCATACAACATTCTAAACCAATTAATTCCGTTCACATACCGCGGAAGACATTCATGTTGCATACACAATCCCACATAATCTGATTAAATTACATCCCATATAGAGTTATATAAAAATATTACATGCCAATATCCATTAATTACATGCCTTTAAAATACAATATCCAAAAGCCTACACTAGGAATCGAAACCTAATGTGTTGATCAACTAAAAATGCGGGGACGTCCTCTAGATCACTTCATGGTCGAACCTACATGGATCAAGAACCCGTGCTAACTGAGAATGCTTAATGGAGAAACAATAACAATAATCACCATATTCATGCATACATATAATTATAGATCATTAAGTAAGCGTAGTATACATGGCATCATTCATATTCCATATACATATAACATGCTCGCATCATCATAGTTAAGTACGCTATCGGCAATCATATAACATATCTATATGTTACAGCAATTGTCATATGAATTAATGTTAGGAATGACGCATTGCATGAACGATATCATATCTCATAACATCCATATACGTATATATAAATAATGCATCTTATTTAGTTATTAAGCCTAGCCTGCATATCAATGATGTGGATAATCGGGTATCGCATTAGTACCCAAAAGGTACAGCAAGCACATTTGTATTCGTAGATATGCATTTATCGCATTGGTACCCGAAGGTACAGAAATAATCAATAAAATAACATAATTCGCATTGAGGAATCCAAGTTGGATTCAACTCGCATTGATGATTCCAAAGGAATTAGATACATTTGGCTGCAGCACTTTGACCCTATAGGCATACCTATCTATCCACTACTTGACTTGCAGGCTAAATTATTAATTCGATTTTTCTCATTGTCATAGCAAGTATAGCATTGCAGTATCATTTAGTTATACCACATCCCATTGTTCATAAGCATTGTAGTTCGTATCACAATTACTTTGTCATGGCAATTACATATATACATATACATACTAAGGATAAATCTCATATACATGTATTCGTAATTACATGCCAATAATAAGATTCAAATCATACACATGCTTAATTATCATTCAATCATTTCTTCAACACATACAATATCAGTTCATGCATTTAAATTGGACAATCTAACTCATGCTTCACCAAAATACACATTAATATAATGTTTCTCAAACCTCAAATCCTTTGCTCCTCTCAAAAATCACTTGGTGCTAGCCTCACCAACTTTGGCCTTCCCTTTATCCCTCTTTAGTTCTGCCACTACATCCAAGACCCAATTTCCATAAATAGTATACAAGAATCAAAACCCCATTCTGAAACACAAACAAGAAAGAGAAGAAGAAGGGATTTCGGGTAGAATGAGTCACTTACCTTCTAGGATGTGACACAATCACATGCAACTCTTCTAACACACAAATGCAGTAAGAACACAACTTGATGGAATGAGAAAGAGGAAACAACGAAGAAGGAAAAAAGAAGAAGATGCAAAAAACATTAAAGAGAGAAGGAAAGAGGAAAAGAATAAGAGTGGAGGGAGAAATGAATGAAGAGAGAGGCAGCTAACCCCTCCCACTTATATGCAGCCACTCAATGCACTTCTCTCTCCTACATGCAGCCAAAGACCTTTCTCTCTCCCTCATGCACAGTATTAGGTGGCAATGCAGATTTTATTCATGGGCTCCACTTAAAGGATGTCCCTCTAATACAATACTGGCCTTAAGCCCAATTAAGCCATTTTAATACGAACTAAGCCCACTTAACAATTGATCTAGCCCTTTTTACACTTTGGTCACTTTAACAAATTTTATTAATGCAATTAAGTCCTAAATTAACACACATATAAATCCAGATATTAGAATTCGACCTAATAAATTCACCAATTTACACAATTAAACACATATTACTCCTAGGGTGATATATAGGCTGTTACACAATCCATTTCCAGAATCATATTGAATTCATGGAAAGGCAATTCTATCAAATCAGCATTAAGATCCTTACCATGTATTATCATCGGATAGCTCCTATAACCTCTGTTCATACAGAAATTATAACCCAAAGGACTTGTAATGCATATATCATATGCTAATTGATCTATAGATGGCATTTTATCATATAAACCCCCAATGCATAAGTATGTGTGAGTGGAACCCGGATTAATCAAAGCATGCAATTTAGTATCAAATAAAGAGAAAATACCAACTATAACTTTCGGGGCATCTTGCTCCTCACGAGCCTTCATGGCATGAGCCTGAGCTGGAGTGTGACGCCCACTCCCAACCGATGGACTAGCTCAGCTAATCCAGCTAGGAACGATCGTTCACAACAGAAAAATGCATGTATTTCTTTTAAATTAAACTTATGTCAAATCCTATATAATAAAATTTCTCATTTCACACACAGCATCATTCATCTCATGCCAATCATCTTAGGTCTTGTCTATATCCACTCACTTATCAAGCATATGCCTATAAACTTTAAGATAACATGCTAAGTTATTATATCTTTACATGCCTTAACATACTTATATGCATATTAGTTATACAAAAACATTTTTATAGTTATACAAAATTCGCATAACAAAAATCCCCCAAAACCAACATTAGCAGCTTCCTATTGTTAACCGTTGCTATGTGGAAGCGTCCTTCAAACACCTCTCGTCCGTACCTACACAGATTAGAGTAAACCCATGCTAAGCGATAACGCTTAGTGGGGAACACATAAACATAACAACCAAAACAGCATGCAAATAGTAATATCATATATTACATGTAAAAGATCACGCTTAGCTTGTTATTATAACACTTAGGTATCATGATAGACATGGCATAATTCTTTAGCATCCACAAGCATAGAGCATTATTCAACACAATCACATAATTCCAGAATATAACATACATAATGAATGTATTATTATCATTTCCATTTATTAAATTGCCTGTAATTCAAAGACGCGGATAACGGGTTTCGCATTGGTACCATCGAGGTACTATAGTCGCATTGAAATCTTATTTACGCATTGGTACCCTAAGGTGCAATAATATCATTCCACAAATAATAAAATCCAACAAGGATTATACGCATTGTAATCGCATTGTGATTCCTAAGGAGTCAGACACATCAAACGCATTGGGCTGCAACACTTTGACCCTATAGCATGCCTATCTATCAACCACTTGACTCGCAGGCTTAAGTTATTTAGTCATGTTATCACTTTCACATTGATCAATCCTTATAACACATATGTCGCCCCCCATCACATTCTCTTTTCCACATGCACTTTAATACATTAACTATTCACATCAATTGAGCCTAACATAATGCTCAAACGCACATATATGCAATCCCATTCGCTATCCTTCACATAATTATATATTTCTACTTTATTAGTTAAATTACCAATCTTAATCATACTCATAAGTTTTTCCCAATGATAACTACTTTTATATTCTTTTAATAGCCCTAATCATGCATAATAAGTTGTGGGAAAGATAGGGAATTGATCCATGCCAACCATGGGCTCAAAATTAAGAAGAAAAGGCTTTATACATGTTTTGCTATCGTGAGGTCGCGACCACTGTCGCGCTCGTGATAGAAGCTCACCTCTAGTGCCTTACGAGACTGGTTTTCACTCCAAATTCGTATTGCCTAAATGACCCCGTAGACCTCATTTTTAGGAAAAGTATCCTTCATAACCTTTGTTTCGATATGTTGTATCTTTCAAATGGGACAGGTTTCATGTCATTTGGACTCCTAAATCAAGAGATATTCATTAAACACTACATACTATTCAAATCAACCAGCTAGACAGGAACATGTCCGTTTATTGCCATTTTTAGGCCTTTTAGGGACAGAATTAATTTATAGTCTCGATTAGACTTTTAAAGGTATAGAAGTTATGGTTCAAATGGAGCAATAAACAGTCAATATAGAGTTGTTAAACTCCAGTTATGATCAAAACAATACACAGAGGTCTGGTAGGACATAAACAGGATTTTCCCTGAACTAAGGTTCATGATTGCTCTATGTATTGCACATGCTAGTTTTTCATTCTCACCACATAGCATTTATAACACTTCAATTACATGTCATCACATTGCACATAATCACGCTCAATATCTCAAACCTCACATTCACGCATCATTTACACATCAAAGACAAACTAATCAACATATAACACATATATTTCCCAAACCTTGTCGCCTTAGCTCCTATTTACCTTGAGTACTCGGCTCCCCGATAATGGCTTTCCCCTTGTCCTTCGTCACCTCTTAAACTACCATCACAATACCAATTTACAAACTTAAACTCAATCCAATATTATCCCATCCAAACCAACCAAAATCATGAAGAAAGGAGTAGAAGATGAGAATATGTGTACTTAATTACTTACCTTTCAATTTGAAACCTTAATTCTTATTTTAATCAACTATATGCATGCACCTCTTAAAACCTCTCTAAAGCTCAATCTCATGTAAGAAAGAAAAGAGAAGAACATAGAAAATTTGGCTGAATTACACAAATGAATCTTTTCTCTTTCCTTAGATAACTCATGCATGTAAAGGTGGAGGTGGCTAATTCTCCAAGTGCCACACGGACAGCCACACTAATATTTGCCTCCACTCACATCTTCATTAGTTATTAATTAGCATTATTTTATTCTCTAATCAATCCCCCATTAAACTAATTAATCATCCACTAACTCATGCTTATTAGAATCATGTAAAATTACCATTTAACCACTTAATTATTCTTCTTCTTTTCAATGAAGTCCTTCTTTTCTTTCAATTGAATCCAAACTACACATACCATTCCACTCACTTACCAAATTAGGTCAAAGCTTCTAGGGCACATTTACGGCCATTACAGCTCTCCCCTCTTTGAAGAATTTTGTCCTCGAAATTCATACCTATGTTAAACAAATGAGGATGCTGTTCACGCATAGCAGCTTCTGGCTCCAATGTTGCTTCTTCTACACCATGATGTTGCCAGAGCACTTTCACAAGCGGTATCTGCTTATTCCGAAGTTGTCTCATTTCCCTTGCCAATATTGCTCTTGGTTTCTCATCATAAGTATAGTCTAGCTGTACTTCCACTTCGTGCATAGGTAACATATGTGATTCATCCAATCTATACCTTCTCAATATAGATACATGGAACACGTCATGAAGCTTCGCTAAAGCCGGAGGCAGTGCCAATCGATATGCCACAGGACCCACTCTTTCCAAAACATCATATGGCCCGATAAACCTTGGACTCAATTTCCCTTTCTTACCAAATCTTAGCACCTTTCTCCAAGGAGACACTTTCAAAAACACTTTGTCACCAACTTCAAATTCAATATCTCTTCGCTTAAGATCGGCATAAGACTTCTGTCTGTCACTAGCCGCCTTCAGTTTCTGCTGAATAACCCTGGCTTTCTCTTCCATATCACGAACTAAATCTGGCCCAACCAATCTATGCTCATTCAATTCTGTCCAGCAAACTAGTGTACGACACTTCCTTCCATACAAAACTTCATACGGTGCCATGCCAATGCTAGTCTAATAAGTGTTATTATAAGCAAATTCCGTAAGTGGAAGATACTTATCCCAACTCTTAGAGAAATCCAAAACACAAGCTCGCAGCAAATCCTCTAAAACTTGAATAACTCTTTCCGACTGTCCATCGGTCTGTGGTTAAAAGCAGTACTAAAATGCAATTTCGTACCCAATGCCACTTGCAGACTTTTCCAAAACATAGAAGTAAACCTGGGATCCCTATCAGAGATAATGGATAAGGGTACCCCATGCAGTCGCACAGTCTCTCTTACATACAATTCTGCTAACTTTTCCTTCGAATAATCCATCCGAACTGGTATAAAATGAGTTGACTTTTAAAATCTTTCCACTATTACCCACACTGCATCTTGCTGCCTCGAAGTCAAGGGTAAACTAGAAACAAAATCCATTGTGATGTTGTCCCATTTCCATTGTGGAATAGGAAGTGGGCTCAACATTCCTTGTGGTACTTGATGTTCTGCTTTAACTTGTTGACATACCAAACACTTGGACACATACTCCACTATGTCTTTCTTCATACCTGGCCACCAATATAGCTATTTCAGATCCTGATACATCTTGTTTTTGCCTGGATGCATTGTGAAAACTGTATTATGAGCCTCACTCATCAATCTCTTCTTCAATTCTTTATCATTTGCCACACACATTCTATTCTTGTACAGCAGTACCCCATCTTCACTCGCTGAATAGTCAGTCTTGTCCATATCACTGATTGACTGCAGAATCTATTGCAACCTTACATCATTCCTCTGTACAGCTATTAACTCATCTCTCAAGATCAGTCTCGCTTTTAACTGTGCTATCAAAGCTCCATCCGCAGAAAATCTCCAATTAATCTGCTTCAATTGCAAAGCTAAAACTGATTTCCTGCTCAATGCATCTGCTACCACATTAGCTTTACCTAGGTGGTAGTCTACAATATAGTTATAATCTTTAAACAGCTCCAGCCATCTTTGCTGTCTCATGTTCAACTCCTTTTGAGTAAGCAGATATTTCAGACTCTTGTGATCAGTATAAATTCTACACTTCTCACCATACAAGTAATGTCGCCAAATCTTTAAAGCGAATACTACTGCTGCTAATTCCAAATCATGGGTCGGGTAATTCTATTCATGCGATTTCAACTACCTTGACGTATAAGCTACTACCTTTCCATCTTGCATCAATACAGAACCCAATCCTATTCCTAAAGCATCAGTGTACGGGACATACTCTCTACCAGTCATAGGTTGTGTGAGAATCGGCGCTTCAACTAGCATCTTCTTTAACTGATCAAAACACTGTGGATATCTCTCTATCCATTCATACTTAACTCCTTTCCACAGCAATCTTGACAATGGAGAAGCTATCACTGAAAATCCTTTCACAAACCTTCTATAATATCCAGCCTATCCTAAGAAACTACGAATCTCGAGCACATTCTTAGGTGGCTTCCAATTCACAATCACTTCTATTTTAGCCGGATCCACCTTAATACCTTTAGAAGATATAACATGACCCAGAAAAGACACCTCTCGTAACCAAAACTCGCATTTACTCAGTTTAGCATATAGCTGATGTCCCTACAACGTCTGAAGCACCTTTCTCAAATGCTGTTCATGTTCCTTCTCATTCCTTGAATATACTAGAATGTAATCTATGAACACTACCATAAACTGATCCAGATACAGTCTAAACACACGATTCATCAAATCCATAAATGCAGCAAGCACATTAGTCAACCCAAATGGCATTACCAGGAACTCGTAATGCCCATATCGGGTCCTAAATGCAGTCTTAGGTATATCTTCTTTCTTTACTTGCAACTGATAATACCCAGAACGTAAATCAATCTTCGAGAACACCCCTACTCCTTTTAATTGATCAAACAAGTCCTCAATCCGAAGTAGAGGATACCAATTCTTTACTGTCACCTTGTTCGGTTGCCAGTAATCTATACACATTCGCATAGTACCATCTTTCTTCTTAACAAATAAGACCGGTGCTCCACAAGGAGAAACACTAGGCCTAATGAAACCTCTGTCCAATAACTCTTGCAACTGTGTCTTTAACTCCTTCAACTCAGTAGGAGCCATCCTGTAAGGTGCCTTAGACACTGGTACAGTTCCAGGTATCTCATCAATGGACAACTCAACTTCCCTCATTGGTGGCACACCACTTAGTTCCTCAGGAAACACATCAGGGAACTCTCTTACCACAGATATATCCGGTATCTTCACATGTTCCCTTTTACTATCCAGCATCGGAGCTAAATATGCCTCACATCCTTTTCTCAAACATCGGTACGCTTGCATCGCAGAAACCACATTAATAAGAGGATTCGCACTAACTCTCCTTACAGTCACTTTACTACCTTTACCATCACTGAGCACCACAATCTTTCTTTTACACTTGACCACTGCATTGTGCTTAGTTAGCCAATCCATTCCCAATATCAAATCAAATTCATCAAATGGCAACTCAATTAGATCCATAGGGAACACATTACCCTGAATCTCTAAGGCACAATCTCTATACACTTTAATCACATTCACATTACTTCCCAAAGGATTGGATACACATATATCATATTTTAAACATTCCGCTTTAGGCATCTTTTCACACATCTTTTTAGCACACACATATGAATGAGTTGAACCAGGGTCAATAAGTGCAAACTTTTCTGCATCATAAAGTTAAAACATACCTGCTATCACCTCAGGCGCATCCTGATTCTCTCATGCCTTCATTGCATAAGCCCGCATCGGTGCCGCATTAGGCCTATAAACAATCTCAGAATCGGCTGCACCTCTGGACTTGCTACCTCTGCCACGTCCTCTTCCTCTTCCTCTATTAACAGAAGGAAAATTTGAACCACCCCTACTCTGCTCTTGTTGATTTCCTGTCATCTCGTATGCATTGGGGCAGTTAGCAAGAAAATGCGAAGTGCTTCCACATCTAAAGCAAGCACCCGTTACTTTCCAGCACTCTCCTTTGTGCCTTTTCCCATAGTGAGGACACTCATGTACCTCACTTCTGTTACCAGACGCTCCTCTTCTAGAACCAGATAGTGAAGGAGCCCCACGCCTCTTACTTCTAGTTGCAGAACCATACACTGATTCCGCATGTGGTGCCACAGAAGAATCTCTTGATCTTTTACCCACATGAGAACCACCTCTATTTGCATTTCTTCTCTGCAACCTGTCTCGTTGAGCTCCCAAAGATCTCTCGGCTCTCATTGCCGCCTAAACTATCCGATAATAACTCACATTCTGCTCAATAGTCAGTGAAACTAACACTGCCTTGATTTCCTCATTCAATCCTTCTTCAAACTGCTGACACCGAAACTCCACAGTCAGAACATCTTTCAGTGCATACTTGCTCAAACGGCAGAATTCTTTCTCATACTCTGCCACTGTCATAGCTCTCTGTCTTAAATTCAAGAATTGCTTCCAGTTGGCCTCTCCGTGAGCTTTTATCATAAACTTATTTCTGAACTCCTTTTCGAAGAACTCCCAAGTGATAGGATTAGGAAGCATCGGATTCTGCAGGACTAGCTTCCACCAGTTGTATGCTGCACCCTGAAGCAGCGTCACCAAACATTCCACTTGTTGACCCAAAGGACACTTAATCTCACCCAGAATCCTCTGTACCTTTTCCAGCCAGTATTCTGCCTTTTCAGACTCATCCAAACTATTACCATGGAACTATTCAGCCCCATGTTTTCTCAAGGTTTCCAATGGTACCTGTGGTGCAGTCATATGTTTCATAACCCTTGTCATATCTTGCGACATTTTCAACAGGGCTTCCATACGAACCGCTAGAATTTCGTTTCCAAAACTAGCTGGATGACACTGATCAGACCCCGTCACTTCTGCTTCACGAGGGTTCACACTAGAATTGCGATCAGGATCCATCGTTACTACACAAATTACACAAGGACATCCGCATTAGGTCAACATAACTATACACCACCTAGCTACCCAATCTCCCAAAAAAGACTAAACCTAAGCTCTGATACCACAACTTATGACGCCCACTCCCAACCGATGGACTAGCTCAGCTAATCCAGCTAGGAATGACCGTTCACAATAGACAAACGCATGTATTTCATTAATATTAAATTTATATCAAAACCTGTACAATAAAATTTCTCATTTCACACATAGCATCATTCATCTCATGCCAATCATCTTAGGTCTTATCTATATCCACTCACTTATCAAGCATACACCTATAAACTTTAAGATAACATGCTGAGTTATTATATCTTTACATGCCTTAACATACTTATATACATATTAGTTATACAAAAACATATTCATAGTGATACAAAATTCCCATAACAAAAATCCCCCAAAACCTACACTAGCAGCTTCCTATTGTTGACCGTTGCTATGCGTAAGCATCCTTCAAACACCTCTCGTCCGTACCTACACGGATTAGAGTAAACCCGTGCTAAGCGATAACGCTTAGTGGGAAACACATAAACATAACAACCAAAACAGCATGCAAATAGTAATATCATACATTACATGTAAAAGATCATGCTTAGCTTGTTATTATAACATTTAGGTATCATGATAGACATGGCATAATTCTTTAGCATCCACAAGCATAGAGCATTATTCAACACAATCATATAATTCCAGAATATAACATACATAATAAATGTATTATTATTATTTCCATTTATTAAATTGCCTGCAATTCAAAGACGCGGATAACGGGTTTCGCATTGGTACCACCGAGGTACTATAATTGCATTGAAATCTTATTTACGCATTGGTACCCTAAGGTACAATAATATCATTCCACATATAATAAAATCCAGCAAGGATTATACGCATTGTAATCACATTGTGATTCCCAAGGAATCAAACACATCAAATGCATTGGGCTGCAACATTTTAACCCTTTAGGCATGCCTATCTATCCACCACTTGACACACAGGCTTAAGTTATTTAGTCATGTTATCACTTTCTCCTTGATCAATCTTCATAACACATATGTCACCCCCCATCACATTCTCTTTTCCACATGCACTTTAACACATTAACTATTCACATAAATTGAGCCTAACATAATGCTCGCACACACATATATGTCATCCCATTCGCTATCCTTCACATAATTATATATTGCTACTTTATTAGTTAAATTACCAATCTTAATCATACTCATAAGTTTTTCCCAATGATAACTACTTTTATATTCATTTAATAGCCCTAATCATGCAGAATAATTTGAGGGAAAGATAGGGAATTGATCGATGCCAACCATGGGCTAAAAAGTAAGAAGAAAAGGCTTTATGCATGTTTTCCTATCGTGAGGTCGCGACCTCTATCGCACTCGCGACATAAGCTCACCTCTGGTGCCTTACGAGACTGGTTTTTACTCCAAATATTTATCGCCTAAAACGCCCCATAGACCTCATTTTTAGGAAAAGTGTCCTTCATAAAATTTCTTCTTCTATGTCTTATATTTCAAATGAAACAAGTTTCAGATCATTTGGACTCCCAAATCAAGAGATATACATTAAACACTACAGACTGTTCAAATCAACCCGGCTAGACGGGAACACGTCCGTTTATTGCCATTTTTAGGCCTCTTAGAGGCAGAATTAATTTATTGTCTCTATTAGAATTTTAAAGGTATGGAAGTTGTGGTTCAAATGGAGAAATAAAAACTCAAATTAGAGTTGTCAAACTCCAGTTATGATGAAAAAAATACATAGAGGTCTGGTAGGACATAAACAGGATTTTCCCTAAACTAAGGTTCATGATTGCTCTATTTATTGCACATGCTAGTTTTTCATTCTCACCACATAACATTTATAACACTTCAATTACATGTCATCACATAGCACATAGTCATTCTCAATATCTCAAACCCCACATTCATGCATCATTTACACATCAAAGACAAACTAATCAACATATAACATATATATTTCCCAAACCTTGTAGCCTTAGCTCTTATTTACGTTGAGTACTCGGCTCCTCGATAATGGCTTTCCCCTTGTCCTTCGTCACCTGTTTAACTACCATCACAATACCAATTTACAAACTTAAACTCAATCCAATATTATCCCATCCAAACTAACCAAAATCATGAAGAAAGGAGTAGAAGATGAGAATATGTGTGCTTAATTACTTACCTTTCAAATTTGAAACCTTAATTCTTGTTTCAATCAACTATATGCATGCACCTCTTAAAGCCTCTCTAAAGCTCACTCTCACGCAAGAAAGAAAAGAGAAGAACACAGATAATTTGGCTGAATTACACAAATGAATCTTTTCTCTTTCCTTAGATAACTCATACATGCAAAGGTGGAGGTGGCTAATTCTCCAAGTGCCACACGGACAGCCACACTAATAGCTGCCTCCACTCACATCTTCATTAGTTATTAATTAGCATTATTTTATTCTCTAATTAATCCCCCATTAAACTAATTAATCAGCTACTAACTCATGCATATTATAATCATGTAAAATTACCATTTAACCACTTAATTATTCTTCTTCTTTTCAATCAAGTCCTTCCTTTCTTTCAATTGAGTCCAAACTACACATACCATTCCACTCACTTACCAAATTAGGTCAAAGCTTCTAGGGCACATTTACGGCCATTACGTGGAGCTATTATAGCAACAGGTCACTCCAGAGTCTTTGAAGCTACACTTGTATTAGCCTCGAATTAGCCTGAACCACGTCAACCTCTACCTCTTCCTCTTGGTGTTGAGGGTGCATTAGATGCTTCTCTACTACTTTGTTTAGTTCTAGTTTATCTTAACTCCTATGGACAATTGGAAAGGAAGTGATCAATGCTCCCACATTGGAAATAGGCACCTGTCAGCCATTTGCATGTACCTCGATGTCATTTAGAATAATGGTGACACTTAGATATATCATCGCTCTGACTCACTGAAGTGCCTCTACCAGTATTTGTTATCACTAATTGTCCCTATCTTCTACCTCTAGTAGCTGGGCTATTCACAGACTCAGTTAGGTGTGCACTCGAAGATTCTTTAGTTCTCTTGATCAATGTTGAACCACCTTTATAGGATCTCATTCTTTGAGCTCTTTCTCTCTTGGCCATTTTAGATTTCTCTACTCGAATGAGAGCTTGAACTAACTAATAGTCTCACCTATTGTAGAAAAGTCATAACTACTAACTGTTCTTTGATGGAGTCATTTAGTCCATCTTTAAACTGCCGAAATTTGAAGGCTTCTGTCAAAATAGGCTCACGTGATTACTTACTCAGCCAACTAAACTCTTTCTCACACTCAGCTACCGTCAGGTTCCTCTATCTATAGTTTAAGAATTGTTTCCATTTGGCTTCTTTGTATGACTCATAAATGCACTTCTTCCTGAATTCTTGGGTAAAGAATTCCTAAATTATAGGGTCAAGAAATTGAGGATGCTTCATCACTAGCTTTCACCAATCATAAGCTGCTCCTTGTAAAAGAGAAATGACACAAGTAGCCATTTGCTCAGATGGGCATTTTACTTTATCTAGGACTTTCTATGTCCTTTCCAGCCAGTATTTAGTTTTGTCAAACTCCTTAAGAGTTGTTTCCATTGATGCACATTTAGGGTGAAATGGAAGTCGAATACACATGAATAAGTGGCAAAAGGGTTAAAAGGACGTAATCACCGTTAAATCAAAAGTTTCAGTAAATGCGGCAATTAGAAAATTTGTTAAAATAAATTATTCGTCCATAAATGGGATTAATTATGGGCCAATAAGCATTGATAAAATTCATTTATATGTTAATATAAAATTAAGGAAACTTGGAGGGATTAAAAAGGAGATTTGGGAAATCAACTAAAAGAAGCTAGACATTTAAATCTTCTAGAAAATGAAAAAACAATTGCATATATGAAGAGAGAGAAGGAAGAGGTCGACTACCTTTGGCTGAAAATTCAAAAAATCTTCTCTCCATGCTCTTTTCATTTCATGCAGATAAATCACACATCAAAGGCACACTTGAATCAAGTTAAGTTTCCAAGCAATTAAGGTAAGCTTAGTGGTATTCTTCTCCTTCTTTTCTTATACTTGTAAGATTGCTGCAATTGTAGGCTTAAGGATGAGCTTCGCATGAGTTTTATAGGGAAGATAGAGGAGGATTCTAGCCATAAAAAGAAGGGGAAGGAAAAAGTGGGCACAAGTGGAATTAAAAAAGTGACTTTGTACACAAAATAGGTTTGGGAACTCCCAATTTCATTTATTTATGCTTGCGGTATTTTAAATGGTGATTTGTATTGGAATTAATGAAGAATTGATGTTCAAGTGTTGGTGTGACGCACGCCAAACCCCGGTGGGCCCAAGAACCCACTTTTAGGGAGTTCAAGAGAGGTTCCTAAGACCCGTAAAAATTAAAGGGGTGTCTATTTTGGGCAACAAGAGGTCTTTCGGAGTCGCCACCCAATAAAACATTGGTAAAGTTCGTCTAGCCTCACTGAGCCTAAGACAGTGGGTATATGTCTATTTTGGACAATAAGAAGGTATTTCAGAATACAACCTTTTCATTAAATGGAACATTGAAAAGGTTCATCTAATCTCGTGAAGCCTAAGACAGTGCATAAAGGTCTATTTTAGGTAGCAGGAGATATTTTGGAATTTCCTTTCCAATAGAACATTGGAAAGGTTAATCTAACATTGTGAAGCCTAAGACAAGAGAGAGTTTGGGACTCTACACTTATTCATACCTCGATTAGATTAATAAGTGATTTATGAATTTAAGATTTTATCCCCTTTTCTCATACAGTTCAATGCAGTAATTAAAACTCGGATCAATCATATAGGGGAAAGTGGTAAATCGAATAAACCCCAAAATAAAATAGATAAAAGTACGGTAATTTACAACAAAACTAGGGGCGTAATACAACCCCCAATGTAAATAAATGGAAAATAAACAAGCATATATAAAGCGGGAACACTCGTTTTGGGCTGAGGACATTGGTGCTCACATACATATTAAAAAAAAATAATATCAGAGTGATAATTTGTTTTGGAGGGAAAATTAGGACATTGGTCCTATTTTATTTAAGGGAAAGCCTCATTCATTTGTAGAAATCACTTGCCACATTTTATATTCATGAATATAAAGCAAAAATTTATGATAAATTGGAATTGAAAAGAATAAACTAAATAAAAAATAGGGTAAAGGAAATAAACCAAATTGGCGCCCTCGAATCATCCTAGTTGGATCTCTTTCTCAGCATCCCATATTTAATAAAATAAAGAAACACACAAAATACAAATAACACATTAGTGGATTTAATAAAGATAAAATAATGATGACAAAAGGAAATATTAGAGGTAAAAAAATAATTGGAATAAAAAAAGGAATAAATTACCTTAAATTGAAAAGAAAATAAAGTTTAAAGAAAGGCATCAAAGAAGTAACAAAGAAAGGGAGAAAAGGAGGCCCAGGGACGGCCAGACTGCACGAGCGATGGTCATCCTTGGGTTGACCGACGAGCAGAAGAAATCTTTCGTGATGGCCCATCACTCACTTGAGCGACGACCGTCGATGAAGGCTTCAGCACATTGGTCACCCCAGACCTCAAAAAAAGGGGAAAGATCAAAGAAAAAACAAACTTTTCACTTTTGATCCTTTTTTTTTCCAATAAAATATAAATAAAGCAAGAAAATGATAAAAAATAGTCAATTAAAATGAATTAATTCACATTTAGTCTAGACTATTTACCCTCGGAAAGTTGATTTTCGGAGGGTAGAGGTCGCAAGAAGTTTGCCTGAACTCGTAAGAACTAGTTGACCGATAAAAATGTTTTAGGACAGTTTTTTTAGTAAAACAGTTCCGTTTAAATGATTCAGAACCTTTTTTGTAGACAAATCAATAAAAAAGAATTTGTTTCTTTTTCTCTATTTCAACTTTGTCCCTTGTAGACTATTTCGAATCTGAGAAGGAATAAGTCGAGGAAAGAAACTTGTTTTTACTTTCCCAAGCTTTCCTGATTCGTTTCAATGAGTTTTTGAAAGAAAAAGATGAAAAGAAAATCCTTTGCTTATGAAAAGTGTTTAACCTCAAAATTGCCAACCCCAAACCTCAATCCTTAGCCGGCTATTTATAAGCTAATTGAGATAAGGATAAGAAATTTTTTTTTTTTTAAATTCAAATTAAAAATTCAAAACTTTTTAAAATTAAATTATCTTTAAAGATAGATATCAAATCTATTTGAATTCAAATTAGATTTTAGAAGATAAAATCAAATATTTTTGAATTCAAATTAGATTTTAGGATATAAAATCAAATATTTTTTAATTCAAATTAGATTTGGAGATAAAACCAAATCTTGTTGAATTCAAATAGAATTTTATAAGATAAAATCAAACCTTGGATATTTATTTGAAAGATAAACATTACAAACTTTAGAATTTTCCAACCAAAATGCCGTCAGGGCCTGACTAACTCGGCCCACCGAGGAGCGTCGATCGCGGGGACAAAATCGGCAAATA
Organism: Excoecaria cochinchinensis; assembly: GCA_947683425.1. Classification (NCBI taxonomy): domain Eukaryota; kingdom Viridiplantae; phylum Streptophyta; class Magnoliopsida; order Malpighiales; family Euphorbiaceae; genus Excoecaria; species Excoecaria cochinchinensis. The sequence goes on from CANTUQ010000116.1 coordinate 2,021,866, forward strand.
GCAAGCACGAGCAGGCTCCAGACACAAATGACTGGCGTTGCACGCGAGAGCGACAGGTGCTCCCTCAGGCGCAAGCGACGGGCATCATTTGCATGAGGGACAGCCACTCCTCAAGCGCGAGCGACAGGAGCCACTTAAGCGAGGGACAACCGTCGCTTGAGCATGAGCAATGGGCTCACTGATGACCGACGGGCATCGGTCAACCCCAAAAGGCAATTTTCTACAAAAAAAAAAACTCCTTTCAACAAAGAATGGTTTTTTGTCACCAAGATCATCTAAATTTGTGAATTTCAAGGGTGAAAGCCTACCACTTCGCTACTTCACTTATGGAATAGATACCTGTATCTTCATCAGGTAACTCTGATCTGGGCTGCCTCAGGACTTAGTGTCTATAGTTGCCCCCAATTTTGGGGAAACTAGTACACTGGTGTCTAGATAAGCCAAAATTCAGACAAAAAGCAAGGAAATGCGTACCTGAGGCAATCCGTACCTTTTCAGGATATTAAAGGTTGCTGCTTGTCACTGCTGTGTTGTAGCGTATTCTACTACGACTCGTTTGACATGCTATAGCTATCTTATTGATCACCATTGGATCTGTGTGGCATGTGCCTGCTAACCACCATCTGATCAGCATGGAGCGTGTTTGTTGCCGTTGAGTTATAGCATATTCTACTATAACCCACTTGAGATTCTGCAGCTATTTTGCTAACCACTATCCAGCCTACACGACATATGTTTGCTAACCACCATCGAGTCTACATGGCATATGATTGTCACCATTTGAGCTGTAAGAGTATTCTACTCACGACTCATCTTGCAGTTGTTTTGTTGACTACCATCGGGCCTGCACGGCATATGCTTGCTAAGTGCCATCGGGTTTGCAAGGCATATGGTTGTTGCCGTTGAGTTATAGTGTCTTCTACTACGACTCATTTGATGTACTGCAGCTATCTTGCTGACCACCATCAAGCCTGCACTTGTTAACCGCCATCGGGTCAGTGTGGTATCCGATCGCTAACCACCTTCGGATCAGCATGGTATCTGGTTGCTAACCACCATCTTTTCTCCTTTTCTTTACCATTTTTATTTAATTTTTGCCTCGAAATTCTGAAAAATTGTCATCATCTACCCTTAATCGGGTTCTGGGTGACCTCCGAACCTGGGAAAATATCACTCTGGCTCCTTATTCTGGTCTAAGGTTCCTGAGGAAGGTCAGAGTGGACCATAATCTTTTGCTAGCTGCGGTCCACTTCTGGGACCCACGTTTCCACATCTTTAACTTTACTTATCAAGAATTATGCCACCTGCCTGAAGTGTTTGCTGCGATCATTGGAGTGAGGTTCCTACTCGGCACATACCCTGCATCCAGAGCTGCGGTTTGATTCACGTGAGGGACACTGCATTGGCCTTAGGCATTTCTTCCTCAGCCACCACTAGATTGGCCCCTTAGGGTACCACCTTTGCTCTAGAGCCGTTGATCGAGGCACTAGAGGGCTTCTCCAATATGTCTACCTATCAGGCCACTATTGTCCTCCTATTTTTCCTTTCCAGGTATCTGATGTTGACTTCTGAAGAGTTGTTTGGCAATTTTCGACTGTTCTGGATAGTAGATGGCATCCATCGCAGACTGTCCCCATTTCCCCTGATTATGGCTGAGACGATCTTGGGCTTGGATTCCGTTCGTGTTAACCCTTCTGCTACCTTCACTAGGAGCCCCTTATTACTCCAGGTATGTCATTATTTTAAAAGGTAGTACATCCCTTATGAATTTTCACACTAGCTTTTCTTATCAAGAAATTTGTACTTCCAGATTTTCACATATCCTTGTGCCTTATTTTTACTCGAAGTGGTCCCTACCCATTCCCGCGACATTTTTCTTTTTTATTATATATATATATTTATTTATTTATTTATAACTCTCCTGTCTTTTAGGTATGGCTCAAGAAAAGTTGATGCTACTATCAGAGCTCCCGCTTAGAGTGATCAGCAGTTATTCACTGAGGCACTTTCTTCCCCGACAGCAGTTGTATTCATTTTCATCTCCTGACGAGGATATCAGCTTTATGTGCCTTTGGCTCCCTCTTTCGCTATGATCTGGATGGTTCTTCAGGGTGCATCCCACTATATGGGCTTTACGAGGCTACCTTTTACATTGCAGCCCACTGTACTCGATAGTTCGGCGGGACTCAAGATGTTGTGAGGCTCCCTTTATCTTTAGGCGACGTCTTATCCTCAGTTTTCACTTCCAGATACCATATCCTCTAGGCATAGCTGCCGGTGAAGACTGTTATTGTAACACCCCAAAACGGGCCTAGTCGGAATCGGCAGCTAAGTCAGTTAAGTGAAGGGTATTTTGGTAATTTATGCATGAGTAATATGGATAATAAGGATTTAATTGCTAAGAAAATAATTAAATAAGTTTAGTGAATGAATTATCTAGTGGAACATGTGTATGGTATGTAGGAAGTGATTGGATAAGATTGTGACACTTGGGTTTGTAGGATGATGACAAGTGGCTTATAAGGAATTGTTAGAGTATGCTTGAAGTATATGGAAGTAGGATGTGAGTGGGCTAAGAAATGATATGGTGTGAGTGGTGTTTGGTGTATTGAAGATATTTATTCAAGAATTATTTGTGTGTGTTTAGTGTATGGTGCATGTAGGAGTAAGTCAAAGTGGGATTGAAGATTTTGACATGTGGACCTATAAGAAGTGGACAAGTGGCATTGGTAGGTGTACATTTAATGGGAAAGAAAGATTAAGTGTGAGGGAAAAAGGGTTCTCGTTTTTGCTCTCTCATTCTCCCTATTCTCCATCTCTTTTCCTTTTCTTCCCTTTCTTTGTTCAATCTTTTGGTTTTGAATAAATTGGAAGTGATTTAGTGGAGCTTGGGAAGTAAGAGTAAAGAGTAATTGGTGATAATAAGAATCAAAGTAAAGGAAAAGAGAAGATTTAAAGCTTGAAGAGAATCACTATTGTGCAACAAGAGGTTTGGGACTGGATTCCTTTAATTGAGTTCTATTTGGTTTTTCCCCTAAATTCTTATTGAGCTATGAATATATAATTGTATATGATTTCCAGTAAATTGAGTGATTAAGATGATTCTTATGCATGTATTTGTTTGGGTAAATGTATTAATAATGCATGAAGTGGCTTAAGTTGAAGGTATGTGAGAATTGGAAGTGAAGTGTGTTATTGGGGTAAACCCTGTTTCGTTCTCATCTGACCCTTGTGAAATGTTTTGGTCATAAGTGGAGTTTTAGAACTCCAAATCATGTGATTCTTGAACCTTTAGAACCATGAATTCCATTACTTTAAATGTCTCAGAAATAGTCTTGGACGTATTATCGCTCTAAGACATCGAAATATTGATTACAAATGTAGTGTCCCTGTTGTGTCGGGTTATTTGACCAGTATGGGTTGTGGAGTGAATATCTAGAGTTGTAGACATCCAATTGATGTGAAACGTGTTTCATTTGAAAGCTAAGACGTAGGAGAACATTTGTTAAGAAGACAACGGTTTCTAAAAATGAGGTTTAGAGGTCGGTTTTCACGACATTAATTTGTAGTAAAAAGCAGTTTGTTAGGGGAGCTGAAGCGAGCCTCTGTCGCGAGCGCGACAAGGGTCGCGACCTCGCGACAGAAAAGTATGTTTTGAGCCTTTTCTTCTCTATTTTTTGAGCCTAGGGTTGACCCGGATCAATCCCGTATCTTTCCCATCAGTTATTATGCATGTTTAGGGTAATTAAATGGTTATATAAGTAATGGTCGCTGGGAAAAACTTAGGTGTATGATTAAGATGGGTGATTTAATTAGTAATTAAAATAGATATAACTCCCCGAAGGTTTGTTTATGGATGAGTGCTATTATGTGATAGTCTCATGAGTAACCTTAACATGATGTACCGTATGTATGAATGCAGTTAATGGGGGTGCGATTGAAATGATTGACGAATAATGTTGTTATTATAGATTGTGTATATGGATATTGATAATGGCATGTTTTATTGAAATACTTGATACGAATGTTGGATTTATGTTGTCAATGATGTGTGACTGGCTAGAGATGAGGTAAGAGACCTTTGAATGTGTTTCGTGTGTTTATGGATGAATTTGAGGAAGGAAAGATCTTGCAAAATTCTGCAAATTTTCGGAATCATGACTCTGTCGCGATCGCGACAATGTCGCGAGCGCGACAGAGACCGATGATTTTGATGTTGTGCCGTCGCGATCACGCGACGCTGTCGCGACCCCGCGATAGCAATAGCTTGTCTGCTCTCTGTCGCGAGCGCGACAACCGTCGCGATCGCGACAGAGCACATTGTTGGCCTGTGCTATCGCGAGCACGCGACTTGTTGCGACCCCGCGATAGCAATACTTGCCCTCTGTCGCGAGCGCGACAGAGCCGGGCCCTTCTCTCCTTCCCGCGATCGCGAAGCCCGTCGCGCGCGCGCAGCGAAGAGACTATGGTCTCTGTCGCGAGCGCGACAGGGATCGCGAGCGCGACAGTTGTATTGTGTTGAATGAGTTTTATTCGGTGATTCCAATGTTTGAGTTCCGAACTTGTGATGCCTTTAGGTGTATTCTTTGACTATGTTATGAAGTATGTTAATATAATTGAATGTATTATGCATATCTATATTTATGATCTTTCTCTAAGATTATTATGATATGCTTAAGTGTAAATTGTATGATGTATTACTGACTTTATGATTTTATTCATGTCTCACCTATTGCTGATTATGTCTAATGATATAAATTATGTGAGGTGAAATATGATTTGTATGATGCGTGACCTGCGAGAGTCAGTCTAGTGGATAGTTAGGCATGCCTAATAGAGTCTTTGTAGCTGCAGCGCCCTTTGAACGATTTGGACCCTGATCAGGTCCCACGACTGGTTCCTCGCGAACCCTTTGATATGAAATGTTTTTGGAATGTGGAAAAAGATGATGTTGCTTTTTGACTAGTACCTGTATGGTACATTATATTATATGTTTCCTCTGAGGTTTACCCGGTCAGAGATCGGGCTATATGTTCCCTCATGAGTACTCGTTATCCACTATTATGAGTCAGCAGGTACTTTGATGGTTTGTTTTATTCTGTTTTGAAATGGTCATCAGAATGTGATATCTGAATGAGCATGAATCAGTTTATATGTATATGAATATGACTTCGGCCTTCAGAAGGTAAATCTGTATTTAGTAAATATGATTTTTCAGTTAACATGATTATCCGTACTTGGCATGTGATGTGTTATTAGTTTCTGACTGCTTTGAAATGATTCGATTGATGTATTTATGTATATGAGTTAAGCATGGTTTTATTGTGTATAAGCATGTGAATCAGATTGGTTGTGAGGGTAAGTATATAAGATGTAATCGTACTTTCTGCATGGTTTTGATATGAATGTGAAGTGATGTGATTATGCCTTCAGTCTCCGTTATGGGAGTATTTACAGCATGATATACTATGTATTAGAGTTGTGCAACAGAAGTGTGGTGTTTTGGATGATTTTCTTGGGTATGTGGCTCAGCATGATAACACTGGTGTCGTGTTTTGGGTTATGACTGTTTTGGCTCATTCCTGATATATGTATATGATTATATGTGTGAGTTTCCGAATGAATGCCTTTATTATGCAAGTCCGTTTAGATATATGTTTTAAATATTCGCAATTGCCATTTGAATGTATTTTGCCTTGACGACCATTGTGAATGGTCGTCCATATTATTATGTTGTTTTCCCCACTAAGCGTTATCGCTTAGCACGGGTTCTTTTCCCCGTGCAGGTGGCAGGTTTGCTTCTGTTCGAGTCGCGCATCTGCAGAGTCGGCCACATAGGAGTTAGAAGTGATGTATTTTGTTTAATTTTTGTAGTCTGGATTTTGTAATTTTGATGAATATGTATATGTAATAATATGTATAGATACTTATATAATATTCTGGGCCATGTAAATATTGGTATAGCGATGTTTGGAGAATAACTTCTATTGTATGCTTGTAAGTCTTCACAAATGTATGCTTTTGCTTAGTGTATGCGCGTTTGCGAAGTATGCATGTCCAAATCTACTCCTCAAGTTTTAAATTCTTCTGTATTTTAGTATGCTTTGTCTCGCTTCAGTCCGGTAACACACCTACTCGTACGGCCTCCTACTCCATTGCGGATGGGTTCGTCCACGTATGAGTTGGGGTGTTACATTTAGTGGTATCAGAGCATAAGATTCTGGTTGCCTTATTTGTTTGAGTATTGGGTCTTTGTATGTTACTCGTTATGTGTCGAGTCTTTGTTTGAGAGTCAGTTTTGTGTCGTGGCCTAATGCAGATGTGTCTTGTCCTATGTGTGTTATGTTAGATGGAGCCTGACCCGAATGAGAAGGTGAATGAGACGACAGAACGTGTGAACCCAATTAGTACCGATCAAAGTGTTTCGTTTCTGTGCACCTTTTGGTTAGAATTCCGGTCCTGTTTCTAATGATAGAATATTAATGCAAGGATTGATTCGAATTTTGGATAGGCTGACTGGTCCTAGGATTTCTCAAGGTTTTGTTCAGAGTGTACCTCAGTAAAGAAGGGTATCGAGTAAGTGGATGAGTATTTGGATTTTATAAGGTTTTGGTAGTACTCTATATGCCTGTCAGCTATCTCCAGAAAAGTGTTTAAATGAAAGCATATTGAATCATGGGGATGGGACAAAATGCATCATTATAGCATCAATTGCATCACTCTGCATACATGAATCATCTCAATCACATTACATCATCATCATCCCTTTGACAATACATGATAAGCATATGCATATATGTTTTGATTGAGAGAAAGCTGACAGGGTATATATGTACTATTTGATATTAAGATTAAGGGTAAAAATGACGCGCTCAGTAATCGTTTAGGAAAGTGTTCTGTGTTTGGTTAAAGATTGAACAGAAAGAGTATTCTGGGACTGTAAAAAAAAAAAAAAAAGGATTTTAAAGTTTGATAGGAGTGTTAATGGTAAAGAGAAACGTAAGTATGATGGACATCTTTTAAGTAGTGAAGGATTTATGTAGCAATTGGCGAAATTAGATGGTTATGTGTAAAGTGTTCGGGTTTTGATTTCAGTCGGTCATTTGAGTAATGATTGTTCTGATGAATGTGTTTGATTCGAATATAAGAAAGTGATTTAAGAGTATAGCAATGGCGATAAGTGTAAGTAAGTGAATAGTTTTAGAATGCAATGTATGAGTCTGACAGTGAGTCGAAGTGTCATTTTGGAGTTTCTTCTGGTGTATGTGAATTTCGAGGACGAAATTCTTTTAAGGAGGGTAGATTTGTAACACCCCAAAATGGGCCTAGTCGGAATCGGCAGCTAAGTCAGTTAAGTGAAGGGTATTTTGGTAATTTATGCATGAGTAATATGGATAATAAGGATTTAATTGCTAAGAAAATAATTAAATAAGTTTAGTGAATGAATTATCTAGTGGAACATGTGTATGGTATGTAGGAAGTGATTGGATAAGATTGTGACACTTGGGTTTGTAGGATGATGACAAGTGGCTTATAAGGAATTGTTAGAGTATGCTTGAAGTATATGGAAGTAGGATGTGAGTGGGCTAAGAAATGATATGGTGTGAGTGGTGTTTGGTGTATTGAAGATATTTATTCAAGAATTATTTGTGTGTGTTTAGTGTATGGTGCATGTAGGAGTAAGTCAAAGTGGGATTGAAGATTTTGACATGTGGACCTATAGGAAGTGGACAAGTGGCATTGGTAGGTGTACATTTAATGGGAAAGAAAGATTAAGTGTGAGGGAAAAAGGGTTCCCGTTTTTGCTCTCTCATTCTCCCTATTCTCCATCTCTTTTCCTTTTCTTCCCTTTCTTTGTTCAATCTTTTGGTTTTGAATAAATTGGAAGTGATTTAGTGGAGCTTGGGAAGTAAGAGTAAAGAGTAATTGGTGATAAGAAGAATCAAAGTAAAGGAAAAGAGAAGATTTAAAGCTTGAAGAGAATCACTATTGTGCAACAAGAGGTTTGGGACTGGATTCCTTTAATTGAGTTCTATTTGGTTTTTCCCCTAAATTCTTATTGAGCTATGAATATATAATTGTATATGATTTCCAGTAAATTGAGTGATTAAGATGATTCTTATGCATGTATTTGTTTGGGTAAATGTATTAATAATGCATGAAGTGGCTTAAGTTGAAGGTATGTGAGAATTGGAAGTGAAGTGTGTTATTGGGGTAAACCCTGTTTCGTTCTCATCTGACCCTTATGAAATGTTTTGGTCATAGGTGGAGTTTTAGAACTCCAAATCATGTGATTCTTGAACCTTTAGAACCATGAATTCCTTAACTTTAAATGTCTCAGAAATATCCTTTGGACGAATTATCGCTCTAAGACATCGAAAAACGGATTACAAATGTAGTGTCCCTGTTGTGTCGGGTTGTTTGACCAGTATGGGTTGTGGAGTGAATATCTGGAGTTGTAGACATCCAATTGATGTGAAACTTGTTTCATTTGAAAGCTAAGACGTAGGAGAACATTTGTTAAGAAGACAACTTTTTCTAAAAATGAGGTTTAGAGGTCGGTTTTCACGACATTAGTTTGTAGTAAAAAGCAGTTTGTTAGGGTAGCTGAAGCGAGCCTCAGTCGCGAGCGCGACAAGGGTCGCGACCTCGCGACAGAAAAGTATGTTTTGAGCCTTTTCTTCTCTATTTTTTGAGCCTAGGGTTGACCCGGATCAATCCCGTATCTTTCCCATCAGTTATTATGCATGTTTAGGGTAATTAAATGGTTATATAAGTAATGGTCGCTGGGAAAAACTTAGGGGTATGATTAAGATGGGTGATTTAACTAGTAATTAAAATAGATATAACTCCCCGAAGGTTTGTTTATGGATGAGTGCTATTATGTGATAGTCTCATGAGTAACCTTAACATGATGTACCGTATGTATGAATGCAGTTAATGGGGGTGCGATTGAAATGATTGACGAATAATGTTGTTATTATAGATTGCGTATATGGATATTGATAATGGCATGTTTTATTGAAATACTTGATACGAATGTTGGATTTATGTTGTCAATGATGTGTGACTGGCTAGAGATGAGGTAAGAGACCTTTGAATGTGTTTCGTGTGTTTATGGATGAATTTGAGGAAGGAAAGATCTTGCAAAATTCTGCAGATTTTCGGAATCATGACTCTGTCGCGATCGCGACAATGTCGCGAGCGCGACAGAGACCGATGATTTTGATGTTGTGCCGTCGCGAGCACGCGACGCTGTCGCGACCCCGCGATAGCAATAGCTTGTCTGCTCTCTGTCGCGAGCGCGACAACCGTCGCGATCAAGACAGAGCACATTGTTGGCCTGTGCTATCGCGAGCACGCGACTTGTCGCGACCCCGCGATAGCAATACTTGCCTTCTGTCGCGACCGCGACAATATCGCGAGCGCAACAGAGCCGGGCCCTTCTCTCCTTCCCGCGATCGCGAAGCCCGTCGCGCGCGCGCAGCGAAGAGACTATGGTCTCTGTCGCGAGCGCGACAGGGATCGCGAGCGCGACAGTTGTATTGTGTTGAATGAGTTTTATTCGGTGATTCCAATGTTTGAGTTCCGAACTTGTGATGCCTTTAGGTGTATTCTTTGACTATGTTATGAAGTATGTTAATATAATTGAATGTATTATGCATATCTATATTTATGATCTTTCTCTAAGATTATTATGATATGCTTAAGTGTAAATTGTATGATGCATTACTGACTTTATGATTTTATTCATATGTCTCACCTATTGCTGATTATGTCTAATGATATAAATTATGTGAGGTGAAATATGATTTGTATGATGCGTGACCTGCGAGAGTCAGTCTAGTGGATAGTTAGGCATGCCTAATAGAGTCTTTGTAGCTGCAGCGCCCTTTGAACGATTTGGACCCTGATCAGGTCCCACGACTGGTTCCTCGCGAACCCTTTGATATGAAATGTTTTTGGAATGTGGAAAAAGATGATGTTGCTTTTCGACTAGTACCTGTATGGTACATTATATTATATGTTTCCTCTGAGGTTTACCCGGTCAGAGATCGGGCTATATGTTCCCTCATGAGTACTCGTTATCCACTATTATGAGTCAGCAGGTACTTTGATGGTTTGTTTTATTCTGTTTTGAAATGGTCTTCAGAATGTGATATCTCAATGAGCATGAATCAGTTTATATGTATATGAATATGACTTCGGCCTTCAGAAGGTAAATCTGTATTTAGTAAATATGATTTTTCAGTTAACATGATTATCCGTACTTGGCATGTGATGTGTTATTAGTTTCTGACTGCTTTGAAATGATTCGATTGATGTATTTATGTATATGAGTTAAGCATGGTTTTATTGTGTATAAGCATGTGAATCAGATTGGTTGTGAGGGTAAGTATATAAGATGTAATCGTACTTTCTGCATGGTTTTGATATGAATGTGAAGTGATGTGATTATTCCTTCAGTCTCCGTTATGGGAGTATTTACAGCATGATATACTATGTATTAGAGTTGTGCAATAGAAGTGTGGTGTTTTGGATGATTTTCTTGGGTATGTGGCTCAGCATGATAACACTGGTGTCGTGTTTTGGGTTATGACTGTTTTGGCTCATTCCTGATATATGTATATGATTATATGTGTGAGTTTCCGAATGAATGCCTTTATTATGCAAGTCTGTTTAGATATATGTTTTAAATATTCGCAATTGCCATTTGAATGTATTTTGCCTTGACGACCATTGTGAATGGTCGTCCATATTATTATGTTGTTTTCCCCACTAAGCGTTATCGCTTAGCACGGGTTCTTTTCCCCGTGTAGGTGGCAGGTTTGCTTCTGTTCGAGTCGCGCATCTGCAGAGTCGGCCACATAGGAGTTAGAAGTGATGTATTTTGTTTAATTTCTGTAGTCTGGATTTTGTAATTCTGATGAATATGTATATGTAATAATATGTATAGATACTTATATAATATTCTGGGCCATGTAAATATTGGTATAGCGATGTTTGGAGAATAACTTCTATTGTATGCTTGTAAGTCTTCACAAATGTATGCTTTTGCTTAGTGTATGCGCGTTTGCGAAGTATGCATGTCCAAATCTACTCCTCAAGTTTTAAATTCTTCTGTATTTTAGTATGCTTTGTCTCGCTTCAGTCCGGTAACACACCTACTCGTACGGCCTCCTACTCCATTGCGGATGGGTTCGTCCACGTATGAGTTGGGGTGTTACAGTTATACCATCTATTGGGGATTATTCCACTGCTTCTACCAATGCATACAAAAGATGGGTACTCAGCCCCGCGCTTGATAATAGGACCAATCGACTTAGGCACCTGGCCGACAAGAGTAGTAATAGAGCATAGTTTATTAGATTACATGCATTCAATAATGAATGATGTCTTTCTTTTTATAAAAGAACTAGAAAATAATGAACATATGAGTTGAATTGCTTCTATTATATTTATTTTGCAAGGATTGTGTACTTTTTCATATAATTTCTCTATACATGATCATTATTTAACTTAGATTCAAAATGCAAAATTACATCTAATCTCGGAGTAGATATTGTAAGCGTCAAACTCTTGTCTCCAATCAACCTTCTTATGTTTTCTTGATTGGACATTTTTTCTCGAGCCTCTAATTTTTGCCCAGGGTGCCTTTTTCGGTTTTCACCCTGATGAGGCGCCCATTTTTAGCAAGGCCGCCTTTTTTCGATTTTTGACCTGCAGGGCTTTATTCTCTTCTTTTGATCTTTTTAGTCTTTAGCCATGGAACCTCTTGAGTCTATCGATGTTGATCGGTTCTTTGAACTCATTTCCATCGCTATCTGTTAGGATTGCCACTTCCTTAGATAATAATTTCTTGAGAACAAATATATCGGCCTAAATTTGCCTCGTATGTCTGGAACACCTGGTCTCATTTGCTTGAAAATCAAATCTCCTTCTTTCAGCGGGTGTTTTCTGACCTTCTTACCGAATGACTAGGCAAGCCTTTTTTGATAGATCTGGTTGTGGTAATAGGCTTGCAATCTATTCTCATCTAACATATTCAGCTACAACAATCGTTGTCAAGCGTAATCAGCTTCTAAAATCTCCACTTCTATAGCTACCCTCAAAGACCTAAGCTCTATCTCAATTGGTAATATAGCTTCTGCACCATATACCAAAGAACAAGGCGTGGCTCCTATAGAGGTTCTGACGGTGGTTCTATAGCCCCAAAGTGCAAAAGGTAGCTTTTCTGCCCAATCCTTATAGCTTTGAACCATTTTTGCCAAGATCTTCTTGACATATTTGTTAGCAGCCTCAACTACCCCATTGGCTTGTGGGCGATATGGAGAAGACTTACGATGCTCAATGCCATACTTCTGAATCAACTTCTCAGTTTTAGCCATAAATTGCACCACGTTATCAGACATAATGTGGTCTAGGAGACCATATCTGCATATCAGATTCTTTTCAATGAACTTGGTCATATCTCGAGCATCAACTTTCTTAAAAGACTCAGCTTTTATCCACTTAGTTAAGTAATTAATGGCCACTATGATGAACTTATGCCCATTAAAGGCCGTAAGGTGTACTTCTCCTATGATATCTATCCCCTAAGCTGTAAACGGCCAAGGTGACGTTAAGCTGTGTAATTCTGAAACTGGTAAATGCCTTAAGTCTGCATACTATTGGCACAATTGACACCATTTCATGTATTTCGAGCAATCCATATCCATTGTAATCCAGTAGAACCCTTGTCTCATAATCTTCTTTGCTAGCATTAAGCCATTCATATGGGCTCTACAAACCCCGGCATGAGTTTCCTCCATTACCTTCTCAGCCTCTTTCTCATTCAGACATCTTAGCTGAATACCATCGACTTGCCATTTATACAACACACCCTCTATACAGATAAACTGAGTAAACAGCTTGCGGATCAATCTTTGGTCCTTCTTGGTAGCTTCCTTTGGGAATACCGTCTTCTCTAAGTAATTCATGATGCCATGGCAATTTCCATGATTGGATTAGACTCGAAACTGAGCTTCTCAGAGCTTGAGATTAAGATGAGCTTCATTACTACCCCTTTCAGATTATCCCATATTGACACCAAAGTTGTGAGGGCATCCACTAACTGTAATAACCCAAAAAGGGCCTGGTCGGAATTTGCATGGTAAGTCGGTAAATTAAGGGTATTTCCGTAATTTGAGTAAAAGAAAAATTTTGATAATAAGGACTTTAGTGCAAAGGAATTTAATTAAGTATGTTAAAAGGGGAAATTATTGAGTGTGCTTGTGTGTATGGAGCCTTGGTTGTAAGTGGTTTATAAGGAATAATTATGGTGTGCATGTGGTGTATGGATGTAGGGTGTTTTGGTTGTGATAACCTAGTGTGGTTTGGGTGTAGGGTGCTTTGGAGATATTTATGTAAGAAATGATTGGGTGTGTGTGGGTTTGGTGCCTTGATGAAGGGTTAGCTAAGATTTGGACATTTGGTGGTCTTGGAGAGTGACACATGGCTTGTAGTAGGTGAGCATTAATGGGGAAAAGAAAGGGAAGTGAAAGAAAGAGAGAGGGAGTGCAGATTTTGTTGGCTTCCCGTGGAAGCTGCCTCTCTCCCTCTTTCCTCACTCTTGCCGTTCCCTCTTTTCTTTTCTTTCTCAAATTTCTGCTCCCAACTCTTTCCTTGTGTGATTCCTTCAAGACGTGAGATTGGATTTTGAGTTTTGAGCTGGGTTTCGGTAAGTGCTTGGGTCTATCTTAGGGTTCTTCATCTTCTTTTCTTTGGATTTGTGTTCTATTTTGGAAGAATTTTTGGGTTTGACTTAGTGTGTTTTTGGTTGGATTTGAGCAAGAATCTAGTGGCAAGAAGAAGAGCAAAGGCAAGGAGAAGGTTCAAGAGTGAAGACCAGCTGGGTTTTGGACTACGAGAGATTTGGGAGTTCTGTTTACTTGCTTTCTCTTTCGGATCATGTATCCGTGTTGTGTTGAGTTCATGAAATCTTGTATGTTTGTTTGAGTTTATGTATGAGTTAGTATGTGTAGATTTTTAGAAATGCATGCTAATGCTTTGGGTAGTATGTATGTGATTCATTGGAGTGCTAGTATTGTATGATTTAATTGTAGTGATTGGTATATTAATTTGGAGTGAAATAGTTGTGTTAGAGTATAGTGTGCTTTGCATGTTCTTGATGATTATTATGATTTCCTGCTTAAATTTAAGTGTTTATGAATTTTGAACATGTTTTGTATGCTTGGGAATGCCAAGGTAAGTGTTTGCGCATGGTTGAATTATTGTATGCGGGTTTGTGTTGTGAAAGAAGTAGGAAAAGTGCAGAGTTTTGGTGAATCTGGGCTCTGTTGCGATCACGATGCTGTCCCGAGCGCGACAGAGTGCGAATTTGGCCCCTTGTTCTTGGAGAGCACTCTGTCGTGATCACGACGTTGTCGCGACCGCGACAGAGAGCTATGTAGCCGAGTCCTCCACGCGAGCATGCTGCCGAGGAGGAAGCAACTGGTCTCTATCACGACCGCGATGTTGTCGCGAGCGCAACAGAGCTCGGTTGCGCAAATCAGCCTAGCATGCTTCGTCGCGAGCAAGTCTTCTGGCTCGAGCTCGCGAGGAGGTGCCCCGTGCTCTATCGGGAGCGCGACACTGTATCGATCGCTACGGAGGCCCTTCCTGCTTGCCCTATTTTTTGAATGCGTTTCTTTTGTTCCACTTTGCACGGTTTCTCACTATTGCTTGAAATATGTTTGTGCTTATGACTCATGATATCATTGTACTAGTGTCTTAGTTATGAATTTATTTGATGTTAGAGTCCTGAGTTGAATCTTGTTTTGATTGTATATGTCGTGTGAGTGAATGAGTTGTCAAGCCTGAAGTGCCAGAGTAGTGGATAGATAAGCATGCTCATAAGGGGTCTGAGTACAGCTGTTCTGTCCGCCCCGTTTGGGCGAAGCGGTCGACCTCCGAGATGGTCATCTTCTGTGCAGCGAAAATGTTTTGAGACTTCGGTCTCCTTTACTTTTGTAAAAATTCAGTGAAGTGTGTGATTGAGGCTTCGGTCTCTCACTTTTGATACTGTTTGTAGTATCCCCTATCGCGAAGCGCTCCCGTATCCACAGCAAATGAAATTCAGGCGAATTTTGGGGTTTTGAGTTTTGCCTTGTGAAGTATTGTGTCTCTTTGAGTGACTTTAGTTTGTATAATTGGATTGTGTATCTAAATGTTTGATGATTGCTTAGATTTGTATTATGTGTCATGTACCTTTGTCTTATATTATTTAAGATGATTCCAGTCTACGGGTGCTTATTTAAATATATGTATTTACATGACTTTTCTGTATAGTGCTTTTTGTCTTTTTGTTCCTCCCCACTAAGCGTTATCGCTTAGCACGGGTTTTTGTCCCGTGTAGGTGGCAGGTTTTGGGAATTTGCTTGTGTCGCGCATCTGCAAGTCGGCCACATAGAAGTAGAGTTATTTATTTTTATCTCCTCCTGTATTTCCTTTTGTATATGGATTATGTATTATTTCTTTGTAAAAGATTTAAGATGTAATATTTTGGATTTTGTATATAAAGAAATTTTAATTATATAAGTCTATATTTTGATTATATGAGATTTATGTCTGCCTTTATTAATATTCTTGGTGAATGCTTCCGCTTAGTGCATGTATGTATGTATGTTGTGAGTGAGCGTAGGGTAGCGCGCCCGCCGGCGCCCTTCCAACCGGGGCGGCGGCGGGGGTGTTACAGTTTGTGGTATCAGAGCGCCGATTTAGGCGATTTTGGTTCTCCTTGTTTGTTTTGTGACGAGTCCTTGGATGACAGTCAGTTTTGTGTCTTGGCCTAATGCAGATGTGTCTTGTTTTCTGTAGTGTCTAGATGGAGTCAGTTCCAAGAGAGAATGTGGGCGAGATAACGAAAAGTGTAAACCCGGACAAAGTTGGTCAGAATGTTTCCGAGTGTCCCCCAGTTGAAGACTGTGGTCCCATTCTTGATGATGAGACGTTAGTGCGAGGGTTGCTACAGTTAGTGGATCGATTGACTGCTTCTTGGGCTTCTCAAGGTCATTATCAGAAACTGCCTCGAAAGAGAAAATTCTCGGGTAATAACATGTCGGCAGGGAAGAAAGGTTGGAATATACCGATATGTCAGCACTGTCATAAGCAGCATTGGGGTGAGTGTCGAAGGCTCACGGGTGCTTGTTTTAAGTGTGGTAGCAAGGAACATTTGCTCGATGATTGCCCTAAGAAGAGAGAGAACCTAGCTCTGCAAGCAAGAAGAGAGGAAAGTGAAGCCGACCGAAGGATAGCAGTGGATCTTGAGGATCGGGGAACTCCAGGTGGCTTAGCAAGAGCTTTTGCGATGATTGAGAAGGAGGTGAAGGGGTCTACAGGTCTTTCCGGTAAGTTTGTTTTGGTTGAACTGCTGTTTCTGTTCATTTTTGGGTTGTTTGGATATAAGTGAGTAGCGGGGAAATTTCGAGGACAAAATTTCTTAAGCGGGAGTGATTGTAACAACCCAAAAAGGGCCTGGTCGAAATTTGCATGGTAAGTCCGTAAATTAAGGGTATTTCCGTAATTTGAGTAAAAGAAAAATTTTGATAATAAGGACTTTAGTGCAAAGGAATTTAATTAAGTATGTTAAGAGGGGAAATTATTGAGTGTGCTTGTGTGTATGGAGCCTTAGTTGTAAGTGGTTTATAAGGAATAATTATGGTGTGCATGTGGTGTATAGATGTAGGGTGTTTTGGTTATGATAATCTAGTGTGGTTTGGGTGTAGGGTCCTTTGGAGATATTTATGTAAGAAATGATTGGGTGTGTGTGGGTTTGGTGCCTTGATGAAGGGTTAGCTAAGATTTGGACATTTGGTGGTCTTGGAGAGTGACACATGGCTTGTAGTAGGTGAGCATTAATGGGGAAAAGAAAGGGAAGTGAAAGAAAGAGAGAGGGAGTGCAGATTTTGTTGGCTTCCCGTGGAAGCTGCCTCTCTCCCTCTTTCCTCACTCTTGCCGTTCCCTCTTCTCTTTTCTTTCTCAAATTTCTGCTCCCAACTCTTTCCTTGTGTGTTTCCTTCAAGACTTGAGATTTGATTTTGAGTTTTGAGCTGGGTTTCGGTAAGTGCTTGTGTCTGTCTTGGGGTTCTTCATCTTCTTTTCTTTGGATTTGTGTTCTGTTTTGGAAGAATTTTTGGGTTTGACTTAGTGTGTTTTTGGTTGGATTTGAGCAAGAATCAAGTGGCAAGAAGAAGAGCAAAGGCAAGGAGAAGGTTCAAGAGTGAAGACCAGCTGGGTTTTAGACTATGAGAGGTTTGGGAGTTCTGTTTACTTGCTTTCTCTTTCAGATCATGTATTCGTGTTGTGTTGAGTTCATGAAATCTTGTATGTTTGTTTGAGTTTATGTATGAGTTAGTATGTGTAGATTTTTAGAAATGCATGCTAATGCTTTGGGTAGTATGTATGTGATTCATTGGAGTGCTAGTATTGCATGATTTAATTGTAGTGATTGGTATATTAATTTGGAGTGAAATAGTTGTGTTAGAGTATAGTGTGCTTTGCATGTTCTTGATGATTATTATGATTTCTTGCTTAAATTTAAGTGTTTATGAATTTTGAACATGTTTTGTATGCTTGGGAATGCCAAGGTAAGTGTTTGTGCATGGTTGAATTATTGTATGCGGGTTTGTGTTGTGAAAGAAGTAGGAAAAGTGCAGAGTTTGGGCCAATCTGGGCTCTGTCGCGATCGCGATGCTGTCGCGAGCGCGACAGAGTGCGGATTTGGCCCCTTGTTCTTGGAGAGCACTCTGTCGCGATCATGACGTTGTCGCGACCGCGACAGAGAGCTATGTAGCCGTGTCCTCCGTGCGAGCATGCTGCCGAGCGTGCGCACGAGGAGGAAGGAACTGGTCTCTGTCGCGAGCACGAAAGAGCTCGGTTGCGCGAATCTACCTAGCATGCTTCGTCGCGAGCAGGCCTTCTGGCCCGAGCTCACGAGGAGGTGCCCCGTGCTCTGTCACGAGTGCGACACTGTCGCGATCGCGATAGAGTCCCTTCCTGCTTGCCCTGTTTTCTGAATGTGTTTCTTTTGTTCCACTTTGCACGGTTTCTCACTATTGCATGAAATATGTTTGTGCATATGACTCGTGATATCATTGTACTAGTGTCTTAGTTATGAATTTATTTGATGTTAGAGTCCTGAGTTGAATCTTTTTTTGATTTTATATGTCGTGTGAGTGAATGAGTTGTCAAGCCTGAAGTGTCATAGTAGTGGATAGATAAGCATGCTTATAAGGGGTCTGAGTACAGTTGTTCTGTCCGCCCCGTTTAGGCGAAGCGGTCGACCTCCGAGATGGTCATCTTCCGTGCAGCGAAAGTGTTTTGAGACTTCGGTCTCCTTTACTTTTGTAAAAATTCAGTGAAGTGTGTGATTGAGGCTTCGGTCTCTCACTTTTGATACTGTTTGTAGTATCCCCTGTCGCGAAGCGCTCCCGTATCCACAGCGAATGAAATTCAGGCAAATTCCGGGGTTTTGAGTTTTGCCTTGTGAAGTATTGTGTCTCTTTGAGTGACTTCAATTTGTATAAGTGGATTGTGTATCTAAATGTTTGATGATTGCTTAGATTTGTATTATGTGTCGTGTACCTTTGTCTTATATTATTTAAGATGATTCCAGTCTGCGGGTGCTTATTTAAATATATGTATTTACATGACTTTTCTGTATAGTGCTTTTTGTCTTTTTGTTCCTCCCCACTAAGCGTTATCGCTTAGCACGGGTTTTGGTCCCTTGTAGGTGGCAGGTTTTGGGAATTTGCTCGTGTCCCGCATCTGCAAGTCGGCCACATAGGAGTAGAGTTATTTATTTTTGTCTCCTCCTGTATTTCCTTTTGTATATGGATTATGTATTATTTCTTTGTAAAATATTTAAGATGTAATATTTTGGATTTTGTATATAAAGAAATTTTAATTATATAAGTCTATATTTTGATTATATGAGATTTATGTCTGCCTTTATTAATATTCTTGATGAATGCTTCCGTTTAGCGCATGTATATATATATGTTGTGAGTGAGCATAGGGTAACGCGCTCGCCGGCGGCCTTCCAATGGGGGCGGCGGCGGGGGTGTTACACTAACTGATTCTCATCCCTCAAGACAAAATGGAAGGTGCATGTCTCGAATTGACTGCTCAATATCTTCAAGTGCTTCACATACGACATCAGTCATTCTTCCTTTACGGTCCATTCACCCCAAATTTGATAGACTACTAGTGATGAATCCCCATTGACCTCTGCATTCTTCATGCCAAAGGCTAACAAAGCTTCTAATTCGAAAGTGCAAGCTTTATATTCGTCTTCGTTATTAGTAACTTTGTATCTTAGCTTCTTGGCTAACGGGAGTTTTTCACCATCGGTTGTCAGAATGATTCCTGTCCCTACCCCCTTGCTATTAACCGCTCCATCAAAATGTAACTGCCAACTTTTTACTGCAATGGTGTGACATCTTCGTCTGGGAAGTTAAACTAAAATAAATCACCATCAATGGGGTAGTCTGCCAGGAATTTTGCTACTGCACGTCCCTTAATGGTCTTCTGGGTAACATATTTGACGTTAAATTCTTGCAAGAGTAGCAACCATCTTCCCATCTTTCCCAATAAGGAGGGAGCTTCCTGCAGATACCTGAGAGGATTCTGCTTAGCGACAGCTTGTACCTTGTAAGGATGGAAGTAGTGTCTTAATTTCTTAGAGGCCCAAATTACTGCCAAGCAAATCTTTTCAACTTCCGTATATTTGACCTCATAAGAAAGGAACTTTTTACTAAGGTAATAGACTGCAAACTCTACTCCGACTCATCCTCTTGAGCCATCATAGAACCTATAGAACTATCCTTTATCGCTAAGTATAGGATTAAAGGCTTGACTAGTTAAGGTGGTCTCAGAACCGGGGGATTCAGTAAGTATTCCTTGATGATGTCAAAAACCTTCTGATAGTCTTAATTCCATATTATAGCCTGGTTTTTTCTGAGTAGCTTGAAGATCGGCTCACAAATCGAAGTGAGTTTGGCAGTAAACCTACTGATGTATTGTAGTTTTTCAAAGAAGCTTCTGATGTCCTTTTCTTTTCGAGGTACTGACATTTCTCTAATGGCCTTGACTTTATCCGGGTTCACCTCGATTCCTCTCTTGCTAACTACATGTCCTAACAGCTTTCCTGAGGTAACTCCAAAGATGCACTTCTTAAGGTTCAGCCGCATATTGTACTTGCCGATTCTCCTGAAGAATTTTTTTAGGGCCTCAAAGTGACCTTCCTTGATAGCTGACTTGATCATCATGTCATTAACATACACCTCCACCTCTTTGTGGATCAAATCATCAAGAATCCTAGTAGCCATCCTTTGATAAGTTACTCTTGTATTCTTCAAGCCAAAAGGCATAGCCCTATAGGCAAATGTGCCCTATTCGGTGATGAAGTATGTCTTAATTCGATCGGTTATCTTATTGAGGATCAGATTGTACCCGGCGTATCTGTCTACGAAGATATACATCATGCAAGCCACTGTGCTGTCTACTAAGATTTCAATATATGGCAGAGGGAAGTCATCCTTTGGACAAGCTTTGTTTAAATCTAGATACTCCACGTATACGCACACTTTACCATTCTTTTTAGCTACCGGGACGACGTTGGCCAACCAAGTCGGGTATTGAACTTAAACAAGAAAATTGGCCTCAATATGCTTATGAATTTCTTCCTTTACCTTCTTTGCCCATTCTAGCCTAAGTCTTGTTAGTTTCTGCTAAATCGGTTTATGGTTTGGGTACATTGGTATAGTGTGTTTAGCAATTTCACGATCAACTCCTGGCATGTCTTCATAGGTCTAGGCAAAGACTTTTTCATATTTCTTTAATATTCTCTCGAATTTTATTGTCTCTTTAGGAGTTACATTAGAAGCTATCAAGATTTCTTTAAGGTTTTCCAAAGTTTCGAGATTAAATGGAGTAGCATCAGTTGAATCAATGTCAAACATAAATAAGTCATGATCATGATTATGCATAGTAAAATTATCAGAAACATCCCACAAGTAAGAAAAATTGTTTATAATATTAATTGAATTAGAAACATCAAAAACATTATCAAAGAGTTCAGGAATAAAAAGAAAATCTAAATTACTATCTTCTTATTTCTCTACCGGTACAGATGTTGTAGCCGATAATTGGGTATCATTCCGCTATTTCAGAGGCCCTGCAGTGGCCCCCTGTTAAACTTCAGTCTACTACTCTGCAGCTTCATCTACCATCTTTTCCTTGCCCTTCACTCTGGTGGCCATTAACCTCTCGATGATAATCTTTTTAGGTGATTCTCCGTCCCAGACAGTCCCCTTAATTATGATTTCTTCATCCCAAAAACCCTCTACTGGCTTGATCATTTTAATGTCCCATTCGAAGACGTCATTAAAAACCTTGAAACTCGATATGACATTTCCATCTACCCACTGAGGTTCAACATCTCCCGTATAAGCACAGCTGAGGCGGCTAGCACAAAACTCTCCTTAATGTGAGGGATCTCACCAATTGTCTTCTTGTTCAACATAGTTGTGCCTTTATATCCAAGGCCCTTTCAATCCTTCTGACCTCTCATTGCAATGGCTGCTTGCAGCCCCTGAGAGTTCTTCCCCAAACCAGCTCCGGGAAGGAATTACATCTTATTTAGTATGTTTACCACCTGTAGGCTCCCTGTGACATCTTTTTCCTCACTAATTACAGCCACATGAAACCCGTTGAAGGGTTGCCTTGCAATCTCAAGTACAGACACCTGATTCTCCCTGGCTGCTCTGACTGTCACCACCTGCCCCTCATAAGGAATCTTTATCAATTGGTGCAAAGTGGATGGAACCCCTCCTAATTTGTGGAACCATGGCCTGCCTAATAATGCTGAAAAATTAATTGGGATGGGAAGTACTACAAACTCTACCTTTGTCTCTATTGGCCCAGTCTTTACCATTGCCTTCAATATCCCCGATGCTTTCCTCCGGTAGTTGTCGTAGGCTGTGATTGTGAGGTCTAACTTGTTCAACATTTCCTCAGATACCACAAAAGCCGACATTGCCACCAAAGGACAGACATTTATGGATGAACCACCATCCACCATAACACAAGCCATGTGCTTCTCTTTGATCTGTGCCCTTATGTACAAGTAGCGATTATGGTTGCGGCCTTGTGCCGGCAAATCAGTGCTCAAATACACTACATTCTCTCCAGCACTTCCCTTCACTATATCCAATAGTTCTATAGGGGAGATGGTGGTTGCAACCGTAGACTTGTATAAGGCTTTTACCAACTTCTACCTATGCGAAGGAGATTGTCTCAGCAGATCTAATATTGATATTTGAGCCAGCGTCCTTTTCAGTTGCTTTATCACTTGATCCTTTTCCGGCTCCTTCTCTTTCTGCACTACCATGGCATCTTGTGGCTTCTCTACTTTCGGAATTACCCTTCCACTCCGAGTTACTGCTCCTATCTCTTTCTCCTAATCTCCTGAACCCCACGGGTCAGCAGATCCTTCATCATCAGTATTATCTTAATTTTCATTTCCACTATCATCAGTGGACCAACAGTCTATCATTGCTATGGGAATCCCTTCTTCACTTGCCCCCGCAGGGCAAGTGATAGCAACGTTCTAATCTCCATACAAATCCTTCAAAACATACCATTCAGGTAGATTAGACCCGATTATGAACACAGGCGGGGGCACATTGTTGTAACCGGGCTTCATCTAGGTTCCTCTCTTCTTCGGATCTGTGATTTATTTTGAGTCAATCAGATCCTAAATTACATACCTCAATGCCTTGCAACTATCAGTAGTATGCGCTATATGTTGTGGTAAGCACAGTGCTCATCATCCCTATTCCGTGGTCATCCTTGGCTCCGGGTAGGTCTAGGCGGTAAAGGCTGTAACTTCCCTTCCTTCATTAGCCTCTTTAACACCCAGGATAGAGACCTCCCTAGGTTTGAAAAGTGCCTCGAACCGGCACCTGTAGTTGAGACCTCACCACCACTCTTCTTGGCATAGGCCTCATTGCTTGCCCTCCTTGCCAAGTGCTCACTTTCAACCTCAATGGCTATATCCTTCAAGGACTCCCAGTCCTTCAAACACTTCATCTTTAACCCCTCCTTTAGATACGGTCTAGCATTCTTGATAAACAACCTGATATAGTCCGGAGTATCAGGCTTTCTCTTTATCTCCATTACCTAGTTCCTCCATTGGGTCAAGTACTCATGGAATGACTCGCCTGGTTTCTGCTGTAGCAGCTCTAGATCTTTTAAAGTTACCTATATTCATG
The DNA here is from genome assembly GCA_947683425.1 of Excoecaria cochinchinensis. Classification (NCBI taxonomy): domain Eukaryota; kingdom Viridiplantae; phylum Streptophyta; class Magnoliopsida; order Malpighiales; family Euphorbiaceae; genus Excoecaria; species Excoecaria cochinchinensis. Next base: position 2,045,181 of record CANTUQ010000116.1, read on the forward strand.
TGAAGCAATCATATTGTCTGAGGAACTCCTCAATGAGTAGATCCAAGCCTTGTTTGGTTCTCCTATCGAATCCATGGTACCAGTCCACCGCGGGACCTGTCAAACACAAGTAAAAACATTCTATCTTCTGCCTCTTCGTCAGCGTCGTTCCCTTTATTACTAGGAAGTACTGGTTGATGTGTGCGGTGAGATCCGATGTACTGTCAAACTTCGGGACATCCGATATTTTTAAATTTTGAGGGATTAGATCCTCTCCCTCCAACTCCTTATCTTTAGGGTTCATCCCCTTCCCATTGTCAACATCCAAGACATCGCCTCGAACTTTTCCTCCATTTTCTTGCACATAACCTCCTCTGTCTGTGGTGCCTTGCCTCTCACCACTATGGGTTCTACATAATCATCCTCTACATAGTCATCCTCTAACCTATGAGCTCCACCTCTTCTCTGACCTAAGGAAGTAGTAGCTTTGAGGTCGACTGGTGGTGGACGTACCTCCTCCGGGGGATCCTCTCTAGCTGGCTCCTATTCATTTTGACCTACAAGGGGAGCAAGTGTGTTTGGCTAGCATGGGGTACCATGGTTGCTGTCAGGTTTCCCATCATGGTCATTATTCGGTTCTCAAATTCTTCCAACCTCCGATCAACTTCCTCGGTAATCATGGCTCGAGTTGACTGCTTTTTGAGAGTGACTCTAAATATTTAACCCTTTTTGGCAGTTTGAAGACCGAGTTTTTAGCCAATAATTCATGAGGTCCTCTAGACCACCTATGTGGATCTATGATGGCTACAAAGCGTAGTTGTTAGGATCATGCCTGAATGACATATGATGCATGGTTGTGCTATGCAACATTGATAACCACATGCAAGCAAATAGATCTTTCCACCCTTGTTACTCCCACACATGAGGTCACGCGGTCTCTTTCCTAGGTGGGCTTGATACAAGGGTTAACGGGAAACCTAATGGACGTGTATGATGCACAACAAAAAATCGACAGCATGACATCTCTTAAGTAGTGCGCATACGTATAGCTTTTGATCATTGTGTATTTAGGTAGGATAAATAAATTTACATGGGCCTATCGGGGCTTGAAAGCCTTTGATTAGGTGACCAACAAATCTATCTGGGTTTATAGAATACACAATAATCCATACAGCAAGCATGGTATTATGGTTCATACCACCTAGGGGAATTTTCTATTTCCATTACATGAGCTTTGGTCAGGGTAATGATACTTTCAGGCTACCCAAGCATGATCCTTGCCAACGGGTCTAGCTGGTCATGAGTATAGCCATCGGTTGGGTCGTCATTTAATATACCAAATGGTATTGAACTTGGACTAGTGATTATCCCTAACACTTCCCCACATTGAGTGAACATAAGGTCGTGCTTTGGAAACATACCGGGGTTAAGATAAGGACCAAATTAGCGTAGATCTAAGGCTCTAATGAGATGCTATGCAATTTTGAAGAGGGATGAGATTTTCAATTACAATATGTTTTAACCAAGGTACTTTCAAAGCGAAGTCTCGTGGTCTCTAGTGGAGTCGCCACAATAACAAGCGCAGAACCCCGGTGACCCCAAAAACCTGCTTTTAGGATGTTCGAGAGAGGTTCATAAGGCCCGTAAAGATTACAGGGGCATCTATTTTGGGCAACAAGAGGTGTTTTGGAGTCGGCACCCACTAAAATATTAGAAAAGTTCGTCTAGCCTCATTAAGCCTAAGACTGTGTGTATATGTCTATTTTGGGCAACAAGAAAGTATTTTGGAATTTCCTTTTCAATGGAATATTGGAAAGATTCTTCTAATCTCGTGAAGCCTAAGACAATGCATAAAGGTCTATTTTGGGCAGTAGGAGATATTTTGAAATTCCCTTTCCAATACAATATTGAAAAGGTTCATCTAACCTCATGAAGTCTAAGACTACAGAGAGTTCGAGACTCCACTCTTATTCATACCTCTATTAGAATCATAAGTGAGTTTTGAATTTAAGATTTCATCCCCTTTCTCATACAATTCAATGTAGTAATTAAATCTCAGATTAATCATATAAGGGAAAGCAGTAAATCGAATAAACCCCAAAATAAAGTAGATAAAACTACAATAATTTACAACAAAACTGGGGGCAGAATACAACTGCCAATGTAAATGAATGGAAAGTAAACAACCATACATAAAGCGGGAACACTAATTTTTGGGTAATGACATTGGTCCTTACATGCATATTCAAAAAGAATAATATCAGAGTGACAATTAGGTTCGGAGGGAAAATTAGGACATTGGTCTTATTTTATTTAAGGAAAAGCCTCATTTATTTGTAGAAATCACTTGCCACTTTTTATATTCATGAATATAAAGAAAACATTTGTGATAAATTGGAATTGAAAGGAATAAAATAAAAAAAATAGGGTAAAGGAAATAAACCAAATTGGCACCCCCGAATCATCCTAGTTGGATCTCTTTCTTAGCATCCCATATTTAGTAAAATAAAGAAACTCACAAAATACAAATAACACATAAGTGGAGTAATAAAGATAAAATAATGATGAAAAAAGGAAATATCAGAGGTAAAATAAATATTTGGATTAAAAAAAGGAAAACATTGCCTTAAAATGAAAAGAAAATGAAAAGAAAATAAAGTTTAACGAAAGGCATCAAAGAAGTAACAAAGAAAGGGAGAAAAGGGGGGCCAGGGACGGCCAGACCGCACGAGTGACGGCCGTCCCTGGGTTGACTGATGGGCAGAAGAAATCTTTCGCAATAGCCTGTTACTCACTTGAACGATGACCGTTGTGAAGGCTTTAGCCTATCGGTCACCCCAAACCTCAAAAAACTTGGAAAGATCAAATAAAAAATAATCTTTTCACTTTTAATCCTTTTTTTTGCAATAAATTATCAATAAAGCAAGAAAATGATAAAAATTAGTCAATTAAAATGAATTAATTCACATTTAGTCCAGAATTTTTACCCTCGGGAATTTGATTTTTGGAATGTAGAAGTCGCATGAAGTTTGCCCGAACTCACAAGAACCAGCTGACCGATAAAAATATTTTAGGACAATTTCTTTAGTAAAGCTGTTCCGTTTAAATGATTCGAAACCTTTTCTGCAAACAAATCAAGAAAAAAGAATTTGTATTTTTTTCTCGATTTCAAGTTAGTCCCTTATAGACTATTTCGAATCTAAGAAGGAATAAGTTAAGGATAGAAAATTATTTTTACTTTCTCAAGTTTTCCTGATTCGTTTCAAACAGTTCTTGAAAGAAAAAGATGAAAAAAAATCCTTTGCTTATGAAAAGTATTTCACCTAAAAATTGCCAACCCTAAACTTCGATCCTTAGCCTGCTATTTATAAGCTGACTGAGGATAAAGATAAGAAATTCTAATCTTTTTAAAATTGAAATTAAAAATTCAAATCTTTTTAAAATTGAAATTAAAAATTCAATTTTTTTTAAAATTCAAATCTTTTTAAAATCAAATTATCTTTAAAGATAGATATTGTAACACCCCGTTACCCCCGATGCAAGGATACCGAGATGTCATGTGCACAAACACATATACGAATCCGAATACACACACTTATAAACAAAACCAAGATGAGATACAATGAAACATTTAATCAAAATATAGGAAGTCTATATAAAAATACATATAACTATATCATTTTACAAAAATAGCTTGTAACATAAACATCTACAAAATAGTTGTTCCATTACAAAAAGTACATTTTCCATAATCAAATCCATATCCAAAAATAGATAAACAACGGAAGACACAAAATAAGCTCCATCCAAAGACATCTAGTGGCCGACCTGCAGATGTCCGACTCCGAAAAGGAACTCGCCACCTACACGGGAAAGAACCTGTCCTAAGCGAAATCGCTTAGTGGGGAGAAACAAACAAATAAAAACATATACACATATATATAGACAATTGAAATTAAATACACAAGTGATAAACAATTTGCATGTCTAACCATGTATACTAACATATTCATGTATAAAACCATTATTTATAACCATAAGCATGTACACAATTTAAAGCAATTATCATGTACAACAAGTTACCTTTATCATATTACATCTAATTGCAGTCCTAGAATATAAACATGTAACATGTGCTCAATTTATATACTGATAATAGCAACATATACAATTGGACCCATACATGATAACCTGATATTCATTAACTAGTGGATACGGGAATTTGATACTGATAGGACACAGTATCCAACTTGTAGAGACATAAGTCTCGAATCAAATATATATATTTATATATTTCAAGTGGAGACCGAAGCCTCAAAACACGTGGACCCGATTGGGTTCTTCGTATTTCATATATCGTATAGCAGCTGCACTCACACATATTCTTATACCCTAGATAAGCGCTTATCTTATCCACTAACTATGACCAATCAGGCTCAAGAGTATAATAGCTCCTCATAATAAGCTCATTGTCATAAAGTAGTGTATATTATAAAAGTAATCATATAATTTCTGCATACATGTATAATACTCTTAAACCAAGACATATATATCATTTATCACTGTAATCAAACATGAACTCCCAATTTAGTGACTCACATACATTTACATCACATACATAATAGTCATGTATAGGAAAAACATTCATTATCATTTAACTTATAGTTAAAACATCATGACATAAGACAACCATATCTTACATGATCATAAGTATTATAATATGATAAACTTATTAACTATGAACCCATAATAAAGACACAAATACAAATTACCCATAAAAACATCTAAAAATGAGGAAACAGGGTTTACACGGAGGTATGGTTCTCCCTTACTGCCGTGTAACACTACAGGCACAAAATTCTCACTTACCAGTATCGTTTTACACGACGGTATGGGGTAAATCTTACTGCCGTGTAACACGATGGACACATAAACTTCACAAACCAGTGGCATTTTGCACGACAGTATGGGTGTTCCTTACTACCGTGTAAGACGACAAACCCACAGAAACTAAGGAAAAAGCTTACCTTTTGAGAACCCAAAACAACGACAATCAACTCACATGTATTTAAAACTTATTTTTAATCTCAAAATCATGCTTGAAAGCTTAAATGATTTACCAAAAACATGCTCATCTAACATCAAAATATAACATTTAACCATTTTTATTAACAATCATCAAATATCAAAATCCTCTACATCTCCACTCCAAATACATATCAACTAAACGTGCAAACTTAAATTAATCATAGCATTTAAGTCATATTCACATACTCTAACAATCATGCATTTCTATACTTAAAACTTACAAACAACCTCATCATTTAAACTCAAAATAGGAACCAAAGTGAGGATGGCAAAACACTCCCAATCACAACATCCATAAAAAAAATACAGCTCCCAAACCTGATATGGAGTTCAACTTCCACTTTCACCTTCAAGCCTCAAACTTTCCTTTTCCTTCATCATTCCTCTTCTCTATAGTAGCTTGCAAAAATCCAACCAAATAAACCATGCTCAAAAAACTCACAAACCAAAAACTCATAATCCAAAACAAACCGTTAGAGGAGGAGAAGAAGAAGATTAAGCCATAAAACTCATTCGAATCACGAGAGAAGGGAAAGAAGAAGAAACCCAAACCAGTTACTTACCTCTTGAATCCCTTCAAAGCTCAAAACTCTAGCTCAACCATGAAACAATAATACATGCAAAACAAGAGGGCGGAAAAAAAAATGGAGAAGAAAAAGGATAGAAGAGAACGTGAGAGAGAGTAAGGAAGAAGGCAAATCTAATGGCTTTTACAGGAAGCCAAAATCTGCCTTCCCTCTCTCCATTCCCTTTCAAATCCTCATAAATGCCCTGACCAACTTTGTCCACTTGGCAGCCATGCATTGGCTCCTACATAACTTTCTTTGACTTTTACATTTGGTCCTTGTTAAATCTCTTATAAGCCCATACTTAATTACCTCTTACTCACTAACATAATTCTTCCACTTAATACTTATAATTCTTTTCAATTAAGTGCTCCTTTCACTTATTATATTACCCATTTGTCCTTAACTCACTTGTATAAATTACCAACATACACATATTGTACAATTTAAATTACTAATTTCAAACTACGCCACTTTTGGGGTGTGACATCGAAATTTACCAGTTGATCATATACATCCAAAGAGCAAAACCGAACTCAAACAAAACTTAACAAATCAATACTTACCTGAAGGGCCTGCGTCTTCAGTTGCCTCTTCTCCAATCAGTGCATACACCCTAGGCCGATTATACTCTTCCGTAGGACCAGGTCGCTGCACCATTTCTGATGGTACCCGAGGAGCTCTACTTCTGTCCCGATTACTTCTTATCGTATTAGATCTATCTTTACCCGCTTGACTGACTTACTGGCTCTTGTTCTCTTGTCGTTTGGGGCAATTAGCAAACCGATGCTCCATACTACCGCACTTAAAGCATGCACCCATTAACTTATGGCATGTACCCCAATGGTGTCTTTGGCAGTGCTCGCACTCTGGTGCTCGGTTTCCCTTACTAGCATGTGGTGCGATACTTCCTACTTCTGAAGGCATTTGAACAGTCCCTCTATTTCCTTGTCCTACCGGAGCACCCTTAGACTTCTTACTACTTGGGACTCCACCATCCGGTACTTTCCTCTTCTGTGTTATTCTTTGTTTTTCTATCTCAGATACTTCTAACTTTATAGCAGCAGCCACTAACTGATAATATCCGACCGGATGCATAATCGACATAGCCGACAAAGGACATCTAATTACTTCTCTTAATCCTTCTTGAAAGTGCCTACACCTAAATTCATCTTTCATCAAAGCTTGGGGCATATATTTGCTCAACCGACTAAACTCCTTTTCATATTCACTAATTGTCATGCTCCTCTGCTTCAGACTAATAAACTCTCTCCACTTAACTTCCCGATATGCTTTTGTCACATACTTTTGCTCAAACTCTAGCTTGAAGAATTCCCATGTAAACTTAGCTGGTCGTTGAGGATTCCTCATCACAAGCTCCCACCGATCATATGCCGGTCCTTGGAGCAATGATACTGCACATAAGGCCCTTTGATTTGCAGGACAGTTAATCTCTTGTAAAATCCGACTTACCCTTTTAAGCCAGAACTCAGCCACATATGATTTATCCAAAGCAGTCCCATGAAATGCTCCCCTTTTTCTCAACAATTCAGTTGGAGCCTTTGGAGCAGTTAACCTATCTACTACTTATAGCAAACCTTGCACTAATGCTGGATCCAAACCAACACCCATATTCGGACCTACCACTGGTGCATATTCCTGTGCAGGCCTATCTTGTTCGACTGGATTATCTCCCCTAGCATGATTATCTCTTCGAACCACATTGATACTATCCATTGTGTCGCCCATATACTCACTTGGATCCGACTCCATATAGACACTACACAACACAAGACATCTGGATTAGGCCATAACTCTAGACAGACTCTCATGTAAAGACTCTATACACAACCAATCACATGGAACTAGAACCGACTAAACCGGTGCTCTGATACCAAGCTGTAACACCCCTATACCCCCGTTGGAAGGATACCAAGATGTCACGCGCACAAACACATATACGAATCAAAATATGCACACTTATAAATAAAACAAAGATGAGATACAATGAAACATTTAGTCAAAATATAGTAAGTCTATATAAAAATACATATAACTATATCATTTTACAAAAATAACTTGTAACATAAACATCTACAAAATAGTTGTTCCATTACAAAAAGTACATTTTCAATAATCAAATCCATATCCAAAATTAGATAAACAGCGGAAGACACAAAATAAACTCCATCCAAAGACTTCTAGTGGCCGGCCTGCAGATGTCCGACTCCAAAAAGGAGCTCGCCACCTACACGGGAAAGAACCCATGCTAAGCGAAATCGCTTAGTGGGGAGAAATAAACAAATAACAACATATACACATATATATAGACAATTGAAAATAAATACATAAGTGATAAACAATTTGCATGTCTAACCATGTATACTAACATATTCATGTATAAAACCATTATTTATAACCATAAGCATGTACACAATATAAAGCAATTATCATGTACAACAAGTTACCTTTATCATATTACATCTAATCGCAGTCCTAGAATATAAACATGTAACATGTGCTCAATTTATATACCGATAACAGCAACATATACAATTGGACCCATACATGATAACCTGATATTCATTAACTAGTGGATACGGGAATTTGATACTGATAGGACACTGTATCCAACTTGTAGAGACATAAGTCTCGAATCAAATATATATATTTATATATTTCAAGTGGAAACCGAAGCCTCAAAACATGTGGACCTGATTGGGTTCTTCGTATTTCATATATCATATAGCAGCTGCACTCACACATATACTTATACCCTAGATAAGCGCTTATCTTATCCACTAACTATTACTAATCAGGCTCAAGAATATAATACCTCCTCATACTAAGCTCATTATCATAAAGTAGTGTATATTATAAAAGTAATCATATAATTTGTGCATACATGTATAATACTCTTAAACCAAGAAATATAAATAATTTATCACTGTAATCAAACATAAACTCCCAATTTAGTGACTCACATACATTTACATCACATACATTATAGTCATGTATAGGAAAAACATTCATTATCATTTAGCTTATAGTTAAAACCTCATGATATAAGACAACCATATCTTACATGATCATAAGTATTATAATATGATAAACTTATTAACTACGAACCCATAATAAAGACACAAATACAAATTACCCATAAAAATATCTCAAAAAGAGTTAACAGGGTTTACACGGCGGTATGGTTCTCCCTTACAGTCGTGTAACACGACGGGAACAAAATCCTCACTTACCAATAGCGTTTTACACAGCGGTATGGGGTAACTCTTACCGCCGTGTAACACGACGGACACATAAACTTCACAAACCAGTGGCATTTTACACGGCAGTATGGGTGTTCCTTACCGCCGTGTAAGACGACAAACCCACAGAAACTAAGGAAAAAGCTTACCTTTTGAAAACCCAAAACAACCACAATCAACTCACATGTATTTAAAACTTATTGTTAATCTCAAAATCATGCCTGAAAGCTTAAATGATTTACCAAAAACATGCTCACCTAACATCAAAATATGACATTTAACTATTTTTATTAACAATTATCAGATATCAAAATCCTTTACATCTCCACTCCAAATACATATCAACTAAACATGCAAATTTAAATTAATCACAGCATTTAAGTCATATTCACATACTCTAACAATCATGCATTTCTATACTTAAACTTACAAACAACCTCATCATTTAAACTCAAAATAGGAACCAAAGTGAGGATGGCAAAGCACTCCCAATCACAACATCCATAAAAGAAATACAGCTCCTAAACCTGATATGGAGTTCAACTTCCACTATAACCTTCAAGCCTCTAACTTTCCTTTTCCTTTATCCTTCCTCTTCTCTATAGTCGCTTACAAAAATCCAACCAAACAAACCATGCTCAGAAAACTCACAAACCAAAAACTCATAATCCAAAACAAACGGTAAGAGGAGGAGAAGAAGAAGATTCAGCCATAAAACTCATTCCAATCACGAGAGAAGGGAAAGAAGAAGAAACCCAAACCAGTTACTTACCTCTTAAATCCCTTCAAAGCTCAAAACTCTAGCTCAACCATCAAACATTAACACATCCAAAACAAAAGGGTGGAAAAAAAATGGAGAAGAAAAAGGAGAGAAGAGAACGTGAGAGAGAGTAAGGAAGAGGGCAAATCTAATGGCTTTTACAGGAAGCCAAAATCTGCCTTCCCTCTCTCCATTCCCTTTCAAATACTCATAAATGCCCTCACCAACTTTGTCCACTTGGCAACCATGCAATGGCTCCTACATAACTTTCTTTGACTTTTACATTTGGTCCTTGTTAAATCTCTTTTAAGCCCATACTTAATTACCACTTACTCACTAACATAATTCTTCCACTTAATACTTATAATTCTTTTCGATTAAGTCCTCCTTTCACTTATTATATTACCCATTTGTCCTTAACTCACTTGTATAAATTACCAACATATCCATATTGTTCAATTAAAATTACTAATTTCCAACTACGCCACTTTTGGGGTGTAACAAATCTCTCCCCCTTAAGAAATTTCGTCCTCGAAATTTCCCTGCTGATCATATACATCCAAAAAGCAAAACCGAACTCAAACAAAACTTAACAAATCAATACTTACCGGAAGGGCCTGCGGCATCAGTTGCCTCTTCTCCAATCAGCGCATACACCCTAGGCCGATTATACTCTTCCGTAGGACCAGGTCGCTGCACCATTTCTGATGGTACCCGAGGAGCTCTACTTCTGTCCCGATTACTTCTTGTCGTATTAGATGTATCTTTACCCGCTTGACTAACTTGCTGGCTCTTGTTCTCTTGTCATTCGGGGCAATTAGCAAGCCGATGCTCCATACTAACGCCCTTAAAGCACTCACCCGTTAACTTACGGCATGTACCCTAATGGTGTCTTTGGCAGTGCTCACACTCCCGTGCTCGGTTTCCCTTACTAGCATGTGGTGCCACACTTCCTACTTCTGAAGGCATTTGAACAGTCCCTCTATTTCCTTGTCCTACCGGAGCACCCTTAGACTTCTTACTACTTGGGACTCCACCATCCGGTACTTTCCTCTTTTGTGCTATTCTTTGTTTTTCTATCTCAGATTCTTCTAACTTTATAGCAGCAGCCACTAACTGATAATATCCGACTGGATGCATAATCGACATAGCCGACAAAGGACCTCTAATTACTTCTCTTAATCCATCTTGAAAGTGCCTACACCTAAATTCATCTGTCATCAAAGCTTGGGGCACATATTTGCTCAACCGACTAAACTCCTTTTCATATTCACTAACTGTCATACTCCTCTGCTTCAGACTAATAAACTCTCTCCACTTAACTTCCCGATATGCTTTTGTCACATACTTCTGCTCAAACTCTTGCTTGAAGAATTCCCATGTCAACGCAGCTGGTCGTTGAGGATTCCACATCACAAGCTCCCACCAATCATATGCCGGTCCTTGGAGCAATGATACTGCACATAAGGCCCTTTGACTGGATTATCTCCCCCAACCGGATTATCTCTTCGAACCACATTGATACTATCCATTGTGTCGCCCAAATACTCACTTGGATCTGACTCCATATATACACTACACAACACAAGACATCTGCATTAGGCCACAACTCTAGACAGACTCTCATGTAAAGACTCTATACTTAACCAATCACATGGAACCAGAACCGACTAAACCGGTGCTCTGATACCAAGCTGTAACACCCCGATACCCCCATTGGAAGGATACCGAGATGTCACGAGCACAAACACATATACGAATCTAAATACACACTCTTATAAACAAAACCAAGATGAGATAAAATGAAACATTTCATCAAAATATAGTCAGTCTATATAAAAATAAATATAACTATTTAGTTTTACAAAAATAACTTGTAACATAAACATCTACAAAATATTTAATCCATCACAAAAAGTACATTTTCCATAATCAAATCCATATCCAAAAATAGATAAATAGCGGAAGACACAAAATAAACTCCATCGAAATACTTCTAGTGGCCGGCCTGCAGATGTCCGACTCCAAAAACGAACTCGCCACCTACACGGGAAAGAACCCGTGCTAAGCAAACTCGCTTAGTGGGGAGAAACAAACAAATAACAACATATACACATATATATAGACAATTGCAATTAAATACGTAAGTGATAAACAATTTGCATGTCTAACCATGTATACTAACATATTCATGTATAAAACCATTATTTATAACCATAAGCATATACACAATATAAAGCAATTATCATGTATAACAAGTTACCTTTATCATATTACATCTAATTGCAGTCCTAGAATATAAACATGTAACATGTGCTCAATTTATATACTGATAACAGCAACATATACAATTGGACCCATACATGATAACCTGATATTCATTAACTAGTGGATACGGGAATTTGATAATGATAGGACACAGTATCCAACTTGTAGAGACATAAGTCTCAAATCAAATAAATATATTTATATATTTCAAGTGGAGACCGAAGCCTCAAAACATGTGGACTTGATTAGGTTCTTCGTATTTCATATATCGTATAGCAGTGTACTCACACATATACTTATACCCTAGATAAGCGCTTATCTTATCCACTAACTATGACTAATCAGACTCGAGAATATAATACCTCCTCATACTAAGCTCATTATCATAAAGTAGTGTATATTATAAAAGTAATCATATAATTTGTGCATATATGTATAATACTCTTAAACCAAGACATATAAATCATTTATCACTGTAATCAAACATAAACTCCCAATTTAGTGACTCACATACATTTACATCACATACATAATAGTCATGTATAGGAAAAACATTCATTATCATTTAGCTTATAGTTAAAACCTCATGACATAAGACAACCATATCTTACATGATCATAAGTATTATAATATGATAAACTTGTTAACTATGAACCCATAATAAAGACGCAAATACAAATTACCCATAAAAACATCTCAAAAAGAGGAAACAGGGTTTACACGGCGGTATGGTTCTCCCTTACCGCCGTGTAACACAACGGGAACGAAATCATCACTTGCCAGTAGCATTTTACACGGCGGTATGGGGTAACTCTTACCGCCGTGTAACACGACGGACACATAAACTTCACAAAACAGTGTTCCTTACCGCCGTGTAAGACGACAAACCCACAGAAACTAACGAAAAAGCTTACCTTTTGAAAACTCAAAACAACCACAATCAACTCACATGTATTTAAAACTTATTCTTAATATCAAAATCATTCCTGAAAGCTTAAATTATTTACCAAAAACATGCTCATCTAACATCAAAAAATGATATTTAACCTTTTTTGTTAACAATCAACAGATATCAAAATCCTTTACATCTCCACTCCAAATACATATCAACTAAACATGTAAACTTAAATTAATCACAGCATTTAAGTCATGTTCACATACTCTAACAATCATTCATTTCTATACTTAAAACTTACAAACAACCTCATCATTTAAACTCAAAATAGGAACCAAAGTGAGGATGGACAAACACTCCCAATCACAACATCCATAAAAAAAATACAGCTCCCAAACCTGATATGCAGTTCAACTTCCACTATCACCTTCAAGCCTCTAACTTTCCTTTTCCTTTATCCTTCCTCTTCTCTATAGTAGCTTGCAAAAATCCAACCAAACAAACCATGCTCAGAAAACTCACAAACCAAAAAATCATAATCCAAAACAAACCGTAAGAGGAGGAGAAGAAGAAGATTCAGCCATAAAACTCATTCCAATCACAAGAGAAGGGAAAGAAGAAGAAACCCAAACCAGTTACTTACCTCTTGAATCCCTTCAAAGCTCAAAACTCTCGCTCAACCATCAAACAATAGCATATGCAAAACAAGAGGGCGAAAAAAAAACGGAGAAGAAAAAGGAGAGAAGAGAACATGAGAGAGAGTAAGGAAGAGGGCAAATCAAATGGCTTTCACAGGAAGCCAAAATCTGCCTTCCCTCTCTCCATTCCCTTTCAAATCTTCATAAATGCCCTCACCAACTTTGTCCACTTGGTAGCCATGCATTGGCTCCTACATAACTTTCTTTGACTTTTACATTTGGTCCTTGTTAAATCTCTTTTAAGCCCATACTTAATTACCACTTACTCACTAACATAATTCTTCCATTTAATACTTATAGTTCTTTTCAATTAAGTCCTCCTTTCACTTATTATATTACCCATTTGCCCTTAACTCACTTGTATAAATTACCAACATACCTATATTGTTCAATTAAAATTACTAATTTCCAACTATGCCACTTTTGGGGTGTGATAGATATCAAATTTATTTGAATTCAAATTAGATTTTAGAAGATAAAATCAAATATTTTTGAATTCAAATTAGATTTTAGGTTAGAAAATCAAATATTTTTGAATTTAAATTAGATTTGGAGATAAAACCAAATCTTTTTGAACTCAAATCGGATTTTATAAGATAATATCAAATCTTGGATATTTATTTTAAAGATAAATAATAAAAACTTTGGAATTTTCCAACCAAAATGTCGTTAGGTCCTCACCGACACGTGCACCTCGGCCCACCGATAGGCATCGGTCGCGGGGGCAAAATCGATAAATGGCAGGTGCAAGCAACGGGCAGGCACACAAGGGGCTGGCATTGTTCGTGCGAGGGGCAAGCCCCAGGCATGAGCGACGGGCATCGCTCGCACGAGGGACAATCGTTCCTCAAGCGCGAACGACGAGAGCCGCTTGAGCGTGGGACAATCGTCCCTCGAGCACAAGCGATGGGCTCACCGATGACTGATGGGCTTCGGCAAACCCCAAAAGGCAATTTTCAACTAAAAAAAAAATTCCTTTCAACAAAGAATGGTATTTGGTCACCAAGATCCTCTAAATTTTGGAATTTCAAGGGCTAAAGCCTACGACTTCACTCTTCCACTTGTTGAATGGATACCAGTATCTTCATCGGGTAACTCTAATCTGGGTGGTCTCAGGACCCGGTGTTTATAGTTGGTTTGAGTAAATCTTGCATGAAAATTGATTATAGTGTCATGAGAGGTTGGTTGTTAGAAATCTGCCTTTAAGAATCACTTGACCCCATCTCTATTTTTAAGCTACATCTCGACCTACAGACCTCTAATTGGAGTGATTCTAGTTGGAGATAAAAGTTAAGAGATAGACATTTAATTTTTTTTTATAAATCTACCTTAAAGGCCCTCAAATATTTTATTGACAACACATACCTATTTATGCCTATGCATTAGGAGCAGTTCATGTTCCTGTTAGTGGTTATGCCCTAGGACAGAAATTTGGACCTTGATTTAATCATTACATTTTTCATTTATATAATGGTTTTCTTCACATTCATATTATAGGCATGTTACATTACTGTAATGTTTACGAATAATAATATTATTTGTCATGGCCAGACTTGTACCCTAAAAGAATTAATCTATTTTGGCATGTGTGTGTGATTGCATGTGAGTTTTGGGACTAAATTGAATGAAGGCAGGATTTAATTGAAAGAAAGAAGTATTGTTAAGGGTTTAAGTGGTAATTATGAATGAATACTAAGCATGAGTTAAAGGCTGATTAGCTAGTTTAATGAAGGATTAATTAAGAATAAAATAACTTGATTTAATGGAAAGTGGAGGCAGATTTGAGGAAGTGGTTTCCGTGTGGCTTCTTGAGAGGATGCCACCTACACCGTTGCATGCAAGAGTGAGTTAAGGGAAGGGAAGAGTTTCATTTGTGTAATCTAGCAATTTTCTGTGTTCTTCTCTTTTCTTTCTTGCGTGGGAGTGAGTGTTAAAGAAGTGTAAGCATATTGATGTTAAGTTGCTCAAGAATTAAGGGTTAAACCTAAGAGGTAAGTGAATAAGTGCATATTCTCATCTTCTACTCTTTCTTCTTGGTTGAGCTGGTTTGGATGGGATATTATTGGTTTGAGTTTGAGCTTGAGCATCTGTGTTGTTTTGTTAGCTGAAGAAGTGAAAAGAGATAAAGGAAAGGCTGTAATCGGCGAGCCGAGCGTCCGTCGAAATTAGGAGCTAAGGCGACGAGGTTTGGGAACAAACCCTAAATGTGTGAAATTGAATGATTTGTGTTGGCTAAATAGGGCCATTGATATGAGCTGTATGTGTATGTGATAATGTGTTTAGTGAATGAATTGCTTGAGAGCATGTATGCTATGTGTGAGGTGAAATTGATTATAACTTGTGCTAAAGATGAGTGCCAAATAAGAAGGGAAAATCAGGTATGTGCTAATTGATCATGTGGTTGATGTATTTGGGTTGATTGCCAAAAGTGAGAATGAGATTTAAAGTCTTAATGAGAAGGAAGAAATGGACTGAAAACATAACCATGTTATGGTGTTTTTGCATAGGTCACGGTGACAATGAAATCCATTGTGACCGTGATGTATGCTTGAGTTCAATTCTGCCTAGTAGATTTTGGTATGTCACGGTGACAATGAGATTCATTGTGACCCTGAGGTACCCAGGAAGGCATTTTGTTTTGAAAAGTGAGAATATGTCGCGGTGACAATGAGATTCATTGTGACCGTGACATACCCTCAAGTTGCATTCTGCCGAGAGTTGGGAACATGTCACGGTGACAATGAAATTGATTGTGACCGTGACATGCCCCCAGTTTGCATTATGTTTTGGACTTCAATATGTCACGGTGATAATGGAATTAGTTGTGACCGTGACCCACCCTGTTTTGGCAATATGATCCTAATGTGTTTGGCCATTCAAATGGCAAGGCTTTGAGCTGAAATGAAAGACAACATGAGTAAGTATTGTATGTGTGTTAAGTGATCTAGAAATGCATACACACATGGTGATTTCTGAATATGATCAGTTATGTGAATATTAAATGTGAAGATTGAATTAGAAAGCATACTGAATATGTAAGTGAAATGTTAGCTATGTGCTAATGCAAATGTGTAAAGTGAAAAGTGAATTGAATAATTTGTTAATAACTTAAGCCTGCGAGTCAAGTAGTGGATAGTTAGGCATGCCTATAGGGTCAAGTGCTGTAGCCCCATGCGTTAAATGTGTCTGATTCCATGGGAATCTCAATGCGAATAATCCTTGTTGGATTTTATTATATGTGGAATAATGTGAAGTACCAGAACGTACTAATGTGATGTGAAGTACCAGAAGGTACTAATGTGATGTGATGTACCAGAAGGTACTAATGTCTAAAAGTAGTCTCGATGAGATTACTGGTACCTGAGAGGTACCGATGCGATACCCGTTATCCGCGTCATTGAGTTGCAGGCAAGAAGGCTAATAGGCTAATCGGCTAATCAGTTAATTAAATAATAAACAGAAGTGACTATGATACATGAAAGTACAGACATGTGAATAAGTGATTGATGCTTTTTGATTGAATATAGTAATGGACAAAACTATGCCTGAAATGGTTCATGCTTTAATAATGATTGTTCTGGCATGTCTACTAATGTGCAATGTATGATATCTCTGATGCATGATAAGTTGTTTGCTATATGAGTTCCCCACTAAGCGTTATCGCTTAGCATGGATTTACTCTAATCCGTGCAGGTATGGACGAGAGGTGACTGAAGGACGTCCCCCGCATTTTAGTACGGTCAACAATAGGAAGTGAATAGCATAGGCTTGGAAGTTGTTATTTTGGATTTTTTTTGTATAAGCTTTTTGTACGGTTAAAATGTGTAAAGAATATGTAAAGACATGTAATAATGTATAATCTGGAATGTAACCCCTCTTATGTATGTATGTCATATAAATAGCTTGGCATGTGATGCATGAGATAAGATAATATGCGATGATTTTTTTTCAATTCAGGTTAACCATGCGTTCTGTTGTGTGTGTGCGGCCTTCTCTAACTAAGATTAGCTGAGCTAATCTATCATTAGGGAACGGGAGTCACAAGTTGTGGTATCAGAGCCTAGGTTGAGTCTTTTCTGGGAATTGGGTAGATAAGATGTGTATAGTTTGTTGACCTAATGCGGAAGTCCTTGTTTAATCTGTGTAGTAAGATGGATTCTGGAAGGCATACCGGTGAGGAATCTGCCGAAAGTGTGAATCCTCGTGAAGCTGAGGTGATAGGGTCTGGGCAGTCTAGATCGGTTGGCTATGGGAATGAGATTCCGTTTGGGCCTATGGAAGCTATGATGAAAATGACACAAGACATGGCGAGAGTAATGGAACGTATGATGGCGCCAAGAGCCCCAATAGAATCTTTGAGAAAGCATGGTTTGGAGGAATTTAATGGAACAAGGTTAGATGAGTCAGAAAAAGCAGAGTACTGGATTGAGAAGGTGGAAAGGATTCTTAAGGAGATTCGATGTCCTCCAGATCAGTGGGTTGAATGTGTGGAGTCATTACTCCAAGGTCCTGCATATGATTGGTGGAAGCTGGTCCTGCAGAATCCGATGCTTCCTGAACCATTAAACTGGGAGTTCTTTGAAAAAGAATTCAAGAACAAGTATATTACTAAAGTACATCGAGAGGCAAACTGGAAGAAGTTTCTGACTTTGAGGCAGAGAACCATGACAGTGGCGAAATATGAAGCAGAATTCTGTCGCTTAAGCAAGTATGCGCCAAAAGGTGTTTTGACCGATGTGTTGCGATGTCAACAATTCGAGGAAGGGTTGATTGAGGAAATTAAAGCATTGCTGATTTCTCTAACAACGGAGCAGAATATAAGTTATTATCGTATTGTTCAAGCAGCTTTGAGAGCTGAAAGGACTTTGGGAGCTCAAAGAGAATGGAGACAAAGGAAGAATGCAAGTAGAGGTGGTTCCCAGACGGGGAAAAGATCACGAGATTCTCATGTGGCATCACCGGCGGAATCAGGGTTCAGTTCTGCAGCGAGAGGTAAGAAGCGTGGCGCTCCCTCAGCATCTGGTTCGGGAAGAGGAACATCTGGTAACAGAAGTGAGGTTCATGAGTGTCCTCATTGTGGTAAGAGGCATAGAGGAGAATGCTGGAGAGTGACGGGTGCTTGTTTTAGATGTGGAAGCACTGAGCATTTCCTTGCTAATTGCCCGAATACTTATGAGATGTCAGGAAATCAACAAGAGCAGAGCAAGGGTGGTTCAAATTTACCTTCTACTAATAGAGGAAGAGGAAGAGGACGTGGCAGAGGTAGCCAGTCCAGGGGTGCAGTCGATTCTGCGATTGTGGATAGACCTGATGCGGCTCCAGTGCGGGCTTATGCTATGAAGGCACGAGAGGATCAGGATGCGCCTGAAGTGATAGCAGGTACTATTCTACTTTGTGATGTGGAAATGTTTGCACTTATTGATCCTGGCTCAACTCATTCATATGTGTGTGATAAAAATATATGTGAAAAGATGCCTAAAGTTGAATGTTTAAAATATGATATATGTGTGTCTAGCCCTTTGGGAGGTAATGTTAATGTGAACAGAGTGTATAGAAACTGTGCATTAGAAGTTCTAGGTAGTGTGATTCCAGCGGATTTGATTGAACTACCGTTTGATGAGTTTGATTTGATTCTGGGTATGGATTGGTTAACTAAGTATGATGCAGATGTTAAGTGTAAGAAGAAAATGGTTGTGCTCAGTGATGGTAAGGGGAACAGAGCGACAGTGAGAGGAGTGTGCACTAATCCTCTTGTAAATGTGATATCTGCCATGCAAGCCTGTAGATGTATGAGAAAAGGATGTGAAGTTTATCTAGCTCTGGTGTTGGACAGTAAGAGAGAACATGTGAAGATGCAAGAAATACCAATAGTCCGAGAGTTTTCTGACGTGTTTCCTGAAGAACTGAGCGGTGTACCACCGATAAGAGAAGTTGAGTTACCGATTGATGTGGCACTAGGAACTGTACCCGTATCTGAGGCACCGTATAGAATGGCTCCAACTGAATTGAAGGAGTTGAAGGAACAGTTGCAAGAATTATTAAACAAGGGTTTTATTAGACCTAGTGTTTCTCCTTGGGGAGCACCAGTGTTATTTGTTAAGAAGAAAGATGGTACAATGTGAATGTGCATTGATTATCGACAGTTGAATAAAGTGACAGTAAAGAATCGATATCCTTTACCTCGGATTAAAGACTTGTTTGATCAGTTAAGAGGAGCAGGTGTATTCTCAAAAATTGACTTACGTTCAGGCTATTATCAGTTGCAAGTAAAGAAAGAAGATGTACCTAAGACTGCATTTAGAACTCGTTATGGGCATTATGAGTTTCTGGTAATGCCATTCGGGTTAACCAATGCGCCAGCTGCATTTATGGATTTAATGAATCGGGTGTTCAGACCGTACTTGGATCAGTTTGTGGTAGTGTTCATAGACGACATTCTGGTTTATTCAAGAAATGAGAAGGAACATGAACAGCATTTGAGAGTTATACTTCGAACTTTGCAAGAACATCAACTGTATGCCAAATTAAGTAAGTGTGAGTTCTGGCTCAAAGAGGTATCATTTCTGGGTCATGTGATCTCATCTGAAGGGATTAAAGTGGATCCGACTAAGATAGAAGCAATTGTGAATTGGAAATCGCCTAAGAATGTACTGGAGGTTCGCAGTTTCTTAGGGTTGGCTGGATACTACAAAAGGTTTGTGAAAGGATTTTCAGTAATAGCTTCACCGTTGACAAGATTGCTATGTAAAGGAGTGAGATATGAGTGGTCTGAAAGATGTCAAGCGAGTTTCGATCAGTTGAGGAAGATGTTAGTAGAAGCACCGATTCTTACACAGCCTATGACTGGTAAAGAGTATGTATTGTATACTGATGCTTCAGGTGTCGGATTGGGTTGTGTATTGATGCAAGAAGGGAAGGTGATAGCTTATGCGTCAAGGTAATTGAAACCGCACGAACAGAACTATCTGACTCATGACTTGGAATTGGCAGCAGTAGTGTTTGCTCTAAAGATTTGGCGACATTCCTTGTATGGTGAGAAGTGTAGAATTTACACCGATCACAAGAGTTTGAAATACCTGCTTACACAGAAGGAATTGAACCTGAGACAGCGAAGATGGCTAGAATTATTTAAGGATTATGATTGTATTGTAGACTATCACCCGGGAAAAGCTAATGTAGTGGCCGATGCTTTGAGTAGGAAATCAATTTCAGCATTACAGTTAAAGCAGATTGAATGGAGGTTTTCTGCAGACGGAGCTTTATTAGCACAGTTGAAAGCGAGACCTGTCTTGAGAGATGAGATAATAGCTGCTCAGAAAACTGATGTGAGGTTGCAACAAGTTCTGCAGTCAGTTGGTGATTTAGACAAGACTGACTATTCAGTGAATGAGGAAGGAGTACTACTATATAAGAATAGAATGTGTGTGGTAACCGATAAAGAATTAAAGAAGAAATTGATGCATGAGGCTCATAATACAATTTTCACTATGCATCCAGGTGGAAATAAGATGTATCAAGATATGAAACGGTTGTATTGGTGGCCTGGAATGAAGAAGGATGTAGTGGAATATGTGTCTAAGTGCCTTGTCTGTCAACAAGTCAAAGCGGAGCATCAAGTGCCTCAAGGGATGTTGCATGCACTCCCTATTCCACAATGGAAATGGGATAATATCACGATGGATTTTGTTACTGGATTGCCTCTGACCTCAAGACAGCAAGACGCAGTATGGGTTATTGTGGACAGGTTTTCGAAATCAGCTCACTTTATACCAGTTCGGATGGATTATTCTATGGAAAAGTTGGCTGAATTGTATGTAAGAGAAATTGTCCGATTGCATGGGATACCTTTGTCTATTGTTTCTGATAGAGATCCCAGATTCACTTCTAAGTTTTGGAGGAGCTTGCAAGCGGTTTTGGGTACGAAATTGAACTTCAGTACTGCTTTCCATCCACAAACCGATGGACAATCGGAAAGAATTATTCAGGTTTTGGAAGATTTGATGCGAGCATGTGTTTTGGATTTCTCTAAGAGTTGGGATAAGTATCTTCCACTTATGGCATTTGCTTATAACAACAGTTATCAGACCAGTATTGGTATGGCACCGTATGAAGTCCTATATGGAAGGAAATGTCGTTCACCGATTTGTTGGACAGAGTTGAACGAGAGCAGAGTCATAGGGCCAGATTTGGTTCATGATTCATAAGAGAAAGCTAAGATAATACAGCAAAGATTGAAAGCAGCAAGTGATAGACAGAAGTCGTATGCTGATTTGAAAAGAAGGGACATTGAATTCAGTGTAGGCGATAAAGTGTTTCTGAAAGTGTTTCCTTGGAGGAAGGTACTGCGATTTGGTAAAAAGGGGAAGTTGAGTCCAAGATTTATTGGGCCATATGAAGTGCTTGAAAGAGTAGGTTCAGTAGCTTATCGATTGGCTATGCCTCCGGCTTTGGCTAAGCTACATGATGTGTTTCATGTGTCCATGTTGAGGAGATATAGGTCAGATGATTCCCATGTGTTACCTATACACGAAGTGGAAGTGCAGTCTGATTTCACTTATGATGAGAAGCCAATAGTGATTTTAGCAAGAGAAGTAAGGCAACTTCGGAATAAGCAGATACCACTTGTGAAAGTGCTCTGGCAACACCATGGTGTTGAAGAGGCAACTTGGGAACCAGAAGCGGCTATGCGAGAGCAGCATCCACAACTGTTCCACTCAGGTATGAATTTCGAGGACGAAATTCTTTAAGGAGGGGAGAGTTGTCATGGCCGGACTTGTACCCTAAAAGAATTAATCTATTTTCGCATGTGTGTGTGATTGCATGTGAGTTTTGGGACTAAATTGAATGAAGGCAGGATTTAATTGAAAGAAAGAAGTATTGTTAAGGGTTTAAGTGGTAATTATGAATGAATACTAAGCATGAGTTAAAGGCTAATTAGCTAGTTTAATGAAGGATTAATTAAGAATAAAATAACTTGATTTAATGGAAAGTGGAGGCAGATTTGAGGAAGTGGTTTCCGTGTGGCTTCTTGAGAGGATGCCACCTACACCGTTGCATGCAAGAGTGAGTTAAGGGAAGGGAAGAGTTTCATTTGTGTAATCTAGCAATTTTCTGTGTTCTTCTCTTTTCTTTCTTGCGTGGGAGTGAGTGTTAAAGAAGTGTAAGCATATTGATGTTAAGTTGCTCAAGGATTAAGGGTTAAACCTAAGAGGTAAGTGAATAAGTGCATATTCTCATCTTCTACTCTTTCTTCTTGGTTGAGCTGGTTTGGATGGGATATTATTTGTTTGAGTTTGAGCTTGAGCATCTGTGTTGTTTTGTTAGCTGAAGAAGTGAAAAGAGATAAAGGAAAGGCTGTAATCGGCGAGCCGAGCGTCCGTCGAAATTAGGAGCTAAGGAGATGAGGTTTGGGAACAAACCCTAAATGTGTGAAATTGAATGATTTGTGTTGGCTAAATAGGGCCATTGATATGAGCTGTATGTGTATGTGATAATGTGTTTAGTGAATGAATTGCTTGAGAGCATGTATGCTATGTGTGAGGTGAAATTGATTATAACTTGTGCTAAAGATGAGTGCCAAATAAGAAGGGAAAATCAGGTATGTGCTAATTGATCATGTGGTTGATGTATTTGGGTTGATTGCCAAAAGTGAGAATGAGATTTGAAGTCTTAATGACAAGGAAGAAATGGACTGAAAACATAACCATGTTATGGTGTTTTTGCACAGGTCACGGTGACAATGAAATCCATTGTGACCGTGAGGTATGCTTGAGTTCAATTCTGCCTAGTAGATTTTGGTATGTCACGGTGACAATGAGATTCATTGTGACCGTGAGGTACCCAGGAAGGCATTCTGTTTTGCAAAGTGAGAATATGTCACGGTGACAATGAGATTCATTGTGACCGTGACATACCCTCAAGTTGCATTCTGCCGAGAGTTGGGAACATGTCACGGTGACAATGAAATTGATTGTGACCGTGACATGCCCCCAGTTTGCATTCTATTTTGGACTTCAATATGTCACGGTGACAATGGAATTCATTGTGACCGTGACCCACCCTGTTTTGGCAATATGATCCTAATGTGTTTGGCCATTCAAATGGCAAGGCTTTGAGCTGAAATGAAAGACAACATGAGTAAGTATTGTATGTGTGTTAAGTGATCTAGAAATGCATACACACATGGTGATTTCTGAATATGATCAGTTATGTGAATATTAAATGTGAAGATTGAATTAGAAAGCATACTGAATATGTAAGTGAAATGTTAGCTATGTGCTAATGCAAATGTGTAAAGTGAAAAGTGAATTGAATAATTTGTTAATAACTTAAGCCTGCGAGTCAAGTAGTGGATAGTTAGGCATGCCTATAGGGTCAAGTGCTGCAGCCCCATGCGTTAAATGTGTCTGATTCCATGGGAATCTCAATGCGAATAATCCTTGCTGGATTTTATTATATGTGGAATAATGTGAAGTACCAGAAGGTACTAATGTGATGTGAAGTACCAGAAGGTACTAATGTGATGTGATGTACCAGAAGGTACTAATGTGTAAAAGTAGTGTCGATGAGATTACTTGTAACACCCCCATCGCCGTCCCCGTTGGAAGGACGCCGATGGACGCGCTACCCGACGCTCACTCATACAGATATGCACATGCACAACACGGAAGCATATTTTAATACATAACATACATACAGAAATACGGGTTAATTAAAACTTGACTTAACATGCGGGTACGAACTGATCATGCAATAACTTACGCACACGCAGACACTAAGCTGAAGCATACACAGAAGCATACATATGACCATTCAACGGAAGCATAAGCGAAATAATAAAATGAAGGAGTAATAGAAAACTTAATTACAAAAAGATCCTTACATAACCAAATACGTAAATACAATACTAAAGAAATACAAAAGCTGAAGTACAGGAGCTGAACAAAATACAGAACTTTCTAACTCCTACGTGGCCGACCTTGCAGAAGCGCGACTCGAACAGAACCAAACCTGCCACCTGCACGGAAAGGAAATCCGTGCTAAGCGATAAACGCTTAGTGGGGAGAACACACAAGAATATGGACGGCCATTCACAATGGTCGCCGAGGCATAACACATTCAAATGACAAATGCGGATATTCATAACAAATATGATCATGCTGGCATAGTAAAGGCATTCATTCGATAACTCACAACCATAACATATACTCATGTCCAGAATAGGCCAAATCAGACATAAAACAATACACGATATAAGTATCATCATGCAGAACTACATACTATATTACATTCATAAACCTACAATGGTAACAAATATCAGCATCTTACCGTGCGGAGTCACATAAGCTTTACACGTGCAATTGACATAACTAAGTACCCATGCCTGAACTGATAACCCAATCCTCATGTTGAGAAAGCTAGCTAAACAACGTACTTTGACATACTAAACACACACACTAGTAAAAAATCCAAGGTACAACATTTAGAGCATCACAATACCGCTGCGCAACTCTAATATATTAAGTATCAAGCAAAAACACTCTGATAGCGGAGACTGAAAGCATAACCACATAGCATTACATTCATATCATCATCATGCAGAAAGTACAGTTAATCATTACATACTTACCATCACAACTGCTTCGGTTCACATGTTAATATATAACAAAACCACGCTTAAGTCATATACTTAAATACATCTATCGAATCATTTCAAAGCATTCAGAAACTTATAACAAATCACATGACAAGTACGGATAATCATGTTAGATATAAAATCATGCTTACTTAATACAGACATACATTCTGAAGCCCATAGTCACATTCATATACATATAAACTGATTTCTGAAATCCTTATCCTAATCCATCGGATATCACATTCTGATAGCTATTTCAAAGCAGCATAAAACAAACCATCAAAGCACCTGCTGACTCACAATAATGGATAACGAGTGTACTGATTAGTACCTTACGGGTACAAGTCGGCCAAAGGGTACCTTACGGGTACGAATCGAAAACCATTTATTTTGTTACAAAAGCATTTTACTGATGGGGGATCTTAACCCGATCCAAACACATTAAAAAGGATCACGAGGATCCGTACTGATGGGGGGTTCGCGAGGAACCAGTCGGGGGACCTGATCGGGGTCCAAACGTTCAAAGGGCGCTGCAGCTACATAAGACTCTATTAGGCATGCCTAACTATCCACTAGACTGACTCTCGCAGGTCATGCATAAAACAATTCACATTACGAATCGCACAACGCATAAATATATATATACATCATGCATAAACCAGAGTACAATAAACATATAAATATGCTCATAAAGTTGGTCATATCTCATACAATTCTCATTGCAAAACATAATGCAGTCAATATACTTTAACATTTAAACAATGTTCTAAAGCATGCCAAAAATCTGGTAAAGAAGCACTACCATGCCAATGGTTATCAATACAAAATCCTAATCATGCGTTAGGTGAGGATAACTAAGTAAAATCATGCATAATCCAAATTACATTTACACATAACAATTGAGTTCAAAGGCTAAAGCATAGTAATGCATTCGGACGTCAACCATATTATTCATATAAGTTTAGCATAGCATAATATCAATTATACTTCATACAATTCATATTCAAAAGCATGCAACAAATTAATCAATGACATTCTAGCACTACTCATCATACTAAAGCATGTCAGGAACACATGTGAAATCATATTATGCCAATGATTAAAAACGCATCAACTTAATCGCGGACTGATACAATGTACTCATAAACATGGCAGATTATTCTAAGAGAAGAATCAAATCAAGGATATGCATAACATAATGCTAATCACAACTAAAATGGGCTAACCAATCAGATAAGATAGCACACAGTAGAGGAAAAAGTCATAAAAGCATTTGAAAGTCATTATATAATAAACTAGTCACGGGGAACAAATCAAAACAGAAAAGGTCATACAAGGTCATACAAGAACACATAAAGGTATGACATGAGTAATACAATAGTACATCACCCTACAGAAGAGATAGGAAATTAATTTTGGTTAAAACTGGGCGAAATCAGAAAATGGGGCTGAAGAGGGGTCGGTCACGAGCCATGTCACGACTCGTGACTGGCCTCAAAGGAAGGTCACGAGTCGTGACCTAGTGTCACGCCTCGTGACCTACAAGAGAGTCACGGGACGTGACTCTATGTCACGCCTGGCTCTTCACAAGAGTCACGAGTCGTGACTCTATGTCACGTCTCGTGACATGCCTCCAAGGGAGTCACGGGACGTGACTCTAAGTCACGCCTCCTCACAAGAGTCATGGGACGTGACTCTAAGTCACGAGACGTGACTTGCCCCTCCCAAGGCAGTCACGCTTCGCGACTGGGGGTCACGCCTCACAACTTCGTCCAGCCCGCCGAGAAGTCACGCATCGTGACTGGGAGGAAGAGTCACGTGGCGTGACTGGAAGTCACGTCTCGTGACTCGTCTCTCTCTGGAAGTCTCGACACATACTGGAAATAGAAATTCTACAGAGACGCGATTTCCCATTCCCAGCTCCCCCAAAATTCAAGAACTCGATAAAAATCATTTACAATCTAATTCAAAACACCACCAAACTCATCTTACCTTTCAATCGATCTTCCAAACATCGAATTGACATAAAACCAGCTTAATCCAACAATTAAAACAATCAAAATCATGCATAAACCCATTCAAGAATATAAACCCTAAAAGTTACAGTAAGTTCAAAACCTAAACTCAATAACTTCAATTCAATCCATAACATGCATACTAACACATCTACTCACGTAATCATGCATATACACATTCGAAAACACACCAAGTTCCAGAAATTAGACCATGCAAACACAATTATAAGCCTAGTGAGAAATAGGGCAGAGACATGCTGAAATTGAAGAACACGGAAACTTCCAAACATTGCATGCATTCAAAACACTCCCAAACCTGGAATTGAAGATCCAAAAATCACACTTCCAACTTCAATCCTCAAATCTCAACTTGTCCTTGCCTTTATTTTGCTTTTTCTTATCATCAAACACTTGCACAAACAAAACCCACAATTACTCTTCAAAACCCTAACTCAACCAAAACCAGGAAAAGATGAAGAAGAACAGTACGTAGAAACCTTAACCCAACTTACCTCTTCAAGCAAAGTACAAACTCCACCAAGCCAAACACAACTCCAAGCCAAATGAGAAAGAAAGGAAAAGCAGAGAAAGGAGAAGAGAAGAAGAAGGGGAGGCATGAGAGGAGAGAACGAACGGGAATGCTCTCTGTGTTCTCCCTCTCTTCCTCTTTCCTTTCTTTTTTCTTTATTCAATGCCCACCTAACAACCCCACATGGCAGATCCTAATTAGACCACAAACTCCACTAAGACTATTCCAAATCAATTAATGCTCTTAAGTCCTTAGACAAATAACACTTCACTCACTTACACATTTCTTCTTTACAAACTTAATTATCTTTTCAATTAGGTCCTTAACACTCCAAATTTATTAAGCACAAATTACTGAAATACCCTTTTCGATCCCGACTTAGCATGCACAATCCGACCAGGGCTATTTTGGGGTGTGACATTACTGGTACCTGAGAGGTACCGATGCGATACCCGTTATTCGCGTCATTGAGTTGCAGGCAAGAAGGCTAATAGGCTAATCGACTAATCAGTTAATTAAATAATAAATAGAAGTGACTATGATACAAGAAAGTACAGACATGTGAATAAGTGATTGATGCTTTATGATTGAATATAGTAATGGACAAAACTATGCCTGAAATGGTTCATGCTTTAATAATGATTGTCCTGGCATGTCTACTAATGTGCAATGTATGATATCTCTGATGCGTGATAAGTTGTTTGCTATATGAGTTCCCCACTAAGCGTTATCGCTTAGCATGGATTTACTCTAATCCGTGCAGGTACGGACGAGAGGTGACTGAAGGACATCCCTCGCATTTTGGTACGGTCAACAATAGGAAGTAATAGCATAGGCTTGGGAGTTGTTATTTTGGATTTTTTTTGTATAAGCTTTTTGTATGGTTAAAATGTGTAAAGAATATGTAAAGACATGTAATAATGTATAATCTGGAATGTAACCCCTCTTATGTATGTATGTCATATAAATAGCTTGGCATGTGATGCATGAGATAAGATAATATGCGATGATTTTTTTTCAATTCAGGTTAAGCATGCGTTCTGTTGTGTGTGTGCGGCCTTCTCTAACTAAGATTAGCTGAGCTAATCTATCATTAGGGAACGGGTGTCACATTATTCATGTCGTCCCTAGTCATTTATCACTAAAGGGCATAAAGATAAATTAAGACTAGTATAGATTTGTATTGATAATCATGGGATGATTATATATGATGATATAAATCGAATCTATAGGTATTTGTTAGAGAACAAAGTACTGGATAGACCCACTGTAAGATCACTACATGGGATAGTGTCATAAGTGATCTTATATTAGATATGTTATTGAATCCTTTGACCAGAGGTTATCATAGTTTCCTACATAAGGAACATTGTGTTTTGATATAATCAAACGTTATCTTTAATCGGATAATTATAAAGTTTATGATTGGACATAATGAGAATTATGCAGAGGAAAGTGAATAATCAAGATGGAATTTGTCCCTCTCTAATGAGAGAGATTTCTATTGGGCCCTTCGATAATTAGGACTGTAAAAATGCATGGCCATGCTTGAATGAATTGATAGTGTGATCAATGTCATTTGAATTTATCTGTCTACTTAGTGATCGGGAAATTATATGTTTGAACAATATATAAGTTTGACATGGACCATGATTTATGTTCAAACAAGATATCGTGTGACAAAAGGATAATAGCATATTCTATTGTCAGGTTAAAATCGGACTAACGATATTTATATTATTTGGGTAGTCATAATATCTTGCTATTGAACAATTATGGCTTGTGGGCTTATTATGAGATTAGGCCCACCGCCAACTTAATATAAACCTATTAGGTCACACACCAAGAACAAAAATGAACAAAATGGATTTTATTAGGGTATTTCAGAATAATATAAATATTGGTATTTATATTTAACTTCGAAATTACATATATATATATATATGTATATATATATATATATATATATATATACATATAAATAAATCTCGTATTTTGAATATGAGATAATTATATGTATTATATAATGTTTCTTATTATTTAGAATAAGAAATAGATAAATATATATATATATATATATATATATATATATATATATAAAATATCTCTTAATTTTGAATTAGAGATAATATCCTTATTTATCTCTTTATAGTTGAACATATATATAGATATATATTAGATAAAGAAAATTAGTGGTTTTAACCTAATCAGGTTTTTTTTTTAAGAGATAATAGGATAAAGAGTGGCAGATTTTCCTAAGAGAAATAGCTAATCACGTTTTTCCTTTTCCTATGAGAAAAAGGATTGAGAGTGGATATATTTTTTCTTAGAGAGAAAAACCAAGCCGCCACCTTTTCTTTGAGAACGAAATCTTAAAAATCCAGTCGCAACATACGGGAGCTAGCACCCCTGCGAATTTCGTTCATTGGTTCGTGCGTGTGGATACCGGTAGAGGACGTTCGTGTTAGAGCAGCGTCTACAGTCCGAATTAAAGGAGTTTATTTTGACTTCCGACGTAGGAGAAAGGTTGGTAAATCTTATCTCTTCCTTTTGAGTCAGTCGAAAATACATGGATCCTATTTTGAGTTTCTATTTTATTCCGCTGCGTTAATGTTGAATTATTCTGAAGAAACCCAACAGTGGTATCAGAGTCACTTGTATATTCGATTGATTTAAATATTTTATGTATGTATGTATGTTATATATATATGATTATGTTGATCGATTTGTATGCTGATACATGGATATTGCTTTCGATTTTAATTGTTAAAAACGAAAAGATTTTATGTGATATAAACGAGATTAATTTGGTAATGTTTAATTTGGTATATTTAAGGGCTACGAAATTAATTAATGTTAATATGATTAACGAATTCAATTAAGTGTTAATATGATTCTGTTAATATGATTAACTAATAGTATTAATATGTTAAATATGAAATTGTTTATAAAGGTATTCTATGTCTACTAAATTGTTTATGAAGGTAGCGGGCCAGCCATGCTACCTCTTCGTAGTGCCTTATATGTCATTCATTATTATCACTCGGTCATTTTAATATATCAATTTTATGATATAAGGTATATTATGCTTGATATGAAATAAATATGATTTATTATGTGTATGTATGATGTCTTTGCATGGTTCATAGCATGGCCAATTGAACCTCATGTGGATGAGTTTTATTTTATCTATTTTAAGGGTTTGTAATTTTAAATACGACCAGCATGTCATTTCTTTTGTTGTAATCTTTATTTTATTCAATAGTTGTAGTAAAATATCTTTGTATTATTATTGTAAGAAGACGAAGAGCAACAATGGAGATCAATCTAAATCCATATTGGTGGAGGTGCAACATGGAAGCTATTGATCAAGTCCATTTATATACACCTAGGATTGACCTTTGATCTTCATATTGGCTTATGAGGATCAAAATAGATTTGGCCATGCTATGACACGGTTTTATATATATTATGCATATTTTCTTTGTATATGATGCGATGAATGATTATATATGTGTATGAGATGGCATGTATGAATTGATGCATGATATATATACATAATTAGACATCATAAGTTAAAATTAAATCCCTCACCATAATTTTAAGTCATATGCCACCCATTATTAAAACACCTGTCAAGACTAAGATCACCAAAATGTGGGTTCTGCTAAAGTGAAGTACATTAGGTTATCCTAGTAAGGCGGGATGAGTAATGGTCTACTCATATGTTTAAAATGGTTAGACTTAATTAGGCTATCAAAACGATTTTGGGCTTAATAAGATGGGATTATAACATGCCGGGACATATGATGTCAAAATCCCATAAATAATGCAAGAGTTATATAAGATATAATTGGTAAATGAGCTACCTACCTAAATAACTTAACTATAAGCGTCATGCCAAAGCTGACTTAGAGTTAGGTGAAATATAAATCTTAGCACACTAAATTATTATAATTATTGTAATTATTATTGAGGGTTATTATTTTAGTGGGAGTTTTTGAGAAAACCTAAAAATGAAATTGGTACTAACATAATTTATCTTGCATGTTTGTAGATTAATGGCATCTAATAACACTTCTGCTATGTCACTGCGATCTGTTCTTGAGAAGGACAAACTTAAAGAAACTGGCACAAACTTCCTTAACTAGTTCAGAAACTTGAGAATTGTCCTCAAGCAAGAAAGGAAGCTATATGTGCTGGATGAGCCTATTCCCAATGACCCACCTGCTGATGCTACAAGAGCAGTCAAAGAGAAATACAAGAAAAATGTTGATGATTCTATGGACGTTGGTTGTCTTATGTTAGCAACCATGGCTCCAGAGCTTCAGAAGTATCTGAAAAATATGGAAGTTTATGAGTTGAGTACTCATCTTAAACAGACTTTTTAATAGCAGGCTAGGCAAGAAAGGTATGAGACTACCAAAGCTTTGCATTCTTGCAAGATGGCTGAAGGTTCTTCAGTTAGCTCTCATGTTTTGAAAATGAAGGGCTATATTGATCACCTTGAGAGGCTTGGTTTTTCCCTCAGTTTAGAACTGGCAACGGATTTGATCCTTAATTCATTGCCTGATAGTTATGACCATTTTATCATGAACTACAATAGGAATAATATGGAGAAATCTATAGCCGAGCTGCATGTTATGCTCAAAATAGCTGAGCAAAGCATCAGTAAGAAGCCTGGCCATGTTCTGATGGTTAACAAAGGGAAAGGCATGAAAGTTAAGGGTAAGGGTAAAGCTAAGGTAAAATTTGGTGGTAAGCCTAAGCCCAAACCCAAGCCCAAGGCTAAACCTCCAAAGGAGGGAGTTTGCTTCCACTGCAATGAACCTGGTCATTGGAAGAGGAACTGCAAGCTCTACTTGGAAGAATTGAAGAAGAAGAAGAGTGGTAAGACTACATCTTCAGGTATTTATGTTATAGAAATTAATTTATCTACTTCTACTTCCTGGGTATTAGATACTGGATGTGGATCTCAAATTTGTACAAATGTGCAGGGACTCAAAAGGAGTAGGCAGTTGAAAAAGGGTGAAGTGGACCTACGAGTGGGAAATGGAGCAAAAGTTGCTGCTCTAGCTGTAAGATCTTATGAATTGACTTTGCCCAATGGGCTTTTGTTAGTTTTGAACAATTGCTATTATGTTCCTAGTTTGAGTAGGAATAATTATTTCAGTTTCAAGTTTGGATGATGCAGGTTTTTCTTTTCTTATTAAGAATAAGAAATGCTCTATTTATTATGATGACATGCTTTATGGTATTACTGATTCATATTGTGGGCTTTATGTCCTAAATCTAGAAACATCCAATAATTATAATATTTATAACATAACTACAAAGAAATCCGAACCAAATGATTTAAATTCAACATATTTATGGCATTGTCACCATGGTCATATAAATGAGAAATGCATAGCTAAACTCCATTCAAATGGACTTTTGCAATCATTTGATTTTGAATCATTTGATAATTGCGAATCTTGTTTATTAGGCAAGATGACAAAGGATCCTTTTACTGGACATAGTGAAAGGGCCACTGACTTATTAGGCCTTGTACATTCTGATGTATGTGGCCCGTTTAGCATAAATGGCAGGGGAGGATTTCAGTACTTCATTACATTCACTGATGATTTCAGTAGATATGCATGGCTATGTTTATCTAATGAAACATAAACATAAATCATTTGAAATGTTCATAACTTTTCAAAATGAAGTACAAAATAAACTTGGTAAAACTATTAAAGCACTTCGATCCGATCGAGGTGGGGAATATTTGAGGCAAGGGTTTGATAATCATCTAAGAGATTGTGGAATTGTTTCACAATTAACTCCGCCAGGAACACCACAATGGAATGGTGTAACTGAAAGGGGGAATCGAACTTTATTAGATATGGTCAGATCAATGATGAGTCAAACAGATCTTCCGTTATCCTTTTGGGGTTATGCATTAGAAACAGCCGCATTCACTTTGAATCGAGTTCCATCTAAAGTGGTTGAAAAGACACCATATGAGATATGGACTGGGACAACTCCTAGTTTATCTTTCTAAAGATTTGGGGTTGTGAGGCTTATGTTAAATGACAGGTCTCAGATAAATTAGCACCAAAATCTGATAAATGTCTTTTTGTGGCATATCCTAAGGAAACTAAAGGATATTACTTTTATAACCCTTCTGAGTACAAAGTGTTTTTTGCTCGAAATGGTGTCTTTCTAGAAAAGGAATTTATTTCTAAAAGAACCAGTGGGAGTAAAGTACAACTTGAAGAAATTCATGAACCACAAGAAAACATAGAGCCATCGGTGAAAACTCAACAAGTTTCACAAACTGTTGTGGAACCTGTACCTGTTACACAAGTACCACGTAGGTCTGATAGGATACGACACGAACCTGAGAGATGTGAATTTCTCATGACAGATAGTCGTAACGTAATGTTCATGGATCAAGATGAGCCTACTACCTATCAAGATGCCGTGTCAGGTCCAGAATCTGAGAAATGGCTAGACGCCATGAAATTTGAGATGCAATTCCATGTATGATAATCAATTTTGGAACTTGATTAATCCACCTGAAGGAATTAAAACCATTGGGTGCAAATGGGTTTTCAAAAAGAAAACCGACATGGATGGCAAAGTAAATACCTTTAAAGCAAGGCTCGTTGTAAAAGGATTCAAACAAACTCATGGTATTGACTATGATGAAGCCTTTTCACCAGTCATAATGCTTAAATCAATAAGAATTCTTATTGCTATTGCTGCATATTATTACTATGAGATATGGCAAATGGATGTCAAAACAGCGTTTCTTAATGGAAACTTACTTGAGGATGTGTACATGACACAACCTGAGGGTTTTGTCCATCCTGAGAATTCTAGAAAGGTATGTAAGTTGCAAAGATCCATTTATGGATTGAAGCAAGCTTCTCAGAGCTAGAATCTTCGTTTTGATGAAACAGTCAAAGAGTTTGGGTTTATCAAAAATGAGGATGAACCTTGTGTATACAAGAAGATTAGTTGGAGCGCTGTGATGTTTCTTGTATTATATGTCGATGACATATTACTCTTTGGAAATGACATCCCTATCATGCCAAAGACAAATTTATTGTTAGGGAAATCTTTTTCAATGAAAGATTTGGGCGAAGCTGCATATATCCTTGGGATTAAGATCTATAGGGATAGATCTAAAAGGATTAATTGTCTGAGTCAAAGCACTTATATAGGTAAGGTGCTAAATAGATTCAGTATGCAAAATTCCAAAAGAGGATTTTTGCCAATGTTTCATGGCATTACTCATAGCAAGACTCAATGTCCAATGACATCTGATGAGCGAGATCGCATGAGTATGATTCCTTATGCTTCGGCTATAGGATCAATCATGTATGCCATGTTATGCACTCGACTAGATGTTTCGTATGCTCTGAGCATGACGAGTAGATACTAGTCAGATCCCAGTGAAAGTCACTGGACAGCTGTTAAGAATATCCTTAAGTACTTAAGAAGAACTAAGGATGCATTCTTAATATATGGAGGATTGGAAGATGAGCTAGTAATAAATGGTTATACAGATGCAAGCTTCCAATTTGACAAAGATGACTTTAGATCGCAGTCAGGATATGTGTTTGTGTTAAATAGAGGTGCTGTAAGCTGGAAAAGTTCTAAACAAAGCACTGTCGCTGATTCTACAATAGAAGCTGAGTATGTAGCAGCATCAGATGCAGCTAAAGAAGCAGTATGGATTAAGAAATTCATTGCTGAGTTGGGAGTAGTACCTAGTATCAGCAACCCTATGGATCTTTACTGTGACAACAATGGTGCTATTTCACAAGCTAAGGAGCCCAGATCTCATCAGAGATCAAAACATATACTCAGGTGTTTTCATCTCATTAGAGAAATAATTGAGAGGGGAGACGTCAAGATTTGCAGAGTACCTATTGATGATAACATTGCTGATCCACTTACCAAGGCTCTCCCATAAGCCAGACATGATGGACATACTAGGTCAATGGGTATTAGATATATGTATGATTGGGCCTAGTGCAAGTGGGAGATTGTTAGTGGTTATGCCCTAGGCCAAAAAGTTGGACCTTGATGTAATCATTACATTTTCATTTATATAATGGATTTCTTCACATTAATATTATTGGCATGTTACATTATTGTAATTTTTATGAATAACAATGTTATTCATGTCGTCCCTAGTCATTTATCACTAAAGGGCATAAAGATAAATTAAGAATAGTATAGATTTGTATTGATAATCATGGGATGATTATATATGATGATATAAATCGAATCTATAGGTATTTCTTAGAGAACAAAGTACTGGATAGACCCACTATAAGATCACTACATGGGATAGTGTCATAAGTGATCTTATAATAGATATGTTATAGAATCTTTTGACTAGAGGTTATCATAGTTTCCTACATAAGGAACATTATGTTTCGACATAATCAAACATTATCTTTAATCGGATAATTATAAAATTTATGATCGGACATAATGAGAATTATGCAGAGGAAAGTGAAAAATCAAGATGGAATTTGTCCCTTTCTAATGAGAGACATATCTATTGGGCCCCTCGATAAGTAGAACCGCAAAAAATACATGGCCATGCTTGAATGAATTGATAGTGTGATCATTGTCATTTGAATTTATCAGTCTACTTAGTGATCGGGAAATTATATGTTTGAACAATATATAAGTTTGACATGGACCATGACTTATGTTCAAACAACATATCGTGTGACAAAAGGACAATAGCATATTCCGTTGTCAGGTTAAAATCGGACTAACGATATTTATATTATTTGGGTAGTCGTAATGTCTTGCTAGAGACCAATTATGACTTGTGGACTTATTATGAGATTAGGCCCACTGCCAACTTAATATAAACCTTTTGGGTCACACACCAAGACCAAAAATGAACAAAATGGATTTTATTAGGGTATTTCGGAATAATATAAGCATTGGTATTTATATTTTACTTCGAAATTACATATATATATATATATATATATATATATATATATATATATATATACATATAAATAAATCTTGATTTTGAATATGAGATAATTATATGTATTATATAATATTTCTTATTATTAAGAATAACAAATAGATAAATATATATATATAATATCTCTTAATTTTGAATTAGAGATAATATCCTTATTTATCTCTTTATAGTTTAACATATATACAGATATATGTTAGATAAAGAAAATTACTGGTT
Source organism: Excoecaria cochinchinensis (assembly GCA_947683425.1). NCBI lineage: Eukaryota > Viridiplantae > Streptophyta > Magnoliopsida > Malpighiales > Euphorbiaceae > Excoecaria > Excoecaria cochinchinensis. The sequence goes on from CANTUQ010000116.1 coordinate 2,082,112, forward strand.
TTAACCTAATCACGTTTTTTTTCAATAGATAATAGGATAAAGAGTGGCAGATTTTCCTAAGAGAAATAGCTAATCACGTTTTTCCTTTTCCTATGAGAAAAAGGATTGAGAGTGGATATATTTTTTCTTAGAGAGAAAAACCTAGCCGCCACCTTTTCTACGTAGGAAAATCACCCCTGCGAATTTTGTTCATTGGTTCGTGCGTGTGGATACCGGTAGAGGACGTTTGTCTAAGAGCAGCATCTACAGTCCGAATTAAAGGAGTTTATTTCGACTTCCTACGTAGGAGAATGGTTGGTAAATCTTATCTCTTCCTTTTGAATCAGTCAAAAATACATGGATCCTGTTTCGGGTTTCTATTTTATTCCGCTACGTTAATGTTGAATTATTTCGAAGAAACCCAACAGTTCCCAAGGGCACATCTCCTAATTTAGAAGTCCAAATTGCATGATTTTTATGTCATTAGAAACTTAAGACATAAGGGAACAAATGTTAAGAGGTTCTTTTTCCAAAAAATGCCTCTAGCTAGGTGAAACCACAAGTACAAAATAGACTTGAAATCTGACCTATCTCTGTTCACAATGAAACAGGGTTACACGGTGGTGCGGACTTCCTAACCACCATATAAATAGCTACTGGAACTCAAACTTTGCCTTAAAATTGACCCACTCAATGGTCAGGAATGTCTGATCACCGTGTGACCCATTTTTAGCATATTAAGTGAGTTTTCTCACCGGTTTGAACTCAAACTTCCCTAGAAGTTCTCAAAACTTGTTCGATACATATCTAGCATTATGTAATAAATATATACATGATTGTCACATGAAATGTATGTAATTAAGGTTATAAGTATAATATTTTTATAAACGAATCTCTTCATAACAGTGGTGCAAGTACTCAAATTTGAGATCACCAAAATTATCTTAAGTAGTGAGTGATATACTTTGACTCCATAACTGCTTACCTTTATCGATGGGTGAACATAGTTTGGAGGTTGGCTATATCACAACCTATTTGAAGAGAGTTGAGAGATCAATAAAAGATTCACCATTCCGAATTTATTAATCGAGTTATCTCACTTGTTATATAATACCCTTGTTCGGAGAATCTCTAGCCATAGTGGAATGCCAAGATGGATGAGATCCACAAGGGGCATTTTAAGAACAAGGTGATATTATTAGAACAACCATAATTATGTTTATATGAGTTGACATTAATCTATACTCAAAACCTAAATGAGATAAAGTAATGTGAAATAGGTAAATTGCGTAGTAACTGTTTTATAAAAGGGTTCAGTCAAAACCACTTGGCTTTTCTATCACTTAGGTAATCATGATACTTGGCTAGAAGTCTCTTATGATTTTTACATGAATATATATATAAATATTAATTGAATAATTAATATAATGATTTAAAGAGTTCAAATCATACAATTCTATAATCGCAATTATGTTTATATTGCCAACTGGATCATACAATTTAATGGGTCACACATCTATAGAGAAAGTGTACCATGGTAAAATGGCATCAATAATAATATTTGATATTATTATAGAATAAGAAAAGAAGAGGGAAAGAATTAATTAAAAGGATTTAATAAATTGTATATGAGCATAAGAATTATCAAAAGACTTCGCAGAAAATATGCTAGAAGTTTTTATGCATGATCTGGAGAAATGGGACAAAGTGGTTCGTTCTGATCCTGAATTAAATATTAATGGACTATAAGTGTTATAGGACAGATATAAAAATTTTGGATCACGTAGAGAATTAAATTTGGGCATAGAATAAAAGTGACTTGCGTAAAAGCCCTCTAGGAATGCCTTCTATGCAGAACACTCATAAAAGGCCTTAATGGCCTAATTTTTGGGCAAAGTCAAATTAGCTATATTCCATAAGGATTATATGAACATCAAATATTTCATTTGGATGGATTTGGAATATTTATTTGGACCCTCTGTGAGTGCCTTCTATGCAGAACACTCATAGAAGGCCTTAATGGCCTAATTTTTGGGCTAAGTCAAATTAACTATATTCCATAAGGATTATGAACCTCAAATATTTAATTTTGATGAATTTGGAATATGATTTGATATTTAAATCCAAGTATGTGTAGTAAAGCCTAGAGTAGAGCAATGTTTTTAAGATCGGATCGGACTGGCCGGTCGAACCGGTTCAACCGTGAATCGATAAGAAAACTGGTTCAATCGAACATGAAAATCGGATTATGGAAAAAATTGACTTGAACAGTAAAATCGAGTTGAGCCGAAAAATCTGGTTGGACCGAAAAAAATCTAATATACCCTAAATTGTATTTTTATAAAATATATTTTTATAATTCGAGTTAACAATCATTGGATATTGTTCAATCAAAAATTTATATTTGATGATAAAATCAATTCATATTAATATTAGACTTGATAAAATTGAAAATTATGTAAAATTATTTTCACTATATTTTTATTTTATATTTTTTGGATATTGAATAACTAATATATTTAGGTAATGTCATAAAAATAAAATTTATGATTGAAATTAAAATTTAAAAATTTAAAAATGCATTTTCTTTATAAATTCAAATATTTAACATTGAAATCCAGCTTTAATGTTTAATTTTTTACTATTATTGCTGAAAAGTAGTAAAATAAATTAATAATGATTAATATATTAATATTTGATAATTAATAGGTTGTTTAAAAGTGTTTTTTTATATACCATGCTTTTAATTTTTTTTATAAATAATTATATTTAAAAAAAAGTTAAAAACTTCGAGTCAACCCAGACCAACCATTTGACTCATGACTCAGTTGGCAGGCCGAGTCAATATTCGGTCCGGTTTAAAAAATATTAGTGTAGAGGCTTTTACTCATAGACCTTTGGGAAAGGGCCCGGACAAGATTTAAATAAAGTCCAAATTAATTAAATAATTAAGAGACAAATTGTGGTGCACCAGAACCCGTTTATAGTGTTTCCCGAAGGGCCCATTTTTAAGGTCCGAGAAGGGTTCGCATCTAGATCTTGGGTAACATTAGATATTTAGGAATTCCTTCCCAATAGAACATTGGGGAAGTTCATCTAGCCCCATGAAACCTTTAGGCACCTTTGAGGTATTTTGGAGTCGCTACCCAATTTATAAGAAATTAGGAAAGTTTGTCTAAACTCAGAGGTCTTAAACTAGAGAGTGGTTTTCGGAACTTCACTCTTATTAATGCCTTGGTTAAGTTATAAGTGAGCTTTTAGCAATTAAATTTTCATATCGTTTCTCATATGTCATGCAAATTAATTTAAGCACACATTCAAGCAATAAGTAAAATGGTAAAATAATAATATAAAATAAAATACAGAAATAAATTAAAAGATAAAATTAGGACAAAAATACAATCCCCCAAAATGTCAAATTAAAATAAAAAAAATAAATGACAAAATCAAATAAAGAAGCATACATAAATCGAGATATTTATTTGGAGTGGGAACTTTGGTTCCTTCATGCATACTTAAAAATTGAGAATTATTTTTAGGCATTTAGTCAGAAAACCAGGATGAGTGATTCCATTTTATGAAAATTAATTCGCCTTTGGATAGTGACATTTTATTGGTTAAAATATATTGGTCCTATTTTATTAGAAAAAATCCCAATTTATTAATATTAATATTTTTGTGAATTTTAATTAAGTGTGCATAAATTAAATAATTTTATTACTAATTACATGACAAATAAATTAAAATTAAAAATAAAGAATAAATGATAAATACAATAAAAAATGATGAATCAGCCAAAATAAATCCCTGGATCTCCTACTTTGCCTGCCAGTGTGCTCAAACATGACAAAAATAAGTATTAAAACAAAAATAAACACAAAAAAATTAATGTTAGTAATTAAATCTAGAAAATTAATTAAATACAGAAAATTAAAAATTAAAAATTAAAATAGATAAAAAAAATGCATCATGGATGATAAATAAATTAAATGACATATTAAAACAAATAAATTAACATATTAATAAATTATCACAAATAAAAATACAAATAATAATAATAATAATAATAATAATAATAATAATAATAATAGTAGTAGTAGTAGTAGTAACAATGATAAAAACGATGAAATAATAATAATAATAATAATAATAATAATAATAATAATAATAATAATAATAATAATAATAACAACAACAACAATAATAATAACAATAATAATAAAAAAAAGGGAAGAATAAACAATCAAGTAAGATAAAATAAAAAGAGTAAAAAAAATATTAAAAATGTTAAATCTATATATAAAATCAAATAAAACAAATAAATAAACAACAAATTAAAAGATTTACATGATTACTAATTAAATATGAACAAAAAATAAATAAAAGAAAATAAAAAGAGAAATCGAGCCTAGAATGATTACGTTCAGATTTCGGATGGATTAATTTCATTCATGGTCACTCAACTTATCACTTATCGCACAAAAGTAACCGACTTTTTTTTTCTAACTTAAATGTCACTGAACTTCTAACATTTTTGCAAAAAAGTCACGTTCACCAAAATTCGGCGAGAACCCTTGTCGGATTAATGACATGGCATATGGCACGTGGCAACGAATAGTAAATATATGACTTTTTTGCAAATATGATAGAAGTTCAGTAACATTTAAATTGGAAGAAAAAAAGAAAATTGGTTACTTTTGCGTGATAAATGATAAGTTTAGTGACCGTGAGTGAAATTGATTTAGATGTAGCATTTGTTGGAGATATTGTTAAACGACATGTAGTTTCTGACATGGCATGCCATGTCATCAATCCGGCGAGAGTCCTCGACGGATTCCGGTCAACATGACTTTTTTGCAAAAATGTTAAAACTACAGTGACATTTAAGTCAGAAAAAAAAGTCGGTTACTTTTACGCGATAAGTGATAAGTTGAGTTACCGTGAGTGAAATCAACCCGATTTCGGATTTGATAGAATAAGGGTAGATGATTGATTTTCCTTACTTTGATCCGCAAAATTAGAATTGAAAATAATAAAAATTGAAATTTCATTCCCATAATGAAATTTGCTTTAAAAAGAAATGATAAAAGAAAATAAAAATTCTCTAGAACAAAAAATTAATTTTCTGTCACAAGGAAAAAATTGATTAGAAAAAATAAATATAAATCTCAAGAATAAAAAATTATTTTTCTTTGTCTCAAGAAAAATTGTTAACTAAAAAATGGGTTTTTGGAATCTTAAGAAATTTATTTGAAGAAGAAAAAGACTGCAAAAGTGTAAAGAGAATTCTCTTGAAGAAGAGAAGAAAACAAAATCAATCTTTTTTAACCAAAAAAGAATTTCCCCTTTTCTCTTTTTATAATTTTCTATTTATATCAATAAAAATGAAAAATCCAATTAATTAAGGAAATAAATTGAATTGTTATCAAATTCCCCTTGATTTGGGTTCAAAAATGGGAATTATCATTAAAAATCCCAAAAAATATGGTGAAAATTAAAAAAAAGGCTAAAAACGAGTTTTGGCAGCCTAGGGGGCGAGCGACGGCGATCGGCTGCGCACGCCCTGCATGCTGGCAGGGTGAGCGCGCCCGTCGCTTACGCGCGGGCGAGCGATTCCCTCGCACGCACTGCATGCAGCACGGACGCCGGCCCCTCCCGAGCATCAGCTGTCGCAAATGCTCGAAATTTATTTATTTATTTTAAAAAATATCAATTATGACCAAAACACAATAATTTCCAAACTCCCTTTTTTTTATTTTTAATTTTTTTTATCTAAAAAGCAATTTTTCACAATGAAAATCATCACTTCCAACCTTTTTGCCCATGAACAGGTGTCTAATTATCATCGGGTAATCTTGATCTAGGCTACCTCAGGACCCGGTGTCTACAGTTGCCCCCAAGTTTTGGGAAAACTAGTGCATGTGTGCTTAGGTGAGCCAAAACTCAGAGAAAAGAAGAAAAGAGACACATACCTGAGGCAGCAGTCTTTCCGAACTGGATGATGTCGTTGGAGTGGTTGTCGCCATGTTGCCGGCGTGTTAACCTTTGTTGAAATGGAAGTGCCATGATCGTGCTAACCCTCCGTGGAGTGGTAGTGCCGTGATCGTGCTAACCCTGAAGTGGTAGTGTCATGGTCGTGCTAACCTTCCGTAGAATGGTAGTGCCGCTATCTTACTAACCCTTTTGAGATTTGAAGTGGTAATGCCGTGATCGTGCTAACCTTCCATGGAGTGGTAGTGCTGTCATCGTGCTAACCCTTTTGAAGAATAAAGTGGTAGTGCCGTGATCGTGCTAACCCTTCGTGGAGTGTTAGTGCGGCCATCATGCTAAACCTTCTGAAATTTGAAGTGGTGCCCTCCCCTAAGAGGTCTTTGGCTGATTGTTTGGATTGGTGTTTGGACTGATGTCATCACTCGGCTTTTGTCGGTGTCCACATCGAATCTCTCTTACTGCAAAAATGGAACCAAATATGCAGGAAAAATAGTAAGCATGCAAGTGAAATGCATGGGTCATGCAGAAATGCAAGACAATAATTCATCTAAGTGAGATTGGAGGCGATAGCCGGACTGGGCTCAATTTGCTGTAGGATCGATGACCTTTGGAATTGCTTTGGGATTTTGTGTCTTTGGGTTGCGAGGTTCTCATCTGATACCTGTAGTAATTTTTTTTTACAGATTGCAAGAGAGGTTAAAGCTATTACCAAAGATTTTTCAAGGGTGATCAGCATGTACTTACGTCCTAATTGTATTCGTATGAGCTTGATTCTTCTCATAATGGTGCAATAGAGTTGGATTCACGGTTGATGACAGGATGAGTCGACTGAAGGACCCTAGTGGTAAGAGTAGCAGAGTTAAGATAGTAGACGACTTTGATCATGCAAAGTGAACTGCTCTGATCATATTATTGTGTAAATGCATATGTTTCAGTTTGATTTCATTACACATGATCATTATTTTGCATTAATCTAAAAAATACAAGACCCTATCTAATCTCAGAATGGATCCTGAAAGCATCAAACTCCTGTTATCAATCAGCCCTCTCAAATTTTAATGATTGAAAATTTTCTTTTAGCCCTTAATTTTTACCCAGGGTGCCCTTTTTTTCGTTTTTTTTAGCTTTCATCCTGGCAAGGAGCTCAATTTTAGCAAGATCGCCTTTTTTCGGTTTTCAACTTGCGGGGCATTTATATATTTTTTTTATTTTACTCTTTTTTTAGCCTTTGCCATGGAACCTGTGACACCCCCGCCGCCGCCCCCGTTGGAAGGGCACCGGCGGGCGCGCCACACGACGCTCACTCGCGACGCGACGGAACAAACAGCGGAAGCATACATGCGCTAAGCGGAAGCATTCACAACCAATAAGAGAAATCATAGAAAATATACCACATTGCCATTAAAATAGAATTCAAAAACTATACACAATAGCTCACAAGATTTCTTTAAAGATTCATTACAAAAATTTACATAAGCCACTAACAAGAGAGTACTTATACAAAACGAATCACAGGAGAAGACAAAATAAATAACTCGACTCCTACGTGGCCAGCCTGCAGATGCGCGACACGAGCAACTCCCAACAATCCTTCACGCTACCTGCACGGGATAAAAGCCCGTGCTAAGCGATAACGCTTAGTGGGGAGAAACAAACACAACAGAGCACTATACACGAAAACATGCACTAATATTCATAAAACAATAAGAATCAGAGTACAGATATATAAATATATAATCAGGATAAATAGTACATAACACTGAATCAATACACTACTCAGAGTCACACAATAATCAGAACACTTTGCTAAACCGATACCAAACAGTTCACACAATAGCCTGAAATCAATGGTGGAGGATACGGGAACACGGCACGGGAGACCGAAGCCTCAAAAACACTTTAATACCCGAAGGTAGCGCGGGAGACCAGAGTCTCAAAACATTTTATCACTACACGAAAATGACCATCTCGGAGGTCGACCGCTTCGCCCAAACGGGGCGGACAGAACAGCTGTAAACTAACCCTTCTTAAGCATGCTTAATTATCCTATACCTTGACACTTCAGGCTCGACAACACACTCTCACATGACATTAGACAAACAAGACAATGTTCAAATTGTAACACCATTCATAAAAGCTGATCAACTGAAAGATGCAAAAGATGAATACAAAACCCAGAATACATGGTATCACGCGCTAAAAATCATAAATAAACATTCATAAAACACGCATAACAGAAAGGATTTTATTGCAAAACAGGGTAGGTCACGGTGGTAATCAGATTGGTTGCCACCGTGACATACCAGAGATCCTTGGCAGAAAGCAAGTCTGTGGTACCTCACGGTGGTAACCAAAATGGTTGTCACCGTGACATACCAAGCAGTCAGACAGAATAAAAAGTTTGGATATCTCACGGTGGTAACAAGATTGGTTGCCACCGTGACATACCAAAACAGTCAGACAGAATCAAAAGTTTGGATACCTCACGGTGGTAACCAGATTGGTTGCCACCGTGACATACCAAAACAGTCAGACAGAATCAAAAGTTTGGATACCTCACGGTGGTAACCAGATTGGTTGCCACCGTGACATACCAAACTTCACGGCAGAATGCATCTGGTTCGTGGCTCACGGTGGTAACCAGATTGGTTGCCACCGTGACCCATGCCCAGATGGGATTCCTCAGGGCAATTTCCAGGTCTTTCAAGCCAAAATCTCACAACCTTCACTTCAATCAAGCAATTTCACTTCATAAAACAATAAGAACTCAATCCAAACATCAAAGAATCATATCATCAATAAATCTTACTCATGAATTCTAAGAGCAACATCAGTACATAAAAGCATAAAATGAGTCCTAAACACCACGAGCTAAACTCAACCAAATACCAACCCATGGCATATAAACCATATAAACATAACACAATCAACAACTTCCAGAATATCTCATAAACACATAATTTTACACACATTCACAATTAGGCAAAATCCCAAACAAACACTCAAGAATACACTCCCAAACTTGGAAAACGAAGCTTCGAACCGAGTTACCTCACGAATCCACTATATCCTTGCCCTTGCTCTTCCTTCTCTCTTCCGATTCTTGCACAACCCAACCAAGAACACTTAAATTCAAACCCAAATCACATTCATAACCAGAAATCAAAGAACAAGAAACAACAAACAAAGGAACCTCCAAACCAAACTCAAACACTTACCTTCAACACTTCCAGCTCAAACCTCCAAAGATCCCACCCAAAACTCCAAGAAATCACAAGAGGAAAGAGATGAGAGTAGAAAATGAAAGCAAGAGAGAGGGAAGGATGGGAAAATGAAAAAGAAAGGGGAAATTGAGATAGCTTCCACGGGAAGCTAGGCAATTTCTGCCCTTCCCTCTTCTCTCTCATACTCTCATTAATTACTCACCAACCTCTTGCCACATGTCATAATCTTAGGGAATCAAGCCATCAATCTTAACTCATCCACTCTTGGCATCATACTCTAAACACAAACCATAAAAACCCTTAGAACACTTACACCCTACCACTTTACACTACAAGCACACACTAAACTTCCTTCACTTCACTTAACACTTAATTAATTAGTTCCTTTAACACAAAATTCTTAAATGTCCAAAATTCTTCTTACCCAAATTACGAAAATACCCTCACTTCTCCGACATAAAGCACAGATTCCGACCAGGCCCTATTTGGGTTGTTACAGAACCTGCCTCAGTTCGTCGGCGTCGATTGGTTTCTTTGAATTCTCTTTCATCCTCGTTAATCAGGAAAGTTGCTTCTTCTAACAATGCTTTTTTTTTTCTTTGCACCAAAGGCTTCATCTTGACCCTTGTGTAAACTGGCTAAGACGATGAGTTCTTTGTTTTGAACTTGAACGTAAAATCCCACACCTCGCTTTTGTCGGCTTTGCTGGCTCAATTTTTGAAGTCCCCTTTAATGGTAGAGATGGAGTTATACTTTGGCCACAAATGGTTTAGGACAAAACTATGGTTTTTTTTGAGGTACAAAGTTTCACTTGTCCTGAATTTGATGTGGCCCCTTAATGATTGGAGTTTGATTTTGTTGGGTTGCATCATGTGCATCCTAGATGTTGAGGAGGCAAAGGAATGGCTTTTGAAACTTTGCTCATCATCATGTTGGCATATTGAAGTAGCAGTGTCCTAGCAATGCCCTTGTCAATTTTAAACATGTCATTCCAGGTTCAGGCAAAGGCTTTTTCTTTTTCTTTTTCTTTTTCTTTTTCTTTTTTTTTGACATTTTCTCTCAGAATTTTCCTCTCTTTAGGAGTTATGTCAGATGCTATCAATAGTTTCTTGGGATTTTCCAAAGTTCTGAGATTAAATGTAGTCGTATTAGTTGAATTAATGTCAAAAATGAATGCATCGTGATCATGTGAAATGAAATCATTAGAAGAACCAGACAAATAAGCAAAATTGTTCATCTTATTGAAACAACAAGCATTGCAAATATTGTCATAAAAAAGAAGGTTCTTGGAATAATAACAAAGACTGTAACACCCCCATCGTCACCCCTGTTGGAAGGGTGCCGACGGACGCGCTACCCGATGCTCACTCACATACATGCACACATGCACTATGCGGAAGCATACATTCATACAAAAACACGGGTAAATTAAAAACTTACCTTGCGGGCACAAACTGATCATGCAATAACTCACGCACACGCAGGCACTAAGCGGAAGCAAAAAGCGAATAATAATACAAAGGAATAACTAATAAATATAATAACGTTTACATATCCCAATATAATCTCCAGATCATTACATAATTAATTACATATACAATAATATAGAAATACAAATGCTGAAATACAGAAGCTGAACAAAAATACAAAACTTCTAACTCCTATGTGGCCGACCTAGCAGATGCGTGACTAGAACAGAACTAAACCTGCCACCTGCACGGGAAGAGAACCCGTGCTAAGCGATAAACGCCTAGTGGGGAAAACACACAAGCAATATGGACGACCATTCACAATGGTCGTCAAGGCATAACACATTCACAAAGGCAAAAACGGACATTCATAACACACATATAGTCAGGCTTGCATAGAAAGGCATTCCGTCACAAACTCACATTCATATTCATATACTTGTGTCGAAAATAAGCCGAAGCAGACAAAACACCATACACGATACAAGTATCATCATGCCGAACTACATACAATTTCACATGCATATACTTACCAGGGTATCGGACATCAGCACCTTACCATTCATAGTGGCATGACATTTAAACGTGCAATTAACATGCCCAAATACTCATACATTATCTAAAAACCCATTCATATGTTATAAGATTACCGTGCTATACTGCACACAATTATTATACCAAGAACACGAGCTAATTAAACCTACTTTCTGTCATGTCATACTACCCACACTAGCCGAAACCAAGGAAATACGTCAAAACACCACACTTCCATTGCAAGACTCTTTCACATATAATATCATGCCATACTCATAGACACATGACAACATGCCGAAAATACTACAACAGTAGAGACCAAATGAACATATAGCAAAATATTACATTCAGAGCATACACAAGCTCAAGATAAGATTCTTAAACACTTTAACTTGCCTCATCATCATCCATTAATGCACATATACTTACCGAAGCCGATCCACATACATTGTACCCCAGATAATACATATGTAATCATTCAATAATCCAGATTGCCTTATCATGCATACTAATTCACATGCTACCATAATAATTAATAGTACAGAATCACACTCATATACATACTAATTAACCATATCAATCCGTAATTTAAGTTCACATTCGTATACATATTATTTCGTATGCTTATAGCCTAACTAGTCGGATTCACGTTCTAATAATAATAACATTATAACATATACTCATGGCATTTGAAAGATTATGGTCACAGTTATGCACGTTTTAATTCCAGTACTTATATCTATAACTGATAGCATACAAATACATTCACCATATGATATACATATATCTATACAGATAAATATGCTAATTTCACCTATTTAAGTGACATTCAACCCATTCAGAGTTTCATAATCACATTTGATTACATAAATGATTCACATGTCCAGAATTATGCTCATTCGAATATCACAATCTCCTGTTCATATCAGACAAAACAAATAGAATACCTGCTGACTCAAAATAGTGGACAACGAGTATACGGACAATACTTTACGGGTACGAGCCGATACAGACAGTACTTTATGGGTACGAGCCGAGAAAACAAATTTTTACTTTTTCCTTTTTAACTTTCACAAAACATTTACAAATGGGATCTTAAACAAGATCCTATCACATAAGGGTTCGCGAGGAACCAAACAGGGACCTGATCGGGGTCCAAACATTCAAAGGGTGCTGCAGCTAAGAGACTCTATTAGGCATGCCTAACTATCCACTAGACTGACTTTCGCAGGTCATACATAAACTACAACACGTTTCAAGTCACATGTCAAAGTTCATCATGCACAATACCGAGTATCATAGGCATATAAATAAGGTCACGCTATCCACGTGCATCATCCAAGTCATGTGTCGATTAATAAAATGTACATATATATATATATATATATATATATATATATATATATATATATATATATATATATATATATATATATATACATATATATATATATATATATACATACAAGTATATTATCATGCATAATCCGGAGTCAAAAAGACAAACACATATGTTCATAATATCAATCAGACCTCATACAATACATATTATGAAGCATGCAATATAATTCAATCAACACACTTTAGCACTATTCAATATCCTAAAACATATCAGCATTAATTGCGGGACCATATTATGCCAATACTTCACGATGCATAATCTTAATCATGGAGTGATACAAAATACACTTCATTTGAAGAGATCGAGGTATTACTCATATAAAGGCATATAAAAGCATGGCATGAATCATACAGTAGTGTAAGTCCATTCGAAAGAAATACGAAATTCATTTTTGAGTTAAAACCGGGAAATTTAAGAAAAATAGGCCGAACAGTGAGACCAACGAGGTTGGCCGGTCACGAGTCGTGACTGGCATCACAACTCGTGACTGGCCTCCTCCATAAGGCTGGTCACGAGACGTGACTGGGAGTCACGCCTCGTGACTGGCTTCTGGTCATTTGCTGGTCACGAGTCGTGACTGGATGTCACGTCTCGTGATTGGCTTCTTTCTTCAGCTAGTCACGGGTCGTGACTTGCCCTCTCTTCCTGGCTGGTCACGAGACGTGACTGGGAGTCACGCCTCGTGATTGCCTTCTTCTTTTTGGCTGGTCACGGGTCGTGACTTGGACTCATCACCCGTGACTGCCTTCTCTAGTCGGTCACGAGTCGTGACTGGCTTCCGCTTGGCCGGTCACGAGTTGTGACTGGCAGTCACCACTCGTGACTGGCCTCTCTGGCTGGTCATGTGTCGTGACTGGGAGTCACGCCTCGTGACTGGCCTCTCTCTTGGCTAGTCACGCGACAAACACAATCTGGAAATGGGAAATTCAACAGTAACGCGATTTTCCATTTCCAGAATTTCCCAGAACACAGAAATCAATTCCAAAATTGAATCAAAACCATACCAATCTATTCTTACCTTGCAGAAGATGTCACATACGGTATAAACAACGTAAATGCAAGTCAATTCTGAAATTAAACAACCAAATCAAGGATAAATGCATTTAAGTTTCTCAAGAACATAAAACCTAAATTACAGTAAACTCAAATCAAGCACAATCCACAAACAAAAATCCCAAACCTGAAATCTTTAGCTTCAAACCCACACTTCAAACTTCAATCCTCCATCATCTCCTAGCCCTTAAGCTTCCTCTTGTAATCCAAAGCTTGCACAAACCAAAACCCCCAAATTACTCTTCCAAAAATCCTAACTCAAAATAGCAAAACCAGGAGAAGAGGAAGAAGAAAAACATGCAGGAAACCCTAGCCCAACTTACCTCTTCAAGAAATCTTCAAGCTCTACCAAGACACCAATTCACACACAGTCAAGGAAGGGAGAACAAGAAATGGGAAACGAAAAGAAAGAAGAGCAAGGAAGAGGAGAGGAGAGAGCAGAACGTGATCTGCTCCTCCCTCTCATTCTTTTTCTTTTTCTTCTTTTCCCACTAATTGCCCACCTGCCAAGACACATGGCAGCCTCCTATTGGCTCCAACCAAAATATCTTGCTTTATTACTCTTTAATCCTTTGACAAATTTGCACTTACTCACTTGCATAATTATTTCTTCACAAACTTTAATTATCTTTTCAATTAGGTCCTTATCATCCAAATTCCACATGCACAAATTACCGAAATATCCATCACTTATTCGACTTAACTTGCTAAATCCGACTAGGCCCGATTTGGGGTGTGACAACCCTTCCCTCCTAAAAGAATTTCGTCCTCGAAATTCGCTTATACCGGAAAGAATTCCCAACACTACCCCCCAAGGTCTCATCAAACTCATGCACTACCACTTCAAACTACTCACTTGCTTACACCTATCGCCGTCGCTATACCCTTACATCACTTTCTTATATTCAAAGCAAACACGTTCAGCAAAAATAACCCTTACTGAACTGCACATCAGAAATCAAAGCACAACACTTTCACATATAAACCATTTAACTTTCACTGCTAGTTATACAAATCCTTTACTACATCAAAGATGTCCATCGCACATGCTGTTTCCCTTAACAATACTTTTGTTAAACTCCAAAATCATCTTACATTCACCTATATAAGATTCTGAGATACTCCCTGCACACTTTGTCAGCTTTCCCTCAATCAAAACGCATATGCAAATTCTTCTCATGTATGCTCAAAGGGATGATGATGCAATGAGAATGCGATGGCTCATGTATGCAGAGTGATGCAGAAGAGATGCAATTGATACTATAATGATGCACTTTGTCCCATCCCCATGATTCAATATGCTTTCATTCAAATACTTGCTAGGGAGATAGCTGACAAGTATACAGAGTATTTACCAAAACCTTACAGAATCCAAATATCCTTGTATATCAAAATACAAAAACAAACTTTACTCAAACATATCAAAACAACTTACCGAAAGGCTCTGCAAACTCTGTCACTTCACTGCGGTGTGCAACAAACCCAATGGCACACGGGTGGCTCTAAGCAATTCCTCTATATCCTTTCTATCTTGCAAAATTAGATTTTCACTCATCTCGAGGCAGTCAACCTACCCCAAAAATCCGAATCAACCCATGCACTAACGTCCTAACATCGAGAGCAGGACCAGAATCTTCGACCAAAGGATACTCAGAAACACTCTGATCAGCACTAACTGAGTTCACACTTTCCGTTGTCTCGCCCACATTCTCACTAGGATCAGACTCCATCTAACCATGACATAAGACACGACACATCTGCATTAGGCCACGACACAAGCCGACTCACATGCAAAGACATGACACATAACAAACAACACACCCAGAACCGTAAAACCGGCGCTCTGATACCACAAACTGCAACACCCCCATCGTCACCCCTGTTGGAAGGGCGCTGACGGACGCGCTACTGAACGCTCACTCACATACATGCACACATACACTATGCGGAAGCATACATTCATACAAAAACACGGGTAAATTAAAAACTTACCTTGCGGGCACAAACTGATCATGCAATAACTCACGCACACACAGGCACTAAGCGGAAGCAAAAAGCGAATAATAATACAAAGGAATAACTAATAAATATAATAACATTTACATATCCCAATATAATCTCCAGATCATTACATAATTAATTACATATACAATAATACAGAAATACAAATGCTGAAATACAGAAGCTGAACAAAAATACAAAACTTCTAACTCCTATGTGGCCGACCTTGCAGATGCGCGACTAGAACAGAACCAAACCTGCCACCTGCACGGGAAGAGAACCCGTGCTAAGCGATAAACGCCTAGTGGGGAAAACACACAAGCAATATGGACGACCATTCACAATGGTCGTCAAGGCATAACACATTCACAAAGGCAAAAACGGACATTCATAACACACATATAGTCAGGCTTGCATAGAAAGGCATTCCGTCACAAACTCACATTCATATTCATATACTTGTGTCGAAAATAAGCCGAAGCAGACAAAACACCATACACGATACAAGTATGATCATGCCGAACTACATACAATTTCACATGCATATACTTACCAGGGTATCGGACATCAGCACCTTACCATTCATAGTGGCATGACATTAAACGTGCAATTAACATGCCTAAATACTCATACATTATCTAAAAACCCATTCACATGTTATAAGATTACCGTGCTATACTGCACACAATTATTATACCAAAAACACGAGCTAATTAAACCTACTTTCTGTCATGTCATACTACCCACACTAGCCGAACCCAAGGAAATACGTCAAAACACCACACTTCCATTGCAAGACTCTTTCACATATAATATCATGCCATACTCATAGACACATGACAACACGCCGAAAATACTACAACAGTAGAGACCAAAGGAACATATAGCAAAATATTACATTCAGAGCATACACAAGCTCAAGATCAGATTCTTAAACACTTTAACTTGCCTCATCATCATCCATTAATGCACATATACTTACCGAAGCCGATCCACACACATTGTACCCCAGATAATACATATGTAATGATTCAATAGTCCAGATTGCCTTATCATGCATACTAATTCACATGCTACCATAATAATTAACAGTAGAGAATCACACTCATATACATACTAATTAACCATATCAATCCGTAACGTATACATATTATTTCGTATGCTTATAGCCTAACTAGTCGGATTCACGTTCTAATAATAATAACATGATAACATATACTCATGGCATTTGAAAGATTATGGTCACAGTTATGCACGTTTTAATTCCAGTACTTATATCTATAACTGATAGCATACAAATACATTCACCATATGATATACATATATGTATACAGATAAATATGCTCAATTCACCTGTTTAAGTCACATTTAACCCATTCAGAATTTCATATTCACATTTGATTACATAACTGATTCACATGTCCAGAATTATGCTCATTCGAATATCACAATCTCCTGTTCATATCAGACAAAACAAATAGAATACCTACTGACTCAAAATAGTGGATAACGAGTATACGGACAGTACTTTACGGGTACGAGCCGATACAGACAGTACTTTACGGGTACGAGCCAAGAAAACCAATTTTTACTTTTTCCTTTTTAACTTTCACAAAACATTTACAAATGGGATCTTAAACAAAATCCTATCACATAAGGGTTCGCGAGGAACCAAACAGGGACCTGATCGGGGTCCAAACATTCAAAGGGCGATGTAGCTAAGAGACTCTATTAGGCATGCCTAACTATCCACTAGACTGACTTTCGCAGGTCATACATAAACTACAGCACGTTTCAAGTCACATGTCAAAGTTCATCATGCACAATACCGAGTATCATAGGCATATAAATAAGGTCACACTATCCACGTGCATCATCCAAGTCATGTGTCGATTAATAAAATGTACATTTATATATATATATATATATATATATATATATATATATATATATATATATATATATATATATATATATATATATATATATATATATAGATATATATATACACACAAGTATATTATCATGCATAATCCGGAGTAAAAAAGACAAACACATATCTTCATAATATCAATCACACCTCATACAATACATATTATGAAGCATGCAATATAATTCAATCAACACACTTTAGCACTATTCAATATCCTAAAACATATCAGCATTAATTGCGGGAGCATATTATGCCAATACTTCACGATGCATAATCTTAATCATGGACTGATACAAAATACACTTCATTTGAAGAGATCGAGGTATTACTCATATAAAGGCATATAAAAGCATGGCATGAATCATATAGTAGTGTAAGTCCATTCGAAAGAAATACAAAATTCATTTTTGAGTTAAAACTGGGAAATTTAAGAAAAATAGGCCGAACAGTGAGACCAACGAGGTTGGCCGGTCACGAGTCGTGACTGGCATCACAACTCGTGACTGTCCTCCTCCACAAGGCTGGTCACGAGACGTGACTGGCTTCTGGTCATTTGCTGGTCACGAGTAGTGACTGGATGTCACGTCTCGTGACTGGCTTCTTTGTTCAGCTGGTCACGGGTCGTGACTTGCCCTCTCTTCCTGGCTGGTCATGAGACGTGACTGGGAGTCACGCCACGTGACTGCCTTCTTCTTTTTGGCTTGGCACGGGTCGTGACTTGGAGTCATCACCCGTGACTTCCTTCTCTGGTCGGTCACGAGTCGTGACTGAGAGTCACGCCTCGTGACTGGCCTCCGCTTTGGCGGTGACGAGTTGTGACTGGCAGTCACCACTCGTGACTGGCCTCTCTGGCTGGTCATGAGTCGTGACTGGGAGTCACGCCTCGTGACTGGCCTCTCTCTTGGCTAGTCACGCGACAATCACAATCTGGAAATGGGAAATTCAACAGTAACGAGATTTTCCATTTCCAGAATTTCCCAGAACACAGAAATCAATTCCAAAATTGAATCAAAACCATACCATTCTATTCTTGCCTTCCAGAAGATGTCACATACAGTATAAACAACTTAAATGCAACTCAATTCAGAAATTAAACAACCAAATCAAGGATAAATGCATTTAAGTTTCTCAAGAACATAAACCCTAAATTACAGTAAACTCAAATTAAGCACAATCCACAAACAAAAATCCCAAACCTGAAATCTTTAGATTCAAACCCACACTTCAAACTTCAAACTTCAATCCTCCATCATCTCCTTGCCCTTAAGCTTCCTCTTGTAATCCAAAGCTTGCACAAACCAAAACCCCCAAATTACTCTTCCAAAAATCCTAACTCAAAATAGCAAAACCAGGAGAAGAGGAAGAAGAAAAACATGCAGGAAACCCTAACCCAACTTACCTCTTCAAGAAATCTTCAAGCTCTACCAAGACACCAATTCACACACAGTCAAGGAAGGGAGAATAAGAAACGGGAAACGAAAAGAAAGAAGAGCAAGGAAGAGGAGAGGAGAGAGCAGAACGTGATCTGTTCCTCCCTCTCATTCTTTTTCTTTTTCTTCTTTTCCCACTAATTGCCCACCTGCCAAGACACATGGCAGCCTCCTATTGGCTCCAACCAAAATATCTTGCTTTATTACTCTTTAATCCTTTGACAAATTTGCACTTACTCACTTGCATAATTATTTCTTCACAAACTTTAATTATTTGTTCAATTAGGTCCTTATCATCCAAATTCCACATGCACAAATTACCGAAATATCCATCACTTATTCGACTTAACTTGCCAAATCCGACTGGGCCCGATTTGGGGTGTGACAAAGACTGAAAAAAGAACATAATCTTCATTGTTTTCATCTCCACTCTCACTAATGGATTAACAATCTACTGCCACCACAAGAATCCCTTCTTCAGTTGTCTCCCGACGAATGATAGCGACATACTCATCTCCACATGGCTCTTGCAAAACATGCCACTCGAATGGACTAGACCCGATCATATACACGGTGGAGGGACTGCATTATAGCCTGCCTTCTTCTTCTTCTCTCTCTTCTCAGTATATGTGATCTATTTGGAGTCAATAAGATCTTCGATCTTGTTCCTCAACGTGCAGCAATAATCTGTCAGGTGCCCAGTGTGCTAATGGTAAGTGCAGTACTGATCACCTCTATGCCCTGGTTGTCCCTAATTCATAGCTGGCCTGGCTAGCAGTGGTTACAGCTTACCCTCCTTCATCAATCTCTCCAATACTCAGGATAGAGAGTGGCCCAAATTAGAATAATACCTCTGACCCCGTCCAACCTTGGTAGCTGAAACCTCTACTGTCTTACCATTTTTGTTATTATTGCTTCCAGCACCACCTAATTTCTACCTGACTGGTTCCCAAAATTTTTCCCAGCAAAGTTATATTTGCTTGCTTTCTTTGCTATGTAAGCCCCCTCAACCTCTACAGTAATTTCCTTGAGTGACTCCCAATCTTTGAGCCCCTTAAAGCTGAGCAAGTCCCTCTCCAATCTCTTACAAAATCCTATCCATCCTCTCCAACCAAAACTCCGCCACATTTGACTGGTCCAAAGAAGTTCCACTAAATTCTTTTGCTCCTCTCTTTCTTAACAATTCTGAAGGAGCTTTGGGAGCGGTCAATCTATCCACTAGCTACAATAAATCTTATACTAATGCCGGATTCTCATACCCTATACCCTGACCATCATCTCGCTTACGTTGTGGAGCAGGCTGATCAACTCTAATCGGATTCACACTACCCGTTGTTTCACCCACATTCTCACTCGGATTGGACTCCATCTAGACACTAAATAAGACAGCATCTGTATTAGGCCACCACACTAGACAGACTCGCATACAATGACTCTACACTCAAACAACCAGAAGACCAAATTCGACTAAACCGGTGCTCTGATACCGCTAAATGTAACACCCCGATACCCCCTTTGGAAGGATACTGGAGTGCTATGCACTTACTGTAACACACACATACATATAAACATACTTATATATGTATAATGCGGAAGCATACGATAAGGCAAAAGATAATCTATATATATAAAAGTAAATACTTACAACAATTACAAAAGAGTCCTTATAACATTTACATATGCCACTAAAAAAATACATAATTATATAACAAAATGATATACAAAAATACAGGAGCTGAATCACAATACAAAAAGAAAAAGAATAGCTCTAACTCCTAGTGGTCGACTTGCATATCCGCGATGTGAACCGTAACTGAACCTGCCACCTACACGGGAAAACACCCGTGCTAAGAGATAACGCTTAGTGGGGAGGAACAAAGAAAAACTGTACTAATAACACTATACATAATACCAATCATAACATACAAATTCAAAGCCATAACATACTGGAACCATTTAATAGAAACAACAGGAGGTATCTACATGCAATCACTAAATCAGGACGATTAACATATTTGCAATAAACATAATATGAATAAATACTAATCGAATGTCATTCATACAAAGACTTAACATTTCACTGAACATAGAATCACGCATCTCAAACACTAACATAAATTTCATTGGTGGTGGATACGGGAACACTAGATACTGCGAACAGTACCAAACACTAGAGACAGAAGCCTCAATACTATTCACTAAGACCCTAAGCGGGGTCAACGCAAGGCCCAAACGGGGCTACCATAGGCAGCTGCACTCATTATCCCTTTATAAGCATGCTTATCTATCCACTACTATGACACTTTAGGCTCAAAACAACTCTATGCTTATCGTATAAACATTACATTATATATAAATATATGAATGAGGTTATCAAAATCCAATTCTTATAAACCACTCAATTAACCAAGCATATAGTTCATGTGTTCTTGAAAATTATCATGAAATGATTTAACAATGCATGCTCAATCATAATTCATGGATGAAAAACAATTTAAAGGGGTCTCAAAAATAACATTTTGGAAAAAACAGGGCTTACACGGTGGTATGGTAACTCCTTACCGCCGTGTAAGACATCTTACATGGTGGTCAAGCACATCCTGACCGCCATGTAATATGCAAGCCAGGAAATTAACATGTCCAAAGAGCAGTTACACAGCGGTATGGACTATCCTTACCGTCGTGTGGCTCAACGGACCAGCAAAATCACCAATCCAGAATGTGTTTACACGGCGGTATGGGGATCCCTTACTGCCATGTAAATCATCCCAAACCCAGATTTTGCAGAAAACCAACATATTAACACACCAAGCTCCACTTCTATTTCAAAACAGCCAACTATATTCATACATATAAATTCAATCCAAGCATCAAATGCCTCAAAAACATGTTCAAAAGCATATTAACAATATGAACACTAATGAGAAAAATTAATTAGACAAGCAAAGCTCATCCAAAATAATCAAACCCAGTTTTAGCTCTAATATCCACATAAATCCATTGTCAATACTCATATACCAAAAATTACTTCCAACAACTAAACACATACTCAAAACTCAACTCAACCATGTATTAAAAACTCATTTATCATCTCAAGTTTTAGCATTCAAATATTTGATAAAATCAAACAACAATTAATAAACTCCCAAATACCAACATGCAAACCATCACAACACTAACTTGCAAGGCCATCAAACCCACTCTAAATAACACATGCATTAACACATACTAATCTCTCAAAATCCAGAATTAACAACACAAAACACACAAAATCCGAAATGAGAATAAGGCAAGATAGCTCCCAAACCTAAAAAATGAAGCTTCAAACCTCCTCTTCAAGAACCCACTTTCTCTTTGCCTTTACTTTTCCTTCTCTCTTCGGATTCTTGCACAAACAAACCCATAAATTCTCTTAATTAAACATCAAATACCCAAATCAAAACCAAAAGAAGAAGAAGAAAAAGAAGACCACTAACCACTTACCTCTTCGAACTAGCTCTTAACCTCTATAGACCCAGCTCAAGTTGGAGAACTACACATGCAAGAGTGAAGAGCAGAAAAATGAAAGAGGAAGAGAGGAAAAGAACAGGAAGAGCAAGAAATAGGAGTCAAACTTGGCTTCCACAGGAAGAAAGCAGAATTTTTGCCCTTCCCTCTCTCTTTCTTTCAAATCCCATTAAATGGCCTCAACCACTCAAGCCACATTTCACATTCCAATAGGTCCTCTTAGTCAAATATCTTGACTTTACCACTTGGTCCTTGGTAAAAACTCACTTGGGTCCTTAACAATTACCACATGATCACTAAGATAAATTCTATTACTTAAAATCTATAATTACTCTTCCAATCAAGCCCTCGATTAAATTAATTTCACTTGAGCCAAAAACCGAACTACCCTTAATTATCCAATTAAACATGAAAAATACTTTTAGGCCCTAATTTGGGATGTTACAATTCTCCCCCCCCCCCCCCCCCCCCCCCCCCCCCAAGAAATTTTGCCCTCAAAATTTCCACACTAGTAGTTTACATCCCAAGCTAGCAAAACAGAACTTAAACCGAGCTTAACAAATCAAAACTTACCGAAAGGACCTGCGAGCTCTATTGTATCTTCTCTGATCATTGTGTACACTCGCAGAGCAACAAGACCTCTTGTAGCCTTTAACTTTTGGACAGTTTTGATGGTGCTTGAGAAGGTCTACCACTACCTCTACCACTTCTAGCCACTCTTGATCTTCCTCCACTCACTCTACTCTCGGGTTGCTCCTTAGCCTCTCTTTTTTTCGAGCAGTTGGCTAACATGTGCTCCTTACTCCCACACTTGAAATGCGCCCCTGAAATCCTTCAACACTCACCCCAATGGCACTTCTGTCAATGCTCACACTCCGAGATCATGCTGCTACCCTTGCTAGAGAGTTGCGCTACACTCCCGACTTTCGAAGGCACTGGAATCAGACCTTTTGTTCCTTGTCCACTCAGACCACCTCTAGCTTTTTTGCCACTTACAAATCCATTATCCGAGGGTTTCCTCTTCTATTTTAACTTCTACTTAACCAATTCCAATTCCTTTAACTTCATCGCAGCCGCTACTAACTGATAATAACTCATAGGTTGCATAATCTCCATGGCCGACAAAGGTCCTCTAATCACTTCTCTCAATCCATCCTCAAAATGCCGACACTTGAAGTCCTCAATCAATAGCAAATTGGGCACATACTTGCTCAACTGACTGAATTCCTTCTTATACTCCCTAACCGACATATTCCTTTGCCTCAAACTTATAAACTCTTTTCACTTTGCCTCTCGATAGGCCTTAGTCACATATTTCATTTCGAACTCTTGCACGAAGAATTCCCAAGTCATCTCGACTGGTCACTGAGGATTGCGAAACACTAGATTTCACCAATCATACACCTAACCTTAGAGTAATGACACTGCACAGGATATATTTGATTTGTAGGACACCTAACCTATTGCAAAAATCCTATCTGTTCTCTCCAACCAAAACTCCGCCACATCTGACTTGTCCAAAGAAGTTCCACTAAATTCTTTCGTTCCTCTCTTTTTTAACAATACCGAGGCATATAATGCCTTCAAGTCGCGCTCGCAATGAGCTTGCACTCGCGAAATATAGGCAGACAGGGGGCCTCTGTCGCGCACGAGGTTCCCCATCGCGCTCGCGATGAGGCACGGCCCGATAAACGTTTGGCTTAATGAGCTCTCTATCGCGCTCGCAATGAAGGTCACTCTCGTGATAGAGGACTCCTTGGCACTCTCTTGGCCATCTCGCACTCCTTCGCACTCGCGAAAGCATCGAGAATTTGGCCATAATTATGCATTTCTACACTTCACTCTAACCCAACACTTCTAAAACCACTCATTCATGCAATATCAATATAATTCATCGCTCAAATACATCCAAAACATGCTAAGGATCAAGTTATACTTAATTTACACTAATTATTAACAAGAATTAGGTTGAAAACACAAAGATATCCAAACTAGAATTTACACTACACATATGCAAAATCACCTCATTAAATCCATATAAATCAACATAACACTAGCACTTCGACCCAACTTCTCAACTCAATCAAACATATACATGCAAATATGAATAACTTTCAAATTCCAGAAATTAAATCACTAAAAGACCAATCTGAGAAAGAAGGGTAAAATAACTCCCAAACCTCTTGATGCTTTAAAACTAACTCTTCTTCAAGCTTGCACTTTCTCTTTTCCCTTGTCCTTCTTCTTGCCACTAGATTCTTACAATCAAACCAAGCCAACACACACTTAACCATAAACTCCCATAACCCAAAACTCAACTAAAACAGAAAACAAAGAAGAGAAGAACCTAACTCGGCCACTTGCCTCTTCAAACCAGAAGCTCTATCTTGAAGACCAACACAAGAGAAGAAGTAGGGAGCAGCAGATGGGAAAGGAGAGAGTGAGAGGATGGGAAAGAGCAAGAGAGAGGAGGAAGAAAATAGCTTCCACATGAAGCAACTCTAATTTCTGCCCCCTTCCCTCTCTCTTCCCTCCTTTCATTAATTGCTCCCCACTTACTTGCCATGTGTCAACTCCCCATTGATCCAATAATTCAAAATCTTGACTTTTCCACTTTGGTCCTTGGCTTATTTCTATTTAGTCCTTTACAATTACCTTTCCCTCACTAAACAAATTATTTCCTTTACTTAACTTTATTTTTCTTTCAATTTAGTCCTCTTTTAAACCCAATTCTTACATGTCCAATTACAATTATACGCTTAAATACTCAATTACCATGCAAATTCTACAAGCCCTTATTTGGGATGTTACATTTACTCCTTTACTCCTTTAATTTTTTATGTTTCTTTTTGTTTTTTATTTATCTTGTTTTTCTAGTTCGTGTTAGGTTGTGCATTTTTCTTACACAATAAGGACATTGTGTCCTTTAAGTGTAGGAGAGGGATATGTTCATATATTGATTATGTTAGATTGTTTTATATTATGCATGATTGTTAGTATTATATGTATTGTTAGTATATTTGTGTTGTTAGGTTGATATGTTTAGGTTGTCTATGAGTTTGCTTAGTTTTGGAGCTTTTATATTGATGCATATTTGAAAGCATGTAGATGCTATGGCTTGAGTTTTTTTTTTTAGTCCAGTTAGCCAAATTCTTGAGAAATATCATTGGTTATTTTACTTTGACATCTTTATGTGCATAGTGAGGGTTATGACTTAGCAAAGCACTTTAGTGTAGGTTCTTTTTAAGTTGTTATCTTTTCACATGTAAATATGATTATTTTGGCAAATCATTGCTTAGGGTAATTTGACCTATAGCTAAGTGAGCTTTTGAAGCCTTTTACATTGATATGTTTCAATTGTTTTAGAGCCTTGGTATGTCATATCCTCTAGAACTTATTTTTGGTAAATTTTGAGATTACATTTAGCATTAGATGTGCATGAAAAATGACAAGGGCATTTAGAATAACAAATTTTAGCTTGCGTAAATAACTTACCTTTTTGACTTTAGGTAGCCAATTTTGAGCCTTTAACCAATTTTTATTCTAAAAGCACTTAATTAGCCTCAATCCATTGTTGAACAATAGACTATTTCTTTTGTTACCCTTTTGTGGAGAGGATTAGGATTGCTATGTCATTGGAGACAATCATTATTTAGTATAAGCATGATGTTAGTTGAATTCCCTTTTTCTCAAAAATCCAATACTAGAAAAAGCTAGTTCCTATGAAAAGTAAAGAAAAATATTAAGAATTGAAAAAAAAAGTAAAAGTTGTGAAAAAGGAAACTAGTGGAAAAAGTGGACATTAATAAGGGATTTATAATAGTAAATTAGAACTTCATGAGATCATGCTATGCTTAGATTTTAAGTCTCTTATAATATGGTGATTACTTTTTCTTTACACATGATTAACCAATTTTTTCCTACCTTTACCTAAGCCAAATTACAACCTTGAATAAGACCCTTTGATTTCATGTACTAACTTGTCCTAGTAGTGGAGATTTTTACTCATTACAAGCTTATGGTATGCAATTACATATTAAAGTGAAGAGTGAAACATTAACCCTAAACAAATTGAGTGAAGTAAGAATAAAGTGTTTGAGAGAGAGTTACTTTAGGCAATGCTTTGAATGAAATAATATATACATGTGTTAAGATATTCAATTTCTTGAGTGTTAATATTCTTGTGCTTTGCAATTTCATGATTCTCCAAATGTACATGGTTGTTGGAGTTGAATGGATAATGATATTGTTTAAAAATTTGCATATTTAGACTAATGTATTAAGAGATGAAGGCGTATTCATGTTGTTTTCAAATATTTGTCGAATATGGATGCAAGCTCTAAAATTGTGTGAATGTTGTTATGTGTTATGTGTGTTATTTGCATTTTAAGTTTTGCTTGAGAACAAGCAAATGTTTAAGTATGGGGACTTGATATGAGCCTAAATAGCTCATATTTACTTAATGTTTTGTGATTAAATTTATGTTTAGTTATGGTTAATTGTGTTAGAATTAGGTGTGTTTTATGTTTTGTGAGTTTAGTAGAAAATGAAAAAAATGTGGAAAAAGAAGTAAAATTAAGCAAGAAAAGATGGTATTGTCGCGAGCGTGACAGGCATCGCGAGTGCGACCTAAGGCGCCTAAGAAGAAGGAAGAGAAGAGAAGAAAAAAAGAGCAAATGAGGAGTGCCGCGTTCTGTTGCGGGCGCGAAGGGAGTCACGAGCGTGACAAAGCAAGGAGGATAAAGTAGTCAATGCAGCTAAAGAAAGCCAAGGAAGAGGAATTCGTGTCCTATCGCGCCTGTCGTGAGCGCAATAGAACTAGCCGTTGGAGCAGTTATTTTGAAAAATTATTTGAAGAGTCAACCATTTTCACCAACTTTTACAACTCTTTGAAGAGGCATATTAAGGGACATGAATTTTGGAACTTTATATATATTAAATTCAGTTGTAAATTTAAAGGGTCAAATTTTGACTAAAGATTTTCTGTAAATTTTTGAGAGAGAACATTTTCTGTAGTTGAAGTTCTTAAGTTAGTTTTTATGTTTTGAGAAGAAGATACAAGGAAAAGAAGATTTCTTTCAAGAGTTTGGGAAAAGGGTTGAGATATTTCTTTCTACTTTCTCTTATTTATTACTTTTTTCTCTGTAATTAAATGAATGATATTTAGGAAATTTGAATGATATTATTGATATTTCTATTTCCATTAATGTTAATAGTCTTTTAATGCAAAATTCTCTATTAGTATTATTTAATTATCATTATAAGTAAAAGTGGAGTCGAGAGATATACTTTGTCTTATAACTAATAGAAATTCATTATTAAAATATTGCTTGAGAGATCAGTATGTTAAGATAATTGCTATAAATTGGTAACTAATCTTAGAATATGTGATTGGAATTAACTAGTTCATTATTGAGAATTAAGGATTAGCATTTTAATTGCATATTTTAGGCGCTCTAGTTCATGTCAAGGGAGTGGATTAGAACATTATTCCATTTGGCTTGCTTATAAAATTATAATTATATTAAAAAGATGGAATCAAGTTTCATAATCATTAGTTCTTCATTATCTAAATTGTCTTTTTTTATCAGTATTAATTAGGTTTAGTTAATTTGCATTACACGAGTAGTATATAATTGACTTTCAAGATATTGATCATTATAAACAATATAAAAATCAAGTAGTAATAGTGAGTAATAATCAACATACACTTCTCGTGGGAACGATATCTTAAGTACTATAATAGGTAAATCGTGAGCTTGCGGATTTAGCTACCAACACCTATGCATAACTCTAAACTCTTTTCTCATTTCCTACTACATTTTGTTAATACTTTATATAAATACTTATATGTATTCTTTTATAATATCATTATGTTTCTTTCAATATTTCAAATGGAAGTAATTTAATCCCATTTAAATACTATTAATACTTAAGACTCGCATAATCCTTAACTCAAAACTCATACTAATAACCCCATGTTATACCATCACATAATCACATGTTAATGTTAATCTACTACTTCATCCAAGTTAACATCGGACAACATATTTATTATTTGCACAATTCATTTATATTACACATACATAGTCTTATTATAAACATAAGAGTTTAGGTTGCTATCTTATATTATATTATAAATTCACATACAATACTTACACACACACACACACATATATTCTACATACACAACTATTTATACCTATGTAAAATACAACGTAAGTTTACACATTTAAACACAATTCATTGTTAGCTTTATTCAATAATTTTTGATTAATTATATCACTAAATACTTCATTAATTAATCGTGTCCATAACCTATATACTTACGTATTTAAATGGTAACCACTCATATATTCATTTTCTAGTCCTAAACATGTGTGGGATAAGTTCCAATAAAGTTCGGGTTCAAACAGGGAAGAAAAATTCATGATATAAGCCAAAATAAGGGGTAACATGGCGACCTGGACTTCTTGCCTACCATGTAGATTGTCAAAAATATAGCTACGGTATCCAAAATGCTTTTACATGGCAGTTAGGAATTTCTCCCCACTATGTAAACCCATTCTACCCCACTCTGACAAGGGTAGATTCTGAACCTCACATTTTGCATCCAATTCGAACTTCAATACGATAGATTGAAGAAAAGTGGTCTCAAGACTTTTGTTACCCTATATCTTAAATTCATACTGGTAAAATTTCATATCAAATAGATTTAAATCCTAGGAGTTATGGCCTTAGAAATACAAACTATTGTATAAACCCAGCTAGAGATCCTCTATTTTGGCCAATTTTGGATCATTTATAGCTAAAATTAGGTCATGGATATTTATATGGCATTTGTAAGTATAGAAGTCATGGTACATATGACACTAGAATCACCCAATGTGGAGATTCATAACTCAATATATAGCCCAAAAATCAAACCGGGGTCGAGTGACACTTTAGGCAGAATTTCTCTTCTAGACTCTACTAAATAATTTCCACACTTCCACTCAATTTAACAACCACAAACACACTCAAATCAACTTTTAACATCAATATGCATTCAAAACATCACCAATCATCATCAAATCATATACATAAGGGATAAATTCCCAAACCTATTTTAGGATGCCGAATCCTTTTCCACTTGATTTTTCTTCTCCTTTTTGCTCCACTACATGCTCTCGTTATTTCCTCTCATGAATTTTATGTCATAAATTAAAGTTATCATTATTCCCATCTTAGAATTTCAATCTCACAATTAGTAAAGGAAAAGAGATGCAACTACATAACTTACATCATTAACTTTGTACTTACTAGAATTCTAAGATTTCCTTTAAAGGATCATAAGCATGATAGAGAGGGAAAAAGAGAACAGAATTTTGATGCACTTTCAAGAAGAAAATGGTTGCCCCTTTTTCTTTCTCCTCTAATGGCCGGCCAACTTTGGCAGAAAAGATTGCCACTCAATTCATGCATATCCACTTTGCTACATTTCACATACCCATTGATTCCTTTTAAGATTTTTATACAAACTTCCACTTGGATCCCTAATCTTTTCTCTTATTCTTACTTTAACTCTTAATTAATTTATTCGCATACATTGGCCCACATGATTACTTAATTCATCCAATTTAATCCATAGATGTAAAATGACCACATTACCCTTGACCTTTTTACTTAATTCCAATCATATCCTTCATTTCACTTAACCATTTCAACTACTCAATTACACATTTTCAACCACTATAATGCCCTGGACATGGGTGAATCTGTCTAGGGTACCCTTTGAGTCATACAATGTTGATACATTATCGAAACGTGTAACAAGTGTTAAAAAGATCATTTGTTTGACTATTGAATATTGAAAACATTGCGTGACAATTACATACGTTAAATTTGAAGTGTAGTGATCATTATATGATCACATAATGCATCTGAAAATGTGATGAACTTAATAATGAGATAGAATGAAGTATAAGTGTAATGCCCCAAAACCGCCTTAGTAGTCTGAGCCTCACTGAGTCGGAATGGCCTGTCGGTATCTATGTGTGTGTACTTGTGTGCATTTGATGTTGCATGCATGTTAATTTATTTAAGTGTGTGGGTTTATGTGAGGAGAGGGGTTTGTTAATGTGTGTGCATAGGATATGGAAGTAGGATGTGAATAAGTGATGTTATTTGTGTGTGAGTGAGAACATGGGAGTAGGGTACGCTTGTGGGATCATTTCCTATGAGAGAGTGACACATGGCAAGTGGATAGGATTGAATTTAGTGGGTGATGAGAGAGGGGACAGCTGTAAACCACTGTAGTTCTTCTTCCTTTTTCCCGTTGCCTTCCTCTCCCTCACGCCATTTTAATTCTCTTTTCCTTTTTCTCCATCTTTCCATCTCCTTCCTTACATATTTCTGCTCTTCTCTTATTCCTTGGGTGATTGTTTAGCTGGATTGTGTCTCATAAGTTCAAAGGGTGAGTTTAAGTTAGTAATATCTTAGATTCTTCTTTTTCTCCTCTCTAGGTTTGATTTTCATTTATGTGTTAATTATTAGAATTAAATCGGGTTGTGCTTGATTTATGGTTCAGAGGAGCTTCCTAGAAAATCTAAGGGGAAAGAGAAAGCAAGTGGAAGCGGAGCTCAAGATTAGGAGCGAAGGAAATCAGGTTTGGGAACATTTGTGTATTTTGGTAAATTTTGCTTATTGATGATATGAATTGGGTGCTTTAGCATCTATGAGTTATGGGTATTATTTAATTTTAGTTGAGAACTATGGGTTGTGATGAATTGAGTTGAAATGTGGAAAGTTTGCATGTTTCTTAAAAATTACTGGTTTGAGAACTTTTGAATTTTTTATTTTGTAATTTGCTGGTTTTGATGACTTTTGTGAGTTTAAAGGACATGTTTTAAGTTGTAATTATAGTTCGATTGAATGATTTTACTTAGAATTGAGTTTTGGAACCAAATGAGTGAGTGGGTGAAATTGGAGAGTGAAATTCTGTAATTTTGGCATTGGGAGTGAAAATCCCGACTCTGTCGCGAGCGCGACGATGTCGCGACAGAGCTCGGTGATTTTCGTTCCACCGCACGCGCCGAGCTACGAGCGGCCGGGCGTGCGCAGTAGGAACTCACTGTCGCGACCGCGACGATGTCGCGATCGCGACAGAGAGCTTCGCATATGGCCAAGCTTCTGTCGCAAGCACGCACCTGGTCGCGAGGCCGTGACAACTCTTACGGATACTCACTATCGCGAGAGCGATGCTCGTTGCGAGCGCGCCAGTGAGATCGATTTTGTCTCCACCCGAGCGCGAGGTTCGCCATGAGCACGACAGGAGGCTAACTTCGCCTCTGTCGCGAGCGCGACACCCTCTGGATTTTCTTTTGATTTTTTTTTGTTTTTCGAATAATTTCAATATTTAACCTTTCAATTTGTATCATTTCTGGAATTGTGGATAACATATATAAGTGTGAATGCGTTATATGTTTTTATACCATGCATCACACATGATGTAAACATATGTGGTGGAATGAAATGTGCCTTGGATTATGCATGACCTGCTAGAGTCGAATAAGTGGATAGTTAGGCATGCCTAATAGAGTTATTTGTAGCTGCAGCCATGTGTACGATTTGGACCCTGATCAGGTCCCCCAAATGGATCTTCGTGATCTTTCTGTTGAATCTTACCTAAGATTCTATGTGAAAATATTTTGGAACAAGAATCAAAAAGATTATTTTGATACCCTCGGGTATCTATGTGTTATGAGAATATTTCTGGTACGTCCGGGTATCTATGTGTACTCGTTATCCACTACATTGATTTAGCAGGTGCAAAAGTGTTATTGGATGTTATGCATAAGTTCTGAATTATTGCTTATTGAGAATAACATGATTACAGTACTATTACATGTTATATTGATTTATGACATCTTATCAAGTAACTGTGCCATTCGCCTGTGATTGTTTGTTAACACCACTGTGAGTGGCGGTACTGCATTTTGTGTTTTTCCCCACTAAGCGATTTCGCTTAGCACGGGTGTTTTATCCGTGAAGGTGTGGAAGATTTTGGTATTATCGATCGAGGCGTGCCGCATCGGGAAGGCCATCACAGCTAGGGATCGAAGTTATATAGTATAGGCTTTTCTGTATTCTTGTGCAAGATGTAATATTTTGTGTGCCCTATGGAATAGTAT
Source organism: Excoecaria cochinchinensis (assembly GCA_947683425.1). Lineage (NCBI taxonomy): Eukaryota > Viridiplantae > Streptophyta > Magnoliopsida > Malpighiales > Euphorbiaceae > Excoecaria > Excoecaria cochinchinensis. Next base: position 2,114,807 of record CANTUQ010000116.1, read on the forward strand.
TCTTTGGGCCTTGTCTATGAAATCTTTTGTAATATGTACAGACTTCGTTTATGAATATATATAATAGAAGGAAAGAATTTATCCTATTCAGTAACGCTGTGCTTCTCTTTTATAAGCTTTATATGATCTTTGTAATATCTGTTTACTTGCTTTGATTGATGTTTTGATATGTGTAATGTGACACTCCTGTCTATCGGGACCCTTCTTTCCCCTACCGGGGTAGAAGTCTCCATGGTATAGGTTGGGGTGTGACATTTGGTGGTATCAAAGCATTTGGTTTGGTTGTTTCTGGGTCTAAGTATGTTAGTGAGTCTGTTAGAGCTGTGTTGGCCTGATGCGCATTGCGTCTATGTTTTGTAGTTGATGGAGTCCTTGCATGAGACGCCGGAGGGTTCAGCTGGGAGTGTGAATCCTCCTGAGCGAGATCCATCAGTTGGGGGTCCGGCTCAGCCTCCTAGGGGACAACCTGAAGTGCCTTTGGTTCCGTTGGAAGTGATGCTTAAGGTATCACAGGATATCGTTAGAATGTTTGAAAGAGTGACCGCACCGGTAGCACCTATTGAGAAATTGAGAAAACATGGAGCGGAGGATTTCTTTGGTACGGGTTTGGATGAATCCGATAAAGCGGAGATGTGGATTGAAAAGATAAAAAGAGTGTTGAGGGAGGTTAAGTGTCCACCTGACCAAGCAGTGGAATGTGCCGAGTCCTTGCTGCAAGGCTTTGCTTATGATTGGTGGAGGTTAGTGATTAGTCAACCTCAGATTCCTGACCCTATGACCTGGGAATTCTTTGTGAACGAGTTTCAGGATCGGTTTGTGACAAAGGCATACAAGGACGCCAAGTGGGCGCAGTTTCTAAGTCTGAAGCAAAGGACAATATCAGTGGCTGTGTATGAGAATGAGTTCACTAAGCTCAGCAAATATGCACCTCCAAGGGTTCTTACAGATGAGTTCAGGTGTCAACACTTTGAGTTAGGTTTGAATGAATCTTTGAAAGTGATGCTAGTTTCTCTGATGTCGGCCCCGAATGTTAGGTACTATCAGTTGGTTCAAGCAGCCTTGAGGGCGGAGCGTTCAGAGACCATTTTGAGAGAGAAAGCTCAGAGAAAGAAGTCTTCTAGGGATGGATCTTCTTCCGGTAAGAGACCAAGGGAATCCCAAGGAAACCCTATTGATGAGTCTGTTGCTAGTCTGGCCTCTAGAGGGAGAAGACAGGGCTCTTCTAGGGGATCGGGCACAGGTAGAGGTGAAGGAGCTCCCCGATGTACTCATTGTAATAAGTTACATTGGGGTGAGTGTCGGTGGTTAACGGGAGGTTGTTTTAGATGTGGCTCCACGGACCACTTCCTTGCGAATTTTCCAAGTCGGCATGAGAGTCCTGTGGGGCAACAAGAAGTTAGTCGAGTTGGGTCCAATGTACCCCAAGGTAGCCGTAATAGAGGTAGAGGAAGGGGTCGTGGTGGTCGGCCTCGTGATAGAGAACCCTCAGAAATAATGGATCGTCCTGTACCGGCATCTGGGAGAGCTTATGCTATGAAGGCTAGAGAGGAACTGAATGCTCCAGAAGTGATTGCCGGTAAGTTCTCTTTGCTTGGTTCTGAAGTTTATGTTTTGATTGACCCGAGTTCCACCCATTCTTATGTTTGCTCTGGTAAAATATGGAATAGTTTTGGAATTGAGGAGAAGTTGGGGTATGAGATTTGTGTATCTAGTCCGTTGGGATAAAGTGTTATGGTAGATCGAATATGTCGGAACTGCCCTTTAAAGATTCAGGGTATAGAGTTTGCTGTGGATTTAATCTGTTTGCCGTTCCATGAGTTTGATATCATTCTGGGTATGGATTGGTTAGATAAGCACTGGGCCGTAGTGGATTGCCATAGAAAGGTGATGGTACTGAATAGTAGGGATCAACCGCCTGTGATTGTGAAAGGTATTGGGAGCAGCTATTTACATAATGTGATTTCGGAAATGAAAGCAAGGAGGTTCATTAGAAAGGGATGTGAAGCATTTTTGGCATTGGTGTTAGATTCTCGGAGGGGACAAGTGAAAATTCAGGATATTCCTGTGGTCAGAGACTTTGTGGATGTTTTTCCGGAAGAATTACCTGGATTACCTCCTGAAAGAGAGGTTGAACTATCAGTAGAGATCGTACCAGGGGTAGCTCCAGTTTCTAAGGCTCCTTACCGGATGGCTCCGGTGGAACTGAAAGAGTTGAAAAGTCAGTTGCAGGAGTTGTTGGATAAAGGGTTTATTTGGCCTAGTGTGTCGCCGTGGGGTGCTCCAGTGTTGTTTGTCAAGAAAAAAGATGGAACGTTACGGATGTGTATTGATTATAGGCAGATTAATAAAGTGACTGTAAAGAATAAGTATCCCTTACCGAGGATTGAAGATCTCTTTGATCAATTGCGCGGAGCTAGTGTGTTCTCCAAGATAGACCTAAGATCGGGTTATTATCAGTTGAGGGTAAAAGAGGTAGATGTTGCGAAGACGGCTTTCCAGACGCGTTATGGTCATTATGAATTCCTAGTGATGCCTTTTGGTTTGACCAACGCGCCTGCAGCCTTTATGGATTTGATGAACAGAGTTTTTCGACCGCATTTGGACAAGTTTGTTGTGGTGTTCATCGATGATATTTTAGTATATTCAAGAGATAGAAAGGATCGTGAGGAGCATCTTCGGTTAGTACTGCAAATGCTAAGAGATCATCAGCTTTATGCGAAACTCAGCAAGTGTGAGTTTTGGTTAAAGGAAGTGGCTTTTTCTGGGACACGTTGTTTCAAAAGATGGTATACGCGTGGATCCGAGTAAAATTGAGGCAATTGTTAATTGGATGCCTCCGAAGAGTGTGCCAGAGGTAAGAAGTTTTCTAGGTTTGGCAGGTTATTATCGACGTTTTGTTAAGGGATTTTCAGTGTTAGCCTCTCCTTTGACCAGGCTACTTCGGAAAGAAGTTAAGTTTGTGTGGCCTGAAAAGTGTCAAGCCCGTTTTGATCAGCTGAAAGAGATGTTAGTTAAAGCTCCTGTGCTTACACAGTCGATTTCGGGTAAAGAATATATCATGTACAGTGATTCTTCCGGGATTGGTTTGGGTTGTGTTTTGATGCAAGAGGGTAAAGTTAAAGCCTATGCGTCGAGACAGTTGAAGCCTCATGAGCAGAATTACCCGACCCACAATTTGGAATTGGCGGCAGTAGTATTTGCACTTAAGGTGTGGCAGCATTATTTGTATGGGGAAACATGCCGGATTTTTACCGACCACAAGAGTCTCAAGTATTTGTTGACAAAAAAAGAATTGAATTTTAGACAACGAAGATGGTTAGAGTTGTTTAAAGATTATGATTGCATCATCGACTACCATCCAGGCAAGGCTAATGTGGTGGCAGATGCCCTCAGTAGGAAATCTATGTCTGTATTGCTCTTTAATCGAGGTAGATGGAGGTTTGATTCTGAAGGTGCTTTGGTTGCTCAGCTTAAAGTTAAACCAAGTCTGAGGCAAGAGATTGTGAAGGCACAGTTAGAAGATCACGTGTTACAACGGGTATATCAAGCAGTGAAGGATGGCAAGCAGTCCGAGTACCGGGTTGATAGTGATGGGGTACTTAAGCAGGGAGACCGTTTATGTGTACCCGATGTTGGCGAGTAGATGAAAAAGCTATTACAAGAGGCTCATTCATCGGTCTTCACTATGCATCCGGGAGGTGACAAGATGTATAAGGATCTGAAACAATTTTATTGGTGGCCAGGCATGAAAAGAAGTATAACGGAATTTGTTTCAAAGTGTCTTACCTGTCAGCAAGTGAAAACCGAGCATCAAGTACCGTCGGGATTACTTCATCCCTTACCCATTCCTCAGTGGAAGTGGGATGATATCACGATGGATTTTGTGTCTGGTCTGCCAATGACACAGCGTAAGCACGATTCTGTGTGGGTTGTAGTGGATCGGTTATCCAAGTTAGCACACTTTTTGCCAGTTCGGATGGACTACTCCATGGACAAGTTGGCGGAACTTTATGTGAATGAAATAGCCAGACTTCATGGGATTCCGCTATCCATTGTATCTGATCAAGATCCCCGTTTTACGTCCAAGTTTTGGAAGGAACTCCAGGCAGCATTAGGAACTCAGTTAAACTTCAGTACTGCATTCCATCCGCAGACTGATGGGCAGTCGGAAAGAGTTATCCAGGTGTTGGAAGATATGCTTCAAGGTTGTGCTTTAGAGTTCTCAGGAAGCTGGGATCGATATGTGTCTTTGATGGAGTTTGCATATAATAACAGTTACAAGGTTTTGTATGGACGAAAGTGCTGAACACCAGTTTGTTGGACTGAACTATCAGAAAAGGCTTTGATCGGTCCGGATATAGTTAGAGACACGGAAGAGAAGGTAAGGGTTGCTCGGCAGAATTTAAAAGCAGTTAAAGATAGATAGTGTTCTTATGCTTATCTGAAACGTAGAGATATTCAGTATGAGGTAGGTGATAAGGTTTTCTTGAAAGTGTCACCGTGGCGAAAAGTTCTTCATTTTGGAAAGAAAGGCAAACTAAGCCCGCGCTTTATTGGACCATATGAGATTTTAGGAAAGGTAGGTCCAGTAGCGTATCGGTTAGCTTTGCCTTTGGAGTTAGCCAGATTGCATAATGTCTTCCATGTGTCAATGCTTCGTCGATTTCGATCAGACCCTTCTCATGTATTATCAGTGCAAGATATCCGGATTTAGTCAGATCTTTCATATGATGAAGAGCCAAAGAGGATCGTGGATAGAGAAATTAGGAAGCTTCGGAATAAGCAGATACCATTGGTTAAATTCCTATGGTAGTACCACGGTATTGAGGAAGCTACGTGGGAACCGAAGGAAGCTATGAGATTACAGTATCCTCAGATATTTAGAGCAGGTGAGAATTTCGAGGATGAAATTCTGTTAAGTGGGGGAGTATTGTAACACCCCAAAACCGCCTTAGTAGTCTGAGCCTAACTGAGTCTGAATGTGCCTGTCTGTATCTATGTGTGTGTACTTGTGTGCAATTGATGTTGCATGCATGTTAATTTATTTAAGTGTGTGGGTTTATGTGAGGAGAGGGGTTTGTTAATGTGTGTGCATAGGATAGGGAAGTAGGATCTGAATAAGTGATGTTATTTGTGTGTGAGTGAGAATATGGGAGTAGGGTATGCTTGTGGGATCATTTCCTATGAGAGAATGACACATGGCAAGTGGATAGGGTTGAATTTAGTGGGTGATGAGAGAGAGGACAGCTGTAAACCACTGTAGTTCTTCTTCCTTTTTCCTGTTGCCTTCCTCTCCCTCACGCCATTTTAATTCTCTTTTCCTTTTTCTCCATCTTTCCATCTCCTTCCTTGCATATTTCTGCTCTTCTCTTCTTCCTTGGGTGATTGTTTAGCTGGATTGTGTCTCATAAGTTCAAAGGGTGAGTTTAAGTTAGTAATATCTTAGATTCTTCTTTTTCTCCTCTCTAGGTTTGATTTTCATTTATGTGTTAATTGTTAAAATTAAATCGAGTTGTGGTTGATTTATGGTTCAGAGGAGCTTCCTAGAACATCTAAGGGGAAAGAGAAAGTAAGTGGAAGCGGAGCTCAAGATTAGGAGCGAAGGAAATCAGGTTTGGGAACATCTGTGTATTTTGGTGAATTTTGCTTATTGATGATATGAATTGGGTGCTTTAGCTTCTATGAGTTATGGGTATTGTTTAATTTGAGTTGAGAACTATGGGTTGTGATGAATGGAGTTGAAATGTGGAAAGTTTGCATGTTTCTTAAAAATTACTGGTTTGAGAACTTTTGAATTTTTGATTTTGTAGTTTGCTGGTTTTGATGACTTTAATGAGTTTAAAGGACATGTTTTAAGTTGTAATTATAGTTTGATTGAATGATTTTACTTAGAATTGAGTTTTGGAACCAAATGAGTGAGTGGGTGAAATTGGAGAGTGAAATTCTGCAATTTTGGCGTTGGGAGTGAAAATCCCGACTCTGTCGCGAGCGCGACGATGTCGAGAGGTCGCGACAGAGCCCGGTGATTTCCATTCCACCGCGGGCGCCGAGCTGCGAGCGGCCAGTCGTGCACAGCAGGAACTCACTGTCACGACTGCGACGATGTCGAGATCGCGATAGAGAGCTTCGCATATGGCCAAGCTTCTGTCGCGAGCACGCGCCTGGTCGCGAGGCCTTGACAGCTCTTGCGGGTACTCACTGTCGCGAGTGCGATGCTCGTCGTGAGCTTGACAGTGAGATCGGTTTTATCTCCACGCGAGCGCGACAGGAGGCTAACTTCACCTCTGTCACGAGCGCGACACCCTCTGGATTTTCTTTTGATTTCTTTTTGTTTTTCGAATAATTTCAATATTTAACCTTTCAATTTGTATCATTTCTGGAATTATGGATAACATATATAAGTGTGAATGCGTTATATGTTTTTATACCATGCATCACACATGATGTAAACATATGTGGTGGAATGAAATGTGCCTTGGATTATGCATGACCTGCTAGAGTCGAATAAGTGGATAGTTAGGCATGCCTAATAGAGTTATTTGTAGCTGCAGCCATGTGTACGATTTGGACCCTGATCAGGTCCCCCGAATGGATCTTCGTGATCTTTCTGTTGAATCTAACCTAAGATTCTATGTGAAAATATTTTGGAACAAGAATCAAAAAGATTGTTTTGATACCCTCGGGTATCTATGTGTTTTGAGAATATTTCTGGTACGTCCGGGTATCTATGTGTACTCGTTATCCACTATATTGATTTAGCAGGTGCAAAAGTGTTATTGGATGTTATGCATAAGTTCTGCATTATTGCTTATTGAGAATAACATGATTACAGTACTATTACGCGTTATATTGATTTATGACATCTTACCAAGTAACTGTGCCATTCGCCTGTGATTGTTTGTTAACACCACTATGAGTGGCAGTACTGCATTTTGTGTTTTTCCCACTAAACGATTTCGCTTAGCACGGGTGTTTTATCCGTGAAGGTGTTGAAGATTTTGGTATTAGCGGTCGAGGCGTACCGCCTCGGGAAGGCCATCACAGCTAGGGATCAAAGTTTTATAGTATAGGCTTTTTTGTCTTCTTGTACAAGATGTAATATTTTGTGTGCCCTATGGAGTAGTATTCTTTGGGCCTTGTATATGAAATCTTTTGTAATATGTACAGACTTCGTTTATGAATATATATAATAGAAGGAAAGATTTATCCTGTTCAGTAACGCTGTGCTTCTCTTTTATAAGCTTTATATGATCTTTGTACTATATGTTTACTTGCTTTGATTGATGTTTTGATATGTGTAATGTGACATTCCTGTCTACCGGGACCCTTCTTTCCCCTACCTGGGTAGAAGTCTCCATGGTATAGGTTGGGGTGTGACAATAAGTATGTGGAAAGCCTACATTACCGGGTCGTGGATACATAGGCGTGTCTATAGAGACCTTAGTTGCTGCAGCTTATATGTTTTGATCCCGTTTGGATCCTAATGCGTTCTTGGTCCCCGTTTGGGTCCCTATGTGTCTTGGATCCCTATATGTATCTGTCATTCATATGACACTTGTACCCATGGGTACCTATGCATTTCATTTCTCATTATCCAGCACCTTGGATATGCAGGCAACAATTGAATGAAATATAACTATATACATATATATATATGTGTGTGTGTGTGTGTGTGTGTGTATGGATATATTCATATGTGTAAATTTGATCGCTTTTGTTGATAAATGTTTGTGTAACTTGAAAGCATCAGGGGGTATCAAGGAACAATGAATATAACAAAATATGTGAACCTTCCTTTCATATTACGATAAATTTTTAAGTAATTTGATATACATGAATAACTATTTAGCGATTGTATATGTAATACCCCTTACCCATACGTAGCAAACCGTATAATAACATTGCCGATATGCAACGCCGAGGGAAGGATGCAGCAACACAAAATATAATAGGAACAATATCAAATAATGAATAACTGAATTATAAAATTTCTTTCAATGTAAAATACTTTCGCATACATTTCTCATAAAATACTTTTCACATTAATCATATTCCATACATATCATTTATTACTGAAACAGATTCCAATTACATTACAAATATCAATTAGAAAATCTATCTAAAGTACTCCAATAAACTCTTTGGCCTTGAGTGATGAGGAATGTCCTTGGCGACACATCCTACCTTCGATACCTGCATGGATAGAACACCTGTACTAAGCATATAGCTTAGTGGGGAATAAACAAGATGTGAACAACATCTCATAAAAGTCATCAAATGCATGTGCACACAAATGATCATACATGTCTTTGCGTAATCAAATAGTCATTGTCAAAGAACATGGTTACAATGCAAGCACATAATCTCCCTTTTCTACTCATAATCACTTAAATATTTATCATCACACATTACTAAAAATTGTACTATATATCAACATAAATTAAAGCTAGTTTAATAATTAAGAAGACATAAATAACTAGTCAGAATCATAGAGCATACATACACACATATATTTATATAAACAATTGCATCCTATAAGCATACTTTATATAACTTGCTTTATCATGTAGAGATATGTACATTTATGCTTAACAATTATCCACAATAACATTCATAACTAGTATGTTCCATATAACACGTATCCATTTGTTAGATACAAAGTAGCTTGCAATGCCTAAGGAAGTGGATAACGGGAATATAGAATAGTAGGTACCAATAGGTACAAATTCATTTTAATTAATTATTTACATTTATGTGACAGAAAGTGACCCAAACGGGACTGACAGAAGACCCAAAAGGGGCCGAAATAACGACCCAAAAGGGGCCAATAAAATAGAACAGTAGGCTGCTACATTTAATGTCCCTATAGGCATGCCTATCTATCCACAACCTGGACACAAGCAGGCGACTAATTTATTTTTTTATAAATTCACTTTAATCATAATTAAATTCAAATGTGTACCATTCATTTCAATTTCCATGTCATGAATAAATTAATTAAATTATTTTATCATGCAAATTCCTTAGATAATATCATTAAATAAAATGGCACTTGGTTCCATATATTCAATCTAAAGCATATTTCCATATATATATATATATACATATATATATGCATATGTTATAATTAAGATTATAATATATTATAATACATTTAATCATGATTCCTATTCCATTGTCACGTTTCAAGGAGTCCCATTCATTACATTATAATATATTAAGGTTACAATTGCAAATCTTAACTTGAGAATTGCATATATGGAACAAATAAATCTAAAGAAAACAAAAGGAAGGAAAGAAGGTTGTCACGAGTCGTGCCTAATGTCACAACTCATGATAGTGGCCTACGGTCATGAGTCATGACAATTATCACGACTCGTGATAGAGCCCAATCGTGTCGAGTCGTGACGATAGTTAGGACTAGGGACAACACCTGCATCATCGCTGATCCTAAACCTCTTCTTGTGTATTCAAAATGAGATAGGAAATGGCATTTTTAGTCAAAGTTGTCTTCATAAAAAAAGTTTCTAAAGATGTTAAATTTTTAATGGCTCTAATTTCAGGTCTTTTGGAACACTATAACTCTAGATATGACCTAAAAAATCCATACTGCTCCCATTGAGACAGCAAAATCACTTTGTCAACTTTGAGCTCAATTTTGAGCATCCTAAGTCAGAACTAGGTCATGATTATTTCTATCAAAGATGTGGATATATGTGATAGTTTCCAACCCAACCAAAATCATGCAATTTTGATGTGTATAACTCAACTTATCCCTAAAATAATACCTAAAGGTTTGACTGAATTTGGGCAGAGTTTCCACTTAAAATTAAACCTTTCCAATTCAATCAATTTCACAACAACCATCAACACAATTCAACTCAATTTCACATGAAATATCCATATACATATCAAGATAACATTTTAATAATTAAAGGTACGTAAAACACAAAAATCCCAAACCTATTTTTGCTCCAATTCATTTCCAAGTTGTATCCCAACCCCATGCTACAACATGTTCAGAAGATCTCAATTGAAATCTGATAGGTGTTCAAAGCATGTCAATCGCCTGTCCCATCTCTTCATACTCAAGATTCATAACCATCTAAACTTTACTCTATACTTTTATTAGGATAGTGAACGTATTCAAAACTCGTAATATATTGAAGAAAATCCTTAGCAAAATTCTCTTTTAGCACAATCAATACAAATACATTGGATTTTACGGACATAAAAGATCTAAGGTGGACGAATTATTGTCTACTGATTTAACACTTTTAAGCTATTCCTCTTACCATTTTGGAAGACTTCTCTTTCTATTACCTATAGGAAAAATAAGGACATCATCATTAGCCAACACAAATAGTATACGGACTCTTTTCTAATCTCTAGGCATCCAGAACTGACTAAACTCTATCTCTAATACCACTAAATGTAACACCCCTTACCTGTACGTAGCAAATCATATAATAACATTGTCAGTATGCAATGCTGAATCAAGGATGCCACAATACAAAATACAATAGGCACAATATCAAATAATGAATAACTGAATTATAAAATTTATTTCAGTCTAAAATACTTTCGCATACATTTCTCATTAAATACTCTTCGCATTAATCATATTCCATACAAATCATGTACTACTGAAATAGATTCTAATTACATTAGAAATAATAACTACAAAATCTATCTAAAATACTCCAACAGACTCATTGGACTTGACTAATGCGGAATGTCCTTGGCGATACATCCTACCTTTGATACCTGCATGGATAAAACAACCGTGCTAAGCATATAGCTTAGTGGGGAATAAATAGGATGTGAATGACCTCTCACAGAAGTCGTCAAATGCATGCACACACAAATGATAATACATGTCTTTGAGTAATCAAATATTCATTGTCAAAGAATATGGTTACAATGCAAGCACATAGTGTAATGGCACGAAATACACCCTGGTAGTAATTGGTTTAATTAAGGATGTGTGGGAATTCAATTATGCTGTTGGACTAAATTAAAATAAAAATGAAGGACTTAATTGAATAACTGAAAGAAAGTTAAATGGCTTATTGGCAATTGTGCATGACTAACACTAAGATGAGTTAATTAGTTTAACTGAATTCAAAATTTGGTTAAGTGAGGATAAAGGGAGAATGGTGGAATCCACGTGTGGGTCTAGGGTGTTGGCAGCTCTCTCTTTGCATGCAATATAAGGGTTTGGAGGAGAGAGAAAATCAAGAATTTATTAGTAGTTTAGCCACTCTTTTCTCTCTTCAATTTATGCTTCTTTTACCTTCTTCACCCGAGCAAACCTCTTGTCAATTCTTCATCCGATTTTATGAATCCTACTATGGTAATTAAATAATTTGGAGGGTAAACTTAGTTGCTTAAATTGCAAGGTAAGTGAGTAGATTAACTCTTCTTCTCCTACTCTTTCTAGTTCTGTAATTGTGTTGGATTGACGACTGATGTTGTAATCCAATTTTGGAAATTGGACTATATGTGTAGTTGAGAAATCAAAGCAAGACAAAGGGAAGGCCAAAGTTGGAGCCCAAAAGGTACTCTTTAGGAGCATAGGAGAGGAGGTTTCGGAAACTATCTTTATGTGTTCATGTTTATGACATAAATTTTGTTTAATTTGAATGATGAGATGTGTATTTGAGATGAGTATGGAATAGGTAAATGGCCGGTATCCTAATTACTATAAATTGAGAATTGTGGTAGCTTTAACATATACCCTGTTTGGGCTAAGGCATGTGATTGGTAATAGGTATGAACTGATTGAAATGAAACTAAATTTTTAAGGTTGATGCATATTGGAATTAAAGTGATTGGAATTTGAAATAGCAAATAGTAATGAAGAAGAATATGATATAAAGTATTAAAGGGATGTATAAGTATGTGTTTAGAGGGTGGATTTGTCTAATTTCTGGGTTGGGGTGATTTACACGGTGGTATGAAATGGGCATACCACCGTGTAATCACATTCTGTTCTTCAAAAATGCTTGTCCGTGATTTTACACGGCGGTAAGGACTTTGCATACTGCCGTGTAAAGTTATTCTGTTTTGATCATATTATGTGTTGAGCATTTTACATAGGGGTAAGGCTTTTCCATGCCGCCGTGTAAATGCATTCTATTTTGAGGGATTTGTGTATGGCATATTACACGACGGTATGGCTTTTCCTTACTACCATGTAGGATGTCTTACACGGCAGTAAGATATTGGCATACCGCCGTGTAAATGCCCTCTGTCCTGAAAATTTAAAGTTTTTATTTCCATTCTTTTTCATTCCATTTGAACTGGTATTTATTTAAAACCTTATTTAATTGTACTACAACTAGTAAATGGTAATTAAATATATATATGATTTCAATCTTATTATAGATGTGTTATTATAATTATACATACATGAGATTTATATTGGTAAATATGTATATAAATATGATTGTGTGCATATGCCCTAATGAGGGAATTGTGATGCGTACCATAATATATATGAACAACGTGATGAGGTATAATTGAATGATATCATATTGCTATACTTAGTATGACAATGAAAGTAATTGGATTAATAATTTAGCATGCGAGTCAAGTAGTGGATACATAGGCATGCCTATAGGGTCTAAGTGCTGTAGCCCAATGCGTCTGATTCCTCTTGAATCACAATGCAATTTGAATCCTTACTGGATTCCCCAATGCGAAATTAATGTTGATATTTTGTACCTTAGGGTACCAATGTGAATGTGAGGTATCCACGGATACCAATGTGATTAATGTACCTTGGGGTACCAATGCTATACACGTTATCTGCATCTATGAATTGTAGGCAAGGCTAAACTAGTAAGAGTAATGAGTGAGCAATGTGTTATATGGCTAAATAATTGTGGATTCAATGTGAATGTGTACACCATTGTGATGAAGATTACTATACATGAGTTGAACTATTTAATTATATGAATATAGAATATGCATCTATCTGATACATGAACCTTGTTAAACTGGATTGATTGGGATTATGCTTATAATATGATATATCTTATAATTGTGTAATTATTGTATTATATGCCATACATACATATTTGTATATGTTGTTTCCCCACTAAGCATCATCGCTTAGCACATGTTTGCTAATCCGTGTAGGTTCGGATGCGAGGTGATCGTGAAGGACGGATCCGCATTGCTAATCGGTCAACACTAGGAGCACTTATAATGTACGTTTTGGGATTTGGGCAATGAGTTTAGTATATATAATGTTTAATCCTTTTGTATCAAAGCAATATGTACGGATGTAATAACTAAGTATCGTTTCAATATGTGCATGATATGTATATAAGTATGTGAGTGTGACAGTACTACCATGTGATATCCGCTGCATGTGAATGCATGAGTTATGAAATTTAATTATATAGGTTTTAGAATCCAAATATGATAGTGTTATGTGCATGTGTTTACAGTGTGGCGATCGTTCTCGACTGCTTTAGTTGAGCTATTCCAGTGGTCGGGAATGGGCGTCACAAGTTGTGGTATTAGAGCCTAGGTTTAGTCTTTTCTGGGAATTGGGTAGTTTAAGATGTGTATAGTTGTGTTGACCTAATGCAGACATCCTTGTTTAATTGTGTAGTGATGATGGATCCTTCTCATAATTCGAGAGAAGAAACAGTTGAAAGTGTTAACCCTCGGGAAGCAAAAGTGTCTGGGTCTGGTAAGTCTAGGTCAGCCAATTTTGGAAATGAGGTTCCAATGGTTCCGATGGAGGCTTTATTAAAGTTGTCTCATGATATGGCAAGAGTGCTGGATCGAATGACAGCACCAAAGGCTCCACTTGAATCATTGAGGAAATATGGAGCAGAGGAGTTCCATGGTACAAGGTTAGATGAATCTGATAAAGCGGAGTATTGGATAGAGAAAGTATAGAGAGTTCTTGGAGAAATAATGTGTCCTCTGGATCAACAAGTAGAATGTGTGGTATCATTGCTTCAGGGTGTAGCTTATGATTGGTGGAAATTAGTTTTGTAGCATCCAATGCTTCCGGATTTAATTACTTGGGAATTTTTCGAAAAGGAGTTTCGTAATAAGTATATAACTAAGACGTATGGAGAGGCGAATTGGAAGCAATTTCTAAATTTGACACAAAGGGCAATGTCAATGGCAGAATATGAGAAGGAGTTCTACCGATTGAGTAAGTATGCATCGCCTGGGGTCTTGACTGAAGAGTTTAGATGTCAACAATTTGAGGAAGGCTTAATTGAGCTAATCAAGGCATTATTGATTTCATTGACCACTGAATAGAATGTGAGTTATTATCAGATCGCTCATGCTGCTATGCGAGCTGAGAGTTCTTTGGAGATGCAAAAAGAAAGAATGCAAAAGAGGAATTCCAATTGTGGTGGATCTCATTCAGGCAAGAGATCAAGGGATTCACAAATGGCACCACCGGCTGAATCTGTGTATAGTTCAGCAGGTAAAGGTAAGTAGAAAGGGACAGTTGCTGTGTCTGGGACTGGCAGAGGTGCATCTGGTACCAGGAGTGAAGTGCATGACTATTCTCATTATCGAAAAAGGCACTGAGGGGAATATTGGAGAGTAACCGGTTCATATTTTAGATGTGGGAGCACCGATCATTTCCTAGCCAACTAGCCGAAGGCATATGAAGTAGCCGGGAATCAGCAAGAATAGAGTAGAGGTGGTTCTAATTTTCCACCAGCTATCAATGGAAGAGGAAGAGGACATGGCAGAGGTGGCCAGTCCAGGGGTGGAAATGGGTCAAAAGCAGTGGATAGGCCTTCTGCAGCACTAGCTCGGGCTTATGCAATAAAAGCTCTAGAGGATCAGGATGCACCTGAGGTTATAGTAGGTACCTTCTTACTTTATGGTGTAGAGATGTTTGAATTAATTTTTCCTGGATCGACTCATTCATATGTGTGCACTAAGAGGATATGTGAATAAAGTGCATAGGGACTGTCCTTTAGTAGTGCAAAGTTGTGTATTTCTGGCTGATTTGATTGAATTACCCTTTGATGAGTTTGATTTAATATTGGGTATGGATTGGTTAAGTGAACATAATGTGATAGTTGACTGTAAGAGAAAGACAGTGATACTCTGTAATAGTGAAGGAAATAATGTGACTGTGAGGGGTATATGTGCTAATCCTCTTGTCAATGTGTTATTGGCAATGCAAACATATCGATACTTGAGAAAGGGGTGTGAGGCTTATTTGTCTCTTATTTTAGATTCTAAATGAGAGCAAGTGGGGATTCAAGACATACCCATAGTTAGGGAGTTTCCTGATGTGTTTTCAAAAGAATTGTCTAGAGTACCGCCAGTGAGGGATGTGGAACTGTCTATTGATATTGTGACTGGAACAATGCCAGTGTCTAAAGTGACATATCGAATGGTTCCTACTGAGTTGAAGGAGTTAAAGACTCAGTTGTAGGAGTTGTTAGACAGAGGCTTTATAAGTCCTAGTGTGTCTCCTTGGGGGAGCACCAGTTCTGTTTGTTAAGAAGAAGGATGGGACCATGAGGATGGGCATAGATTACCGACAGTTGAACAAAGTAACAGTGAAGAATCGTTACCCTCTACCAAGAATCGACGATTTGTTTGATCAGTTGAGAGGGGCAGGTGTATTTTCTAAGATAGATTTAAGGTCTGGGTATTATCAGTTGCAAGTGAAGAAGGAGGATATACCTAAGACTGCATTTAGAACTCAGGATGGGAATTATGAATTTTTAGTAATGCCATTCGGGTTAACTAATACACCTGCTGCATTTATGGATTTAATGAATAGAGTGTTCAGACCGTATCTAGATCAGTTTGTTGTGGTATTCATCGATGACATCTTGGTTTATTCAAAGAATGAGATAGAGCATGAGCAGCATTTGGGAACTATACTTCATACTTTGAGAGAGCATCAGTTGTATGCTAAGTTGAGTAATTGTGAATTTTGGTTAAGAGAAGTATCTTTTCTGGGGTATGTGGTGTCTTCGAAAGGTATACAGGTAGATCCATCAAAAATTGAGGCGATTGTGAATTGGAAGCCACCTAGGAACGTAGCTGAAGTTCGTAGTTTCCTGAGATTAGCTGGATGCTACAGAAGATTTGTGAAAGGGTTTTCTATAATAGCTTCACCATTGACAAGATTGCTTTGAAAGGGAATTAAGTTCTAGTGGTTAGAAAGGTGTCAGTCGAGTTTTGCTCAATTGAAGAGGATGTTGGTGGAGGCACCAATCCTATCTCAGCCTATATCTAGCAAGGAATATGTTTTGTATAGTGATGCTTCGGGAATAGGTTTGGGTTGTGTATTGATGCAAGAAGGGAAGGTTGTGGCATATGCTTCAAGGCAATTGAAGCCACATGAGCAGAATTATCCGACACATGATTTGGAGTTGGCAGCAGTGGTGTTTTTCTTAAAGATTTGGCGGCACTATTTGTATGGTAGGAAGTGTAAGATTTTCACTGATCACAAGAGTCTCAAATATTTATTGACTCAAAAGGAATTGAATTTGAGACAGCGTAGATGGCTTGAGTTATTTAAGGATTATGACTGTGTAGTGGATTATCATCTTGGCAAAGCCAATGTAGTGGCTGATGCGTTGAGTAGGAAATCTATTTCGGCTTTGTTGCTAAGTCAAGTAAAGTGGAGATTTACTGCAGATGGGGCATTGTTAGCTCAATTGAAAGCAAGACCGGTACTAAGGGATAAAATGATAGCTGCACAGAAAAATGATGATCACTTGCAACAGATTTTGCAGTCAGTTGTGAATGGTGATAAGACTGACTATTCAGCGGATGAGGAAGGTGTGCTTCTCTATAAGAATCAGATATGTGTTGCAAATGATAGTGGATTGAGGAAAAGATTGATGTATGAGGCACACAACACTATTTTACTATGCATCCAGGAGGGAACAAGATGTATCAGGATTTAAAACAAATATATTGGTGGCCTGGAATAAAAAGGGATATGGCAAAGTATGTGTCTAAGTGTTTAACCTGTCAACAAGTGAAAGCGGAACATCAGGTTCCACATGGTTTGTTAAATCCTCTTTCCATTCCACAATGGAAATGGGACAACATCACCATGGATTTTGTTTTTGGATTGCCTTTGACTTCGAAAAAACAAGATGCAGTATGGGTAATTGTGGATAGGTTTTCTAAATCAACTCACTTTATACCGGTTCAAATGGATTATTCCATGGACCGATTGGCTGACTTGTATGTGAAAGAGAATGTTAGATTATATGGTGTGCCCTTATCTATTGTATCTAATAGGGATCCAAGATTCACTTCTAAGTTCTGGAAGAGTCTACAAGCTGTATTGGGTACCAACTTACAGACTAATGGGCAATCGGAAAGGGTTATCCAAGTATTGGAGTATTTGATGAGAGCATGTGTTCTAGACTTCTCTAAGAGTTGGGATAAGTACGTTCCACTAATGGAATGTGCTTATAACAACAGTTATTAGGCGAGTATTGGCATGGTGCCAAATTAAGTGTTATATGAAAAAAAGTGTTGAACGCCGATTTGCTGGACAGAACTGGGAGAACATAAGGTTATTGGACCGGAATTGACAAAAGATACAGAAGAGAAGGCAAGAATTATTCAACAGCCATTGAAAGCAGCTAGTGACAGACAGAAGTAATATGCGGACTTAAAAAGGAAAGATATCGAATTTGAGGTAGGCGACAAAGTATTTTTTGAAAGTGTCTCCTTAAAGAAAAGTATTGAGATTTGGGAAAAAGTGAAAGTTGAGTCCAAGGTTTATTGGACCGTATAAAGTGTTGGACAGAGTGGGTTCAGTGGCTTACCGGTTAGCTTTGCCTCCGGCTTTAGCCAAACTCCACGATGTCTTCCATGTGTCCATGTTGAGGAGGTACCGATCAGATAAGTCCCATGTGATACCTGTGTAAGAAGTTGAGGTTCAACCGGATTTCTCCTATGATGAGAAGCCGAAAGCAATTCTAGCCAGAGAGGTGAGGCAGCTTCGTAATAAATAGATTCCACTTGTAAAATTTCTTTGGCATCATCATGGACTGGAAGAGGCGACCTAGGAACCAAAAGCTGCTATGTGGCAGCAACATCCCCACCTATTCGATTCAGGTATGAATTTCGCGAACGAAATTCTTTTTAGGAGGGGAGAGTTGTAATGGCCCGAAATATACCCTGGTAGTAATTGGTTTAATTAAGGATGTGTGGGAATTTAATTATGCTATTGGACTAAATTGAAATAAAAATGAAGGACTTAATTGAATAACTAAAAGAAAGTTAAGTGGCTTATTAGCAATTATGCATGATTAACACTAAGATGAGTTAATTAGTTTAATTAAATTAAGAATTTGGTTAAGTGAGGATTAAGGGAGAATGGTGTAATCCACGTGTGGGTCTAGGGTGTTCGCAGCTCTCTCTTTAGATACAATATAAGGGTTTGGAGGAGAGAGAAAATCCAGAATCTGTTTGTAGTTCAGCCACTCTTTTCTCTCTTCTATTTATGCTTTTATACCTTCTTCACCCGAGTAAACCTCTTATGAATTATTCATCTGATTTTATGAATCCTGCTATGGTAATTAAGTAATTTGAAGGGTAAACTTAGTTGCTTGAATTGCAGGGTAAGTTAGTAGATTAACTCTTCTTCTCCTACTCTTTCTAGTTCGTTAATTGTGTTGGACTGAGGATTGATGTTGTGATCTAATTCTGGAAATTGAACTATGTGTGTAGTTTAGAAATCAAAGCAAGACAAAGGGAAGGCCAAAGTTGAAGAACCTAGCTCAAACGGAACTCTTTAGGAGCATAGAATAGGAGGGTTGGGAAACTATCTTTATGTGTGCATGTTTATGACGTAAATTGTGTTTAATTTTAATTATGAGATGTGTATTTGAGATGAATATGGATTAGGTAAATGGCTGGTATCCTAATTGCTGTAAATTGAGAATTGTTATAGCTTTGACATGTTCCCTATTTGGGCTAAGGCATGTGATTGGTAATAGGTATGAACTGATTGAAATGAAACTAAATTTTTAAGGTTGATGCATATTGGAATTAAAGTGATTAGAATTTAAAATACCAAATAGTAATGAAGGGGAATAGGACATAAAGTGTTAAAGGGATGTATAAGTATGTGTTTAAAGGGTTGATTTTCTCTAATTTCTTTGTTGGGGTGATTTACACGGTGGTATGAAATGGGCATACCACCGTGTAATCACATTTTGTTCTTCAAAAATGCTTGTCCGTGATTTTACACGGCGGTAAGGACTTTGCATACCACTGTGTAAAGTCATTCTATTTTGATCATATTATGTGTTGAGCATTTTACAAAGGGGTAAGGCTTTGCCATACCGCCGTGTAAATGCATTCTGTTTTGAGGGATTTGTGTACGGTATACTACACGAAGGTATGGTTTTTCCTTACCACCATGTAGGATGTCTTACATGGCGGTAAGATATTGTCATACTTCCATGTAAATGCCCTCTGTCTTAAAAATTAATAGTTTTGATTTCCATTCTTTTTCATTCCATTTGAACTTGCATTTGTTTAAAACCTTATTTAATGGTACTACAGCTACTAAATGGTAATTAAATATGTATATGATTTCAATCTTATTATAGATGTGTGATTATGATTATAAATACATGAGATTTATGTTGGTAAATATGTATATACTTATGATTGTGTGCATATACCCTGATGAGGGATTTATGATGCGTACCATAATGTATATGAACAATGTGATGAGGTATAATTGAATGATATCATATTGCTATACCTAGTATGATAATGAAAATAATCGGATTAATAATTTAGCCTGCTAGTCAAGTAGTGGATAAATAGGCATGGCTATAGGGTCTAAGTGTTGTAGCCCAATGCGTCCGATTCCTCTAGAATCAGAATACGATTTGAATCCTTACTGGATTCCCCAATGCGAAATTAATGTTGACATTTTGTACCTTAGGGTACCAATGCCAATGTGAGGTATCCACGGATACCAATGTGATTACTGTACCCTTGGGGTACCAATGCAAAACCAGTTATTCGCATCTTTTGTCACATCCAAAATATGGCCTAGTAGAATTGCATGTGTAGTTGGATTATAAAAGGGTATTATGGTAATTGGCAAATGAAGTGGATTTATGTTAGGAATTATAGGATTTGGTTGAGGGTAAGATGGTAATTGTTTAAGTGGCTAGAAGACAAAAGAGAAGGAAAGTCAAAGGAAGAAAGAAAGGTCCAATGAATGAGTGATAAGTAGCTAGGTTGTAGGGAGCATTGAATGTGATTTAAAGGGTGTAGAGAGAGGGAAGGCTGAAATTTCTTAGCTTCTCATGGAAGCTACTTGGTTTTGCCCTCTCCCTTTTCACGTTCTCTCTCTCTTTCTCATCTCAATTTTTCGCTCTCTTAAGCCTTGTATGTCATTGTTCTTCAAGAGTTGAGCTAGGGTTGAGATTTGAAGGGTTCCAAGAGGTAAGTGGCTGTGTTATTTGGTTTGGATCATCTTCTTCTTCTTCATTTGGATTTGTAATGGTGATATGGTTCTGTGTTGCATGGGTTGATGGGGTTTATTTTGATTCAATTTGTACAAGAATCTGAAGAGAGGAGGAAGGATAAAGGAAAAGGAAAGGTAGTAGCTTGAAGTTAGTGAATTTTTGAGCTCCCTTTCCAGGTTTGAGAGTGTTTTGCCATCCTCACTTCGGATTATGTTTTTGATTTTAAAAGTTGATGTTGTTTGTGAGATTTTATATATAGAAATGCATGAGTATAGTAACTTTGTGTACATGATTTGTGGTAGCAAAATAATGATGATATGCATGTTAAATTAGAGGTATATGCATGAGCATGATGGATGAAATTTTTGGGTTTTTGAACCTCTATAAATGTCCTTTTGAATGTGGTTTAGCATGGATATAAGTTGGGTTTTGAATATATGTTAAGCATGATAAATGTAATTTTGGATATGTGTTTCATATTGGTTTATGCTAAATATGATCTTTGGAATGAGAGTTTATGTATAATTATTGAAATGGTGTGAAGTGATAAGCATGTTGAGTTGATCAAATGAGTTTTCTGGGAAAATCTGGCATAGGGAGTGTGAACACGGCGGTAAGGATAGACCATAACGCCGTATAACCACTCTCTGGTTTGCTGTTCGTCGAGTTACACGGGGGTAAGGAATCCCATACAGCCATGTAAATGCTTGTTTGTGCGTTTCAGCAGGGCGGGTCACGAGTCGTGTCCCTCTTAAACGACTCATGCTCCCCCGTTTTACACGGCGGTATGGCTTTGCCTTACCCCCGTGTAAAGTGTCTTACACGGCGGTAATTAGTAAATAAGGTTTGTATATGATGCATATGTCCTTAATTTGATAAATATACATGTATACATGAATTGTATAATTTTACTTGATAAATTCTCTATTATATGTTAGTTATTTTAGAATGTGATTAAGTTGTTATTTGAGCCTGATAGTCATAGTTAGTGGAAGGATAAGCACTTATCAAGGGGTCAGGGGTGTGAGTGCAGCTGCTATATGTTATTTGTTATATGCGGACCCCATTTGGGTCATATAAGATGTTTGAGGCCTCGGTCTCCAGTATACCTTCGGGTATACATGATTATAAAAATATTTTGAGACCCATGTCTCCAAATGCTTGGGATACTGTGTCCTACCAGTATCATTAGTACCCGTATCCACTAGTTAGCGAGTAATCAGGCTATTACTTGAAGTTATTATACAAGTTTGATATATATAAAGCTATTAATTATATAACATGAATATATGTTACATGTATATGTATATGCATTATGACATGATAAAATGTAATACTTGTATTCGAACATAAATGGTTAATTGTTGTATTGTGAAGATGCATATGAATAATGATTACTTGGATATGAATGGTTACTTTCCGTTATACATATGTGTGTGATGAATACTTATTATAAGCAGATTAGTATATGTCTATATGCTTTTGTTATTATTTTAGCTTACATATATGTTTATTGCAATTATATGTACATGCATGTGTTGTTCCTCCCCACTAAGCGTTATCGCTTAGCACGGGCTCTTTTCCCGTGTAGGTGGCAGGTTCATTTTGGGAGTCAGACATCTGCAGGTCAGCCACTAAAAGTCTAGAATTGGAGTTATTTTTTCTTTTGCTGTATTTTTTATATATGGAGTATGATTTTGGAAATGTAATTTTGTAAAGGATTATTTTGGATATGTATATGTAAATGGTTATCTTTTACAAATCCCTTTTGTAAAACTAAATGGTTATATATATGGATTTGTTATCTTTTGAGTATATGTTTATGTATTTGAATTTACATATGAGTATGTGCGTGTGGCAACCGGCATCCCTTCCAAGGGGGGGTGTCGGGGTGTGACATCTTTGAATTGCAGGCAAGGCTAAACTAATAAGAGTAATGAGTGAACAATATGTTATATGGATAAATAATTATGGATTCAATGTGAATGCGTACACCGTTGCTATGAAGATTACTATACATGAGTTGAGCTATTTAATTATATGAATATAGAATATACATTTATATAATACATGAACCTTGTTAAACTGAATTAATTGGGATTATGCTTGTAATACTATATATCTTATAATTGTGTAATGATTGCATTGTATGCCATACATACATATGTGTATATGTTGTTTCCCCACTAAGAGTTATCGCTTAGTATAGGTTTGCTAATCCGTATAGGTTCGAACGCGAGGTGATCATGAAGGACGGATCCGCATTGCCATCCGGTCAACACTAGGAGTACTTATAGTGTAGGTTTTGGGATTTGGACAATGAGTTTTGTATATATAATGTTTAATCCTTTTGTATCAAAGCAATATGTACGGATGTAATAACTAAGTATCATTTCAATATTTTCATTATATGTATATAAGTATGTGAGTGTGACAGCACTACCATGTGATATCCGCTGCATGTGAATGCGTGAGTTATAAAATTTAATTATACAGGTTTTAGCATGCGTGTATGATAGTGTTATGTGCATGTGTTTGATGTGTAGCGATAGTTCTTGACTGGTT
The DNA here is from genome assembly GCA_947683425.1 of Excoecaria cochinchinensis. Lineage (NCBI taxonomy): Eukaryota > Viridiplantae > Streptophyta > Magnoliopsida > Malpighiales > Euphorbiaceae > Excoecaria > Excoecaria cochinchinensis. Next base: position 2,137,852 of record CANTUQ010000116.1, read on the forward strand.
TACCTGAGCTATTCCTGTAATTGCCCAAATACTTACATTGGTGAATAGTAAAAGTGGGCCCAAGTGGGGCCCATGAATAGTAAAAGTGGGCCCAGGTGGGGCCCATGAATAGTAAAGGTGGACTCCATGAATAGTAATGTCATCATTGACTAGGTCCCATAAATAGTAACATTATCATTAACTGGGTCACAAGAATGGTGACAGCATCTTTGACTAGATCTATAAATAGTGACTGTGGGTTCCGTGAATAGTAACTGTAGGTCCCATAAATAGGGACTTTATGGTGAACAATACCCAAAAATATTTTATTCCACCATTAGAAAGAGGATGTTAAATGGAGGATAATGGTATAATCTGGTGTAAAAATGAGGTCAAATATGCCCCCGAAAGTCAGTCTGAAGTTGCCTCTAGTTCGGTTCGGTTGAACCGAAGTTTGACTGAACTTTGACTGAATTTTTATAAATGGTTAGAGTGGATAAAAGGCTCTACTATAAGAGGATTAATGGTTTAGAATGATTTTTAGAAAATTTTGACAACATTAGAATTGTGTTTTACGATAAAATCGGACTGAACCGAAATGAACCGATTTAAGTGAACCGAATGTATGTCATGTGTAAAGTCATGATTTTGATATGTTTTAATGGAAATTGATGGTATAGTGATGTTATACAAATGTAATTGGCCTAAATAAATGATAAAATTGATAAAAATAATTAATATAAAAAAATTGGTATGTGGGCCGTATGCATGTATGTATGTATGCATGTGTACCATGATGAAATAATGAGTTTACGTGGCATGTGATGATGTAATGATGATAATCACATGTGTAATGATGAAATGGTATGAAAAAGAATAAGATATTATCATGATATACCATGAAAGATATGTATATCACATTAATAATGTGAAAAATAAAATAATGGTGCCCTACGTAGTGATCTAGTAGTCAAGTTTAGTTCAGGATATGTTGGCATGCCATAGGGACATAAGACCGCAGGTGTGAGCATGTCGTCTCACTTTTTACTAGGCCAATAATGGCCCTATCTCACTGTGTCTGAATATTTATTGTACTTTATTGAAAGACAGTGGTGGTCCCATAGGACTGCTCTAGTATTTATGTGAACTTCTGGAGTTCACATCTCGTTTATCCTGTATATAGAGTCTGTTAGTGTGTTACAGGGGCATAATGGTAAAAATTAGATTAAAATAATTAAAATATGATTAAAATAATATTTATGTAGAAAAAGAGCATAAATGTAATGATATAAAAAGTTTGAGGACAAAATTGTAATTTTTTGCATATATGTGTTAAGGATGTTAATAAGGGTAAAAATGTAAATAAATGGTTAAATATGAAAATTGGCCACTTTATAGGGGTAAAAATGTAATTTGGCATGAAAATGGTAATTGCAGGGTAAAACCGTAATTTGGCATGTAAATTAATGGCAAAATTGTAATATTAGTGAAAATAATTAAACTAGTGGCATAATGGTAATACTATTGAATTTAAAATGAATTAGTGGCAAAATGGTAATTTTAGTGAATTTAAAATGAACTAATGGCATAAATGTAATTTTGGTGAAGTATAAATGAACTAAGGGTATTTTCGTCATTTTGAAAATGTTTAAGGGTATAAATAAAATATTACCATAAGTTAAGGATAAAATGGTAAATAAAATTATTTATGTGATTAATTGTGTAATTGCCCTAATTATGTTATTTAAAGATAATTAAATATAATATTGCATGAATAATTGGTATTTAAATTAGATATGTTTCCTTATGAATATTCAAATGTTATTGTTTATTATTATTCATGCATGTGAAATTAGTTTAAGTGGAAATTTCTGGAATTGCAATCACCACTGGGCATATTTAATGCTCAGCACGTAGTTTTATTTGACTGCGTGTAGGTACTCCGTAGGATTTTGGAGCAGAGCGTACCTCACATATTTTGGGAGTGGTATTGAAGAAGTCATTTGGAATATTTAAGTATGTTAAGATTTTAGCATGTATATGTCTTATAATATTGTTTTTGGGTTTTGGCCTGTAATGGATTACTAAAATTGTCAATAGGTTATGAATATTTGGCATGTCTAAACATTGGTAGAAATTAAGTTAATCATACTCGTAAAGTAAAAATGTAGGTTTTCAACTCAAAAGAAAACTGGCTAAATCAATAATAACTTAGACAGTTATAGATCAATTGGCATAATTGATAACGAATTAAAATAGTAATTTTTAAGTTTATTCATTAATTAAATAATTATTAATAGACTTAAGTAAGTTGACTATTCATACAGTACTATTCATACATACGGTACTATTAAAAAAAATTATCGGTTTTAATTAATTGTCTAATTAATAACCTGAATAGTTCAATTAGGTTAACCGGATGAAAATGAACAGTTAATTAATCAAAAAGTGGGGTGCTACAAGTATTGGTATCAGAACTCCGATTTAGGTGGTTCTAAGATCGGAGTGGGTCAATGGGATTAGTATAAGTACATATACATGCCAATTAATTTTCGGACAGTATAGTTATGTGAGGCTAATGTATGCTTGCTTCTTGTGTTAGATCGCGAGTATGGTTTCAGATGAAGGTCGTCGTGATAGTGATGTGGAGAGTGTCGCATCTGTTAGTATTAGTCGATCGAGGTTGCCGCATCATCAGGCCACTCCACTGATTGTTCCTCCTCCTCAGCAGCAGCTTGAGTTTATGAACATGATGGCGAATTTCTATCAGTTTATGCAATCTCAGCAACAACCTCGGGGTCATGAACAACTGTTAGGTCCACCTAGGCGAAGGCCTATTTTGGAACAAATTTAGAGATTGGGAGCGGAAGATTTTTATGGTCACGATCCTTTGACTCCAGTTCAGGCAGAGGAGTGGTTGTTTAAGTTAAAGAGGATGTTTGAGACCACTCAGAGCCCACTAGATGAGTTACTTCAGGTACCAGTGGCTTTACTTCAGGATCCTGCGTACACATGGTGGAGTTCAGTCCGTAAACACACTCCAGCTGATCAGGTTACTTAGGGGTTTTTCCAGACTCAGTTTGAGAAGAAATATGTCAGTTCTGAGTATAGGTCTGACATGCAAGATGCATTCTGGAGGCTCAGACAGGGAAGTAAGTCAGTTGCAGAGTAGGAGAGAGAGTTCGAGCAGCTTAGTGCCTATCTAGATGATGAGTCCATGACTGAGCAGAAGTTATGCCACCGATTTGAAAGAGGTCTGCATAATAACATCATATTGGCTTTGGGTTCTCAAAGGCACATGGATATGAGGTCCTTGGTTGAAGCAGCTCTTAGAACAGAGACTATTATATCAGATGAGGCTGATAGACAGTCCCGTTTCAAGCAAAAGAGGAAATCGGGTCAGTCTTCTGGTGCAGTGGTTCAGGGTAAGAAGTTTAGAGGGCCTCATCAATCACAGAGCCGTGCATCGGCAGCTCCTGCTACTACTTAGAGGAACCCAGTCGGCAGTAGTGCCCCAATCATATCCGTAGCTAGTGCACCAAGCGGTAGAGGATGAGAGTCAATTCCACAGTGCCCTCATTGTAAGAAGTTTCATCCGGGCGAGTGTAGATTTTTTATCAGGGCTTGTTTTAGATGTGGGTCCCTAGAACACCAGATCAGAGATTGTCCTGAGGCCCAGCCGTCCACTGCAATATCACCAGCTCTAGGTGGAGGGTCAGCCCCTCAGAGAGGACGTGGTAGGGGACTAGTTCCTCCACAGGCAGTGTCAGGCCCTTTAGTACAGCCACCTCAGGGTTGTACCACTGGACGAGCATATGCTGTTAGAGCCCGTGAACAAGATGATGCCCCAAACGTCATTGTTGCCAAATTCTCAGTGCTTTCTCATTCAGTTTATGCTTTGATTGATCCTAGTTCTACGCATTCCTATATTAGTACTATGGTTGCTCGGGATAAAGGGTTGCATGACAATTAGTTAGACCAGGATATTTTAGTGAGTAATCCTTTGGGTCATAGTGTAGTAGTGAATAAACTATATAGAGATTGTCCTGTTAGTGCTCAGGGTTATGTGTTTATGGCCAATTTGATTGATCTTCCCTTTTGAGAGTTTAATGTGATTTTGGGTATGGACTGGTTATCCACTCACCAGGCCACTGTTGACTGTAAGAGGAAGAGAGTAACTTTAAGAACTGCAGACGATCAGGAGATTGTCATTGTGGGTGAAAGATCATATTTTCTTATTGATGTGATTTCAGCTACTACAACTAAGAGACTTATAAGAAAAGGGTGTGTTGCCTACTTGTGCTATGCAATGTAGACCAAAAAGGATGAACTTAAGGCTTTAGATGTGACCACTGTTCAGGAGTTTTAGGATATTTTTCCTGAAGAACTTCTAGGTTTGCCACTTGATAGAGAGATAGAGTTTACTATTGACTTAGTACCTGGTACTGCACCTATCTCTATTGCTCCTTACAGAATGGCACCTTCAGAACTCAGAGAATTGAAGGTTCAGTTGCAAGAATTATTTGATAAAGGCTTCATCAGACCGAGTGTTTCACCGTGGGGCACACCAATCCTCTTTGTGAAAAAGAAGGATGGATCACTTCAGATATGTATTGATTATAGACAGTTGAATAAAGTCACCATAAAGACCAAGTATCCACTGCCTCGGATTGATGATTTGTTTGATCAGTTGAAAGGTGCGGTCATGTTTTCCAAGATTGACTTAAGATCTGGCTACAATCAACTAAAGATTAAAGAGTCAGATGTGCCTAAGACAGCTTTCCGCACCAGGTATGGTCATTATGAGTTGATGGTCATGCCTTTTGGATTGACAAATGCTCCTGCAGCTTTTATGGATCTGATGAATATGGTTTTCCACCCTTACTTGGATCAGTTTGTGGTTGTCTTTATTGATGATATTTTGGTATATTCGAAGACTCCAGAAGAGCATGATGAGCATTTGAGGATTGTTCTGCAGAATCTGAGAGATAAGCAGCTTTACGCCAAATTCAATAAATGTAAATTTTTGCTGGATGAGGTATCTTTTCTGGGTCATGTAGTATCAACAGATGGTATTAAAGTTGATCCTTAAAAGATTGAAGCAATCCTGCAGTGGAAGACACCCAGGAGTGTTACCGAGGTTACGAGTTTTCTTGGCTTGGCCAGTTATTACAGAAGGTTCGTGAAGGATTTCTCTTCGATTGCAGCTCCTTTAATCAATTTATTGGAAAAGAATGTAAAGTTTGAATGGTCAGATAAATGTCAGGAGAGCTTTGAGAAGCTTAAGTGTATGCTGACTGAAGATCCAGTATTAGTGCAACCTGAATCTGATAAGGACTTTGTGGTCTTCAGTGATGCTTCCAAAAATGGTTTGGTTTGTGTATTGATGCAGGAGGACAAGGTGATTGCTTTTGCCGCTTGACAGCTTAAGACTCATGAGAGGAATTACCCTACTCATGATCTTGAGTTGGCAGCAATTGTATTTGCATTGAAGATTTGGAGACATTATCTCTATGGTGAGAGATGCTACATCTATACTGATCATAAGAGTCTGAAGTATTTGCTTACTCAGAAGGAGCTTAACTTGAGGCAGAGACGTTGGCTTGAATTGATCAAAGACTACAAGTGCTTCATTGACTATCATCCTGGTAAAGCTAACATTGTAGCTGATGCTCTCAGTAGGAAGTTCACGGCTTGTCTACGGGCTATGAATGTTAGCCTGGACTTATCAGATGATGGAGCTTTGATTGCAGAAATGTAAGTTAAGCCAGATTTTCTCCAGCAAGTGAAAGATGCTCAGAAGCTGGATGATCGGTTGTCCACCATTATGGCACAGGTGAATGATGGCCATGTTAGTGATTATTCATTGGGTTCAGATGGTGGGCTATATTACAAACAGAGATTGTTCGTTCCTGATCAAACTGATCTTAGAAAGAATATCCTGCCAGAAGCTCATCACAGCAGCTTTGCCATGAATCTTGGTGGTAACAATATGTATCAGGATTTGAAGATGCTTAATTGGTTGCCAGGCATGAAACGTGATGTGACATAATTTATGGGTAAGTGTCTGATTTGTCAGCAAGTCAAGGCAGAACATCAAGTTCCTTCAGGTTTACTTCAACCTATTATCATTCCTTAATGGAAATGGAACAGGGTAACCATGGATTTTGTGTCAGGATTTCCTTTCATGAGAAAGAAACATGATGCCATTTGGGTAATTGTTGATCGACTCACTAAATGAGCTCATTTCTTGCCTATCAGAATGGATTGTCCACTATCCCAACTAGCAGAGCTGTATATTAGTGAGATTGTAAGACTGCATGGAGTTCTGTCCTCCATCATTTCATATCGTGATCCAAGATTCACTTCTCAGTTTTGGAAGAGGCTTCAGGAAGCTTTGGGAACTAGATTACATTTCAGCACAGCTTTCCACCCTCAGACTAATGGACAATCTAAGCATGTGATTCAGATTCTGGAAGATATGTTGAGATGTTGTATACTTGAGTTTGGTAACCATTGGGCAAGGTATTTGCCTTTAGCAGAATTCGCATATAACAACAGTTATCAGACTAGTATCAAGATGGCTCCTTATGAAGTTTTGTATGGTAAAAAGTGCAAAACTCCTCTTTGTTGGACAGAGCTCAATGAGAACAAGAATGTGGGGTCAGATCTTATTCGAGAAACTGAAGAAAAGGTTCAAGTGATTAAAGACAGACTGAAAGAAGCCATGGATCGACAGAAGTCCTATGCAGATTTGAAGAGGAAAGATATAGAGTTTCAAGTGGGGGACAAAGTATTTCTGAAAGTTTCTCCATGAAAGAATATCTTGAGATTTGGAAAGAAAGGCAAGCTGAGTCCAAGATTCATTGGCCCTTAAGAAATTATTATGTGGGTTGGACCAATAATTTACAGACTGAAGCTTCCACAAGAGTTAGAGAAGATTCATGATGTCTTCCATGTCTCTATGCTTCGAAGGTACCGTTCAGAGCCCTGCCATGTCATCAAGCCTGAAGAAGTTCGAGTTCAGCCAGACATGATGTAACACCCTGTTACCCCCATTGGAAGGATAGCGGACCGCCACACACACAAACTCAGATATAAACTCAAATAAGTTAAGAAAACAAATACATTTAATTAAAAGATAACAGATCTATATATATAACCCTATAGTTTTTACAAAAGGGATTTGTAAAAGATAAACGTTTACATATACAAAACAATACTTTACAAAAATTACATTTCCAAAATCAGCTCCCATATAAAAAAATACAGCGAAAGACAAAATAACTCCAACTAAAGACTTCTAGTGGCCAACCTGCAGATGTTCGACTCCAAAATGAACCTGCCACCTACACGAAAAAAAAAACCCGTGCTAAGCAATAACGCTTAGTGGGGAGGAACAACACATGCATATATATATAATTGCAATAAACATATATATAAGCTTAATAATAACAAAAGCAAATAAACATATACTAATGCTTATAACAAGTATTCATATGCATCTTCACAATACAAACAATTAACCATTTATGTCCGAATACAAGTATTATATGTCATCATGACATAACACAAATATATCTACATGTAACAAATATTCATGTCATATAATTAATAGCTTCATATATCAATCTCATTTAATAAACCCAAGTAATAGCCTGATTACTCGCTAACTAGTGGATACGGGTACTAATAATACTGATAGGACACAGTATCCCAAGCTTATGGAGACATGGGTCAAAATATTTTATAATCAAGTATACCCAAAGGTATACCAGAGACCGAGACCTCAAACATCTAATATGACCCAAGCAGGGCCCTCATATCACAAATACCATATAGCAGCTGCACTCACACTCTAACCCTTGATAAGCGCTTATCTATCCACTAACTATGACTACCAGGCTCAAATAACAACTCAATCATGATTCAAAATAATTATCATATAATAGAGGATAAATCAAGTATAATCATGTTATTTAATGAATACATGTGTGTTGGTCAAATTCGGGAACATAAACACTATATATAGGGTGCAATAAGAACACGTACTCATAAGTAAATAACCCATGTACATATAAATTATAGGCATTTAAATCACATATAATAATAATATTAATCATCTACATATATCTCATAATTAAACAATTATCAATTTATAATACAAATTTAAACCCAATCATGTGTCATGTAGAGAAAAACACCATGTAAAAGAAGCTTAAAATCACCTTTTGGAAAACAGGGGAAACAAGTATGTGGGTTACTGTTGCGCTCGGGACAAGCAATCGTGATTGCGATAGTAGCCAAAGAAGCAGCGTGGAAGAAGAGGTCCAGCACGAGTCGGAGGAAACTTCATGACTCGTGCTCAGCCTGATCTCCCCGACACGAGTCGGACGTCTCCCTCCGACTCATGTGTGCCCAATTGAGAGGAGCACGACTCGTGCTCCAATAGCTGAGTCATGCTCTTCACCTCTTGAGACGTGCCCCCAAATCCGAGACGGACAACCATCACCGAGTCGCACACTTCTCTCTGAGTTGTGCATGTCTCTTGGAGTCATCTGCATCTATTCTGTTGGGCGAAACCCAACAGAGAGAGGGGGGAAGAAGCTAGTCACTGTTGTGCTCGCGACAAAGACGGGTCTTCCTCAACCTCCAGAAACGCAAAAACGGGAATTGAAGGAAAATCAAAACCCAACTTTACCCAAACCCATTTTTCATGCTAAAACATGTAAAAGCTTACCTTTTTGACCTCCAAAACACACTTACAACTATAATAACACAAATCACACAACAATATTAAACATTAAAAAGACATTTATAGAGATTCCAAAAAACCCATAATTTCATCTATCATGCTCATGCATATATCTCTAATTTAACATGCATATCAGCAATATTTTGCTACCACAAATCATGTACACAACGCTACTATACTCATGCATTTCTATATACAAAAACTCACAAACAACATCAACATTTAAACTCAAACACATGATCCAAATTGAGGATGGAAAAACACTCGCAAACCTGATATGGAGCTCAAAAATCCACTGACTTCAAGCTAGAATCTTTCCTTTCCCTTTATCCTTTCTCCTTTCTTCAGATTCTTGTACATATCAAATCAAAATAAAACCCAATCAACCCATGCAAGACAAAACCATATCACCATTACAAATCTAAATGAAGAAGAAGATGGAGAAGAAACAACCCAAAGCAAACACATCCACTTACCTCTTAGATCTCTTCAAATCTCAAAACCCTAGCTCAACAATTGAAGAACAACCACATGCAAAGGAAGAGAGCAGAAATGGAGAAAAGAAAGAGCAAGGAAAAGTGAGAGAGTAGGGAAGAGGTGCCAAAATCATATAGCTTCTAAGGGAAGCTAAAAATTTCTACCTTCCCTCTCTCTAATCCTTTCAAATCCCCATTAAAGCACTCACCCACTTATCCACATGTCACTCTACTATTGGACACTTAATTCATCTTTCTTGACTTTCTTGCTCTTTTTGTCTTTTAGTCCTTGTAAATTCCCTTATAAATCCTTATAAATTACCAATTGATCACAAATAAAATTCTTTCTCTAAATACTTTAAATAACTCTTCAATTAAGTCCATAATTCACTTGCATAAATTACCAAAATACCCTTATAATAATCCAATTAAAATTATAATTCCAACTAGGCCATATTTGGGATGTGACAACTCTCTCCTCCTTAAGAAATTTCGTTCTCGAAATTTCCCCACTAACCACTTACATCCCAAATACCAAAATCGAACTCAAAAAGAAACTTAACAACACTTACCGGAAGGACCTGCAGCCTCTAAAGTATCTTCTCTAATCATTGCGTAGACTCTAGCCGGAGCATACCCTCCCGTAGCCCCTGGCCGATGCACAGTTTCTGATGGCGTTTGAGGAGCTATACTTCTGTCTCGGTTGCTTCTGGTTGCATTTGATTAACCTCTACCCTCTTTACTTTCTTGCTGTCTCTTGTTCTCTTGTCGATCGGGGCCACTAGCAAACCGATGTTCCATACTTCCACACTTGAAGCATGCACCTGTGATCTTGCGACATGTACCCCAATGGTACCTTTGGCAATGCTCGCACTCCGGTGCCTATTTCCTCTACTTGCGGGCAGTGCTACACTTCCTACCTTAGAAGGCACTTGACCAGTCCCTCTAGTTCCTTATCCTATTGGAGTACCTTTAGACTTCTTGTTACTAGCAACTCCACCATTCGGTGCTCTCCTCTTCTATTATATTCTTTGCTTCACCATCTCGGATTCTTCCAACTTTATCACTATAGCCACAAACTGATAGTATCCAACCGGATGAATAACTGCCATAGCTGACAATGGACCTCTAATGACTTCTCTTAATCCACCCTGAAAGTGCTGGCACTTAAAGTCTTCTGTCAGCAGCGGTTTGGGCACATACTTGGTCAATCAACTAAACTCTTTCTCGTAGTCGCTGACCGATAAGTTCCTCTGCTTGAAATTGATAAATTCATTCCACTTTGCCTCTCGATAAGCTTTGGTCACATATTTCTGCTCAAACTCTTTCACAAAGAACTCCCATGTCAATTTAGCTGGTCTCTGGGGATTGAGAAGCCCAAGGTTCCACCAATCAAATGCTGATCCTTGCAAAGGGGATACAACACAAGCAACTCATTGATGCGGAGGGCAAGCTATCTCTTGTAGAATCCGATCTGTTCTCTTCAACAAGAATTTCGCCACATCCGATTCGTCCAAGGAGGTTCCATGGAATTCTTTTGCTCCCCTTTTGCTTATAAGCTCAGAAGGAGCCTTAGGAGTAGTCAATCTGTCTACGACTTGCAGTAAGCCTTGTACTAATGCCGGATCAAAACCTAGACCTTCTACTGGTGCACGCTCACGTGCAGGCCTATCCTGTCCGACCGGATTACTTCCAACCGGATTCACACTTTCCATCGTGTCTCCCATATACTCACTTGGATCTGACACCATCTAGACACTACACAAAACAACATCTGCATTAGGCCATGACTCTAGACAGACTCTCATGTAAAGACTCTATACTCAAATGAACCAGAACCGACTAAACCGATGCTCTGACACCAAGCTGTAACACCCCGTTACCCCCATTAGAAGGATACCGGAGCGCTACGCGCACAAACTCATATACAAACTCAAATAAGTTAAGAAAATAAATACATTTAATTAAAAGATAACAGATCCATATATAGAACCCTATAGCTTTTACAAAAGGGATTTGTAAAAGATAAATGTTTACATATACAAAATAATACTTTAGAAAAATTACATTTCCAAAATCAGCTCCCATATACAAAAATAAAGCGGAAGACAAAATAACTCCAACTAAAGACTTCTAATGGCCGACCTGCAGATGTCCGACTCCAAAATGAACCTGCCACCTACATGGGAAAAGAGCCCGTGCTAAGTGATAGCGCTTAGTGGGGAGGAACAAAAAATGCATGTACATATAATTGTAATGAACATATATATAAGCTTAATAATAACAAAAGCATATAAACACATACTAATGCTTATAATAAGTATGCATATGCATCTTCACAATACAAATAATTAACCATTTATGTCCGAATACAAGTATTATGTGTCATCATGACATAACGCAAATACATATACATGTAACAAATATTCATGTTATATAATTAATAGCTTCATATATCAATCTCATGTAATAAACCGAAGTAATAGCCTGATTACTCGCGATCTAGTGGATACGGGTACTAATAATACTGATAGGACACAGTATCCCTGTAGCACCCCTTACCCCTACATAGGCAATCCCATCCGATAAGGAGTGAGACGCCGTACGAGCAGAGGTGCCACCACACAGATACAGAATACATATACAGTCATACATAAACATACATAACAAAATACAGGGTAATTTAAAACTTTACAACACCATTCATAAAATAAGTTGATCATGCATTAATATAACGAAAGCATTACATTACTGTTCTGATCAACTGAGAGATACAAAAGATAATTACAAAACCTTAGGTACATATACATAAGCGGAAGCTATTACAAAACCAAAATAAGAGAGTTCTATACAAAAAGAATCGAAAAGCTACAAAAATAAGCCCTACACTAAGACCCTGCTGTGTTGGCTTCGATGGCGGCGACTCTCCCAGAACAAACTCCTTCCGCACCTGCACGGGTAAACACTCCGTGCTAAGCGATAAATGCTTAGTGGGGAAACACACATATAGCAAAATGACAACCATTCACAACGGTCGTCAAGGCAAGTCACATGCGTACTTCATGTACATACAATAATCATGGCATAACAATAGCATAAACCCATGCTCACATACATAAGGCCATTCATCAGAAGATTCATATCAATAATCATATCCTCAATATAGATTATACTTCACCGTTGAATCCATACAGATATAACATATGTTTTCCCATATTATAATTCATACAAAGCACTATAAACATTGAAACACCTGTTGACTCATGGTAGTGGATAACGAGTGAACAGAAAGTACTTTACGGGTACCAACCGAATACGAAAAACCATTTTAAATTCTCATTCACAAACATTTTCAGAAGGACCTTAAACAAGATCCAAACACATTACAGAAGTTCGCGAGGAACCAGACAGGGACCTGATTGGGGCCCAAACGGAAACAAAAGTTGCAACAAAGACTCTATTAGGCATGCCTAACTATCCACTTACTAGACTCTAGCAGGTCATACATAAACCATTCAATCCATTTCATAATTTCTCAAAATTATCATCATATATGCGCACAATAATATTATGGTTCCATATTCATGTCATTCATAAAACACTTAGTATAAATCTCATAACTGCTAAAAGAAACAGAAGTTCAAGCCACATACAATGAAAGAAAACTCATTTAACATACAAGGGACTGTCGCTCTCGCGACGTCCGTCGCGCTCGCGGCAGAGACCAAAGACTCTTCGCTGCGTGCGCGCGACGGACTTTGCAACTGCGAGGAGGACGGAAGGGCCAGGCTCTGTCGCGCTCGTGACGGATGTCACAATCGGGACAGAGGATAATTGGTGCTATCGCGGGCTGTCGCGATCGCGACAGAGGGTACACAACACTTCGGCTGTCATGGGCTCGCGACGGCGTTGCGTGCTCGCGACATCGAAGCTCCCAACACCGCTCTCTCTCGCGATCGCAATAGGTGTTGCGATCGCGACAGCGTCGGGACTTCGAAAATCTGCATAAATTCTGCAGATTTTCCTCTTCCAAATCCTCAACCAACCACACAAATCTCAATCAAAGGTTACTTACCTCAAATCCAGCCATTCATTAACATTAACAACCATAATACAACATTTATTAACAATAAACTTTATACAATCCATGAATTTAAACATTCAATTTCAAGAATCAATCAAAAACCCAATTTATGCATCAAACCACATCAATTCCAAAATTTTCCATAGTCACTCATGCTTTTGCAAAATTCACACTTCAAAGCAAATACCCATATCATATACATCAAAATAAAGAACATCTAACAACTTAATTCCAAGAAACCATCAAGAACTCATACATGAACATTTTCACATGCAAAAGTAAGAAAATCCCAAACCTTCAAAATCCTTTGCTCCTATTGCTTAGTTCCACTTGGCCCAACCTTCTCCTTACCCTTCGGTTCACGAGGAGGCTCAACTAAGTAACAAAAACAACACAATAAACAAACACAAAAACCCAACTTCAAACCCAATTCCGAAAATGAGAAAAAGAGAAGAAGATGGAGAACCAAATGAAGAAAAGAGGAATAATGCAGTAGATTTACCTTTAAAATGCTATGTAAAGATCAATTCCAACACTAGAGCCTTGAATATAAGTTAGGGCACTTAGGAGAGTGCAAAGGAGGAAGAAGAAGAAGAAGAAGAAGGAACGGGAAATGGGTTTCAAAATCTGATTTTTCCCCTTTTTCATCTTTTTCTCTTTCCCACTTTACACTTGTCAATCATCTAGTAGAGGACATTGCTCACTCACACCCTAACTAAGTGCATCACATACACACAAGACTCTCCCAACTAATGCATCCTACTCATGTGTGAGCAACACACATAGGTGCCACTCCCAACACACACCCTACAAACATATGCATGTCTACACACTACAATAACCCACTAGTGCATATCCTACTTTGGTGCACTCATGCACACTCAATTCTAACCCAGCTAATCCACACCAAAGCACCACGTATGCACCCACATACTAGCAAAACTCTTAAAACATGCAAAATTACCAAAATGTCCTTATTATACAAAACTTATGCAAATGCACACATATACAAATATGGCTCATTCAACTAGGGGGCAAACGGGGTGTGACAACTCCCCTACTAACAAGAATTTCATCCTCGAAATTCTCACCTGAACTGAACAATTGCGGGTACTGCAATCTCATCGACTCCTCCGGTTCCCAAGTTGCTTCCTCAACCCCATGGTGATTCCATAAAATCTTGACCAAAGGAATCTGCTTATTCCTCAACTATCTAACTTCCCGTGCTAAAATAGCTCTAGGCTCCTCATCGTAGGAAAAATCTGACTGCACTTGAACTTCTTGAACCGTCAGCACATGGGAAGGGTCCGATCTATACCGACGGAGCATCGAAACGTGAAACACATCATGAAGCTTCGATAATTCCATCGACAAAGCCAACCTATAAGCCACTGGACCCACTCTAGCCAGCACCTCATATGGACCAATAAAGCGAGGACTAAGCTTTCCCTTCTTTCCAAAGCGAAGCACCTTTCTCCAAGGAGACACTTTAAGAAAAACCTTGTCCCCAACTTAAAACTGCACATCTTTCCTCTTTAGATTTGCATAAGACTTCTGTCGATCCTTGGCCACTTTCAGATTTCGCTGCACAACTCTGATCTTCTCTTCCGTATCTCTAACCAGATCTGGCTCAATCATGGATCTCTCGGATAAGTCTGTCCAACAAACCGGAGTCCTACACTGATGTCCATACAGAGCCTCATACGGTGACATACCAATGCTCGACTGAAAACTGTTGTTGTAGGCAAATTCCATCAATGATACATACTTGTCCCAACTACCTGGAAAGTCCAAAACACAAGCCCTCATCATATCCTCTAAAATCTGAATCACACGCTCGGACTGACCATCTGTCTGAGGATGAAATGTTGTACTGAACTTCAGCTTGGTGCCCAAAGCTCGCTGCAATTCTTTCCAGAACTTAGATGTGAACCTTGATCCCTATCTGAAACTATGGACAAAGGCACTCCATGCAATCGAACTATCTCATCCACATAAATACTGGCCAATCTACTCATCGGATAATCCATCCTAACCGGAAAAAAGTGAGTAGAGTTCGTGAGTCGATCTACAACCACCCACACAGAATCATGCTTCCTCTGAGTCAATGGCAATCCGGAGACAAAATCCATAGCGATGCCATCCCATTTCCACTCAGGGACGGACAAAGGCGTAAGCAGTCCCGAAGGAACCTGGTGCTCAGCCTTGACCTGCTGACAAGTCAGGCACTTGGATACGAAGTCCACTATGTCCCTCTTCATACCAGACCACAAAAAGAACTGCTTCAAATCCCGATACATCTTCACACTGCCAGGATGCATGGTGAAAACTGAACTATATGCCTCTTCCAAAATCTGTCTTCCGAACTCTTCACTATCCGGTACACACAAACGGTTCCTAAACAGAAGAACCCCATCCTGAACCGAAAACTCTGACTGCTTGCCCAAACTGACTTCTTGCACAATCCGCTGAAGCTTCTTATCAACCTTCTGAGCATCAACTATCCGCTGTCTCAAAGTAGGCTTGACCTTTAACTGAGCTATCAAAGCCCCATCCGAACCAAACCTCCACCTGAACCGTCTCAAAAACAAGGCAGAAACTGACTTCCTACTCAAAGCATCAGCAACCACATTAGCCTTACCCGGATGGTAATCCACAATGCAATCGTAGTCCTTAAATAGCTCAAGCCAATGACGTTGCCTCATATTCAGTTCCTTCTGAGTCAGAAAATACTTCAAACTCTTGTGGTCCATAAAGATCCTGCATTTCTCCCCGTAGAGATAATGACGCCAAATCTTCAAAGCGAAGACAACCGCTGCTAACTTAAGATCATGCGTTGGATAGTTCCTCTCGTGCGGCTTCAACTGTCGAGAAGCATAAGCCACAACCTTACCTTCCTGCATCTGAACACATCCCAAACCGACACCTGAAGCGTCACTATACATAACAAACTCCTTACCCGAGGTGGGTTGAGTTAGTATAGGAGCTTCAACTAACAACTGCTTCAACCTCTCAAAGCAGGCTTGACACCTATCCGACCATTCAAACTTAACTCCTTTCCTCAATAACCTGGTCATTGGAGTAGCAATCACTGAGAAACCTTGAACAAACCGACGATAGTAACCCGCCAAACCAAGGAAACTCCTCACTTCCTGGACACTTCTAGGCGCTTTCCAATCCACTATCGCTTTAATCTTAGCTGGATCCACTTGGATACCCTTAGCAGAAACTATATGGCCCAAAAATGATACTTCCCGAAGCCAAAAATCACTCTTACTCAACTTAGCAAACAACCGATGCTCTCTTAAAATTTGCAAAACTAACCGAAGATGCTCTTCATGCTCGGTCTCATCCTTGGAAAACACCAAAATGTCATCTATAAACACAACTACAAATCGGTCTAAGTATGGCCTAAACACTCTATTCATCAAATCCATGAATGCCGCAGGAGCCTTAGTCAAATCAAATGGCATCACTAGGAACTCATAGTGGCCATACCGAGTCCAAAATGCAGTCTTAACCTCATCCTCATCCTTAACACGAAGCTGATAATATCCAGACCGGAGATCAATCTTGGAAAACACACCTGCACCCCGAAGCTGATCAAACAAATCTTCAACTCTGGGCAACGGATACTTATTCTTCACTGTGACCTTATTAATCTGCCTGTAGTCAATACACATCCTCAAGGACCCATCCTTCTTCTTAACAAAAAGAACTGGAGCTCCCCAAGGAGATATGCTGGGTCGAATGAACCCCTTATCCAATAGCTCTTGTAGTTGAGTTTTAAGTTCTCTCAACTCCACAGGAGCCATCCGATAAGGCGCTTTCGACACCGGTGTGGTACCCGGCATAATCTCTATGGCTAGCTCAATTTCCTTCTCTGGAGGCAAACCAGGCAAGTCACTCGGAAAAACATCACTGAACTCTCAGACAACAGGAATGTCCTCAATCCTAACTTGATCCCTCTTGGAATCCAAAACCACCGCCAGGAAGGCCTCACAACCTTTTCTCAAAAACCTCTTGGCTTGAATCGCATAAATCACATTATGCACGGAACTCGCACCCAAACCTCTGACAAACACTGGAGCTCGGTTCCTATCCCGAAGCACGAAAGTCTTCCTATGACAATCAACCACAGCTCGATGCTTGCTCAACCAATCCATACCCAAAATCAAATCATACTCTCTAAAGGGCAACTCTATCAAATCCACAGGGAACTCAACACCTTCAACCAACAACGGACAATTCCTATAAACTCTACTCACACTGACACTATGCCCTAATGGATTGGTCACACATATCTCATAGTCTAACTGTTCTACCACATGCAACTTATCAACAATCTTATGCGTGCACAAATATGAGTGTGTGGAAGCAAGATCTATTAGAGCGTATAATTCAGTGTCATGGAGTAGGAACTTACCAGCAATCACATCAGGGGCATCTTGCTCCTCTCTGGCTCTAACTGCATATGCTCTAGCGGCCATAGGGGGAGGACGTTCAACTGTCTTAGAACCAGCTACATCTCTGGGTCGACCGCCTCAACCTCTACCTCTACCTCTACCTCGAGTAGCCTGCGAAGCATTCGATCCAACTCTGCTAGCACCTCCCTGAGGACCCGAATCTTCACCCATCTGAGGACAATTAGCCACACGGTGCTCGGTGCTCCCACACCTGAAACACCCACCAGTAAGCCACCTACACTCACCCCAGTGAGCCTTACTACAGTTCGAACAAACGGGTGCAACATTAGACCTGCCACCTCTACCAGAACCAAATACCGCAGTTGACCCTTGCCTTTTCCCTCTGGTAGCCGAACCAGCTGTAGGATCATCTTGCGGGTTCCTAGACCTCTTACCCGAAGATGAGGAAACACCACCCCTGGCAGAACTCCTGCGCTGAGCTCTCTCTCTAATCAAAGATTCCGCCCTCTCTGCCCTCACAGCAGCCTCAGCAATCTGATAATAATTTACTCCTGGCATACACATCAGAGAAACTAAAGCAATCTTCAAAGAATCATTCAACCCGGCTTCAAAGTGCTTGCATCTGAAATCATCCGTCATAACCCCACGCAGAGCATAACGAGACAACCGGTTAAACTCCTTCTCATAATCCGCAACCGACAAGGCCCTTTGCCTCAAACTCAAAAACTGCGCCCATCTTGCGTCCTTATATGCCTGAGTCACATACTTCTTAGTGAACTGCTCATCAAAGAAATCCCATGTCAAGGGATCAGGCATCTGAGGTTGCCTACTTACCAACTCCCACCATTCGTATGCTGGACCATGAAGCAAAGCCACAACACACTCAGCTTGCTGATCAGGAGGACATCTGACTTCCCACAAAGCTCTCTTAACCTTATCAAGCCACTTCTCAGCTAACTCAGATTCATCAAGTCCGGTCCCATAAAAATCCTCGACACCAGCTCTTCTCAGACTCACTATCGGAGCTTTCAGGGCAGTCACCCTTTCCAAAACCCGAACCATGTCTTGATGCAATCTAAGCATCGCCTCAAAAGGCATGGAAGCGGCCTCGGGCTGGACCCTAGCACGTTGAGCCGACATCGAAACAGAGACAGACGGATCTACCGCTGGAGGGTTCACAGTTTCAGCGGACTCCTCGAGCGCACCGTGAGTAGAATCAGAATCCATCTAACAAACAAGAGGACAACCACATCAGCCAACACAGCCCTAGACATAGACATATGCACACATAACATCATGTAACAATCACCCAGAAATGACTAAACCAGAGCTCTGATACCACAACTTGTAGCACCCCTTACCCCTACGTAGGCAATCCCATTCGATAAGGAGTGAGACGCTGTACGAGTAGAGGTGCCACCACACAGATACAAAATACATATAAAGTCATACATAAACATACATAACGAAATACAGGGTAATTTAAAACTTTACAACACCATTCATAAAATAAGTTGATCATGCATCAATATAACGGAAGCATTACATTACAAAACCTTAGGTACATATACATAAGCGGAAGCTATTACAAAACCAAAATAAGAGAGTTCTATACAAAAAGAATCGAAAAGCTACAAAAATAAGCCCTACACTAAGACCCTGCTGTGTTGGCTTCGATGGCGGCGACTCTCCCAGAACAAACTCCTTCCGCACCTGCACGGGTAAACACTCCGTGCTAAGCAATAAACGCTTAGTGGGGAAACACACATATAGCAAAATGAAAACCATTCACAACGGTCGTCAAGGCCAGTCACATGCGTACTTCATGTACATACAATAATCATGGCATAACAATAGCATAAACCCATGCTCACATACATAAGGCCATTCATCAGAAGATTCATATCAATAATCATATCCTCAATATAGATTATACTTCACCGTTGAATCCATACAGATATAACATAAGTTTTCCCATATTATAATTCATACAAAGCACTATAAACATTGAAACACCTGCTGACTCATGGTAGTGTATCCGAGTGAACAAAAAGTACTTTATGGGTACCAACCGAATACGAAAAACCATTTTAAATTCTCATTCACAAACATTTTCAGAAGGACCTTAAACAAGATCCAAACACATTACAGAAGTTCGCGAGGAACCAGACAGGGACCTGATCGGGGCCCAAACGGAAACAAAAGCTGCAGCAAAGACTCTATTAGGCATGCCTAACTATCCACTTACTAGACTCTAGCAGGTCATACATAAACCATTCAATCCATTTCATAATTTCTCAAAATTATCATCATATATGCGCACAATAATATCATGGTTCCATATTCATGTCATTCATAAAACACTTAGCATAAATCTCATTACTGTTAAAAGAAACAGAAGTTCAAGCCACACACAATGAAAGAAAACTCATTTAACATACAAGCGACTGTCGCACTCGCGACAGAGACAAAAGTCTCTTCGCTGCGTGCGCGCGACGGACTTCGCGGCCGCGAGGAGGACGGAAGGGCCAGGCTCTGTCACGCTCGCGACGGATGTCGCGATTGCGACAGAGGACAATTAGTGCTATCGCGGGCTCGCGACGGATCGCGTGCTCGTGACAGCACTAGGCCAACAATACGCTCTGTCGCGATCGCGACAGAGGGTACACAACACTTCGGCTGTCGCGGGCTCGCGACGGCGTCGCGTGCTCGCGACATCGAAGCTCCCAACACCGCTCTCTGTCGCGATCGCGATCGGTGTCGCGGTCGCGACAGCGTCGGGACTTCGAAAATCTTCATAAATTCTGCAGATTTTCCTCTTCCAAATCCTCAACCAACCACACAAATCTCAATCAAAGGTTACTTACCTCAAATCCAGCCATTCATTAACATTAACAACCATAATACAACATTTATTAACAATAAACTTTATACAATCCATGACTTTAAACATTCAATTTCAAGAATCAATCAAAAACCCAATTTATGCATCAAACCACATCAATTCCAAAATTTGCCATAGTCACTCATGCTTTTGCAAGATTCACACTTCAAAGCAAATACCCATATCATATACATCAAAATAAAGAACATCTAACAACCTAATTCCAAGAAACCATCAAGAACTCATACATGAACATTTTCACATGCAGAAGCAAGAAAATCCCAAACCTTCAAAATCCTTTGCTCCTATTGCTTAGTTCCACTTGGCCCAACCTTCTCCTTACCCTTCGGTTCACGAGGAGGCTCAACTAAGCAACAAAAACAACACAATACACAAACACAAAAACCCAACTTCAAACCCAATTCCGAAAATGATAAAAAGAGAAGAAGATGGAGAACCAAATGAAGAAAAGAGGAATAATGCAGTAGATTTACCTTTAAAATGCTATGCAAAGATCAATTCCACCACTAGAGGCTTGAATCTAAGTTCGGGCACTTAGGAGAGTGCAAATGAGGAAGAAGAAGAAGAAGAAGAAGAAGAAGAAGGAACGGGAAATGGGTTTCAAAATCTGATTTTTCCCCTTTTTCATCTTTTTCTCTTTCCCACTTTACACTTGTCAATCATCTAGTGGAGGAGATTGCTCACTCACACCCTAACTAAGTGCATCACATACACATAAGACTCTCCCAACTAATGCATCCTACTCATGTGTGAGCAACACACACAAGTGCCACTCCCAACACACACCCTACAAACATATGCATGTCTACACACTACAATAACCCACTAGTGCATATCCTACTATGGTGCACTCATGCACACACAGTTTTAACCCAGCTAATCCACACCAAAGCACCACGCATGCACCCACATGCTAGCAAAACTCTTAAAACATGCAAAATTACCAAAATGCCCTTATTATACAAAACTTATGCAAATGCACACATATACAAATATGGCTCATTCAACTAGGGGGCAAACGGGGTGTGACAATCCCAAGCTTATGGAGACATGTGTCTCAAAACATTTTATAATCATATATACCCAAAGGTATACCGGGGACCGAGGCCTCAAACATCTAATATGACCCAAACGGGGCCCTCATATCACAAATAACATATACCAGCTGCACTCACACTCTGACCCTTGATAAGTGCTTATCTATCCACTAACTATGACTACCAGGCTCAAATAACAACTCAATCATGATCCAAAATAATTATCATATAATAGAGGATAAATCAAGTATAATCATGTTATTTTATAAATACATGTGTGTTGGTCAAATTCGGGAACATATACACCATATAGGGTGCAATAAGAACACGTACTCATAAGTAAATAACCCATGTACATATAAATTATAGGCATTTAAATCACATATAATAATAATATTAATCATCTACATATATCTCATAATTTAACAATTATCAATTTATAATACAAATTTAAACCCAATCATGTGTCATGTATTGAAAAACTCCATGTAAAAGAAGCTTAAAATCCACTTTTGGAAAACAGGGGAAGCAAGCATGTGGGTTACTGTCGCGCTCGCGACAAGCAATCGCGATAGTGGCCAAAGATGCAGCACGGAAGAGGAACTCCAGCACGAGTCAGAGGAAACTTCATGACTCGTGCTCAGCCTGATCTCCCCAACACGAGTCGAACGTCTCCCTCCGACTTGGGTGCGCACAGCTGAGAGGAGCACGACTCGTGCTCCAATTGCCGAGTCGTGCTCTTCACCTGTCGAGACATTCCCCCAAATCCGAGGTGGACAACCAACACCGACTCGCACACATCTCTCCGAGTCGTGCACGTCTCTCTAAGTCATTTGCATCTAGTCTGTTGGGCGAAACTCCACAGAGAGAGGGGGGGAAGAAGCCAGTCACTGTCGCACTAGCGACAACGTCACGACCGCGACAGAGATGGGTTTCCTCAACTTCTAGAAACGCAAAAATGGCAATTGAAGGAAAATCAAAACCTAACTTTACCCAAACCCATTTTTCATGCTAAAACATGTAAATGCTTACCTTTTTGGCCTCCAAAACACATTTACAACTATAATAACACAAATCACACAATAATATTACACATTAAAAAGACATTTACAGAGATTCCCAAAAACCCAGAATTTCATCTATCATGCTCATGCATATACCTCTAATTTAACATGCATATCATCATTATTTTGCTACCACAAATCATGTACACAATGCTACTATACTCAAGCATTTCTATATACAAAAACTCACAAACAACATCAACATTTAAACTCAAACACATGATCCAAAGTGTGGTTGGCAAAATAATCCAAAACCTGTTATGGAGCTCATAAATCCACTGACTTCAAGCTACAATCTTTCCTTTCCCTTTATCCTTTCTCCTTTCTTCAGATACTTGTACAAATAAAATCAAAATAAAACCCAATTAACCCATGCAAGACAAAACCATATCATCATTATAAATCAAAATGAAGAAGAAGATGGAGAAAAAACAACCAAAACAAACACAACCACTTACCTCTTGGATCTCATCAAATCTCAAAACCCTAGCTCAACAATTGAAGAACAACCACATGCAAAGGAAGAGAGCAGAAATGGAGAAAAGAAAGAGCAAGGAAACGTAAGAGAGTAGGGAAGAGGAGCCAAAATCAGATAGCTTCTAAGGGAAGCTAAAAATTTCTTCCTTCCCTCTCTCTAATCCTTTCAAATCCCCATTAAAGCACTCACCCACTTATCCACATGTCACTCTACTATTGGACCCTTAATTCATCTTTCTTGACTTTCTTGCTTTTTTTGTATTTAGTCCTTGTAAATTCCCATATAAATCCTTATAAATTACCAATTGATCACTAATAAAATTCTTTCTCTAAATACTTTAAATAACTCTTCAATTAAATCCTTAATTCACTTGCATAAATTACCAAAATACCCTCATAATATTCCAATTAAACTTATAATTCCAACTAGGCCATATTTGGGATGTAACAACTCTCTCCTCCTTAATAAATTTTGTCCTCGAAATTTTCCTGTTAACCACCTACATCCCAAATACCAAAATCGAACCCAAAAAGAAACTTAACCAATTAAACACTTACCGGAAGGACCAGCAGCCTCTGGAGTATCTTTTCTAATCATCGCGTAGACTCTAGCCGGAGCATACCCTCTCGTAGTCCCTGGCCGATGCACAATTTCTGATGGCATTTGAGGAGCTCTACTTTTGTCCCGGTTGCTTCTTGTGGCATTTAATTTGCCTCCACCCACTTTACTTTCTTGCTAGCTCTTGTTCTCTTGTTGATCGAGGCCACTAGCAAAACGATGTTCCATACTTTTGCACTTGAATCATGCACCTGTGATCTTGCGACATGTAACCCAATGGTACCTTTGCCAATGCTCGCACTCCGGTGCTCTATTTCCTCTACTTGCGGGCAGTGCTACACTTCCTACCTCAGAAGGCACTTGAGCAGTCCCTCTAGTTCCTTGTCCTACCGGAGTACCTTTAGACTTCCTGTTACTAGCAACTCCACCATCCGGTGCTCTCCTCTTCTATTCTATTCTTTGCTTAACCATCTCGGATTCTTCAAACTTTATCACTGCAGCCACTAACTGAGAGTATCCAACCGAATGCATAACTGCCATAGCGGACAAGGGACCTCTAATGACTTCTCTTAATCCACCCTAAAAATGCTGGCACTTAAAGTCTTCCGTCATCAGCGGTTTGGGTATATACTTGGTCAATTGACTAAACTCTTTCTCGTAGTCGCTGACTGATAAGTTCCTCTACTTCAAATTGATAAATTCATTCCACTTTGTCTCCTAATAAGCCTTGGTCACATATTTCTGCTCAAACTCTTTCACGAAGAACTCCCATGTTAATTCAGCTGGTCTCTTGGGATTGAGAAGCACAAGGTTCCACCAATCATATGCTGATCCTTGCGAAAGCGATACAACACAAGTAACTCATTGATGCGGAGGGCAAGCTATCTCTTGCATAATCCAATCTGTTCTCTTTAACCAGAATTCTGCCATATTCAATTCGTCCAAGGAGGTTCCATGGAATTCTTCTGCTCCCCTTTTGCTTATAAGCTCAAAAGGAGCCTTAGGAGCAGTCAATCTATCTACCACTTGCAGTAAGCCTTGGACTAATGCCGGATCAAAATCCAAACCTTCTACTAGTGCACGCTCACGTGCAGGCCTATCCTGTCCGACCGGATTACTTCCAACCGGATTCACACTTTTCATCGTGTCGCCCATATACTCACTTGGATCCGACTCCATCTAGACACTACACAAAACAACATATGCATTAGGCCACCACTTTAGACAGACTCTCATGTAAAGACTCTATACTTAAATAATCACATAGAACCAGAACCGACTAAACTGGTGCTCTGATACCAAGCTGTAACACCCCGTTACCCCCGTTGGAAGGATACCGGAGTGCCACGCGCACAACCTCAAATAAGTTAAGAAAACAAATACATTTAATTAAAAGATAACAGATCCATATATATAATCCTATAGTTTTTGCAAAAGGGATTTGTAAAAGATAAACGTTTACATATACAAAATAATACTTTACAAAAATTACATTTTCGAAATCAGCTTCCAGATACAAAAATACAGCGGAAGACAAAATAACTCCAACTAAAGACTTCTAGTGGCTGACCTGCAGATATCCGACTCCAAAATGAACCTGCCAACTATACGGGAAATGAGCCAGTGCTAAGCGATAACGCTTAGTGGGGAGAAACAACACATGCATGTACATATAATTGCAATAAACATATATATAAGCTTAATAATAACAAAAGCATATAAACACATACTAATGCTTATAACAAGTATTCATATGCATCTTCACAATACAAACAATTAACCAGTTATATCCGAATACAAGTATTATATGTCATCATGACATAACACAAATACATATACATGTAACAAATATTCATGTCATATAATTAACAGCTTTATATATCAATCTCATGTAATAAACCCAAGTGATAGCCTGATTACTCGCGAACTAGTGGATACGGTACTAATAATACTGATAGGACATAGTATCCCAAGCTTATGGAGACATGGGTCTCAAAACATTTTATAATCATGTATACCCAAAGGTATACCGGAGACCGAGGCCTCAAACATCTAATATGACCAAAACGGGGCCCTCATATCACAAATAACATATAGCAGCTGCACTCACACGCTGACCCTTGATAAGTGCTTATCTATCCACTAACTATGACTACCAGGCTCAAATAATAACTCAATCATGATCCAAAATAATTATCATATAATAGAGGATAAATCAAGTATAATCATGTTATTTTATGAATACATGTGTGCTGGTCAAATTCGAGAACATATACACCATATATAAGGTGCAATAAGAACACGTACTCATATGTAAATAACCGATGAATATATAAATTATAGGCATTTAAATCACATATAATAATAATATTAATCATCTACATATATCTCATAATTAAACAATTATCAATTTATAATACAAATTTAAACCCAATTATGTGTCATGTAGTGAAAAACCCCATGTAAAAGAAGCTTAAAATCCACTTTTGGAAAACAGGGGAAGCAAGCATATGGGTTACTATCGCGCTCGCAACAAGCAATCGTGATCGCGATAGTAGCAAAAGAAGCAGCGCGGAAGAAGAGGTCCAGCACGAGTCGGAGGAAACTTCATGACTCGTGGTTGGCCTGATCTCCCTAACACGTGTTGGACGTCTCCCTCCGACTCGTGTCCGCCCAGCTGAGAGGAGCATGACTCATGCCCCAATTGCCGAGTCGTGCTCTTCACAGGTCGAGACAAGCCACCAAATCCGAGACGGACAACCAATGCCGAGTCGCACACTTCTCTCCGAGTCGTGCACGTCTCTCCGAGTCATGTGCATCTGGTCTATTGGGTGGAACTCCACAGAGTGAGGTGGGGGGAGAAGCCAGTCACCATCACACTCACGACAACATCGTGCTCATGATAGAGATGGGTCTTCCTCAACCTCCAGAAATGCAAAAACGAGAATTAAAGGAAAATCAAAACCCAACTTTACCCAAACCCATTTTTCATGCTAAAACATGTAAAAGCTTACCTTTTTGGGCTCTAAAACACATTTACAACTATAATAACACAAATCACACAATAATATTACACATTAAAAAGACATTTATAGAGATTCCCAAAAACCCAGAATTTCATGCATATACCTCTAATTTAACATGCATATCCCTCTAATTTAACATGCATATCATCATTATTTTGCTACCACAAATCATATACACAACGCTACTATACTCTTGCATTTATATATACAAAAACTCACAAACAACATCGACATTTAAACTCAAACACATGATCCAAAGTGAGGATGGCAAAACACTCCCAAACCTGATATGAAGCGAAAAAATCCACTGACTTCAAGCTACAATCTTTCCTTTCCTTTTATCCTTTCTCCTTTCTTCAAATTCTTGTACAAATCAAATCAAAATACAACCCAATCAACCCATGCAAGACAAAACTATATCACCATTACAAATCCAAATGAAGAAGAAAATGGAGAAGAAACAACCCAAAGCAAACACAGCTACTTACCTCTTGCATCTCTTCAAATCTGAAAACCCTAGCTCAACAATTGAAGAACAACCACATGCAAAGGAAGAGAGCAGAAATGGAGAAAATAAAGAGCAAGGAAACGTGAGAGAGTAGGGTAGAGGAGCAAAAATCAGATACGTTCTAAAGGAAGCTAAAAATTTCTGCCTTCCCTCTCTCTAATCCTTTCAAATCCCCATTAAAGCACCCACCCACTTATCCACATGTCACTCTACAATTGGACCCTTAATTCATCTTTCTTGACTTTCTTGCTCTTTTTGTCTTTTAATCCTTGTAAATTCCCTTATAAATTCTTATAAATTACCAATTGATAACTAATAAAATTCTTTCTCTGAACACTTTAAATAACTCTTCAATTAAGTCCTTAATTCACTTGCATAAATTACCAAAATACACTTGTAATAATCCAATTAAACATATAATTCCAACTAGGCCATATTTGGGATGTGACACATGACTTATGAGGAGTATCTAGTAAAGATCCTAGCTAGAGAAGTGAAGCAGCTCAGGAATAAACAGATTCCACTAGTGAAGATTCTTTGAAATCACCACAATGTCGAGTAAGCGACGTGGGAACCCTAAGAGACCATAAAACAATGGTATCCCCAGCTCTTCAGTTCAAGTAAATTTCGAGGATCAAATTTTTAATTTGTAGGGGAGAATTGTAATGGCCCAAAAATATTTACTTTGGTGAATAGTAAAAGTGGGCCTAGGTGGGGCCCATGACTAGTAAAGGTGGACCCAAGTGGGGCCAATGAATAGTAAAGGTGGACCCCATGAATAGTAATGTCATCATTGACTAGGTCCCATGAATAGTAACATCATCATTAATTGGGTCCCATGAATAGTGACAGCATCTTTGACTGGGATTGTGAATAGTAACAGTGGGTCCCGTGAATAGTAACTATGGGTCCCATAAATAGTGACTTCAAGGTGAACAATGCCCAAAAATATTTTATTTAAGCATTAGAAAGATGATGTTAAATGGAGGATAATGGTATAATCTGGTGTAAAAACGAGGTCAAATAGGCCCCCGAAAGTCAGTCTGAAGTTGTCTCTGGTTCGGTTCGGTTGAACCGAAATTTGACTGAATCTTTATAAATGGTTAGAGTGGATAAAACGGTCTAGTGTAAGAATATTAAAGGCTTAGAATGATTTTTAGAAATTTTTGACAACATTAGAATTGTGTTTTACGGTAAAATCGGACTGAACTGAATTAGACCGATTTAAGTGAACCGAACACTAAACAGACTCCGATTGAGCTAAAATTTTGTAGGGAGACTAATTTTAATATTCTAAGAATAATGGAATATTTTGCGAGTGAAAATGAGTTCTAAAACATTCAATTAAACCAAAATAGTGAAAAATGACACGAAAATTAAAAATCGGAACAAATTGGCTCAACCACTTTGGTTGGACTTGGTTTGGTCCAATTGGACCCATGTAAATACATTCAAATTTCTAAAAATCCCTTGGATTCCCTCTTGGCAACCACCTTCTTCTTCCTCTCCCTTGGCCGAATTGCTTCTCCCCCCTCCTTCACAATTTTTCTTTCATTTTTTCTTCATCTCACCTCAAAATCAAACTTCTATAACATAATACAACTCCACTAGAATCCATTGATGGTCTTATAATTTCATTTGAAGGAGTAAAAGTAGGTGAAACCTAGACTTGAAAGTTTAGGTGTAAAATTAAGGTAAGAGATTTAAGTGTTTTTAATTTTGTTTTAAGGTTCCTAAGGGTACTCTAGGATGTAAATAAGATGTTTATGAAGTTTAATTGTTGAAAGGAAACTTGGTTTTGATTAAATCTTAATTTTTGTGTTTGGACATAATTATGTCCACTAGGTGAAGGAACCTCTAATCAAGATAAGGGCATGGAAAAGGATAATTGAGAGGTGTATTACAAGGATTTAAGGTTTGTGATTGCAAATTCCATTTAATTCCATGGTAAAAGTATGGATTTAGGTTATATTTGTGAAGAAAGTATGTGATTTATTCATGTTTAATTAAAAATAACATGATATTCATGCTTAGGGATGTTAGAAATGATGGTATGGATGATTAAAATGAAGAAATAAATTTTGTGTGAAAAAATGCTTCTTTGGCCGAATGGAAATCATGTGATTTTTATGTGTTTTCATGATGTTTTATGCATGTTTATGATGGATATATGTTATTTGGCATGTGAAATAATTAATGGTATGTTTTAGAGCACGTGAAAATATCATAAGGCATGTGATGTATGTATGGTCGGATGTATATCATGTGTAAAGTCATGATTTTGATGTGTTTTAATGGAAATTGATGGTATAGTGATGTTATACAACATGTAATTTGCCTAAATAAATGATAAAATTGATAAAAAGAAATAATATAAATAAATTTGTATGTGGATCGTTTGCATGTATGTATGTATGCATATGTACCATGATAAAATAATGAGTTTACATGGCATGTGATAATGTAATGATGATAATCACATGTGTAATGATGAAATGGTATGAAAAAAAGATATTGTGATGATATACAATGAAATATATGTATATCACATTAATAATGTGAAAAATAAAATAATAGTGCCCTATGTGGTGATCTGGAAGTCAAGTTTAGTTCAGGATATGTTGGCATGCCATAGGGACATAAGACCGCGGGTGTGAGCATGGCGTCTCACTTTTTGATAGGCCAATGATGGTCCTATCTCACTGTGTCTGAATATTTATTGTACTGTATTTAAAGACAGTGGTGGTCCCACAGGACTCCTCTGGTATTTCGGTGAACTTCTAGAGTTCATTTCTCGTTTATCCTGTATATAGAGTCTGCTAGTGTGTTACAGGGGCATAATGGTAAAAATCAGATTAAAATAATTAAAATATGATTAAAATAATATTTATGTGGATAAAGGGTACAAATGTAACTATATAAAAAGATTGAGGGCAAAATGGTAATTTTGTGCATATGTGTGTTAAGGATGGTTAATAAGGGTAAAAATATAAATAAATGGTTAACTATGAAAATTGGTCACTTTATAGGGGTAAAAATATAATTTAGCATGAAAATGGTAATTGGAGGGTAAAACTGTAATTTGGCATGTAAATTAATGGCAAAATTGTAATATTTGTGAAAATAATTAAACTAGTGGCATAATGGTAATAGTATTGAATTTAAAATGAACTAGTGGCAAAATGGTAATATTAGTGAAATGAAAATCAACTAATGACATAAATGTAACTTTAGTGAAGTATAAATGAACTAAGGGTATTTTTGTCATTTTGAAAAAATTTAAGGGTATAAATAAAATGTTACCATAAGTTAAGGATAAAATGGTAAATAAAATTATTTATGTGATTAATTGTGTAATTGCCCTAATTATGTAATTTAAAGATAATTAAATATAATATTGCATGAATAATTGGTAATTAAATTAGATATGTTTACTTATGAATATTCAATTGTTATTATTTATTGAATATTATTCATGCATGTGAAATTAGTTTAAGTGAAAATTTCTTGAATTGCAATCACTACTGGGCATATTTAATGCTCAGCACATAGTTTTATTTGACTGCGTGTAGGTACTCCGTAGGATTTTGGAGCAGAGCGTACCTCACATATTTTGGGAGTGGTATTGAAGAAGTCATTTGGAATATTTAAGTATTTTAAGATTTTGGCATGTATATGTCTTATAATATTGTTTTTGGGTTTTGGTCTATAATAGATTACTAATAATTGGTAGAAATTAAGTTAATCATACTGGTAAAGTAAAAATGTAGGTTTTCAACTCAAAAGAAAACTGGCCAAACGAATAGTAACTTAGACTGTTACAGGTCAATCGGCATAATTGATAACGAATTAAAATAGTAATTTTTAAGTTTATTGATTAATTAAATTGTAACATCCCAAAAATGGCCTAGTTGAAATTGCATGTTTAGTTGGTCGTTTAAAGGGTAATTTGGTAATTGTGTAAATGAATTGGGGGTTTAATTAAGGATTTATAAGAGTTTTATTAAGGATAAAAGAAAAGGAAGAAAGTCAAAGAAGTGGAACATGAGGCCCAATGACAGTTGGACATGTGGATTGGGTAGGTGAGTGCATTGAATGAGATTTGAAAGGGAGAAGAGAGAGGGAGAGCAGAAAGTGGCTTGCTTCCCGTGGAAGCCACCAACTGCTCCTTTTTCTTGCTCTTTACATTCTCTCACTCTTTCCCTTCCTCAAGAATTCTGCTCTCTACTCTTTCCTACATTGTTCTTCACGTTTTGAGCTAGGGTTTGTGAACAAGAGTGGTTTCTCCAAGAGATAAGTGGCTGGGAACTGATTTGCTTCTTCATCTTCATTATTTTTGGGTTGATATGGGTTATATGGTTTTGATTGCATATGTTAATTGAGCTATTGTTTTGGTTGGATTATATGCAAGACTCTAAAGAGAGGAGAAAGAGCACAGGAAAAGGAAAAGTGGTATCTTGAAGTTAGTGGCTTGAGATCCATTTCTAGGTTTCGGAGCTTTGTGTTTAGCTGTGTATGTATGAGAATGGTTGTCCATTTCTTTTTGGATCATGGTTTGATATGTGAATATCTGTCATTTGTGTGTTTTGGTACATGAAAATGCATGGGTATAAGAGATTTGTGTAAATGATTTGAGATGTTAGAGTTATCATGCTTTGCATGTCAATTTTGAAGAGCATGTACATGGATATGAGATAGATTTTTGGGTTTTTGCAACCTTTGTATATGTTGATCTGATGTGTGTTGATATTGTATAAATGAGTTGTTATAGTTATAAGCGCGTTTTGGAGGCACTGGAGGTAAGGTTTTACATGATTTTGCATGATACATGGTTTTGGGGAAAGATGGGGTTTTGATTTCCAAGCTCTGTTTTTCCAGCATTTGGCTGAGGAAAGGAAGATTTTCTTCTGTCGTGAGTGCGACGCTTGTCGCGAGGGCGATAGAAATGAGTCTTCCCTTCCCTCGCAGTTGACCGATCGGCTTGCTATCCTTCACGACACGTGAAGTATCTTCATGAGTCGTGAAGAATGGCCCGCTCGGTAAGAGGTTCTTCATGACACGTGAAGTATCTTCATGAGTTGTGAAGAAGAATAACCGCTCGGAATTGGCCGTTCGGCATGGCAGTCTTCACGACACGTGAAGTGGCCGCTCGGCGTGGGAGCTCGCTCGGCAGGAAGCGCACCGCTCGGCTGGCCGTGCACGTCTCAGATGATGATGCATGACTTGGTAGGTAGGAGAATGACTCGTGCATCCCAGGCTACTATCGCGAGCACGACAGTGACCCATACGCCCTCATACCCTGTTTTGCGAAAATGATTTTCAAGCTTCTTTTACATGGATTTTTACTACATGATACATGATTTGTCTTATATTTGGGCTATTAAATGATAAGTTATATGTTCTTGATAAAATTTGTATATGATTTATATGTCTACAAAATTGATCAACATACATGTATATATGAATTATATGATTATACTTGATTTTATTCTCTGTTATATGATATTATTCTACTGGAACATAATTGAGTTGTTATTTGTGCCTGATAGTCATAGTAGTGGATAGATAAGCGCTTATCAAGGGTTAGAGTGCGAGTGCAGCTGCTATATGTTACAAGTTATATGTTGACCGCGTTTGGGTTTATATGATTTGAGACCTCGGTCTCCGGTATACCTTCGCGTATACATGTTTACACACAATTCGAGACTCTTGTCTCTATATGCTTTGATACTGTGTCCTATCAGTATCATTAGTACCCGTATCCACTAGTTAGTGAGTAATCAGGCTATTACATGAGATTCGTATATGCGGCTTTTATATATGACTATAACATATGGATATACGTTACATGCATATGTACATGTGATATGACAAGATTCGAGGTGATACTTGTAGTTGGATATGAATGGCTAAATGTTTATATTGTGAAGATGCATACGAAAATTGATTACTTGGATATAATTGATTAATTTCTTTATCTTATGAATACACATATGATGAATATTTTTTAAGCATGGGTAGTATACGTTTATATGCTTTGTTTCTTGTCAAGCTCATATGTTGTCATTGCAATTATATGTATATGCATGTTTTTTTCCTCCCCACTAAGCGTTATCGCTTAGCACGGGTTATTTTCCTGTGTAGGTGGCAGGTTCATTTTGGAGTCGGATATCTGCAGGTCGGCCACTAGAAGTCTATAGTTGGAGTTCTTTTTGCATCTTCCGCTATAAGTTTTGTATATGGACTTTAATTTTGGCAATTTAATTTTGTAAAGGAACGGTTTTGTATATGTATATGTTAAATGTTTACAACCCCTTTTGTAAAATGATATGGTTGTACATATATGAATATGGCATCTTTTCGATATTATTGTATTTGTTAATCTTATTTTAATCGAGCATATATATATGTATTTGAGGTTGTATGTGTATTTGTGTGCATAGCACTCCGGTATCCTTCTAAAGGGGAATAGCGGGGTGTTACTGTTTTGGTATCAGAGCGCCGGTTTAGTCAGTTCTGGTCTATGTGATTGTTTGAGTGTAGAGTCCTTGCATGTGAGTTGGTCTTGAGTCATTGCCTAATGTAGATGTTGTCTTGTGTAGTGTCTAGATGGAGTCAGATCCGAGTGAGTATATGGGTTACACAATGGAAAGTGTTAATCCAATCGGAAGTAATCCGGTCAGACAAGATAGACCTGCACGTGAGCCCGCACAACCAGAAGGTCCGGGTTTTGGGTTTGAGAATCCGACATTGGTACAAGGACTATTGCAACTAGTAGATACATTGACTGCTCCCAAGGCTCCTTCTGAGCTTATGAGGAAAAGGGGAATGAAAGAGTTCCATGGAACCTCCTTGGATCAATCGGATGTCACAAAATTTTGGTTAGAAAGGATTGATCGGATTTTACAAGAGATAGCTTGTCCTCCGCATCAACGAGTTGTGTGTGTCGTATCACTTTTACAAGGGTCGGCATATGATTGGTGGAAGCTTGTGCTTCTTAATCCACATAGACCAGCTGAATTGACATGGTAATTTTTCGTGCAAGAATTTGAGCAGAAATATGTTACCAAGGCCTATCGAGAGGCAAAGTGGAAGGAATTTATAAGTTTGAAGCAAAGGAATTTGTTGGTTAGCGAGTATGAGAAAGAGTTCAGTCGCTTGAGTAATTATATGCCTACCACATTGTTGACTTAGAATTTTAAGTGTCAGCACTTTCAAGATGGGTTAAGAGAAGTGATTAGAGGTCCGTTGTCGGCCATAGCGGTTATACAACCGGTTGGGTATTATCAGTTAGTGGCAGCGGCAATTAAGTTAGAAGAATCTGAGATGATAAAGCAAAGAATAGAACAGAAGAGGAAAGCTCCGGATAGTGGCGTTGTCGATAACACGAAGGCCAAAGGTGCTCCGATCAGACAAGTGACTAGTGGGATTGCTCAAGTGCCTTCTGAAGTGGGAAGTGTGGCACTGCTTGCTAGTAAGGGAAGTAGAGCCCTGGAGTGTGAACATTGCCAAAGGTACCATTGGGGTACATGCCGCAAGATCACTGGAGCGTGCTTCAAATGCGGTAGCATGGAACATCAGTTTGCTAACTGTCCCTACTGGAGGGAGAATAAGAGCCAACAAGAGAGTAAAACTGGTACTGGTAAATCGAATACAACTAGAAGCAATCGGGACAGAAGTAGAGCTCCTCAGGCGCCATCAGAAATCGTGCATCGGATCCCAACTAAAGGACATTATGTTCGGCTAAGAGTCTATGCGATGATTAGAGAGGATACTCCAGAGCCCGCGGGTCCTTCTAGTAAATGTTAACTTGTTAAGTTTTCATATGAGTTCGGTTTTGGTTATTGGGATGTATATGGTTAGCGGAGAAATTTTGAGGACGAAATTTTTTAAGGAGGAGAGAATTGTAGCATGCCAAAAATAGCCTAGTTGAAACTGCATGTTTAGTTGGTCATTTAAAGGGTAATTTGGTAATTGTGTAAATGAATTGGGGGTTTAATTAAGGATTTATAAGAGTTTTATTAAGGATAAAAGAAAAGGAAGAAGGTCAAAGAAGTGGAACATGGGGCCCAATGAGAGTTGGACATGTGGATTGGGTAGGTGAGTGTATTGAATGAGATTTGAAAGGGAGAAGAGAGAGGGAGAGCAAAAAGTGGCTTGCTTCCCGTGGAAGCCACCAGCTGCTCCTCTTTCTTGCTCTTTCCGTTCTCTCACTCTTTCACTTCCTCAAGAATTCTGCTCTCTACTCTTTCCTACATTGTTCTTCAAGTTTTGAGCTAGGGTTTGTGATCAAGAGTGGTTTCTCCAAGAGGTAAGTGGCTGGGTACTGATTTGCTTGTTCATCTTCATCCTTTTTGGGTTGATATGGGTTATATGGTTTTGATTGCATGGGTTAACTGAGCTATCGTTTTGGTTGGATTATATGCAAGAATCTGAAGAGAGGAGAAAGAGCACAGGAAAAGGAAAAGTGGTATCTTGAAGTTAGTGGCATGAGCTCCATTTCTAGGTTTCAGAACTTTGTGTTTGGCCGTGTGTGTCTGAGAATGGTTGTCCATTTCTCTTCGGATCATGGTTTGATATGTGAATATCTGTCATTTGTGTGTTTTCGTACATGAAAATGCATGAGTATAAGAGATTTGTGTAGATGATTTGAGATGTTAGAGTTATCATGCTTCGCATGTCAATTTTGAAGAGCATGTACATGGATATGAGATAGATTTATGGGATTTTGCAACCTCTGTATATGTTGATTTGATGAGTGTTGATATTATATAAATGAGCTGTTATGTTTATAAGCGCGTTTTGGAGGCACTGGAGGTAAGGTTTTACATGATTTTGCATGATACATGGTTTTGGGGAAAGATGGGGTTTCGATTTCCATGCTTTGTTTTTCCAGTGTTTGGCTGAGGAAAGAAAGATAAGCTTCTGTTGTGAGCATGACAGAAGCAAGTCTTCCCTTCCCTTGCGGTAGACTGATCGGCTTGCTATCCTTCCCGACACGTGAAGTATCTTCACGAGTCGTGAAGAATTGCCCGCTTAGTATGAGGTTCTTCACGACACGTGAAGTATCTTCACGAGTCGTGAAGAAGAATGAACGCTCGCAATTGGCCCGCTCGGCATATCCCGTTCAGCATGGTAGTCTTCATGACACGTGAAGTATCTTCACAAGTCGTGAAGATAGACCGATCGGAAAAAGAAGCCGCTCAGCGTGGGAGCCCGCTCGGCAGGAATTGCCACGCTCAGCTGGCTGTACACGTCTCGGATGATGATGCATGACTTGGTAGGTGGGAGCACAACTCGTGCTTCCCAGGCTACTGTCGCGAGTGCGACAGTGACCCATATACCCGCATACCCTGTTTTCTGAAAATGATTTTCAAGCTTCTTTTACATGGGTTTTTACTACATGATACATGATTTATTTTATATTTGGGCTATTAAATGATAAGTTATATGTTCTTGATAAAATTTGTATATGATTTATATGTCTACAAAATTGATCAATATACATGTATATATGAATTATATGATTATACTTGATTTTATTCTCTGTTATATGATATTATTCTACTGGAACATAATTGAGTTGTTATTTTTGCCTGATAGTCATAGTAGTGGATAGATAAGCGCTTATCAAGGGTTAGAGTGCGAGTGCAGCTGCTATATGTTACAAGTTATATGTTGACCGCGTTTGGGTTTATATGATTTGAGACCTCGGTCTCCGGTATACCTTCGCGTATACATGTTTAAACACGATTCGAGACTCTTGTCTCTATATGCTTTGATACTGTGTCCTATCAGTATCATTAGTACCCGTATCCACTAGTTAGTGAGTAATCAGGCTATTACATGAGATTCGTATATGCGGCTTTTATATATGACTATGATATATGGATATACGTTACATGCATATGTACATGTGATATGACAAGATTCGAGGTGATACTTGTAGTTGGATATGAATGGCTAAATGTTTATACTGTGAAGATGCATATAAAAATTGATTACTTGGTTATAATTGATTAATTCCTTTATCTTGTGAATACGCATATGATGAATATTTGTTAAGCATGAGTAGTATACGTTTATATGCTTTGTTTGTTGTCAAGCTCATATGTTGTCATTGCAATTATATGTATATGCATGTTTTGTTCCTCCCCACTAAGCGTTATCGCTTAGCACGAGTTGCTTTCCCGTGTAGGTGGAAGGTTCATTTTGGAGTCGGACATCTGCAGGTCAGCCACTAGAATTCTATAGTTGGAGTTCTTTTTGTGTCTTCCACTATAAGTTTTTTATATGGACTTTGATTTTAGCAATGTAATTTTAGAAAGGAACGGTTTTGTATATGTATATGTTAAATGTTTACAACCCCTTTTGTAAAACGATATGGTTATATATATATGAATTTGGCATCTTTTCGATATTAATGTATTTGTTAATCTTATTTTAATCGAGCATATGTAAATGTATTTGAGGTTGTATATGTATTTCTGTGCGTAGCGCTCTGGTATCCTTCCAAGGGGGAATAGCGGGGTGTTACATAAATAATTATTAATAGACTTAAGTTAGCTGACTCATACATATAACACTATTCATACATACGGTAAAAAAAAAAATTTTACCGGTTTTAATTAATTGACTAATTAATAACCTGAATAGTTCAATTAAGTTAACTAGATTAAAATAACAGTTAGTTAATCGAAAAGTGAGGTGTTACAGTTCCAGTGGTCAGGAATGGGCGTCACACATAGTCCCCCTTTACTACTCATAATCACTTAAATATTTATCACACATTACAAAAAATTGTACCATATATCAACATAAGTTAATGCTAGTTTAACAAATTAAGAAGGCATAAATAACTAGTCAGAATCATAGAGTATACATACATACACACATATATATAAACAATTGCATCTTTTAAGATTACTTTATTTAACTTGCTTTATCTTGTAGAGGCATTCATATTTATCCCTAACAATTATGCACAATAATATTCATAACTAGTATGTTCCATATAACACATATCCATTTGTAAGATACTAAGTAGCTTGCACTGCCTAAGGAAGTGGATAACGAGAATACAAAATAGTAGGCACCCGTAGGTACAAATTCATTTTAATTAATTATTTACATTTATGTGACAGAAGGTGACCTAAATGGGGCCGACAGAAGGCCCATATGGGGCCGAAATAATGACACAAATAGGGCTAACATAACAAAACTATAGGCTGCAGCATTTAAGGTCCTTATAGGCATGCCTATCCACAACCCCGACACAAGTAGGCAACTAATTTATTTTTTAATAAATTCACTTTAATCATAATTAAATTCAAATAGGTACCATTCATTTCAATTTCCATGTCATGAACAAATTAATCAAATTATTTTATCATGCAAATTCCATAGATAATATCATTAAATAAAATAGCACTTGGTTCCATGTATTCCATCTAAATGCATATTTCCATATATATATATGTGTGTGTGTGTGTGTGTGTGTGTGTGTGTGTGTTATAATTCAGATTATATTATATTATAATACATTTAATCATGATTCCCATTCCATTCTCGCATTTCAAGGAGTCCCATTCATTATATTATAATATATTAGGGTTACAATTGCAAATCTTAACTTAAGAATTGCATAGATAGAGCAAATAAATCTAAAGAAAACAAAAGGAAGGAAAGAAGGCTGTCAGGAGTCATGCCCAATGTCATGACTCGTGAAAGTTGCTTGATGTCACGAGTTATGACAATTGTTGGGACTCGTGAAAGAGCCGAATCATGCCGAGTTAAGATGATACTCACGACTCGAGATAAGACTTGCATTAGGGCTGATCCTAGCCCTCTGCTTGTGCGTTCAAAACGAGATAGGAAATGGCCTTTTCATCAAAGCGGTCTTCTTAAAAAATATTCACCAAGATATTAAATTTTTAATGGCTCTAATTTCAGGTCATTTGGATCACTATAACTCTAGATATGATCTAAACAATCCGGACAGCTCCCATTGAGGCGGCAGAATCCCTTTGTCAACTTTGAACTCAATTTGGAGCATCCTAAGGTTAGAATTAAGTCATGATTATTTTTATAAAAGATGTAGATATATGTCTTAGCTTTCCAACACAACTAAAATCATGCAATTTTAATTTTTATAACTCAACTTATCCCTAAAACAATACCTAAAGGTTTGACTGAATTTGGGCAGAGTTTCCCCTTAAAATCCAACCTTTCCAATTCAATTAATTTCACAACAATCATCAACACAATTCATTCTTTTGCTTTTTGGTCCAAAACTTCCACCAATTCATACTTTTGTTTTGTAATTTATTTTTATTCATATATTAACATACAATAATTATGATTTTATGCAATTTAATCCATAGATGTAAAATGATCAATTTGCCCTTAGCCTTTTTACTTATTACCAATTATGTCCTATTATTCACTTTACCACTTTACCTTTCCAAATCTACCTTTCTGGTCATCATTGTGCCCTAGACACATCCAATCCGTTTAGGGTATAATTTGGGTTGTTACATTATAACTTATGTCTTGTAAGTTAACACGAAATTATGTACTCTATGTGCACGACTTAGTGATAAGCAATTGTGTTATTTTGTGAATGTGATATACAAACCCAAGGTGTTAATTCGATAACAAGTAATGAAATATAATTGAGTTTAATACGTTAAAAACTAATTCATGAACAGCCATACATGTATTTACATGTCTCTAATGTCTTAAGATTAGTTTCAGATTTAAGAAAGTATTCTAATTTGATAATTAGACAATTGATGTGTGTAGTGATTCTATTGTACTCAATTTATGAGGAATGAATTTGTAGATTGTAATTATCTCTATATGTCTTATAATGCAATAAGTATAAACATGTGAATGCTAAAATGAATATATCTTGAGGATAAACTCAGATACATTGAATATATGTATATGTATGTATATGTTTGATTATACAAGTATGAAGGGTGAATTAAGATAAACAAAGGCATTTGACACTAATTTTAATATCTTAACTAGGAACAAGATATTGAAATGTATATAAGCATGTGTTTGATATATATGTAATAAGCAGGATCTAATGTTTTATTGTGTTTTTCTTTAAATATAAGCATAGTATGCAAGTTGTTTTTCTGTTTAATATTTTTATATGTAATGATTAAGTACTATATATATACATATATATATGTGTGTGTGTGTGTGTGTGCGCGCGCGCGCGCATGTGTATGTGATTTTGATAAATGCGATCATTTGTATGTTTTGTCAACAACTGCTGTGAGTGGTCGTCCATTACATGTTATTCACCACTAAACTATAAGTTTAGCATGGGAGCTTCATCCATGTAGGTATCAAAGATAGATGTATCTCCAAGGATATTCTGCATTCGTTAAGGCCAACGAGTCTATAGGAGTTTCTTTGAATAATTTTGCACTATGTATTGTAACGTAAATGAATGACATGTGTATGTAATATGAGTATTATATAGAAGATAGCTTTTGCATTTGTATAATCACTTATGAGTAGAGTATATTTATATATATAATACTGTAAATTTTGTTTAATGTATTATGCAAAAATTGTTTTGTAAATGAAAGAAATTTTATAATTCTAAACATAACTTGATAGATGTAACCTATATACTATGGTTATCGTGGGGCATCCTTTACCTATCGTGGCAGATTACTACGTATGGGTAAGAGGTATTACATTCGTATCATTTTCTTATATGTCAATGCATTGTTAGACAAATTCCAAGACCATATAAATATATATCAAGTATACATGTATTCACCTCTTTGTATTGTTCAAATTGTACTCATATATTTTAACATAAATTATATATATTCACTCACACATATCTTTTAACTCATGTCATATTAACATAATATTCTTATTAATTCATTATATTCATTTATATTAGTATCATATCATAAGATTTTAGCTCAACATCATTATCAACTCACATATACTTAACTTATCATGACAACCAGCAATAGCATACTTATTATGATCATAATTATTTAACACAACATGTCGAGTAGTTTTGAACCATATTGAGCAATTCACAAGTAACTAAACCCTTGGAATCCTAATCATATTCTAAATTACATATAATGTCAAGTGGTGATCTCTTATAAAATTATTTCAAAGTCTTAAACAAGTTTGGAATAAGTTTTGATGAAGTTCAAGTTTGTTTTGGAAAGAAAAATGCATAAAATATTCAAAACATGAGAGGGTCATGGCGAACATGTTTAGCTGCCCAATTTTTGATCTTGACCTATGCTATGTTTTTGAACTATAACTTACACTAGGAGTATTAGAATTGTATGATTCTTTTGCCATTTGAACCAAACTTCTATACAGATAATTGTCTTAGAAATAGCCTTAGGCTAACTGTAACGACCCGAATTGCACCCTAGTAGTATTGTGCCTGATTAGGGTGATTTTATGTGTTTAATTTAGAGTTTATAATTTTTCACACTAAAGTGTAATTGAGAATTAAGGACCTAATTGTATGAATTAATAAGTTAAGTGACTAAAGAGTAGTTTTGTATGATTAGTGTTAAGTGAGGATTAATTAAGGATAATAAGGTTGGATTAAGCTTAATTTGTTTTGGGTGGATTACAAGTGGCTTGTTGAGAGTTTGACACCTAGCTTTAGGATGCATATTTAATGTGTGAGAAGAGGCAAAGTTTGTCTCTTTGCTCTTCATTTGGCCAGTCAGCTCTCTTTATCCTAAGGTAAGTTCACATTGTCCTCCTTTTTCCTTTTTTTTTTAGTTGAGTTCATCTAAAGGTTAGTTGCTGGAATTATTTCTTTGTTCTTCATCTCATTCAAGGGTTTTATTGGTTTGAAGTTGGAGAATCAAGTAAGAGATCAAAGGGTAAAGAGAAGGTTACTTGATTTTTGAAGTTGAAGGAGATAGCTTTTAAAGCTTTGGGATTTTATTAACTTTTTAATAAATGCATGTTTGATTAGATTGGGGGAAATTGTGGGTTTTGAAGAGTTCAATAGCTCTTTTAGTTGTTAAATTGTA
Source organism: Excoecaria cochinchinensis (assembly GCA_947683425.1). Taxonomy (NCBI): domain Eukaryota; kingdom Viridiplantae; phylum Streptophyta; class Magnoliopsida; order Malpighiales; family Euphorbiaceae; genus Excoecaria; species Excoecaria cochinchinensis. The sequence continues at coordinate 2,180,202 of CANTUQ010000116.1, forward strand.
CTTGGGATAGTATTATTGAGTTGATAAAGCTTTGTCGTTAAATTGAGGTTATACTATGTTTTGATTATTTGCATGCTGGTTATGTTAGTTATATTTTATGTCATTAGAAAGTTAACATATAGGTGATCATTTGGTTAGAAAGCCTTGTTGGCTAAAAATGATGTTTGGGCTAGTTTTAGAAGTTATGTATGTGAGTTTAGGGAAGTGCTTAAAATGAGGTATGTGAAGATAGAGTTTGAGAATCTAGTTCAGGTTCTGTCGCAAGCATAATGAGGATCGCGAGTGCGATAGGGGGCTCCATAGGGCAAAAATTGCCAGATCGTCCTCTGTCATGAGCACGAGAGCAACAAAAGTCTTTTGTGTGCTCTCTCAAGTGCATGACTTAGGCCGTGAGCATGACATAAGGATTATGCAGGGTTTGTCACAAGTGCAACGAGGGTTACGTGCGCGACAGAGGGCTCTATAGGTAAAAATTGCCATATTGTGTTCTATTCAAGGACGAGATTTCGCTCGAGCGTGATAGAAGTCTTTTATGCCTTCTATCACATGCATGACTTAGGTCGTGAGTGCGACAGAAGGATTATGCAGGGCTTGTCAGGAATGCAACAAGGGTGGCGAGCGCGACATTGCTAAGATTGTGGAATGTTTGATGGTTGTCCTAATTTTTGTGAAGTATTGTATTGGCTCTTAAATAATTATGCTTACGGAATTTATAAATGTGTTAATCCATGTGAAAATGCAATGTTTTATAATAAAGCGAATATTAGGTGGATTAATAGTTTAGCTTGTAAATCGAGTCGTGGGTAAGTAGGCATGCCTATAAGGGTTATTGTTCACAGTTGCTAGTGTTGATACCTGTTAGGTATCTAGTATTGATGCCATTTGGTGTCTAGTGATTCGAGATTTGCATATCTCTAGTGTTGATAATATTTTTCCCCAGTATCTAGTAATTGATACCTGAGTGTTATTCAGTATTCCCATTATCCACTGTTATATTGATTCAAGCTATACTAAGATTATTATTTCATTGACTGATTGTAGTACTATGTTATATGTGAGATTTGCTATGATATAACAACAATTTAGGGTTTATTGCATCGTTAACATATAGTGATATTAAAGATGTAAAGAATTTATTATTGAATATTTTATTTATTATTTATTTATAGTGTATTATGCTATTATATGTTTAATTCATGGTTTCCTATAGTAGTCTATTTGTTTTGTATGTATGTATCACCATTGAGCCATAGCTCAGCATGGATGTTTATCTCCCATGTAGGTTCATAGCTTGGAAGCTCAAGTTTTTGAGAGGAATATCTGTGGGTCACTAGGTGAATTCTTGATGTCTTCTACTTAGGTTCAATTCTCTTGTATTGTACAGATAATGTTCCATTTTTGTATAACAGGAATATGTAACTGTATATTGTATAAGTTTGGACTTGTAAAATGTAATTTTGAATTAGTAAAGTAAATGATAATCTTTGTTACATTTTATTCTTAAGTGTAACTCACATTAGCTTGTATGTTTTAGTTACATTAAGTAAAAGTTGTGTAGCACACCTACCCTTATCCTCCTAGGGGGTATTAGGGTGTTACAAGTTTGTGGTATCAGAGCATAGTTTTAGGCGATTCTGGATTATAGGATTCATAATGAATAGAATTAATATGAGTTTATTTAGAGTGTGGCCATAATGCAGATATTATTTTCCCTATTTCGTAGAGTGATAATGGAATCAGATCCTAGTAAAGAGATAGGTGAAACCACTGGAAGTGTTAATCCAGCTTATGTTAATCCACATGTACCTGAGCCTCCACCAGTAAAGAATCCACATGTACCGGAGCCTCCACCAGCAAAGAATCCGCCCTTAGTTCCAAAAAATCCAATGTTAGTTTAAGGATTAATGCAAATGATAGATAGATTAACTGCCCGTAATGGTCCTTCGGATGTAATTAGGAAACGAGAAGCAGAGGAATTTAGAGGAACTTCTATAGATGAGTCTGATATAGCAGAATTTTGGATAGAAAGGATAGAGAGAATATTGCAGGAAATTAATTGCCCTCAGGAACAACAATTATCATACCCAGTATCGTTATTGTAAGGTCCAGCGTATGATTGGTGGAACTTAGTGTTAAGGAATCCTCAACGACCTGTTAATTTGACTTGGGATTTATTTGTCCCAGAGTTTGAAAAGAAGTATGTTACTAAGTCTTATAGAGAGGCTAAGTGGAGAGAATTTGTGAATCTTAAGCAGAGAAATCTAACTGTGGCTAAATATGAAAAAGAATTTAGCTGACTTAGTAAGTATGTACCTGATGCCTTAATGACTGAAGAGTTTAAATGTCTACAATTTGAGGAAGGTATAAATGATGTAATTAAGGGATTGATAGCGGCAATGAAATCTTTGCAATCAGTGAGCTATTATTAATTGGTGTTAGCTGCTTTAAAGGTAGAAAAGTTTGAGCTAGTTCAAAGAAAGGATCAAAAGAGGAAGTCATAGGATAGTGGGTTTGGATTTATTTTTGGCAAGAGAATTCGTGAAATTCAGGATAGTCAAGATATGCTTAGTGCACCATAGAAATCGTTGGGTCAAGAGAAGTCAGGCGGGAAGATATCAACTTCTGAAGGTTGTATTCCGGTGTAGACACCGGGTCCCGAGTAGCCTTGATCAGGATTACCCGATGATGAAATTAAGCTATGTCGGCTTATAGGCAAAAAGATTGAAGTTCAGAAGTGAATTTCCTTGTCATTTTTCTCGAAAATGAGCAAAAAAGTGTATTTTAAAAATATTTTTAAAATTATTTTGGACAAGAAAAGTGTGTTTTAGATTGGTGGTATTTTATATAAAAAAAATGATGAAAAAAAATGAATGAAAAATGATGAAAAAATGAAAAAATGAGGAGAAATGTTCGCGACGGAACAGCAACGGCAGGGTGCCATCGCTGTTGTATGTGCGCGGAGCGCACGCTCCGCGCGAGCGATGCCCTAGGCGTCGGTCGCTCCACGAAAATGACGCCCAAGGCGTCGCTCGCTCCACGCACGACGCCCCTGCATCGTGCGCAGAACGCACGCACTCCGCGCGGAAACGAGCGGAGTGACCCCGATTTCGGCGATTTTTGCCCCATTTTTCCCATTTTCGACCCCCACTTGATTTTTAACGGTTTTTGGACGGTTTTGGGTAGTTTTTGAGGGTTAAAAGTGTAGAAAAAATTTAGGAACAGGAAAGGACGAATTAGAAAGAGTTTGGAGAGAAAAAACTGAACTTTTGAGCTTTTTAGTGGAGAGAGAGCGAACTAATAAACTCAAAACCAAATTGTAAAATTAATCAAGGTAGAAATAGATGAGAAGTCTCGAACCCATCTCTGGTCTTTGGGCTCAAAGAGTCAAGAAGTCTATCCAATCACTCATTGGAGTAAGACTTTCAAGACCCTTCTTATGCTCTAAGACTTAAACAAATCCTAGGCTCCAAGAGAGAGAGGTTCATCGTCCAAGACCCTTTGGCTTGCCCAAAATGGATAAAAGCGTTGTCTTTGGACTCAAAGAAGCGAGAGGTCTATCCGATCATTCATTGGAATAAGACCTCCAAGACCCTTCTTATGCTCTAAGACTTAACAAATCCTAGGCTCCGAGCGAGAGAGGTTCTTACTCCAAGACCCCTTTGCCTTGCCCAAAATGGATAAAAGCGCTATCTTAGGCTCTCCGAGGCGAGAGAAAATTTCCCAATATTTTATTGGGTGGCGACTCCATGAAATATCCTTGTTGTCCAAAATAGACGCACTTGTAATTCATTGCAAGTTGTCAACGGAGCTCAAATACCCGATTGCCCTCGAGCAGGCGGTCAAAGGGGCGGCCGCGGGTCCGGCGCGCGTCACAGTGGCGACTCCACTGGGGAAAAATGGTTCGAGACTTCAACTTGAAAATACCTTGATTATCCTTTACAATTAAGTTTTAGCTTATGAATTTCGCTTTATCTCAAAATTGCATATCATCTCATTAGAGCCTTAGATTAAGTTCGTTTGGTCCCTTCTCAACCCCGGTGCGTTCCTGAAGCACGACTCTATTTTCACTCAATCTAGGGAAGTGTTAAGGATAATCACCAGCCCAAGCCTTGTACCATATGGTATATCAAATGGTGACCCAATCGGTCATTATGCTCGTGATGAGCTAGACCCGTTGGCAGGGACCACGCTTTTGTAACCCTAAAGTATCACTACCCTTTGACCAAAGCTCATGTATTGGCAATAGATACTTCCACTAGGTGAAATGTACCGTAATACTATGCTTGCTATATGGGCCATCATATATTGAACGAAGTCAATTTAATTAAATGGTCTTTATCAAAGGCTTTCATGCCCCGGTGGGCCCATCTTAGTTAAGTTGAATTGTTTAAATACATAATGCCCAAACACCCATGAGTATGTACATTAGATGAGAGCTGTTATGCTGCCGGTTTTCCACCGTGCACCATACGTGTCCATTGGGTTCCCCGTTAACCCATGGATCAAGCCCACCTAGGAAAGAGGCTGCACTACTACGTGTGTGGGAGATATAAGGTTGGAAGGATCTATCTGCTTGCATGTGTTTGTCTTTGTTGCATCAGCACAAGCATGCATTGCATTTTAATCATGCATCATCTTAACAATTTTTGCATTTCAGCCATCATAGATTCTCCTGGGTGGTCTAGAGGTCCCGACGGACAGTTAAGAAGGACTACGCTTTTGGGGTTAACAGAGTTAGTGTCGGATCAGAGTTCAGATTCAATCTTAGAAGACAGTGTGGGGCTTTCTTTCGAATCATAAATAGAAGTAAGCATGGCTAATCCATCAAATGAGACTGATGTAACTCAGGCAATAATTGCTGAAGAGGTAGGAAAGAGAATGGAGGAGTTTAAAGGCCGAATAATTGCAATGATGGGCAATCTTGCCACAACCATAGCTGGGCAACAAGCTGCTGCTGCCCCTATCCGAAAGCGAGCTGAACAAGAGGCTGTTAGGGAAGAGATCCCTGCTGCAGTTAACCAACCAGTGGTCGATCCACCTATTGTTAAGCAAAGAGTACCTGCACCTATTGAGCGCAGAGAGGGCCCCAGGTCTGAAGCTGAGTTTGGGGGAGATGAGCAAGAGGAGTATACAGTAACTAAAGAGAGGTCGCCAAAATTGGAGGAGGCAATGTGGAGGAAAATGGAAGAGAGGTTTGAGGCCATGGCAAGAATGATGACAGTAGGGAAAGAAATAAACCCAGAAGACCGAGAGCTGGATGGGGATGACCTGATTCCCCAAAATTTCAAGATGCCTGATATCCTAAAATTTGATGGCACCTCTGACCCTGTCGCACACATCAAGAAATACTCGCTGGTCATGAAGGGAACGACCTTAACAAGAAAGCAGAAGATAGAGTATTTTCGCTTGAGTCTCACAGGAGCTGCTATTGATTGGTACCATGGGCTTGACAGGAGGTCCAAGGAGGACTGGGACTTGCTGACTGAGGAGTTCCTTAAGCAGTACGATTATAGTACCCGGATGGAGGTCGCTTTGAAAGATCTCGAGTTGCTACAACAGAAGGCTAGAGAGTCCTTCCACGAGTACCTTACTCGATGGAGGAACCGGGTTATGGAGATGAAACGCAAACCGGACACTTCTGATCAGATCCGATTATTCATTTGAAATGCCAGCCTGTACTTGAGAGATGGACTAAAAATGAAGGGACTGAAAGACTGGGTATCCCTGAAGGACATTACCATAGAAGAAGAAGGTGAATATTTAGCTAAGAGGGCAAACAGTGAGTCCTATGCCAGGAAGGGATACAGCAATCAAGGGACAGCCAAGTCAGCAAGTTCAAGCAGTGGTAATAGAGGTGGGAAGACAGCCGAGGTGTCTGCAACAGGCGTGAATTAGAGGTATTTCTCCAACTTGGGTAGGCCTTTATCATGGGTGCTGAAGAGGCTAGTAAAAGAAGGAAAATTGCGACCCCTATCACCTAGGCCGGCCAAGACCCAGGGACAGCCAGGGCACAAGGAAAATGAATATTGTGCATTTCACCAACATACCAGGCATTTGACAGATGATTGTATAACGCTAAGACATCGGGTCCAAGATCTAATTGACAACAAGCAGATCACCGATCCTGAGAAGAGAGAAGGCAAGAAGAAGTCCAGCTATAATGCAGTGCCACCTCCAGTCTTTATGATTGGATCGAGCCTACCAAAATGGTACGTGATGCAAGATTTATATGGAAATGAGTATGTCGCTATTACTCGCCCTGTGGTAAATGTAGAAGGGATTTTCGTGGCAGTGATAGACTGTTGGTCCACTAGTGAGAGTGAAGAAGATGAAGATGATGAGAAACACGGAGAGTTCACGGATCTGTGGGATTCGGAAGAGGAAGAAAGAGTAGAAGCAGTAACAAGAAGTGGGAGGGTGGTCCCAGAAGTTGAGAAGCAGCAAGACCCAGCACAAGCTATCGCAGAGAAGGAGCCAGAAGAAAATTTAATAGTGAAGCAACTGAAAAAGACCACGGCTCAGATATCTATTTGGGACCTCTTGAGACAGTCCCCCTCTCACAGACAGAAGTTAGTTGAGGCCTTGATTGTATCCACCGTAGCAACTACAATCTCTCAGTCTGAGCTGTTAGACCTAGTAAAAGGGGAATCTGGGGAGAAGCTGGTATTTTCTGATGCAGACCTACCAACAGAGGGTCGCAACCACAACCGACCTTTGTACATCAAGGCACATATCAATGGCAAACACACCGCTTGCGTCATGGTTGATGGTGGGTCATCAATAAATGTTTTCCCTTTGGTGGTGCTTCAGGCCTTTGGGATGGATGAGAGTATGTTAAGCAAGTCTGACCTAGCCATCACAGCCTACGACAACTCTAGGAGGCGAGCATCGGGAATTTTCAAAGCTTTGGTAAAGACGGGGCCCATTGAGACAGAAATGGATTTTGTGGTTTTGCCAATCCCAACAAACTTTTTAGCTCTACTTGATAGACCGTGGTTCCACAGGTTAGGGGGAGTACCATCCACCTTACACCAGATAATTAAGATACCCCATGAAGGAGAAGTAGTGACCATTAAAGCAAGAAGAGAGAACCAAGTGTCTGCCTTGGAGATCTCTAATTAGCCATTCAGTGGCTTTCATGTATCCATGATCGGAGAAGAGCAAAGCTTAGAAGGTAGCCCTCAGGTGGTGAACATGCTAAAGAAGATGCACTTCCTCCCAGGGGCTGGTTTGGGAAAAGAGTCACAAGGGCTGCAGGATGCTATCACTACACATGGTCAGAAAGACAAAAAGGGGTTGGGCTACAAAGAAGAGTATGGTAAGAAGAAAGTGTCAGAGAAGATCCCCCATATTTCAGAGAGTTTTGTGCCATCATCATCGGTTTGTGCTTACACCGAAGACGAAGAGCCACAGTGGATAGATGGGAAGATCACTCTGGGTTTTGAAATTTTCAATGATGTTTTCGACTGGGAGTTTGGAGTGGTTAAAGCTGTAGAGAACTTTTGGGACGAAGAGATTATGACCCAATGCAGCATCTGGGACAGGGATGAGCCCGAAGAGATTGTAACTGATAAGCTGTTAGCCACCAAGGTCAAAGGAAAGGAGAAGATGATAGAACCAGAATTGAACATTGAAGATCTCAAGATTTCATCAGAAATAGTGGAAAAGCCTCCATCAAGTCAAGAAGCCAAAGCACAGTCGGTTGCAGCATCAGCGTCGACTGAAGTTGATAGTCATTTATATTCTCTTTTATGCTAGAACTCTTTGAGGACAATGTTAATATTTCTGATTATGTTAATGAGATGAACAACTTTGCTTATTTGTGTGATGTTTCTGATGATTTCATTTCGCATGATCATAAGCATGATTCATTCATTTTTAATATTAATTCAACTAGCACAACCGCATTTAATCTCGGAACTTTGGAAAATCCAAAGGAAATTTTGATAGCATCAGACATAACTCCTGAAGAGAGAATAAAATTTGAGAGAATATTAAAAAAATATGAAAAAGTCTTTGCCTGGACCTATGAGGATATGCTGGGAATAGATCGAGATGTTGCCGAACATGCCATCCCAACTTACCCAAAGTTTAAACCAGTCAAGCAAAAGCTTCGAAGACTTAGGCCAGAATGGGCGTAGAAAGTAAAGGAGGAGATCCATAAGCAGATTGAGGCCAAATTCTTAATAGAGGTTCAATACCCGACCTGGCTCGCTAACGTGGTTTCTGTAGCCAAGAAAGATGGTAAGGTTCGAGTATGCGTTGACTATCGAGACCTGAACAAAGCTTGCCCTAAGGATGATTTCCCACTACCCCATATTGATGTGCTAGTGGATAATGCTGCTGCTTGTATGATGTACAGCTTTGTGGATGGATACACAGGATACAATCAAATCCTTAACAAGATAGTGGACCGGATTAAGACAGCTTTCATCACCGAGTGGGGGACATACGCCTATCGGGTTATGCCTTTTGGGTTGAAAAATGCAGGAGCAACTTATTAGAGGATGGCCACCAAAGTTCTCAATGACCTAATTCACAAAGAAGTTGAAGTATATGTCGACGACATGATGATTAAGTCGGCTACTAGAGAAGGTCACTTTGAGGCTTTAGAAAAGTTCTTTCAAAGGATTAGTAAGTATAATCCGCGCCTCAATCCTAAGAAATGCATCTTTGGGGTTACCTCGGGTAAGCTATTAGGCCATGTGGTAAGCCAGCGAGGAATTGAAGTAGATCTCGATAAAGTCAAAGCCATAAGAGAGATGCCGGTGCCCCAGAAGGAGAAGGACATCAGAAGTTTCCTAGGAAAGCTTCAGTATATCAGCCGGTTTATTGCCAAGCTAGCTTCAGTATGTGAGCCTATTTTCAAGCTTCTTAGGAAGAATCAGCCGGTGATATCGAACGATGACTATCAACTGGCATTTGACACCATTAAGGAGTATATATTAAATCCTCCAGTATTAAGACCACCATGCCGTGCCAAGCCACTAATCCTGTACCTAGCTGTGGAAGATAATTCAGTAGGTGCTATGATGTCTCAAGAAGACGATTTTTGTGTGGAGTTTGCGTTTTACTAACTTAGCAAGAAGTTCCTACCGTATGAAGCTAAATATGTAGAGGTGGAGAAGATTTGTTTAGTAGTTATCTGGGCTTCTAAGAAGTTGCGACACTACTTTCATTCCTTTAGGGTACAGGCAGTAGCCAAACATAATCCGCTTAGGTATCTCCAGGGAGCGCCCTCTCTACTAGGGAATATGGGAAGATGGTTACTGCTGTTGCAGGAGTTTGACATTGAGTACATAACCAAGAAAACCATTAAGGGAAGAGCTGTAGCGGAATTCTTAGCTAAGCATCCTATTGAGGGAGATTAGTTTGAATACAACTTTCCGGATGAAGATGTCACGGCCATAGCAGTGCAAGGGTGGCAGCTATTCTTTGATGGAGTAGTCAATAATAAAGGAGCAGGCGTAGGAGTTATTCTTACAACCCCAGATGGTGAAAGGCTACCATTAGCTAAGAAGCTGAGGTATAAAGCTACCAATAATGAAGCAGAATATGAAGCTTGCATCTTTGGATTGGAAGCATTGCTCGCTTTGGGGGCAAAGACCGCGGAAGTATTTGGAGATTCTTCCTTGGTAATTCATCAGATCAGAAGGGAATGGTCAGCCAAGGAAGAAAGGTTGTTGCCTTATGTGCAACACTTGAGAATGTTGAGCAGCCAGTTTGAAACTTGCACTTTTCACTTCATCCCCAAAGACGAAAATCAGTTAGCTGATGCTCTAGCAACTTTGGTGTCTATATGGGATAATCCAACAGGAGTTGCGATGAAACCCGTGCTAATCTCAAGCTCAGGAAGGCCTTGCTTTGAAGCTGAGCAGGTGATGGACGTCGAGACCACAGATGGAAATCCATGGTACTATGACATTAAAAATTACTTAGAACGGTCAGTCTTTCCAGAGGAAGCCATTGAGAAGGATCAAAGAATGATCAGGAAGTTATCCACTCAATTCATCAGTGTTAATGGCACTTTGTATAAAAAGCAAGCTGATGGTATCCAGTTAAGATGTCTCGCGGAGAAAGAAGCTAAAAGAGTTATGGAAGAGGTTCATGTCGGGATCTGTGGAGCTCACATGAATGGCTTAGCATTAGCAAAGAAGATCATGCGCCAAGGGTTTTATTGGCTCATAATGGATACGGATTGTTCAAAATTTTTGAAGCAATGCCAGTTATGCCAACAGTATGCGAACTTAAGGCATGTGCCAGTTTCAGAGTTACATAACTTGACATCTCCATGGCCATTTACAGCTTGGGGAATAGACATCATAGGCGAGATCCATCCTACAGCTTCTAACGGGCACAGGTTCATTATAGTTGCCATTGACTACATCACTAAGTGGGTTGAAGCTGAATCTTTCAAGAAGGTTGATGCAAGGGATATGGCTAAATTCATCGAGCGAAATCTGATATGCAGATATGGTCTCCCACATCACATTGTGTCTGATTATGGGGTGCAATTTCTGGCAGAAACTAAACAAATGCTCCAGAAATACGGGATCCAACATAACAAGTCTTCTCCCTACCGTCCTCAAGCAAACGGTGCAGTTGAAGCAGCGAACAAGAATGTGAAGTGGATATTGGCCAAGATGGTTCAGAGCTATAAAGACTGGGTTGAAAAGTTACCCTTCGCACTTTGGGGATATAGAACTATAATCAGAACCTCTACGGGGGCAACACCATTCTCTCTGGTATATGGAACTGAAGCAGTCCTGCCAGTTGAAATTGAGTTGAAGTCTTTGAGGGTAGTCATGGAAGTCGAGATTCCAGAGACAGAATGGGCGCAACAACGTTTGTCACAGCTAAATTTGCTAGATGAAGATAGGTTGCGGGCCTATTATGTGATGCCCATTCCTTAATGACTGACTAGCTCAGCTAATCTTAGTTAGAGAAGGCCGCACACACACAACGAAACACATGCTTAACCTGAATAATAAAATTTCATCACATACGATCTTAACTCATGCATCACATGCCAACTACCTTAGTACATTCTCCATGGCCACACGCATTGTACATACATATTTATACTCTTAGGTTAACATTCATAGTTATCAGATTATTACATGCCTTTACATACCCGCTATACATTCGATTGAACAAAAGCTTATACAGAAATCCCAAAATATCAAACCCAGAACCTACACTTTCTACTTCCTACTGTTGACCATACAAAATGCGGGGACGTCCTCCGATCGCCTCTCGTCCATACCTACACGGATTAGAGTAAATCCATGCTAAGCGATAATGCTTAGTGGGGAACTCATATAAAGCAAATAATTATCACACAATTAGGGTTATCACACATTGCATGCCAACAATTAAGCCTAATTATAATCATCTCATCAAATACCACTCCATACATATCATGGTTCAACACTATATTCAATCATAAAGCATTAATCACAAGTTCACATATTCACATCGTTTACTATATTATGTCACAACCATTTCCACTTATTAGTTAGTTGGTTAGCCTACAATTCAATGACACGGATAACGGGTATCGCATAGGTACCACTCAGGTACTAGAATCTCATCGAGATTACTTTTACGCATTGGTACCCTCAGGTACTTAACATCATTCCACATATAGTAAAAATCCAGCAAGGATTATTCGCATAGTTATCGCATTGTGATTCCCATGGAATCAGACACATTTAACGCATGGGGCTGCAGCACTTGACCCTATAGGCATGCCTAACTATCCACTACTTGACTCGCAGGCTTAAGTTGTTAAACATATTATTCAGTTCACATTGATCATTTTTCACATCATATACGTTGATAGCCCATATCACATTCACTTTACACATTCGCATTAGCACATAGCTAAGCATTACACTTGCATACTCATTATGCTTCCAATTCGTTTTTCATGGTTAATAATCACATAATTGATTGCATTCAAGAACCATCACATAGTATGCAAATGTACATTACTTAATACACACATAACACTTACTCATAATGTTCTTCATTCTAACTTAAAGCCTTACCATTAGAAAGTCCAAACACATTAGGGTTATATTGCCAAAACAGGGTAGGTCACGGTCACAATGGATTTCATTGTCACCATGACATGTTGAAGTTCAAAACAGAATGCAAACTAGGGGCAGGTCACGGTCACAATCAATTTCATTGTCACCGTGACATGTTCCCAACTCTCGGCAGAATGCAACTTGATGGTATGTCACAGTCACAATGAATTTCATTGTCACCGTGACATATCTATACTTTGCAAAACAGAATGCTCCCTTAGGTACCTCACGGTCACAATGCATTTCATTGTCACCGTGACATACCAAAATCCAATAGGCAGAATTGAACTCAAGCATACCTCACAGTCACAATCAATTTGATTGTCACCGTGACCTATACAAAAATACTATAACACAGCTGTGTTTTATCACTAGCACAGCTGCGCTTTCCAGTCCAATTCTCCCTTCACATCAAGACTTCAAATCTCATTCTCACTTTTGGCAATCAACCCAAATACATCAACCACTTACTCAATCAGCACATACCTGATTTCCCTTCTTATTTGGCACTCATCTTTGGTACAATTTATATTCAATCCCAATTCACACATAGCATACATGCTCTCAAGCAATTCATTCACTAAACACATCCCCACATACACATACAGCTCATATCAAAGTCCCTATTGGACCAATACAAATCATACAATTTACACATTTAGGGTTTGTTCCCAAACCTTCTCGCCTTAGCTCCTAATCTCGACGGACGTTCGGCTCTCCGATTACAGCTTTTCCGTTATCTCTCTTCACTTCTTCAGTTAGCAAAACCAGTTCAAATTCCAGAATTGAACACAATCCATCAATTCTCATTCCAACACCAAATCAAAACCAAGAAGAAGAGTAGAAGATGAGAACACTATGCACTTACTCACTTACCTCTTAAGTTTAACCCTTAATTCCTGCTCCCATTAACTATATGCATGCACTACTAAAGGCCTCTCTAAAGCTCATTCTCACGCAAGAAAGAAGAGAGAAGAACACAGAAAATTGACTGAAATCACACAAATGAATCTTTTCCCTTTCCTTAGATAACTCATGCATGTAAAGGTGGAGGTGGCATCCTCTCAAGAAGCCACATGGATTCCACTCACCAAAGTCTGCCTCCACTAACCAATTCTCACTTATTTTATTCTTAACTAATGCATCATTAAACAAACTAATCAACCATTAGCTTAACATAATATAATTACCCATTAGCCACTTAACAATCCCTTATATTACAATTAGGTCCTTCCAACCTTTCAATTGAGTCCTGTCTTCAATCAATTAAATCCAAACCTCACATTCAATTCACACACACATGCCAATTTAAGTTAATTCTTTTAGGGTATAAGTCCGGCCATGACATATTACAATAATCAAGTTTATCAGAAAAGGTTGGCTCGGTCATTTGGCAAGAAAGTATGAAAGCACCCGTTGAAGGAGGGGGATTTGGTCTTTAAGATGATGAGGCCGGCAGTGCCGGACATACGCGAAAAATTCAGGCCCACCTAGGAATGTCCGTTCGTTTTGAAGAAGCTGCTAACAAAAGGAGCAGCAATTTTGGTAGACAGTAATGGGAATGAATTCAAGGACCCGGTCAATGTCGATAGACTTAAAAGGTTCCATGGCTAACGACCAAAAATAAAAAGAAGAGAATAAATGCCCCACGGGTCAAAAATTGAAAAAAGGCGGCCTTGCTAAAATTGGGGGCCCTGTCAGGGTGAAAACCAAAAAAAGGTATCCTGGGCAAAAATTAAGGGCCAAGAGAAAATATTCAATCGAGAAAACCTGAGAGGACCGATTGATAACAGGAGTTTGATGCTGACAGAATCTATTCCGAGAATAGGTGTAGTCATATGCTTTTGAATTCTTGTCAAATGAAAATCATGTATGATGAAATCATATAGAAATGTACACAATTTTGCAATGAATAAAAGAATGTATTTTCATAGTTCCTTCAGTTCTGTCTTAAAAAGAGATATATCAATTATTCATCTAATGACTATTGCTCAATCACTTCATCGGATATGTGTTATTTTACTTTTAGCAAAAGTTGTGATAATAACCCTCACTGGTGGTTTAAAAAAAAAAGTCGTTAGAGATGAAAACTGTAACTGGCTGTCTAAGCAAAAGTTAGGCCAAAGGGCAGGGTGAAAATCTGAAAACAGGCAGTCTGCCCTACAAAAAAAAGTAAAATGAACAAAAGCCGCTGGATTGAGTTGGGTCTATTCCAGGCAAAAATTAGGCAAAGGGTTGTGTGAAAATCCCTTAAGGGACGCATTTCCCGCAAAGAAAAGCTAGTGTGAAAATCCACAAGGGACGCACTACCTTTAAAACAATGACGTTCAATGCCTGGAGCAATAAGGCGGTGTTATTTCAGATGAGCCTCTTTCAATCAAATAACACACAACACAAAACATGAATCAGGATCCCAGGTAAATGATCATGGACCAGGGGGGCAAAGGATGTACACTGGACGTCTCTTTCAGAAAACTTGTCAACGATCCTCGGGATTTCGGGGGCATGGTAGAGCAGGCAAGCTATAGCCTCAGCAAACCTTGGACCACCTAGGGCATGGTCTATACATTTTGGCAAGCATTTGCATTCCATATCATACACACATGATTTCTTGTATATTTCTACGCATACAATCTTGCAGGAGAAATTGGCGGGAAACACCAACAAAAGCCGAGTGACGACACCAGTCCAAACGTCTAAAGGAGCATAGCTCCAAAATTCATAGCAGTTAGCACGATGGCAGCACTACCCACAAGAGGTTAGCACGACCACGGCACTACCAATTCATAGCAGTTAGCACGATGGCGGCACTACCCACAAGAGTTTAGCATGACCACGACACTACCAATTCACAGCAGTTAGCACGATGGCGGCACTACCAACATGAGGTTAGCACGACCACGGCACTACCAATTCATAGCGGTTAGCACGATGGCGGCACTACGCACAAGAGGTTAGCATGACCACGGTACTACCAATTCACAGCGATTAGCACGATGGCGGCATTACCCGCAAGAGGTTAGCACGACCACGGCATTACCAACCCACAATGGTTAGCACGATAGCGGCGCCACCCACAAGAGGTTAGCGCACCTACGGCGTCACCAGTCACAACCAAAAGACAGCCTGCCTATAACACGGCAAGAGCTATTCTCATAACTCCATCCAGCTGGAAGGTCGTCATTTCAGGTACGCACTTCTTTTCTTTTCCTGATTTTTGGCTCACCTAGGCACCCATGTACTAGTGTGACGCGCGGCAGACCCGCGTGGCCGCCCCTTGACCGCCCGCTTGAGGGCGATCGGGCATTTGAGGTTTGTTGACAACTTGTAACGAATTACAAGTTCGTCTATTTTGGGCAACAAGGAGGTTTCATGGAGTCGCCACCCAATAAAACATTGGGAAAGTTTCTCTCGCCTCGGAGAGCCTAAGACAGCGCTTTCATCCATTTTGGGCAAGCCGAAGGGGTCTTGGAGGGTAAACCTCTCGCTTCCTTAAGTCCAAAGACAACGCTTTTATCCATTTTGGGCAAGCCAAAGGGGTCTTAGAGGTTAAACCTCTCGCCCAAAGGAGCCTAGGATTAATGTCTAAGTCTCGTGACACAAGAGGTGTCTTAGAGGGTAAACCTCTAGCCTCTTTGAGCCCAAAAACCAGAAAATGGGTTCGGGACTTCTCATCCATTTCTACCTTTATTAATTTTATAATTCGGTTTTGAGTTTATTAACTCTCTCTCTCTCCACACGATGCAATTTTAATTTAAAAGCGCAAATATTCACATTGAAAGCGATAAGATAAACATATCAAAAATAACATCAAAAATAAATTACAATAATACCAGGAGCGGAATACAACTCCCATTTAAAAGTGCAAACATACATAAAACCGGAGAATTTATTAATTATGAGGACCTTGGTCCCCGCATGCACAATTAAAGAAAAAATTTTGGATGTGATGATTTATTTTGGATGAAAATTAGGACATTGGTCCCATTTATTATGAAAAATCCAAATTACTTTATTAGAACTATTTGTGTGGTTTTTATTCATGCGTGCATAAAAAAACATTTTATTCAACGAATATATACAAGGAAATATAAATAAAATGAGAATTGAAAATGTGCAATGAAAATACCAAACTCCGCATATCCTCCTTCTCGTGCATTGGTGCTCAAATGAGAATAAAACAATGATTTGCAACCAAAAATAAAATAGAAGAGATTCATGTTAGAAATTAACCCAAAGAGACGAGATGACATAAAAGATAATTTGTATAATGACCATATAACATGCATAAGATACTATAACATGCATAAAAATAATTATGATGCAATTTAACAAGCATAAAGTGAGATAACATCATGGCAAATGCAATTTATTAATAATAAAGGTTAACATGCATGAAAAAGCCTAAGGTAATATCTAGCATAAAGAAGGCATGAGAAAATAAACTTGAAATTTAACATGCATGCAAAATATGAACAATGACATTAATGATAATAGTGATACTAGCATCTAATGATAGCAATAAACAAGTCTAATAAAAATTTTAATGATAATTAACACATGCAAACACAATAATAATCATAATATAACATAAAGAGATCAAAGATATTAACAAACTAAATTAAACATGCATAATAACATGGACAAAAAAATAATTTGACATGAAAATAAGATAATAGAATTTAAAGAGTTTACTTGTTATATGAACAATTGAAGATAAAAATAAGAAGAAGAATATGGAGACTAAGATAATTTACATGTTTAATATGTTAATTGCAAGCAAAAATAAATGAAATTAACAAGAGAATTAATGAGTAAAACCAAGAATAATTACCCTCAAATTCAGTTTTGAAGAATTGAAGGTAGAAGTGTTGAATTCCTTGTCTTCTCTTGAGAAAATACTTAGAAAATAGCTTGAAAACTTGAAGAAAAACTCTTGGAAACAAGTGTGTAAGATGGATTTTTTCTCTCAACTCAAAAGCTCCAAAATTCTGTTTTTTTTCCCTCCCAATGTTCTTAGTTCGTCCTCCCCTAAATCTGAATTTTTTCTAGTGTTTTAACCCTCAAAAACTACCCAAAAACCACCCAAAACCGTCCAAAAACGGTTAAAAATCAAGTGGGAGTTGAAAAATGGGCGAAGTGGGCGAAAATCGGCGTCAAACGGCACTCGCGCACGTTTCCGTGCGCTATTGAGCGGAGTTTCCGTGCACAACGTGCACGGAGCGAGCGACGCCCAAGGCGTCGCTCGCACAGAGCGATTGACGCCCAGGGCGTCGGTTGCGCGGAGCGCGCGCTCCGCAGCGTTCCGCGCACAGAGATTCGCGACGGCCCTTGTCCGTCGCCTTTTCGTCGCTATTTTTTCCCTCGATTTTTCACCATTTTTCAACATTTTTCAACCTTCTCTTATTTTTTTTTTTAAATTCCACTAATCTAAAATATACTTTTTCTTCTCCAAAATATTTTTAAAAATATTTTTAAAATACACTTTTTGCTCATCGAAAAGACAAGAAAATTCACTTTCGAACTCCAATTTTTTTGCCTATAAGCCGGCATAGCTAAATTTCATCATTGGGTAATCCTGATCAAGGCTACTCGGGACCCGGTGTCTACAACTAGCCTCCCCAAAATTGGAGGTAACTGTAGACACTGGGTCCAGAGTAGCCTTGATCAGGATTACCCGATGATGAAATTCAATTATGCCGGCTTATAGGCAAAAAGATTGAAGTTCGGAAGTGAATTTCCTTGTTATTTTTCACGAAAATGAGCAAAAAAGTGTATTTTAAAAATATTTATAAAATTATTTTGGAGAAGAAAAGTGTGTTTTAGATTGGTGGTATTTTATATAAAAAAAAGATGAAAAAAAATGAATGACAAATGATGAAAAAATAAGGAGAAATGTTCGCAACGGCAGGGCGCCGTCGCTGTTGTGCGTGCGCGGAGCGCGCTCTCCTAGCGAGCGACGCCCTTGGCGTCGGTCGCTCCGTGCGAATGACGCCCAAGGTGTTGCTCGCTCCGCACACGACGCCCCTGCGTCGTACACGGAATGCACGCAGTCCGCGCAGAGTGACACCGATTTCAGCAATTTTTGCCCCACTTTTGCCCCATTTCGCCCATTTTCGACCCCCACTCGATTTTTAACAGTTTTGGGTGTTTTTTGTGTAGTTTTTGAGGGTTAAAATTGTAGAAAAAATTCAGGAACAGGAGAAGACGAATTAGAAAGAGTTTGGAGAGAAAAAACTGAACTTTTGTGCTTTTTAGTGGAGAGAGAGCGAACTAATAAACTCAAAACCAAATTATAAAATTAATCAAGGTAGAAATAGATAAGAAGTCCCGAACCCATCTCTGGTCTTTGGGCTCAAAGAGGCGAGAAGTCTATCCAATCACTCATTGGAGTAAGACTTCCAAGACCCGTCTTATGCTCTAAGACTTAAACAAATCCTAGGCTCCAAGGGAGAGAGGTTCATCCTCCAAGACCCTTTGGCTTGCCCAAAATGGATAAAAGCATTGTCTTTGGGTTCAAAGAAGCGAGAGGTCTATCCGATCATTCATTGGAATAAGACCTCCAAGATCCTTCTTATGCTCTAAGACTTAACAAATCCTAGGCTCCGAGGGAGAGAGGTTCTTACTCCAAGACCCCTTTGGCTTGCCCAAAATGGATAAAAGCGCTGTCTTAGGCTCTCCGAGGCGAGAGAAACTTTCCCAATGTTTTATTGGGTGGCGACTCCATGAAACCTCCTTGTTACCCAAAATAGACGCACTTGTAATTCATTGCAAGTTGTCAACGGACCTCAAATGCCCGATCACCCTCGAGCGGGCGATCAAAGTAGCGGCTGCAGGTCCGGCGCGCGTCACATCCGGCACCATCAAGTAGAGGAAGTGCCCCAGCAGTATGTGAACATTATTAAAAGACCCATTGTGGTGTATGTAGGAAGCTCATTGGAGCTTGTTTTAAGTGTGGTGGTACTGACCATCTAGTGAAAAGGTGTCCTTAAGTTCAGGAAAACTTAACAACACAATCAAGAAGAGAAAATGTAGCAATATTAAGAGGAGATAGAAGAGGAAGAACTGGAAGTGGTGCAGGTTAGGTCGGACAGCGATCCAGTGTTATTTTAGAAACGGTTGAAGGACCTAATACACCGTGTGGTAGAATGTATGTCATGATGAAGGAGGATAAGAAAGAAGAGGAAGAACTGGAAGTGGTGCAGGTTAGGTCGGACAGCGATCCAGTGTTATTTTAGAAACGGTTGAAGGACCTAATACACCGTGTGGTAGAATGTATGTCATGATGATTTACTTGGTATGTTATATAAAGCTATTGTTTATATGCGATTGAGTATTTATCTTTTCAAAATGTTCTGAATGGTTAAAGTCATAGCATTATTAGAAGGAATTTCGACGGCGAAATTCATTAAGTGGGAGAGAGTTGTAATGATCCAAATTTCACCCTAGTAGCATTGTGTATGATTAAGGGGATTTGGTGAGTTTAATTTAGAGTTTATAATTTTCCGACTAAATTGTAATTGAGATTTAAGGACCAAATTGTATGAATTAATAAGCTAAGTTACTAAAGAGTAATTTTGTGTGATTAGTGTTATCTGAGGATTAATTTAGGCTAATAAGATTGGATTAAGCTTAATTGGTTTTGGGTGGATTACAAGTGGCTTGTTGAGTGTTTGACACCTAGCTTTAGCATGCATGTTTAATGAGTGAGAAGAGGCAAAGTTTGTCTCTTTACTCTTTATTTGGCTGGTCAGGTCTCTCTATCCTAAGGTAAGTTTGCTTTGTTCTCCTTTTTCCTTTTTCTTTTATTTGAGTTCATTTAAGGGCTAGTTGCTGGAATTATTTCTTTGTTCTTCATCTCATTCAAGGGTTTTATTGGTTTGAAGTTGGAGAATCAAGTAAGATATCAAAGGGTAAAGAGAAGGTTACTTGATTTGTGAATTTGAAGGAGATAGCTTCTAAGGGTTTGGGATTTTTTTTTTTAACTTTTTAACAGATACATGTTTGATTAGATTGGGGGAAATTGTGGGTTTTGAAGAGTTCAACAGCTCTTTTATTTGTTAAATTATACTTGGGATAGTATTGTTGAGTTGATGAAGCTTTGTTGACAAATTAAAGTTATACTATATTTTGATTTTTTGCATGCTGGTTATGTTAGTTATAATTTGTGTCATTAGAAAGTTAACATATAGGTGATCATTTAGTTAGAAAGCCTTGTTGGCTAAAAATGATATTTGGGTTAGTTTTAGAAGTTATGTATGTGAGTATAGGGAAGTGCTTAAAATGAGGTAAGTGAAGATGGCATTTGAGCATCTAGTTCAGGTTCTGTCGCGACCACAGCAAAGGGCTCCATAGGGCAAAATTGCCGGATCGTGTTCTGTCAGGAGCATGAGATTTAGCGCGAGAACGACAAAAGTCTTTTATGTGTACTTTTTGAACCATAAATCCTAGGATATAATTTCAATTGATATGAAAGTTTACCAGTAGAAAGTTAAGATATAGTGTAATAAATGTCTAGAAGAACACTTTTGCTAATTCTGTCATTAAGAAACTCAAATTGATTGTACAAAATGAGGGATATAATCTATTTTTTAATGACTAGGATTTAGGCATAGGCCACGACTGACTTGTTACTTATTCCATTTGATAATTTGGCATGCATAATTTACAATTCTATGCAATTAGGTCCTTAATTGCAATTACCAGTTTACCCTTAACACATTTTATCCCTTAATGCATGTATTAGGCAATAAATATACTCTAATTATGCTGATAAACAACTAGGGTATGTTATGGGGCCTTGCATATACTTTTATATTTGAACTTTTTAGAAATGATGTATGCAGTACTATTTATACTAATTATATTAAAGGTTTTGCTTACTTGTGCAATATTTCTCATGATTTTATTGTGCATGATCATGAGCCAGTCATATTTGGCATTAACTAAATAAATAATACTTTGTTTAATCTCAGTAAAAAAAAAATTCTTGGTAGCATCTGGTATAACTCTAGAGGAGAGGAGAATTCCGAGAGAAAAAAAAAAGAGAAAAAAAGTCCAAAAATTGAGAAGTACAGATCATCCATTTGGATAAGCCATGTTCAGCATCATAAGTTTTCTTCCTATGGACCTCAAGCTAATGATTTAATTGAAGTAGTTAATAAGAATGTGAAGAGTATATGCCAAAAATGGTCCAAAGGAGCGACAACCTTAATGGACATAGAAGAGAGTTCAAAGTAGTCGATCAATGTTGATAGACTAAAGAGGTTCTATGGCAAAGACTGAAAAAAAATCAAAAAAAGAGAATAGTGCACCCTACGAGTCAAAAATCAAAAAAGGTGACCTTGCTAATATTGGGCGTCGTGTCAAGGTGAAAATCGAAAAAAGGAATCTTAGGCAAAAATTTGGGGCTGAGAGAAAATATTCAACTATGAAAACCTGAGAGGGGGGATTGATAATAGGAGTTTGATGCTTTTATGATCTATTCTGAGACAAGGTCTTGTATTTTTGAGTTTAATGCCAAATAATGATCATGTGTATTGAAATAGGACTTGAAATGTACGCATTTATGCAGAAAGATATATTAATATAAGTAGAACAATTTGTCGAGTATACTTAAAGTTGTCTAGTTCTTATATAAAAAGTAACACATTTTTCTGGATTGAATATATGTAATCTACTAGCTATTGTCTGCCACTCTCTCCATTAGGGTACTTCAACCCTATTATTAATTGCAAGGTTGGTAACCCACATCTTATACTCAGCCGAAGTGGTAAAGTCGCAATCTTCAACCTACAGAATGTTGGTCTTCACAAAAAACTGTGTCCGGAGGCGGTGATACCAAGACAAGAAGGCAATGGATTAGATGCCTCCCTATGAAGACAATAGGAATCTGACAAATCCTGTCTCTCTCCAAATTGTCGAGAACATAGGGCCGAAATGCAGAAAGTGGCTCTATATAACCCGTATAGTGGAATACATCCGAAAGGACTATCCCGGGTCGCAGACTGAGGGATCAGCAATGCACACAAGAAGCTGATGTCACCATCTACCATGGTCGCCAACTATACAACACCTTCTTGAGGAGAATTGAATTCATACAGTCATTGACTAGGGAGGAAGTACCTCAGTGAGTACGTGTTAATCACTTGGGGTGGAGGCTTTGACAAGAGTTTTAGCTTTTCCTATAGCCAAACCTTATATATATATATATATATATATATAAATATATATATATATATATATATAGGCCGTTAGAGATAAAAACTGTAACTGGCTCTCTAAACAGAAATTAGGCCAAAGGTTAAGGTAAAAACCTAAAAATAAGTAGTTTGTCTTATGAGAAAAAAAAGCTGCTGGATGGATTGGTTCCATTCCTAAAAATTAGGCAAAGAGTTATGTGAAAATCCGAAAATGATGCATGTCTTGCTTAGAAAAGCCAGCGTGAAAACCCATAAGGGGCACACTACCTTTAAACTAATGACTTTGGTTACCTGGATTAATAAGGGGCTTCTGGTCAGAGGAGCAGTAGGGTCAGCACAGAGAGTAACCTGACCAAGTAGCATCTCACCAAGAATCAGTGGAAATGGCATCAACCCATCATATATGCCCTCTACAATGCTGAATAGCCGATAGTCGCTAA
The DNA here is from genome assembly GCA_947683425.1 of Excoecaria cochinchinensis. Lineage (NCBI taxonomy): Eukaryota > Viridiplantae > Streptophyta > Magnoliopsida > Malpighiales > Euphorbiaceae > Excoecaria > Excoecaria cochinchinensis. The sequence goes on from CANTUQ010000116.1 coordinate 2,202,939, forward strand.
TCAGTCCATTCAAAGTCACCGCTAGGTATCGCACTTAACAGATTAGCAAATCACGCTATCTTGATATGTAGGAATATCAGAGAAATTGTCTAGTGCATTATTCAGGAGCTCCAAAGAAAAGGGGGCATCTCGAGGTGCCAGTCTTGCAATTGTCGAGGGTAGGATTCCGAAGGCCTTTGCTACCTCCCTCAGCTAGTTTGGCACGTAGCCCAAAATGCAAGGTAGGATAATAGGAGGAAACCTCACACCGACAATTGCAGCAAATTCCTCAACCAGGGGTATAATTCCTGATGAGTGAACCTAAAGACATGAAATCGGGGATCCAGTAGTGAACAACAGCCAATAAAAGGGTCGTGTCAAGTTTGATTCTCTAGAGGAATTTCAGGCCAGATTAAGGAGCCAGGGTAGAGTTCTCCCAGGTTTTGGGGGCATCCAAAAATTTGTGCGATCTATTGAGGATCGGTGTCAACATGGTGAAAAATAGGTAATATCTGTCCAGGAAAAAAATAGAGAGAAAAGGGAAAATACCTGTAGAGAAGCTCTGATCAACTAAGCCGTAAAGATTCAATGCTTGAACTTCAAGGTTTGAGTTCCTTTTATAGAGGCACCACGACAGACGTGCGTGATTCATCCAGTGAGCCATGGCTAGCCTGTCTGTCACCCCAAAATCAATTGGTTGAATTCTATCCCTGCATTTTTTTTGCATGGCTTATGCATGTAAAATGTATGTTTGTTTTTTCTGTGCAATTGTTCTCTAAGATTTATAGGGAAAGGATTTGATAAAGACGTTATCAAGAGACAAGTTGGATATTCATGGAGTATTTTCTGAATATAAATAAAAGATTGTGTGTATGTAAATGTAATTTTAGGGTTTTTTCCCTCACAACACAAACCTGCTACCTTCCGTGCTTATAGGAGATTCAACCCTTACGGGGACCTAGGAGCATCCACTTCTAGGCCCCCATCGCCACCTGAGCCCAGAGCGGATTAGACATAGGCCAATAGGGAGGCATTCATGCAGGTTATACAGTGGGAGATGATGACTGCCTTAATTACACTAGGCCAATGGGTTGATGAGGGATATCGAGTGTTAGGCGAGGTAGTCGCTAGACAAGGAGAGCAAATCAATAGACTGGAGGAGACCTTGGTGACTTCACCGGCAGATATTATGCAGCAGATTGACGAGGTGCTCCGGGTCCATCATAAACCCACTATCTTAGCATCTACCAAGGATTGAGTTTTGATGACTTGGGCAGTCGCTTGCCCCGCTAGTGCCGGTTAGTTCATCCTTATCGTCATCCTTATCAGACCCATCCGAAGACTACACTCCTCTTTCTTCATAGCTTGAGTTCAGGGTGTAATGCCCATCCCCGACTGCTCGCATAGCTTCTCTACGGTAGTCGAAGACTGTCACACCCCGTGTGCCCCCTAGAAGTTCGAGTAATGTTTGTGCATGTGCATTGAGTGTGTTTTGGCATATGATAAGGGTATTTTGGGTATAATGCATGTTTTTGGGTTTTGTTAGTATGTGGGTGCATGTACGGTATTAGAGTGTGTATTAGTTAGGTTGTATTTGGGTGCATTTGCTCACATGGTTGTAGGGTGTAAGTGAGTAAGTTGGGTTGTAATAGTGTGTGCATGAGCATATCATAGTAGGATGTGTTAGCGTGTGTGTTCTCATACATTTGTAGGGTATTTATAAGTTGGGATTACATTTTTGTGTGTGTGGTGCACCTAGGTTGGGTATGAGTGGTTAATTTCCACCACTAAAGAGATGCCATGTGTCTAGGGTAAAGTAAGAGTAAGTGAAAGGAGGAAATGAAAAAGGAAATCAGATTTTTCCCTATCTCTTTTCCCCGTTCCTCTCCTCCCTCTACTACTTTTCTTCCTCTTCTTCACTCTATAGTGTGCCCTAGTTTGGATTCAAGCTCTTGGTGGTGGGAATTGAACACATCTTGCATTTATTTAGTAAGTTTTATGCACTTTCCATCTTGTTCTTCCTCTTCTTCATCTTTTCTTCTTCTAGCTGGTTTGGCTTTTAAATTTAGGGTTTTTGTTTGTGTGTTCTTGTGGGTTGATTGTTAGTTGGGCCTCCTCGGGAGCCTAAAAGCAAGGAGAAGGCATCAGGAAGTGGAACTAAGTGATTTGGAGCTGAGGAGATTTAGGTTTGGGAGTTTTTATGATTTATGCATGTTTGTGATTTTTGATCTTTGGATGAATTTTTGGAAAATTGTGGTATTTTTGATGTTCATAGTAGTTTATATGTTATGGGTTTTGATTTATATGAGTTAAGAAGGCATGAATGTGGCTTAATGAACTCTATTGTGTTCTTGATTGAGATAAATGATGAATAGTGTTGATATTCTAATTGTGTAAATGGGTGATGTTGTTGGCATGATTTAATTGGAATATGTGGCATAAATGTTGTATTATATGTTAGAAATGATGGTTTGGTTGCTGGAAATGAGGTAAGTGGAAGTTTAAATTAAGTGTGTGTGATTGAGTGTTGTGAAAATGAGATTTTCTGCAGATTTCCCATGTTAGGGCTGGAAATCCCGATGCTGTCGCGAGCGCGACATTGTCACGAGGTCGCGACAGAGCTTGGTGATAGCAGCTCTTGCACACGTCCGAGCTCGCTGTCGAGCAAAGTAGCAAAGCCTCTGTCACGAGCACAATGTCTGTCGCGACCGCGACAGAGCGCTAAGCTACCGAGCTGTTCTGGGCGATTCTCTATAGTGACCACGCGCTTGAGTGCTAGCATGATAGATTGGGCTGGCAGCTCACTATTGTGAGTGCGATAGTGAGTTGTATCTGATCCCCCGCGAGATCACGACGATCGCCGTGGTCACGAACTGGGCAAGTTCGCCTCTATTGCGAGCGCGATAGTGACCTCTTCTTGCCCTGCTTTTTTCGATTCTGTCTTCTCTTTGGAAATGAACTTCAAATGGTTTCTTCATGAACTTTTACATCTGTACGCTATATAATATGTTTGTTTACTTGTGCTAAATTATGAATCCTTTATGATAAATGATATGCTATGATGTGGAACCTGATTTGGATTATGCACGACCTGCGAAAGTTAGTCCAGTGGATAGTTAGGCATGCCTAATAGAGTCTTTTAGCTGTAGCCTTCTGTACCGTTTGGACCCCGATCAGGTCCCCGTTAGGTTCCTCGCGAACCCTTTTCTATGTGTTTGGATCCTCACGATCCTTTTCAATGTGTTTTGGATCTTGTTTGAGGTCCCCTTTGTAAAAATGTTTTGAATGCGATAAAATAAAATGGTTTTCGATTCGTAACCGTAAGGTACGGTATGCGTTCTCTCGTTATGCACTATTTTGAGTCAGCAGATATTTGGTTTGTTTTACTTTAGAATGCTATGAGTATATGAATCGACTGTTATCTTAACGTGATCATGAGTTTCTGAAAGTTATGAATGTGAACCGATATATGTTGTACATCCTTATGTGATCTAAGTGTGTAATATTATGTATGATCATCTGCATGTGCCATATTGTATGTGTTATGCTTTGACGACCATTGTGAATGGCCGTCCACTCTTTTGTTGTGTGTTTCCCCACTAAGCGTTATCACTTAGCACGGTTTTTATCCGTGTAGGTGCGGAAGGCATATTGCTTGGGGAGAGTCACCGCCAGTCAAGCCAACACAGAAGGGATTAGTGTTAGGGCTATTTTTGTAATAATTAAGATGATTCTTTTTGTATTAGAACTCTCATTGTATCTGTAATTTTGTAAGCTTCCGCTCTTATTTATGTCGGTTACGTAATTATTTTGGTATTGGCAATTGATCAGAATATTATTGTAATGATTTTGTTATATTAATGTATGATCAGTTGTTGTTTCTCAAAAGTTTTAATTTCCACTGTATTTCTGTATTTTTATGATGTTTGAATGTATACTTTGTATCGATCTATTTGGTGTGACACCCCTGCTCCTACGGCATCTCACTCCGATCCGGATGGGTTTGCCTACGTATGGGTTGGGGATGTTAAAGTTTTTAGTATCAAAGCCTAGGTTTAAGCTTTTCTGGGTGTTTTATTGTCGTTGTTGCGTATAGATACGTATATGTCTAGGATTATGTTGGCTGATGCGGTTGTCTTTGTTTGTTTAGATTGATTCCGATTCTGTTCGAGGGATCAGCCGAGAGCGTGAATCCCCAAGTTATTGATCCTTTGGTTTCTGTGTCGGCTCAACCTGCTGGGGTATAGCCTGAGGCTGCAGCCATGCCCTTCGAAGCTATGCTTAAGCTATCTCAAGACATGGCTTGAGTCTTGGAGAGAATGACTGCCCCTAAAGCCCCGACTGAGAGTTTGAGAAGAGCTGGTGCTGAAGACTTTTATGGAACGGGTTTGGATGAGTCAGAGGTCGCAGAGAAGTGGGTTGGTAAAGTAAAGCGTGCTTTGAGAGAAGTTTGTTGTCCTTCTAGTCAGAAAGTAGAGTGTGCAGTGGCTTTGCTGCAAGGATCCGCATATGAATGGTGGGAGTTGGTTTGTAGACATCCTCAGTTGCCTAATCCGATTACTTGGGAGTTTTAGAAAGAGAGTTCACGAACAAGTATGTGACTCAAACATAAAAGGATGCAAGATGGGCTCAGTTCTTGAGTTTGAAACAGAGGGCGATGTCTGTATCTGATTTGGAGAAGGAGTTTAACGGGTTAGCTAAGTATGCGCCAGAAGGTATTTTGACAGAGGAGTTCAGGTGTAGACATTTTGAGACCGGGTTGAATGAGTCGCTGCGGGCGATGTTGATTTCTCTGATGAGTACCCCGGGAGTGGGGTATTATCAGATTGTTCAAGCTGCTGTTAGGGCTGAGAGGTCAGAATCTATATTGAGAGAGAGGGCTCAGAGGAGGAATCCCTCTGGTGAAGGTTCATCTTCTTCATCCTCAGGAAAGAGGTCACGCAAGATGAATCATCCGCAGGCCCAGCTACTAGAGGTAGAAGACAGGGTTCAGCAGCAGTGTCTGGTTCGGGTAGAGGCAGTGCTGGTGGTAGGACTGAGTTGATGCCGGTGTGTTCTCATTGCAGTAAGCCTCACTGGGGTGAGTGTAGGTGGCTCACTGGTGGATGTTTTAGATGTTGGAGCACTAAGCACTTTTTTGCCAACTGTTCGAGATCACATGAGGCTTCAGGTGATCAGATAGAGGCTAGTAGATTTGGTTCGAATGCCATGCAAGCTACTCGTGGTAGAGGCAGAGGTAGAGGGCAAGGCGGTCGACCTAGAGAAGGAGCTGCATCTGAGTCAGTTGAGCGTCCTCTGCCTATTCCAGCTAGAGCATATGCTGTGAGAGCCAGAGAGGAGCAGGATGCTCCAGATGTGATAGCTAGTAAGTTTCTACTCCATAACATTGAATTATATGCTCTAATTGACCCTGGTTCCACACACTTATATTTGTGCACTAATAAGTTAATTGATAAGTTGCATGAGGTAGATCAGTTAGATTATGAGATATGTGTGACCAGTCCTTTAGGGCATAGTGTCAATATGAGTAGAATGTATAGGAATTGTTCCCTGTTGGTTGAGGGAGTTGAGTTTCCAGCAGATTTGATTGAGTTTCCTTTCAGAGAGTTTGATTTGATTTTTGGTATGGATTGGTTGGGTAAGCACCGAGCAGTGGTTGATTGCCATAGGAAGACAGTTGTCCTCCGGGATAGAGATCGATCGTCTGTGTTTGTTAAAGGTTTGGGTGCTAGTTCTTTGAATAGTGTGATTTTCGCAATGCAAGCCAAGAGATTCATTAGGAAGGGTTGTGAGGCTTTTCTGGCAGTAATATTGGATCCTAGGCGGGATCAAGCTAGGATTGAGGATATCCCGGTTGTCCAAGAGTTTGGTGATGTGTTTCCAAGTGAGTTGCCTGGTTTGCCTCCTGAGAGAGAAGTGGAGTTATCCATAGAGATAGTGCCTGGTACTTTGCCTATATCGAAAGCACCTTATCGGATGGCTCCTGTAGAGTTGAGAGAGCTCAAAAATCAGCTACACGAGCTATTGGATAAGGGGTTTATTCGACCTAGCATATCTCCATGGTGAGCTTCGGTTTTGTTTGTTAAGAAGAAGGATGGTTCTATGAGGATGTGTATCGACTATAGGCAAATTAACAAGGTCACAGTGAAGAATAAGTATCCTTTGCCTAAAGTAGAGGATTTGTTTGATCAACTTAGAGTTGCAGGAGTCTTTTCAAAGATTGATCTTCGATCGCGTTATTATCAGCTACGAGTTCAGGATGCAGATGTGATTAAGATTTCATTTCAGACTACGTATGGCCACTATGAGTTTTTAGTAATGCCGTTTGGTTTGACCAATGCACCGATGGCTTTTATGGATTTGATGAATTGAGTGTTCGGACCATATCTTGATCAATTTTTAGTAGTATTCATAGATAATATCTTGGTTTATTCCAAGGATGAGTGTGAGCATGAGGAGCATCTTCGGTTGGTTTTGCAAGTTCTGAGAGAGCATCGGTTGTTTGCCAAGCTTAGTAAGTGTGACTTTTGGCTTCGAGAAGTGTCATTCTTATGTCATATTGTTTCGGCTAAGGGTATCCAAGTGGATCCGGCTAAGGTTAAGGAGATTGTTGATTGGAAAGCGCATAGGAATGTTCCAGAAGTGAGGAGTTTTCTTGGTTTGGCGGGTTACTACCATCGGTTTGTAAAGGGTTTCTCACTTATTGCTACCCCGATGATGAGATTGTTAAGGAAAGGGGTCAGATTTGAGTGGTCGGATAAGTGTCAGGCTTGTTTTGAGCAGTTGAAGAGGTTGCTAGTCGAACCTCCTATACTTACTCAACCCATCTCGGGCAAGGAGTTTGTAATGTATGGTGACGCTTCGGGTGTCGGTCTTGGTTATGTGCTGATGCAAGAGGGAAAGGTTGTGGCTTATGCTTCCCGTCAATTAAAGCTGCATGAGAGGAACTATTCGACACACGATTTAGAGTTGGCGGCTGTGATCTTTGCTTTGAAGATTTGGCGGCATTATCTGTATTGGGAGAAGTGTAGGATCTTTACGGACCATAAGAGCTTGAAGTATCTTCTCACACAGAAGGAGTTGAATATGAGACAGCGCCATTGGTTAGAGTTGGTCAAGGACTACGACTGTATATTGGATTACCATCCTAGTAAGGCCAATATTGTCGTGGATGCTTTGAGTCAAAATCGGTTTCTGCTTTGTTCTTGAGGCGGTTTAGACGGAGGTTCATCTCGGATGGAGCTTTGGTTGCTCAGTTGAGAGTGAAGCCTACCTTGAGATAGAGGATTATAGATGCTTAGAAGGATGATGAGAGGCTACAGCAGGTTTTGTATGAGGTCAGTTTTGGTAAGCCGTTAGAGTTCTCGATTTTGGACGGAGTGCTGATGTATAGAAACCATTTGTAAGTCCTTGAGAATGTAGAACTAAGAAACCAGCTTTTGAGTGAGGTACATACTACAGTTTTCACTATGCATCCCAGTGGTGACAAGATGTATCGGGATATGAAGCAGTTATATTGGTGGTCCGGTATGAAGAGAGACATTGTGGATTTTGTATCTAAGTGCTTGACATGTTAGTAGGTAAAGGCTGAGCATCAAGTTCCTTCAGGATTGCTCACACCTTTATCCATTCCCGAATGGAAGTGGGATGATATTTCCATGGACTTTGTATCTGGTTTGTCTTTGACTCAGAAGAAGCATGACTCAGTTTGGGTGATTGTGGATCGCCTCACGAAGTCAGCTCATTTTCTGTCGGTTAGAGTGGATTATCCAATGGATAAGTTAGCCAGTATCTATGTGGATGAGGTAGTCAGATTGCATGGAGTGCCGTTATCTATAGTGTCAGATCGGGACCCAAAGTTTACATCTAAGTTTTGGAAAGAATCGCAGAGAGCTTTGGGTACCGAGTTGAACTTCATTATGGCGTTCCATCCTCAGATGGATGGTCAGTCTGAGAGAGTGATTCAGATCTTAGAAGACATGTTACGGGCTTCTGCATTTGATTTTTCGGGTAGTTGGGACAAATACGTGCAACTTATGGAGTTTTCCTAGAACAATAGCTATCAGTCGAGCATTGATATGTCACTGTATGAAGCTTTGTATGGTCGTCAGTGTAGGACTCCAGTTTGTTGGACCAAGCTATCCGAGCGTTCAGTTATTAGGCCAGAATTTGTTAGGGATTCAGATGATAAGATCAAAGTTGTGCAGCAAAATTTGAAGGCAGCTAAGGATCGAAAGAAGTCTTATGCTAACCTTAAGAGGAAAGATGTTCAATTTGAGGTCGGGGACAAGGTTTTTCTTATAGTTTCTCCCTAGAGAAAAGTGCTGAGATTTGGAAAGAAGGGTAAGCTTAGTCCTCGATTTATTGGACCGTATGATGTGTTAGATAAGGTTGGTCCGGTAGCCTATAGGTTGGCCTTACCAATGGAGTTAGCGAAGTTACATGATGTTTTCCATGTTTCGATGCTACGTCGGTACAGATTAGATCTTTCGCATGTTCTGTCAGTTCAGGATGTTCAAGTGCAGCCAGACTTTTCTTATGATGAGTAACCGAAAGCCATCCTAGCTCAAGAGGTGAGACAGTTGAGGAGAAAGCAAGTCCCAATGGTCAAAGTGTTATGGAATCACCACGGAGTAAAAGAAGCTACTTGGGAACCAGAGGCGACCATGAGGGCTCAATATCCGCATTTATTCAGTACAGGTGAGAGTTTCAAGGACGAAATTCTTGTTAGTAGGGGAGAGTTGTCACACCCCGTGTGCCCCCTAGAAGTTCGAGCCATGTTTGTGCATGTGCATTGAGTGTGTTTTGGCATGTGATAAGGGTATTTTGGGTATAATGCATATTTGCGGGTTTTGTTAGTATGTGGGTGCACGTACGGTATTAGAGTGTGTATTAGTTGGTTGAATTTGGGTGTGTTTGCTAACATGGTTGTAGGGTGTAAGTGAGTAAGGTTGGTTGTAATAGTGTGTGCATGAGCATATCATAATAGGATGTGTTTGGGGAGTTGTGTTAGTGTGTGTGTGCTCATACATTTGTAGGGTATTTATAAGTTGGGATTACATTTGTGTGTGTGTGGTGCACCTGGGTTGGGTGTGAGTGGTCAATTTTCACCACTAGAGAGATGCCATATGTCGAAGGTAAAGTAAGAGTAAGTGAGAGGAAAGGAAAAAGGAAATCAAATTTTTCCCTATCTCTTTTCCACGTTCCTCTCCTCCCTCTACTACTTTTCTTCCTCTTCTTCACTCTATAGTGTGCCCTAGTTTGGATTCAAGCTCTTGGTGGTGGGAATTGATCACATCTTGCATTTATTTAGTAAGTTTTATGCACTTTCCATCTTGTTCTTCCTCTTCTTCAGCTTTTCTTCTTCTAGCTGGTTTGGGTTTTTAATTTAGGGTTTTTATTTGTGTGTTCTTGTGGGTTAATTGTTAGTTAGGCCTCCTCATGAGACTAAAGGCAAGGAGAAGGCATCAGGAAGTGGAACTAAGTGATTTGGAGCTTAGGAGATTAAGATTTGGGAGTTTTTGTGATTTATGCATGTTTGTGATTTTTTATCTTTCGATGAATTTCTGGAAAATTGTGGTGTTTTTGATGTTCATAGTAGTTTATATGTTATGGGTTTTGATTTAGATGAGTTAAGAAGGCATGAATGTGGCTTAATGAACTCTATTGTGCTCTTGATTGAGATAAATGATGAATAGTGCTGATATTCTAATTGTGTAAATGGGTGATGTTATTGGAATTATGTAATTTGAATTTGTGGCATAAATGTTGTATTATATGTTAGAAATTATGGTTTGGTTGTTGGAAATGAGGTAAGTGGATATTTGAATTGATTGTGTGTGATTGGATGTTGTGAAAATGAGATTTTCTGCAGATTTCCCGTGTAAGGGCTGGAAATCTTGACGCTGTCGCGAGGTCACGACAGATCTTGGTGATAGCAACTCTCGCACGCGTTCGAGCTCGCTGCCGAGCGAAGCAGTAAAGCCTCTATCACAAGTGCGACAGAGCGCTAGACTGTCAAGCTGTTTTGGGCAATTCTCTATCGCGAGCACGACAGCGAGTTATATCTGATCCCCCGCGATATCACAACGATCACCGTGGTCGCGACCTGGGCAAGTTTGCCTCTTTCGCGAGTGCGACAGTGACCTCTTCTTGCCCTGCTTTTTTCGATTCTGTCTTCTCTTTGGAAATGAATTTCAAATGGTTTCTTCATGAACTTTAACATCTGTACGCTATATAATATGTTTGTTTACATGTGCCAAATTATGAATCCTTTATGATAAACGATATGCTATGATGTGGAACCTGATTTGGATTATGCACGACCTATGAAAGTCAGTCCAGTGGATAGTTAGGCATGCCTAATAGAGTCTTTTAGCTGCAGCCTTATGTACCGTTTGGATCCCGATCAGGTCCCCGTTTGGTTCCTCGTGAACCCTTTTCTATTTGTTTGGATCCTCGCAATCCTTTTCATTGTGTTTTGGATCTTGTTTAAGGTCCCCTCTGTAAAAATGTTTTGAATGCGATAAAATAAAATGGTTTTCGATTCGTACCCGTAAGCTACGTTATGCGTTCTCTCGTTATCCACTATTTTGAGTCAGCAGGAATTTGGTTTGTTTTACTTTGGAATGCTATGAGTATATGAACCAACTGTTATCTGAACGTGATCATGAGTTTCTGAAAGTTATGAATGTGAACCGATATATGTTGTACATCCTTATGTGATCTAAGTGTGTCATATTATGTATGATTATCTGCATGTGCCATATCGTATGTGTTATGCTTTGATGACCATTGTGAATGGCCGTCCACTCTTTTGTTGTGTGTTTCCCCACTAAGCGTTATCGCTTAGCACGGTTTTTATCCGTGCAGGTGCGGAAGGCGTATTGCTTTGGGAGAGTCACCGCAGTCAAGCCAACACAGAAGGGATTAGTGTTAGGGATATTTTTGTAATAGTTAGGATGATTCTTTTTGTATTAGAACTCTCTTTGTATCTGTAATTTTGTAAGCTTCCGCTCTTGTTTATGTCGGTTATGTAATTATTTTGGTATTGGCAATTGATCAGAATATTATTGTAATGATTTTGTTATATTAATGTATGATCAGTTATTGTTTGTCAAAAGTTTTAATTTTTGTTGTATTTTCCGTATGTTTATGATGTTTGAATGTATGCTTTATATCGATCTGTTTGGTGTGACACCCCTGCTCCTACGGCATCTCACTCTGATCTGGATGGGTTCGCCTACGTATGGGTAGGGGGTGTTACAAAGATAGTCATCACGACACGCATCACATATCATGTGGCATAAACGCATACAATTGGATTACATACAAAATTCTGAACTAATAAATTTTCTTTATGATACACAGCGGAATACACTATCAAAACTCATAGTCATACACATGAAGTCAACTTCTATTACATTTAACATTCAGTTGTTATCACAATTCTCTTCACTTATCAAAATTATTAATTACATCATTCCTTTTTACATGCCAAAGCTAGTAGTTACACTATACATAATACAAAATACCAAAAACCTACACTAAGCAGCGAACCCTAGTGTTTACCAAGAAGTTGCGGGACCATCCTTTAGTTATGCTTCACTTCAGAACCTACACGGATTAACACCCATGCTAAGCAAAAATGCTTAGTGGGGAAACAACATACAGCTTGCATATATATACATCTATAACAAACATCGATTGATATCAAACACCTGCCTTATATTCAGGCTTCGTCATAAACATAACAACATACATGCCTCATAATACATATACATCATTAAAGGATCATGATCATTTATTTCTAATATCGCATAACATTCTCATAATTCATAATAAGATTCACATCAAGTATAAGTTCGCATAACTTCACAATCAATTTAGCACTCATTTAATTATTATCGAACACGTGAAGTTCACATTCACTAACTAACCATACAACATTTATTATCACCCTTGCCTGCAATTCACATATGCGGATAACGGGTATCGCATTTGTACTCGTAAGTACCACATTTCATATTTGTATCTAAGGATACACACTTTTGCATTAGTACCCATAAGTACCAATAAAATCAATAATATATAAACACTTATGTGAATCTATTAGGACTCAATACACATTGGAGATTCCAAATGGATTCAAACGCTTCGGCTGTAGCACTTGACCCTATAGGCATGCCTATCTATCCACTACTCAATTTGCAAGCAACATTAGTAATTCTAGTTAACATTCATTCATTTGCATTATATAATATCCACATAGTCACATTGAGCAATATCATAGCATATGATATCTTGCACATACATATGGATTTTCAAACGTGCTCACACTTCATCATATACGTTCACATTTCTTTATACACATTCACATTATAGATCTAATAAAATGTGGCTAAACTTGATTGAATCCCAATTCACACACGTATATAACATTAGATAGTGTTTTAGAAAGAATTGAAGAAAGTTCAAGTACCTCACGGTGATAACCAAATGGTTTTGACCGTGACATACGCACAATCCAAAACAGAATGCAAATCATAGGTACCTCACGGTGACAACCAATTGGTTGTGACCGTGACATATAAACAATCAAAAATAGAATAGAAAATAGGCATACCTCACGGTGCCAACCAAATGGTTGTGACCATGACATATGAAAATTTTCGAGGCAAAATGAAAACAAAGACATTTAACCTACTCCTTTCGAAACCCTTTTTTGTACCTCAAATACATGACCATTAAAACTCATCAAAACATCATTTTTAAACCAACATATCCTCATACCTAATTGTTCATCTATATGTTAACTTTCAAATGGCGCAATTCTCATTACATTTAAACTTAAAATGAAGGAGTTATGGCCAAAGAAACTCAACTTGTTCCAAAAGCCTTTTTACAAAATTTTGACTACATTTATAGACTCTTTTGAAGACCTTAGAGTGCTTAAAACACCAAAGCTATTTCTACAACAATTTAAGGTATATATAATGTAATTTCAACATAATTATTCTCATGTATTTTGGATTTGTGAAACTCATTTTATGACCTCAACTATAGGTCATAATGAACCTATAAACCAACTCTACACTTTCAAACTCATTAAGCTTCAAATTGACTGATTTGGGATAATCAACTCACCCAAACTCAAACTAGACTTCCCTGACTCATACATAAACATTTTGGCATACTTAAATTCACATTACATATCCATTCATTCATAGATTACACAACAAATTCCAAGTCTCTGAAAATTAAGGTTCATGCTTACAAATCAATACATGGCAATCAATCTCACATAATCAACACACATCTTCAATTCCATTCAACACACAACACTAATACACATTTCAAACTATGGTATTTAATAATTATCAAATAATCAAGCAAAGTTTCCCAAACCTTAATCTCCTATGCTCCAATGTGCACACTTGGCACTACGTTCTCCCACCTTCTCCTTTCCCTTGTCTTTCCTTGGTTCAACCACTACAATCAATATCCAATTTCCAGAATTGGAACAAAAGATAACTACTCCATTAATACACAAAGGAAAAGGAGAAGAAGAAGAGTAATTCTATAACCGCTTACCTTGATAGATGAAAATACAACACAACTCAGAATCACTTAACCAAATAACAGAATTTCAATGGATTCTAACTAAAGAAGAAGAAGAAGAAGAAAAAGAAAAAGAAGAAGAATAATAGGATTTAGGAAGGTGACCGAAACAAAGAGAGAGAGAAAGATGAAACTAAATTTATCTTTTCCCACTATATATTGCATGCCAACTTGATGTATTGGCACAACCAACAATCAGCACTTGGATTCCACTACCTCCCTCTCTTAAATAAGATTAGATTAAGGTAAACTCCATTATCACTTAATTAATCCTTCTTAGACTTAATCATGCATAACTACACTGTAGCCACTAAACTTATTTATTTTATGCAATTAAATCAACATTTTTAGTTACTCTTAGGCCCAAGAATTAAGAAACTCAATTAAACTCACCTAATTACCCCAATTAAGCAAATTTACTACTAGGGTAGATTTCGTGTCATTATAACTCTCCCATCCTAAAAAGAACTTCGTCCGTGACATTCATACTGGAATTAAATAGATGAGGATATTGAGCTCGCATTGTTGCTTCCTGTTCCCATGTCGCTTCCGCTATCCCATGGTATTACCGAAAGAACTTTCACCAATGGAACTTGCTTAGTTGCGAATTTACTTCACTTCCTGTGCCAACATTGCTTTAGGCATCTCATCAAAGTAAAAATTCTATTGCACTTGCACATCTTTGTGATGCGCGTCAAACCCCGGAGGCCCTGAAAACCTGCTTTTAGGGTGTTCTAGAGAGGTTCATATGACTTGTAATGATTATAAGGGCATCTATGTTTGGCAACAAGAGGTGTTTTGGAGTCACCAACAAATAAAACATTGGGAAAGTTCATCTAGCCTCACTGAGCCTAAGATAGTAGGTTTATGTCTATTTTGGAACGAAATATATCTTGGAATTCCCAATTCGATATAACATTGGAAATGGTTCATCTAATCTCGTGAAGCCTAAGACTGTGCATATTAGTCTATTTTGGGCGATAGGAGATATTTTTGAATTCCCTTCCCAATAGAACATTGGAAAGATTTATCTAATCTCGTGGAGCCTAAGACGGTGCATATTATTCTATTTTGGGCAACAGGAGATATTTTGGAACCCCTTCCCAGTAGAACATTGGAAAGGTTCATCTAATCTCGTGGAGCCTAAGACGATGCACATTAGTCTATTTTGGGCAACAGGATATATTTTGAAATCTCCTTCCCAATAGGACATTGGAAAAGTTCATCCAATCTCGTGAAGCCTAAGAGCAGAGAGAGTTCGGGACTCCACTCTTATTCATACATAGGTTAAATTTACAGTTGAGTTTTACAATTAAGATTTCATCCCTTTTCTCATCCAGTTTAATGCAAGTAATTAAAGCGCATATCAATTACATAGTGGAAAACAGTAAATAAAAGCAAGATTAAAGTAAAGTAAATAAAAATACCATAAATTACAACCAAACTAGAGGTGGAATACAACCTTCAATGTAAATGAGAAGAAAAAGAAATCAACCATTAAACGAGATGTTCGTTAGGTTTGAGGATATTGGTCCTCACATGCATGCTTCAAAAAATGGCATCAGTAATGACAATTTATTTGGATAGGAAAATAAGGACTTTGGTCCCATTTTTATTGAAAGAAAACCCAGTTCGTTTGTAGAAATCTTTAGCCTTTTTTTACATCAATGAGCTCAGAAATAATATTTACAACAAATAAAGATTAAGAAAAATAAACAAGAGAGAACAAGGTAGAAGAAATAAACCGTATTGACGTTTTCATGCCATTCTAATTAGTTCCCTTTTCCCAACACCCAATGCTCAATAAAATAAAGAAACTCACAAAGAATGAATAACATGTTACTAGAATAACAAAATAAAATAATAATAAAAAGAATTAATAGAAATAATTAAAATAACAAGAAAAGGGTAAAATGAATTACCTTAAAAAAGAGGATATAAATAATATTTAAAAGAAAGAACAAAGGAAATAATAAAGAAAGGAAGGAAAGAAGTCTATGGATGGCCAGACGACAGGAGTGACAAGCATTCCTCGGGTGACTGATGGGCAGAATGGAGTCCCCGTTATGGCCCATTGCTCACTTGAGCGAAGGCCATCGGTGAGGCCTTCAGTCCATCGATCAGCTACATACCTCAAAAAGCGGGAAAAATCAACCAAAATTCAAGATTTTCACTTTTAATTCATTTTTCATGCAATAAAATGTCAATAAAATAGATAAAATGATAAAATGGGTTAATCCAGAATGTTTACCCTTGGAATGTTGATTTTTGGAAGGTAGAAGTCGCGTCAAGTTCCCTTGATTTCCATAAGGACTAGCTGACCAATAAAAATATTTCAGGACAATTTCTTTAATAAAACTGCTCCTTTCGAATGATTTGAAATTTTAAGAAAATAAACCAAGAGAAAAGAATTTATATCTTTTTCTTGATTTCAGTTTTTTCCTTTATAGACACTTTCGAATCTGAGAAGGAATAAGTCAAAGAAAGAAAATTATTTTTACTTCTTCGAGCTTTCCTAATTCATTTCCAAGAATTTTGAAGGAAAAAAAATGGAAGGAAAGCCTTTTTCTTATGAAATTGCTGATAAAAAAGTTCTAGACTTTTAAGAAATTTTTCTAACCTGAAAAATACCGAACCCCCAACCATGGTCCTTAGCCTGCTATTTATAAGCTAACTGAGGATAGGTTAGAAAATTCAAATTATCTTTAAAGATAGGTATCAAATCTATTTGAATTCAAATTAGATTTTAGAAGATAAAATCAAATATTTTTGAGTTCAAATTAGATTTTAGGATATAAAATCAAATATTTTTGAATTCAAATTAGATTTAGAGATAAAACCAAATCTTTTTGAATTCAAATTGGATTTTATAAGATAAAATCAAATCTTGGATATTTATTTTAAAGATAAACAATAAGAAAATGATGTTTTATCCACAAATGCGCAGCCAGGACCTCACCGATGGGCATGCTCGGCCTACCGACGTGGTACGCTGGTAATTCCAGCGTCAGGAAACCGCTCTTGTGATGGATAGGAAGCCCGAGTCAGGTCCGTGCTCTAGTGCTTGGCTGCATCTCTGATCCCTATCAGTCTAGTCTCTACTTGCTCCCTCAGCTCTCTAATGGATCCAGATATGGTTGGTATGGAAGCCTCTAGCACATCCATACGAAACCGGAGAGAGGTCACCGACTTATCCACCATCTGGACAGCCTCATCGATCCTCTGAGCTGCCACTGCCTGTGAGGCGCTATGACCCTGCCTCAGCTCCTCAATTAGTGTCTCCTACCTATCTAGGCACTCACCGAGTGCTATATCCCTCTCTTCTATACGTCACTCCATAGCAGTGAGGGCAGTGGCCACTACTAAAATGATGTCTTACTGTGCAGGCAGAGGAAGTGGCAGTGGACTGGGCCGTGAAGGCTATGCATGATGCTCTGGTGGCAGAGGAGCCATGGAAATAGATGCCCCCGGGTGTCCCGACCAACTATATGAATGGAATCTCTAGGCCTCACGAGCCTCAGAGCGCTGGATCTGTGGCAGTGGTGGCATAAGGTTCTGAGCCCTCTGCGATGCTGGAGTGCACAACAGGTTATCCAGGTCTATCTCTAAGTCCATGTCAAAAAGGGTGTGAGGCTGCTTCTCCTCTTGCTGAGGTTACTGTGAAGGCTACTGCTCCTCTACATGAGGCTACTGTGGAGGCTGTTCGTCCCCCTAGGGCTCTCCTGAAATATCCTCGGCTAGCTAGAGTAGAGGGAGATGAAAGAGGCATCTGGTTTCTGCCACTGTGAGTAGCCTATACTCCTTGGGATGACCGAACACCTATGCTATCATACGCTTAATATGAGCTGCTGCTGCATCCACATAAAGATTCTCGTCTAGTGGAGGCCCAAATCTCCCCAGATCAACCGTCAGATGTAATAGCAACCCGGTGATCATACCTCTGGCACATATGGAAGGGGATGTCTCCCATGCCAACCTCACCAGATTAGCCAGTATCTCATGGCTAATGTTAAGATGTTGGCCTGTTACCATCGCTCATAGGCTCTAGATCTCTGTCCCGTTGACTGACCCACGTTTGCCTGCCTAGCCGAAATATGAACTTGAAAGCACCTTTTGCATATACCTCAGCACCTATGATGAGAGCATGGTGCTCTTCGCCATATCGTGGTCATATGGTACCCCTAGCAAGGTAATGGCCTCCCAGTGCTGCCTCCGGATGGCTCTCTGTGGTATCATCACATCCTCATGTGGAAGCCCTATGGCATGTGCAAAACCTCGAAGGGTGATACTGAAGTGATCACCTATAATCCAAAATTGAATGACCCCCTCCTCTGAATCTGACCTCTGGAACCCCCTATATTGAAGGGTGGTGAGGAACTCCCTAGCGACCTTCGGGTAAGTCTAGAAAGATGGTCTGAGGAACCCTACCTACCGGCCACCTCTAAAAGCGCGTTAACTTCCTCCAATATCCCCATGCTCTGAAGGAATGGCCTGGAAATATATTTGCTGGCACGAAAGTGTACAAGGGCTAGGGCCTCGACCCGACTCCTAAGATTAGGAGTCATCCACTCAGATGCCTCAGGCTCGAGTTGCTCTTGAGGAACATTATGTCTCGAAGGCATCCTGAAAACAAAAAAAAAAGTTAGTATTACATGATAATAATAAGCAAAGTAAGCACAATTTTAAAATTTTTGAAAATTTCGACAACATTCCGGCTAGGATGTGCCTACTAAAAAACATCGGTAGCATCCAGGCAAAGATGTGCCCAATAAAAAAAATTCGGCAGCATCTCGGTAAGGATGTACCCAACTTCCTGCATAAAAAAACTCAAAAAATGGACAGCCCTCAGGCCCCAATAACAATTTCATAGGCGCGTAATTATCACATGAAATAAGTAGCCATTTAACTAGGCAGCCTTGTTCTACTCCTAACCATGAAAAGACATTTTTCTACACCTTATTCTGCTATTTTATTATCATTTTATTTTTTATTTATTAATTTCTTTTGGTAATTATTTCCTACTGTTAGTGTGCTAGGTTCAACACAGCAGAAGATAAATGAGCAGAATTTGACCTACATTTTAAAGCATGCATATCTGTCATGCATTCAGAATAAAAATTCAAATAAAAAAGTAAGAAGAAGGCAAAAAGTGGGACAAAACTAACCTGGTAGTCGACGAAATGAAATAAAAAATAATTCAAAAAAATTATGAAAAAATGGTCCAGGACGTGCACGGTGGTGTGAGAATCATTTTGGCGCAAATGGCCCGCAAAATGGGTGAGAATTGAGGGAGAAATGCAAGAAAAACGAAGGGATGCATCGGTTCATGCGAGGAAAAAAGGGAGAAAAAAAGAAGAAGAAGAATAAAGTGTTGAACCACGTGGTTACACACTGTCACACGCCGTTTGCCCCCTAGTAGAATGAGCCATGTATGTGCATGTGCATTGTGTGAGTTTTGACATGTGTTAAGGGCATTTTGGGTAAAAATGCATGTTTTAAGAGTTTTGCTAGCATGTAGATGCATGTGTGGTGTTAGGGTGTGAATTAGTTGGGTTGCACTTGGGTGTGCTCACTCATATGTTTGTAGGATGTGCTTGTGGGGCTGTGCTAGAGTGTCTGTGTTCACACATTTGTAGGGTATGCATTAGTTGGGAGAGTCTTGTGTGTATGCGATGCATGTGTCTTGGGTGTGAGTGGTCAAATCCCACCAATAGGGAAGTGAAACTTGTCTAGGGTTAGGAAAAAGAAAAAGAAAAAGGAAAAGAGAAGAGAAGGGGGATGGGAGCTGCCTCCATTTTCCGTTCTTCTTCATCTCACTCTCTTCTTCTTCCTTTTCTCTTCCTCTTAGAACCTGTAAGTACCGTATCCCGGAGCGGTCCGGATCAGAGATTACCCTATGATGAAATTAGTATCTAAGCCTGTATAAATGGTTTGAATTTGGAGGTTTTAGTCCCATGATCCACGAGAAATGAGTCTTTTCACCTTTCATAGGCAGAGGGGGAGAAAACAGGGAATTTTCGAGTAAAAAAGGTATCTTTTCCTCCACAGACGGCCAGCCCATCGCTTAGGGTCACAGACGGCCTGTGGTATTTTCTGACGCCCGTCAGAATGCATCGCCTCTTCCGGGCACGCCGCCTGATTTCCCGGAGCACGCAACCTTTCCAACGCCCGTCGGTGGAAATGGCAGGGCCGTCGGATGAATCCTTGTGTCAGAAGGATTCTTTCGACACCCGTCTCCATACACCGACGCCCGTCGGTCGTGCCTGGCTTATAAAAGCTTCGGATTTTCTCTTAAAAAGGGTTCCAAAAATTTTCAAGAGGGGAAACTCTGCAAAAATTCAAGCACATTTTCTCTCTCTTCCAGCAAACACATTCATAAAGAAATTTCTTTTAATTAGAGGATCAAATCATTAAAAAGGAACTAAAACTAATTAGTTTTCTTTGAATTTTGATTTCAAAGTCAATCTTTTGAGGGGTTAAGGAGGAAATAATCCAGTTTCCTTTCTTCGATCCTTCACTTTGTTTCTCGTGGAATGAGCGGGGCTCTAATCGACACAAGAATCTCACTTAAGCATTATCTGAGGGTTAATATTTCGGACTCATTCTCCATATCATTTCATCTTTGCTCCTTATTTTGTTGTTCTCTAAATTTTTTGCTACTATTTTCCTTTTTTTTGACTCTTTTCATCTCCTTTTGTGATAAAAATCCCGTTTTTGCTCCCAAAGAGAGTTTTTGCTATTTATTTTCGGAGATAGTGGTGACCGACGGGTCATCTTCTTCACCGACGCCCGTCGGTCACCCCACTCACAGACGCCCTCTCTCTTGAGTGACCGACGGATATGTCGGTCATTTTGACTGACGCCCATCGGTCACCTAACAGAGGCCGTCGCTGGGTCCTATCTCCACATTTTCAAATCTTTTCTATCTCTTTCAAGTCCTTTTGACTTTATTTATGTTGAGTTTTTTTATATATTGACATCTTTTAACTTTCTGTGAGCACATACTGATTTTCTTGGATTATCCTGAGCTTGAGGGGCTATCTACCATACTCGGAGGATTTCGTCCGGTTTAGTTTTCTAACTTTCTTGGTTATTTCCTTCATTTATTTATTCATTAATTATTTTATGTACATGGATATACCCTTTTTGTATCTCGTTAAGTATAAAAATTAATAAATGTTTTATATTCAATAAAATGAGGTTTTCATAAACTTAAGGGCCCAATGTCCTATTTTTATCAAATAAAAATCATCACAATAAAAAACATCCAATTTTAATAATGATGCATGCGAGGACCAAAGTCCTTGAAATAAGCAATGCCCTGATTCGTGTATGTATCGCACATTTATAAAAGGGAGTTGTATTCCGCTCCTTGTATTATTGTAATTTATTGCTTTCACTATTTACTTGCCCATTTACGGCTTTCTAAATATGAATAAATGCGCCTTCAATCAATTGCATCGTGTGGAGAGAGAGCGAATCAATGATAATTAAAATTTGATCATAAAATAATTGAGGTAGAAATAGATGAGAAATCCCGAACCCAGCTCTAGTCTTTGGGCTCAAAGAGGCGAGAGGTTTACCCTCCAAGACACCTCTTGTGTCACGAGACTTTGGCGTTAATTCTAGGCTCCTTAGGGCGAGAGGTTCACCCTCCAAGACCCCTTTGGTTGGCCCAAAATGGATACTAAGCGCAGTCTTAGGCTCTCAGAGGCTAGAGAAACTTTCCCAATGTTATATTGGGTGGCGACTCCATGAAACCTCCTTGTTGCCCAACTTAAACGCACTTGCGATTTATTGCAAGCTATCAACAGACCCACAAATGCCCTGATCGCCCTCCAGCGGGCGGTCCCATGGGCGGCCACGGGGATCCAGTGCAGGTCACAGTGGCGACTCCACTGGGGACGATATGGTTCGAGATTTCAATTTGAAAATACCTCGTTTAACATTTATGGTTAAAATTTAATTCATAAATTTGCTTTCTCTCAAATTCGCATTACATCTCATTAGAGCTTTAGAATATGCTAGTTTGGTCCCTCTATTAGCCCCGGTGAGTTTCTGAAGCACGACCCCATTTTCACTCAATTTGGGGAAGTGTTAAGGATAATCACCAACCCAAGCCTCGTACCTCAATGGTATATCAAAATGATGACCCGATCGGTCGTTATGCTCGTGATGAGCTAGACCTATCGGCAGGGATCATGCTTGGGTAGTGTGACGCGCGCCGAACCTCGATGCCTCCCAAAAGCCCGCCTTAGAGCGATCGGGAGAGGTTCATAAAAACTTGTAAGGTATTTACAAGCTGCGTCTATTTTGGGCAACAAAGAGGTTTCTTGGAGTCGCCACCCAATAGAACATTGGGAAGGGTCGTCTAGCCTCATCGAGCCTAAGACGGCGCATACATATCCATCTTGGGCTAACCAGAGAGATTTTGGAGATCTCAGCCTCTACCCCCTGGAGCCTAGGATTGTAATCGTTGAGCCCAAAGACCAGAGAAAGTTCGGGACTCCCCATTTATTCATACCTTGGCTAAGTTTATAATCAAGTTTTGAATTTAGTATTTCATCCCATTTCTCATTCAATTTTAATGCAATTTAAGTAAACGCATATCAAACATATAAATAAAGCGGTAAATAAAATAAATGAAAGCAAAATAAATTACAATAAAACTAGGGGCGGAATACAACCCCCATTTGTAAATAAAATACAACTCATGCATAAATCGGGTTATTTATTAAAAATAAGGACATTGGTCCTCTCATGTATAATTTAAGAAAACAATTTTAAAGTGATAATTTATTTTAGATGAAAAATCTAGGACATTGGTCCCATTTTTATTAAATAAAATCAAATTTAGTTTAATAGAAATATTTTTATGATTTTTTTAATTAACGTGTATGAAAATAAATTTATTATTACAAATTACATAATAATAAATCCAAAGGAAAAAAAATAATAAAAATAATAAAAAACAACATCCAAATGGATCTTCAAATCTTCATGGGCTCCCACTTGGTATGGAAAAGACTCACACATAAAAAATAAATATTGAAATAAAAGAAACAAATAAAAGCCATGTTAGTAATAAAAATGAGTTAAACATACTATAAAAATAAGGTAAATAAAAAGGCATCATGTATGACAAGCCACTTAAAATGACATAATAAAAAATATGCAATTTAACAATTTAATATGCATAAAAAAACATAAAATAATAAAATTCAACATGCATAAAAAATAAAGCATGTAAAATTCAGCATGCATGAAATTAAAATAATGATGGTAATAATAAAAATAAACAAGAATAATGATAATAATAATAATAATACTAATGATGGTAATAACTACAATAATAATAATAACATAATAATACCATAGAATATGAACAATCAAATAACATAATAATAATAATAATAATAATAATAATAATAATAATAATAATAATAATAATAATAATAATAATAATAATCAAAGAAGATGAACAATCCAATTAAAGATAGAAGAATAACATGAAAATAAAATAGGCCAATTATGATAAAACATGTTAAATGATGATACTAATAATATATATGAACTAAAAAATGACAATAATATGAACATGAACAATTAAATGAGGAATAAAAATAAGAAATAATGATATGAACAAATTAACAAAAAAGAAAAGAAATAATAAGTAAAAATATGAACAATTAAATAATAGATCTAAAAGAATTTACATGATAATCAATTGAATAAAAGCAAAAGAATAAAAAGAAGAATAAAATGATATAACTAAAAGAATTTACATATTAATTAATTAAATAAAAAAGAAATGAAATTAAAAATCAAACTAAGAAATTGAGCCAAGAATGTTTACCCTCAAAATTAATCTTGAAGAAAATGAAGGTAGATGATCCAATTCCTTGTCTTGATTTGAAAAAATATGATTAGAAGAAAAAATAAAATATTAAAAGATAACTTTTACTCAAGAACAAACAATTAGTTTATTTGTCTTAAAGTAAAATGTTGTCAATTGAAAATAAGAAAAATTCTCAAGAAAAAAAATTGTTATTTTTTTGTCTCAAGAATTGCTGGAAATTCCTTTAGAAATTGAGAGAATTTGGTTGAGAGAAGAGAGAAGAAGAAAAAAAATATTTTCTAAATAAAATCCCCCCTAATTCTCCCTAAAAAACTCTTTTTATTCCCCTTAAAATTCAGATTTTTTAAATAAGAAATTAATTTAATTTAATTCCCATAATTACAAAAAACTACTGAATTTATTGGGTTGGAAGATAGAAGGATTTTTTGAATTAAATTTTGCAAAAAAAATGAGTTAAAAAGCATTTAAAATGAAGAATTTATGGCCAAAAAGGCCAAAATAGGCAAAACGGACGAACAGGGGCGCGATCGACGGCCTGCCCGTCCGAAGGCGCGACCGACGGCCAGCCCGTCCCTCGCGCGGAAATTAATTTTTTTTTTAAATTCCTATAAAATTAAAAACTCACTTTTTTTCCTCACAAAATAAATTTTAAAATACTTTAAAAATATTTTTGAAATACATTTTTATTTAATTTTAAAAACAACAAATCGACAAGGAAATCGTCATTTCCAACTTCATTCTTTTTGCCTATAGATCGGCACACTTAATTTCATCATTGGGTAATCCTGATCAAGACTACTCGGGACCCGGTGTCTACAGGTAGCCTTAAAGAAACGTCTCCCTTGTCCAAAGCTCATGTGATGGCCGTAGTTACTTCCCACAGGTGATATGAACCATAATTCCATGCTTGCTGTATGGATCCTCATGTATTGGGTGAGTCCAGATGTCTCGCTTGGTAACCTAGCCAAAGGCTTTCATGCCCCGGTAGGGCCATGTCGAAATTTGTGGAACGTCTAAATACATGACGATCACTATCCATCTGCTTGTACATTAGCATAGGAGTGTCATGCTGCCGGTTTTTCGCTGTGCACCATGTGTGTCCATTGGGTCCCTCGTTGACCCTTGGGCTAATCCCGCCTAGGAAAGAGACTGCACGACCACGTGTGTGGGAGAAATAAGGGTGGAAGGACCTACTTGCTTGCTTGTGTATTGTGAATGTTGCATACCATGACCATGCATTACATCTGCATTTCATACATCACGTCTAACGCTTTGTCCCTATAGCCATCATAGATCTGCCCAGGTGGACTAGATCACCTACCGGACGATTGATCCGAGTTCCTGCTTCTGAACTGCCAGATAGAGGGGGCCTACCAAAAATTTTACCAGAAGTCAGTTGTACTGTATCTGAGATGGCAAAGTCGCCTAGAGGGGATGACGCCACCAGGGCCATGATCGCGGAAGAAGTGGGCCGACGATTTGAGGAATTCGAGGGCAGAATGATGAATATGTTGACTGCTCTGGCACAACAGAACGCTCCGCAGAATCCTCCTCCTCCTCCCGTGAGACAGAATGAGCCAGAGGAAGAAAGAGCTGAGAGACGATAAGAGCCCGTTCGGCCGCCGCCAATAGAGCTGAGGTCGGTAGCTTCGGGAGAGCAGAGAAGAAGACCAGCCCTGAGGATTGATGATGATAGGGATATCGAAGATGACAAGATGAGCATTGCATCTGAGAGAGGGAAGGCACCTCAGACTGATGAGTTCATTCTAAAGAAGATGGAAGAGAGGTTTGAAGCCATGGCCCGTATGCTGAGTAGAGGTCAGGGGATGAACCCGGAGGATAAGGAACAGGAGGGAGAAGACCCGATTCCTTACAATTTCAAGATGTCGGACGTACCGAAATTTGATGGTACTTCTGACCCGACTGCTCATGTTAAGCAATACTCTCTGGTCATGAAAGGGACCACGTTGTCTAAGAAGCAGAAGGTGGAATACTTTTATCTGAGTCTTACCGCTCATGCCATCGACTGGTATCATAGTCTCGAACTTCGGACTAAAGAAGATTGGGATCTGCTCACGGAGGAGTTCTTGAGACAGTATGATTGCAACACCAGGATGGAGGTGACTCTTAAAGATCTTGAATTGCTCCAGCAGAAGGCCGGGGAATCTTTTCATGATTATCTCACCCGCTGGCGAAACCGAGTAATGGAAATGCGAAAAAAGCCAAACACCCAAGACCAGATCCGTCTGTTTATCAAGAATGCAAGCCCATACTTGAAGGATGGTTTGAAGATGAAAGGGTTGAAGGACTGGGAGTCTCTCAAAGATATAGCCATTGAAGCGGAGGGAGAGTTCTTGGCTCGAAAATCTAACAATGATAATTTCGCAAAGAGAGCTAATACCGGTCAAGGAACCAGTAGGCCAGCTGGTCCCAGTGGTAGCACCAGAAGAACATTTGAGGTATCTGCTACTGAAGCAACTACCCAGAGGAAGTTTTTGAACTTAGGAAGACCACTGTCTTGGGTCTTGAGAAGGTTGATGAAGGAAGGGAAATTGCAGCCCTTAGCTCCTAGGCCTGCTATGACGCAAGGGAAGCCTTGGCACAAGGACAATGAATATTGTGCATTTCATCAACACTCAGGCCATCTAACGGACAAGTGTAAAGCGCTGCGGCACTATATTTAAGACCTGATTGATAGCAAGCAGATTTCTGACCCTGAGAAGAGGGAGTCTGAGAAGAAGCCTGGTTATAACGCCGTGCCACCACCAGTGTTTATGATCGGATCTAGCTTGCCAGAGTGGTACGTGCTGCAGGATCTATATGGGAGCAAGAGTATTGTTGTTGCTTGTTCCAAGGATAGAGAGGAGATAGCAGTCGTGGCGACCCTTGATTGTTGGTCAAGCAGCGAGAGCGGTGGAGAGGCCAAAGAGGAGGGAGAGATGAACCCTGATTTGTGGAGATCTTATGAGGATGAAGAAGAGATAGGGGCTGTGACAAGAAGTGGGAGAGTGGTCCCTGAGATTACGAGGGTACCGGAACCAGCGCAGACGCCAACGGAAAAAGAGCCGGAGGAGAACCAGATTGTTAAGCAGTTGAAGAAGACTGCAGCTCAAATATCCATCTGGGATCTTTTGAGACAGTCCCCTTCTCATAGGCAGAAAGTAGTAGAGGCTTTGGTTGAGACCACTGTTGCCACCACAATTTCCCCATCAGAGCTTTTGGGTCTAGTCAAAGGAGGATCGGAGGAGAGATTGGTTTTTTCTGATGCCGACCTACCGGTCGAAGGCCGCAATCATAACCGACCCCTGTACATCAAAGCACAGATTAACGATAAGCACACCGCTTGCGTTATGGTGCACGATGGGTCTTCTATCAATGTGTGCCCTCTGATAGCTCTCCAGGCTTTTGGTCTGAGTGAGGATATGCTTAGTGGATCAGATCTGACTATCACAGCCTATGATAATTCAAGGAGGCAAGCCTCGGGAACATTCAAGACCCTGGTCAAGATAGGACCCATTGAGGTGGAAGTAGAATTTGTGGTTCTGCCCATCCCTGCTAACTTCTCAGCCCTGCTCGGAAGACCCTGGTTTCACAGGTTAGGAGGAGTGCCATCCACGCTGCATCAAATGATAAAGTTCCCACATGAAGGGGAGGTGGTGACTATCAAGGCAGCCAGGGAGAATCAGGTTTCAGCGCTTGAAATTGCTAATCAGCCATTTAGTGGCTTCCACGTGTCCATGATAGGAGAAGAGCACGGGTCAGTGGATAACCCAGCTGTGGTTAATATGATGAAAAATATGCACTATCTCCCTGGGGCTGGTTTGGGTAGAAACTCTCAAGGGCTGCAGACTGCGATCACCACTCGGTGTCAGAAGAATCGAAAGGGTCTGGGGTACAGAGGCGATTTTGGCAAGAAGAAGACGATGGATAAGATCCCTCATATTTCAGAAAGCTTTGTACCAGCATCCTCAGTATGCGCTTATACTGGCAAAGATGAGCCGCAATGGGTGAAGGGGAGGATTGTCCCTAGATTTGAGATCTTTAACGATGTATTTGACTGGCATGTCGGGTTTATCAAGACCGTTGAGAACTTCTGGGATGAAGAGGTCATGACTCAGTGTATTACTTGGGAAAGATGCGAGCCTGAAGAGGTTGTCACCGAGAAGATGTTGGCTGCCAGGCTGAAAGGGAAAGAGAAGATGGCAGAAATAGAACTGAAGATGGGGGATTTAAAGATTTCCTCAGACATACCTGAGGGGCCTCTGCTGAATCAGGAAACCAATGAACAAGCTGCAGCAGCATCGACCTCTAGGGAGGCAAAAGGAGACTCTAGCTTAGATTGTCTTTTTATTCCAGAACTTTTTTATGATGTAAATGACAATTATAATATTATCAATAAGGCAAATGATTTCTCTTACTTGTGCGATGTTTTCAATGATTTCAACATGCATGAACATGATCATATTCCATCAATTTTTGACATCGATTCCACTGATACAATGCCTTTTAATCTTGGAACCTCGGAAAATCCGAAAGAAATTCTAATAGCATCAAATATAACTCCTGATGAGAGAAAAAATTTTGAGAGAATAATAAGAAAACATGAAAAAGTCTTTGCCTGGACCTATGAGGACATGCCGGGGATCGACCAAGACGTAGCAGAACATGCTATCCTGACTTATCCAGACTATAAGCCTGTGAAGTAGAAGTTGAGAAGGCTCAGGCCAGAATGGGCAGACAAGGTCAAGGAGGAAATTCGGCAGCAGATTGAGGCCAAGTTCCTTGTTGAAGTGCAGTATCCTACATGGTTAGCAAATGTGGTCCCTGTGGCGAAGAATAATGGGAAGGTCAGGGTGTGTGTGGATTATCGAGATCTGAATAAGAACTGCCCTAAAGATGATTTTCCACTACCCCACATCGATGTGTTGATAGACAGTGCCGCCAACTGCGCGATGTACAGCTTTGGAGATGGTTATATGGGCTATAACCAGATCTTGAACAAAATAGCTGACCGGGTTAAGACCGCTTTCATCACAGAATGGGGGACCTACGCCTACCGAGTCATGCCTTTTGGCCTGAAAAATGCAGGGGCCACATACCAGAGGATGGCGACCAAGATTTTAAGCGACCTGATCCACAGGGAGGTAGAGGTGTATGTCGATGACATGATGGTCAAGTCAGCCACCCGAGAGGGACACTTTGAAGCTCTAGAGAAGTTCTTCACCAGGATTGATAAGTACAATCTGCGGCTTAACCCCAAGAAGTGCATTTTCGGAGTGACTTTAAGAAAACTATTGGGACATGTCGTCAGCCAGAGGGGAATAGAAATCGACCCAGATAAGGTGAAAGCCATCAGGGAGATGCCCGTGCCACAAAAAGAGAAGGATGTAAGGAGTTTCTTTGGCAAGTTGCAGTATGTCAGCCGATTTATTGCCAAGCTCACTTCAATATGCGAGCCTGTTTTTAAACTAATTAGAAAGAATCAACCTGTGGTCTGGAACGAAGACTGCCAGAAAGCCTTTGACAGCATCAGGGAATATCTGTTGAATCCGCCAGTGCTAAGGACGCCGCAACCGATCGAACCGCTTATCCTGTATCTGGCAGTAGAGGGCAGTTCTATGGGCGCCATAATGGCTCAAGAGGATGAATTTGGAGTGGAATTCATAATTTATTACCTCAGCAAGAAGTTCCTGGCTTACGAAATAAAATATGCTGAAGTAGAGAAAATCTGCCTCGCAGTGATTTGGGCATCAAAGAAACTGAGACATTACTTCCACTCATACAAAGTTCAGGTAGTAGCCAAGCAGAATCCGTTAAGATATTTGCAGGAAGCACCGTCTCTGCTTGGTAAGATGGGGAGGTGGCTGCTCTTGCTATAGGAGTTCGATGTGCAATACATCACTCGCAAAACTATTAAGGGGCGAGCCGTAGCCGAATTTCTTGCTGAGCATCCTATTCAAGGAGACACTCTCGAGTTCACCATTCCAGATGAGAGCATAATCGCGATTTCTGACCAAGGATGGCAGTTACACTTCGATGGGGCAGTGAATAACAGAGGGGCCGGAGTTGGAATCATTTTGACAACCCCAGATAGAGAGAAGCTCCCTCTAGCCAAGAAGCTGAGGTACAAAGCAACCAACAATGAAGCCGAATATGAAGCATGCACTTTCGGGTTGGAAGCTCTAGCTGCATTGGGGGCAAAGAATGTAGCAGTCTTTGGTGACTCATCCTTGGTGATTAACCAGATCCGAGGTGAGTGGGCTGTAAAAGAAGAGCGGCTGGTACCCTATGTTGAATATTTGAAAGAGGTATGTGGGCAGTTTGAAACCTGCACTTTCCACTTCGTGCCGAGAGATGAGAATTGTCTAGCTGATGCGTTGGCAACCTTAGTGTCAATGTGAGATAATCCTGAAGGAGTAGCTATGAAGCCAGTACTAATTTCGAGTTCTGAAAAGCCCAGCTTTGAGATCAAGCCTGTAATGGAAGTAGAAGTGGCGGATGGGAAACCATTGTACTTCGACATTATGAATTACTTGGAAAACAATAAGTTTCCAGAGGAAGCTACTGAGAAAGACCAGAGGATAATCCAGAAACTTTCTACTCAATTCATATCCTTGGAAGGGGTGTTGTACAAAAGACAGTCAGGTGGGATTTAGCTCAGGTGCTTGAATGAAAAAGAAGCCCGCAAAGTGATGGAGGAGACCCATGCAGGCGTCTGTGGGGCTCACATGAACGGTTTGACCTTGGCTAAGAAGATCATGAGACAAGGCTTCTATTGGCTTACGATAGACAATGACTGCTCGAAATACGTCAAACAATGCCAGTTGTACCAACAATACGCAGACTTAAGACACATACCAGTATCAGAGCTACACAACCTGACATCACCTTGGCCTTTCGCTGCTTGGGGGATAAATATCATTGGAGAAATTCGCCCTATGGCATCCAATGGGCACAGATACATTATAGTCGCAATTGACTATTTTACCAAATGGGTTGAAGTGAAATCCTTCAAAAAGATTGACGCAAGGGATATGGCCAAGTTCATAGAGAGGAATCTGATCTGCAAATATGGCCTCTCTCACCACATAGTGTCTGACAATGGGGTGCAGTTCATGGGGGAAACTAGGAAGCTCCTCGAGAAGTATGGCGTCGAACATCATAAATCCTCTCCCTACCGACCACAAGCAAATGGAGCAGTAGAGGCCGCTAATAAAAATATGAAGAAGATCCTATCAAAGATGGTCTAAACCTATAAAGACTGGGCTGAAAAGTTACCCTTCGCCCTGTGGGGATATAGGACAACGGTAAGGACATCTACGGGCGCTATGCCATTTTCCCTGGTATACGGGATAGAAGTAGTATTGCCAATTGAGATAGAACTCAAGTCGGTGAGAGTGGTCATGGAAGCCTAAATTCCAGAGGCCGAATGGGCATGACAGAGGCTACAACACTTAAACTTACTGGACGAGAGTAGGCTGAGGGCTTATTATCATAATCAGATTTACCAGAAGAGATTGGCTAGGACTTTCGGGAAGAAGGTAAGAAAGCATCTGCTGAAAGAAGGGGACTTAGTGTTCAAGCAGATGAGGCCAGGCATACCAGATATCAGAGGGAAATTCAGACCAACCTGGGAAAGGCCGTATATCCTTAAAAAGTTATTGTCCAAAGGAGCTGCAATCTTGCCGGATAGTGATGGAAATGAATTCAAAGAGCCGATCAACGTCGACAGACTCAAAAGGTTCCATGGCTAAAGACCAAAATAAAAAGAAGAGAATAAAATGCCCTGCTGGTCAAAAACCGAAAAAAGGCGGCCGTGCTAAAATTGGGCGCCTCGACAGGGTGAAAACTGAAAAAAGGCATCCTGTGCAAAAATTAGAGGCACGAGAGAAAATGTCCGATCGTGAAAACCCGAGAGGGCCGATTGGTAACAGGAGCTGATGCTGTTAAAATTTGGTTTCATGTATTAATAGGGCATACGCAGTTGAGTAATTGTCAAAACTGATCATGTATGCTTAAATTATATGGAAATGCACACAATTTCGTGAAATAGAGTGAATATTATTCTTTTCATTTTTTTCATTTTCTAGTTCTGCATTAAAAAGAAATGTAACACTAAAAGAAATACATATGTAAGCTAAGCTAAGTCCTGCTGCTGCTCTCGCCGACCAGATGCTTGAGCCCTCGTGTCCTGTTATCAGATGCTGGACTAAGGATCCACTTCTTGTATTCGCTAGTTGAAGACACAGAATGATTGCCGAACCTCGGAATAATAGTCTTCACTGGTAGTTTGCTCCATAGCTCATGATACCTTGAGGCGAATGCAGCCGAAAGAGCTCCTCCCCGGAAAGATAAGGGAACCCTCACCGGAAAGATGCGTACATCGAGAAGTGATGCAGAAGGTGGCTTGACGGAGCCCACAGAGGGGAACACACCCCAACGGCCCATCAATGACCACATGAGACAGTGGGAGCCAGGCAGACGTAAAACTGTTATCATCATCTGACAACTCGCTATATCTGGTAATGCCTTCACCAGGAGTGGCACACCCATACAGTCATCGACGCGGAAGGAAATGGCTCAGCGAGTACTGTGGGGTAACTCGGGGAGGTGGCTCAGACAGTATTCTCAGTTTCTCTTGCAGCCAAATCTGAAAAAAAAAAAGAAAAAAAAAGAAAAAAAAGAAAAAAAAAAAGAAAAAGCCGCTGGAATAAGTAGGGTTTACTTCAGGCAAAAATAAGGCACAGGGTTGTGTGAAAATCCGAAAGGACGCACCTCCCACTAAGAAAAGCTAGTGTGAAAATCCATAAGGGACGCACTATCTTTAAAATAATGACGTACCTAGAGCAATAAGGGGCTGCCGGTAAAAGTAGTAGTGGATCCAGAGCTCACAGCGTCCAAGCCCAGAATGGTCTCAGCCAGAATAAGTGGTAAGGGTGATAATCCCAGGTGAAAGTCGCTCAAAACTCCGAACAAGCGAGGGTCACCTGTCAGACCCCCTAGGACAACAGTGAGGAAGTTCACCATGCAAAGAAGAAATACGGTGCTTACTCGGTAAGTGGGGATGTCAGTGAACTGATCCAGAGCCTCGATCAGTGGCCCCAGGGCAAAGAAAGAGCCCGGAGAAATCAGCCGGACGGCCTCAGAAGAAGGTATGTCGAGAGCCATAGCTATGTCCCGAGTCTGGAGTAGGCTGCAACGGGGGACGCAAGGCAGAGCGCTAGGAGGGAACCAGGCTCCAAGAATGGTAGCTAACTCTTCAGGTAAAGGGCATAATTCCTGGTAGGTGAACCGAAAGACGTGAAATCGGGGGTTCCAGAAGTGGGTCGCCGCCAGAAGGAGGTTCTGATCAACTTTGACCCAACACAGGTATTTTAGCCCAGACAGAGAGGAAAGGGCGCCTTATTCCCAAGTGTGCTTGTCATCTAAGATACGGTGCATTCTTTGGGCTAGAGAGGAAGACATTCTGAGAAGAATAAAAGGCTCAAGATGTTGGGAAATGAAGAGACACAAGAGGAGAAAAATTTTGTAAGAATTTATAGGAAGGTGTCACCGACGGCCTACCCGCCTCTCCTAAGAGACGGCCTGCCCGTTGGTAAAGATCCACCTGGCACACGCATACATCAGCATTGCATTCATCACGTACATTAATTCGCATTTATTGAGAGACAGACGGCCAGCCCATCGGTCGCTCCTACAAACGCCCAGCCCGTCGGTCACGAAACTCTATATAAGGGCGAGTGACAGACGGACCAGCGGCACTGTCACTTTCAATTCACCTCTCCAAAACGGTTTTTTCTTCATTTTTTCTGCATTTTCAAGCCTTCTTTCTCATTTTCTTTGCAATTTCTTCATCTTTTTGCATTCTCAACTCACCGGACGCTCAGACATTCATTTTTCTTCAATTTTTCTACACTTCTCGCGACTGCAAGTACGTAAAATAACTACCTTCTTTAATTAATTCAATTTATTTCTTCATTTCTTCTTCCTTTAACCTTAAAAATGATTAGAATGCTTTAAATGCCTTAAAAATTTAGGGAGAATGCTGCCCGTTTTATTTATTAATTTCTTTCTTTATTATTTTTGTAGTGCAATTAATCTGAACCTTTGCATGATCACATAGGAATAGAATTTTTCTATACCTTTGTTGCTTTAGAAATTTGCTTTCTAGCGCATTATTCTATTATTGTTGAGGCCTGAGGCCATTATTTTTGTGTTGCTGGGGACACACTCTTGCCGGGGTGCGTCCCATTCTTATATATATATTGTTGTTGAGGCCTGAGACCTAGTTTGATGCCTTTTTATGCAGGAGGTTGGGCACACCCTTGCCGGGGTGCTGCCCAAATTTTTATTTTTTATTCTAAAATTGAATATTTTTGTGTATAATGTATGCCTTGGGGTCTAGAAAGCCCATTTTTATTCGCTTTAAATATTTCCATGCCAATTGCATGTTTCTTTTGTTTTGATATATGCGAAGCATGTTGGGCAACTTCCTTTGACAGGACGTTCACCCCTTTTTATTTATTATCAATTTTTTTTATCTCGTTCTCGGGCCGCTATTGCCCTGGTGAGGCCTGAATAGGCTTTCACCTTAAAAATAAGTCTAATAATGCCTATTTTGTCAAATTTTCGCTATCTAATTTTTTCCTTTGTAGGATGCCTCCTAGACGCAGAGCACCGCTGGCCCAGCCCAAGGTCGTAGTTCCGGGTTGGATGGACAATGAGTCAGCTCAGAGATATAGAGCGTTGGCTAGAGTAGAGATTCGAGCTAGCCGCTTCATGTCCCGGCCGTTCCTAGAGGCCCTGGGGATGGCCCCAGAGTTTGATATGCTTGTCGAGGGTGCCGGGTGGACAGAGTTCCTTGACCCCCCTTTCCAGACTTTCCCAGAGGCTACTCGCCAGGTCCTAGCCACCCTCCGCTATGGCGATTTTCAGAGGTCAGATACCGAGCCAGGGCTGGTCCAGTTCTGGTTCGATGGCCAGCATTACAGTATTACCAAGCAGAGGTTCGCACAGGCCATAGGGCTCCCCATAGAGGAGGGGGTCGAGATCCCATGGCGAGCAGTGAGACGCGCCCACTGGGCGGCCATTGCCCTACCGGGAGTGCTGTATGATCATGATACAGCGAAGAGCACCGTACTGGTGTCTCAGGCACTCGGGTACTTGCACAGAGTGCTATCCAGTTCGTACCTTGGTCGAGCTGGTAATCCAGGGTCGCTTAATGCGGCCGAGATCTGGAGCCTCTGGGCTATGGTGGCAGGCTAGCACCTCAACATTAGCCATGAGATCTTGGCTAACTTGGTCAGAGTTGGTAGAGGACTGACACCAGTGGTGATAGTGGGAGGAGTCATCACTAGGTTGCTTTTGAGGTTGGGAGTTGCCCCAGACAGGCTGAGAGGACCCCTGGATGAGGGGATACATGTAGATGCTGCAACGGCAGTGCAGAGGGGGATAATCTCGCCGATATCGGGGCAGGAGAGGCCTACAGAGTGCTGTCCATTCACAAGACCATGCGGATGTTCTCACTTCCACCCTTAGGTCCAGATCCGGAGTACCCGGAGCAGCCAGAGCAGCAGCCTCCTCAGCCGGAGCATCAGCCTCAGCAGCCCGAGCCCAAGCGGTAGCAGCAGCCTCCCCATCCTCTGCCTCAGACAGTGCCGCCGCCACCACAACAGGAGCAGCCCAAGACTCCGTCGAATTTCGACATGGAGTTCACTATGGATGAGCTCTTTACCGCTTCACCGGCATCCAGAGCACCGATTCCCGTCCTGTTGCCGAGTATCAGGGTACAGAGGACTACCCACGGGCCACCCGAGAGGTATCACCCATATTTTCGAGGTGACCCAGGGGCATCCACCTCCACGGCACCGCTGCCAGAGCCAGCACAGCAGGATTCAGCACAGCCTGACTTCTCTCAGCTCCTCATGTCCATTTTAACATCCCTAGAGCGACGACAGGATGAGAGGGATAGAGCTATACACGAGAGGTTAGACCGCCAGCAGGCTGCTAAGGAGCAGTCCCAGTCGATAGAGCGGTTAGCCCAGGAGCAGGCCGATTACATCGAGCACACAGCTCGGGAGCAGGCTCAGGTCATAGAGGTCTTCAGAGATGAGTAGGCGAGGCTGATCGAGTAGGTTGCCCAGGGTCAGAGGGAGCTTAGGCAACAGCTCGCTCATGATTTGAGGGCGTCTTAGGACCAGGCATCTCAGAGGGTTGATATGACCCTACAGATGATCGATGAGTCACTCGACTCTCTGAGATCCCGGGACCAGGTGATAGAGGGGATCCTCCCACCCTTGTCTCAGACCATGAGGGAGTTCAGAGAGTAGACAGAGCAGCGCCTAGAGCGGATGAGGAAGGCCGCCAGCGAGCAGACCATTCAAATGAGCCAGGAGTTCAAGAAGTTGGGAGGCACAGTTTCAGAGACCTTAGGGTTCATGAGGACTTGCACCCAGCCCTTCTTGGATGGCTATGCTCAGATCTGATTCAGGCAGACCCATGATGCTGGGGCAGGACCCTCTACGGCTCAGCCTCCACCTTCGGCACAGCCAGCTCCGCCTCCACCTCCGCCGGAGACAGTGCACATATCAGATGGGATCCCGATGAGCCCTCTGACTACACACCCCTCTGATATTCAGGGAGTCATATTTTTGTACATTTTCACTTTGTATATACATTGTACGAAAATAGATATTTCTAGTGAAAAACTTTTGTTTTCAGATTTATGCATTTATGCAGTTATTTATGATTCATTCATATTACAGATGAATATATGCTTTCACATTTACTCATATTCCAAAATAAGGAAAAAAAATGATGACCGACAACTCAATAAAAAAGAATATAAATGAAACATGGCATAGCAGATAAAGCAAAACCATGCCATTAATAGACAGATTAAAAGATAACAACTCAAACATGAACTAACAAAACCTTTTATCACACAGGTACAGAGAAACATTGATCCGAACACAGGCATCGATTAAAAGTCCGAACAAGGGCGACTAAGATTCATATCTTTTTTGGAACGAGGAACCCAGCGAGGTCTCCTCCTCTTTACATCAAGATTGTAGCCAGAGAGTGCTGCATTTCACAGTTCACGCGATAGCCAGAGAGTGCTACGCACCTTGCAGATCGGATGGGGGTTAACAAGGGAACTTCAGATCGAAGCTATGGTTAGAGAAACACCACTCTTCACCGAATCGGGATTGTAGCCAGAGAGTGCTGCATCTCATAGTTCATGCGGCAGCCAGAGAGTGCTACGCACCTTGCAGATCGGATGGGGGTTAGCAAGGGAACTTCAGATCGAAGCTGTGGTTAGAGAAACACCACTCTTCACCGAATCGAGACTGTAGCCAAAGAGTGCTGCATCTCACAGTTCACACGGCAGCCAGAGAGTGCTACGCACCTTGCAGATCGGATGGGGGTTAGCAAGGGAACTTCAGATCAAAGCTGTGGTTAGAGAAACACCACTCTTCACATCGGGATTGTGGCTAGAGAATGCTACGTCTCACCAACACCTACAAGTCGAGACGAGACCGATAGGGATATCTTCGCATCCCCGAACAGACCAAGACGAGGTCTACCCGGCAAAAGGCACGGAATGTAAGAACAGCCGCAGGTACGCCTTCTTTCTTTCTGTCCTTTCTTTGAGTTTTGGCTTATCTAGGCGCTTGTGCACTAGTTTCCCAAAACTGGGGGCAACTGTAAGCAACGTGTCCCGGAGCGGTTCGAATCAGAGATTACCCTTTGATGAAATCAGTATCTGAGCCTGTAAAAATGGTTTGAATTTGGAGGTTTTAGTCCCATGCTCCACGAGAAATGAGTCTTTTCACCTTTCATAGGCAGAGGGGGAGAAAACAGGGAATTTTTGAGTCAAAAAGGTATCTTTTCCTCCACAGACGGCCAGCCCATCGCTTAGGGTCATAGATGGCCTGTAGTATTTTTCGACGCCCGTCGGAATGCACCGCCTCTTCCGGGCAAGCCGCCTGATTTCCCGGAGAACACAACCTTTCCGACGCCCGTCGATGGAAATGGCAGGGCTGTCGGATGAATCCTTGTGTCAGAAGGATTCTTCCGACGCTCGTCTCCATACACCGACGCCCGTCGGTCGTGCCTGGCTTATAAAAGCTTCGGATTTTGTCTTAAAAAGGGTTCCAAAAATTTTCCAGAGGGGAAACTCTGCGAAAATTCAAGCACATTTTCTCTCTCTTCCAGCAAACACATTCATAAAGAAATTTCTTTTAATTAGAGAATCAAATCATTAAAAAGGAACTAAAACTAATTAGTTTTCTTTGAATTTTTATTCCAAAGTCAATCTTTTGAGGGGTTAAGGAGGAAATAATCCATTTTCCTTTTTTCGATCCTTCACTTTGTTTCTCGTGGAACACGCGGGGCTCTAATCGACACAAGAATCTCACTTAAGCATTATCTGAGGGTAAATATTCCGGACTCATTCTCCATATCATTTCATCTTTGCTCCTTATTTTGTTGTTCTCTCAATTTTTTGCTATTATTTTCCTTTATTTTGACTCTTTTCATCTCATTTTGTGATAAAAATCCCGTTTTTGCTCAAAAAGAGAGTTTTTGCTGTTTATTTTCGGAGACAGTGGTAACCGACGGGTCATCTTCTTCACCGACGCCCGTCGGTCACCCAACTCACAGACGCCCTCTCTCTTGAGTGACCGACGGACATGTCGGTCATTTTGACTGACGCCCGTTGGTCACCTAACAAAGGCCGTCGCTGGGTCCTGTCTCCACATTTTCAAATCTTTTCTATATCTTTCAAGTCCTTTTGACTTTATTTATGTTGAGTTTTTTTATATATTGACATCTTTTAACTTTCTGTGAGCACATACTGATTTTCTTTGATTATCCTGAGCTTGAGGGGCTATCTACCATACTCGGAGGATTTCGTCCGGTTTAGTTTTCTAACTTTCTTGGTTATTTCCTTCATTTATTTATCCATTAATTATTTTATGTACATGGATATACCCTTTTTGTATCTCGTTAAGTATAAAAATTAATCAATGTTTTATATTCAATAAAATGTGGTTTTCATAAACTTAAGGACCCAATGTCCTATTTTTATCCAATAAAAATCATCACAATAAAAAACATCCAATTTTAATAATGATGCATGCAAGGACCAAAGTCCTCAAAATAAGCAATGCCCCGATTCGTGTATGTATCGCACATTTATAAAAGGGAGTTATATTCCGCTCCCTGTATTATTGTAATTTATTGCTTTCACTATTTACTTGCCCATTTACGGCTTTCCAAATATGAATAAATGCGCCTTCAATCAATTGCATCGTGTGGAGAGAGAGCGAATCAATGATAATTAAAATTTGATCATAAAATAATCGAGGTAGAAATAGATGAGAAATCCGAACCCAGCTCTGGTCTTTGGGCTCAAAGAGGCGAGAGGTTTACCCTCCAAGACACCTCTTGTGTCACTAGACTTTTACGTTAATCCTAGGCTCCTTAGGGCGAGAGGGTCACCCTCCAAGATGCCTTTGGTTGGCCCAAAATGGATACTAAGCACAGTCTTATGCTCTCCGAGGCGACAGAAACGTTCCCAATGTTCTATTGGGTGGCGACTCAATGAAACCTCCTTGTTGCCCAACATAGACGCACTTGCGATTTATTGCAAGCTGTCAACGGACCCACAAATGCCCCGATCGCCCTCCAGCGGGCGGTCCTATGGGCGGCCGCGGGGATCCGGCGTGCGTCACACAACCCTAGCTTGGAATAAAGGCTTAGTTGGTGGGGATTGATCATTCCTTGCATTTTCTTTTGAGGTAAATCAATTGCTTTTGCTCTTCTTTTCTTCATCTAGTTCATCATCTTCTTCATATTTTGTGAGTTTGGGTTTAATCTAGAGTTACTTTGTTGTGGGTTTTGTTGGGCTATGCTTAGTTGAGCCTCCGCGTGAGCCTAAGGGCAAGGAGAAGGCGGGATCTAGTGGAACTAAGCATTAGGAGCAAAGGATTTCAAGGTTTGGGAAACTTATTATTTTTGTATGTAAATGTGTTTATGCATGTGTTCTTGGTGATTCCGGATATTGGGTTCTGTTATGCTCTTTATAAGGCATGTATATTATGGGTCTTTGTTTGGGTAAGGTAATTTTGCATGAGTATGGGATTATTGTAGTGATTTGAGGATTGATGTAGTTTTTATTGCAAATTGTGGTTATTGGAAATAATTGGTATTGTGAGTTTGAATTGATGCTTGGTGTGAAATTAATTGTTGATAAATGTTATATTGTGCATATTAATGGTAATGGGTGGTTGGATTTGAGGTAAGAGATCATTTGGATGTGATTTGTGTGTTGTGTGTGTGTTTTGGGAGAGGAAGAATTCTGCAAAATTCTGCAGATTTTGAGAATCCCAACTCTGTTGCGAGCGCGACAGAGATCGGTGATCTTGGCCTGCGCTGTAGCGAGCACGCGACCTTGTCGCGAGCTCGCGATAGCAAAAGTTGATGTACTCTCTGTCGCGAGCGCGACGTCGTCGCGATCGCGACAGAGCGCAATGCTTGCCTGTACTGTCACGAGCACACGATCTCGCAATGGCGAGGAATTTTGACACTCTGTCGCGATCGCGATAGAGTCGCGAGCGCGACAGAGTCCATTTTTCCCTCCTCCCTGCGATCGCGAAGTCCATCGCGCGCGCGCTGCGAAGCGACTATGGTCTCTGTCGCAAGCGCGACAGTCTTGTTATGCTGAATGAGTTTCCTTAGGCATGTGCGTGTGGTTTGGAACTCCAGTTTCTTTTAGTGACCTTAAGCTTTATAACTGTTAACTTATGAATTATATGAATGCGAATCCATTGGCATGAAATGTACATATGTAAGTTGGAATATTATGGAATGAGTTGAATGGATTATGCATAACCTGCTAGAGTCAGTTCAGTTGATAGTTAGGCATGCCTAATAGAGTCTCTTAGCTGCAGCCCTTAGTTAAATTTTGACCCCGATCAGGTCCCCGCTGGGTTCCTCGCGAACCCCTTTGTGTTCGGATCTTGTTTAAGATCCCCTTCGAAAATGTTTTGTGGAAATTGAAAGTAAAAATTGATTTCTCCATTCGTACCCGTAAGGTCCTATTTGTGATCGGCTCGTACCCATAAAATACTGTTTGTTCACTCGTTATCCACTACTTTGAGTCAGCAGGCACTTTGTCTTTTGAATTATTTTGCTAAGTATGAAATTGTATTATCCGAATATGTTTATTAATGAGATATTTTGAAGGCAGTGGTATTTGGTCGAAGTTATGATTCTATATGTTTACATGTTCATATGATTATTCTCCTGTTTAATGCATATCTCCGATTATTGCCATCTGTATATGTTTGCCTTGATGACCATTATGAATGGTTGTCCTTATGATATATGTGTGTTTCCCCACTAAGCGTTTATCGCTTAGCACGGTGTGTTTACCCGTGCAGGTGCGGAAGGAGTTTGCTTGGGGGAGTCGCAACCATCGGAGTTAACACAGCTGGGTCTTTAGTGTAGGGCCTAGTTATGTATTTTGATGATTCTTTTTGTATAGAACTCTTTGATGTCAATTTTGTAATAGCTTTCGCATATGTATATGTATAATTTTGGATATGTAATTATCTTTTGTATCTTCTGGGTTGATCAAACAGTAATGTAATGATTTTCGTTATATTAATGCATGATCAGCTTATTTCATGAATGACTTTGTAAAGTTTTAAATTACCCTATATTTCGGTATGTATGTTTATGTATGGATGTATGTATATGCTGTATCTATGTGGTGGCACCTCTACTCATACGGCATCTCACTCCTTATCGGA
Source organism: Excoecaria cochinchinensis (assembly GCA_947683425.1). Classification (NCBI taxonomy): domain Eukaryota; kingdom Viridiplantae; phylum Streptophyta; class Magnoliopsida; order Malpighiales; family Euphorbiaceae; genus Excoecaria; species Excoecaria cochinchinensis. The sequence goes on from CANTUQ010000116.1 coordinate 2,244,216, forward strand.
TGGGATCGCCTGAGTATGGGTAAGGGGTGTTACAAGTTGTGGTATCAGAGTCTAGGTTTAGGCATTTCTGGGTGATTGTTTATGTGATACTATGTGTGGATGCATCTATGTCTAGGGCTGTGTTGGCTGACATGGTTGTCATCTTATTTGTTAGATGGATTCTGATTCTGCTCGTGGTGCGCTTAAGGAATCCGCTGAAAGTGTGAATCCTCCAGCTGTAGAACCGTCTGTTTCTATTTCTGTGTCGGCTCAACGTGCTAGGGTCCAGCCCGAGGTCGCTGCCATGCCTTTTGAGGCGATGTTTAGATTGCATCAGGACATGGCTCGTGTTTTGGAAAGGGTGACTGCCCCTAAAACTCCAATAGAGAGTTTAAGAAGAGCGGGTGTTGAGGATTTTTATGGGACCGGGCTAGATGAGTCGGAGTTTGCTGAAAAGTGGCTTGATAAAGTGAAGAGAGCTTTAAAGGAAGTCAGATGTCCTCCTGATCAGCAAGTTGAATGTGCGTTGGCGTTGCTTCAAGGGTCAGCTTATGAATGGTGGGAGTTGGTATGTAGGCAACCTCAGATGCCTGATCCGGTTACATGGGAATTCTTTGGGGAGGAGTGTAACACCCCTTACCCGTACTTAGGTGATCCCATATGATAAAAAGTGAGATGTCGTATGAGTAAAGGTGCCACCACACAGATACAGAATATACATACATTCATACATAAACATACGTGCCGAAATACAGGGTAATTTAAAACTTTACAAAACCATTAAAGAAATAAGCTGATCATGCATTAATACAATGGAAATCATTACATTACTGTTCTGATCAAGTAAGAGATACAATAGATAATTACAAATCCCAAAAATACATATACAGAAGCGGAAGCTATTACAAAATCAATATAAGAGAGTTCTATACAAAAAGAATCTCAAAATATAAAACTCAGTCCTATTCTAAACCCTGCTGCATTGGCTTAGACTGCGGCGACTCTCCCAAGGCAACTCCTTCCGCACCTGCACGGGTAAACACACCGTGCTAAGCGATAAACGCTTAGTGGGGAAACACACATATGGTATAAGAACGACCACTCACAATGGTCGTCAAGGCAATACACATGCGTACTTCATGTACATAAATACAATAATCATGGCATAACAATAGCATATACTCATGCACACATACATAAAGCCATCCATCAGAGAGTTCGTAACAATATTCATATACTCATAACAGATTATACTTTTCACCATTGAATCCATACATAAATCACATACGTTTTCTCATATTACAAATCATACAAGGCACCTGCTGACTCGAGGGAGTGGATAATGAGTATACGGACAGTACTTTACGGGTATGAGCCGATACGGACAGTACTTTACGGGTACGAGCCGATAAAAATCAAGATACTTTTAACTTTTGCAAAACATTTTCAAAGGGGACCTTAAACTAGATCCTTTCACATAAGGGTTCGCGAGGAACCAAATGGGGACCTGATCGGGGTCCAAACTTATCAAAGGGTGCTGCAGCTAAGAGACTTTATTAGGCATGCCTAACTATCCACTTACTAGACTCTAGCAGGTCATGCATAAACCATTCAATTCATTTCATAAGGTTCCAAAAAGAATCATTATCATACATATACATACTCGTATCATAGATCCACATTCATATCATTCATAAGATACTAAGCATAAATCTCATAAGCACTAAAGGAAACAGGAGTTCAAAACCACACGCAACGAAGGAAAAACTCATTCAGCATACAGGGGACTGTCGCGCTCGCGACAGAGACCGAAGTCTCTTCACTACGCGCGCGTGACGGATTTCGCGACCGCCAAGGGGATGGAAGGGCCAGGCTCTGTCGTGCTCGTGACGTATATTGCGATTGCGACAGAGAACACTTGGTGTTGTCGCGGGCTCGTGACGAATCGCGTGCTCGCGATAGCACTTGGCCAGCATCGCGCTCTGTCTCGATCGCGACAGATGTCGCGCTCATGACAGAGGATGCACAACACCTCGGCTGTCGCGGGCTCGGGACTGGATCGTGTGCTCGCGACAGCGAAGTTCTAATCACCGCTTTCTGTCATGCTCGCGACAGATGCCCCGATCGCGACAGCGTCAGGATTTCGAAAATCTGCAGAATTCTGCAGATTTTCCTCCTCCAAAATCACCCATCCACACACAAAATTCATCCATGAGCCTCTTACCTCAAACCCAGCCATCCAAGAGCATCAACAACCATAATATAACATTTAATAACAAGAAATTTCATACAAATCATTAAATTAACCCTCCAATTTCAAGAATCAACCAAAAACCCAATTTGTGCCTAAAACCACATCAATTCCCAAATTACCAAAATCAACTCATGCTCTTGCAAGATCCACACTCCAAATCAACAACCCATAGCATATACATCAAAATAAAGAGCGTGTAATAACCTAATTCTAAGAAAGCATCAAAACTCATACATGAACATATTTACATGCAAAAGCAAGAAATTCCCAAACCTTCAAATCCTTAGCTCCTATTGCTTGGATCCACTAGTTCCAGCCATCTCTTTGCCCTTTGGCTCGTGAGGAGGCTCAACTAAGCACAAACAAGCACCAAAATACGAAGAACACAAACCCTAGCTTAGATCAAACCTAAGAAGAAGAAGAAGAATATGCATGAATAACCAAAAGGAAAAACCATAAACTTACCAAGGAAGATGAAAGGGAGTAATTAATTCCACCACTTGAGCTTGAATCTAAGTAGAACTCTTAGGAGAGTGCAAAGGAGGAAGAAGAAGAAGAAGAAGAAGAAGAAGAAGAGAAAACGGGAATGGGTTTCAAAAATCAGATTTCCCTTTTTCATTCCCTCTTTCCCCATCTTTCTTTCCCCTTTACACATGTCAACCATCTAGTGGAGGAGATCATTTACTCACACCCTAACTAAACGTATCACATGCACACAAGACTCTCCCACTAATGCATACCCTACAAATGTGTGAACACACACACTCAAGCGTAGCCCCACAAACACACCCTACAAACATATGCATGCCCACACACCACAATAACCCTCTAGTGCATACCCTACTATGGTGCACTCACGCACACACAAATCTTACCCAACTAATTCACACCATAGTGCAACACATGCACACACGCACCAGAAAAACTCCAAATCATACAATATTACCAAAATGCCCTTATTATGCTAGACTTATGCAAATGCACACACGTACATATATGGCTCATTCAACTAGGGGGCAAACGGGGTGTGACAACTCTCTCCTACTAACAAGAATTTCGTCCTCGAAATTCTCACCTGAACTGAACAACTGTTGGTACTGAGCTCTCATCGACTCTTCCGGTTCCCATGTTGCTTCCTCGATCCCATGGTGATTCCACAAAACCTTAACCAAAGGAATCTGCTTGTTCCTCAACTGTCTTACTTCCCGCGATAAGATAGCTCTAGGCTCCTCATCGTAGGAAAAATCAGACTGCACTTGAACCTCTTGAACTGACAACACATGAGAAGGATCCAATCTATACCGATGGAGCATCGAAATGTGAAACACATCATGAAGCTTTGACAATTCCATCGGTAAAGCCAATCTGTAAGCTACTGGACCAACTCTTGCCAACACCTCATACGGACCAATAAAGCGAGGACTAAGCTTTCCTTTCTTCCCAAACCGAAGCACTTTTCTCCAAGGAGAAACTTTAAGAAAAACTTTATCCCCAACTTCAAACTGGACATCTTTTCTCTTCAGGTTGGCATAAGACTTCTGTCGATCCTTAGCTGCTTTCAAATTTCGCTGCACAACTCTGATCTTCTCCTCTGTATCTCTAACTAGATCTGGCCCAATCACTGACCTCTCAGATAGCTCTGTCCAACAAACTGGAGTCCTACACTGTCGCCCATACAATGCCTCATACGGTGACATACCAATACTCGACTGAAAACTGTTGTTGTAGGCAAACTCCAACAGCGATACATACTTGTCCCAACTACCCGAAAAATCCAAAACACATGCTCTTAACATATCCTCTAAGATCTGAATCACTCGCTCGGACTGACCATCTGTCTGAGGATGAAACGCCGTACTGAAATTCAGCTTGGTACCCAAAGCTCGTTGCAACTCTTTCCAAAACTTAGATGTGAACCTTGGATCTTGGTCTGAAATTATAGACAAAGGCACTCCATGCAACCGAACTATCTCATCCACATAGATACTGGCCAATCTATCCATCTAGTAATCCATCCTAACCAGCAGAAAGTGAGCGGACTTCGTGAGTCAATCTATAATAACCCAAACAGAATCATGCTTTTCCTGAGTCAAGGGCAACCCAGAAACAAAATCAATGGCAATATCATCCCACTTCCACTCCGGAACGGACAAAGGCGTGAGCAATCCCGAAGGAACTTGGTGCTCAGCCTTAACCTGCTGACAAGTCAAGCACTTGGATACGAAGTCCACTATGTCCCTCTTCATACCAGACCACAAATAAAATTGCTTCATATCCCAGTACATCTTGTTACCCCCAGGATGCATAGTGAAAAATGTACTATGTGCCTCATCCAAAAGCTGTCTTCTCAACTCTTCATTATCCGAAACACACAAACGGTTTCTAAACAGAAGAACCCCATCCTGAACCGAAAACTCTGACTGCTGGCCTAAACTGACTTCTTGCACAATCCGCTGAAACTTCTCATCGACTTTCTGAGCATCCACTAACCGCTGTCTCAAGGTAGGCTTGACTCTCAACTGAGCTATCAAAGCTCCATCTGAATCAAACCTCCATCTAAACCGTCTAAAAAACAAGGCAGAAACTGACTTCCGACTCAAAGCATCTGCGACTACATTGGCCTTACCCGGATGGTAATCCACAATGCAGTCGTAATCCTTAAACAGCTCAAGCCATCGACGTTGCCTCATGTTCAGTTCCTTCTGAGTCAGGAAATACTTCAAACTCTTGTGGTCCGTAAAAATCCTGCACTTCTCTCCATAGAGATAATGACGCCAAATCTTCAAAGCAAAGACGACCGCTGCTAACTCAAGATCATGCATCAGATAGTTCCTCTCATATGGCTTCAACTATCGAGAAGCATAAGCCACAACCTTACCTTCCTGCATCAGAACACACCCCAGACCAACACCTCAAGCATCGCTATACATAACAAACTCCTTACCCAAGGTGGGTTGAGTCAGTATAGGAGCTTCAACCAACAACTGCTTCAACCTCTCAAAACAAGCCTGACACTTATCCGACCACTCGAACTTAATTCCTTTCCTCATCAACTTAGTCATCGGAGCAGTAATCACAGAGAAACCTTTAACAAACTGACGGTAGTAACCCGCCAGACCAAGGAAACTCCTCACTTCCTGAACATTCCTAGGCGCTTTCCAATCAACTATCGCCTCAATCTTAGCTGGATCTACTTGAAGACCCTTAGCTGAAACTATATGGCCGAAAAACGACACTTCCCGAAGCCAAAAATCACACTTACTCAACTTGGCAAACAACCAATGTTCCCTTAACACTTGCAAAACCAATCGGAGATGTTCCTCATGCTCAGACTCATCATTGGAATACACCAGGATATCATCTATAAACACCACCACAAACCGGTCTAAGTATGGCCTAAACACTCTGTTCATCAAATCCATGAATGCCGCTGGAGCATTAGTCAAACCAAACGGCATCACAAGGAACTCATAATGGCCATACCGAGTATGAAACGCAGTCTTAACCACATCCTCATCCTTAACACAAAGCTGATAATACCCCGATTGTAGATCTATCTTAGAGAAAACACCGGAACCCCGAAGCTGATCAAACAAATCCTCGACTCTGGGCAACGGATACTTGTTCTTCACTATTATCTTATTAATCTGCCTGTAGTCGATACACATCCTTAAGGATCCATCCTTCTTCTTAACGAAAAGAACCGGAGCTCATCAAGGAGATATACTGGGTCGAATAAACCCCTTATCCAAGAGCTCTTGCAGTTGAGTTTTTAATTCTCTCAACTCTACAGGAGCCATTCGATAAGGTGCCTTCGATATAGGTGTGGTGCCCGGCATAATCTCTATGGGTAGCTCAACTTCCCTCTCTGGAGGCAAACCCGGCAATTCACTTGGAAAAACATCACCGAACTCGCGAACAACAGGGATGTCCTCAATCCTAACTTGATCCCTCTTGGAATCCAAAACTACAGCCAGAAAAGCCTCACAACCCTTTCTCATAAACCTCTTGGCTTGAATCGCAGAAATCACATTGTTCACAGAACTCGCACCCAAACCTCTAACAAACACTGGAGCTCGATTCCTATCCCGAAGCACGAAGGTCTTCCTATGACAATCAACTACAGCTCGATGCTCACCCAACCAATCCATACCCAAAATCAAATCATACTCTCTGAAGGGCAACTCTATCAAATCCGCAGGGAACTCAACTCCCTCAACCAACAAAGGACAATTCCTAAAACTCTACTCACACTGACACTATGCCCTAATAGATTGGTCACACAAATCTCATAATCTAACTGATCTACCACAAGCAACTTATCAATAATCTTATCTGTGCACAAATATGAGTGTGTGGAACCAGGATCTATTAGAGCATATAATTCAGTTTCATGGAGTAGGAACTTACCGGCAATCACATCAGGGGCATCCTGCTCCTCTCTGGCTCTAACTACATAAGCTCTAGCTGCTACCGGTGGAGGACGCTCAACTGTCTCAGAAACAGCTCCATCTCTTGGTCGACCGCCTCGACCTCTACCTCTACCTCTTGCAGCCTGGGAAACATTCGATCCAACTCTGCTAGCTCCTCCCTGAGGTCCCGAATCCTCACCCATCAGTGGACAATTAGCCAAACGGTGCTCGGTGCTCCCACACTTAAAGCACCCATCAGTGAGCCACCTACACTCACCCCGGTGAGACTTACTGCAGTTCTCATAAACAGGTATCACATCAGATCGGCCACCCCTACCAGAGCCAGATACTGCAGCCGAACCTTGCCTTCTCCCTCTGGTAGCTGAACCAGCTGATGGTTCATCTTGCGGGTTCCTAGATCTCTTACCTGAAGATGAAGAGAAACCACCTCTAGCAAAACTCCTTCGTTGGGCTCTTTCTCTAATCAAAGATTCCGCCTTCTCCGCTCTCACGGCAGCCTCAGCAATCTGATAATAACTTACTCCCGGTGTAACCATTAAAGAGATCAAAGCAATCTTCAAAGAGTCATTCAACCCGGCTTCAAAATGCTTGCATCTGAAATCATCTGACATAACCCCACGCGGAGCATAGCGAGACAACCGGTTAAACTCTTTCTCATAATTCGAAACTGACAAAGCTCTTTGCCTCAAACTCAGAAACTGTGCCCATCTAGCGTCCTTATAAGCCTGAGTCACATACTTCTTAGTGAACTCCTCACTAAAGAAGTCCCAAGTAACTGGATCAGGCATCTGAGGTCGCCTACATACCAACTCCCACCATTCATAAGCCGACCCTTGAAGCAATGCCACAACACACTCAGCTTGCTGATCAGGAGGACACCTGACTTCCCTCAAAGCTCTCTTAACCTTATCAAGCCACTTTTCAGCTACCTCTGACTCATCAAGCCCAGTCCCATAAAAATCCTCGACACCAGCTCTTCTTAAACTCTCTATCGGAGCTTTAGGGGCAGTCACCCTTTCCAAAACCCGAGCCATGTCTTGATGCAATCTGAACATTGCCTCAAAAGGCATGGCAGCAGCCTCGGGCTGGACCCTAGCACGTTGAGCTGACACCGAAACAGAAACAGACGGATCTACCGCTGGAGGATTCACACTTTCAGTGGACTCCTCGAGCACACCGTGAGCAGAATCAGAATCCATCTAACAAACAAGAGGACAACCGCATCAGCCAACACAGCCCTAGACATAGACATAACCACACATAGCATCACATAAACAATCACCCAGAAATGCCTAAACCTAGGCTCTGATACCACAACTTGTAACACCCCTTACCCGTACTTAGGCGATCCCATCCGATAAAGAGTGAGATGCCGTATGAGTAAAGGTGCCACCACATAGATACAGAATATACATACATTCATACACAAACATACATGCCGAAATACAGGGTAATTTAAAACTTTACAAAACCATTAAAGAAATAAGTTGATCATGCATTAATACAATGGAAATCATTACATTACTGTTCTGATCAACTAAGAGATACAATAGATAATTACAAATCCCAAAAACACATATACAGAAGCGGAAGCTATTACAAAATCAATATAAGAGAGTTCTATACAAAAAGAATCTCAAAATACAAAACTCAGTCTTATTCTAAACCCTGCTGCGTTGGCTTAGACTACGGCGACTCTCCCAAGGCAACTCCTTCCGCACCTGCACGGGTAAACACACCGTGCTAAGCGATAAACGCTTAGCGGGGAAACACACATATAGTATAACAACGACCACTCACAATGGTCGTCAAGGCAATACACATGCGTACTTCATGTACATAAATACAATAATCATGGCATAACAATAGCATATACTCATGCTCACATACATAAAGCCGTTCATCAAAGAGTTCGTAACAATACTCATATACTCATAACAGATTATACTTTTCACCATTGAATCCATACATAAATCACATATGTTTTCTCATATTACAAATCATACAAGGCACCTGCTGACTCGAGGGAGTGGATAATGAGTATACGGACAGTACTTTATGGGTACGAGCAGATAAAAATCAAGATACTTTTAACTTTTGCAAAACATTTTCAAAGGGGACCTTAAACAAGATCCTTTCACATAAGGGTTCACGAGGAACAAAATGGGGACCTGATCGGGGTCCAAACTTATCAAAGGGCGCTGCAGCTAAGAGACTCTATTAGGCATGCCTAACTATCCACTTACTAGACTCTAGCAGGTCATGCATAAACCATTCAATTCATTTCATAAGGTTCCAAAAAGAATCATTATCATACATATACATACTCGTATCATGGATCCACATTCATATCAATCATAAGATATTAAGCATGAATCTCATAAGCACTAAAGGAAACTGGAGTTCAAAACCACACGCAACGAAGGAAAAACTCATTCAGCATACAGGGGACTATCGCGCTCGCGACAGAGACCGAAGTCTCTTCGCTATGCGCACGCGACGGATTTCGCGACCGTGAGGGGGAAGGAAGGGCCAGGCTCTATCGCACTCGCGACGTATAACGCGATCACGACAGAGAACACTTGGTGCCGTCACGGGCTCGAGACGAATCGCGTGCTCGCGATAGCACTTGGCCAGCAACGCGCTCTGTCACGATCGCGACAGATGTCGCGCTCGCGACAGAGGATGCACAACACCTCGGCTGTCGCGGGCTCGCGATTTCATCACGTGCTCGCGACAGTGAAGTTCCAATCACCGCTTTTTATCGCGCTCGCGACAGCATCGAGATTTCAAAAATCTGCAGAATTCTGCAGATTTTCCTCCTCCAAAATCACCCATCCACACACAAAATTCAACCATGAGCCTCTTACCTCAAACCCAGCCATCCAATAGCATCAACAACCATAATATAACATTTAGTAACAAGAAATTTCAAACAAATCATTAAATTAACCCTCCAATTTCAAGAATCAACCAAAAACCCAATTTATGACCAAAACCACATCAATTCCCAAATTACCAAAATCAACTCATGCTCTTGCAAGATCCACACTCCAAATCAACAACCCATAGCATATACATCAAAATAAAGAGCGTATAACAACCTAATTCTAAGAAATCATCAAAACTCATACATGAACATATTTACATGCAAAAGCAAGAAATTCCCAAACCTGCAAATCCATAGCTCCTATTGCTTGGATCCACTAGTTCCAGCCTTCTCTTTGCCCTTTGGCTCGCGAGGAGGCTCAACTAAGCACAAACAAGCACCCAAACACCAAGAACACAAACCCTAGCTTAGATCAAACCCAAGAAGAAGAAGAAGAATATGCATGAATAACCAAAAGGAAAAAGCATAAACTTACCAAGGAAGATGAAAGGGAGTAATTAATTCCACCACTTGAGCTTGACTCTAAGTAGAACTCTTAGGAGAGTGCAAAGGAGGAAGAAAAAGAAGAAGAAGAAGAAGAGAAAACGGGAATGGGTTTCAAAAATCAGATTTCCCTTTTTCATTTCCTCTTTCCCCATCTTTCTTTCCCCTTTGCACATGTCAACCATCTAGTGGAGGAGATCATTTACTCACACCCTAACTAAATGTATCACATGCACACAAGACTCTCCCACTAATGCATACCCTACAAATGTGTGAACACACACACTCAAGCGTAGCCCCACAAACACATCCTACAAACATATGCATGCCCACACGCCACAATAACCCTCTAGTGCATACCCTACTATGTTGCACTCACGCACAAACAAATCTGACCCAACTAATTCACACCATAGTGCAACACATGCACACACGCACCAGAAAAACTCCAAATTATACAATATTACCAAAATGCCCTTATTATGCTAGACTTATGCAAATGCACACACGTACATATGCGACTCATTCAACTAGGGGGAAAACGGGGTGTAACAAGGATTTCCCAAAGAAGTATGTAACTCAGGTATATAGGGATGTAAGATGGGCACAGTTTCTGAGTTTGAAGCAAAGGGCTTTGTCAGTTGCAGATTATGAGAAAGAGTTTAATCGGCTATCTCGCTATGCTCCATGTGGGGTTATGACAGATGATTTCAGATGCAAGCATTTCGAAGCGGGGTTGAACGAGTCTTTGAAGATTGCTTTGATTTCTTTGATATGTATGCTTGGGGTAAGTTATTATCAGATTACGGAGGCTGCCATGAGGGCGGAGAGGACGGAATCATTGCTTAGGCAGAGAGCCCAGCGAAGAAATTCTGCACGGGGTGGTTCTTCCTCATCTTTGGGTAAGAGATCTATGAACCCGCAAGATGAGCCATCAGTTGATTCGGCTACTAGAGGTAGAAGGTAAGGGTCAGCAGCGGTATCTGGTTCTGACAGAGGTGGTAGATCAGATGCTACACCTGTTTGTGCTCATTGCAACAAGGCTCACCGAGGTGAGTGTAGGTGGCTCACTGGTGGGTGCTTTAAGTATGGGAGCACCGAGCACTGTTTGGCAAATTGTCCACAGATAAGCAAGGATTCGGGTCCACAGAGAGGGGCTAGTGGAGTTGGATCCAATGCTACTCAGGCTACCCATGGTAGGGGCCGAGGTAGAGGTCGAGGCGGTCGACCAAGAGAGGGAGATGTCTCTGAGACGGTTGAGCGTCCTCCACCAGTTCCAGCCAGAGCTTATGCAGTGAGAGCCAGAGAGGAGCAAGATGCCCTTGATGTGATTGCTGGTAAGTTCCTACTCTATGACACTGAATTATATGCTCTAATAGATCCTGGTTCCACACACTCATATTTGTTCACGCATAAGATTGTTGATAAGTTGCATGTGGTAGACCAGTTAGACTATGAGATATGTGTGACCAATCCATTAGGGCATAGTGTCAATGTGAGTAGAGTCTTTAGGAATTATCCTCTGTTTGTGGAAGGTGTAGAGTTCCCAGTGGATTTGATAGAGCTGTCGTTCCAAGAGTTTGATCTGATTTTGGGTATGGATTGGTTGGGCAAGCATCGGGCTATAGTTGATTGTCATAGGAAGACCTTTGTGCTTCGGGATAGGAACCGAGCTCAAGTGTTTGTAAGAGGTTTGGGTGCGAGTTCTGTGAACAATGTGATCTCAGCAATTAAAGCCAAGAGGTTTTTGAGGAAAGGTTGTGAGGCTTTCCTAGCTGTAGTTTTGGATTCCAAGAGAGATCAAGTGAGGATTGAAGATATCCCTGTTGTGCGGGAGTTTGGTGATGTTTTTCCAAGTGATTGGCCGGGTTTGCCTCCCGAGAGGGAAGTTGAGCTAGCCATAGAGATCATGCGGGGTACCACACCTGTATCGAAGGCACCTTATCGAATGGCTCCTGTAGAATTGAGAGAATTAAAAACTCAACTGCAAGAGCTATTGGATAAGGGGTTTATTCGACCCAGCATATCTCCATGGGGAGCTCCGATTTTGTTTGTCAAGAAGAAGGATGGGTCTTTAAGGATGTGCATCGATTACAGGCAGATTAATAAGATCACAATGAAGAACAAGTATCTGTTGCCTAGAGTTGAAGATTTATTTGATCAGCTTCGTATTGCAGGTGTGTTTTCTAAGATAGATCTTCGGTCAGGGTACTATCAGCTTCGGGTTAAGGATGAGGATGTGGTTAAGACTGCATTTTGGACTCGCTATGGCCACTATGAGTTCCTGGTTATGCCGTTTGGTTTGACCAATGCTCCAGCGGCATTCATGGATTTGATGAACAGACTGTTTAGGCCATACTTGGACCGATTTATAGTAGTGTTTATAGATGATATCTTGGTGTATTCCAAGGATGAGACCGAGCATGAGGAGCATCTCCGATTAGTCTTGCAAGTGTTGAGGGAACATCGGTTGTTTGCCAAGTTGATTAAGTGTGATTTTTAGGTTCGGGAAGTGTCATTTTTGGGCCACATAGTTTCAGCCAAGGGTATTCAAGTAGATCCAGCTAAGATTGAGGTGATAGTCGATTGGAAAGCACCGAGGAATGTTTAAGAAATGAAGAGTTTCCTAGGTCTGGCGGGTTACTACCGTCGGTTTGTTAAGAGTTTCTCTGTGATTGCTGCTCCGATGACTAGGATGTTGAGGAAAGGAGTTAAGTTCGAGTGGTCGGATAAGTGTCAGGCTTGCTTTGAGAGGTTGAAGCAGTTGTTAATCGAAGCTCCTATACTTACTCAACCCATTTCGGGTAAGGAGTTTGTTATGTATAGTGATGCTTCAGGTGTTGGTTTGGGATGTGTTCTCATACAGGAAGGTAAGGTTGTGGCTTATGCGTCTCAGTAGTTAAAGCCACACAAGAGGAACTATCCGACGCATGATCTTGAGTTAGCAGCAGTTGTCTTTTCTTTAAAGATTTGGCGCTATTATCTCTACGGTGAGAAGTGCAAGATCTTTAAGGACCACAAGAGTTTGAAGTATTTCCTGACTCAGAAGGAACTGAATATGAGACAGCGTCGTTGGCTGGAGTTGTTTAAGGACTACGATTGCATCGTGGATTACCATCCGGGTAAGGCCAATGTAGTCGCAGATGCTTTAAGTCGAAAGTCAGTTTCTGCCTTATTTTTGAGGCGGTTCAGATGGAGGTTTGGTTCGGATGGGGCTTTGATAGCTCAGTTGAGAGCCAAGCCCACCTTGAGACAGTGGATAGTTGATGCTCAGAAGTTTGATGAGAGGCTTCAGCGGATTGTGCAAGAGATTAGTTTGGGCAAGCAGTCAGAGTTCTCAGTTCTTGATGGAGCGCTTTTGTTTTGGAACCGTTTGTGTATTCCGGATGATGAGGAATTGAGGAAACAGCTTCTGAGAGAGGCACATAGCACGGTTTTCACCATGCATCCCGGGAGTAGCAAGATGTCTCGGGATATGAAGCAGTTTTATTGGTGGTTTGGTATGAAGAGGAACAAAGTGGACTTTGTATCCAAGTGCTTGACATGTCAGCAGGTAAAGGCTGAGCATCAAGTTTCTTCGGGATTGCTCACGCCTTTGGCCGTTCCGGAGTGGAAGTGCGATGACATTGCTATGGATTTTATTTCCTGGTTGCCCTTGACTCAGAAAAAGCATGATTCTGTTTGGATTATTGTGGATCGACTCACAAAGTCCGCTCACTTTTTGCCGATTAAGATGGATTACCGGATGGATAGATTGGCCAGTATCTATGTGGATGAGATAGTTCGGTTGCATGGAGTGCCTTTGTCCATAGTTTCAGACCGGGACCAAAGGTTCACATTTAAGTTTTGGAAAGAGTTGCAACGAGCATTGGGTACCAAGTTGAACTTCAGCACGGCGTTTCATCCTCAGACAAATGGTCAGTCCGAGCGAGTGATTCAGATCTTAGAGGACATGTTAAGGGCTTGTGTTTTGGACTTTCCGAGTAGTTGGGACAAGTATGTATCACTTATGGAATTTGCCTACAACAATAGCTATCAGTCCAGTATCGATATGGCTCCTTATGAGGCTTTGTATGGACGTCAGTGTAGGACTCCAGTTTGTTGGACAGAGTTGTCCGAGAGGTCAGTGATTGGGCCAGATTTGGTAAGGGATACAGAAGAGAAAATCAGAGTTGTGCAGCGGAATTTGAAGGCGGCCAAGGATCGACGGAGATCTTATGCCAACTTGAAGAGAAAGGATGTGCAGTTTGAAGTCGGAGACAGGGTTTTCCTGAAAGTTTCTCCTTGGAGAAAAGTGCTTAGGTTTGGAAAGAAAGGAAAACTTAGCCCTCGTTTCATTGGTCCGTATGAGGTGTTAGCAAGAGTTGGTCCGGTGGCCTATAGACTGGCTTTACCGATAGAGTTGTCCAAGTTGCATGATGTGTTCCACGTTTCTATGCTTCATCGCTATAGGTCAGATCCTTCTCATGTTTTTTCGGTTCAAGAGGTTCAAGTACAGTCTGATTTCTCCTTCAATGAGGAACTAAAAGCTATCTTAGCTCGAGAAGTGAGACAGTTAAGGAGTAAGAAGATTCCTTTGGTCAAGGTTTTATGGAATCACCACGGAGTCGAAGAGGTGACATGGGAACCGGAAGAGTCGATAAGAGCCCAGTATCCGCAGTTGTTCAGTTCAGGTGAGATTTTCGAGGACGAAATTCTTCTTAGTAGGGGAGAGTTGTCACACCCCGTTTGCCCCCTAGTAGAATGAGCCATGTATGTGCATGTGCATTGTGTGAGTTTTGGCATGTGTTAAGGGCATTTTGGGTAGAAATGCATGTTTTAAGAGTTTTGCTAGCATGTGGATGCATGTGTGCTGTTAGGGTGTGAATTAGTTGGGTTGCACTTGGGTGTGCTCACTCATATATTTGTAGGATGTGCTAGAGTGTGTGTGTTCACACATTTGTAGGGTATGCATTAGTTGGGAGAGTCTTGTGTGTATGTGATGCATGTGTCTCGGGTGTGAGTGGTCAAATCCCACCAATAGGGAAGTGACACTTGTCTAGGGTTAGGAAAAAGAAAAAGAAAAAGGAAAAGAGAAGAGAAGGGGGATGGGAGCTGCCTCTATTTTCCGTTCTTCTTCCTCTCACTCTCTTCTTCTTCCTTTTCTCTTCCTCTTAGAACCCTAGCTTTGAATCAAGGCATAGTTGGTGGGGATTGATCATTCCTTGCATTTTCTTTAGAGGTAAATCAATTGCTTTTGCTCTTCTTTTCTTCATCTAGTTCATCATCTTTGTCATATTTTCTGAGTTTGGGTTTAATCTAGAGTTACTTTGTTGTGGGTTTTGTTGGGCTATGCTTAGTTGAGCCTCCGCGTGAGCCTAAGGGCAAGGAGAAGGCGGGATCTAGTGGAACTAAGCATTAGGAGCAAAGGATTTCAAGGTTTTGGAAACTTATTATTTTTGTTTGTAAATGTGTTTATGCATGTGTTCTTGGTGATTCCGGAAATTGGGTTCTGTTATGCTCTTG
This sequence comes from Excoecaria cochinchinensis, assembly GCA_947683425.1. Taxonomy (NCBI): domain Eukaryota; kingdom Viridiplantae; phylum Streptophyta; class Magnoliopsida; order Malpighiales; family Euphorbiaceae; genus Excoecaria; species Excoecaria cochinchinensis. The sequence goes on from CANTUQ010000116.1 coordinate 2,259,760, forward strand.
ATAAGGCATGTATATTATAGGTCTTTGTTTGGGTAAGGTAATTTTGCATGAGTATGGGATTATTGTAGTGATTTGAGGATTGATGTGGTTTTTGCTGCAAATTGTGGGTATTGGAAATAATTGGTATTGTGAGTTTGAATTGATGCTTGGTGTGAAATTAATTGTTGATAAATGTTATATTGTGCATATTAATGTTAATGGGTGGCTGGATTTGAGGTAAGAGATCATTTGGATGTGATTTGTGTGTTGTGTGTGTGTTTTGGGAGAGGAAGAATTCTGCAGATTTTGAGAATCCTGACTCTGTCGCGAGCGCGACAGAGATCGGTGATCTTGGCCTGCGTTGTCACGAGCACGCGACCGTGTCGTTAGCTTGATATAGCAAAAGTTGATGTGCTCTCTGTCGCGAGCGTGACATCGTCGCAATCGCGACAGAGCGCAATGCTGGCCTGCACTGTCGCGAGCACGCGATGGCGAGGAATTTTGACTCACTATCGCGAGCGCGACGGAGTCCAATTTTTCCCTCCTCCCCGCGATCGCAAAGTCCGTCGCGTGCGCTGCGAAGAGACTATGGTCTCTGTCGCGAGCGCGATAGACGTCGCGAGCGCGACAGTCTTGTTATGATGAATGAGTTTCCTTAGGCATGTGCGTGTGGTTTAGAACTCCAGTTTCTTTTGGTGACCTTAAGCTTTATAACTGTTAACTTATGAATTATATGAATGCAAATCCATTGGCACGAAATGTACATATGTAAGTTGGAATATTATGGAATGAGTTGAATGGATTATGCATAACCTGCTAGAGTTAGTTCAGTGGACAGTTAGGCATGCTTAATAGAGTCTCTTAGCTGCAGCCCTTTGTTAAGTTTGAACCCCGATGAGGTCCCCGCTGGGTTCCTCGCAAACCCCTTTGCGTTCGGATCTTGTTTAAGATCCCCTTCGGAAATGTTTTGTGGAAATTAAAATTAAAAATTGATTTCTCAATTCGTACCCGTAAGGTACTATTTGTGATCGGCTCGTACCCGTAAAGTACTGTTTGGTCACTCGTTATCCACTACTTTGAGTCAACAGGCACTTTGTCTTTTGAATTGTTTTGCTAAGTATGAAATTGTATTATCCGAATATGTTTATTAATGAGATGTTTTGAAGGCAGTGGTATTTTATCGAAGTTATGATTCTATATGTTTACATGTTCATATGATTATTCTCCTGTTTAATGCGTATCTCCGATTATTGCCATCTGTATGTGTTTGCCATGACGACCGTTGTGAATGGTTGTCCTTATGATATATATGTGTTTCCCCACTAAGCGTTTATCGCTTAGCACAGTGTGTTTACCCATGCAGGTGCGGAAGGAGTTTTCTTGGGAGAGTCACAGCCATCGGAGTTAACACAGTTGGGTCTTTATTGTAGGGCCTAGTTATGTATTTTAATGATTATTTTTGTATAGAACTCTCTGATGTCAATTTTATAATAGCTTCCGCATATGTATATTTATAAATTTGGTTATGTAATTATCTTTTGTATCTTCTGGGTTGATCAAACAGTAATGTAATGATTGCCGTTATATTAATGCATGATCAGCTTATTTCATAAATGGCTTTGTAAAGTTTTAAATTACCCTATATTTCGGTATGTATGTTTATGTATGGATGTATGTATATGTTGTATCTGTGTGGTGGCACCTCTACTCATACGGCATCTCACTCCTTATCGGATGGGATCGCCTGAGTACGGGTAAGGGGTGTTACACACACTATTTTGTAGCCTTTAATGATGGACAGGCTACTGTCGAAGGACCGAACGTCGGGCTCCCCGTCGATCTGCAAGGCATTTGATTGAATATTCTATTTTGCTGATCCCCATCCGATCTGCAAGACGTTTCTTTTGACTTACTAACCACCATCCGGCTAGCAAGGTACCCCTTTTAGTTTGCTGACCACTATACGATCTGCAATGTGTGACTTTTGATTTGCTGACCCCCATTCGATCTGCAATGTGTGGTTTTGATTGAATATAACCTGAGTGAAGCAGTATCCGATTTGCTAATCATTCTGTTGACCATCATTGGGTCAGTGTGGAATCATGTTCCTGTGTTATGAAAGATTTTTGTTAATTTATTGTAGGTTGATCTGATTTGGCAAATTTATAAACATTTTTGTGTTGTCATTTCTTTTATCATCTTTCCCTTATCATGTTATCAAATGTCCATTAAGAGAAAGCAAGATAACAACAGGATAAATATACAAAACGAATTTTAAATTTAACAAAATGTAAATATAAGTTCTACTAAAAAAATATAAGTTTTGTAGAATGCATATACAAATACTCCAAAATTGTAGAATAAAGTGTAGCAAAGTCCCTGAATGCTCTAAAAAGGATGGTAATCTGAGGGCATATCTGGGTCCTCATAATCCGATATGTGTACTGGCTCGCTCTGCGATGTGGACACGGAAGGTTTGGCTCCCGAAGTGGATGGCTGACTGGGAGGAGCTGAGGATCCGGGCCACGGCTGATAACGAGGAGGGACAGTGATCGGCATAGATAAGGGCTACCCCCTCGCTGGGTCCTGTTGCCGAAACTGAGCCTGGGCGTACCCATCGAGGAAAGACTATACACACACTGCCATTAACTCTAATGTGTCTCTAACCACCCCTCCTAGCACTGTGAAGGCACTGGATAGTCTGAGGGTCTGATCTCTGGATGTGTCTCTAATGTGCCCGAGTCTATCCTCTGTCTGCTCCCTGAACTCTCTGATAGACTGGGAGATGGGAGGTATGGCACCCTCAAGCACCTCCATCCTAAAACAAAGAGCCTTAACTGATTCGTCCGCCATTTGGGTGGCTGCATCTACCCTCTATGCTGCAGCATCATGGGAGGTGCTCAAACTCTGCCTCAGCAGCTCGATAAATCTCCCATGATCCTCAATGAGCCTCCAATGCTCCTGTATGACTCTGTCCTGCTGATCTAGCTGCTCCAGAATCACCCTATCTCTCTCCTCCTGTCTACGATCTATAGAGGCAAAGAGAGAGGTCACTGCTACTAATATATCTACCTGAGCTGGCTATGGTGACAATGGTGATGCAGGGGGAGCTGACTTTAGTGCCTGCTCGGGAGGTGGTGCTGCAAAGGTGGATGCCCCCGGGTGCCCTGCTCTACTATAAGGGTGGAACCTCTTAGGATCCCGGGGTGCAGTCCGCTGTACCCTAGACGGAGGGGGAGGAGTGGGGTTCTACACTCTCTGAGCCGGAGGAGTCACGATCAACTCATCGACACTGAACTCTATCCCCATATCAAAAGGGGTCTGTGGCTGCTCCTCATCTGGCTGCTGCAGGGGAGGCTGGCCCTCCTGGTACTGGGGCTGCTTGGGAGGCTGCTCCTCCATCTGAGGCTGCTTAGCAGGCTGCTCCTCTGCCAGCTGGAGTGAGGGAAGGCCGAAAGCGCGTCGGGTCTCATGGATAGTATGCAGCCTATACTCCTCAGGCTGACGTTATAGCTGAACTATCATCACCATAGTCAGGGCCGACGCTACATCCTCATAAATGCTCTCGTCCAAGGTGGGCCCTAAATGGTTTGGACGAGCTCCTAGCTCCAGCAATAATCTAGCAATTACTCCTCCCAAATATACTATAGGGCTGTCCCTCAAGACACTCTGACCAAATTAGCCACGATCTCATGGCTAAGGTTGAGCCGATGGCCAGCAACCATGCCCCACAGACTCCAGATATCTGCAGCATTAAGTGAGCCCGAGTTACCAGCCCGTCCCCTGTAGGAGCTGGAGAAAACCCTATGAATGTACCGGAGGGCCTGCGATGAGAGCACCGTACTCTTCGCTGTATTATGGTCATACGACACTCCTGGCTGAGCTATAACCTCCCAATGTTGGCGCCTAACGGCCCTCTAAGGTACTACGACATCGTCTCCGAAGGGTAATCCCATAGCCTTTGAGAACCTCTGGCGGGTGATGTTTTAGTGATAGCTGTCGACCCAAAACTGAATGACCCCCTCCTCTGCGTCCGATCTCTGGAATCTCCCTTAATGCAAAGTAGTGAGAAATTCCAGGACAACCCCCGGGTGAGTGTGGAATGAAGGCCATAGGAACTCCGTCCATCTGACAGCCTCTACCAACGCATCAACCTCATCCAACATCCCCATGCACTCTAAGAATGGTCTGGAGATGAAGCGGCTGGCTCAGAACTATACTTGGGCCAGTGCTCTGAACCTTTGCCTGGCCTCATCACTCATCCAGGCCGGAGCTTGAGGCTCAGACTGATCACGCGGAACATGTCGTCGCAGAGGCATCCTTGAAGTATATGAAAATGCACCAAAAGAAAACTTGATGAAATATGAAAATGATTATTCCTAAAGATTCGTGACACTGTGAGGACCGTTTTAGTGCGAATGGCGCTTAAAACCAACGAAGAATGAGTGAGAAAATGCAAAAAAAAATGGAGAGGAAGCGACAGGCAACGAGAGAATAAAAGGAAAAGGAGAGGGAAAAGAGTAACTGACCGTCGGTTGACCCTCTTTTTATATATTTTAATGACCGATGGGCTGCCCGTCCATAGAACCGACTGACGGGCAGTCCCTCTATCGCTTGAAATTTTGAACTTATCCCCTTATTAATTACACAATTAATTCTAATTAATTTCTAAGTAAATAATGCCCCCTTTTTTTCATACTTCCTGAATATTCCTCGACTTTCGCGTCTAGTGCGTGTCCCTGTCAAATTGACAAATAAAAATATACGAAAATTAGTTTATGCATGTGACATGCGTGGAAAATATGCAGGGAATAAATCTGCCAGGTCGTCAATGACCTACGAGCTAGCCGTCTGAAGGATGACAGACAGGCATCCTATCGGTCATGTCCTTATAAATTGCAGCATTTTCCTTGGACTTCGTGCCTTCTCATCATTTCAAGTCTATACCTGGTTCCTTTCTCAGGTTTTCTGCCTTTTCCTTCCTTATTTCCTTTACGAATTTAGAGTTCCAATTATAACCCTTGAAAAATGTCTTCTCCTGCTATTATCAAGATGCATCGAATTTTAGACAACCCTCAAACTTTGGGAAATTCCACCCTTGCTCCGCTTTCTGGTTTGAAATTCTTGAGAAGAGTTAGGATAGATTACAACCTCCTTTTCACTGCAACCCACTTCTGGGATCCGCGATTCCATAGTTTCGGATTTACTTATCAGGAGTTATGCCCCCTGCTTGAGGAGTTTGCTGCCATTGTTAGAGCCTGGTATCCCCCCGGTACTTTACATTGTCCCACATTCACCTTGGAGCCATTGATTAAGGCATTGGATGAGTTCCCTAATGTTCCTCTTTACCGTGCGGGTGTTATCTTCTTATTCTTTCTGATGAGGTACTTGATTGTGGCCTCAGTGAAGCTAACCGGTGACTCTCGTCTGTTCGAGATTCTGGATGATTTTCATCGTGGAGTGACCCACTTTCCACTGATCCTTGCTGAGACTATCCTAAGTCTTGACTCTATCCGTGCCGGATTTTTTACTTCCTTTTCTTGGAGTCCCTTATTACTCCAGGTAAGTCATTATTTTAAAGGTAGTGTGTCGCTTATGGATTTTCACACTAGCTTTTTTTAGTGGGAAGTGCATCCTTTTCGGATTTTCACACAACCCTATGCCTTATATTTGCCTGAAGTGAACCCAATTCACTTTAGCAGCTTTTATTATTATTTGCTTTTTACTTTATTTTCTTTTGTTTCTAGTTTCCCTTTTTGTTCCCTTTTTAGATATGGATGCAAGAGAAGTTGAAGCTGCTGTCAGAACCACCTCCCAGGGTCATTAGTCAATATTCCCCGAGGCACTTTCTTCCTCGTCAGCGACTGTACTCATTTGCCACCCCCGACGAAGGTATTACCAGATTTAGCAAGGTAACAGATGAGGATATCAGCTTCACAAGCGCTTGGCTTCCCCTATCTGCTGCGATAGTCGATGGCTCTTCGGGATGCGTTCCCTTATGTGGGCTACGTGAGGCTACCTTTTACATCACAGTACGATGCTCTCGACAGTTCAGGATGACTCAAGACGTGGTGAGAGTCCCTCTATCTTTCCGAGGTGGAGTTCTATCTGCAGCTTTTTCCTCACGGTATCATGATCTTTGGGCTGAACTGCCAGTGAAGACTGTCATTCCCTCTTTTGGAAATCATTCTATTTTTTCTACTAGCGCATACAAGAGATGGGTGCTTAGCCCTACCGTTGACAACGGGACTCAACGACTTAGACATTTGGCCAGCGAGAGTAGTAGTAGGGTTTAGTTCAGATTTGTATGCATTTTGAGCAACATGTTTCTTTTTGGAAAAGAACTTAGAAAATAATATGAATGAAAATAATATGAACAAAATTGTCTACATCTCAGTATGATTTCAATATACATGATCGTAATTTAACATTAATTCAAAAATGTAAAACTACATTCATTCAAGGAGCCAAATCTTGATAGCATCAACTCCTGTTACCAATCAACCCTCTCGGGTTTTCTTGATTCGACATTTTCACTCAAGCCTCTAATTTTTTACCAAGATGCCTTTTTTTTGGTTTTCACCCTGACAAGGCGCCGAATTTTAGCAAGGCTTCCTTTTTTTTGGTTTTCGACCCACGGAACTTTTATTCTCTTCTTTTAATTTTTGCTGTCATTAGCCATGGAACCTCTTGAGTCTATCAATATTGATCGGCTCCTTGAATTCGTTGCCATCGCTATCTGATAGAATCGCTGCTCCTTTTGACAACAGCTTCTTGAGGATGAAAGGACCTTCACATGTCAGCCAGAATTTCCCTCTGATATCGGGCACACCTGTTCTCATCTGCTTGAATACCAAGTCTCCTTCCTGCAACGGGTGTTTCTTGACCTTCTTTCTGAACAACCTAGCGAGCCTCTTCTAATAGACTTGATTATGATAGTAGGCTCTCATTCTACTTTCATCTAAAATGTTCAGGTGTTGCAGCCGCTGTTGGGCCCATTCAGCTTTCAGGATCTGAGCTTCCATAACCTCCCTCAATGACTTGAGCTCAATCTCGGCTGGCAGTACCACTTCCATCCCATACACCAAGGAATACGACGTGGCCCCTGTAGAGGTTCTGATAGTCATTTTGTAACCCCAGAGTGCAAAAGGTAACTTATCCGCCCAATCTTTATAATTATAAACCATCTTGGCCAGGATTCTCTTAACGTTCTTGTTGGCGGCTTTTACTGCTCCATTAGCCGACAGATGATAAGAAGAAGACTTATGATGCTCAATGTCGTATCTCTGGAGTAACTTCTTCATTTCAGCCATAAATTGGATCCCATTATCGGATACAATGTGGTGTGGGAGACCGTATCTGCATATCAAGTTCTTTTCATTGAATTTGGCCATATCTCGAGCATCGACCTTTTTGAAAGATTCTGCCTCTATCCATTTTGTAAAGTAGTCGATAGCGACTATTATGAACCTATGTCCATTGGAGGCCGTAAGACGTATCGTCCCGATAATATCGATTCCTTAAGCTGTGAACGGCCAATGTGATGTCAAGTTATGCAATTTCAAGACCGGTAAGTACATTAATTCTGCATACTGCTGGCATAACTGGCATTGCTTTCCATACTTTGAGCAGTCTGTGTCCATAGTGAGCCAGTAGAACCCTTATCTCATAATCTTCTTGGCCAATGTCAAACCATTCATGTGGGCTCTGCACACGCCAGCGTGAGTTTCCTCCATCTCCTTTTTGGCTTCTCTCTCATCCAAACACCTCAATTTGATACCGTCGACCTGTCGTTTGTATAACATCCCGTCTATGCAGATAAATTGGGCAGATAGCCTGCGGATCATCCTCTGATCTTTCTCGGTAGCCTCTTTTGGAAATATTGCGCTTTTTAGATAATTCCTGATATCATAGTACCATGGCTTCCCATCTGCTACTTCTATTTCCATTATTGGCTTGGACTCAAAGCTTGGCTTTTTTGAACTAGAGATAAAAACGGGCTTCATGGTCACACCTTCTGGATTATCCCATATTGATACCAAAGTTACAAGCGCGTTGGCTAACTAATTCTCATCCCTCGGCACAAAGTGAAATGTACACACCTCGAATAGACTGCTCAAACCCTTCAAGTACCTGACGTATGGCATCAACCGTTCTTCATTGACGGCCTACTCACCCTTAATCTAATTGATCACTAAATCTGAATCTCCAAATACTTCCACGTTCTTTACCCCCAAAGCTATCAATGTTTCTAACCCGAAGGTGCATGCTTCATATTCGGCTTCGTTATTAGTGGCCATATATCTTAACTTCTTAGCCAATGGGAGTTTTTCGTCATCTGGGTTGTCAGAATAGTTCCTACTCCTACCCCTTTGCTGTTCACAGCTCCGTCAAAGTGCAATTGCCAACCCTGTACAGTGATAGCCGTCACGTCCTCATCTGGGAAGTTGAATTCATATGAGTCTCCATGGATCGGGTGCTCAGCTAGAAACTCTGCCACTGTGCGCCCCTTGATGGTCTTCCGAGTGATATACTCAACGTCAGACTCTTGTAATAGTAACAACCATCTCCCCATTTTTCCAAGTAAAGATGGAGCTTCCTGTAAGTACCAGAGAGGATTCTATTTTGCCACGGCTTGTACCCTATAAGAGTGGAAACAGTGCCTCAACTTCTTAGATGCCCAAATTATGGCAAGGCATATCTTTTGTACTTCTGCATACTTGACTTTATAGGCAAGGAACTTTTTATTGAGGTAATAAACCGTGAATTCTACTCCAAACACATCTTCTTGAGCCATCATGGCACCCACAAAACTATTCTCTATGGCCAAATACAATATAAGCGGCTTGACTGGTTGTGGCGGTCTCAGAACTAGTGGATTCAACAAATATTCTTTGATGGTGTCAAAAGCTTTCTGACAGTCCTCGTTCCACACTACTGGTTGGTCCTTTCTGAGCTGTTTAAAGATTGGCTCGCAAATTGAAGTAAGCTTGGCAACAAACCTGCTGACTTACTGCAATTCGCCCAAAAAGATTCTGACGTCCTTCTCCTTTTGAGGCACTAGCATCTCTCTGATGGCCTTAACCTTGCCGGGTCTATTTCAGTTCCCCTCTTGCTAACCACATGTCCTAGAAGCTTCCCTGAAGTGACACCAAAGATACATTTCTTGGGGTTTAATCGAAAGTTATACTTTTTGATCCTCTGAAAGAACTTTTCTAGGGCTTCCAAGTGTCCTTCTCTGGTGGCTGACTTGATCATCATGTCATCCACATAAACTTCTACCTCCTTGTGGATCAAGTCTCTTAGGATCTTTGTTTCCATTCTTTGATAAGTCGTGCCTACATTCTTTAGACCTAAAGGCATTACCCTGTAAGCAAATGTCCCCCACTCTGTGATGAAAGATGTCTTAATCTAGTCGACTATCTTATTGAGTATCTGATTGTAGCCTGCGTAACCATCCACAAAACTGTACATCATACAGGCAGTTGCGCTGTCAACTAGCACGTCTATGTGGGGCAATGGAAAGTCATCCTTTGGACAAGCCTTATTCAAGTCTCAATACCCCACACATACCCTTACCTTGCCGTTTTTCTTGGCTATTGGTACAACATTGGCCAACCAAGTTGGGTACTGTACCTCAATTACGAACTTGGCTTCGATCTGCTTGTGAATTTCCTCTTTCACTTTATCTGCCCATTCTGGCCTGAGCCTCCTTAGTTTTTGCTTGATAGGCTTACAATCTGGCTATGTTGGGATGGCATGTTTCGCGATTTCTCGGTCCACTCCTAGCATATATTCGTAGGTCCAGGCAAAGACTTTTTCATGTTTTCTTAATATTCTCTCAAACTTTTCTCGCTCTCCAGGAGTTATGTTAGATGCTATCAAGATTTCTTTCGGGTTTTTCGAGGTTCCCAGATTAAATGGAGTAGCATCAGTTGAATCAATATCAAATATAAATGGATTATGATCATGATCATGCATAATGAAATTATTAAAAACATCACACAAGTAAGCAAAATTGTTCATCTCATCCCAAAAAAATAAATTCCCACCTTCCAAATTTAATACATGTACATCTCTTTAATTTCTTATTTCCTTTTTAATTCATATGTATATCTCTTTATACATGTATTTTGACCAAACCACATAATATCTCATGCCACATGTCACCCTCCTACAATGCCATGTGTCACTCTCCTACAATGCTATGTGTCTAATACACATCAAATAATCCAACTTCCTCTAGGCTTCCCGTGGAGCATTCTGTCGCGCCCGCGACACTGTTGCGCTCGCGACAGAACCCATACCAAATCACTCACTCAAATGCACTCTCTTATACACACAAACTCTTAAATCCCCGAACAAAAATTTTGAAATTCCACTAGGCACAAATCGAGCTGTTACACAAGGCGCGTGAGCGACGGGTGTCCCTGAGCGTGACCGGCGGGCATAGCTGGTTACCCTAGGCGGCCCGTCGCTCGCTTGAGCGATGGCTGTCGGTGGTTCCTATGCCCGTCGGTCACCCCTGTTCCCGAGAAAGGCAAACCAAATTACTTTTGTTGTTTTAATTTGAGTAAAATAAGATTTTTATGCAAGAAACCACTGAAAAATAATTAAATTCAAAATAATATATCCATAATATTTACCCTCGGATTTTTACCTCGTGAAGGTGAACGCTGAGTGATTTTAGCCCCTCGAGTTCTACAAGGATCAGCCTGTGATTACGTGATTTCAGGAGATTTTTTATTAGAAAACTCGTGTTTTGAGAATAAATCAAGAAAAGAAAATTATATTTTTTTTCTCTTGATTGAAATTTTGATAGCAATTAGATATCGGAATTAGCTAGATTGATGGAAATGAATGAGTTTCGTTAACTCGGATTAGCTTAATTCGCAAATAAAAATGAGAGAGAGTAGAAATTTTAAGAAGATTATTTTGAAAAATTGCGGAAAATAAAATTTCTATGAAAAACTATTGAACTTTAGTTTTCTTTAAAGTTTTCTACCTGAAAAATTTTCCAACCCAAATAATGAACTTCTATCCCCTATTTATAGGTTTTATAAGATAATTCAAAAAAAAATTAAATTTAAGATTTGAATTTGAAAAGGATTTCTGAAATCAAATCATAATCGAATCGGTTATCAGAATATTTACAAAATAAAATCTAATATTTAAAAACATTTGAAAAGATTTAGAGGATTTTAATAAGATTTATAAAATATTTGATAAATCTAATAAAATCCTAACAAAATACGGCGGTTTCAACAACCTGATCACCGATCGACGGCCGTCATTAGAATACAGACGGGCGTCGGTGGGAGGGGTACTCACGGTCATTTGATCGGCCGCCCACCCATGGATAGGGAGACGAGCAACAGCTATCCCTTGTGAGGGGCTAGTGTCGCGCGGACGAGAGACGGCCATCTCTCAACCGCGAGAGGCGGGCCCCACTTCCAAGCGACAGCCTGTCGCTCTTCGCGAGAGACGACATCCTCATGCGAGCGACAGGCATCCCACCACAGACTGGTAACCTGTCTGTGGACCCAAATTTTCTTTTTAAAAGTTTTCACCATCCGAAACCTCCTGTTGCTGAGAAAATCCTCAATCCTTGTAAAATCGAAGAATGAAAGCCCCCAAATTCCATCCATTTGTCTGAAAATAGACATTAATCTCTTCATCAGGTAACTCTGATATGGATTGCCTCAGGACCTGGTGTCTATAGCTAGTCATTCGAGCGGCGGGCTCCCGCTCGCACGAGGGATAGCCATCCCTCGTATGATCGAGTGATGGGCGCCCACTTATAAAAGCGATGGGCATCGCTCGACTATGCTAGCGACGGGCACCCAGTCGTGCTAAACAACGGGCACTGCTCGCTTGCATGGGCGACGGGCCCTGCGTATGCGGGTTAAGGCCGTCGCTCAAGTCACGAGCGATGGGTACCTGGTTGACCGATAGGCATCGGTAAACCAAGAAAAACAAATTTTAATTTTCTTAAACTAAAAATCTTATTTTGGACAAAAAAGGGCTTTTGGTCACCAATATCCCTAAAATTTGCGCATTCTAAGGGCGATAGCTTGCGACCTCACTCGTTGTCCCGTGAAATGGGTACCTGTATCTTCATCGGGTAACTCTGATCTGAGTTACCTCGAGACCTGGTGTCTACAATCTTGCACTGATAGAACATACAACTCATCTGAGCGATATCTTTGAAGCATAGACACATGGAAGATACTGTGAGGCTTAGCCTAAGCCAGAGGTAAGGCTAACTGATATGCCACTATTCCAACTCTTTCTAGCACCTCGTATGGTCAAATGAACCTCGGACTTAGTTTCCCTTTCTTTCCAAACTGAAGCACTTTTCTATGAGGAGAGACTTTCAGAAAGCCCTTGTAACCCACATCAAACTCAATATCTTTTCTCTTCAAATTTGCATAGGACTTCTGCCTGTTACTTGCAGCTTTCAAACGTTGCTGAATCAACTTCGCTTTCTTTTCTATATCTCTTACAAAATCAAAACGAATGATCTTATGCTCATTCAATTCTGTCCAACATACAGGAGTCTTACACTTCCTACCATAAAGAACTTCATAAGGTGCCATGCTGATACTCACCTGATAACTGTTATTGTACTCAAATTCCATCAACGGAATGTACTTATCCTAACTCTTAGAAAAATCCAAAATACAGGCTCAGAGCAGATCTTCTAACACCTAAATTACCCTTTCCGACTGTCCATCAGTCTGCGGATGAAAAGTTGTACTGAAATGTAATTTGTACCTAGTGTAGATTGCAAACCTTTCTAGAAATTTGAAGTAAACCTCGAATCTCTATCAGATACAATAGACAAAGGAATACCATGCAGTCTTATAATCTCATTCACATACAGTTCAGCTAACCGATCCATAGAGTAATCAAGTCGAATCAGTATGAAATAAGCAGACTTCGAAAACTGATCAACTATTACCCATGCTGAATAGTGCTATTTCGATGTCAGTGGAAGACCTGTGACAAAATCCATGGTAATATTATCCCATTTACACTATGGAATCAGAATAGGATTTAACAAACCTGATGGAACTTGATGTTCCGCTTTCACTTGCTGACAAGTCAGGCACTTAGAAACATACTCCACCACATCTTTCTTCATACCAGGCCACCAATAAAACTGTTTCAAATACTAATGCATCTTATTGCCACTTGGATGCATAGTAAAGATTGTATTATGCACTTCTTGCAAAAGGATCCTTTCTCAACTCTTTATCATCTACCACACATAACTGATCCTGATAATACAGAACACCTTCTTTATCTACTAAATACTCAGTCTTGTCACCATTAGTGACTGACTGTAGAATTTGTTGCAACTTAGGATCACCTTTCTCTGCATCCACTATCCCACACATCAAATTAGGACTTGCTTTCAACTGAGCTATTAAAGCTCTATCAGAAGCAAATCTCTATTTGACATGCTGCAATGTCAAAGTTGAGACTGACTTACTACTCAACGCATCAGCCACTACATTAGCTTTACCAGGATGGTAAACCACAATGCAGTCATAATCCTTAAATAGTTCAAGCCACCTTCTCTGTCACAAATTCTACTCTTTCTGAATATGCAGATACCTAAGACTCTTGTGATCAATGAAAATCTTGCATCTTTCACCGTACAAGTAATGGCGCCAAATCTTCAAGGCAAACACTGCAGCAGCTAACTCCAGATCGTGTGTCGTATAATTCTGCTTCTGCGGTTTCAACTGTCTTGAAGTTTATGCTATCTCTTTCCTATCTTGGATCAATACACATCCCAATCCAATTCTAGGTGTATCGCTATACATAGCATACTCCTTGCCACAAATAAGTGAGTTAGAATTGGTGCTTTAACTAGCATCCTTTTCAGCTATTCAAAACTAGCTTAGCACATTTCTGACCACATAAACTTACCTCCTTTACGAAGCAACTTAGTAAGCGGAGAAGCAATCACTGAAAAACCTTTCACAAAATGCCTATAATAACCCGCTAAACCTAAGAAACTCTTAGTCTCAAGCACATTTCTGGGTGGTTTCCAATTCACAACTACTTCTATCTTTGCTGGATCAACATTAATGCCTCCAGAAGAGACAACATGACCCAGAAAAGATACTTCCCTAAGCCAGAACTCACACTTACTGAGCTTAGTATACAACTGATGTTCCCTCAAAGTCTGAAACACAATTCCCAAATACTGCTCATGTTCTTTCTCATTCTTCGAATACACCAATATGTCATCGATAAATACTACAACAAATTGATCCAAATACAGCCTGAACACTCTATTCATCAATTCCATGAATGTTGCAGGTGCATTGGTTAACCCAAATGGCATTACTAAAAATTCATAATGACCATATCGAGTCCTGAATGCTATGTTAGGGAAATCTTCTTTCTTAACTTGCAACTGATAGTATCCAGATCGCAAATCAATCTTTGAAAACACACCAGCTCCCTTCAACTGGTCAAACACATCCTCAATCCTCGGAAAAGGATATCTATTATTTATTATCACCTTATTGCGCTGCCTGTAATCAATACACATTCTCATTATGCCGTCCTTCTTCTTAACAAATAGCACTAGAGCTCTGCACGAAGATACACTCGGTTGTATAAAATCCATATCGAATAACTCTTGCAACTGAGTCTTTAATTCTTTCAACTCATTAGGAGACATTCCATAAGGTGTCTTAGACACAGGTGCTATACCCAGTACAATCTCAATTGACAACTCCACTTCCCTTACAGGTGGTATACCAACCAACTCTTCTGAAAACACATAAGGAAATTCCTAAAGTACTAGTATATCCTATATTCTAACTTGTTCCCTCTTCGAATCTAACACAAGAGCTAGGAAAGCTTCACATCCTTATATCAAACACCAATACGCTTGCATAGAAGAAATTACGTCTACTAACAGATTAGAATTCACACCCTTCACAATCACCTTAGATTGTTTTGCACTTCTAAGCACAACTGTTCTCTTTCTGCAGTTAACTACAGCTCGGTGCTTACTTAACAAATGCATGCCCAATATCAAATCAAACTCATCAAAAGGAAACTCAATCAAATTTACAAAAAATACTTAACCTTGAACCACTAAAGGGCAATCTCGATGCACCTTATTCACATTAACACTATTCGCTAACGGACTAGTCACACATATATCATAATCTAAATGATCAACAATAGACATCTTATCACGTAATTTCTTAGAAGACACATATAAATGCATCGATCTAGGGTCAATTAATGCAAACATTTCCATATCAAAGATTAGAAATGTACCAGCTATAACCTCTAGCGCATCCTGCTCCTCATGAGCTTTCATAGCATAAGCCCGTGCCGGTGCTATTGGCGGTCGATCCACTAATTCTGACACTGCACCACCTCTAGACTGGCTACCTCTGCCGCGTCCTCTACCTCTTCTATGGTTTGCTAAAGGCAAATTAGACCCACCTTTGCTAGTTTCCTGCTGATTCCCTCTCATTTTATAGCCTTTTAGATAGTTAGCCAAGAAATGTTCATTGCTCCCACAATGAAAACATGCACCAGTTAACTTCCAACATTCACTTTTATGATGCTTACAACAATAAGGATATTTAGGAACATCACTTTTGTTACCAGACACACCCCTACTAGTACCAGATGCATAAGAAGATCCTTGCCTTTTGCCTCTAGTACTAGGGTTACTAGCTGACTCAGCTGGAGGTGCCACGTGAGAATCTCTCGATCTCTTTCCCGAATGTACACCACCTCGAGAAGGATTCCTACTCTGCATACTTTCCCTCTGAATCTCTTATGACCTTTCAACTCTCGTTGCTGCCTGAACTATTTGATAGTGGCTCATAGTCTGAGAAGTAGATATAGAGATCAATAGTGACTTTATTGCCTCATTCAACCCTTCTTCAAATTGTTGGCATCGAAACTCTTCTGTAAGCATGCCTTCAGGTGCATACTTACTGAGCCTACATAACTCCTTTTCATACTCTAGCACTGATAAGGCTCTCTGCCTCAGGTTCAGAAATTGCTTCCAATTAGCTTCCCGATATGCTTTAGTAATGTATTTATTACGGAACTCCTGTACAAAAAATTCCCAGGTGATCTATTTCAGAAGCAATAGATGCCATAGAACCAGCTTCCACCAGTCATAAATAGCTCCTTGCAAAAGCGACACTGCATAGTCCACTTTCTATTTAAGAGAGCATCTAATCTCCTCAAGTACCCTCTGCACTTTCTCAATCCAGAATTTAGCATTATAAGATTCATCCAAACTGGTGCCATAGAATTCTTCCGCACTACGTTTTCTCAATGATTCTAATGGAGCTTTCGGTGCTATTATACAATCCAACACCGTAGCCATATCCTAATAATATTAAACAGAGCTTCCATCGGTAGTATTGGAACATCTCATCCCACACCCACTGGTACAGATAGGCAAGACACAGACACTTCCGGTTCTCTCAGATTTATGCTTTTTGCGGTCTCTTCTCTAGCATCATGAGAAGGATCCATTGATCTGATACATACACAAGGACGTTCGCATTAGGTCAACACAACTATATGCATCATATTCTATACTTTACCCAAAAAGGACTAAATCGAGGCTCTAATACCACAACCTGTAATGCCCATCCCCGATTGTTCACATAGTTTCACTATGGCAATCGAAGACGGTCATCACGATATGCATCACATATCATAAGCCATAAATGCATACAATTGGATTACATACAAAATTCCGAACTAACAAATTTTCATTATCATACGCAGCGGAATACACTATCAAAACTCATACTCATACACATGAAGTCAACTTCTATTACATTTCACATTTAGTTGTTATCACAATTCTCTTCACATAACAAAACTATTAATTACATCATTCCTTTTTACATACCAAAGCTAGTAGTTACATAATACATAATAAAAAAATACAAAAAACATACACTAAACAGTGGGCCCTAGTGTTGACCAAGAAGTTATGGGACCGTCCTTTAGTTACGCTTCACTTTGAAACCTACACGGATTCACACCCGTGCTAAGCGATAACACTTAGTAGGGAAACAACATACATCATGCATATATATACATCTACAGCAAACATCAAATGACATTAAATGCCTACCTTATATTCATGCTTCGTCATAAACATGACAACATACATGCCTCATATTACATATACATCATTAAAGGATCATTGCAACGCGCACCGAACCTCGGCAAGCTCTGAAGACCCGCTTTTAGGGCATTCGAGAGAGGTTTATAGAACTTGTAAGAGATTTATAAGGGCATCTATTTTAGGTAACAAGGATGTGTTTTGGAGTCACCACCCAATAGAACATTGGGAAAGGTTGTCTAGCCTCATTGAGCCTAAGACAGTGCATGTGTGTCTATTTTTGGCAATCATAAATATTTTGGACACCTCCTTCCAATAGGACATTGGGAGGATCATCTAATCTCGTGAAGCCTAAGACGATGCATATACGTCTATTTTGGGCAAGCCAAAGATATTTTGAACACCTCTTTTGAATAAAACACTGGAGAGATCATCTAATCTCGTGGAGCCTAGGACCATGCAAATTGGGCCTATTTTGGGCAACAAGAGATATTTTAGAGACCCCACCCAAATAGGACATTGAGATGGTCCTCTAACCTCATTGAGCCTAAGACCAGAGAAGGTTCAGGACTTCCCATTTATTCATACCTTGATGAAGTTATAATTGAGTGTTGAAGATTTCATTCCTTTTCTCATACAATTTAATGCATTAATTAAAGCGCATATCATTCACATAATGAAAGCGATAAACGAAAGCGGTAAATAGAAGTAAGATTAAAATAGAATAAACGAAAATCCAATAAATTACAATAAAACTACGGGCAGAATACAACCCCCATTGTAAATGACATATAATCATACAAAAAATGAGGCATTTATTAGGGATGAGGATATTGGTCCTCGCATGCATATTCATAAAAATAAATTTAAAGTGACAATTTTATTTTGATAGGAAAAATTAGGACATTGGCCCCACTTTATTACAAAAGCTCCAACTCAATTATTATAAATATTTAGCCATTTTCCAAGTTAGCGGAGTAAAATAATATTTATAATAAATGGTACATAGAAATTGAAATAAGAGGAAATAGGATAAGGAAATAAAGTCGATTAATATCCTCAAATCATCGTAGAGTCATCCATTTTAAATACCCCAATTCCCATAAAAAAGCATTAAAACTCACAAAAGCAAAAATCATGTTAGTGCAACAATTAAAATAAAATAAACATGAAAAATAAAATAAGGAAAACAGTCTATGAAAAATTATCATAAAAATAAAGAACAGAAAAAAAGAATAAGTGACAAAAGAAAGGAAATGAAGAAAATGGAGGAGGAAGGCCCAGGGATAGCCCATGTCGCGCGAGCAACGGGCGTCCTTAGGCTGACCGATGAATGGAGGAGAAAATCCTTGACGGCCCGTACTCGGCTGAGAGACGGCCGTCGGTGGAGCCTCTGCCCATCGGTCATCCTAGACATGGGAAAAGAAAGAAAATTAACTGGAAAACTGTTTTATTTTGAATAAAATGGGATTTTACGTGTAAAATCAATATGAAAGGATAAAATACAAAAGTGGTTGATCCAGAATATTTACCCTCGAAATATTACCTTCGAAGGTGAATTTCGCGTAATTTTTATCCCTTAATTCTACAAAAATTGATCTGTGATGTGTAATTTTAGGAGATTTTTGAATGCAAAATCGTATTTTTTGAAAACAAATCAAGAAAATAAAATTATATTTTTCCTTCTTGATGTTTTGGTAGCAATTATGAATGCTAAAAATGGCAAGATCGGATAGAAATGAATTAATCTCATTCCCTTAGATTCGCCTTGATTTGAAGAATATTTGATGAAAAAATAAAAGCCAGAACTTTTTGTGAGAAAACTCTCTATTTCCTAAAAATTGCTAATCCCGAATAATGAGCCTCAATCCCCTATTTTTAGGTTAAGAAAAATCATTCAAATTTGGAATTTAAATTTGAAAAAGATTTCTGAAATCAGAATTAAATCCGAATGATTTGCAGAATATTCTCAAAATCAAATTAGAGATTTGAAAATATTTGAAAAAATTTGGAAGATATAAGAAATCTTGAAAATATATTTGAAAAGATTTGGAAAATATTGGAAAATCTTTGAAATATATTTGAAAAGATATGAAAATCATGGAAAATCCCGTCCAAACTTGCTTCAGATCAACGACTGACGGGTGTATGTGGAGGATAGACAGGCATCGCTCATGAGGGCACTCTCGGTCTCATGGAGCGGCAAATCACTCCATGAGAGGCGAGTGTTGAGAGACCGCCATCGCTTACGAGAGGCAGGCATCTCTTGCATGAGCGACGAGCGTCTCTCAGTGCGAGAGACAGTCTATCGCACGCTAGCGATAGCTGTTGCTCGCGGCAAGAGATGGGCCCCTCATGCGAGCGACAGGCGTCACTTCATCGAGAGATGGGCCCGTCCCGGGCAAGCGATAGGTGTTGCTCGCTCAAGGGAGGCCGTCCTTCGGAATGAACGATAGGCATCCCTCTTACCGATGGGTCTCCCGTCGGTGAAGCAGAAACAAGATTTTCTAAAGACAAACTCATCCTGATGCCTAGAAATCTCCTATTATCAAGAAAAATCCTCAATCCTTGTAAATCTGAAGAGAGAAAGCTCACAACTTTCATCCGTTTACCCGAAAATAGGCATTGATATGTTCATTGGGTAACTCTGATCTGGACTGCCTCGAGACCTGGTGTCTACAATCATGATCATATATTTTTGATATAGCATAACATTCTCAAAATTCATAATAAGATTCACATCACGTATAAGTTTGCATCGCTTCACAATCAATTTAGCACTCATTTAAGTGTTATCGAACACATGAAGTTCACATTCACAAACTAACCATACATTATTTATTATTATCCTTGCCTGCAATTCTCAGATGCGGATAACGGGTATCGCATTTGTACTCGTAAGTACCACATTTTGCATTTGTATCGAGGATACACACTTTCGCATTAGTACCCGTAGGTACCAATAAATCAATAATATATAAATACTGATGTGAATCCATTAGGACTCAATAAACATTAGAGATTCCAAATGGAATCAAATGATTCGGCTGCAGCACTTAGACCCCTATAGTTATGCCTATCTATTCACTACTCAATTTGCAGGCCAAATTATCAATTTCAGTTAACATGCATTCATTTGCATTACATAATATCTGCATAGTCACATTGAGCAATATCATAGAATATGATATCTTGCACATACATATGGATTTTCAATCATGCTCACACTTCATCATGTAAGTTCACATTTCTTTATACACATTCACATTATCGATCCAATTAAATGTTGTTAAACTTGATTGAATCCCAATTCAGACAGGTATACAATATTAGATAGTGTTTTGGAAAGAATTGAAGAAAGTTCAAGTACCTTACGGTGACAACCAAATGGTTTTGACCATGACATAAGCACAACCCAAAATAGAATGCAAATAGTAGGTACCTTATGGTGACAACCAATTTGTTGTGACCATGACATACAAACAACCCAAAACAGAATAGAAAACAGACATACCTCATGGTGACGACCAAATGGCTGTGATTGTGACATAGGCAAATTTTTGAGGCAGAATGAAAACAAAGGCATTTAACCTACTCCTTTCAAAACCACCCTTTTTCCTACCTCAAATACATGACCATTAAAACTCATCAAAACATCATTTTTAAACTAATATATCCTTGTAACCAATTGTTCATCTATATGTTAACTTTTAAATGGCACAATTCTCATAACATTAAAACTTAAAATCAAGGAGTTTAGCTAAAGAAACACAACTTGTTCCAAAAGCCCTCCTATAGAATTTTTACTACATTTATAGACTCTTTTAAAGACCTTAGAGTTCTCAAAAAACCAAAGCTATTTCTATAACAATTTAAGGTATATATAATGTGATTTCAACCCAATTGGTCTCATGCATTTTGGATTTGTGAAAGTCATTTTGCGACCTCAAAAATACCTATAGGTCATAATGAACCTATAAACCAACTCTACACTTTCAAACTCATCAAGCTTCAAATTGACTGATTTAGCATAATCAACTCACCCAAACTCAAACTAGACTTCCCTAGCTCATACATAAACATTTTGGTATAATTAAATTCACATTACACATCCATTAATTCATAGATTAAACAGCAAATTCCAAGTCTCCAAAAATTAGGGTTCATGCTTACAAATCAATATATGGCAATCAATCTAACACAATCAACACACATCTTAAGTTCCATTCAACACATAACACTAATACACATTTCAAACTATGGTATTTAACAATTAGCACATAATCAAGCAAAGTTTCCTAAACCTTAATCTCCTATGCTCAAATGTGCTCACTTGGCACTAGGTTCTCCCACCTTCTCCTTTTCCTTATCTTTCCTTTGTTCAACAACTATAATCAACATCCAATTTCCAGAATTGGAACAAAGGATCACTACTCCAATAATACACAAAGAAAAAGGAGGAGAAGAAGAGTAATTCTATAACCACTTACCTTGATAGATGAAAATACAACACAACTCAAAATCACTTAACCAAATAACAAAAATTCAATAGATTCTAACTAAATAAGAAGAAGAAGAAGAAGAAGAAGAAGAAGAAGAAAAAGAAGAAGAACAGGATTTGGGAAGGTGATCGAACCAAAGAGAGAGAAAGATGAACTAAAAATCTATCTTTTCCCACTATATATTGCATGCCAACTTGATGTGTTAGCACAACCAACAATCAACACTTGGATTCCACTACGCCCCTCTCTTAAACAAGATTAGATTAAGCTAAACTCCATTATCACTTAATTAATCCTTCTTAAACTTAATTGTGCACAACTATAGTTTAGCCACTAAACTTATTTATTTTATGCAATTAAATCCACATTTACAATTACTCTTAGGTCAAAGAATTAACAAACTCAATTAAGCTCACCTAATTACCCCAATTAAGCCAATTTACTACTAGGGTAGATTTCGAGTCATTACATAGGGAGTTTTATTTTGATGTCCAAAATTTACATTTATTGCACTCGGACTTGATCCCCTTATACTTACTCTTACTCCATCTTTTATTTTGAATATATATACAAAATGCATATCCTAAAATGGATGCATGAAAAATGAAAAGATGATAATGTTGACAATAAGATAACATAGTCAACAATACGATGACAATAAATACAAGCATCACCGAAATAAATGGATTTAATCAATCAACACATTGTAATGACCCAAAACCTACCTTAGTAGTATTTTTCTTAATTAGGGTAATTGGATAAGTTTAATTTAGGGTTATTAATTTTGGATTTAAGTGTAATTGGAAAAGAGGACTTGATTACATAAAATAAATAAGTTAAGTGACTAAGATGTAATTGTGCATGATTAATTAAGGGAAGGAGTTAGAGGTTTGGGAAACTTTGTGTGATTGTGTGATAAAGTGATAGTTGCTATAGTTTGAAATGCATAATTGTCTTGTATGTTGAATTGAATTGAAGATGTGTATTTGATATGTTGATTTGATTGCTATGAAGTTGTTGACTTATAAGTATGAAATTCTATTTTCGGAGACTTGGGGGTAATTTTTGAGTTAATCGATATCTATTGTGAAATGGAATGAGACTAAGTGTTCATTCATGTTTTAAGGTTTTTTAGATTGATTTTAGAGAATTAGTTATGCCAATTTAGTTAGTTTCAAGCTTGATGAGCATGATAGTGTAAAACTGGTTTTGAGGTTCATCTCGACCTATTTGGACTGCTTATGTTATAAGATGAGTTTTACAATTCTAAAATAAATATGGTTAATTGGATTAGAATCATAATGTCTATGCCTATAATTTTTTATAGAAATAATCCTTTTATTTTGAGGACTCTAAGGTCTTCAAAATTTCCTATATGTGTAGCTAAAATTATGTAGGAGGCCCTTGCAGCAGTTACGTTCCCTTGCCCATCACTCCTTGGTTTTTAGTCAAAATGTATTGAGATTTTACCCATTGGGAAGTTAACATGTAGGTGAACATTTGGTTAATAGGCCATGTTGGCTGAAAGTGATGTTTTGGTTGGTTTTATAAGTCATATATATGGAAGTAGGAAAGTGCTTGAAAGCGGTAAGTAAAATAGGAGCTTTTAACATATAGTTCATGCTCTGTCGAGAGCACGACAGAAGGCTCTGTAAGTAAGATTTTGCCAAGTTATGTTCTATCATGAGCACGAGCATGACAGAAGTCTTTTCGCTTTATGTTTGGTGTGTGACTTGTGCCGTGAGTGCGACAGAAGGGTAGTTTAGGTCTGGTCGAGGGGCATGACGAGTGTCACGAGCGCGTCAGAGCTATGTGTTATGAATGACTATTGGTTGTCTTATTTTGTATGAACAATTGTATTTGGCTTATGAATTATTATGCATATGGAAACTATAAATGTGTTAATCCATGTGAACATATGTAATGAAGTGTGGGCTTGTTTGATAAGCCATATGTGTGTGCATGATATCAAATGATATGATATTGCTTAATGTGGTTATGCGGATGTTATATAATGCTATAATATGAACATTAAGTGGATTAATAATTTAGCCTACAAGTCGACTCGTGGATAGATAGGTATCCCTATAGGGTCAAGTGCTGTAGCCGAAGCATTTTTAATTATCGTTTGGAATCCCCAGTGCATATAGAATCCCGTTTGGATTGACATAAGTGTATATATGTATATAAATATATCGGTACGTTTGGGTACTAATGTGAAAGTGTTGTATCTTCGGATACTAATGTGATTTATGGTACTTATGAGTACTAATGCAATATCCCATTATCCACTTCTAAGAATATGCAGGCAAGGTAAGAAATGAATGATGAATTAATAATAAGTAATGTGAATACTATGCGTTATGAGAATGTGATGTGATATCTGAATCTAATAATATGGTTTATTGATGATGTTAAATATATACATATATGCGTAGGAATTGTAATTGACATACTATATGGAGTATTACTATAAAGTATGTACAAGATGATGTTTAATGTTTGCTATGAATGGATATTGTGTGTTTTTTCCCCACTAAGCGTTATTGCTTAGCACGAGTGCTAATCCATGTAGGTTCTGAAGTAAAGCGCGTGAGAAGGACGGTCCTGCATCTTCTTTGGTCAATGGATTAGGGTCAGTCATTTGTGTAGGTTCTTCTATAATATGTATTTTGTAATTTCGAGCCGTTCAGCGATGGGTGTCCCTTTTACCAACCGTATACCCGTCAGTGGAGCAAAATCCAACTTTTCAAAAATTAAACTTCTCCTAATTCCCCGAAATCTCCTATTACTGAGAAAAATCCTCAATCCTTGTAAAATTGGAGAATAAAAACACACAACTTTTATCCATTTGTCAGAATACAAACATTGATCTCTTCATCAGGTAACTCTGATCTGGACTGCCTCAGGACCCGGTGTCTACATTTGCCTCAATATTGGGGAAACTACTACACTGGTGTCTGGATGAGCCAAAATTCAGAGAGAAAAGGAAGAAATGCGTACCTGAGGCAGTTCTTACCTTTTTGTTATTTTATTGGATCCGGTGACCTCTTGTTGCAGAGTAATAGCGTATTCTAGCACGACTCCTCGGTAATTTACCCGACCACCTTCATACTGTGGACCTCCTCTCGACTCGCATAATGTATGAGCGTTGTGAGAGTCAGTGTTATCCAACTGCAATCAACTTGCAATTTGTTCCATTATATGTGTGCCGCTAGCCTTGTCTTGGCTTGCATGGTGTCTGAATGTTGAGAGGTAGTGTCATCCAAATACAACCCTATTGCGATCTGTTCTATCGTGTGTATCTCGCTGGCCTCCTCTCGGCTTACATAGTATCCTTACTGTGAGAGGTAGTGTTATCTAACTACAACCCTGTTGCGATATGTCCAATCGTATGTGTCCTGCTGGCCTCGTCTTGGCTTGTACGGTATCCTTGCTGTGAGAGATAGTGTTATCTAACCACCGCTTGGCTGCGATTTATCCTATTGCGTGTGTCTCGCTGGCCTCGTCTCAGCTTGCACAGTGTCCTTACTAACCCCCATCCGATCTGCAAAGCATATGATTGAGCATTCTTTCCTGCTGGCCTCTTTCGGGCCTGCAAGGTATGATTTTTGATTTGCTGACTCCTATCTGATCTGCAAAGTATGACTTTTGATTTGCTGACCACCATCCAGTTAGCAGAGTATGACTGTCAACAATCCTCAGATCGGTGTGATGTCATGTTCCTGTGGTTATAAAAGATTTTCATCAATTCATTGTGAGTCAATTTATTTTGTAATCTTATAAACGATTTTTATGTTATCATTTATTTCCTTTTTCTTACTTATTCGCGTTATCAAACATTTGAAAAATATAAGTAAGATGTTAACCACAATGTACATGTACAAAATGAAATATAAATTTAACAAAATGTAAATGTAATCTTCCATTAACAAAATACAAATTTTGTACAACACATATACAAATACAATCAAATAGACTCCTTGAACAAGCTAGGGAGGGAAGTAATCCGAGGGCTCCTCCGGGTCCTCCTCATCATCCGACACATGCACTGGCTGGATCTGAGATGACGGTGTAGACGGCCCAACTCTTGAGGTAGAGGGACGACTGGGAGGTGCTGAGGGCCTGGCCCCTGGATCAAAATGCAGCGGGATGACTATCGGTGCAGATACTGGCTGTCCTGCTACTGAGGTGGCCTGCTGGAACTGGACATGAGCATATCCATCTAGGAAAGGCTGAGAGCAAACCTCGAGGAACTCCAAGGTGTCTCTGACTATGCCACCTAGCTCTGTAAAGGCCCTCGACGGTCTCATAGTCTGATCCCTGGCCGAGTCCCTGATACCCGCGAGGCTAGTCTTTGTCTGCTCCCGAAACTCCCTGAGGGGCGTAAATACACTCCAAGACCTCTATCCAAAACCTGAGGGTGCTGACTGACTAATCGACCATCTCGATATCCATGTCTACCCTCTGAGCCACTGTGTCATAGGAGGCGCCCAAACTCTGCCTCAGCTCCTGAATGAGCCTCCCCTGATCCTATATAACCCTATCCTGCTGGCTCAGCCGCTCCTGCATAACTCGGTCTCGCTCTATGAGATGCTTGAGGAGTGCTCGGTCTCTCTCCTCCTATCGATGCTCCATGAGGGTGAGGATAGAGGTCATGGCTACCATAAGATCCGGTTGGGCTGGATGAGGCAATGGCTATAGGGTGAAAGGTGCTGGCTCGGCTGTGTGCTCCGGAGGAGGTGCTGTGGAGGTAGATGCCCCCGGATGTCCTGTCCTGCTGTAAGGATAGAACCTCCCAGTGTCTCGAGGCACTGACCGTTGGACTCGCGATGGAGGAGGAGGAGTGGGGCTCTGAACTCTCTGTGCCAGAGGAGTAACTAACAGCTCGTCCACACTAAACTCAATGCCTATGTCAAAGGGGGTCTGTGGCTGCTCCTCCTCTGCCTGAGACTATTGGGGAGGCTGTGAATCCTGGTACCCAGGCTACTGTGGAGGCTGCTCCTCCATCTGAAGCTCCTCCTCTGCTGGCTGGAGTGACGAAAGGCCGAACATCTGCCTAGTCTCATCTATGGAGAGCAGCCGGTACTCCTTAGCCTGACTTGTCACCTATGCATTCATCCCCATGGTCAGAGCTACCGGTGCATCCACACAAAAGCTCTCTTCTAGTGCAGGCCCAAGACTATCTGGAACAGCTCCCAACTGCAGCAGTAATCTGGTCACTACTCATCCTGCCCATCTCCCCGTGGCACTCTAACCAGGTTAGCCACAATCTCATGGCTAATGTTAAGGCGGCGACCTACTACCATGTCCCATAGACTCCAAATCTTCGCTCCGTTCACTGAACCTGGATTACATGCCCGTCCCAGGTAAGAGCTGGAGAGTACTCTGTGTATATACCTCAGTGCCTATGATGAGAGTACCGTACTCTTTGCTATATCATGATCATACGGCACTCCTGGCGTGGCGATCATCTCCCAGTGCTGTCTCTTAACAACTCTCTAGGGAACTACGATGTCATCTCCAAATGGCAGTCCCATGACCTCGGAGAACCTCTAGTGCATAATACTGTAGTGGTATCCTCTGACCAAAAAACTGTATGACCCCCTCCTTAATGTCTGATCTTTGAAATCACCTGCAGTGAAGGGTAGCCAGAAACTCTCGGACGACCTCGCGATGAGTCTAGAATGACAGCCACAAGAACTCCATCCATCCTGCGGCTGCTACCAAAGCGTCTACCTCCTACAGCATCCCCATACTCTCCTTGAAAGGTCTGAAGATGAAGCGGCTGGCTCGGAACTATATGCGAGCTAATGCTCTGAATCTCTTCCTAGCCTCGTCGCTCATCCACACAGGAGCCTGAGGCTCAGCCTGATCACGGGGAACGTTACGTCGCGGAGGCATCCTGAAAATAAGATGAAAATATTAAGTTCATATTATCATCGCAGGTAAAAGCAAATCCAAAGATTATAAATTTTGGAAATTTTGGCAGCATTTCGGCTGAAATGTGCCTACTAAAAAAAATTTTGGTAGCATCCCAGCAAGCATGTGCCTACCCAGAAAATTCTAAAAATTTTGGGCAGCATCCCGGCAAGGATGTGCCCAAGCTCCTGCATACAAAAACACAAATATAGTGGGACAGGCCTCAGGCCCCAAGCAACAATTTCATCATTGCATGTTATTCTCGTGTCTTACTTAGCTCAGACTACTCCTAAAACTAGGTTAAACCGGGGCAAGTCCACAAGTCTTTAATTCTCTTTTTTTTTATTTTTTATTTTATTATACATATTTTTTTGTTATTATTTGTTTATGCATATTCACATTTCAAAGGTCATGCTTCATACATAATAACACAAACTAAGCATAAATGGGCAGAATTTAGTCCTACATTTTGCTAAAACATACTAGACATGCATTTTCCATGCAAATTATTTATAAAGAAATTAAAAGAAGTAGAAAAAACATGATAAACTAACCTGGTATTCGACAAAACGTGCTAAAACAAACTCAACGAAAATGCGGAAAAAAATACTCCTAAGTGTGTACGACAGTGTGAGGTCGTTTTGGCGCAAGTGGTGTGCAAAACGGACAACAAACGGGGTAGAAAAGTGCAAAAAAATGAAAGGAGGGCGTCGGTTTGCGAGGGAAGAACAAAAAGAAGAAGAGAAAAATTGAAGGGGCATCGTTCAACTGCTCCTTATATAGTTTTTCGTGATAGATGGGCTGCCCGTCGGAACACCGAGCAACGGGTATCCCGTCGGTCGTTAAATATTTTGTTTTTTCGCTTCAATTTCACCCCTGGTTAATGGCCAATTTAATAAACCATTAATTAATTGAAAAACTCATTAAATGCTTTTTTTTATGTCAAACTCCCTGAATATTTGCTCCGATTTTCGTGTCCGGTGCACACCCCTGTCAAATGGCAAAGAAATATGCATAAATTATTTTATGCGCGTGACATGCATGAGTTATGCAGGAAATAAATCTGCCTAGGGTCAACCATGTTGACCGACTGGCTTCCCGTCAGATTAACGACAGACGGGCTCCTCCTTATAAATAAACTCCTTTTCCTTGAACTTCGTGCATTTTCAACATTTCGAGCTTCAGCCAAAGCCTCTTTTCCAGGTTTTTCTCCCTTTTCTTCTTTATTTTTCTTTATTAATTTTAAATTCTCAATTGCAACACTTGGAAAATGTCTATTTTTGCCATCACCAAGATGCACCGAATTCTGGATAACCCCAAACATGGGAGAATACGACCCTTTCTCCACTTTCTGGCCTAAAATTCTGGAGGAGAGTTAGGATAGATCACAACCTTCTTTTGCCTGCAGCCCGCTTCTGGGACCCGCGTTTTCATGTCTTCAGATTCACTTATCAGGAACTATGCCCTTTACCTGAAGAATTTATTACAATCACTGGGGCCTGGTATCCTCCTAGCGCCTTACCCTGCATTCCCCGTTGCGGTCTGATTCATACCCGGGACATCGCATTAGCCTTGAGCATTCCCTCTTCTGATGCTGCCCGATTGATCTCTAAGGGTTTTACTTTTACCATAGAGCCCCTGATTGAGGCACTAGAGGATTTCTCTGATGTTCCCTAGTTCCGTACGGGTGCCATCTTCCTGTTTTGTCTCATGAGATATTTGACTGTGACTTCTGAGAAGCTGACTAGTGACCTTCGTCTATTTGGGATAGTGGATGATTTTCATCATGGCCTAACCCCTTTCCCACTGATCCTTACGGAGACTATTCTAGGTTTGGATTCTATCCGGGCTGAGCCTTTTGCCTCCTTCTCTGGGAGTCCCTTATTACTTCAGGTACGTCATTACTTTCTAAGGTAGTGCGTCCCTTGTGGATTTTCACACTAGCTTTTCTTAGCGGGAAGTACGTCCTTTTTGGATTTTCACACAACCCTATGCCTTATTTTTTCCTGGGGTGAACCCAACTCACTCTAGCGGCTTTTATTAATTTTTATTTTTATTTTTTCTTTAATTTCTCTTTAATTATTTTTTCCTTTTTTCATTTTTCAGATATGGCTGCAAGAAAAACTGAAACTAGTGTCAGAACCTCCTCCTAAGATTATCAGTCAATATTCTCCGAGGCATTTCCTTCCTCGTCAGTGACTGTATTCATTCGCAACTCTTGACGAAGGGATTACCAAACTCGGCTAGGTAACAGACGAGGATATTAGTTTCATTTCCCTCTTTGCCGCGATAGTTGATGGCTCTTCGAGATGTGTTCCCTTATGCGGTCTTCGCAAAGCCACTTTCTGTATCACAGCTCATTGTGCTTGACAGCTCGAGATGACCTAGGATGTGGTGAGACTCCCTTTACCTTTTTGAGGTGGAGTTCTATCTTCAGCCTTTGCCTCTCGATATCATGACCTCTGGATCGACCTACCAGTGAAGACCATCATACCCTCCTTCGGGAATCATTTTGTCACTTCTACCAGTGCATATAAGTGATGGGTGCTCAGCCCTGCAGTTGATAACAGGACTCGACAACTTAGACACCTGGCCATCGAGAGTAGTGATAGATCCTAGTTCAGATTTGCATGCATTTTGAGCGATGTATTTCTTTTTAAAACAGAACTAGAAAGTAATGAAAATGAATAAATTCAGCTTTATTTCATTTCACAAAATTGTATAAATTTCAGTATGATTTATGTATACATGATCGTCATTTCACACTAATTCAAAATGCAAAACTACATTCATTCATGGAACACATCTTGATAGTATCAAACTCCTGTTACCAATAAGCCCTCTCGAGTTTTCTTAATTGGACATGTTCTCTCAAGCCTCTAATTTTTTCCCAGGATGCCATTTTTCGGTTTTCACCCTGACTAGGCCCCAATTTTAGCAAGGCCCCCTTTTTTAGGTTTTCGACCTGCGGGGCTTTTGTTCTCTTTTTTTGATTTTTGATCATTAGCCATGGTGTAACACCCCTTACCCATACGTAGGCGATCCCATCCGATAAGGAATGAGATGCCGTATGAGTAACGGTGCCACCACACAGATACAGAAAACGCATACAATTATACATAAACATACATAACGAAATACAGGATAATCTAAAACTTTACAACACCATTCATGGAATAAGTTGATCATGCATTAATATAACGGAGGCATTACATTACTGTTCTGATCAACTGAGAGATACAAAAGATAATTACAAATCCCAAGATTTCATATACAAAAGCGGAAGCTGATACATAATCAAAATATGAGAGTTCTATACAAAAAGAATCATAAAGCTACAAAAATAAGCCCTACACTAAGACCCTGCTGTGTTGGCTTCGATGGCAGCGACTCTCCCAAGACAAAATTCCTTCCGCACCTGCACGGGTAAACACACCGTGCTAAGCGATAAACGCTTAGTGGGGAAACAAACACATAGCATAAGGACAACCATTCACAACGGTCGTCAAGGCAGTTCACATGCGTACATACATATAGCCATTCATCAAAAGGTTTATAACAATAATCATATTCTCATAGCAGATTATACTTTTCATCATTGAATCCATAAGGATAAAACATATGTTTTCTCATATAACAATTCATACCAGCACTATGAGCATTGAAACACCTGCTGACTCAAAGTAGTGGATAACGAGTGAACAGAAAGTACTTTACGGGTACCAACCAAATACGAAAAACCATTTTAACTTTTCATTCCCAAACATTTCCAGAAGGACCTTAAACAAGATCCAAACACATTACAGAAGTTCGCGAGGAACCAAACGGGGACCTGATCGGGGTCCAAACGGAAACGAAACAGAAGCTGCAGCAAAGACTCTATTAGGCAAGCCTAACTATCCACTGACTAGACTCTAGCAGGTCATACATAAACCATTCAGTCCATTTCATAACTTCCAAAATCATCATCGTATATGTGCATAATCATATCATATTTCCATGTTCATAAAATACTAAGCAGAATTCTCATAACTGTCAAAAGAAACGGAAGTTCAAAACCTCATGCAAAGAAGAGAACTCAATTAGCATACAAGGGACTGTCGCGCTCGCGATGTCTGTCGCGCTCGCGATAGAGACCAAAGTCTCTTCGCTACGTGCGCACGCGACGGACTTCGCGACCACGAGGAGGACGGAATGGCCGGGCTCTGTCGTGCTCGCGACGTATGTCGCGATCGCGACAGAGGACAATTGGTGCTGTCGCGGGCTCGCGACAGATCGCGTGCTCGTGATAGCACTCGGCCAACAATACGCTATGTCACGATCACAACAGTTGTCGCGGTCGCGACAGAGGGTACACATCACTTCTGCTGTCGCGGGCTCGCGACGGTGAAGCTCCCAACACCGCTCTCTATCGCTGTCGCGATCGCGACAGCGTCGGGACTTCGAAAATCTGCAGATTTTCCTCCTCCAAATCCACATCCAACCACACAAAACTCATTCCAAGGTTACTTACCTCAAATCCAGCCATCCATTAACATCAACAACCATAATACAACATTTATTCACAATAAACTTCATCCAATCCATTAATTTACACATTCAATTTCAAGAATCAATCAAAACCCAATTTATGCATCAAACCACATCAATTCCAAAATTACCATAATTAACTCATGCTTTTGCAAGATTCACCCTTCAAAGCAAATACCCATATCATATACATCAAGATAAAGAACATCTAACAATCAAATTCCAAGAAATCATCAAAACACATACATGAATATTTCTCATGCAAAAGTAAGAAAGTTCCCAAACCTTCAAAATCCTTAGCTCCTAGTGCTTAGTTCCACTGGATCCAACAACTTCCTTGCCTTTAGGATCCCGGGGAGGCTCAACTAAGAAACCCAATCAAAACATACAAACCAAACAAATCCAAATCAACCCTAACTCTAAATCCAAAACTAGAGAATAGAAGATGGGAAAAACTAAAACAAAAGCAAAATGAATGCATAAAACTTACCAATGGACACTAAGAGATGATCAAACCCCACTAGTAACCCTTGAATCTCAACTAAGGTTTAAAAGAGAAGAAGAAGGAGAAGAAGGTAAGAAAGGGGCGGTGATGAACGGGAAACACAAAATTGAAAATCTGAATTCCCTTTTTTCCTTTCTTTTCCTTTTTCTTTTCTTAACCTAGGACAAGTGTCAATCTCCAATTAGTGGGATTTGGCCACTCACACCCTAGATGCTTAGGTTACACACACACAAGATTCTCTCAACTAAAGCATACCCTACTCCTGTGTGAGCAACACACACAAGTGCAACTCCCTAAACACACCCTATAACCATATGCATGCCCACATACTAAATCAATCCCACCAGTGCATATCCTACTATGGTGCACTCAACCACACATGATGAAACTCTCATGAACACACACTACAATGGTGCACTTGAGCACACACAAAACTAACCCAACTAACTCACACCATGGCACCATGCATGCACCCACATGCTAGCAAAACTCTTAAAACATGCAAGATTACCAAAATGCCCTTATGTTATGCCCAACAAATGCAAATGCACATACATACACTCGGCTCATTCAACTAGGGGGCAAACGGGGTGTGACACATGGAACCTCTTGAGTCTATTAATGTTGATCGGCTCCTTGAACTCATTGTCAATGCTATCTGTCAAAATTGCCGCCACTTTTAACAACAGCTTTTTGAGGATGAAAGGTCCTTTCCACATTGGTCTGAATTTTCCCGTGATGTCCGGCGCACCCGGTCTCATTTGCTTGAATACCAAATCCCCCTCCTTTAGCGAGTGTTTCTTGAATTTCTTCCCGAATGACCTAGCAAGCCTCTTCTAATAAATCTGATTGTGACAATAGTCCCTTAACCTGCTGTCATCTAGCATGTTCAGATGTTGCAACCGTTGTTGTGCACATTCAGCCTCCGGAATATTAGCCTCCATGACCACCGTCAATGATTAGAGTTCTATCTGGAATTTAAGGGTATTTCAGTAATTTGAATGTTTCTGAGTGGGTGTTCTGGTAGCGCTCTGGTATCCTTCCAACAGGGGTATTGGGGGTGTTACATTGGAAGTAGTGTCTCAGCTTCTTAGAGGCCCAGATTACTGCGAGGCAAATCTTTTCTACTTCTGCGTACTTGACCTCATAGGAAAGGAATTTCTTACTGAGGTAATAAACTGCGAACTTCACCCCAAACTCATTCACCTGAGACATCATGGCGCCTACAGAGCTATCTTCAATGGCTAAATACAGAATAAGTGGTTTGACTGGCTGTGGTGGTCTCAGAACCGGTGGATTAAGCAAATACTTCTTGATAGTATCAAAAGCTCTCTCACAGTTTTCATTCCATACTATAGGTTGGTCTTTTCTGAGTAGCTTGAAAATTGGCTCGTAAATTGAAGTAAGTTTGGTGATAAATCTGCCGACATACTACAATTTACCCAAAAAGCTTCTGACATCCTTTTCCTTCTGAGGCACCTGCATCTCTTGGATGGCCTTGACTTTGTCCGGGTCGATATCAATCCCCCTCTGGCTGACTACATGTCCTATAAGTTTCCTTGAGGTGACACCGAAGATGCATTTCTTAGTTTAATCGCAGGTTGTACTTACCGGTCCTCTGAAAGAACTTTTTTAGAGCCTCAAAGTGACCTTCCCTAGTGGCTGACTTGATCATCATATCATCCATGTAAACTTCTACCTCCTTGTGGATCAAGTCATCTAGGATCCTCGTTAACATTCTCTAATAGGTTGCGCCTGCGTTCTTCAGACCGAATGGCATTACCCTGTAAGCAAATGTCCCCCACTCAGTGATGAAGGTTGTTTTGATATGATCGCCTATGTTGTTGAGGATCTGATTATAGCCTTCATAACCATACACGAAGCTATACATCATGCAAGCAACTGTGCTATCCACCAACACGTCTATGTGAGGCAACGGAAAGTCATCTTTTGGACAGGCCTTGTTCACATCTCGATATTCCATGCACACACGTACCTTGCCATTCTACTTGGCTACCGGGACCACATTAGCCAACCAGGTTGGGTGCTGTACTTCAATCAAGAATTTGGCCTCAATTTGCTTATGAATTTCTTCTTTCACCTTATCTGCCCATTCTGGTCTGAGCCTCCTAAGCTTCTGCTTGACAGGCTTATGGTCTGGGTATGTTGGAATGGCATGCTCTGCGATTTCACGGTCTACTTTTGGCATTTCTTCGTAGGTCCAGCCAAAGACTTTTTCATGTTTCTTTAAGATTCTCTCAAATTTTTCTCGCTCTTCAGGAGTTACGTTAGATGCTATCAAGATTTCTTTTGGGTTTTCCGAAGTTCCAAGATTAAATAGAGTAGCATCAGTTGAATCAATGTCAAATATGAATGGATTATGATCATGATTATGCATATTGAAATCATTAGAAACATCACACAAATAGCAAAATCATTCACTTTATTAATAGAACTAAAAATGTCATCAACATTATCAAAAAGTTCAGGAGTAAAAAGAAAATCTAAACTATTTTCTTCCTATTCTTCCGCCGGTGCAGATGTTGCAGCTAATGGTTGTAAATTAAATTGGCACTTTGGAGGCATTGTAGCGACCCCCTGTATGGCTTCACTCTAACCCTTTGTGTCTTTGTCTACCATCTTCGCTTTCCCTTTTACCTAGGCAGACATCAACCTCTCAGTAGTGACCTCTTCAGGTGCTTCGCTATCCCAGACTGTCTCCTTGGTCATGATTTCCTCATCCCAAAAGCTGTCCGCTGGCTTGATCAATCCAATGTCCCAATCAAAGACATCATTGAAGACTTCGAAACCCGGCACACTGAGGCTCTGCTGCCCCCGTATAGGCACTGAAGTTGCTGGCACAAAGCTTTCTTTGATATGGGGAATTTCATCGACTGACTTCTTACCCTTCTTCATAATGCCATGATACCCAAGGCCCCTCCTATATTTTTGACCTCTAGTAGAACGGCTGTTGATGATCCCTATGAATTCTTGCCTAGACCTACTCCGGGGAGGAATGACATTCTTTTTATCATATTTAGCACCTGAGGGCTTCCTTCCATATGTTCCTCTTCGTTTACCACAGCAACATGAAACCCACTGAAAGGCTGTCCTATAATTTCTAATAGTGAGACCTGATTCTCCCTTGCGGTCCTTATAGTCATGACTTGACCCTCATGAGGAATCTTAACCATTTCGTGCAGAGTGGAGGGCATCCCTCCCAACTTATGAAACCAAGGCCTGCCTAAGAGGGCTGAGAAGTTGGCAGGAATGTGTAAGACCACAAATTCTACTTCGGTTTCCACCGGCCCCATTTTGACTACCGTCTTGAATGTCCCAGATGCCTGCCTCAGCGAGTTGTCATAGGTCGTGATCATTAGATCAGACTTATCTAGCATATCCTCAGTCACTCCAAAAGCTGCCATCGCTACCAGGGGGCATACATTAATTGATGAACCATAGTTCACCATGACAGATGCCGTGTGCTTTTGATTGATCTGAGCCCGTATGTATAGGGGACGATTATGAATGCGGCCTTCTATCTGTAGGTCAGCACTTGTAAACACCGCATTTTCCCCGGCTCCCCCTTTTACTACATCCAGCAACTCTATGGGCGAGATAGTTGTGGCCACCGTAGTCCCACACAAAGCCTCCACCAACTTCTGTCTATGAGATGGAGACTGCCTCAATAGATCCCATATTGAAATTTGAGCGGTTTCTTTTTCAGTTGGCTGATTATCGGATCATCTTTTGGCTCTTTTTCTTTTTGGCCTATCTCAAGATCTTGTGGCCTATCAGCTTTTGGAGCTACCCTTCCACTTCGGGTCACTGCTCCAACCTTCTTCTTTTCATTCTTCTCTGCTTCCTCCTCCGAACCCCATGGGTCGGGAAACGCTTTAACTTTAGAGTAATCATTTTCATCTCCACTTTCATCAGTGGACCAGCAATCGATCACTGCCATGGCAAACCCTTCTTCACTTACCTCCTAGAGGCGTGTGATAGCATGTAACACCCCAATGCCCCTTGGAAGGACAAGGAAGTGCTACACGACACTAAGCATGTAATTATCATATAGCTAACATTATTTAATCCCTATTATCACCACTATTCATATTAACATGCACTAATATTCCACTAGGTCATACACCATCACTAATTATTCACTGTTCACTATTACAGATTACAAGTTTCACTACAATATGCTACTTATAACACTATACGTGTACAAAAAGAATAACTATTACAAAAATAGAGCTTTATAATCCAAAATCTTTACCCTCAAAAGTGACCCTTCGCGCTCCTATGGTGGCCTACAGAAACCTTCCAAAATGCGACTCCAATCTACGACCTACACAGGAGACAAGCACCCGTGCTAAGCGATAACACTTAGTGGGGATGTAGAAATAAGCACTAACACAACATTCACAAAGCACTATACAATAAAGAACATGCCTAACACTTATGGCATATCATATAAAATCATTATATCAATATTACACTAGCATGCCAATATATAAAAGCTCATGTGATATTTATAAAATGCTATAAGCCTTATTCACTTGCAAGGATCAACAATCACTTCACTATGCCAATAAAAGCTACACTAACAATACACTGATTCCACTAACATGGTATCACTAGCATGGTATCAATAATTCATAATTGAGAAAAAAATACTAACATTACATAAATGGAACACAATTTTGGATATCATGGTAATATCTTTAAACTTTTAAATGTTAATAGCCTGCAATGTCTTAGAGGTGGATACGGGTACACTATTTAATAAACACTAGAGACCGAGGTCTCGAACACGATATCACTGGATACCCATTGGTATCAATCACTAGACACCCATCGGTGTCACACTAGTAGCCGCAAATCACTAGCCCTTCATAAGCATGCTTATTTATCCACGACTTGACTTCAGGCTTATTAGATTATCCATTCACTACACATTCATTCTCATGGCATCATTCATTCGCATATAATTCAATCGCATATTAAAATTCATTCACATGATTTAATTCTCCTCACATATTAATAATTCGAATGATGATGTAATCAAGCTTAGTTAGGCTATCATGCATTTCTAATTCACATTTAGATAAACTCGCATAATGATGCAATTAAACTTAGTTAGGCTATCATGCATTTCTAAGTTGAGGGGAAAGATAGGGGATTGATCTATGCCGACCATGGGCTCAAAATTAAGAAGAACAGGCTTCATGTGAGTTGTTCTGTCGCGAGGTCACGACCTGTGTCGCGCTCGTAACAGTAGCTCCCCTCAGGTGACTGACGAGACTAGTTTTAACTCCAAAGTTGTATCGCCTAAACAACCCTCTAGACCTCATTTTTAGACAAAGTGTCCTCTTA
Organism: Excoecaria cochinchinensis; assembly: GCA_947683425.1. Classification (NCBI taxonomy): domain Eukaryota; kingdom Viridiplantae; phylum Streptophyta; class Magnoliopsida; order Malpighiales; family Euphorbiaceae; genus Excoecaria; species Excoecaria cochinchinensis. The sequence continues at coordinate 2,297,720 of CANTUQ010000116.1, forward strand.
ATAATTGTTCCCTATGATGTCTAGTTTCCAATGGAACAAGTGTCAGGTCATTTAGACTCCTGAATTAATAGATATGCATTAAACACTACAAACTGTTCAAATCCAGCTAGACAGAAACATGTCCGTTTATTGCAATTTCTAGGCCTCTTAGAGACAGAATTAATTTATGGTCTCTCTTAAAATTTTAAAGATACGGAGGTTATGGTTCAAATGACGCAAGAAACACTCAATTCGGGTTTCCAAACTCCATATATGATCAAAACACTACATGGAGGTCTGATAAAATATAAGCAGAATTTTTCCTTAACACTAGGGTTCATATTTGATCACATACAATACTCATGGCAATTCACTTAACACTTCAATACACATCCATTTTACATTTAATCTATATCAAACATCAATTAACATATACAATTTCAAAACACATTAAACATGCATCAATTCAAATACAATCCCAAACCTCTTGGAGCACTACTTCCTTTACTCTTCTATTGCACTTTCTCTTTACCCTTGGCAGCTCTACTCCCTTCTTCAACTCACATGCACAATTGACATTCAAAATACAATCAACAACTCAACGAAGCTCAAAGAAGGAGTAGAAGAATGATAATCAAGTAAGTAAATGCTACCTTGCTAGCTACTTCCCTTCACTAACCAAATTGACTCCCAAACTCAACATGCAATTGAAAGAGGTAACATGAAGTAAAGAAGAGATGAAGAAGCTGGAAAACAATGGAAAGATAGAGAGAGAGCAAGAGTGGCTAGATACAAGAAACAATTTGGCTGATAAATCCACTAAACTACTTCATGCTTGCATGCATGTATGAGGTGTCAACCTCTTAATCCTCTCATGCTAGGTGGCCGGCCAAGACACTCACATTTGGAGTCCACTCAACTTCAATTAACTCTTAATTAAGTTCAGTTAATCACCATTACACTAATTTAATTTGCACTTATCACTAATCTTGCAATTTACACCTCAGCCACTACATTGTTTTATTTCTTTTCAATTGGGTCCCTAGTTTAATATTTAAATCAATTCCAATGATGTAAACCCTAATTATCATGCACACAATTGCATTAATGACACTTAATTCTACTAGGGTGATTTTTGGGATGTCACATAGCAGTGTTGGCATCGACGCCGTACAAATCTCTCAATACAAACCATTCGGGCAAACTGGACCCGATAATAAACACAGGCGGGGGCACATTATTATACCTGAACTTCTTCTGATTCCCTCTTTTCTTGGGATCTATGATCTGCTTGGAATCAATCAGATCCTGAATTGCGTGCCTTAGCGCTTTACACTCATTAGTTACGTGCTCGGTATGCTGATTATATGCAAAGTATTCATTATCCTTGTGCCTTGGCAAACCCTGAGTCCTTATCTGTCGGGGTGGTAAAGGCTGCAATTTCCCTTCCTTCATCTACCTTCTGAGCACCCATGAGAGAGACCTCCCTAAATTGGAAAAATGCCTCGGAGCAGTGTTAGTAACTGAAACCTCAGCCGTCTTCCTCGTGCCACTGCTGGAGCCTATTGACCTACTTGCCACCTAGCTAGCACTGCTTTTCTGGGCATAACTCTCATTATTTGCTCTTCTCGAGAGGTACTCTCCCTCCGCCTCAATAGCGATATCCTTCAAAGATTCCCAGTCTCTCAGACCCTTAATTTTCAGTCCGTCCCTCAGATATGGCCTAGCATTTTTTATGAACAGCCTAATCTGATCTTGAGTATCTGGCTTCCTTTTCATTTCCATTACCCAGTTTCTCCATCAGGTCAGATACTCGTGGAAAGACTCACCTAACTTCTGCTGCAGCAACTCCAAGTCTTTCAAGGTCACCTCCATTCTTGTGCTACAATCATATTGTCTGAGAAACTCCTCCGTCAATAAGTCCCAATCCTCCTAGGTCCTTTGGTCTAAACTATGATACCAATCCACCGCCGAGTCGGTTAAGCTCAGATAGAAGTATTCGATTTTTTGCCTCTTCGTTAAAGTAGTACCCTTCATTACCAACGACTACTGCTTTATGTGGGCGGTAGGATCGAAAGTGCCATCAAATTTTGGGACATCCGGTATTTTAAAGTTCATAGCGATCAAATCTTCTCCCTCTAGCTCCTTATCTTCGGGGTTCATCCCTTACCCCCTTGCCAGCATCCTTATCATTATCTCAAATTTTTCTTGCATCTTCTTCCAGATGGCTTCCTCTGTCTTGGGTGCCTTCCCTCTAAGCGACATGCACTCTTTATAATCATCCTCCTTTGCTAACTCCTCCATCCTACAGGTAGGTGTAGATACCGGGTCCTGAGACAGTTCAGATCAGAGTTACCCAATGATGATAAGATGCTTGTTCACTGGCAAAAAAGTTGAAAGTGATGATTTCCTTATCAAATTTGCATTTTAGAGTAAAAAAATAAAAAATAATAAAAAATGTATAAAAATTAAATTTGAAAAATGGAGTATGAAAATTATAGTGTTTTTAGTTAAATTTGAAAATTAAAAAAAAAATTCGGATGTCGGCCGCGGCGGCACGCAGGTGTAGACACCGGGTCCTGAGGCAGTTCAGATCAAGGTTACCTGATGAAGACATCAAGGTTTGTTTCCAGACCAATGGATGAAGGTTGTGAGTTTTCATTATCTGGTTTTACAAGGATTGAGGATTTTTTTCTCGGCCATAGAAGATTTCGAGGAATCGGGGGGAATTAATATTTTGAAATTTTGGTTTTGCTCCACCAACGGGTATACAGTCGGTCTAACCGACGCACGTCGCTCATATGAGAGACTCGTCTCTCGCGATAAGCGCTGGCTGTCGCTCACCTGCGGAGCCCCATCTCTCGCGGGAGCGACGCCTATTGCTCACGTTAGAGACCCATCTCTCGCGATGAGCGCCAGCTGTCGCTCACCCGCGATAGCCTATCACTCGTGTGAAGTGACGCCTGTCTCTCGCTATTTTATCTCTTGTGAGGGGCCCGTCAACCAAAAGACCAAGCGTGCCCACATCAGCGACACCCGTCGATAATCCATCAACGCCCGTCGGTCGATGATCTGACGTTATTTGAGCGGGATTTTCCAAATTTTTAAGGAGATCTCCTAATATTTCCACGATTTTTTAAAAATATTTTAAATCTTTTCAAATGTTTTCAAATCGTGGATTTGATTTTGAGAATATTCTGAAAATCATTCGGTTTTGATTTTGATTTCAGAAATATTTTTTAAATTTAAATTTTAAATTTGAATTTACTTGAATTTTCTTCTTAAACCTATAAATAGGGGTTGGCAGCTCATTGTTTAAGAGGGGATTTCGACCAAAAATTAAGGATTTTAGCTATTCTTATTCTCAATTTTTTACAAAAAAAAAGTTCTCTTATTTTTCCAAAAAAACATCAAATATTCTTAGGCGAATCCGAGGGAACGAAATTAATTCATTTCTATCGGATCCAACCGTTTTAGCATCCACAATTGCTATCAAAATATTTAGAAAGATAAATATAATTTTCTTCTCTTGATTTATTTTCGAAAAACAATTTTTGTGGCCAAAAAATCTTCTGAATACCGGACATCGCGAACCAATCCTTGTAGAACTCGAGGAACCGAAATCGCACAACATTCACCTTCGAAGGTAAAAATGCGAGGGTAAATATTCTGGATTCATCATTTTCGTATTTAATCAATTCGTAATGATTTTACACACAAAAACCCCATTTGTTTAAAACGAAATTAATTTTTATTTGATTTTTACATTTTTTCAAGATCCAGTGTGACCGACGGGTAGGGAGTCCAGCGACGGCCATACCTCATGCGAGCGATGGGCCATCAATGGACGCTGCCTCTGCCCGCCGATCAAACCAGGGACACCCGTCGCTCGAGTATCTTGGGCCGTCCCTGGGCCTTTTCTCACCATTTTTTCTTCCTTTCTATTTTACTTGTTTTTCAATTATTTTTATGGAAATTTCTCATGGATTCTCCTTGTTATTTAATTTATTGCACCTTATTTTACCCTTAATTTTGGCACTAACATGATTTTTTTTTTTTTAGTTTTATTTTGCTTATTTGATGAATTTGGGGTTGTTGTAATAGCGGTTGCCACGTTGATCTGAGAATCTTCATCTGGGTCCATTCTTTTAACTTTACCTCATTTCTTATACTTTATATATTTATTATTGTAAATATTGTTTTTATCCCACTAATATAAAAATGGTTAAAAATTTATAATAATTAAATTGAAGTTTTCATTAATAAATTGAGGTCAAAAGTCCTATTTTTTCAGCAAATAAAACCGACACTTTAAAATTGTTTTGTAATATGCGAGGACCAATGTCCTCATCCTTAACGCATATCCCCGATTTATGTATGAATTGCATGCTATTTACAATGGGGGTTGCCAAAAATGGATGCATATGCACTATCTTAGGCTCACTGAGGCTAGACAACTTTTCCCAATGTTCTATTGGGTGGCAACTCCAAGAAACCTCCTTGTTACCCAAAATATACGCACTTGTAAAATTTCTTACAAGTTCTATGAACCTCTCTCGAATGCCATAAAAGCGAGTTTTCGGGGCGCCCCGAGGTTCGGCGCGTGTCATAATGGCGACTCCACTGGGGACATAAATGAGACTTCGCTTGGCAAATGCCTTGATTGAAACCTATAATTGGGTTTTAATTCAAAAATTTCACCCTTTTTTGAAATTGCATTGCATATCATTAGAGCCTTAGATTTATACTAGTTTGGTCCCACTTTTAACCCCGGTGAATTCCCGAAGCACGACCCTACATTCACTCAATGTAGGGAAGTGTTAAGGATAATTACTAGCCCAAGCCTCGTACCATCATGGTGTATTAAATGGAGACTCGACTGATCATTATACTCGTGATGAGCTGGACCCATTGGCAGGGACAGTGCTTAGGTAGACCTAAAGTATCATCACCTTGGCCAAAGCTCATATAATGAAAGTAGATACTTCCCCTTTATGGTATGAACCATAATACTATGCTTACTGTGTGGATCATTATGTATTGGACAAACCCGGATAATTTAACTGGTCACCCAATCAAAGGCTTTCATGCCTCGATAGGCCCATGTCGATTTATTCGGACTGCCTAAATACACAATGGTCAAAACCCATGCGTATGCACATTAGCTAAGAGAGGTTATGCTGCCGGTTTTTCACCGTGCACCATACGTGTCCATTGGGTTCCCTGTTAACCCATGGATCAAGCCCACCTAGAAAGGAGACCACACGACCTCGTGTGTGGGAGAGATAAGGTTGGAAGGATCTACTTCCTTGCATGTGGTTGTGGATGTTGCACAGCATGCTTATGTATCGTGTGTCATTCATGCATGTTAAAAAAATAATAATAAAAAAAAACATATACATTTCCTTCGTGTGTGTGTATAGCCTTTTGTTTGTATATTATTTTTCAAATGTACATATCATCTTGTGTATAATTTTTATTTATTTTTTCATGCATCACATGTGTCATTACAATCCCTAGATCTTTCAGTCATTGATAACCATTTGCATAGCACGATCATGCATTACATGTCATTCATGAAAAAAAACATGTACATTTCATTTTGCGTGTGTACATTATATTTTACACATATAATCTTTACATGTACATATCACCCTATGCATAAATTTGTTCCATGCATTGCATACATCATTCTAACGTCTTTGTTTCTTAGCCATTGTATACCATTCGTTGCACAGCGCGGCCATGCATAGCATGTCATTCATACATCATTCTAACTCCTTGCTTTTCAACAATTGTAGACCATTTTCTTGGGAGGTTTAAGGATTCGATAGTTGTCTAAAGAGTGATCAGAGTTCGAGTTGGCTGACAAAGATTTAACATCCTTGCTAGACCATCTGAAGGTATTAGAAATGGCTGGCACTTTGCAACAGACTAAAGAGACTCGTGCCCTAATTGCCCACGAGATGGATAGAAGGTTCAAAGAGCTTGAAAAAAGGAAGTTGGCCATGGTCAAAGAAAGAATGGATGCCATGGTGCTTGTGCTTCAAGCTCAACTTATGGCAACTACTACACTTAACCAAGTTGAACTGGCCATTGTCAAGAAGGCCTATACCACAATGACTGTAGTGTCTCCTTTTGCTTTTGAACCAAGAGTCAAGGTGCCCTTTATTTTGCCAGTTGAGCAAGGAAGAGGCAAGAAGCCTGCTCTAGAATACAACTGTATTCCTGAAAAGGAAGACATTTCAGCAGTGATGCAAGCTCTTAATAGTAAAGCATCAAGGGCAGGATATGATTTAAGGTCAGGCTCAGGTCCGCACTTAGGTGGAACATTGGAGGGGTCTTTGATGCGGTTACAAGAATAAGTAAGAAAGGCAAAAGGGATAGAGCCTTCACAGTCAATAGGCATCCCTAGGTCCTCAAGCACGAAAAAAGAGCTGGATGATCTTGAAGAAAATATTATGAAGTCCAAGCTTATAACTACCCGAGTGCCTCTCAATAAAACTATTATTAAGTCTTAAAGTGGGTTGTTATGATAATACCAGTGGTGCCTAAAGGACCAAAAAAACATCAACTGTGAAAATGAATCAAAGGAATTTTTCTAATTTAGGCAGATCCTTATCTTGGGTCCTTAAGAGGTTAATGAAAGAGGGGATGTTACAGCCATTGTCGGCTAGACCCGTTAGAAACTAAGGACAACCCAATCACAAGGAGGATCATTATTGTGCCTTCCATCAACACACCGAGCATACCACAAATGATTGTAGGACCATGAGACATGATATTCAAGATTTGATTGATTCCAAATAGATCTCTAACCCATAAGAGCGAAGGATGAAGAATAAGACAGATTAAGTGCCTAAGTGGGAAGGGGAGGATGGCTCTTAAGGATCATAATGGAACATCGACTGCAACATCTGTATTGGCAAGAACGGAGAATGATTAGTTATTTGGAATGTTCTTTTTTATTTTTGAACTATTTAATAATGACATTCTGATTTCATTAATAAGATGAACACTTTTGCTTACTTGTGCAATATTTCTTATAATTTCACTATGCATAATCATGATCATGACTCATTCATATTTGACATTGATTGAATTGATGCTACTCCATTTAATCTTTGAACTTTGGAAAACCCAAAGAAAATCTTGATAGCATCTAATGTAACTCCTGAAGAAAGATCAAAACATGAGAGAAATTCAAGAAAATATGAAAAAGCCTTTGCCTGGACCTATGAAGACATGCTAAGAGTTGATCGCGAAATCACCGAACACACCATTCCAGCATACCCTGATCATGGACCAGTCAAGTAGAAACTCAGAAGACCCATGCCAAAATGGGCAGAGAAGGTTAAAGAGGGGATCCACAAGCAGAGATGAAGCCAAAATTTCTTGTCGAAGTTCGACACCCGACTTGGTTGGTCAGTGTTGTCCCAAATCGAGAAGAGGAGGAGTGCATGTATGTGTAAACTATCAGGATTTGAACAAAGGTTATCCACAAAAAAAAAGAAAAAAAAACGAATATAAAAAAAAGGAACAAGAAAAATAAAGAAAAATAAAATATAAAAAAAAGGAAAGAAAAGAATTGATATGTAGGTGGCCGAAAATTGTTAATATGGGGCAAAGGAAAGTCATCTTGGGGGCAAGCTTTGTTCAAATCCCATTGATCTACACATGCCCGTACTTTGCCATTCTTCTTGACTTCCGAAAAGGACCAAAAGCGTTCTATTGACTTACAATGGATACGGGTTGCTCGAGCTTGGGAATAGACATCATAGGGGAGGTACGCCCTATGGCGTCCAACGGACAGGGTCATCAAAAGGAATCCAATATATCAATATGGTCTTCCGCACTACGCAGGGTTCAAGGATGGAAGGACAATTTATGGCTAAGGCAAGGGAGTTGCTCCAGAGGTATGGCATTAAAAACCACAAGTATTTCTATATTGCCCTCAAACCAATGGAGCAGGAGAGGCTGCTAAAAAGAAGATCTTGATCAAGATGGATCAAAACTACAAGAATTGGGTAGAGAAATGGCCTTTCGCACGTCGAGACTAGAGAACCACCGTCAAAACCTCTACAAGAGTCACCTTTCATTCCTCGATACATGGGGCAGAAGCAGTATGCATGGTTGAAGTAGAGCTTAAATCTTTAAAGAAACTCGTGGAAGCCCAAATTTCGGAAGATGACAGGGCGCAGCGACGGCAGCAGCAGTTAAACACGTTAGATAAGGACATGTCATGGGATTACCACCACAGTCGGATCTATCAAAAAACACTCTGCTCGATCATTCGAGAAGGAAGTTAAAAAGCACCTATTGAAAGAGGGAGATTTTATCTTTAAGCAAATGAGTCCGAATGTTCCAGAGGAATGAGGCAAATTTAGACCAATGTAGGAAGGCCCATTTGTTCTTGAGAAGTTATTGTCCAAGGGAGGAGCATTTTCAATAGACAACGATGGAAGCAAATATGAAGAACCGGTCAACATCGATTGATCCAAGAAGCTCCATGGCTAAAGACTAAAAGTTAAAAGAAGAGACTAAAAGCCTCGCGGGTAAAAAACCAAAATAAAAGGCGGCCTTGCTAAAAATGGTCGCCTCGTCAGGGTGAAAACTGAAAAAAGGCACCCTAGGCAAAAATTAGAGGCTCGAGAGAAAATGTCGAATCAAGAAAACCTGAGAGGGTTGATTGGAGATAGGAGTTTGATGCTTAGAAGATTTATTCTGTGTTTAGATGTAGTTTTGCATTTTGAATCGATGTTAGATAATGATCATGTATGGAGAAATCATACCAAAATGTACACAATCTTTGCAAATACATGTGTTTATTATTTTCTAGTTTGTTTTTAAAAAGAGAAACACGGTTCATTCTTGAATGCATGAAATCTAAATGAGTACACTCTTCTATTGCTCTCACCGTCCAGATGTCAAAATCGATGAGTTCTGTTATCAATTGTGGGACTAAGCACCTACCTCTTGAATGCATTAGTGGGAGTAAAAGAACAATCAACGATAGATTGTATAATAGTCTTCACCGGTAGCTTGCCTAGAGGTTATGGTGTCTGGAGGTAAAAGCTGAAGATAAAGGTCCACCTTAGAAAGATAGGGATGCCTCACTACATTGTTAATCCCTCTGAACTATCGAGCACAATGGGTGGTAATGTAAAAGGCAGCTTCACAAAGCCGTAAAAAACCCGATCCTCATCCACCACCTCACCCAATCTAGCAACACATTCATCGAGATAGGCAAAGGAATGCAATCGATGCCTAAGGAGAAAATGTCTCAGTGAATAATAGCCAATTAGTCTAGAAGGGGGCACTAATAGTAGCTTAAACTTTTCTTGCAGTCATACCCTTTAAAAAAAATAAAAATAAGGCCGTTAGAGTTACCGTAATTGGCTCTCTAAGCAAAAGTTAGGCCAAAGGGCAAGGTAAAAACTTGGAAACAGGCAGTCTGTCCTACAAAAAAATGAATAAAAGCTGTTGGAGTTGGTTCGGTCCATTCCAGGCAAAAATTAGGAACAGGGTATGTGAAAATCCCCAAAGGGACGCATTTCCCGCTAAGAAAAGCTAGTGTGAAAATCCACAAGGGACGCACTACCTTTAAAACAATGACTTTTGAAGCCTGGAACGATAAGGTGGCATTACTCCTAATAACTTCCCTTTAGGCAGATAGTTTATAATGCAGAACTTGATTCAGAGTACCGGGGGCAAAATCCTGTACAACTCATGGCAAAAGGGGTATGCTCGTTGACCGGGGGGCAAAGAGGCACACGGGATAGTTCTCTCTGAAAGGATTATGGGTCAGAATTCTTAAGCCAAGATGATACTTTTCTGGGTCAATGGGGGCATCAAATAGTACGAGCAGTAACCTCAATGAATCCCTTAACCACCTAGGATGTGGTCTATCCATTTTTGCATCTCACGTGCATCTCGCATGTACAATCTTTTGCATATCTCCCTGCATAACTTTACACCTCCATAGCCTTTCATGATGCCCAACATGCATTCACACATGCATGAACTTTGTATATATTTTGCATATGCAATTCTTCACGCACATTCCGAGTACATAATCTTTGCATACATGTAATGCTTAATTCTTTGCACATAAGCATATCACGTGCATTCAATCCTTTACATGTGTAGTTGCATACACATAATTTTTTGCATGTGTTTCCTGTATATAGTTTTGTATGTATATTTCACACACATGATTCCATACGGACATAAAATATTTTGTATATGTTACTGTGTACATGACTCAGGGGGAAAGGTCTGAATAAACCTCATGCGCAAAGATGATCCAAGAGATGGGTTCAGCTCAAAATTGTCAGACACTACATTTGTCATAAAGTTAGGTGTGTCTGTATAGAGGGGGAACGCCCAGAAGAAACAAGCCTATTCATGCATACCATGCCGGAGGCAATCAGGTAAGTTTCTCTATCATAAGATGTACTTTCACACACGTCACACATTAAGTGTAAAAAATCCAAATTCAAATGTACAAAGAATACAAATTCTCAAACAGAAACAATAAAAACAAATAAAACAAAACAAAAAGAGAAAAAAATAATAAGATATTTTCAAGGCCTTGAAAATCCAACATACTGTAAAAATTCAAATACATTCAAAATGTGAAAATCCCAAAAATTTACGAAAATCGTTTTAAGGGACACCAAAGACATTGTAATCTATCCACCTGGGGGCAAGCAATAAAACCTCCAATCTAATTTCCTCTAAGGAGGCTTAAATTTAATTTTCCTCTGAGGAGGGTTAAATCTAATTTTCCTCTGAGGAGGCTCAAACCTATTTTCCTCTCTAGAGGCTCAACTTCAAAGTCTCTCACCCTCTCAAGAGGCACACCGGTCTTTTCAACAAGGAGGCTCCGGCTGGAGATGATAGAGGAATCGGTATCTGGTATGTCACAGTCGGTAAGGGATCTCTAAGAGGATGATATCTTAACTTTGCAAGAAGGTGATATCCGCACTTTGGAAGTCTAGAAAAGACTCGGCAAAAATCCAAAGGATGATATTCCACAAACTATTTTCCATGAGGAACAACCAACTGTCATTCAGGGGGTACACGGCTGACATCGACCCCGACAGGTATGTACTGCCACAGGTATGCATCTCTTTTATATAACCTACACAGTTGCTTTGCCATTTTTTTGTAGAAAAAAAAGAGCTTCAAGATAAGTGCCAACAAAGACAACGAATAACGAGTCACCATGCCGACCCAAGGATGGTCAATAGTTAGGCACTGGGCTAATCGGATGGTGGTTAGCAAGTTAGACACTACATCATTCAGATAGTGGTTAACGGATAGAAACCAAGCAGCTTGAAAGCGGATAGCAAAATTGAATGTTCAATCACATGCCTTACAGCCGAGATGAGACAAGCAAGGACACTGTGCAGGCCGAGATGAGGCCAGCAGGACACATGCAATAGAAAAAATTTCAACGACATTGTGGTTAGTGAACACTACATCTCACAGACATCATGCAAGCCGAGATGAGGCCAGTGGGACACACGCGATAGTACAGATCGCAATGGGATTGTAGTTAGAGAACACTGCATCTCACAGAAACCGTGCAAGCCGAGATGAGGCCAGCGAGGCACATGCAATAGAATAGATCGCAATGGGATTGTAGTTAGAGAACACTGCATCTCACAGACACCGTGCAAGCTGAGATGAGGCCAGCGGGACACATACGATAGAACAGATCGCAACGGAATTACAGTTAGAGAACGCTGCATCTCACAAACATCGTGCAAGCCAAGATGAGGCTAGCGAGATACATGCGATAGAACAGATTGCAATGGGATTGTAGTTAGAGAACACTGCATCTCATTGACACCATGCAAGCCGAAACGAGGCAAACGGGACACCCACGGTAGAACAAACCGCAACTGAGTTGTAGTTGGATAACACTACCTCTCACACCATGCAAGCTAAGACAAGGCCAGCAGGACACCCGTGGTACGACAAACCGCAACCGAGTTGTAGTTGGATAACACTGCCTCTCACACCGTGCAAGCCAAGACAAGGCCAGCGGGACACCTACGGTAGGACAAACAGCAACCAAGTTGTAGTTGGATAACACTACCTCTCACACCGTGCAAGCCGAGATAAGTCCAGCGGGACACCCGCAGTAGGACAAACCGCAACCGAGTTGAAGTTGGATAACACTACCTCTCACACCGTGCAAGCCGAGACAAGGCCAGCGGGACACCCACAGTAGAACAAACCACAATCGAGTTGTAGTTAGATAACACTACCTCTCATGACATTCACGCACCGTACAAGCCGAGATTAGGCTAGCGGTACAAATGCAATAGAAAAAATTACAACGGGGTTGCAGTTGGATAACACTGCTTCCCACGACATTCAAACATTGGGCAGGCCGAGATGAGGTCCGCTGGATGATGGTGGTCGAACAAGTTGCTAAAGAATCATGGAAGAATACGCTACTACTCTATAGCAGAAGGTCACCAGTCTAAACACAGTAGTAGATAGGTAAGGACTGCTTCAGGTACACATTTCTTCCTTTCTCCTCTAAATTTTGGCTCATCTAGACACTAGTGTACTAGTTTCCCCAAAATTGGGGGCAACGGTATACACCGGGTCCTGAGACAGTCTAGATCAGAGTTGCTTGATGAAGACATCAAGGTTTGTTTCCACACCAATGGATCAAGGTTGTGAGTTTTCATTCTCCAGTTTTACAAGGATTGAGGATTTTTTCTCGGCCATAGAAGATTTCGAGGAATCTAGTGTAATTAATATTTTGTAATTTTGGTTTTGCTCTACCAATAGGTATACTGTCGGTCTAAGCGACACCCGTCGCTCGCATGAGAGACCCGTCTCTCACGATGAGCGCTAGCTGTCGCTCATTTGTAGAGCCCCGTCTCTCGCGGGAGTAGCGCCCGTCGCTCGCGTTAGAGATCCGTCTCTCACGACGAGCGCCGGCTGTCGCTCATGTTCGAGCGATGCCTGTCTCTCACAATTTTATCTCTTCTGAGGGGCCCACCAACCAAAAGACAAAGCGTGCCCCCATCAGCGATGCCCGTCGGTCGATGATCTGACGTTATTTGAGCGGGATTTTCCATATTTTTAAGGAGATCTCCTAATATTTCCAAGATTTTTCCAAAATCTTTTAAATCTTTTCAAATCGTGGATTTGATTTTGAGAATATTCTAAAAATCATTCGGTTTTGATTTTGATTTCAGAAATATTTTTCAAATTTAAATTCTAAATTTGAATTTATTTCTTAAACCTATAAATAGGGGTTGACAGCTCATTATTTAGGAGGGGATTTTGACCAAAAAAGAAAGGATTTTAGCTATTCTTATTCTCAATTTTTTTACAAAAAAGTTCTCTTATTTTTTCGAAAAATCATCAAATATTCTCAGGCGAATATGAGGGAACGACATTAATTCGTTTCTATCGACTCCAGCCGTTTTAGCATCCACAATTGCTATCAAAATATCGATAAAGAAAAATATAATTTTCTTCTCTTAATTTGGTTTCATAAAACGATTTTTGTGGCCCAAAAATCTTCTGAAAATCGTACATCGCGAACCAATCCTTGTAGAACTCAAGGAACCGAAATCGCACAACATTAACCTTAAAAGGTAAAAATCCCAGGGTAAATATTCTGGATTCGTCATTTTCGTATTTAATAAATTCGTGATGATTTTACACACAAAAACCCCATTTGTTTAAAACAAAATTAATTTTTATTTTATTTTTATGTATTTTTCAAGGTTTGGTATGACCGACGGGCAGAGAGTCCAGTGACGGCCGTGTCTTACGCAAGCGATGGGTCGTCGATGGACGCAGCCTCTGCCCGCCGATCAACCCAGGGACGCCCGTCGCTCGAGTATCCTGGGCCGTCCCTGGGCCTTTTGTCACCATTTTTCTTCCTTTCTATTTTACTTGTTCTCCCATCATTTTCTATAGCAATTTCCCATGGATTTTCCTTGTTATTTAATTTCTTGCACCTTATTTTACCCTTAATTTTGGCACTAACGTGATTTTTGTTTTTGTCAGTTTTATTTAGCTGATTTGATGAATTTGGGGTTGTTGTAATAGTGGTCGCCACGTTGATATGAAAATCTTCATCCGGGTCCATTCTTTTAACTTTACCTCATTTCTTGTACTTTATATATTTGTTATTGTAAATATTATTTTTATCCCGCTAATAGAAAATGGTTAAAAATTTATAATAATTAAATTGGAGTTTTCATTAATAAATTGAGGACCAGAGTCCTATTTTTTCAGCAAATAAAACTGACACATTAAAATTATTTTGTAATAAACATGTATGCGAGGACCAATGTCCTCATCCTTAACGCATATCCTGATTTATGTATGAATCGCATGCTATTTTAAATGGGGGTTGTATTCCGCCCCTAGTTTTATTGTAATTTATTTTCATATACTCTATTTTTATTATGCTCCTGTTTACCACTTTCCTTGTATGGCCAACTTGCGCTTTAATTAAATTCATTGAGTCGAATGAGAAATGGGATGAAACGCTAAATTCAAAACTTAATTGTAACTTTGATCAAGGTATTAATAAATGGGAAGCCCCGAACCGTCTCTGGTTTTAGGCTCAATGAGGTTAGAGGACCATCTTAATATTTCATTGGGATGGAGTCTCAAAAATATCTCTTGTTGCCCAAAAAAGGCCCAATTTGCATAGTCCTAGGCTCCATGAGATTAGAGGACCATCCCAATGTTCTATTGGGATGGGGCCTCCAAAATATCTCTGGCTTGCCCAAAATGGATGCATATGCACTGTCTTAGGCTCACTGAGGCTAGACGACCTTTCCCAATGTTCTATTGGGTGGCGACTCCGAGAAACCTCCTTATTGCCCAAAATAGACGCACTTGTAAAATTTCTTACAAGTTCCATGAACCTCTATCGAACGCCCTACAAGAGGGTTTTCGGGATGCCCCTGGGTTTGGCACGCATCACAACGGACTGCGCGTGGCATCCGCGCACGTTGCTGCACGCTAGGCGAGCTCGCGCCCACCGACGGGCGTCGGTCACCCCTGTTCCGTCGAAAATGGAAATATTTGGCCCAAATTTGATTTTTTCGGGATTTTCTCACCAAATTTGATTTTCTATCCCATTTTTAAAGGTTTTTCATGATTATTTTCATTTTTAAATATATATAAATAATATTTGAATTAATTAATTAGTTTTTCCTCAATTAATTACATTTTCATTTTTTTCTTAATATATATAGAAAAAGATGAAACAAAATTAGGGGGATTCATTTTTAGGGTTTCTTCTTTAATTTTTCTCTTCTTCTTCTTCAAAAATCTCTCTTGGTTTTTCTTAGGTTTTCCCCTCAAAAAAAAAATAAATATTGCTAAAAGTTAAAAAGATGGAATTTTGTTGATGAAAAATTGATGTTTGAGATAAATAAAGTGATTGTTTGTTCTTAAAAATTCAATTTTAGTCTTTTAGTCTTTTAATTAGTTTTTTACTTAAGTTTTCTCAAAAAAATTTTATTTGAATACCTTTTTGATAAAAAATAGATTTTGGGGCAAACAAAATTACTGTTTGTTCTTTAAATCCAATTTTTTCAATTGATTTTCCAAAAAAAAAATAAGATTTTTCATAAATGATTTTTTCTTGAGACAAACAAAAATAATTGTTTGTTCTTGAGAATTTTTATTTTCTTTCAACATTTTTAAGTAAATTTATTTTTTTGGAATAAAATTCCAATTTTTATGATCTTTAATTCTAATTTTGCAAAATAAAATAAGGAAATCAATCATTTTTTTTCCTTCATCGAATCCGAACTCCGAGGGTAACCATTTTAGGCTTAATCTCTTTTTTATTTTCTTTTATTTATTTTTGCTCATATTTAATTGATTAACATGTAAATTTTAATTGTTTTCATTTATTTATTTATTCAATTATTTGTATATTTGTTTTATTTAATATGTTTATATATTATTATTATCATTTAATTATTATTATTATTATTATTATTATTATTATTATTATTATTATTATTATTGTTGTTGTTGTTGTTGTTGTTGTTGTTGTTGTTGCTGCTGCTGTTGTTATTATTATTATTATTAATTTATTAACATGTTGTTTTATTTATTTCAATCATATCATGTAATTCCTTTGTCATTTATTTTAATTTATTAACATTTTAATTCATTTGTCATTTCGATGTCATCTTATTCTATTTTATTTTATTATTTATTATACATTTAACTGATTTAATTGATTTAATCACTAACGTAATTTTATTTGTTTTTGTTTTTTATTCTAATACTTGTTTTCTTTGCTTGGGCATTCTCGCGAGCAAACGGGAAGATCCAAGAGGCTCGTTTGGGGTTGACTGTTTATTTGCACTATTTGTAATATTTTATTTATTTGGCTTTTTCATTTATTTTGCAATGTAATTCTTAATAAAATTGTTTATTTTATGCACGTTTAAAAAGAAAATCTCAAAAATATTTATATTAATTAAACTTGAAACTTTTTCTAATAAAGATGGGATCAATGTCCTAATTTTTCCATTCAAAATAAATTGTCACATTAAAATTATTTTCTTTAACCATGCATGCGAGGACCAATATCCTCATCCTTAATAAATAGCCCGTTTCATTGATAATTTATATTTTATTTACAATGGAGGTTGTATTCCGCCCCTAGTTTTGTTGTAATTTAGTGTACTCTTATTTATTTTATTTTAGTCTTATTTTATTTACTGCTTTCATTATGTGATTGACATGCGAGTTAAATTACTGCATTTAAATGAATGAGAAAAGGGATGAAATCTTAAATTCAAAACTCAATCGTAATTTAATCAAGGTATGAACAAATGGGAAGTCCCAAACCATCTCTGATCTTAGGCTCAACGAGGTGAGAGAACCATCTCAATGTTCCATTAGGGTGGGGTCTCCAAGATATCTCTTGCTGCCAAAATAGGCCCAATTTGCATAGTTCTAGGCTCCACGAGGTTAGAGGACCATCCCAATGTTCTATTGGGATGGGGTCTCCAAAATATATCTTGCTTGCCCAAAATGGATGCATATGCGCTGTCTTAGGGTCACTAAGGCTAGACGACCTTTCCCAATGTTCTATTGGGTGGCAACTCCAAGAAACCTCCTTGTTGCCCAAAATAGATGCACTTATAATTTCTTACAAGTTTTCATGAACCTCTCCCAAAAACCCTAAAAGCGGGTCATTCGGGGAGCCCCGGGGTTCGGCGCTTGTCACAGTGGCAACTCCACTGGGGACTTAAAATGAGACTTCACTTTAAAAGTACCTTGGTTTAAACTTATAATTGAGTTTTAATTTAAAAGTTTCATCCTTTTTCGAAATTGCATTGCATATCATTAGAGCCTTAGATCTATGCTAGTTTGGTCCCTCTTTTCACCCCAGTAAGTTCCTGAAGCATGACCCTACGTTCATTCAATGTAGGAAAGTGTTAAGGATAATCACCAGTCTAAACCTCATACCGTTTGGTATATTAAATGGAGACCCGACTAGTTGTTACGCTTGTTATGAGTTAGACCCATTGGCAGGGACCATGCTTGGGTAGACCTAAAGTATTATCACACTAGCCAAAGCTCATATAATAGAAATAGATACTTCCCCTAGGTGGTATGAACCATAATACCTTGCTTGCTATATGGATCATTATGTATTGGACTAACCTAGATAATTTGATTAGTCGCCTAATCAAAGGCTTTCATGTCCCGACAGGCCCATGTTAATTTATTCGAACTACCTAAATACATAATGGTCAAAACCCATGCGTATGCACATTAGCTAAGAGAGGTTATGCTGCCAGTTTTCCACCGTGCACCATACGTGTCCATTGGGTTCCCTGTTAATCCATGGATCAAGCCCACCTAGGAAAGAAACTGCACGACCTTATGTGTGGGAGAGATAAGGTTGGAAGGATCTACTTGCTTGCATGTGGTTATGGATGTTGCGTAGCATGCTCATATATCTCGTGTCATTCATGCATAAAAAATAATAATAATAATAATAAAACATATACATCTCCTGTGTGCGTATGTATATCCTTTTGTGTGCATATAATCTTTACATGTACATATCACCCTATGCATAAATTTGTTCCATGCATTGCATATATCATTCTAACCTCTTTGATTTTTTTTTATATACCATTTATTGCACAACACGACCATACATGGCATGTTATTCATACATCATTCTGACTCCTTGCCTTTCAGCCATTGTAGACCATTTGCTTGGGTGGTTTAGGGATCCCGATAGTTGTCTAAAGAGCGATCAGAGTTCGAGTTGGCTGATAAAGATTTAGCATCCTTGCCAGAGTGTTTGAAGGTATTAGAAATGGCTAGCTCTTCACAACAGACTGAAGAGATTTGTGCCCTAATTGCCCAAGAGATGGATAGAAGGTTCGAAGAGCTTGAAAAAAGGATGTTGGCCCTAGTTAAGGAAAGGATGGATGCCATGGCACTGGTTCTTCAATCTCAGCTTATGGCGATAGCTCTTAACCAAGTTGAGCCAGCCATTGTCAAGAAGACCTATACCATGATGACCGCAGTGTCTCCTTTTGCTTTCGAACCCAGAGTCAAGGTGCCCTTTTTTTCTGATCGAGCAAGGAACAGGCAAGAAGCCTGCTCTAAAATATGACTATGTTCCTGAAAATGAAGACATTTTA
Organism: Excoecaria cochinchinensis; assembly: GCA_947683425.1. Lineage (NCBI taxonomy): Eukaryota > Viridiplantae > Streptophyta > Magnoliopsida > Malpighiales > Euphorbiaceae > Excoecaria > Excoecaria cochinchinensis. Next base: position 2,316,394 of record CANTUQ010000116.1, read on the forward strand.
GCAGTGATACAAGCTATAAATAGTAAAGCATCAAGGGCAGAATATGATTTAAGGTCAGGCTCAGGTCCGCACTTAGGTGAAACATCGGAGGGATCTTTGATGTAGTTATAAGAACAAGTAAGAAAGGAAGAAGGAACAGAGCCTTCACAGTCAATAGGCATCCTTAGGTCCTCAAGCACGAAAAAAGGGCTAGCTGATCTTGAAAAAGAATTTATGAAGTCCATACTTGCAACTAGCCGAGTGCCTCTCAATAAAACTATTACTGGCCTCACAAGTGTAAGAGTGGGTTGTTATAATAATAGCAGTGGCACTCGGAGGATAGGAAAAACACCAACTGCGAAAGTGAATTGAAGGTATTTTTCTAATTTGGGGAGATCCTTGTCTTGGGTCCTTAAGAGGCTAATGAAGGAGGGGATGTTATAGCCATTGCCGGTTAGGCTCGCTAGAAACCAGGGACAGCCCAATCACAAAGGCAATCAATATTGTACCTTCCACCAGCACACCGGGCGTACCATAGATGATTACAGGACCTTGAGACATGCTATTCAAGATCTGATTGACTCTAAATAGATCTCTGACCCAAAACAGCAAAGGATAAAGAATAAGAAATATTAAGTGCCTAAGTGGGAAGGGGAGGATGGTTCTTAAGGATTATAATGGACCACCGACTGCAACATCTGTGTTGGCAAGAACGGAAAATGATTAGCTATTTAGAATGTTCTTTTTTATTTTTGAACTGTTTAATAATGACATTCTGGTTTCATTAATGAGATGAATAATTTTGCTTACTTGTGTGATATTTTTTATGATTTCACTATGCATAATCATGATCATGACTCATTCATATTTGACATTGATTCAATTGATGTTACTCCGTTTAATCTTAAAACTTTGGAAAACCCAAAGAAAATCTTGATAGCATGTAATGTAACTCCTGAAGAGAGATCAAAATTTGAGAGAAATTTAAGAAAATATGAAAAAGTCTTTGCCTGGACCTATGAAGACATGCTAAGAATTGATCGTGGAATCACCGAGCACACCATTCCAACATATCCCGATCATGGACCAGTCAAGTAGAAGCTCAGAAGACCTAGGCCAAAATGGGCAGAGAAGGTTATAAAAATGGGATCCACGAGCAGATATGAAGCCAAATTCTTTATACAACACCCGGCTTGGTTGGTCAGCATCATCCTAATAGTTAAGAAGAGCGAAAAAGTACGAGCTATCAGGACTTAAACAAAGCTTGTCCACAAAAAAAAAAAAAAAAAGAAAAAAAAGGGGAAGGAAAATATATTGGAAAGTCATCCTGGGGGCAAGCTTTGTTCAAATCCCATTGATCTACACATGCCCGTACTTCACCATTTTTCTTGACTTCCGAAAAGGACCAAAAGGGTTCTATTGACTTACAATGGATACGGGTTGCTCAAGATTGGGAATAGACATCATAGGGGAGGTGCGCCATACGGCCTCCAACGGACAAGGCCATCGAAAGGAATCCGATATATCAATATGTCTCCCGCACCAAGTGAGGTTCAAGGACGGAAGGATAATTTAAGGTAAGGCTAGGGAGTTGCTCCAGAGGTATGGCATTAAAGACCACAAGTCCTCTATGTATTGCCCTCAAACCAATGGGGTAGGAGAGGCTGCTAACAAAAATATCTTGGTCAAAACAGTTCGAAACTACAAGGATTGGGCAGAGAAATGACCCTTTTGCACTTTGAGGCTAGAGAACCAGCATCAAAACCTCTACAAGAGTCACCTTTTATTCCTCCATACATAAGGGTAGAAGCAGTATAACCGATCGAAGTAGAGCTCAAATCTTTAAGGACACTCATGGAAACCTAGATTCTAAAAGCTGACAGGGCACAGCGACGGTAGTAGCAGTTAAACACATCAGATGAGGACATATCATGAGATTACCACCATAGTCGGATCTATCAAAACACACTCTGCTCGAACATTCAAGAAGGAAGTTAGAAAGCACCTATTAAAAGAGGGATATTTAATCTTTAAGCAAAAGAGTCCGAATGTTCCATACGAATGACGCAAATTTAGACAAGTGTAGGAAGGCCCATTTGTTCTTGAGAAGTTATTATCCAAGGGAGCATCATTTTTTACAGATAGCGATGGTAGCAAATAAGAAGAACCGATCAACATCGACAGATCCAAGAAGTTCAATGGCTAAAGACAAAAACTCAAAAGAAGAGAATAAAAGCCCCGCGGGTCGAAAATCAAAAAAAGGTTGCCTTGCTAAAAATGGGCGCCTCGTCAGGGTAAAAACTGTAAAAAGGCACCTTAGCCAAAAATTAGAGGCTCGAGAGAAAATGTCTAATCAAGAAAACCTGAGAGGGCTGATTGGATAGGAGTTTGATGCTTACAAGATTTACTCTGAGTTAGGATGTAGTATTGCATTTCGAATCAATGTTAAATAATGAACATGTATAGAGAAATCATCCCAAAATGTGCACAATATTTGCAAATGCATGTGTTCATTATTTTCTAGTTCATTTATAAAAAGAGAAACACCGTTCATTCTTGAATGCATGAAATCTAAATGAGTACACTCTTCTATTGCTCTCACTATCCAAATGTCTAAGTTGATGGGTTTTGTTATTAATTGCGGGACTAACTACCAACCTCTTGAATGCATTAGTGTGAGTAAAAGAACAATCCCCAATAGATGGTATAATAGTCTTCACCAGCAGCTTGCCTAGAGGCTATGGTGTCTGGAGGTAAAAACAGAAGATAAAGGTCCACCTTGGAAAGATAGGGATGCCTCACTACATCGTTAATCCCTCTGGACTATTAAGCACAATGGGTGTTAATGTAACAGGCAGCCTCATGAAGCCCTAAGGAACTCGATCCTCATCCGCCACCTCACCCAATCTAGCAACACATTCATCGAGAAATGCAAAGGAATGCAATCGATGCCTAGGGAGAAGATGCCTCAGTATATAACTGCAGATTACTCTAGAATGGGGATCTGATAGTGGTTCCAACAGTCATGCCCTTAAAAAAATAAATAAAAAATAAAAAAAGGCCGTTAGAGTTAAAAACCGTAATTGGCTCTCTAAGAAAAACTTAGGCCAAAGGCCAGGGTGAAAACTTGGAAATGGGCAGTCTGTCCTACAAAAAAAATATATAAATAAAAGCCGCTGGAGTGGGTTGGGTCCATTCCAGGCAAAAATTAGGCACAGGGTTATGTGAAAATCCCCAAAGGGATGCATTTCCTGCTAAGATAAGCTAGTTTGAAAATCCACAAGGGACGCACTACCTTTAAAATAATGACTTTTGAAGCCTGGAGCGATAAGGTGGCATTACTTCCCTTTAGGCATATAGTGCATAATCCAGGACACGAGTTATAGTTATGGGGGGCAAAATGCTCATTGACCGGGGGGCAAAGATGCACACGGGTCAGTTCTCTTTGAAAAGATTATGGGTCAGAGTCTCTAAAGCCAAGATGACACTTTTCTAGATCACGGGGGGCATCAAATAGTATAAACAATACCCTCAACGAATCTCTTAACCACCTAGGATGTTGTCTATACATTTTTTCATCTCCCATGCATCTCGCATGCATAAATCTTTTGCATATCTCCCTGCATAACTTTACACGTGCATAGCCTCTCATGATACCCAACATGCATTCACGCATGCTTAAACTATATATATATTTTGCATATGCAATTCTTCATGCACATTCCATGTACATAATCTTTGCATACATGTAACACATAATTCTTTGCACATGTTTAGCATGCATATCATAAGCATATCACATGCATTCAATCCTTTACATGTATAGTTGAGTACACATAGTTTTTGCACATTAATCCTTTGCATGTGTTTCTTGTATATAGTTTTGTATGTATATTTCACAGACATGATTCCATATGCAGACACAATATTTTGTATACATTGCTGTGTACATGATTCAGAGAGAAAGGTTCAAATAAAACTAATGCGCAAAGATGATCCAAGAGATGGGTTCAGCTCAACATTATCAGACACTATATTTTTGCATAAAATCAGGTGCGTCTGTATAGAAGGGGAACACCCAAAAAAATAAGCCTATTCATGTACACCATGCCAGGGGCAATTAGGCAAGTTTCTCTATCATAAGATATACGCTCACACACATCACACAATAAGTGTATAAAATCCAAATTCCAATGTACAAAGAACACAAATTCTCAAACAAAAAATAACAAAAACAAACAAAACAAAAAGAAGAAGAGATTTTCAAGGCCTTGAAAATCCAACATACTGTAAAAATTCAAATACATCCAAAATGTGAAAATCCTAAAAATTTACGAAAATCATTTTAAGAGACACCAAAGACATTGAAATCTATCCGCCTGTGGGCAAGCAATAAAACCTCCAATCTAATTTCCTCTGAGGAGGCTCAAATCCAATCTCCTCTCTTGAGGCTCCAATCTAATTTTCCTTTGAGGAGGCTCAAACCTATTTTCCTCTCTGGAGGCTCAACATCAAAGTCTCTCACCCTCTAGAGAGGCACGCAGGTCTTTTCAATAAGGAGGCTCCGGTTGGAGATAATAGAGGGATTGGTATCTAGTATATCACAGTCGGTGCAATCAAGAGAATGGTGTCCTGCGCTTTGCAAGTCTCTAAAAGACTCGGCAAAAATCCAAGATGTTGTATCTGAACTTTGCAAGAAGATGATATCCGCATTTTGGAAGTCTGGAAAATGACTCGATGCAATCAAGGGGAAGATGTTCATATTCCACAAATCCTTCTCCAGGGAACAACCAACCGTCCTTCAGGGGGCACCCGTCTGACATTGACCCCAACAGGTATGTACTCTCGCATGTATGCATCTCTTTGATATACCCTGCACTTTTGCTTTGTCCTTTTTTTTAGGAAAATAGGTTCAGGATAAGTGCCAGCAAAGACAATGATGAACGAGTCACCGTGATGACCCAAGGATGGTGTAAGGACCGTGTCCCGTAGCAGTCCAGATCGGAGATTACCTGATGAAGAAATCGATGTCCGTTTCCAAATGAGCGGATGAGATTTGGAGACTTTGGTCCTCTAGATTCTTGAGGAATATGGATTTTTATTTGCAGTGATGAGAAAAGGAAAATTGGGAGTTTTTGGGCTTGGAAAGAAGTTTTTTTCCTCCATCGGCGGCCAGACCGTCTGTCATGGGTAACCCATCGCTCGCTTCTGAGTCCCGTTTCTCGCCATGAGGGACGGGCCATCGGTGAAACGAGTGACGGACACATGTCCTCACACAGACGCGCGTTTGTAGGTTTCCGGCGCCCGTCGGTTGAATTCCATTTCCAACAGGAAATGGGAATTAGCCGATGCCCGTCGGTAGACTTCCGACGGCCGTCGGTTTTAGGGTTTTGACAAAAAAAAATAATATAAAAAGGCTTTTCTTAACCATTTTGGGGGTTGGGCGGTGTAGACACCGGGTCCCGAGACGGTCCAGGATTAGGATTACCCGATGATGAAACAAAAGATCGATTTTCGGCAAGAAAAGTGAGAATCGATTATTTCCCTGTCGAAATTGTGCTTTTTTAGAAAAATAATTAAAAATATATATTTTACAAATTAAAAATTAAAAATTAAAATGGGGTAGAAAATATTAATTTTGTGTCCTTAGAGCTTTTATTATAAAAAAAAGGGGGAATCGCGAATGCCACCTGCGGCAACGCGAGGGCGCCTGCGCGGCAGGCCGCCCCTGCGCGCGCGCACCGTAGGGCACCACGCGCGCACTCTTCCCTCTTCGCGCTCCTGCTTTTGGTCGCCTGTCTTTTTTTTCCTGCATTTCTTTGCATTGTCCCAGTCTATTTTCTTCAGTATTTCACCTTTTCATGCTATTTTTGATTAACTAAAAATTAAAGTTATTTTGTTCCTTCCTATTTTTGGCCAAAACTGAAAATTAAAGGGAAATTTCCCTTCATTTTGAAAGAGGACGGCAGATTTGGAAAGAGGGATTTTTTTTGGCTTTTCTCTCTAGCATTCTTTACTCTCCACAAAGTTTTTTTTTTCTTGTTCTAAAAATTCTTCAAAAAATCTTTAAGCTTTCTTCTCAAATTTTAGTTTTTGCTACTACAAAATATTTAATCTTGGGTTGATTTGAGCAAAAGAAATTAATTTTCTTTGCTTGTTCATCCCACAAAAAAATATTTTCTTAAACTAATTTGTTTAAAACATAGATTTTTACATTTGTTTCGAATATTATTATCATCAAAAATCGACAAGGGGAACGGATTGAGACATCCTATTTCCGATCTAAAAATTCTGAGGGTAAACATTCTCGGACGCGTTCTCATTTATTTTTTGTATATTTTTTATTGTCATTAATATTATTTTTTCCATTATTATCATTTCTATTGTTTACTTTTAGCATTTTAATGTGTTGACATCACTATTAATACATTATTTGTTTGCTTTAATTTGATTTTTGTGTTCATTCACTATTATTATCGTTATTATTGTCGTTGTCATTATTTTTACTAGTACCATTGTGCTATTACCATTATTATTATTATTATTATTATTATTATTATTATTATTATTATTATTATTATTATTATTATTATTATTATTATTATTATTATTATTATTATTATTGTTATTATCATGGTTATCATTGTTATCATTGTTTCATTATTATTTGTTCGATTAGTTTTATTAGAGCATTTACTAATGTTTTCGATGTTATTTTTGTCTGAGATTTGTTTTGGGTTGCGCTGTGTGAGCTTTCCCGTAGCTCCCCTGTTGGGTCGTAGCATGTAGATGGGTCCCCCGATTTGGTGAGATCCTTTCAACCCTCTCTTTATGTGTTTTGTGCTTATCTATAAATATTTATTTTATTTATGCACACTTGGGATAAAAAATCACAAGAATATTTCTACAATTAATTCGATCATTTACTAATAAAATTGGGACCAATGTCCTTTGTTTTAGCCTAACAATAAAAAATATCATAATTAAAATGAAGAGTCATTTTTTCTCCAAAAATGGGATCACTCATCCCCGTTTTCATCAAACAACCAAAACGACTTTTCCAACTCTCTTTAAATAAACGCGAAGGGACCAATGTTCCTAAACCTCCAAACAAGCAAGAGGGAACCAATGTCCCTAAAATAATGCCTCGATTTATGTATGTCCGTTTATTTTGATCTTGTGTGAGTGTTTTAAATTTATGTTCATTTCCTTTTGGGCCCTTGTAATTAATTTTGGGGCAATTTTATTTATTTTTTGTGAATTGTATTCCGTCCCCATTCACATCTTCAATCTCCTCTTATTGGGGTTGTATTCCGCCCCCTACCTTCCATGTAATTGCGTGCTTGCGTGTTCATTCACTTTCTTTTATCGCTTTATTTATTGTTTTCCTTTTACCGCTTTCGGATGATTGAAGTGCGCTCTTACTTTTAATGCATTAATCGCGTGAGGTGAGAGATATAATTTTAAGAAGATTAAAAGCTCACTTATAATTAACCAAAACATAAATAAGAGTGAAGTTCCGAACACCATATCTCTGGTCTTGACCAATAGAGGTGACAGATCCCTTTTCCCCAATTTCTTGTGAATTGGGTGGCGACTCCATGATACCTCAAAGGCGCCTTTAGGCGTCATTAGACTAGGTGGTTCTCCCCAATGTTCTATTGGGAGGGATACATCTATGATGTCTTATGGCATGCATGATCAAAGACGCAAACCATTCCCTTGAATCCTAAAGTGGATTCACCTTCGAGGGCCCTTGCTGGGTTCGGCGCGCGTCACAGGCGATTTTTGCTACAGTATACCCTTAAAATCCATTTCTGATGATTTAATTCCAACCTTTTCATCTCATTAAAATTTTTTTATTTTCATTTTCTTTTTTTTTTGATTTGGAGAATTTAATTAATTGAAGGGAGCTAAAATCAATTGGTTTCCCATCAATATTTATAAATTCCAACATCTCAATATTTTTATGATTATCAAGAAAGAAAAATCCAAGTTTCTTTTTCTTGATTTTTGCTCATTTCTCGTGAAGCGTGCAGGATTAGAACCATCCGAAAATCCATCATATAAGGTAAAATCCGAGGGTAAATATTCTGGACATACGTTCTGTTTGATTCATTTTAATTATTTCCATTTATTTTCGTTTCTTGTTTTGAGGAAAATTGTTTGGTTGTGGAAAGTTTTATTTTTTTGCTGTATTTTGAAGAGCAGAGGTGACCGACGGGCAATAAGGTCACAGACGCCTGTCTCTCTGTTGAGCGACGGCGCATAAATGGCGCACCTATTACCCGCCGGTCACCACAACAGATGCCCGTCGGTAAAGCTTTTATGGCCGTCCCTGTGTTCTGTCTCCATTTTTTAAGCTATTTTATTTCCTTTTGCCATTTATTTCCTTTTCACTATTTTTCTTTTTTTTTCTTCTAATTTCAAAATCTTTTCTTTTCTATAAAAAGTAGAATATCAATAGTTTTTATTTATTTTTGAATTCTAATCTTCTTTTACATTTATTCTTGCTTGTTTATAAATACTAATATTGTTGATTATTTTGTGAGTTTGTAATGTTTGGTCATTGAGATGGTTTGAACTTGAGAGGAGGCTGTCATGCACAACATGGAAGACTCCAGTTAGTTTAATCCTTTACCCCTTTGCCATTTATTTATTTAATTACGCGTTTATTTTTTTATTTATTTATCTTTATGTTTATGTAAATTGTCTTATTTCGCGTTAAATAAAAATGGACAAATGTTTTTATACTAATTAATTTGGTGATTTTTGCAAATAAAGGACCAAAGTCCTATTTTAGCCAATGAAAATGTCATATAAAAATCCTTTTCATAATAAATGCATGCGAGGACCAAAGTCCACAAAATAAATGAATTTCCCGTTTTATGTATACATCGCACTTTTATAAATGGGAGTTGTATTCCGCTCCTGGTATTATTGTAATTTATTTTGGAATGTTTATTTTTGTTTTTGTTTTATTTATTTATTAACGCTTTTGACTTGAATAATTGTGCCTTTAACTAAATTGCATCGTGTGGAGAGAGTGTGAACTAATAAACTCAAAATTTAATTGTAAAATTAATCAAGGTAGAAATAGATGAGAAGTCCCGAACCCAACTCTAGTCTTTGGGCTCAACGAGGCGAGAGGTCTATCTGATCACTCATTGGAACGTGACCTCCAAGACACCTCTTCTGTCCAATGACTTAAATAAATCCTAGGCTCCGTAGGGCTAGAGGGTCATTCCCAATGTTCTATTGGGGTGATTATCTCTAAGACCCCATGACAGGCGGTCTTGCCGCCGATGGAGGAAAAAAACTTCTTTTCAAGCCCAAAAACTCCCTATTTTCCTTTTCTCATCACTGCAAATAAAAATCCATATTCCTCGCGAATCTAGAGGACCAAAGTCTTCGAATTTCATCCGCTCATTCGAAAACGGACATCGATTTCTTCATCGGATAGTCTCCGATCTGGACTGCTATGGGACACGGTGCTTACAGATGGTTAACAGTCAGGCACTGGGCTAACCGGATGGTCGTTAGCAAATCAGACACTACATCATTTAGATAGTGGACAATAGGTAGAAACTAAGTAGGCCAGATGGAGGTCAGCAGATCAAAATCATGTCTTTTACACCGGATGGAGATTAGCAAGATTATGCTATGCAAGCCTAAAAGCAGCCAGCAAGACAGAACGTTCAATCACATGCCTTGCAGATCGGATGGGGGTTAGCAAGGAAACTGTGCAAGATAAGATGAGGCCAGCGGGACACATGCAATAGAACATATCGCAACGGGATCATAGTTAGAGAACACTGTATCTCATAGGCACCGTATAAGCCGAGATGAGGCCAGCACGACACAAAAGATAGAATAGATCGCAATGGGATTGAAGTTAGAGAACACTGCATCTCATAGACACATTGCAAGCCGAGATGAGGCCAGCGAGATGCGTGCGATAGAACATATCGCAACGAGATTGTAGTTAGAGAACACTGTATCTCACAGACACCGCACAAGCCGAGATGAGGCTAGCGGGACACATACGATAGAACAGATCACAAAGGGATTGTAGTTATAGAACACTGCATCTCACAGACAAAGTCCAAGCTGAGATGAGGCCAGCAAGACACATGTGATAGAATAGATCGCAACGGGATTGTAGTTAGAGAACACTGCATCTCACAGACACCATGTAAGCTGAGATGAGGCCAGCGGGACACATGCGATAGAACATATCGTAATAGGGTTGTTGTTAGAGAACATTGCATCTCACAAACACCGTGTAAGCCGAGATGAGGCTAGCGGGACACATACGATAGAACAGATCGCAATGGGATCATAGTTAGAGAACATTGCATCTCACAGACACCATGCAAGCTGAGATGAGGCCATGGGGACACATACAATAGAACAAATCGCAACAAGATTGTAGTTAGAGAACACTGCATCTCACAAACACCATGCAAGCCGAGATGAGGCCAGCGGGACACATGCGATAGAATAGATCGCAACAGGATTATAGTTAGAGAACACTGCATCTCACAGACACCGTACAAGCTGAGATGAGGCCAGCGGGACACATGCGATAGAATAGATCGCAATGGGATTGTAGTTGGAGAACACTACATCTCACAGACACCGTGCAAACTGAGATGAGGCCAGTAGGACACATGCGATAGAACAGATCGCAACGGGATTGTGGTTAGAGAACACTGCATGTCTCAGATACCGTGCAAGCTGAGACGAGGTTAGTGGGACACACGCAATAAAATACATTGCAATTGGGTTGCAGTTGGATAACACTGCCTCTCATGAAAGTCAGGCATCGTGCACGAGACGAGACCCGCAGGAACACTAGAAGAAAATTAGCAAATAGCAACTGAAATTAGCGACCGAATCTATCAATTTTTCGTTGCTAAACAAAATTAGCAACCAAAAATAGCAATAGAATATTCAGTTGCTAATTTGACGGTAGTTAAATTTAGCAACAGAATATGCAGTCCGTTGCTAAATTTAGCCACGGAAAGATAAATCCGTTGCTAAATTTAGCAACGGAATGACAAATCTGTTGCTAAATTTAGCAACGGAAAAATAATTATGTTGCTAAATTTAGCAATGGATTTTTCATTCTGTTGCTAAATCTGACCATTGAATTGGATGACTTTAACAACGGGGTTGATTTTCGTTTGCTATATTTACCAACGGTATACATTTCGGTTGCTAAATTTAGCAACCGAATATTATTTCGTTGCTATATATAGCAACAGAAAAAAAATTCGTTGCTATATTTAGCAAGTGAAATTGAAATCTGTTACTATATTTAGCAACAGAATTAGCAACGGAAAACGATTCCGTTGCTAAATATAGCAACCGAATTAAATTTTCATTGCAACCAACTTGGAAAACTTTTGCATAAAATAGCAATGAAATTTTAATTCTGTTGCTAAAAATAGCACCGGAATTTGCTCTCCGTTGCTAAAAATAGTAACGAAATTGAAATCCATTGTAAATATAGCAACGGAATTTGTGTTCCGTTGCTATTTTTAGCATCAATAAAAAAAATTTTATAAATAAATATAATTCAAATCCTGAAAATATATGCTTATTGATAATATAATATTAAAATTATAATACACAATAATTAAAATCCTGAAAATATATTATATTATAGTAAAGTAAAAATCCATGACAACCATCACAAAAATAACATAAATTCAGGATAAATAACATTGTAAAGTAAAAATTCATGAAAACCATCACAAAAACAACATAAATTCAGTATAAATAACGAAAAATTACAAATATATGCTATATAAGTGGAGGTGAAGGAGGATGATCTGGCTGCTGAGCACCCTTGGTTTCCAAATCTTCTACCCAATTCTTTAGCTGGGTTACAGTATCCATCAACAAGGTGAGTGCAGTCTCTAACTGAACGACTTTTTAAGAAGATTCACACCGCTTACTGCAACCAAGTATGGATGATGCAGAGGAATTCGGATGGGAAGTGTTTGCAATTGAACCTAAACCAAAAATCCTTCCACGGTTATTCTTACCACCAACTGTTTTAAGAAATATACGACTCTCATCAACACTTCCAGAGCTCTGCCGCTGTTGAGTGAGAGTCTCTTGTATTTGCTCCTATCATTACAATAGTTACAATTAATTAGCTATATTTTATTAAAATAATTAATATTGATGTATAAATTTTACATACATTGAGTTGTCTACAACGAGTATTGATGAATGTCTGCCCATCATGCTTTTTTGTGTGAGTGTGCATAAATACTTCAGGATATGTAGGCTTCCTACCCATAGACTTCGCCTGTATAAGAAGCAATATAAGGAAGCATGTTTACTGAACATGTCCAAAACAATTATTAGAATCTAACCCCAATTAACAATACTGTCACAAAATTACATAACTAAGTTCACATGATATTCCAAGTAAGCATATGGCTGAAACCAAACTTCTTATTAATTATAGTCAGGTATTTGAACAAATAAACGAAAATAGTACAAATGAAATATCTAATCCATGTATAAAATAAGCACACTAGTACAAATGAAATTTTAGTTATTATTTTTGGAAAAGTTTTCAATATTTTGTACAGATTAGATAAGCTTTATAGTCAAATTTATTTAGTGAAGATTTACTGCAGGGTCCATTTTCATGCATACCAATTATTTGATTAATTCTTTATTTTAATGTTTGGGATGTAGAATTGAGAGACTTAGAGTGAATCACCTGCATTTGATAGAATCTCTTGTTGTTAGGTCTTTCAGCTACCAATTATCTCAAACTCAGATTTATGTTTAGTAAAAATTACAGTAATATTCAAAAAAGAGAAATCTTTTGTTATCGTCTAGGTTACCACATCTTCATGGTTGCTAATTGTTCTCTGCTATTTGTTGCATTAAATTTTAATGCAAGTCTGAGGATGGGATGTCCTACAATATGTGGTTGGATTGTACTTGAGTTGTATTGATTATATTATACTTATAGCATTTAAGTAAGGGTGAAGTGAACATATGCTTTATGCTGTGATGCTCAAAATTCATTGGATTTTTTGTTGATAATTTCAGATATGGATCTCATGCTACTGCCCGTGACATTGAAATCTATGCCCCAAATGCTTCCTTTGAAGATCCCCTCATGTGTGCTCATGGGTAAGTGGTGGTGTTAGAAAAGAAAATTGTCAGATTGTATTCTTAGCAAACTTTGTAATGTCGCATTAGAGTATTTGAACAAGTTGTGACTAGAGTATAAGACAAATGCCTGACATCGAATGACATGTGTACTTTTTTGAGAATAAATTAATGCCTTTATATAAAGAAGCTTCCAATTTCAATAGGAAAAACCAAGTGGATTTGAAAAATAACGCAAATAATGAGAGCTAAACTTATACTCTAGTTGTAGAAAATCGAAAAAAAAAAAGAAAGCACAATTCTTGATGCCTGCATATATTAAACCATTATTATCCATAAGAATCACATATGTTTTGTAAATTTAGCAGCATTTCCCCTATTTTTAGGATATTTACCTCCTGTGAAACAAAAAATTTATCTCAACAACAAAGCCATCCATATAACAGACATATATTAAACCTATCATTATCAATAATAATTATACATTTGATGAATAAAATTCAGATACTTACCAATTTTTCTGCATGCTCGTGACGGCTCAAAGTTCCTTCAGTGTGCACAACTAAACTCTCACCATCTGAGCCTCCCCATCTGTTTGAAGAATTCCTCTGTAAAGTGGCAATTGCTTCGGGTGTTGCCCAATATTGTTGCCAACGATTCCATATTTCTTCAAAAATAAAAGTAGGTTATTGACCACCCTTGCGTAATGAAGATAGAAATTCTTTATATCGTTGGCGGGCCCGCTTTTCCCAAACTTCATAAATAACAGTATTAAATTTTGAATTCCAGAAAAATTCTTTCTGAAAAAAAACATAATATTATTATTGTCAAATACAATAGATATTTTCTTGAATGTATGAAGTTAGTTATTTTGAAACGAATAATGTAATTTATTTTTTGTACCTCAAACTCCTGATAATAAAAATCCTTTGTCTGCAGAGAGAGATTCTTCCATACATAACCCTCAATTTCTATTTTCTCTTTGAATTTGGATGTGATCTTTCTTGAGCAAATACCTGATGGAATAAACCTGTTAATATGAACAAATTTAAATCAGTTTGAAATTAGATATCCATATCATCAGTATATACTTATGTTTTTAATCTTGTAATACAAAAATTTTTATAATATAACTTACATATCATTGATAATCTTAATGTAAATTCTTCTATCAACTCCCTTCGCACCAGGCTGGAGACCTCCTTCTTCATCCTCAATATCGGAACCGGGTACATGCGTGCACATAGATTCTGGGTTTGATGTTGGAGTAGATGCATTTTCATGTTGTGCGGATACATTTGGGTTGTTGGATGCTGAACCGCTAGGTAGATTATGAGAGTCATCTAGGTTGGTTGTTAGTGAAGGTTATGCTTCACATCACTGGTTAGGATCTGGACATGACCCTGCAACCTGAGATGAGTGCACTTGTGCATTGTCATCTCCACTCAATGTTAATCTGAGCCTAGGTAGCAGCAATGACTTCTTTCTTTTGGGTAGCATATTCTCAACCTGAAAATCAAAGAATTGGATTTATACTTGTTCAAATGGAACAATATAATTAAAGCATATATAACAATACTATATAAATGGAATAATAACACATTTTGGGTATTAAATAATAACACGTACATAAATTAATCGCTATCATCACTTAATTGCACATCAAAATCATCCCCTGTTTCTGAGTATTCAGAATTAAAGTCAGGCTCATCTTCAGAATTTTGCCCATCTATGGATTCTTCATCCTCTCCAGATAAAATTTCCATAAATTCATTATTTGGATAATTTAAAAGTTCATTCTCGAAACATGCATTTATTTCATGTACATCCGGTTCTTCTTCCTGAAATGCTTCACTTTCATTTGTCTTGCTTTCTCCCTTTGCCTGTCCATGAAAAATACCTCTTTATTTTACTTTGATGATGGCAAACCAATCTGACTTATCCCTTCTTAAGCTGGGATAAGGGACATATTACACTTGGGTCGCTTGCATTACCAACACAAATGGTTCAAATTGTTTAAATCTTCTCCGCTGGTTCATTTCTGTGAGATTATATCAGTTATATACTTTTGTTTCGACGTTAGGAGTAGGATCAAACCACTCACACTTAAAAAGTACACCATTTTATCGGCAATGCGGGATATTCAATTTCAAGTATCTCAATAATTTTGCCAAAATAATCCATCAATTCCCCTTGTATACAAACCCCACTATTTACTTTTGCCATGCTATGCCCATGATTTTCTGTAACACCCCCCTCCGCCGCCTCCCGTTGGAAGGACGCCGGCGGGTGTACTACCCAATGCTCACTCACAACAAACACACATTCTATAAGCGGAAGCGTTCACTATAACAATAATAATAGAAAATCATACATCATAAATAATTAAACATACTTATATACATTAACCAAGATATTCTATCATAATTCTTTACAAAAAGTTACATGTGCCACTTTTCAAAAAGAATACATAAACCAAAAAGGAATTACAAAATAAAGGAGTTGAAAATAAAATAATGTTGAGCATTTTCTATATATGCTATATACCGCAAGTATACGGTGTACCGCAATAGTACTTTAGATATTGATCCCACGAGGAACGTGATTTACACACTATTACTACCTAATTTTAATCTTGTTTACAATGGTCAAATAATGTGAAAGTTAATTTTAAACTAATCTAACATATAAACTAAATAAACCTAGTTAATGATAGTCAAAGAAGATAGAAAGGTTAATGATGCTAAGTATAAAAATAGAACTTGAATTAATTGTTCTTAATGATTATAGTATTCTTGTCATGCAAGCCAAGTTGAATAAATTTCCTACTTACTCTCTCGATATAAATAAGGCTGCCTAAAACATGCATAAATAATTCTTTTTCACAACTTTCATTAATGAACTAGAAAATTAAACAAGCAAATCTTAGGATAAGTTACAAACTATAGCAACCATTTCAATATTATGATTTCTCAAATAATATCTTAATGATGAATTTCCAATTAGATGTAAGAATGAATTCATTTCTCAATCAAACTCAAACTTATAATGATCATAAATAATATACCAATATGGAATTCTACAAGTAAGAACACATGAATTTATATGAACAATAAAATATTTGATATTAGATATTCAAGTTTAGAATTTACATCACAAAAGTTACAAAGAAGAATAAAAAGATAAGAAATGAAGAAGGAGATTTCTCAACCCTTTTCAAGTCACCAAAAGTAGTCTTCTTCTTTGTATACTATCTTCTCTTCAATACATGAACTCTACTTAAGAAAATTAAACTAAAAGAATGAAAGAACTAACTTAACTTACAGAAATTTTACTAAAAATAATATGTTATATCCTAAAATTACAGTTAATAATAATATTTATACTGTTCTAATTGTGTCTCTTCAGATGTCTCTTGGCAAGGATTCCAATTATTGGTGGAAAGGCATAACTCTTCAAAGTGAAATTTGAACTTTTGTCTCTAACGGATCTCTCTGTCGCGATCGCGACATCATCGCGCTTGCGACAGAGCACGCCTCTTTCATCGCTCCACCTTTCTCGCATTTGCTTGCTCCGCGCCCCGTCGCGACCTCGGGAAGCCACCCTTGGTCGCGACAATGCTTCTTCCTTCTTTTTCTCCCTTCTTCTTTGGGTTACCTTAGCGCGTTCTGTCACGATCGCGCCACTATCGCGCTCGCGACAGAAGCTCTTCTTCCTTGGCTCATTTTGGCTATTTTTTCTCCATTGTTCTCCTACGCACAAAACTCAAACAAAAACATAAAACACACCTAATACTAACAAATAAAAACACTTAAAACATTATTTTAAGCCATAAAATATGGATTAATAATGAGCTATTTAAGCTCATATCAAACCCCCACACTTAAACTTTTGCTTGTCCCGAAGCAAAACACTTAAACAACATAAACACACAACACTCAATAAACACAATATTTTGGAGCTTACTTTATATTTGACAAGCATTTGGAAATACCATGCATAGAGTTACCCTTCTAACACACCAACCTAAATATGCAACTATTTAAACATTACCAATATTCATTAAACTTTAATCTCTATGCACAATTGGAAAACCATGAAATTGCAAAAACAATGATGTTTAATCTTAAGAAATCAAGTATCTTAACACATGTATAGATTATTTCACTCAAAACATTTCCTAAGATAATTATCACTCAAACACTTTTTGCTTTTAATCACTCAATCTCTCAAGTGTTTATAGGTTAGTGTTTCTCTCATTCCTTAAATATGCCATTACATACCATAGACTTGTAATTTGTAAAAATCTCCACTACTAGTATAAGGTAGTAAAGAAGATCAAAGGGTCTTAAAAATGGTTGTAATGTGGCTTAGGTTAGGGTAGGAAACTTTTGGATTTAGGTAGCTAACATTGTGTAGAGAAAAAGTATCAATACATCATAGGAGATCTAAACAAAACATGACAAGCATGATACTTTTATGCTAATTCTCTTCTTAACTAAACAAGTTTTCTGCTAGCTCTTAATTTCTTTATTTTTTTATATATTATTTTTGTATTTTTATGAGGATAGCAAGAGAAATTAGCATGGGTGCGTTTTACGCTCCATCCCACACTTAAACAATTTTGGATATACATCTTGCTATTCCTACTTATTTTTCTTTTTCCTTTTTTTTATTTATTTTTTAATATGAACAATATATAGAGACTAGCATATCTAATACCAAGTTACAAAACAAGGGAAACTTCATGCTTTTCAAAAATAACATCTCCAATGCTATATCAATCCTAAAACGCTCCACAATATGGGTAACTCAACAAAAATAAGGCCTTGTTTAAGCAAAAAGATATGGCTATTTATGTGCTTAATCAAGAAAAATAGGATATAGGCTCAAACTTGGCTTCCTAAAGTCAAAAGCTAAGTAAATTTATAGCAAGCCAAAAATGGTTCATTCTAAATGCCCTTATCATATCCCGTGTACATCCCATACTAAAATGTAGTCTCAAAATTTACCAAAAACAAGTTCTGGAGGATATGGCATAATAAGGCTCTCATAAAAAAAAATGTTATTGTACAAGGCTCAAAAGCTCACATAGGCTATAAGTTAAACTATTATAGGCAATAAGTTGGAAAAACAATCATTATTTACATGTGAAAAGATACCTAACTTAAAAAAACCTACACCAAAGTATTTTGCTAAGTCATACCCTTCACTATGTACAATAGAATGCCAAAGTAAAATAAATAATGATAACGTTCAAAAAGTTTGACTATCTAGGCTAAGGTCAAAACGAGAAAAACTATACATGCTCTAATTCCCAAATAATTATCAAATACGAAGCTCCAAAACCAAATATGTTTAAAACAACCTAAAGCAATCTAAAACTTAAAATCATAACAAATACATACCTAAATCTAGCAATTCATACCAAACACAAGCTACACTACTCATACATGACAAATATATCCATACATATATTTGAAACAAAAACAAAACACAAAGCTCCCCCCACACTTGAAGGACACAATGTCCCCATTGTGTGAAAAGAAACACACTTAAAAAACAAAATAACACACAAACATACAGAAGAACACAAAAACAAACAAAACAAAGAAAATAAAGAAAAGTGGACGAGAACAAACTCAAAAACTCCCACTAGGGGAGCTAGGTGGAGATGGAGATAGGTCCACGTTTTGCTTTCGAAAGAAACTCAGGAGTTTGCGACTCAAACTCTTTTGACTCTTCAGTACTGCCCTCACATCATTCTCCATTAAATCCATTCGTGCTACCAAACTTTGATTGGTGGCCTCAATGCCATCCAATCGTTGTAAAACTGGCTCCAAATCTACAGAAGAGCCGCCAGCAGTCCGTCTCTCAGCAGCATCAACTCCAGCAGCCGCCTCGTCCTCATCCGAGGAGTCATGAGCAACAACTGCTGAGGCTGATTCATGTGCCCTTTCATGTGGCACACTAGGACCAGCCATACTAGATGTACCTGCAAAACGGTCAACAAACCTCGGGGGCCAAGCTCCCTTGGTTAAAATATTAGAGCGCCACAAGTAGACAACATCAAGCAATGGAATTGATTCATTGTCAGCCAAGACAAAATTGTTTAAATCACCCAAACATCCCAAAATAATACTAGTAACCATATGGCACATTCCCACTGATTTACTTCGTACAATAGAAGAATGGTACAAACCATCTAAAATAAAATCAATTGAATCAGGGGTTTTATGGGATTGCAAAAGGTCTAAGACAAATAAATCCTTGGTTTGAACCTTTGTACTTTCTACCCTCCCAAATATAGCATGGCAAAGAAACTTATGAAAAAGCATCAATGCATCATCTTTTATTTGCCGATTAGTCAAATTCTTATTATTAAAGTGCTCTAAGCCAGACAATCTAGTCCAAACAGGGGAAGGTTGAAAAAGATGGGAATCAAATCGTTTTCCATTTAAAGGGAAACCAAACCAAGTATGCATATCATCATACCTAAAGGTATACTCTGTTCCCTGATGTCTAAATTTCATTGAAATCTTACGTTTATCCACATAAGTCAAGGTAACAAAAAACTCTAAAGCCCAGTCTTTTCTCACAGGTAAAGATAAAGTTATAAATTTTCCCCATTTCATATATTTAAGAAAACGATTCATTTGATCAGTCAATCCCAACGTATTCAAAATAGCGGAGTCCAAAGCCCACATACCAACATAATTTTTCTTAGCAAAATATTGAAATTTCTCCCCTTCTTCATCAGAAAAAATTGGAAAAGGACAATCATACCTATTTTGAAAAACAAGTTAAGCAGGAATAGAATCGTCTCCTTGATTGCTTGACTCCCCCATAGGCCTTTTCCCTTTGATCTTGTCTCCCACATGCTTAGTTCTCACCATGTTAAAATCTTTTACAACTAGATGAATCAAAATAAAAAAAATTAGAAGAAAACAGAAGTAAACTAAAGAGGAAGATAAAGCGTGAGGAATTTGGAGACAATTTTGAGTAAGGGTTGAGAGAAAAGAGAGAAAGTAATTGGAAAGAAACTGAAAAGGAAAAAGAAATTGAAAGAAGAAGGAGTTATTAAGGTAGAAAAGAGGGAAGGTGAGGAATTAAATGAGTTCCCAACGGTCAGATTGACCAACAAATTCAAATCCCGCGTTCTGTGTCGCGATCGCGACAGAAGCGCATTGACAAATTATCGTATCGCGATATACGTCGCGGCATCGCGACAAATAAACCCCCTCTCCATCGTAAGCAAAAATGAAAAATCAAAAAGAAACTGTCGCGATGACACCCATCGTCGTGCCGTCGCGATGAAAACTATAAAACACCTTTCCCTTTCTGTCGCGCTCGCGACAGAAAGGAATTTGAAAAATCAAATTTTCTTCCCTTTCAAAAACATCACAATTAGAGATATAAAATGGACTTACAAATTAGGATTATCTGTGGAACAAAAGGAATTCCATTAGTACATACAAATATCACACATATAATATAACAATTAATTTCAAAAATTTCATTTTTCCTCTCATATGATTAATGCAATTTATAAAATGCGCACTTCAAGCATCGAAAAAAGCGATAAATGAAAGCTGTAAATAAAGCAGTAAACATACAAAGCCCAATTACAAAATGGAAATTGGGACAAACACAATCCCCCAAATGAAAAGCTAAACAAAATTGAAATGGAAATTGGAACAAAATACAATTCCCAAATGGAAAAAAACTAAATAAAATTGCCCCAAAAATAATTAATTACAAGGGCCCACAAGATATAAACATAAGGCTAAACAATCAAACAAAATCAATCAAGAGGGGTAACATACATAAATCGGGATATTTATTCGGTTTAGCAACATTGGTTCTACCATGCTCACTTAAAAGGGGATCAAGGAGTTATATCGGCTATTTGCTTGAAAATCGGGACGAATTACTCCCATTTTAAGGAAATTAACTCCTTATTTTAATTCATGATGTTTTCACATTCCTTGGCTAAAATCAAGAACATTGGTCCTAATTTATTAATAAAAATCCCGATTTAGTTTTAAAAATATTTTTATGATTTTTTTTATCTGACACGCGTATAAACTAAAACCATTTTATTTACAAAATACAATTACACGAATAAGAGATAGGTAAGATCTCACCGAGATAACGTAGTCTCCTACACATCGTGACTCCTCCATTTGGTCACGAAAACGCTCAAATAAGCAACACGACATTTTAAACCCCAAATAAAAAAACAATAATAAAACATATTAGTAATAATTGTAAAATCAACTAAATGAAAATAAAAATGAGAATAAGGGAACTACAAGATAAAATTAATACACAAGTAAAAATAAAATGAGTTAAATTAAACACATTAATTTAATACGTTAACAGCACACATACAAAGAGAATTAAAAATCATGCAAAAACTAGTCACGCAAAAGTATGATGATGATGATAATAATAATAATAATAATAATAATAATAATAATAATAATAATAATAATAATAATAATAACCAAGCCATGCAATAACACCATGCAAAAATAATAATAATAATAATAATAATAATAATAATAATAATAATAATAATAATAATAATAATAATAATAATAATAATAATAATAATAATAATAATAATAAGTGACAATAATAAACAAATAAAATTAAATAAATAAACTAGATTAGTGAGGAAAGTAAATAAGCATGCAATAGAAAAAAATAATATTTAAACATAAAAAAAAAAAAGAAAAGATTACCACAAAAAAATAATAAACCTGACTTTTCACACTCAAATCAAATCCATTTATCCATTTTCATGCCAAAAACAAAATAAAAATTAAAAAATCACACTAAAAAATAAAACGATACTGTGAAAACACACATTCAGGTATTCATCAAGTTATTATTCAAGCATTCATCGATGCAAGGAAAATAAAATAAGAAAATAAAATGAGATAATAAAAATGGGTTCAAGATCATTTACTCTCAGAGTAGATAATTTGGAAGCAAAATGTCTCAATCCGTTCTCCCAGTTAATGTAACACCCCCATACCCCCTGGAAGGATATCGAGGCGCCACGCGGACAGATACGTATACATACACATCTACATACACTAGCGGAAGCGATAGCATTACACACATCCATTTAAGAATAACAAAATAATACTACACTAGGGCCCAACATGCAATTCATATTAACTACGAATATACATACATATTTATCTTTTTACATGTTCGTATTACAATCTATTTCAATTTAACTTTACATATATATTTACATGTAATTCTTTTACTTTTATTACATAATGATGTTACTCAAAACATCACCAACTCTATCTCTAATTATACAAAAAGATATAGCAAAACTTCCTAGTGGCCCTTGACCTGCAGATGCATGTTCTCTGATCCAAACCTGTAACCTACACGGAAACAAACATCCGTGCTAAGCGATAACGCTTAGTGGGGATGAAAATAATACAAAGGACTTCTTTCCGAAGTCACACATAAATCACACATTTCATGTAACATAATCAAATATCTCATGCATATAACTTTCACACACTTGTACAGGGCATATAATCAAATATAGCAATCACCACGTGTTCACATACATGTAATCATGTACTTGTATATAGATCTTTCATGTATTTAAACATTACTCTCATGTGCTATGACATCTATTCAGAGCAATACTTTTAATCGTCTCAAGTTCACTACACAACATTAATAAGCCTGAATTCCTTTCATGGTGGATACGGGTAACTCTGGATACTGTTTACAGTATCTTACATGTGGAGAATTAACTCAATCTCTATTGAATACACGAGGTATTCCGAACCCTGGGCACAATTAAGGCCAACTCTAGTAGCTGCACTCTAGCCCTTTATAAGCATGCTTATCTATCCACTATAACTGTAATCAGGCTCAATAACAACTCATCAACTATAATTCAAGTGCACTCATCAACTTCAGAGGCATTTAATTCATATACAATCTTTATTAATCATGTTCAACGACTAAAAGCATGTAACATTTAAATTCCATGTATAAACTCTTATATCACATCATCATATACATGCACTCATAAGTTCACACATTTTTATGATGCCACTTGCTATCCTTCATATAATTGTACATTGTTACTTTATTAGTTAAATTACAAATCTTAAACATACTCAAATGCATTTTCTCATAGATACCCACTTTATAATCATTTAATAACCCTAATCATGTATAACAAGTTAAGGGGAAGGGTAAGGGGTTGACCCATGCCAACCATGGGGTCAAATGAAGAAGAAAATACTTAATATGGGTTGTTCTGTCGCGAGGTTGCGACTTGTTTCGCGCTCGCGACAGAAGCTCGCCTTTGGTGCCTCACGAGACTGCTTTTTACCCTAAACTTACATCGCCAAAACCACCCTCTAGACCACATTTTTGGGCCAAGTGGTCTTCATAATAATTGTTCACTAGGATGTTATATTTAAAATGGGACAAATGTCAGTTATTTTGGACATATATAACTCTAGATATGATTCAAACAATCTATACTATTCCAGTGAACCCGCCAGAACAGGGTCACCTACGTTCTAATTACTTTTTGGGATACTTAGAGCTAGAATTAGATCAAGTACCCTCTTAGACATTTTTAGCTACGGATCTTATATGTCAGATGAAATTTGAATCAACGCAATTGAAGCCCTATAACTCTACGTATCACAAATACAATACACAGAGGTCTGATGACAATCTGAACAGAATTCACCCACAAACATACTTTACACATGAAAGTTGTATGTAGACCATCTAACACACATATAATCACAACATATCCATATACATATACCATAAAACACTGCAAGCAATTAAAATGAACGAAATAAAGATCATACGCGATCGCTACCTCTAGGAAACTCGATCTTGTGCTCTCTACTCGATTCCGACCTTCTCCTTGCCTTTATCCACTCTCTTGGCCGTAGCTTGAACTAAAATCATGCAAAACACTTGAATTACTCTTCTTCTCACTTTAAATCAGAAACAGGAATATGTATATAGAAATGTAAGACCAATACTAACAAATTAAGTCACTTACCTTCTTAGGAGACCAATCTATTTCTTTCCCAAACTCTTCAAACCACTCCAAATGAATCACTCAAAACAGTCCAAAAGGAAAGAAGAAGGAAAAAAAGGAAATGGTATGAAGAAGAGAACAATAGAAACCAAAAGAAAAGCAAAAAAAAAAACCAAGAGCCAAAGAAAATCCAACGTGAAGAAGGAAGAGGGCAGATGGTCAATTTCTATCTCATATTTAATACTTTCACCAAAGTCAATTACTTCAATTAATTACATGCATATCCTTTAAACCAAATTAATTCCCTTTAACTTTTACCCAAGTCAAATATTCTTTTATCCATTGGTCAATTATTCATGTTAGTTCATGTAAAATGTCACTATCTCTTGCTACCCTCCTACAATGCCATGTGTTACAAATCCCCTCTCAAAGTGTCTTAGAACCCACTTGTGCAAGCATCTCGCGAAAGGGTTCTGTCGCGCTCGCGACAGAACGTTCGCACCCACACCAACCAGCTATAGTTGGGAAATCGCTGGAGTGCTCTGTCGCGCCCGCGACACTTGTCGCGCTCGCGACAGAACTCTCGCGCACAACACTTACTTTTTCGAACAAAAACTCCGTAATTCTTCTAGGGCTACTTTGGGGTGTTACAAATCTCTCCCCCTTAAGAAATTTCGTACTCGAAATTTCCCTGGTACTCATCAAATAACTCAAACTATAAACTGCAAAAATCAAATGAGAACTTACCAGACGATCCGGTTGCCATGCCTACAGCCTCAGCAGTCATTGTATATACACGTGGCTGGTCATCGGTGGAAAAGGGCCTCTCAACCGTCTCCGATGGGGGTCTCTCAGCTCTACTTCTTCCTCTCCCACCTTTAACATTTCTAGAAGCATTTCCTTTCTCTTTACTTACTTGTGATGCCATATTCTCTCTTGTTTTAGGGCACTTAGCAAGGAGATGCTCCGTACTACCTCATCTGAAGCAAGCTCCGGTGAGCTTCCTACACTCACCCCAATGATGCCTGCTACAATGCTCACATTGTGGCGCCACACTTCCTCTACTGGTAGGTGGTCTCATACTTCCCACCGAAGTTGGCGCAAAGGCAGACCCTTGCTCATCTCTTCCTCTTTTCACTTCTCTAGCTTTCCCAAAAGCACCTTCATTTTCCCTTGGAAATCTTCTCTTTTGTTCCCTCTTCTATTTTACCGATTCAGATTCCTCCGTCTTTATGGCTGCTAACACTAATCGATAATAATCCACTGGTTGCAAAGCAACCATAGCAGTTAACGGTCCTCTTATGCTCTCTCTCAATCCATCTTCGAATTGTCTACACCGAAAATAATCAGTTAGTATCCCTTCCGGTACATACTTACTCAAGCGAGTAAACTCCTTTTCATATTCCGCAACAGTCATATTCTTCTGTTTGAAAGTTATAAATTCTTTCCATTTAGCATCTCTATATGCCTTGGTCACAAACTTTTCTTTAAACTCATGAATAAAGAATTCCCATGTCAACTCCAATGGCCTCATACGCGCAGGCCATGCCTGTGGGGTGGCCTCGAGAGAGTCTATTGCATGGCCGCCCGCGAGCAGGGGAGCCCTCCCGCGAGGGGCGGCCTCTCGCGAGCAACCCGCGTGGCTGCCCGCCCGTAAGGGTAGCCTTGAGCGCGCAGGCCGCTCCTAAGGGGCGGGCGCGCGCAGAGGCTCCTTGAATGAGGGATTTCCGCGTGGCTGCTAGCACACGAGGGGCGGTCTCTTGCACGTTGGCCACCCTAGCGGGGCGGGCGCTCTCATGCGCGAGGGGGAGCGCCCCTTGCCACGTAAGCTGCAGGGTCATCTCCCTGTTCGCGCATTCCTCCCTCGGTGAGATAGAGACATGCACGCTCTCCGCAGGCAAACCCAAAAAGAACTTGACAATGAAATGGTCAATCCCTACTTTCTTGCCTATGAATCGGTCTTTATTTTCATCATCGGGTAATCCTGATCTTGGATCGCCTCGGAACCTAGTGTCTACAGTTGCCCCAAATTTTTGGAAAACTAGTACGTAGGTGCCTAGGTGAGCCAAAATTCAAAAAAGAGGAAAGAAGCGCGTACCTGAGGCGGCGACCTTCCTACTGCTATGAGAAGGAAATCGTCTCTTTAAGTCACCATTTAGATTGTCGAGCGATTGTCATCTTTCTGAGTTGCACCGAGTCTGCTCAAGACTTCCGAAGTGCGGGTACCATCCTCAAATTGCGAGGCACCGAGTTTGCTCCAAACTTATAAAGTGTTGGGTCGTTCTCCTGAACTGCATCGAGTCTGCTCCAGACTTTCAAAGTGCGGGTGCCATCCTTAAACGGCGATGCATCGAGTCTGCTCCAGACTTACAAAACACGAGAATTATTCTCCTGAACTACACCGAATCTGCTCTAGACTTACAAAGTGCGGGTGCCATCCTCAAATAGCGATGCGTCGAGTCTGTTCCAGACTTACAAAATGCGGGAATTGTTCTCTTGGACTGCACCGAGTCTACTCTAGACTTACAAAGTGCAGGTGCCATCCTCAAATGGTGATGCGCCGAGTCTACTCCAGACTTACAAAATGCGGGCATTATTCTCTTAAACTGTACCGAGTCTGCTCCAGACTTACAAAGTGCGGGTGCTATCCTCAAATGGCGATGCATCGAGTCCTCTCTGGACTTACAAAATGCGAAAATTGTTCTCCTGGGCTGCACTGAGTCTGCTCCAGACTTACAAAGTGCGGGGGCTATCCTCAAATGGCGATGCGCTGAGTCCCCTTTGGACTTATAAAACGCAAAAATTATTCTCTTGAGCTACACTGAGTCTGCTCTAGACTTACAAAGTGTGGGAATTGTTCGATTGTATAGCCTCAGCTATTCCTTGAATAAAATAAACTCCAATTAAGTCAATTTATTATGATAATAATTTTGATCATTTACCTTTCATAAAGGTTCAATCGTTGTTATCTCATTGTCTCAATTTATCATTTGTGGTTTATCATTTAATATATATCACTTTTATCTTTGCCATGTTAAAAGTGCGCTAAAGAAAGAAATAAATAAATAAAGGAAATAAAAGATCATCGTCATATAAAATATATTTGTTTAGTACAAAAATGAACAAAGCTAAAAATTATGATAGGTTGTCTCCCTGAATATCAGTCAAATGGATCATAGTCGATGGGCTTCTCTGGATCACTCTTGCCTGGTATGTGCATCATTGGCACATCTGGTCCTGCAAAGGTGGCCGGCTGATTAGTTACCTCCACTGGTGGAGATCTAGGGTTGATGATTGCGGCACTCGCAACTGCACCTCTATATGCCCAACTAAGAACGGGCGAGCAAGACCCCCTATAGTCCCAGCCAGATCACAAACTCCTGTCCCCAATGCAGAGATGGTCATAGTGTGGTCTCTAATACGACCGGTCATATTTGTAAGTCTGGCATTCACACCATCATGTAGATGCCTCACTAACTAGAACGTACCCTGTGCCGACCCTTCAAGCATCTCCAACCGAAGCATCATCATATCAATAGACTCATCCATCATCTGGAGGGACTTATCCACCTGGCGTGCTACTGCTGTGTGGGAGGCTCTCATGGACACCTCAAGCATGTCCTCGCACTGCCGCGTCTCCTCCATGAGCCGTTCCATGCACTGCAGTCTCCCATCTATGGCCTATAGTCTCCCATCCATACGTTGCTCCATGGCCATTAACCTCTCATCGAAACACTGCTCCATAGCCATCAGCTCTCATCAAAACGCTGCTTCATAGCCATCAACCTCTCATCCATACATTGTCCCATAGCCATCAGCTTATCATCCGTACGCTGCTCCATAGCCATCATCCTCTCATCCACATGATGCTCCATAGCCACCAGCCTCTCATCAGAATGCTGGGATATAACATCCAACGCTGCCAAAATCTCCCTCTGTATGGCCTGGGTGAGGACCTCCATACTCGCCTGGCTCTGCTCTATCCTAGGCTTAGGTGGTGGTGGCAGAGCTGCCGAAGTAGATGCCCTTGGAGAATCTAGATGCACCGAGTCTGCTCCAGACTTATAAAATGTGAAAAGTGCTCTCTTGAGCTGCACCAAGTCGCTGACAAGACTACAAAGTACGGAGGCCATCCTTAGATGGTGATACACTGAGTCTGCTTTAGACTTACAAAACGTAGAAAGTGCTCTCTTGAGCTGCACCGAGTCGCTAACAAGACTACAAAGTGCGGGGGCTATCCTCAGATGGTGATGCGCTGAGTATGCTCCAGACTTATAAAATGCGGGGGTTATTCTTCTGAACTGAGTTGATGAAGAGATGCCTCCTAAAAGGACTTTGGAATTTACCCCCTCAGAGGACTTAAAAGTTTTTCTCCTCAGAGGACTTGGAATTTGCCTCTTAAGAGGACTTGAAAGTTTACCTCCTTAAAGGACTTGGGAGTTTTCCTCCTCAGAGGACTTGGAAATTTACCTCCTCAGAGGACTTGAGAATTTGCCCCCCTAAGAGGACTTGAGAATTATCCTTTTAAGAGGACTTAGGAATTTACCCCCCTAAAAGGACTTGAGAATTTGCCTTTTAAGAGGACTTGAAAGTTTGCCTCCTCAGAGGACTTGGAATTTGCCTCTTAAGAGGACCTGGGAATTTGCCTCCTTAGAAGACCTGGGAATTTGCCTCCTCAGAGGACTTGATAATTTGCCTCCTTAGAGGACTTTGAATGATTTGCATCCTCAGAGGACTTTGGGGAATTTGCAACCTGAGAGGACTTCGTAATTTGCTTGCTCAGAGGACTTTGAATGATTTGCCTCCTCAGAGGACTTGGAAATTTGCCTCTAAAGAGGGGAATTTACCTATTAAGAGGGCTTGAAAATTTGCCTCCTAAGAGGGCTTGGAAATTTGCCTCCTCATGGGATTCCTTTTCTTTTAGGCATTTTAGCTTCTCTAAATTGCCCTTAACATAGTGTGCCCAAATAGGCTTGTTCTTCTGGGTGTTCCTCCTCTGTATAGAAATTTTGAGCTGAATTCATCCCTTGGATCATCATTGCGCATGCACAGCTATGTAAAGGATTATGTATAAAAATTATGTGTACACAACCACCCGTGTAAAGGATTAAATGCTCATGATATGCACTTATGATATGCATGCTAAACATGTGCAAAGAATTATGCGTTACATGTATGCAAAAATTATGTGCATTAAGATATATACAAAATTCATGCATGTGTGAATGCATACTAGGCATCGTGTATGCATGGAATGATGCATAAAGGTTATTCATGTGTGAAATGATGTGCAAAGTTATGCACGTGAAATATATTCACAGGAAATGCGACATGAGATAATTGTGTGTGTGAAGCGTGTGCTATATGCAAAGAATTATGTATATGGCATGTATGCCTACATGGCCTATGTACATGCAAAGAGTCATAGGATGTGTGCAAAGAACTATCAAATGTTTCCAAATGACCATGCATGAGAAATATATGCAAAGGAATTATGTATACAAAATATATGCAAATGATCATGCATGTGATGAGGGAAAAGAATTGTGCACCATCATAGACGTAAAGAATCATATACAGAAATAGGTGGAAAGTCATTATATACATGAAGGCTATATAAAGAATTAGGTTTGTGATGTGTGCAAAATTACGTGTATGAAACACACAAAGAATCATACCTGTGTGATGTGTACATGGATAACTATGTACATGAAACACATGCGGATAAAATCATACAAAAAGGGGTGGAGAATGTATGCCCACAAAATGTATGAAAATAAGTGATTATAAAAAATGAGGTTTAGAGAGCCATGTACACAAAAGTATCTACAGACACTTATATGGTGAAAGATGCTTGCTAAAGATTTTATGCAAAAAGACGTACTTTAAAAGTTATACATGTTAAACTATTTATAAAAATGTTTGCTATAATTATGTGTAAAAAACATTTGCAGAAAGTATATGTACAGAGAATATTGCTGGGTGGATATGCAAGTATCACTTTCGTGAGTAGTGATAAGAAACACCCCAAGATTGTAAAATGATTGCAACCTATTAGGTACCCTAAACTCAAGTTTCTATCCGTCCTTGAGCGCACTGAATGAACCACATTCTCAACTGATTCAATCTTAGCAAAAAGAATTAAGGAGTCATTCCCAATGAAGGGTAAGAAGATAAACATGTAAATATCAAGGTTTACTAAGCTAACACGTAAATACAAGGAATACCATGCAATCTGTGTGTGTGTGTGCAAAAGGCCAAAATGGAGTTTTTCACCATTTGAAAGCAAATTCTAGATGCAACATTGGGGACAAGACTCAACTCGAATGCATAAATGCACTTGTGGCTTCCCGCTTGAAGCTCAAGAAACACCATATGCCTCTTCCTATGTACCAAACCTTATTAAAAGATCATCTCCGCTAATTATATAAGACCAAACCAAAAATCAAAAGGTCTTACTTCGGTTGTAACGTTAGGCTTAGGTAGATGGTTACCAAAGAAAGATCAAGTTACTAGAGAAAAATGGCCACAATATTCACTCGACGGATGAGAGGACCATTCTCAGCCCAATTGCATACTGTCAAGGTATTCTTGAATTTGGACTTGGTAATACTTTAGCTCATCATGCTCAACATAACAATTAAGTTAAAAAGATAAACATTAAAGCTCATCAAGGGATATTACCTTGAGCACTACTTCTTTTCTCTTTTGTCTCCCCCCCCCCCCCCCTTTTTTTGCAAGCTTATGTCTCTAATTGCGTAAAGAGTTTGTCAATGATTAAACCCTCTTCCCGAAATGTAAACCCACCCTTATCAGGGCGATTTTTAATAGCCCAAAGAATTATCGATGATTGAAACTCTTTTCCCGAAGTATAAATCCATCCTTATCAGGGCGATTTTTGATAGCCCAAAAAAATTACATAATGTACATCCATCCTTACTAGAGCAGCCATTCCTTTAAGGGGAAGCCAAAATCATTTTAGGCAAACGGTAGTTTTAACATGTGTAATAATAAAATCGGTACGCATTTAACATACCAAAATAAAGGCTCAACGGGCTAGCAAGCGATTGCAAAATAAGGGTAGGAAATAGTCATTTAGAGAGCTATACAAAGAAATGGTTGCCTAAATCATTTTCTAGGTTCAGTCTTATCCAGGGATCGCTTTGACGGGTAATCAGAAAGGTTCTAGTGCTCTTAGTGAGTTTTCATCCAATCTCCTAATTGCAACTAGTGTTTTTCAGCTTGTTTTCGAAATGGGCCAAAAGTGCAATGAACTTAGAAATTACATTGTATAATTAAGGTTTTTATGTGATCCAGCAACCAGAGACCAAACATATTTACCCTTTGTTTAATTTAAAATGGAATGAAACGCAGATTTCTAGAGTTAATATCAAAGCCATTCATAGTTGAGAACTACTTAGGCAGAGACAAACTTTGAATCAAGGGTACCTTAATAAGTTGCAATCATGTTAACGTTTTGGGCACAACTTGACAAAAAAATTTTTGCCCTATCAAAATTTATATACACAAGAATTATGTAGGCATATAAAAAAATTATTTGTAAAATATGTGTAAACTATGTGCTAAGAATCATGTACAGGGAAAGATGCATGCAATAATGTTACGTATATTAGTAAGGCGTGTAAGGAATTATGCATGTGAAACATGTGTGAACACATATTTTGTAGAAATGCATACATCAAATATGTGCAAAGACATGTGTGTGTGAAACGCATACAAAAAATTATAAGTGAGTATGTAAACACTACTTGATAAATGATGTGCATACATAAATTTGCAGTGTACATGCAAGCAGCATATAATGAAGGCATAAGTACAAAATATGGTACAACATGAGAATGAATGTTCATGATACATGGTGGATGTGCACATGGCATGATTTAGACATGATAGGGATACTTATGTGATGTAAGATAAAGAAGATCTGGCACGATAATGTGTATTAATGACTTGTGAGGTATGGCAAAATTTACATATATAGAAGTGCAAAATATATACAAATAATGCACAGGACATGGGACACAGTATAAGAATGAATGTGTACAGTGAGTGGCATATGTGTGCGATGCAAGACATGGTATGAAAGTGGCTACGAGAAATGAATAGCTTAAATAAGGTATGTGTATTCACATGATATGCATATACAAAGCGTGGCATGGTATATATAATGACTAATATATATGATGCAGGATTCATATGTGCATGGCATAACTCATGCATGATAATGCATGTGTATGATATGGCACACAATGTGAAAGGTGCAAGGTGTCACGATCTGTACAATGCCCAGCCTAATGATGTATGCTAATGTGTGCACGCTATGATATGCAGCGATATGTATATGCTCTAGCACACGATGCTTATGTACTTATGCAATGTGAGCATACAAAGATATACGTCCATATGTACATGCTATAACACACGATTGAATTTTTTATTTTTTTTATGTGTTATGGTAGAGGCTTGTCTATGCATGTTATGATATATGTCTGTAACACCCCTTACCTATACATAGAAGAACTCATCCGCGAAGGGAGAGGGAACCCGTACAAGCAAGGGTGTTACCCAATAAAGCAATACACTTTACATATACAAATATCCAAATAACAGATAAAATAAAAACTTAAAAACCATACATTGATATCAAAAGGGTCATTACAAAATATTATGTACATAACTGATATTACAAAAAAAAATTCTATCTTCCAAAATACATAGCGGAAGCATTACAAAAGAATAAATACAATAAGAGAGCCCAAAATATTACAAAAAGAACTTAGATACGAAACTAAGCTATAACACTTCAATCCTTCTGTGTTGGCTGGACCTATGGAGACTCTCCCAAAAACTCGACTCCTTCCGCACCTACACGGATGAAATACCCGTGCTAAGCGATAACGCTTAGTGGGGAAAAC
Organism: Excoecaria cochinchinensis; assembly: GCA_947683425.1. Lineage (NCBI taxonomy): Eukaryota > Viridiplantae > Streptophyta > Magnoliopsida > Malpighiales > Euphorbiaceae > Excoecaria > Excoecaria cochinchinensis. The sequence goes on from CANTUQ010000116.1 coordinate 2,349,520, forward strand.
ACACAATAATATAAACGGCCATTCACAATGGTCATTAAGGCAGAACACACACAACATGGCACAAGTTCATAATCACATATATTAAATTACAGCTTGATCATTATCAATTATATTCAAAAGCTCATAATTACAACAAAACGCCAGCTGACTCACAATAGCGGATAACGAGTGAACACATTGGGGTACCCGAAGGAACAATCGAAAAGCAGCATCTTTAATTTTCTCATCCCATGCATTTTTACATTGGAGGATCTTAAATAAGATCCGAACACATTAAGGATCGTGAGGATCAAAACAGGGACATGATGAGGGTCCGAAACACATTGGGGTTGCAGCTACAGAACTCTATTAGGCTTGCCTAACTATCCACTAATTTAACTCTTGCAGGCCATGCATAATTCATCAAATCATATTCATATTGTTCATAAAATCATCCATGCATAAGGCTAATAACATCGCAGGTTCGAAAAATAAATATCGAAAGCACAAAAGAAAACCCGTTTTGAAAGCAGGAGGTGTCGTGCTCGCGACAGGGGCAAAGCTCCCTGAACGCCGCGCTCACGATAGGCCTCGCGCTCGCGCACAAAGAAGCAGATCGGCTTCTGTCGCGCTCATGACAAGCATCATGCTCACGACAGAATGCGCCAAAAAATGCTATCGCGATCACGCACTCTCGTGCACGCTCGCGACAATGCTGCCTAGACTCAGCTCGGCATTATGCGCTCAGTCACACGTGCGACAGCACGCATGATGCTATAGCTCAATAGAATAGAGTTTGGCCTACGATGAGAGCTGGAATCCCCGAGCTTTGTCACGCTCGCGACAGACATCACGCTCATGACAGAGTTGCGTTTTCCAGTTCTCCAGCAATTCTGCAGAAATCAACACTTCCAAAAATCCACCTAAACCTCTAATTGACTCAAAACATCATCACAATTCAAATCAAACTTCCAAAACACCTTGAATAGCATAAAACCCATGTTTTACACCAATTATCACAATTAAAACATGCAATTAACACAATCAAAATCCATAAATAACCAAACCAGCATTTTTGCTCCAAAAACTCATTCAATTCACACTTGGTTCAGTAATTCACAATCAAAGCATCCCAACTCAAATTAATCAAAACCCATAACATTTAAAAAAACTTAAACAACTTTAACCTCATAATTTTCTAGAAAATCAAATCAAAACAAATAATCACATTATACACCCAAAATCATAGATTCCCAAACCTTGGTCTCCTTTGCTCCAAGACTTATGGACTTTGCCACACCTGCTTTGAGTGGTGCTCAACAAGGAGTGGTAAGGCCAACGGTAAATGCAAATCAATTTGAGATTAAGCCTTCATTATTACAAATGATTCAAAATAGCATTCAATTTTATGGTTTGGCAAATGAGGATCCTAATGCTCATTTGGCAAATTTTCTTGAAATATGTGATACCTTTAAGATTAATGGTGTCTCGGCTGATGCAATCAAACTTAGGCTTTTCCCTTTCACTTTGAATAGATAAGGCCAAAGCTTGGTTGAATTCGCTAGCAAGGGGATCAATTACTACTTGGGACCAATTGGCCCAAGCATTTTTATCCAAATATTTTCCCTTGGCTAAAACAGCCAAAATCATAAAGGATATCACTACATTTGTTCAAAATGACAATGAATCTTTGTATGAGGCTTGTGAAAGGTTCAAAGAATTGCAAAGGATGTGTCCTCACCATAACCTTCGAAGGGAGCTTTTGATACAAACCTTCTATAATGGAGTTAACCCAACTACAAGAGGAACAATTGATGCTGCAGCTGGTGGATCCTTGATGAGAAAAATAACTAAAGTAGCATATGAGCTATTGGAAGAGAAGGCAATGAACAACTGTATGTGGCCTCCTGAAAGAGTAAGGGAGTATAATAATTCTAATGCTAGGGGGGTACATTTAGTAGATTCTATGGTGGCATTACAAGCCCAAATTGAAGCATTGAATCATAGAGTTAATAGCTTAAGTATGGGTGGTAATTCATTAAATGCATGCAATGTTTGTGGTCAACAAGGACATAAGAGTGACAATTGCAATTTAGGCATGGTTAATAAGGAAGAACAAGTTAATTTTATTCAAGGTCAAGGGCGTGGTAATCCTTACTCTAACACCTATAACCCTGGTTGGAGGAGTCATCCTAATTTATCATGGGGAAATAATAATAATAACAACCAAAATAGAGGTGTAGGGTATCAACAACCACAAGATAGGTTTGGAGCATTTGAAGGAAAAATTGATAAATTCATTGAGGAGATAAATTTTAAGATGAGTGCTCAAGATGAAAATCAAAAGAAACTTGAAGTAAAAGTTGACCAAATTACTAAGAATCATGCTTCATCTATTCATAATCTTGAAATTCAATTGGGGCAATTAGCTAGTTCTTTATCTTCTAGGAGTCTAGGATCTCTTCCAAGTAATACGGAAGAAAATCCTAGGGGCCACATGAAACCATAATATTTTTGTTCTCTTGTTTAGGTTGCTTAATTAGATTTTCTTTCTGTATGTGTTTTTTTATTATTTTAAGTCATTTTATATTAATTTGTTAATTAATTTTTACTATTACTAATATAGTTAATTTCTATTCTACAGGTCAAACTAGTAAGAATAGGTGTTATTTTATTTATTAAAAAAAAAGATTTTGCAGACGTTGTATTCTGTCACGAGCACGATACAATCGCGAGCGCGACAGAATGTACAAGGGTGCACTTGAGGTTTCTGTCATGATTGCGGTAAGTATCGCGATCGCGATAGAAGGCGATGATGCACATTTCAGATTGGTAGATGTACATCTTCACGTGTCGTGACATACAGGCTCGACTCGTGACGGGGTGGACATGCTGAGGAGAGGTCGCCTAGGTAAGTGAGGTGTGTCACGAGTCATGATGATGCCTCACGACTCGTGACGCGTGATTGCCAATTCAGGTAAGTTTTTAGTTTATTTTATTTACTTCTTAATTTTCAATTTATTTGCATTAAATTTTCTTTTTCCTCATATTACTATTTTACTTTTCATTAATTTAGCTTAACTTAACTTTAATTTAACTTTCATCCCCTTAAATCACACAATCTGAAATCAAAGAGGGAAATTTTAAATTCAAAACCCTAAAACATCGGGACTTTTCATATTCCTTCTTTCTTTTCCATTTCACTTAACTTTTCCCTCTCATTTGCAAACTCTTCTCATTTTAGGTCACGAGTCGCAACCCATAGTCACCTCTGTCATCTTTTCGCTATTTCATTTTATCTCCGTTTGTCATCTGTACCCTTCATCTTCGTTCTTCCGTTTGTCTCTGTCATCTTTCCCAATTTCTCATTTACGTATTAGCACTGCAGTTTTTCCCCGTGTCGTTAGTTCCTTAGAAGACAAATTTTTGTATTTCTTTTATCATTATTTGTCCTTTTCCTTTGTTCCTTCCGCATTCACTGTCGATCATTTCTTTTGCAGTGGTATTTGATTTTCTTTCTTCTTTGTGAGCAAGTTTGTTAGTGGTCAGTACTTGGGTCTTTTTATTTCCTTTTATTTTCATTTTTATTTGTTTGTTTCAGTACTCTGTTTCTTTGTTTCTTTCTGCATTTTCCCATTTTGGTTTTCCATTGGCATTTTTCCTTCGACATTTTTCCACAAAGGACATAAACTACTCTCTGCTTTTACCTAACACATTGAATAATGGTGAGAACAAAAAACCCATCCATTTCAAGAATTAAACAAGCAAGGCAGGAGGCTGAAGAGGGTGACATTTCTGATTCCTTTGGTGCTGGATTTTCCATATTTTATGTGGATGAAGGTAGTCAATTTCTTACTCTTTGTGACAGAAAATTTTCACAATGTAAGTATTTCCCATCCGATTTGTTAGAGCAGTCAGGCATGTTAAATACTGTGATTGAGATGTTAGCTAATTATGGTTTCCTTAGATTTGCTAATATGCATGAGGATATTTATCCTGATTTAATGCTTGAATTTTATACATCTTTGAAAAAGAATGAGGATAATGAATATTGGATTGATTTTCATTTGGATGGTAAAGCACACACTCTGGCTTATTTTATGATGAATTGTATGTTTGGATTTTCCCAAACTGGTTTGTTTGACCCACTAAAATCTGTTAAACCTAATAGATTTTGGACATTTTTAACTGATTTGCAAACACCATATAAAGCTAGAGATGCTAAATCAATGTTTATCAAAGATTTAAAATATTGGATGTTGCACAAGATTTTTGTATCTTTGATTTTTAACAGGTCTGAATTTAACAGAGTTTCTCTTAATGAACTCTTCTTGATGTGGTGTGTACATAAAAGAAAGGATGTGTGTTGGTCTTATTGGGTTGTAAGTCAGTTGTTGAATTGTGTTAGTAGACATGAATCACCTATAACTCATGGGCATATCATTACTGTTCTTGCAAGAAATTTAGATGTTGATTTTCGTTATTATCATAGACATCGTCCTTGTATTTATTTTACTAACCATCATTTTGTCCGTGGAAAAGTTGTCAGTAATGATTTTCAGGAAATTCCATCACATTCGAGGTCTTGTTAGAGGGACATTGCTGGATCCTCTGCGCCATAAGTAGAGGCACAAGAAGAAGAGGGTGGTGATGAGGGGGCAAGTGAAGATGAAATTCTGCCTGATGTTCCAGCAGATGTGGCTGCTGCCCCTGATAAAATGCAAAGACAACCCAAAGCACACAAAACTCAAAATCCTAACCCAAGAACACACACTAATAAAAATCAAAGGAAAAGAGGAAGATGAAGAAAACCCAATTAAAACCCAACTAAATCTTACTAATAAACTTGAAATCTACCAAAATCCACCAACAAATTATAGCCAAAAGAGGGGATCAAGAAGGAGCAAGAAGAAAAAGAAGAACTAGCATGAGGAGGAAGAGAACGGGAGAGCAAGGCAACCAAAGGCTGCTCTCTCATTCTCTCTCCTTGCTAGTTATACCTACCCCTCCTTAATTCCCTTGCCACATGTCAACAACCCATTGGTGGAATCTAACCAAACACACCTTACAACCATCCTCTACACTACACCCAAGCCAAACTCTACTAGCTCACACACTACAACAATACAAGCAACCACACTATAACCAAGCCCAAAACATGCATATAACCCAAATTAAAATAACACATGCCAAAAATACACGGACACGTCCACATACAATATGGCTCAAACTACTAGGGTGGGAAACGGGGTGTTACAATGTCAATATATACTTTCCATGATACATGCTAAATGTAATGATTATGGTGCACGACGGATATTATAGATGTCATGATGAATGTTAATATGTATATATTGCGACACGCATCGCTATGTACATGCATGAAAAATACATGTTACATTTATATTCACATATTATGATACAAGAAATTTTACATATAAGATACACATGATTTATTATTGTGTGGAAATAATTATACATAAGACAAAATGTATATGCTTTATTTACTATTGTTGTTCCAAAATTAATTAAATCTTCCCTGCATGAAAGATGCGCGAGCAGTGCGGATACACACATATAAGAAAAACTCCTCCCAACTGTATTTCTCCCACACAGGAGGTCGTGCGATCTCTTTCTTAGGCGGGCTTGATCCATGGGTTAACGGGGAACCCAATGAACGCGTACAATGTGCTGCGAAAAACCAACAGCACAATCTCTCATTACTAAAAGGCACATGCAGATGAATTTTTGGCCACCATGTATTTAAACAATCCAAATAAACCGAAATGCGCCCCTCGGGGCATGAAAACCTTTAATGAACGAACATCTAAATTTATTTGGATTTGTTCAATACACAAAAACCCACTCCATAAGCAACGTATTATGGTGCATGCCCCCTAGTGGAAGTATCTATTTCCATTATATGAGCTTTGGTCAAAGGTGATGATACTTTAGGGCTATCCAAGCATTATCCCTGCAGACGGGTCTAGCTCATCCCGAGCACAACGACCAATCGGGTCTCTATTTGATATACCATAAGGTACTAAGCGTGGGCTAGTGATTATTCTTAACACTTCCCTATATTGAGTGAATGCAGGGTTGTTCTTCGAGAATGCACCGAGGCTAAAAGAGGGTCCAAACTAGCATAGATCTAAGACTCTAGTGAAATGCAAAGCATTTTTTTGAAAAGAGATAAAATTTCTTAATCCTAAACCCATTTTTATTAGATTAACCAAAAGTACTTTCGGAGCAAAATCTCATGATGTCTCCAGTGGAGTCGCCACTGTGACATGCGCTGAACCCTATTCGACATCCGGATCGCTCTCGGAAGTCCACTTTTAGGACCCGAGACCGAATGGAAGTTCATTAAAACTCGTGGAAGCTAATCGTTTCGCAATGGACAAGGATTTAGCCCGATTCCATTGTTGGCAATCAACCTATGAGGGCGTCTGTTGGGTATCACAAGGTAGGTATCACGGAGTCACCACCCAATAAAATATTGAAAAATAAATTCTAACCTTATGAGGCCAAAATCAGAGAGAGTTCGGGACCTCACTCTTATTTATACCTTTGGTTAATGTTATATAACTGAGTTTTTAGAGTCAATTATTTTATCTCTCTTCTCACACGATTCATACAAGTAAATTAAAACACATTACAAGCACATAGAAAAGCAATAAATAAAATGATGAATAAAATATAATTACAATTATCCAAAAAATAAACGCGAAATCCATAATAGTGATAGAATGAAATACATACATAAATTGGGACATTCATTTAGATGAGAACATTGGTTCCCAACTACTTATTTTACGAAAAAAGTAAAGGGTTCTCAAACCGATTTTATGAAAAAGGAAGAAGTGATCTCATTTTGATGAAAACAAGAACCTTTCATTTTTGGGATGAAAACCAGGACATTGGTGCAGTTTTATTAATAAATTTCCAATTTTAGTAGAAACATTTTGTGTGGTGGTTTTTTTTAAGCGCGATTGAAAAAGCCTTTATTATTATAGACCTCAAGCAAATAAAAGAAAATAAAACAATAATTAATACAGGCCTTGAATAATAAATCCTAAACTATTCACCTTGACCGTGCTTCGCCTAGCTCCATAAACGAGCCACGTACCCCTCGCGGTTGCAGTCATGACAGAAAATGATATTAGTCAGTAACAGTCTAAATTAAACTAAATGATAAATAAATAAATAAATAATTGAATGGAATAAATTGAGAAAAATAATTAATCTAATACAATAGAAATGAAATAAACTAACAGAATTAACAAATTAATAAATATAAGAAACAAATGACATAATTATAATAATCACTAATAACAAAAATAATAATTATAGTAATAATAATGATAACAAACGATACGAGTAAAAATAACATTCATCACACAATAATAATAATAATAATAACAACAACAACAACAACAACAACAAAAACACAACAATAATAATAACAACCACCATAATAATATTTATTATAACAATAAAAATGACAACATTAATAATAACAACAACAACAACAACAACAACAACAACAACAACAATAATAATAATAATAATAATAATAATAACACTAAAACAAATACTAATAATAATAGCAAATAATAATAATAACAATAATAATAATTATAATGATAAAATAATATTAACATACAAGTATAATAGTAATAATAATAATAAAACAACTAATAATGTTAATAATAGTAATAATATAAAATAATAATAATGAAAATATTAATTACACAATAATAATAATAATAATAATAATAATAATAATAATAATAATAATAAGCTAAAACAAGTACCAACAATAATAACAAATAATAATAATAATAATAATAATAATAATAATAATAACAAAATAAATAATAAAAATATAAAATAATATAAACTAATAAAAAAGGGGGAATTAACCGGATTTCCTCACCGGACTCCGCCGTTGGCGACACTGCCGCTGTCGGAGTGAAGGTAAAGCTGCCTAGGATCCTCTGCCGCCGATCACACGCTGGAAGGAGGCGGCGTTTAGTTGGAAATTGCACTAGAAGCTCACGGCTCCACCTCCTTCGATCTCCTTCTCGCTGGCGAGTGGGGACAATCGTGGCCACCGTCCGGTTCGTCTGGGTCTCCTCGGTCATCTGACGTGGCGCGTGCGGCGGTCCGTCGCTGTGGGTGGCCGGCGGTGCCTCCACCTTCTCCCTCTCTTTTTCCCTTTTTCTGGTTTCCTGCGTTTTTCCCATTTTCCCTCTTGGTTTTGTTTCCTTTCTCTTTCTTTTTATTTTCCTATTTTCTTACTCTCCCTCTTGGTCTGCTCTCTCTATTTCCTTCTTTTGGCTTTCTTTTTCTTTCTTATTTCTTTAGCTTGGCTCCCTTTCATCTGTCATCCCCCTATTCCCTTAGGTCTAGGTTATTTCCTTTTTATACCATAAATTAGGTTTTTTGCTTTCCTTGATTTCCTCCCTTGATTTTCTCCTTAATTTTTGCCATCTTTTAATTATTTTGACTTATTTAAATTATTACATATTTTACTTAATTAATCACTCTCTATTTATTTTCTTTTTAATTTTATTATCTTACAATATTAACTAATTAATTTAACCTAATATTAATTTTTATTTTTATTTGTATTATTTTTACTTTTACTTTTATATTATTTTTTTATATATTTTTATTAGTTTTTGGAGAAATTATCAAGTTTGCCTAAAAGACCTAGCTGAAACCCCAATCCATAGAGAGCCAAGGTGCTTTCATTCTCTGTCTATTTTTGAATAAAAGCTATCCTCATTAGATAATTCTGACCAAAGCTGCCTCAGGACCCGGTGTCTACAGGGATGCCATATCTGTATATTAAATTCCACTCGATGAATCTGGCCATGTCCCTTGTATTAATTTTCTTAAAAGATTCAGCTTCAACCATTTGGTGAAGTAATCAATGGTGACTATGATGAACCTATGGCCATTAGAAGTTGTAGGGCGTATCTCGCCTATGATATCTATTCCCCAAGCTACAAATGGCCATGGAGATGTCAAGTTATGTAGCTCTGAGATCGGCACATGTCTCAAATTCGCATACTGCTAGCACAACTGACACTGTTTCACATACTTCGAACAGTCTGTGTCCATTGTGAGCCAGTAGAACCCTTGGCCCATGATCTTCTTTGCTAGGATTAAACCATTCTTATGAGCCCCACAAATACCGGCATGAACCTCTTTCATGACCCTTGTAGCCTCTTTCTTAGCCAGACATCTCAATTGAATACCGTCAGGCTGTCTCTTGTCCAACACGCCACTCACATTAATGAACTGGGTAGATAACTTCCGGATCATCCTTTGGTCCTTTTTGGTATCCTCTTTTGGGAACACAGATTTCTCTAAGTAATTCTAAATGTCATAATACCACAGTTTTTCATCGGCGACCTCAACATCCATCACCTGATCGGTCTCAAAGCAGGGCTTCTCTGAATTGGAAATTAGGACTGGCCTTATGATGACCCCTTTTGGGTTATCCCACATAGACACTAGAGTTGCAAGAGCATATGCTAGTTGATTCTCGTCTCTAGGGATGAAATGGAAGGTGCAAGCCTCGAACTGGCTACTCAACATCCTCAGATATTCTACATAAGGTAACAATTTTTCCTCCTTAACTGACTGTGACGCACGCCGAACCTAGCAAAGGCCCTCGCTAACCCGCTTTTAGGATTCGAGGGATTGGTTCGCGTCTTTTTGATCATGGGTACCATGAGACATCTTGGATGCTTCCTTCCCAATAGAACATTGGAAAGGAACATCTAGCCCCACAATGCCTTTAGGCACCTTTGAGGTATCATGGAGTTACCACCCAATTCACGAGGAATTGGGAGAGATCTCTAACCTCTTATTGGTCAAGACCAGATATTGGTGTTCGGAACTTTCCTCTTATTCATGCTTTGGTTAATTATAAATAGGTTTTTAACTCCCTAAAATTCTACCTCTTATCTCACACGTCAATGTATTTAAATTAAAGGCACATTAAAAGCAAGTAAAGAAAGTAAAGGAAAGCGATAAAGAAAGCGGTAAATAAAGTAACTAAGGAAAGCAATAAACACCCAAGCACACAATTACAAGAGAAGTTGGGGCGGAATACAACCCCATTGAAAGAAGATTAAAAATATAAATGGGGGCGGAATACAATCCCAAAATTAAATAGTATTGCCCTTAAATTAATTACAAGTCCCAAAAAGAAATGAACTTAAACTTTAAAGCAATCAAACAAAATCAAATACAACGAAAACATACATAAATCGGGATATTCATTTTGGGTTGGAACATTGGTTCCTTCGCATTTATTTAAAGAGGGCTCGAAGAGTCATTTGATCATTGGATTGAAAACCGGGATGAGTGATCCCATTTTGGAGAAAACTAACTCTTCGTTTTATGGTGATATTTTTCATTGCTTGGCTAAAACATGGGACATTGGTCCCAATTTTATTAGTGAAAATTCCAATTTAATTATAAAAATACTTTTGTGACTTTTTATCTCACGCGTGGATAAATAAAATATTCATTTACAAATAAACACAACATGAGATGGAGTATAGAAGGATCTCACCCAACCGACGTGTCCCTCTACGAGTCGCAACCCATCCGGGGAGTCACGGGGATGCTCACATAATATGACTCAAATTAAATTCCAGACAAAAAATAACATCAAAAATATTAGTAGCAATTCCAACAGTTAACCAAGTGAAGAAGAAATAAATATATCACATATTAGTTTAATAAACACATGATTCACGTGTAAAGAGAATTAAAAGAACAAAGCCACGCCAAAAATAAGAATAGTGACAAAACAATGGCAACAATAAAGTTATGACAACAATAACCATAATAATAATAATAACAATCATAATGATATAAAATAATGGTAACACAATATAATAATAATAATAATAATAATAATAATAATAATAATAATAATAATAATAATAATAATAATAATAATAATAATAATAATAATAATAATAATAAGGATAATAACGATAAGGGTAATAATAATAATAGTAGTAGTAGTAATAATAATAATAATAATAATAATAATAATAATAATAATAATAATAATAATAATAATAATAAACGAGAACTGAATAAACATAGAATGACAATAAAAAAAATGGTAATAATAATAATAATGGCTATAAATATTAAAGCGAATAATGATAATATATAAAGATGCAGAATGTTAAAGCTATAAAATCATACTAAAGCAAAACACAAGGAGACTAAATAAATAATTGGATAAGAACATCAACAGTGAAGAGCAACACCAAAATGTTAGACAATAAACATGATATCAACAGAAAAAAAAACCAGAAATATTAATAGCAATAAAAGTAGTAAAAAAAATTAAACGAGTGCGGTTCCAAGTGTTTACCCTCAGAATTTATAGATTGGAAAGCAGGATGTCTTGATCCGTTCTCCTTGTCGAATTTATGAAAATAAGCACCCAAAGAAAATATAAAAGTCTATGTTTTTAAATAAATTAGCTCAAAAAAATATTTTTCGTGGGATGAATAAGCAAAGAAAATTATTTTTTCTTTCTCAAACCAAACCCAAGATGAAATGTTTTTTAGAGAAGAAAAGATTAAAACTTGAGAAAAAAGCTTAAGAATTTTTTGAAGAAAAAAAGTTTGGTGGAGAGAAAACTAAAGCTCCTCTTTTTTCAGAGAAAAATCAAGTTTTTCTTCTTCAGTCCCAAAAATGCCGATCCCCTTGAAAATGAAAGGTCTCCTCCCTTTGATTATCTGGATTGTCCCAAAATGAAGAAAGACAAATTGTTCTTTCAATTTTTCCTTCCCAAAATTTGCACAGAAATGGAAACAACCAGCGGTAAAACCGGACTGCAGGTTGACTGGAAAGTACACAGGAAACGATGCGAGATGGCTGCGTGTGGGAGGGGGCGACGGGCTCCTCTGGGTGCTCGCGCCAGCACGGGACACGCCCCCAAGGGGCGTGCGATCTCGTGCGAGATGCGCCCCCAAGGGGGGACGCGCGCATAGCATCTGCTGCGGGTGCACACAGCCCCCTGCAGCGCGCAGCCTCTGCTACGCGCACACCCGCAGGCGAGTGTAGCCTCCGCAGTTGGTGCGGCCCTCACGCGCTACACGCGAAAAGGAAAAAAAATAAAAATAAAAGTGAAAATAAATAAAAATAAAAATAAAAGAAAAAGTAAATTTTCACACTGAAACAAAGGGAATTTTCGACAAGGGGAACGTCATTTTTTGACACCTTTACTGGCAAGTATCGCTTTCATCAATGGGTAATTCTGATCTTGGACCGCCCCAGGACTCGGTGTCTACATTGACCATTCCCCCCGGATCTGATGAATCACTAATAATGAATCCCTGAAGACTTTTGCGGTCCTTGCCCCTAAGGTTAAAAGCGATTCCAACCTGAAGGTGCAAGTCTCATACTCAGCTTCATTATTGGTGGCCTTGTACCTCAATTTCTTAGCTAAGGGTAGCTTTTCACCCTCCGGGGTTGTGAGGATGATCCCAACTCCTGCCCCGTTACCGTTAACTGCACCGTCGAAGAACAACTGCCAACCTTGTACTGCTATGGCCCTGACATCTTCATCTGGGAAACTTTACTTAAACTGGTCTCCTTTAATGGGATGATTAGGGGTGTGCAAAATTCGGTTTTAACCGAAAAACCGAACCAAACCGACTGATATTGTTAATTCGGTTCGGTTTTTCAATTTTTCGGTTCGGTTTCGGTTATTAAATTTAAGGATATTCGGTTAATCGGTTCGGTTCGGTTTTTAAAGGCAATAACCGAGGAATAACCGAACCGACCGATAACATGTACAAAACAACGTAGTTTTGTACATGTGATTAAAACACACCGTTTTGCATTAACTTGTCTTCCTAATCCAGTCCTTACTCCTCACGTTTGTTTCATTTCTTTCTCATTTCTCTTCAACTCTTCCCTTCTCTGCCTTAGCGCCGCCATCGTCCTCCAGTCCATTCTTCCTCTCTCTCACTCGATCTCTAGTCGCCATCGCCCACCGCTGAGCAGCCCCTACCTCCCTCCGATCGGCGGTCGACGGTGGATTTCGCTGAGCAACCCCTACCTCCCTCCAATCGTCAGTCAGCTCTTCATTTCTCTGTTAAAGGTATCGATGCAATTACCCTGTAATTTTTTTCTTTAAATCAATGCTGCAAGATCCCTCTATCTTTCTCTTTTCTGCAATTAATTTTGATTTGTCAACTTGGGAATGTAGTTAGTAATTTTGATATGTCAATAAACCCAATTTTGATATGTCAATAAACCATTAACCCTTTCCATAGAATTTTGCAGCAGTGATCAATGTGATTTATTTGCTTAATTGGAAAAGTATTTGGATATTTGTGAACGGCAGGGCAGTGTAGACGTGTAGTTGTCTCATTAATGGTAGAATTATCTTGGGTGATGGTTTGTGATTTTGATGGTTGGCTTGAAGGTTGATGGAATGATCTAATGGAGTTTATGGAATTGTATTTTTAATTTGGACTTGAAAATGGGGATGGAGATTTCAAGGATTTGCAGAGAGGGGAGAGGAAGAAGAAGTAGCAGTGCGTGACTGAGATTAGTTTGGGCTTATGATGGTGGAATGACGGAAATAGCCTTGTCTCTTCTATTTTTCATTTGGACTTATATTTTGGAATTGTATTTTTAATTTGAACTTTATTTTTCATTTGGATTTATATTTTGCAATTGTATTTTTAATTTGGACTTGTAATTTTTATTTGGACTTGTATTTTGGAATTGTATGTTAATTTAGACTTGTATTTTTGTCAATTTAGATATTTTTATTTTAGTTTTATTATATGTAATTTTGTGTATTTTTTAGATAATTTTTTATAATTATAATTTTGAATTCGGTTATTTCGGTTAACCGAACCGAACCAACCGATAATATCGGTTCGGTTACTACATGCCAATCGGTTCGGTTCGGTTTGCTTATACATGTATATTTCGGTTATCGATTTTTTCGGTTCGGTTTTTGAACCGAACCGACCGTTGCACAGGGCTAGGGATGATCGGCTAAGAACTCTGCCACAACCTTTCCTTGATGGTTTTCTTAGTTACATACTCTATATCAAACTCTTGCAACAGTAGCAACCATCTGCCCATCTTTCTTAGGAAAGAAGGTGCTTCTTGAAGGAATTTGAGCGGGTCATGCTTGGCAACCGCTTGTACATTGAATGAATGGAGGTAATGCCGCAACCTTTTAGAGGCCCAAATTACTGCGAAGCAGATTTTCTCAACTTCAACATATTTAGACTCATAAGGTAAGAACTTCTTACTGACGTAGTACACAACAAACTCTACTCCGAACTCATCTTCCTGAGCCATCATGGCACCCACTGAATTGTATTTGTTTGCCAGATACAAGATTAAAGGCTTAGCAGACCGTGGTGGTCTCAAAATAGGTGGGTTCAAAAGGTAGTCCCTAAAAGTATCGGAGGTTGTTTAGCAATCGATGTTCCACTTGACTGGCTGATTCTTCCTGAGAAACTTGAATATCAGTTCACATACCAAAGCTAGCTTAGCAATGAAGCGACTAATGTACTAAAGCTTTCCTAAGAAACTTCTAACTTCATTCTCCTTTTGAGGCACCGGCATTTCTCTAATTGCTTTGACCTTATCAGGATCCACTTCGATTCGTCTCTGACTCACTATATGTCCCAGCAACTTCCTCGAGGTAACTCCGAAGACACATTTCTTAGGGTTGAGGCGGAGATCGTACTTATTGATCCTTCGAAAAAACTTTTCTAAAGACTCAAAATGACCCTCCCTAGTAGCGAACTTAATCATCATGTCGTCAACATACACTTCAAATTCCTTGTGGATCAAGTCACTTAAAATCTTTGTAACCATCCTCTGGTAAGTTGCTCTGGCATTCTTCAACCCCGAAGGGCATGACCTTGTATGTAAATGTGCCCCACTCAGTAATGAAGGCAGTCTTAATCCTATCTACTATCTTATTGAGGATCTGATTGTAACTGACATACCCGTCCATGGAGCTGTACATCATGCAAGCAGCTACACTATCCACTAGTACATCAATATGAGGTAGGGGAAAGTCATCCTTCGGGCAAACCTTGTTTGGATCCCGATAATCCACAAGAATTCGTAGTTTTCCATCCTTCTTAGCTACAAGGACTACATTGGCTAACCATGTTGGGTACTGAACCTCCACTAGAAACTTGGCCTCAATCTGCGTATAGACCTCCTCCTTCTCCTTTTGTGCCCATTCCGGCCTAGGCCTCTTAAGCTTTTGCTTGACTGGTCTACACTCTGGGTAAGTTGGGATGGCATGCTCAGCAACCTCTCTGTCAATCCCTGGCATGTCTTCATAGGTACAGGCAAAGACTTTTTCATATTTTTCAGTATTCTCTCAAATTGCACTCTCTCTTTAGGAGTTATGTGGGATTCTATCAAGATTTCCCTTGGGTTTTCCAAGGTCCCGAGATTAAACATAGTCGTGTCAGTTGAATTAATGTAAAAAATGAATGCATCGTGTTCGTGATTATGTGAAATGAAATCATTGGGGACATCACACAAATAAGCAAAGTCATTCATATTATTGATGAAACTGGAATTACAAACATTGTCACTATTAAAAAGTTCTAGAATAAAAAGAGCATCTAAGTAATTATCATCTTCACTTCCTGCCAACGCAGATGCCGCAGCCGACAGTGCACTGTTATCTTCGCTTGGCAGAGGTTCGACTGTGATAACTTTAATATAATACTTAGTTTTGATGGTGTTTTCATATGATTTTTGGGTGTTTAGTTGTGTTTTTGTGTCATGTTTTGTTCCTTTAGGTTAATTTTACTAATCTTAGTCAAATTGGAATTTTGATGTATTATAGATAGTTTTTGATGGAATTTGAGTTGTATTTGCAGGTGTGGTTCTAGGTACCTCACGGTCACAATGAAACTCATTATGACCGTGACATAAAGAGAAGTTAAAGACAGGAGCAGACTTAGAGGGGTCACAGTCACAATGGATTTCATTGTGATTGTGACATAGCAAACGATTGGACAGAATGCAAGTATGAAGCATGTCACTGTGGCAATCTATTTCATTGTCATCGTGACATGAAAATCATTAAGGCAAAATCAGAGCAGCACGTACCTCACGGTGACAACGAAGTTCATTGTCACCGTGACATAATTTTTTCCTAGACAGAAGCAAAAATTGAAGACCTCGCGGTGACAATGAATTTCATTGTCACCGTGACCCCTCTCCTGTGCGCAAAGGCAATTTAATGATCTCGACACCTCATGGTGATAATGAATTTCATTGTCACCGTGACCACTCTGAGACTATAAAAATGCAATTTTCTGTTTGGTTAGGGTTCCGAATTTTTTAGTTAGTTTTTGATTTTAGTTTTGGTGGCTGAGATTTTCTGAGTTATTCTTCTGTTCTAAACTTCAGTTTTCAATCTTGTTTTGAGTTTTCAATTAGAAATTGAGAGTAATTTTCATTAGATACATAGTTTAATTTCCAAAGATTGTTATTTTTAGTTTTTCGGAATTTCTAGTTATTTTTCCATTGAAGTTCTGAAGAAGAAGACTAAAGAACGTGGAATTCAACAGGAATTTGCGTCTCAATGAATTTCAGGGTTTATTCTTTCCTTTATTCTTTTGATTTTGTAATGGATTGTGAGTAGTCTTTTAGTTGTTTGGGGGATCTCGGAATCTCCTACCTATGATATGAATAATGGATAATTTTTGAGTTTATATATGAATGAATGGTTTATTTCACTTTTACATATTGTCAATTTATGGGATTTATTTTCTCAGTTCAATTTCCAGTTTTGATGAATGATTTATTTCATGTGTCTCTTTTGGTTATTGAATTTGTTAATTGAATGCCATGAATATTTTATTCTCAGATTTTTTATCGTGTTTACTTATCATTTAGACTGCTCCGGAAGGGAATCTAGATGTGCATGTTTTCATGGTTCAAGATTAGAGTGATGAGTGAAATAATTAGGTTTTGGGTTGTTTGGCTCCGGAATGGGAAAGCGAACCGAACCTAGGATTTTAGACCCGTGATTAGGCTAGTTGTATGACTTGCTCCGGAATGGGACGCTATGCAATTAGAATAGCTTGCTCCGAAATGGGACGCTTGGGTTAAGAGGGTTATCCTGATTTCTTTCATATAAGATTCTTAGATTAATTTTGTTCATATTTGGGTATGGGGTGGATGAGTGAACCTGAACAACACTTTTCTATATTGAGATTTTTGCTTGTTATCATTTTTTATCTTTGCTAGTTTTTACTGTCATCTTAATTTGTTTTTGCTTTGTTAACTCATTATAGTTGATTAATTTATTTGTTCTAGTAGTCATAATTAAATCAATTCAACAACTGGGAATTCTTTAGCATACATCTAAGTGTCATAACTTGCATACTCAGTCCATTGGGTACGATAACTCGGAGTTTTAAAAATACTCTATTATATTACTTGCCGATTCAGTACACTTGCTGAGGTCGCGTCAAGTTTTTGGCGCCGTTGCCGAGGACTGGCGTTATTTGTGAGTTTTGATTTTTATTTGTGTGTGTTTATATTTTTCTTATTTTAGTTTTTATTTTATTATTCTTTTCAGGTAACTGTGGTGCATGAGCAGATTGAGACAGGAACCAATAGCACCATACGACTCTGAAATCGAGAGGACCTTGCATCAACGAAGGAGAGCCAACAGAAATAATAACATGGAAGATAATCCTTCGATTGGTGAGTTACCTCCTGATAATGAACAAGTGCCGAGGGCACAAGATGAAAATCTGGGGAATTATAAAGAAGCGGTCCCGAGGCAGAGGACAATAAGGGATTATGCAGTACCAAGATGGAATGAGGATAATCGGACGATTGTGCTGCCAAGGGGAGTGCAGTTTGAGCTTAAACCAGCCACCATCAATATGGTACAGAGGAATCAGTTTATGGGTTCAGAAGTGGAAGATCCCGCACAACACTTAGACATATTCTTAGAGGTCAGTGATACGGTTCAGATTCCTGTAGTATCATCTGACTCGGTAAGATTAAAGTTGTTCCCTTTCACATTGATTGGAAAAGCACGTGAATGGTTGCAAATGCTACCTAGACAGTCGATTAGATCATGGGACCAGTTACAGGAGAGATTTTTGATGAGATTCTTCCCTCCGATAAAGACTGCGAACATCCGTAATAGTATATTGGGTTTTAGTCAAATGAGTGAGGAGCCATTTCATGAAGCCTGGGAAAGGTTTAGAAGGTAGTTGAGAAGCTGTCCACACCATGAGATAGCCATATACCACCTGATGACAACATTTTATTATGGGGTTACACCACAGACAAGATCTTTATTGGATGCTTCATCAGGAGGGTCATTCATGAATAGACTACCAGAGGAAGCTTTTCATCTGCTAGATGAAATGGAAGTGAATGATGCTCAATGGTCTAATCCTAGGTCAGTTCCGAAAAGACAAGGGATACACACTGTGGATGAGGTGTCGATGCTGAAGGCACAGATTGAGTCCATGAGGAAGGAGATGAGTAGTCTGAAAGTGCAGAATGT
Source organism: Excoecaria cochinchinensis (assembly GCA_947683425.1). Taxonomy (NCBI): domain Eukaryota; kingdom Viridiplantae; phylum Streptophyta; class Magnoliopsida; order Malpighiales; family Euphorbiaceae; genus Excoecaria; species Excoecaria cochinchinensis. The sequence goes on from CANTUQ010000116.1 coordinate 2,368,097, forward strand.
AGCTTCTGTGGCTCAAGAGAGTGGATGGTATAAAAGTGGGCAATTTGGTCAAGAGAGTGGGGCAATAGGAGATATAAATGCCATAGGAGATTAGTGGGCAATTTGGTCAAGAGAGTGGGGCAATAGGAGATATAAATGCCATAGGAGATTACAGAAGCAATGACCCCTATAGCAACACATATAATCCGGGCTGGAGAAATCATCCAAACTTCTCTTGGAATGATGGAAATCCAAATGCTTCATCCTCTCAACCACAAGTTAGACCTCCCTTCAACCAAAACACTCACCAGAACCAAGGGCAGCAATACCAACAACCATATCCACCCCATCACAACCAAGGGCAACAATACCACCCACCGGGATACCAACCGAGGCCACATGTGCAAGAAAAGAAGGCAAATCTGGAAGACATGTTAGCTACTTTTATAAACAGTCAATAACAGTTTGTAAATAGCCAGCAGCAGTTCATGGCTAATCAAGAGTCAAGGTGGAAATCTTAAGAGCAGTGGAACCGAAACCAAGATGCTTTCATGAGGAATTTAGAGACTCAAGTGGGATAGCTGGCAAATTCCATGTCTCAAAGACAACCGGGAACATTTCCTTCGAATGTGGACCGGAATCCAAAAGAGGAAGCTAAAGCAATCACACTGAGAAGTGGTAAGGAAGTGGTACCGAGAGAAGACCAAGGTAAAAATTCTTCATCATCAGAAAAGGAGGAGCCGACACGGACGGTAAGTAACTCTAACTCTAGGGTAGAAGTTAATGAAAATGCTCCTAAAAGTGATAAGGGTAAAAGTTTAGTGAATCTGAGGGTAGAGGATCGTGATATAAATAGACTGCCATTTCCTGCAGTTGCTAAATAGGAAAAGAAAAATGAGCAAAAGGCTAGGTTTCTATAGATGTTTAAGAAACTGCACATTAATTTACCATTTACTGAAGCTTTAGCTCATATGCCTAACTATGCTAAATTTATGAAAGAATTATGTTCTAATAAAAGAAATTAGAAGGGCATGGAACTGTACAGCTTACAGAAAATTGCAGTGCTATAATTATGAACAAGATCCCTGAGAAATTGGAAGATCCAGGTAGCTTTACTTTACCCTGTGCTATTGGTGAAGATTTTTATAGTAATGCTTTATGTGATTTGGGTGCCAGCATAAATTTGATGCCTTATTCTATTTGCAGGAAGCTTAATCTTGGGGACCTCAGGGAGACGGGAATGAGACTCCAACTTGCAGATAGGTCAGTGAGGCGGCCCAAAGGAGTGATAAAAGATCTATTAGTGAAGGTGGGGAAATTCATCTTCCCAGTGGACTTTGTGGTGATGGAGATGGAAGAGGATAGGAAGGTGCCACTGATAGTGGGGAGGCCATTTTTAAACACAGCAAAGGCATTAATCGATGTTCATGGTCAAACGGTCACCTTACGGTTCAATAATGAGGAGTTGGTAGTGGATATGAACAAGGTTCAAAAGTATCCATCTGGAGATATGGAGGAGTCTGTTTATTTTGTAGATGTAATAGACGAGTGTGTGGAAGAAGTGCAGGGAAAAGTGGTTGGAGCTGATCCAGAAAATTTGTGTTTGTTACATTCAGTGGAAGGAGAAGAAGTGGAAGGAGAGATAAGGGGAGAAGCAATATAAATTGTGGAGATAGAAGATGGAACGGGTGAATCACAGAATGAAGAGTTTAACCCTAAAAAGGGAGATTTAAATTCTGAACTTAAACCTCTCCCCTCTCATTTGAAATATGTGTTTTCAGAGAAAGATCAGAAACCAGTAATCATATCTTCTTTGTTGTCAAGTGATGAAGAAAAGCTGTTGCTAGAGGTGCTGAAAAAGCACAAGGGAGCCATTGGATGGGAAACCTCAGATTTGAAGGGGATTGACCCAAGTTACTACATACACATGATCCCAATGGAGGAGGAATGCAAGCCGGTAGCTCAGCCTCAGAGAAGACTCAACCCGGCCATGCAAGAGGTAGTAAAGAAGGAGGTACTCAAACTCCTTGATGCAGGTATAATCTACCCTATTTCTGATAGTAGATGGGTTAGCCCAGTGTAATGTGTGCCTAAAAAAGGGGGGACGACAGTGGTAAATAATGAACTGATTCCAACTCGTACAGTTACGGGTTGGAGAGTCTGTATTGATTATAGAAGGTTGAATATTGCCACTAGAAAAGACCATTTCCCTTTGCCGTTTATTGATCAGATGCTAGAGAGGTTAGCAGGTAATAGGTTCTACTATTTTTTAGATGGGTATTCGGGATATTTGCAGATTCCTATAACCCCTGAGGATCAAGAGAAAACGACCTTTACCTGCCCATATGGCACATTTGCATATAGAAGAATGCCCTTTGGGTTATGTAATGCACCGGCTACGTTTCAGCAGTGTATGATGGCTATTTTCCATGATTTTATAGAGAAATTTATGGAGGTATTCATGGATGACTTCGCTATATATGGGGCTGATTTTATGAGCTGTCTAAAGTATCTTGATTTAGTGCTAGGGAGGTGTGAAAAGACTAACCTAATTTTAAATTAGGAAAAATGCCATTTTATGGTGAGAGAGGGCATTGTGTTAGGGCATAAAATTTCAGAGAGAGGGATAGAAGTGGATAAGGAAAAAGTTGAAGTAAAAGAGAAGTTACCGCCTCCGACGAGTGTTAAGGGCATAAGGAGTTTTTTAGGACATGCAGGGTTTTACCGACGTTTTATTAAAGATTTTTCAAAAATTGCTAAACCCTTGTCTAATTTACTCATGAAAGATGCTATTTTTAATTTTGATAGTGAATGCTTGCTAGCTTTTGAAATGTTAAAGCAGCGGCTTATTTCAGCTCCGGTGATTATATCTCCGGATTGGACTATGCCGTTTGAACTAATGTGTGATGCTAGTGATTATGCAGTGGGAACGGTACTGGGACAGCATCGGGATAAGATATTCTGTGCAATTTATTATGCTGATCAACACCACCACAGAGAAAGAACTTCTTGCAATTGTGTATGCGTTTGAGAAGTTCAGGCCATATTTGCTGGGTGCAAAAGTTGTGGTGTGGTCGGACCATGCAGCTTTGAGGCATTTGTTTGCCAAGAAAGAATCCAAACCGAGGCTGATTCGTTGGGTGCTGCTATTGCAAGAGTTCGATTTAGAAATTAAGGCTAAGAAGGGTGCTGAAAACTTCTTGGCAGACCATTTGTCAAGAATGGAAAATGACCATATTGAAAAGGGGGAAATTTTAGATTTATTTCCTGATGAACACATTTGTGCTTTATTTGCTTGTGACACTTCTGTTCCTTGGTTTGCTAACATAGCAAATTTTCTTGCAGGAGGTTTTATGCCTAAAGATTTTACTTGGCAGCAAAAGAAGAAACTGCGAGCTGATGCAAGACAATACATTTGGGATGACCCCTACCTTTTCCGATTAAGTGCTGATCAAGTTTTAAGAAGGTGCATCTCAGATGAGGAGACGGGTGCAATCATCACAGCTTGTCACGGTGGAGAAGCTGGTGGACATCATGGGCAAAATAGAACTGTAATGAAAATTTTATCTTCTGGTTTTTATTGGCCTACAATGTTTAGAGATGTTCAATTTTATGTGAAAACTTGTGATAGATGCCAGAGGGTAGGAAATATATCTAAGCGAGTTGAGATGCCTCTGACAAACATGCTTGAGGTAGAACTATTTGATGTATGGGGAATAGATTTTATGGGACCTTTTCCGGTTTCGTACGGGTTTGAATATATTCTGGTGGCAGTGGATTATGTGAGTAAATGGGTCAAAGCTATAGCCACTAGAACTTCTGATGCTAAGATTGTTTTAGAATTTTTGAGGAGAAACATATTCACTCGGTATGGAGCCCCTAGAGCCATTATAAGCGATGGTGGTAAACATTTTGTGAACCACCAATTTAAGGCTTTATTAAAGAAATTTGGCGTTAAGCATAAGGTCACAACCCCTTATCATGCTCAGGCTAATGGTCAAGTTGAAGTGTCTAACAGGGAGTTAAAGGCCATCTTAGAAAAAAACGGTCAATTCATCGAGAAAAGATTGGTACCTTAAGTTAGATGATGCTCTATGGGCGTATAGGACAACATTTAAGACACCGATAGGAATGTCCCCTTTTAGGTTGGTTTATGAGAAGTCTTGTCACCTCCCAGTGGAATTAGAGCATAAAGCTTATTGGGCTACCAAATTTCTGAATTTTGACCTTGAGAATGCAGGTAAGTGCAGGTCTTTGTAGCTAAATGAACTAGACGAGCATCGATTTTGGGCCTATGATCGTGCCATGAGATACAAAGATAATACCAAGAAGTGGCATGATCGAAAGCTGGTCAGGAAGGAAATTACACCTGAAATGTGAGTGCTTCTTTATGACAGTAGGCTGCGGTTGTTTCCTGGTAAGTTAAAATCGAGATGGAAAGGACCCTATGCAGTAGTGGCAGTTGATAAGTTTGGAGTGGTGACATTGAAGCACCCGCGGTTTGAGAATGAATTCAAGGTGAATGGACATCGTGTGAAGCCGTATTTTGAATCTACATTTGATAGTGCTTTCACGATCGTCACTCTTGCAGATCCTTGACGGTTTTTAAAAGTCCAGCTACGGACTTGTTAAATGCAGAACTACTTCTTATCTTTGTTTCTTTTCATCTTTTAATGGTATTTTTTTTTATTTTTTTTAGGAAGTTAATCTTGTTTCATTTTGTAAATTTTATGTTCAGAAGAGAAATTATGTTTTGTTGGAGAATATTCAAAGTAGTAGTAGTTAGAAATTTTGAGAGATTGATGTTATTTTGGCAAGTGTGCAGGTGGTCACGGTGACAATGAATTCATTGTGACCGTGACCAATAGAAGTTACATTCTGGAGTCTGGTTGGTGCACATGTCACGGTGACAATGAATTTCATTGTGACCGTGACCATCGGGTAAGTAACTTTCTGTTTTGAGGTGTGCACATGTTACGGTGATAATGAAATTCATTGTCAGCGTGAGGTAGAGTAAGTTACATTCTGTTTTCAAACTGGGTTATGTCACGGTGACAATGAAACTCATTGTGACCGTGACATAATGAACATTCGATTCTGTTTCCAACATGGGTTATGTCACGGAGCCAATGAAACTCATTATCACCGTGACCCTATGGCGGTTCAATTATGGATTGCAATTTTTGGGTATGTCACGGTCACAATGAAACTCATTGTGACCGTGACCTCGTGAAAAGATCTTTTAAAATCCCAGTTTTTCATTTGTTATTTTTCACTTTCCCACACCTCATTCACTCGTACCGTGCACTGTTTGTTCTTCTCTGCATTCTCTGTGTTTCTTTTCTCTCTTTTAGACCACCATTCCAGATAATCTACAACAAGTAAGTAAATTTCTCTTTCTTTTACTTTAATTTTAAATTTTGTTTGTCTCCTCCTCTCGTCCCCTGTTCTTATTCGTTCTCCCTTGTCATGTTGTTCTTGGTTGCTTTATCTGAAAATTTCATGATGTTCTCTGTTATTGCTTTGAAATCTTGATATGAATCCTTTTCATTCTTATTTTCCTTCTTAATTTTGATCCTTACTTCTGAACGTGACTGAGTGGAAAGTAGGAATTTAGGGCGTAAATGGTGCACAACTTGGGTTGATGATTTTACTCAAATTTGGGATTGGACTTGAATTTTATTGATCTTAAACTATTTGTTATGCATTGTATTGTTGTTAATTGCCAATTTGGGGGGTTGTTAGTGCCGTTGGTCTTCAATTCTAGTGCGTTTAAATGCTTGCTCACCAAGTGCTTGATAAAATGTCTCTATGAACTGATTTTTCAGATTCTGCAATTTTTAACATGTTGAAATGCAGAGTTTTATTTACCCTTATGTTTAACTGTTCTTTAAGGTTGTCATTGCACACTCTAAACCTAATTATGAGTTGCTATCACTTTGTTAAAATCAAGCTCATTTGGAGGATGCATAGGTTTGGGTAGAATGGATTGTTTATTGCTGAGTAGAGTAGTAGCCATTGTTTGTTTAAACTTACATTTTTATTGAAATTGGCTGATTGCTTTCGTGCAGTGGCTCTAAAAAGAAAAAGCTCTTCTCTAGCTTCTAGCTCTGCCAGCCAACCCCCCAGCGCAGATTCAGTAGACATTTCTAAGATGCCAGCCTGGGTTCCAAGTGCTAAAAAGGTTCCGTATGCTCGATTCACCAAATGCTCATTCATCCCAATGAGCTATTTGGATTTTGGATTGCTGGAGAAACTTGGCATAAAAAATGAAGTCCAGTAGCTTATAGCCAACATTGGCTGGGAGCGGGTTTTCATGCTCAATGAGAAAGTCTATCCTACCTTGAAAAGAGATTTTGTGTCGACTATCACCTGTCGACTAGGCCGAGACCTCATCACCGATCCAGGTTCTGTTTCATTTTTCTTGGACACTATAGAGTATAACCTCACTTTCCATGAATTTTTAGAGTATCTTGGTTTTCCACACCTGGTGCCGGATTGTTATGATGATTACTCTAAAGATGGTGCATAGGCGATCATCCGCGACACTATGACTGCCACTCAATATGTCTCGGGCAAAACGAAGGCACATCATTTAAACAACCACATACTGTACATCCTCCATCGCTTTTTCTCATTATTTATGTTAAGCCATGCAGATTCAGCGGACCAAGTCAACCTACCTGAAGCCCTGTTTCTCGCATGCATGGTGCAGGGTGTCCACATTAATGGCGCCACGCATTTCTGGCACAAATTGGAGGAGATATGGAAGCCGAAAAAAGTGACCAAAATCGCACTTGGGGGATTTATCACCGCAATAGCTAAGCGTGTCCGCCACCCATTGAAAAAGTACAAATCATTGCCTTCCATTGACACAATTGATCAGAAGATGCTTACAAATATGAAGGTCATAGTGAAGGATGTGACAATGGCTGACGGCTTTCGGTTGTCCACTCGTGATGAGTATTTGCACGGCGTCGAGCGCATTCTGGGAGGCTTGCCACGCGACAATGAGGAGGATCCTGAGGCACCAGCTCCCCCAGCCCCTGAGCACCAGTAGTTTTCTTCTGCGCATTATGACGCGATTATGGAGCGGATGGATACCATAACTGCATCGGTGGACACCATCTCAGCGTCTCAAGCAGACATTCAGTCCCAGATGGACCAACTGATCCAGGGATTTTTCGCCTAGTCTGCGCGGTTTGATGCCCATTTTCCACCACCGCCACCACCACCAGATCATTGATCAGGGAGACTTCTTATCTTTTGTTTTGATTTTTGTTTTTTTTTTTATTTTTATTTTTCTTTTTGATATGTAATATTCTTACTTGCTGGGGACAACAAGTTTTTATGTGGGTGGTAGGAGAAATTAACTTCATATATATATGTAATTAACAGCCGTTGATGTATGATGCATGTTTATTTCTGTTTTAGTTTCTTTGTACTTTATTATCGTTGCCTAAATATCTTTATCTCAGCTTCGCTTGACCTCAGTTATTCCTATTGTGAATGTTTTGAACTTTAATTGGAGAATGGTCTATCTTAAAAACTGATCTTGGCAAATGAGTAGTTGGAAGTTTTAGAAGCAAATTGAATCTCAATCAGTCATATATCTTGTGATTTCCAATCTTTCATGCACTATAGGTTTGTTTGTAAAAATTTGAAAAATCCAGTGCGTAAGAGTTTTTGAGTGAAGGAATGTTAGGATAGTTAGAACCTTCCTCATCACCCTTCGAAATATGATAACAATTTAAACAAGTTTAGGACATGATTAAGGCAATTTATTTCTTTGATAACCACTTTTAAATAGCTTTAGACCTACCTGTTTATGTTATTTCCATTGCTAGCCCAGTTGAGCCAATTTGGTATGCTAAAAGAGTACTACGCAATTTTCTTATTACACTCTTAATTTACCATTTAGCCTAAATGCCTTTGCCTACCCTTTTCTAAGAATTGGCCACTCTAGAATTGGGTTGGAATATCATTGAAAGTTGAATAAGGGTATCTATTGTTGAAATAGTGGAAATATGAGAAGAATTGTTGGATTTTTTGGGTGTTATTTAGTATGGTGTTAAACTTTCCCTTATTAGAAAAAAAAAATGGGTATAAAAAAATCTAGACTTTGGGTACCCCGGTTGAAAAAAAAAAATAATAAGAAAAAAAAAAGAAGAAAAAAAAAAGAAAAGAAAAGGAAAAAGAAGTTGATTGATTATTGTTAATCTTGATGTATTGAATACAGAAAAATTCAAGTGTGGGGTACCTTTGAGTAGAAGAAGACATACTCATATTTATGGATAATTGGGTTTAAAAGTGAATAAAAAAGGGAAGTTCATCACCTTGTTGTTTGGAGTTCGATGTATTTTATGTATGGGGAAGTTTAGACAATATTGGAAATTATGGGTGAATTGAAGGTAGGATGTGGAGAATCTTATTCAGTTTTGGGTAGTTGAAATTTTAGGTAGAGTGGCTAATTCTTTGTTTGAATTCTTTAACTTTTCTTGTTAGCCAATACCTTAACCTAACATTACAATCCTGGAATAAGTCCTTTTGATCCTGTTCTTGATTTGAGTTGTTTAAGTGGAGATGACCCTTGTGGTTCCGGTGCTAAAGGAGAGGCGTATGATTATCCCGAGTTTTAAGTGCGAAACCTGTATGCAAATTCATTTGCTTATTTAATTTCTTTGCTCAATTGCTAGAATGTATTGGTTATTTTGTTTTGAAAAGAGAAAATTGGTTTTGGGCCTAGCACACACACATGTGAAATTATTTGATATAAAATGATTTGAGGATTTGTAACTAAGACCTTTCTGCTTGGTGCTATGATTGTTGTTAAGTTTTCATATTCCGAGTTAGAGTTTGAAATTTCAAGAATGTGGATAATCCATTTACTCGAGGACGAGCAAAGTCTAAGTGTGGGGTATTTTGATAACTTCAATATAGTACTTAGTTTTGATGGTGTTTTCATATGATTTTTGGGTGTTTAGTTGTGTTTTTGTGTCATGTTTTGTTCCTTTAGGTTAATTTTACTAATCTTAGTCAAATTAGAATTTTGATGTATTATAGATAGTTTTTGATGGAATTTGATTTCTATTTGCAAGTGTGGTTCTAGGTACCTCACGGTCACAATGAAACTCATTATGACCGTGACATAAAGAGAAGTTGAAGACAGGAGCAGACTTAGAGGGGTCACGGTCACAATGGATTTCATTGTGACCGTGACATAGCAAACGATTGGACAGAATGCAAGTTTGAAGCATTTCACGGTGGCAATCTATTTCATTGTCACCATGACATGAAAATCATTAAGGTAGAATCAGAGCAGCACGTACCTCACGGTGACAACGAAGTTCATTGTCACCGTGACAAAATTTTTCCCTAGACAGAAGCAAAAATTGAAGACCTCACGGTGATAATGCATTTCATTGTCACCGTGACCCCTCTCCTGTGCGCAAAGGCAATTTAACGATCTCGACACCTCACGGTGACAATGAATTTCATTGTCACCGTGACCACTCTGAGATTATAAAAATGCACTTTTCTATTTGGTTAGGGTTCCGAATTTTTTAGTTAGTTTTTTATTTTAGTTTTGGCGGCTGAGATTTTCTGAGTTATTCTTCTGTTCTAAACTTCAGTTTTCAATCTTGTTTTGAGTTTTCAATTAGAAATTGAGAGTAATTTTCATTAGATACATAGTTTAATTTCTAGAGATTGTTATTTTTAGTTTTATGGAATTTCTAGTTATTTCTCCATTGAAGATCTGAAGAAGAAGACTGAAGAATGTGGGATTCAACAGGAATTTGCGTCTCAATGAATTTCAGGGTTTATTCTTTCCTTTATTCTTTTGATTTTGTAATGGATTGTGAGTAGTCTTTTAGTTGTTTGGGGGATCTCGGAATCTCCTACCTATGATATGAATAATGGATAATTTTTGAGTTTACATATGAATGAATGGTTTATTTCACTTTTACATATTGTCAATTTATGGGATTTATTTTCTCAGTTCAATTTCTAGTTTTGATGAATGATTTATTTCATGTGTCTCTTTTGGTTATTAAATTTGTTAATTGAATGCCATGAATATTTTATTCTCAGATTTTCTATCGTGTTTACTTATCATTTAGACTGCTCCGGAAGGGAATCTAGATGTGCATGTTTTCATGGTTCAAGATTGGAGTGATGAGTGAAATAATTAGGTTTTGGGTTTTGGCTCCGGAATGGGAAAGCGAACCGAACGTAGGATTTTAGACCCGTGATTAGGCTAGTTGTATGACTTGCTCCGGAATGGGACATTATGCAATTAAAATAGCTTGCTCCGGAATGGGACGCTTGGGTTAAGAGGGTTATCCTGATTTCTTTCATATAAGATTCTTAGATTAATTTTGTTCATATTTGGGTATAGGGTGGATGAGTGAACCTGAACAACACTTTTCTATATTGAGATTTTTGCTTGTTATCATTTTTTATCTTTGCTAGTTTTTACTGTCATCTTAATTTGTTTTTGCTTTGTTAACTCGTTATAGTTGATTAATTTATTTGTTCTAGTAGTCATAATTAAATGAATTCAACAACTGGGAATTCTTTAGCATACATCTAAGTGTCATAACTTGCATACTCAGTCCCTTGGGTACGATAACTCGGAGTTTTAAAAATAGTCCATTATATTACTTGCCGATTCAGTACACTTGCTGAGGTCGCGTCAGACTGCTACCTCAGAAATCTTGAAGTCCTTGATCTTCAAATCTGGCTCTAAAGCTTCAATCTCAACTTTCTCCTTTCCTTTCGACTTGATGGCCAGAAGCTTCTTAGTGATGATTTCTTCTGGCTCAAACTTGTCCCAAATGTCATATTGGGTCATGACTTCTTCATCCCAAAAGCCTTCTATAGATCTGATAACTCTGACTTCCTAATTAAAGACATCATTAAAGATCTTGAATCTCGGTATGATCCTACCATCAACCCACTGAGGCTCGGCCTCTCCCCTGTAAGCACAAGCGGAGGATGCAGGCACGAAGCTCTCTAAGATATGAGGAATTCCATCTGACTTCTTCTATCCCTTGCCACTTCCACCTCTATAGCCCAAACCCTTCTGGTTCTTCTGACCCCTGGTGGTGATAACAAACTGTTGGCCCTGAGAGTTCTTGCCTAAACTAGTCCCTGGAAAAAAGTTCATCTCCTTCATCATATTTAGTACTTGGGGGTATCCACTGAGTTCCCTTCTTCCCCTATCACGGATACATGGAAACCATTAAATGGCTGATTAACGATTCCTAAGGTAGAGACTTAGTTTTCCCTTGCAGCTTTGATAGTCACTACCTCCCCTCCATGTGGTATCTTGATCACCTGATGGAGAGTAGAGGGCACTCCCCCCAGTTTGTTAAACCAAGGCCTTCCTAATAAAGCCAAAAAATTAGCAGGGATAGGTAACATCATGAAATCTGCCTCCGTCTTAATAGGCCCAGTCTTTACTACCGTTTTGAAGGTACCCAAGGCTTGCCTTTTTGAATTATCGTAAGTGGTGATGGTGAGATCGGATCTACTCAGCATACTCTCATCCAACCCAAAGGCTTGAAGCGCTACCAAAAGGCACACATTTATGCACGAGCCATCATTCACCATCACGCAAGCAGTGTGCCTGCCATTAATCTGTGCCTTGATGTATAGGGGACGGTTGTGATTACGGCCCTTAACCGGTAAGTCAGCATCAGAGTATACCAGATTCTCCCCATAATTCCCCTTAACCAATTCTAATAGCTCGGATGGTGAGATGGTGGTAGCAACGGTGGACTTGCACAATGCCACAACTATCCTCTGCCTATGTGACGGTGACTGCCTCAATAAATCCCAAATAGATATCTGAGCGGTGGTCTTCTTTCTGTATCTGATCCTCTCCCAACTAGACTGGTTCAGGTGCTAGCTCGGGTTGCTTCTCTGCTTCTGGAACCACCCTTCCACTCCGGGTTACTGCTCTTATGTTCTCATCCTCTGAACCCTATGGATCAACAGGCATGACCTCTTCCCCCTCTTGCTTACCCTCTTCTCCACTCTCACTAGTGGACCAACAATCAATCATTGCCACGGAGCCCCTTTTTCACTTACCTCAAGGCGAGTGACAGCGATGTACTCATTTCCATATAAGTCTTGTAAAACATACCATTCCAGCAGACTAGTCCCAATCAAAAAAATAGGAGGCAAAACTGCATTGTATCCCGGCTTCTTCTTACCCTCTCGGCGTTTAGGATCTGTGATCTACTTACTATCAATCAGATCCTGAATCTCATGTCTCAGCCTCGCACAATTATCTGTTAGATGCCCAATATACTGGTGGTATGCACAATACTCATTCTCCTTATGCACAGGCTGCCCTTGGGTTCTAGCTAGCCTAGGTGCCAAGGGTCGTAGCTTTCCTTCTTTTTCAAGCTTCTTCAGAACCCATGATAGAGGTTGACCTAGTTCGAAAAGTACCTTTGGCTTGCCAGTACTGCTAGAACCAGCTGTCCTGCCTGCCCCCTGATTGCTATAAACCTTCCTAGCATAGGCTTCACTGCTTGCTCTCTTGGCCACGAATTCACTCTTGGCCTCTATGGCGATATCCTTCAAGTATTCCTAATCCTTGAGATCTTTCATTTTTAGTCCCTCCTTCAGGTATGGGCTTGCATATCGAATAAACAATCGAATCTTCTCCAAAGTATTGGGCTTATGCTTCATCTCCATAACCCTATTCCACCACTTAGCGAGATACTCATGGAAGGACTCTCCTAGTTTCTGTTGTAATAGCTCTAGGTCCTTCAAAGTGACCTCTATTCGGGTACTACAGTCATACTGCTTGAAAAACTCCTCGGTCAGCATATCCCAATCCTCTTTGGACCTTTTGTCCAACCCATGAAACCAATCTACTACGGTTTTAATAAGGCTTAGGCAAAAATACTCTATCTTCTGCTTCCTAGACAAGGTCGTACCTTTTATAACCAGAGAGTACTGCCTAATGTGCACTGTCGGATCAGAAGTCCTATCAAACTTAGGCATATCAAGCATTTTGAAATTTTGGGGCACTAGGTTATCCCCATCTAACTCTCTATCCTCAGGGTTCATCCCCTACCCACTGTCAATATATGGGTTATGGCCTCAAAGAAATCATTATCAAAATCTACAACCCTTTTAAGTTTGGGTGCACCTCTGGGCTTAGCCACTGGTGGGTATAAAATCTCTAGAGGATCCTCTCTAATCGGATATTGTCTCTTTTATCCTATCACAGGAGCAACTGGTGGCTGCCCAGCGAGCTGTGTCATTGCATCAGTCAAATTCCCTATCATGGTTATCATCCTATTTTTGAACTCCTCTAATCTCCTACCCACTTCCTCAGCAATTAATGCATGGGTCACATCAGACTCCTTTAAAGGATCAGCCATACTAAATTTTGCTAAAAAATTTGAAGATAAAGTCTTAATGCTCTCTGAAAGTGAATCTAAATTCCGAACTGATACCCTTATTGGCAACTCGAAGGTAGGATTTTTGATCAGCCGTCCACTAGGATCCCTAGACCACCCGGACGAATCTATAATGGCTGCATAGCTTACTTTGTTAGAGTGATGCATGAATAACGTATACGATGCATGATCGTAAGCTATGCAGCATTTCACAACCACATACAAGCAAGTAGATTTTTCCAACCTTATAACTCCCGCACACAAGGTCAATTGGTCTCTTCCTAGGTAGGCTTAATCCATGGGTTAATAAGGGACCCATGTGATAGGAGCTAAAATGAAGTATAATTATGTATTTATTTTGTGTGAATTTATGTAATTAATCATGCTATTGTGTGTATAATTTGATGTGATATATTAGTTTATGATTATTTGTATTAGAGTGCATGTTTGTGTGTTTATTGTCATTTACAGGTGAAAAATGAAGAAAAGAGCAGATGAAGAAGTAAATAGAAGGAGAAGATCGTGAGAGAGGAACTGATCACGCCGTGACCATGAGTCACGTGACGTGATTTTGCTAAGAAGAAAGAAGAGGAAGGGAGAAAAGAAGAGAAGGAGCTGCAAGAGATGAAGTCACGCCGTGATCATAGGTAACGTGACGTGACTGAAGAAGAGAAGCCAGCAAAGAGAGGAAAGAAAGAAAAGAGAATGAAGCAAGAAGAAGAGTCACGGCGTGACCAGGGATCACGTGACGTGACGCCACTGAGAGGCTAGGAAAGGAAGGGAAAAGAGAAGAGAAGAGAAAGAAGAGGAGAAGAGGCGAGACGTGAGCGCCAGTCACGCCACACGCGAAGAAGGCACGCCGTGATGGGGAGTCACGCGACGTGACTGGCCAGAGAGGGAAGCGAAAACCGAAGAGAGGAAAGAAGGAAGAAATGGGCAAGCGCGTTCTGTCGCGATCGCGGCAACGTTGCGATCGCGACAGAGACGACCGTTGGACGGTTTTTAGCCAAAAATCACTTGAAAAGTCACCTTCTTTCACCCAAAGTTTGCAACCATTCTCAAGGGTCATTTCAAGGGACATCAACTTTCAATTATTATCTATAAATACTTAGTTTAACTGTAATTTTAGGGATGATGAATTTTTAGTTAAGTAATTTTCTGTATTTTAGTTAATCAATATTCTTTAGTCTTATTTTTAGTTTTTATGATTTGAAGAAGAAGATCAAGGAGGAGAAAATCTATTTGAAGAGATTGAGAAAAGGGTTGAAGAACTTCTATCTTATTCTCTTATTTCTAATTCTTCTCCAATATTTCTATCAATATCATTTTAATGAATTTGTATGTTATGATTATTTCTATTTTCATCTACTTTAATAGTCTTTCATTGTAGATTCTCTATTAATATCTTTTGCATGATCTTTATAAGTTAAAGTAATTCGAGAGTTTGCTTTATCCGACATTTAATAGAGTTTCATTATCAAGGTATATTTGAGAGATTGGTATATTGAGATAATTGCTATAGGTTAGTGATTATTCTTAAAATATGTAATTAGAAACCTCTAATTCATTAATGAAAATTGTGAGTTAGAATTTTAATTATATGTTTTAGGCATTTTAATTCATGTCGAGAGAGTGAGTTAAAAGTTTATTCTAACTTGACTTGCATGAAAGATGAAAGATGTTAATCTAAATGATGGAATCAAGTTCAATGTTTTTAATTCTTCACGATTTATTTTATCTTCTTTTGACTATCATTAACTAGATTTAATTAGTTTAAATGTTAGATTAGATTAAAACCAACTCTACCATTAATTAATTATTGTAAACAAGATTAAAATCAATTAGTAATAGTGTGTAACACGTTCCCTGTGGGATCGATATCTAAAGTACTATTTCGGTACACCGTATACTTGCGGTATGTTGCATCATTAGAAAATGCACAACAAGTTTTTGGCGCCGTTGCCGGGGAACGGTTTTATGCCATTGTGAAAATTGATTTATGATTTTGGATTACAATATTTTGTTTTGTTTTAATTTGTTTATTTGTTTAAATTAATTTTGTGTTTTGTATTTGTTTTACAGGATTTTGAAAGTTCATGCCTAGTACAAGGAGTTCTTTAGAAGAGCTTGAGCCTATAAATCCTGAAATTGAGAGGTTTTTATTAAGTAACCGAAAATCAAATAAAAAGAAGAATAAAAATAGGAAATCAATTGGGATGGCTGACGAAAATCCACCAAGATTGATGGACTTTGCCACACCTGCTTTGAGTGGTGCTCAACAAGGAGTGGTAAGACCAACGGTAAATGCAAATCAATTTGAAATTAAGCCTTCATTATTGCAAATGATTCAAAATAGTATACAATTTTATGGTTTGGCAAATGAGGATCCAAATGCTCATTTGGCAAATTTTCTTGAGATTTGTGATACCTTTAAGATAAATGGGGTTTCAAATGATGCAATCAAACTTAGGCTTTTTCCCTTCACATTGAAGGATAAAGCAAAGGCTTGGTTGAATTCTTTGACAAGGGGTTCTATAACTACTTGGGACCAATTGGCCCAAGCATTTTTATCAAAATATTTTCCCTTGGCAAAAACCGCAAAAATCATAAAGGATATCACCACATTTGTTCAAAATGAAAATGAATCATTATATGAAGCTTGGGAAAGATTCAAAGAATTGCAAAGGATGTGTCCACATCATAATTTGCCAAGAGAGTTGTTGATGCAAACATTTTATAATGGTGTAAGTCCTACCACTAGAGGTACTATTGATGCTGCTGCTGGTGGGTCTTTAATGAGAAAAACAATTGATGCAGCATATGAGCTATTAGAAGAAATGGCAATGAACAACTGTATGTGGCCTCCTGAAAGAGTAAGAGAGTATAATAATTCTAATGTTAGGGGGATACATTCAGTTGATTCTATGGTTGCATTACAAGCTCAAGTTGAGGCTTTAACTCATAGAGTTAATAACCTAGGCATGGGAGGTAATGTATCAAATGCATGTAATGTGTGTGGTCAAAATGGGCATGATAGTGGTAATTGCACTTTAGGCATAGCTAATAAAGAGCAAGTTAATTTTCTTCAAAGCCAAGGTCGTGGAAATCCTTATTCTAACACCTATAACTCTGGTTGGAGAAACCATCCTAACCTTTCATGGGGAAATAATAATGTTAACAATCAAAATAGAAGTGTAGGATATCAACAACCACAAGATAGGTTTGGGGCCTTTGAAGGTAAAATTGATAAGTTTATTGAAGAAATTAATTATAAGATGCATTCTCAAGATGAAAGCCAAAAGAAACTTGAGGCAAAAATTGATCAAATTTCTAAAAATCATGCAGCCTCTATTCATAATCTTGAGGTTCAAATAGGCCAAATTGCTAATTGTTTACCTTCTAGGAATCTAGGATGCCTTCCAAGTAATACTGAGGAAAATCCTAGGGAGAATATTAAGCCATGAATTATCTATTTCTTTTATTTAGGTTACTTAATTATATTGTTTTTATTTATGTTTTGTACTTTGTTTTTAAATTTGTTTCTATAGTTTTATTTTTTGATTTTCATGTTACTAATATATTTGTTTTATTTCACAGCTAATTTAGTAAGACTAGATTTGTTTAATAAATATATTAAAAAAATAAATAAATAAAAAAAAAAAAGAAGAAAAAAATTTAAGAAAATAAAAATTTTATGAAGACGTTGGCTTCTGTCGCGATCGCGGCAAGTATCGCGCTCGCGACAGAAGGCGATGAAGCAAAAAAGCAAGCCATTTCTGCAGGGAGCACGGCGTGATTCATCTTCACGTCGCGTGATGGAGGGACTTCGCCCAGGTAAGGCCGAAGCGTCACGGCGTGATGTACCTTCATGCGACGTGACGCTCCTTGATTTTCGCTTGAGATTATTTCGCCCAGGTAAGCAGGAAGCGTCACGCAACGTGACGTTGGTTCACGTCGTGATGGTGTTTTGCCATTTAGGGGTATATCAGGTAAGTTTTTACATTTTTCTTTTCTGTTTTTATTATATTTGTTTTCTTTCCTATTCTAATTTAGAAAATTAAATTCAATTACTTTAAATTAATTTTACAATTTACTAATTAAACCACAGGAAAAGAAAAAAATTAAAAGCGGGAATTAAATTTTTAAACCCTAAAAGTCGTGACCCTTCCTTACCTTTCCTCTTCTATTTCATTTTATCGTTCTTTTTCTTTCCCTAATACAGGTCACGAGTACAAGACCCTCTTAAAGCCATTTTTATTCTTCTTTTCCTCTTTTCCTCATTCCACAGAGATTTTCGAACTACCCTAATCTGTTTTCCTTTCGTTTTTATTGTTCTACATTTTAGCTTTCTATTTCTTTTCTTCCAAAGACTGACTTAGGGCTCACGTGATTTTTATTCTCCATTCTGGTTTGTCATTTTATTTTTCTTTTCATTTCTTCTTTCTCTCATTCCATTTAATTTCGGCATGTTTATGAATAACTAGATCACATTTGTTTATAGTTCTTCTCAATTTACATTCCTGTTTCGTTTATCTATTCTGTTTTCCTTCAGTGTATTTGGTTTTATTAATTTCTCATATTGACTTTAGCTTTATTTCTCTATAGTTTCATTATCTGTTTAACAAACTCAAGTAATTATGGTGAGGACAAAGAATCCCACTGTTCCCAGAACTGAGCCAGAAGAGCAAGAGGAGCAGGAAGTTGAAGTGGTGAACATTGCTTCTCACTATGGTGCCTTGTTTCCTATTTTCTCTGTAGATGAAGGTAGTAAGTATTTACTACTTCGTAACAGGTATTTGATGCGCTGTAAGTTTTTTCCTGACTCTTTACTTAATCAAATTGGTATGTTAGAAGTAGTTAATGACATGTTAAGAGTATGTGGGTTGTTTAAATTTGCTTCTATGCGTGAAAATGTGCGTCCTGATTTAGTTTTAGAATTTTATACCACATTAAAAAAGAATGATGAGAATGAGAATTGGTTAGACTTTAGGATGGCTGGTATACCTTATACTTTAACTTATTTTATGTTGCATAGGATATTTAGATTTTCTCAAGCTGGTTTGACTGAGCCACCTAAATCTTTTAAGCCACATGAATTTTGGACATTTTTGACTGATTTGCAAACTCGTTATAGAGCTAGGGATGCTAAATCCATGTTTATTAAAGATTTAAGATATTGGATTTTGCATAGGATTTTAGCTTCTTTGGTTTTTAATAGGTCCGAATTCAATAGAGTTTCATATAATGAATTGTTTTTGATGTGGTGTGTACATAAACGCAAGGACGTATGTTGGCCATTTTGGATAGTAGGTCAATTGTTGCAATGTGTACATAAGCATGATTCGCCTTTATCACATGGGCATGTTATTTCTAGTATTGCAACTAATTTAAATGTGGATCTTGGTGCTTATTATAGAGTTTTTCCTTGCCAGTATTTTAATAAGACTATGTTAGTGCGTGGAGAAATTGTTGGCAATAATTTTCAGGAAATTCCGGCACGTGCTCGATCATGTTGGAGGGATATTGCTGGAAATGCTGCGCCACAAGTTGAGGAACAAGAAGAAGAAGGTGAGGAGGAGGCAAGTGAAAATGAGGAGATGGCAGATATTCCACCTGGTGTAGCTACTGCACCTGAAGTTGGCTCATCTAGCCAAAATATGCCAGAAATGTTTGATCAAATTCTTAGCAACTTGCACCATATACAAGATCAACAAACCATTTTAGCTAGAAGACAAAGAAGGTTGGAGTACAAATTTGACAACTTCATAACACAAGTTGGGTTTCGGGTTCCTTCACCTCCGCCTTCACCATAATAGGGGAGTTTTCTTTCTTTTCATTTCATTTATTTCGTTTTACTTGTTTTTGTGTGTCATTCCTACACATTGAGGACAATGTTGGTTCTAAGTGTGGGGGAGTGACTTTGTTGTGTGTTGTGATTGTGTTTGTGAGTTTGTATATGTATTATTTATGTTAATTGCATGATTGTTTTTGTTTGTGTGTTTTTATATTTCAATTAGGCTTTTAAGTAAACTTTATTATAAAGCATTGTTTATTTGGTATATTGTATAGGTTGTTAAGTCTATTATTTTGTATGCTCATTTTTATCAGTTTTTCAAAAATTTTTAGCATGTGTTTTAAGTTTTTCAAATTATTTTGTTTTACTTATTTCAACATTATAGATTATTTAGTCTTTCTAACTAACCATGTTTTTAAAGTTAGAATTTACTCATTTAGTTTATAATTTTCAATTTCTAGTTGTTTAAGGAAACTATAGCCATAATACTTACCTTTTATCTTTTCAATAATGGATGAGGACTAAATTTAAAAAGAAAAGTTAAAAGTGGGATGGAGCATAAAATGCACCCACTAAAGATATAAAAAAAAAAAAAAACAAAAGAAAAGCAAGATATATATCAAAAATTGCAAAAATATGGGATGGAGCGTAAAACGCACCCATATACTTTCTCTTGCTAGAAATCAAAAAGAAAAATCAAAAGAAAAGAAAAAGTAAAGTCTAAAAATGCCATGAGATTGGATTAAGGGTAAGTGAGCTTAAAATGTCCTAAATACAGCTAGTTGCTTGAGAATTTTAACTTTATGATTAATTTTCTTTCTTTATTTCATGTTTAGTTTTAATAGACTTCATACTCTTTATGTTGGCATTAGTAAAGTTTAGTAATTTGTTAAATTTGAGATGCATACTTTTAAATTTTGACTTACTGATTTTATTTTATTATGAGTGTATGAGATATTTTGGTTCTTTTAAATTCTATTATATGTGCTAAATAACAGTGTTTTGTAATAATTTTTACTCGTTATTAAATTTTCTTATTTCTTTGATCTTGCTTGAGGACAAGCAAGGGTTTAGTGTGGGGGAATTTGATAGGAGCTAAAATGAAGTATAATTATGTATTTATTTTGTGTGAATTTATGTAATTAATCATGCTATTGTGTGTATAATTTGATGTGATATATTAGTTTATGATTATTTGTATTAGAGTGCATGTTTGTGTGTTTATTGTCATTTACAGGTGAAAAATGAAGAAAAGAGCAGATGAAGAAGTAAATAGAAGGAGAAGATCGTGAGAGAGGAACTGATCACGCCGTGACCATGAGTCACGTGACGTGATTTTGCTAAGAAGAAAGAAGAGGAAGGGAGAAAAGAAGAGAAGGAGCTGCAAGAGATGAAGTCACGCCGTGATCATAGGTAACGTGACGTGACTGAAGAAGAGAAGCCAGCAAAGAGAGGAAAGAAAGAAAAGAGAATGAAGCAAGAAGAAGAGTCACGGCGTGACCAGGGATCACGTGACGTGACGCCACTGAGAGGCTAGGAAAGGAAGGGAAAAGAGAAGAGAAGAGAAAGAAGAGGAGAAGAGGCGAGACGTGAGCGCCAGTCACGCCACACGCGAAGAAGGCACGCCGTGATGGGGAGTCACGCGACGTGACTGGCCAGAGAGGGAAGCGAAAACCGAAGAGAGGAAAGAAGGAAGAAATGGGCAAGCGCGTTCTGTCGCGATCGCGGCAACGTTGCGATCGCGACAGAGACGACCGTTGGACGGTTTTTAGCCAAAAATCACTTGAAAAGTCACCTTCTTTCACCCAAAGTTTGCAACCATTCTCAAGGGTCATTTCAAGGGACATCAACTTTCAATTATTATCTATAAATACTTAGTTTAACTGTAATTTTAGGGATGATGAATTTTTAGTTAAGTAATTTTCTGTATTTTAGTTAATCAATATTCTTTAGTCTTATTTTTAGTTTTTATGATTTGAAGAAGAAGATCAAGGAGGAGAAAATCTATTTGAAGAGATTGAGAAAAGGGTTGAAGAACTTCTATCTTATTCTCTTATTTCTAATTCTTCTCCAATATTTCTATCAATATCATTTTAATGAATTTGTATGTTATGATTATTTCTATTTTCATCTACTTTAATAGTCTTTCATTGTAGATTCTCTATTAATATCTTTTGCATGATCTTTATAAGTTAAAGTAATTCGAGAGTTTGCTTTATCCGACATTTAATAGAGTTTCATTATCAAGGTATATTTGAGAGATTGGTATATTGAGATAATTGCTATAGGTTAGTGATTATTCTTAAAATATGTAATTAGAAACCTCTAATTCATTAATGAAAATTGTGAGTTAGAATTTTAATTATATGTTTTAGGCATTTTAATTCATGTCGAGAGAGTGAGTTAAAAGTTTATTCTAACTTGACTTGCATGAAAGATGAAAGATGTTAATCTAAATGATGGAATCAAGTTCAATGTTTTTAATTCTTCACGATTTATTTTATCTTCTTTTGACTATCATTAACTAGATTTAATTAGTTTAAATGTTAGATTAGATTAAAACCAACTCTACCATTAATTAATTATTGTAAACAAGATTAAAATCAATTAGTAATAGTGTGTAACACGTTCCCTGTGGGATCGATATCTAAAGTACTATTTCGGTACACCGTATACTTGCGGTATGTTGCATCATTAGAAAATGCACAACACCATGGAATGCGTTTAGTGCATGGTGAGAAATCGACAACACAATGTCTCTCAGAATGTACATACATATGAGTTTCGGCCATTATTTATTTGGACACTTTAACCAAATTAAGGTGAACCCACTGGGGCATGAAAGCCTTTGATAGAAGACCACTTAATTCATTTAATTTTATTCAATACATGATGGCCCATATGAAAAGCATTGTATTATGGTTCATTTCACCTAGAGGAAGTATCTATTACCATTACATGAGCTTTGGTCAGGGTGATGTTACTTTAGGGCTATCCAAGCATGGTCTCTGCCAATGGGTCTAGGTCATTATGAGCATAACGACCAATTGGGTCTCTATTTGATATACCAAAAGGTACTAGGCTTGGGTTAGTGATTATAATTACCACTTCCCCACATTGAGTGAACGTAGGGTCGTGTTTCGGGAATGCACCAGGGTAAGAGAGGGACCAAACTAGCATAATTCTAAGGCTCTAGCATGATGCAATGCAATTTTAGAAGAGATATGGAAATTTAGTTTTAAAAACTCAACTATACATTTTAACCAAGACACTTTTAAAGCAAAGTCACAAAGTCCACAGTGGAGTCGCCACTATGACACGCGCCAGAAGTGACCTGTTTTAGGGGAAAGGCTCCCCTTTTCGAAGACCCACTTTTAGGGCTTGAGGGATGGTTCGCGTCATTCGATCTTGGGTAACACGAGATAATTTAGAATACCTACCTAATAGAACATTGGGGAAGTTCATCCAGTCTCAATAAACCTTTGGACACATTTGAGGTATTTTGGAGTCGCCACCCAATTTACGAGAAATTGAGAAAGGTCGTCTAACCTCTATGGTCTAAACCAGAGAGTAGTTCGGAACTCCACTCTTATTTATGCCTTGATTATTTATTGTTGAGTTTTTAGATTAGAAAATTCCATCTCTCGTCTCATACAATTAATGCAATTTATTAAAGGCACACTTCAAGCATCGAAAAAAGGGATAAACGAAAGTTATAAATAAAGTGGTAAACACACAAAGCCACACCATTACAAAATGGAAATCGGGACAAATACAATCCCCCAAATGAAAAGCCAAACAAAATTGAAATGAAAATTGGGACATAATACAATCCCAAATGGAAAAAAGCTAAATAAAATTGCCCCAAAAATAATTAATTACAAGGGCCCACAAGATATAAATATAAAACTAAACAATCAAATAAAATCAATCAAGAGGGGTAACATGCATAAATCGGGATGTTTATTCAGTTTAGGAACATTGGTTCTATCATGCTCACTTAAAAGGAGATCGATGAGTTATTTCGGATATTTGCTTGAAAATTGGGACGAATTACTCCCATTTTAAGAAAATTAACTCCTCATTTTAATTCATAATTTTTCCGCATTCCTTGGCTAAAATCAAAGACATTGTTCCTAATTTATTAATAAAAATTTCGATTTAGTCATAAAAATATTTTTATGATTTTTTTATTTGACATGTGTATAAAATAAAATTATTTTATTTACAAAACATAATCACACGAATAAGAGATAGGAAAGATTTCAACGAGATAACATAGCCTCCTAAACATTGTGACCCCTCCATTTGGTCACGAAAATGCTCAAATAAGTAACACGACATTTTAAACCCCAAATAAAAAACAACAATAAAACATATTAGTAATAATTCTAAAATCAACTAACTGAAAATGAGAATAAGGGAACCACAAGATAAAATTAATTCACAAGTAAAAATAAAATGAGTTAAATTAAACACATTAATTTAATACGTGAACAGCACACATACAAAGAGAATTAAAAATCATGCAAAAACTAGCCACGCAAAAGTATGATGATAATAATAATTAAGCAATGCAACAACACCATGCAATAATAATAATAATAATAAAAATAAGTGACAATAACAAACAAATAAAATTAAATAAATAAACAAGATGAGTGAGAAAAGCAAATAAGTATGCAACAGAAAATAATAATATTTAAACATAAAAAAAAAAAGAAAAGATTACCACAAAAAAAATAATAAACCTGTTTTCACACCCAAATCAAATCCATTTATCCATTCTCATGCCAAAAACAAAATAAAAATTGAAAAATCATACTAAAAAATAAACTTCTACTGTAAAAACACACATTCATTAAGTCATTATTCAGGTATTCATAAATGCAAGGAAAATAAAATAAGAAAATAAAATGAGATAATAAATTCAAGATCTTTTACTCTCAGAGTAGATAATTTGGAAGCAAGATGTCTCAATCCGTTCTCCCCATCAAGATTCTAAAAAAGACAAAAAAAAAAAAGATTCAAAAAATCATAAGTTTTTGTCTAAAAAAAAACTCAAGAACACTAAACTCAAAAATGATATTTTTTGTTGTTTGATGAGAAACCCAAGCTAAGGAAATTGATTTTTCCTCCCTCAAGTTAAATCTAATCTCAACAAATATTTTTAGACTCAAGAAAATCAAAGAAAACCAAAGAAAGAATTTTTTTGCTCTCCAGAAAACTCTTGGTCTTTCTCAAAGAAAAACCCACGTTTTTCTCTCAAAAACTCCTCTTTTTCAAAAATCCTCTCTTGTTTTTCCAAAAGAATCCTCCTCATTGTTTTTCTCTCTCTTCTCTTATATATTCCACCAAACAAATCATAAAAACTGACAAAACTAGGTTTTTTTTAGTCCAACACAAAATTCGTCAGAATCGCGCGTCAGAAGGAAGAACAGCACGTTAGAAAGAGAGACAGCGGCCAAGGGGCAGCCTGCTGAAGGGCTCCTAGAGCACAGGGGGGCCTCATGGGCTGCTACTGCATGGCTGCCCTATCGCGAGGGGCATCCTCGTATGCACAGGTTGTACCTACGGGGCGGCCTCGTAAGCGTAGGTCTCGCCTACGGGGAGACCTCGCGCGAGGTTATAGCGTGGCCGCCCGCGTGTAGGGGCTGCCCGCACACAGGGGTGGCCTCGCGCAGAGGCCCTTCAAGCGAGGGACTGCCGCGTGGTTGTCCGCATGCAAGGGGTGGCCTCTCGTGCGGGGGCCTCCCCAGCCGGGCCGACGCTGTAATGCCCCAACACCCCTTGGGAGGATATCGGGTCGCCATACACGCATACACATACAAAACAGTCATGTGGAAGTGAGAATAGTAATCATACATATTACATGCGCAATGGAATAAACATGCCTCAAAACAAAATCTCATAGTCATTTACATTACATAATATTGTTGTTCTTTATACATTACAAAAACATTCTCTCTACTTTAACATTTACATATCATATACAAAAAGGCTTTCCATATACATCTACTAAACTATATAAAAGAACTTTATCACTTATACAAAAAGACTTCGACTATACTCCTAGTGGCCATGACCTATAGATGCCCACCTCCTCACTGAACCTGTAAACCTACAAGGGAAAAAAAATACCCATGCTAAGCGATAATGCTTAGTGGGGATATCACAAGTAATAGACTTCTAACGAAGTAACAAGCATAATCATCCAAGCATATTAATAGTTGGCATGCTATTCATTTATGGGCATATAAAAGAAATAAGCATTTATCATACTTATAACATGATAGGCATACTATTAAACATGCTTTGAACATATCTACAATTTCATGTAATATATATCATGTTCATATTCCTCTAACTCTAACTATCAGCTCATATAACATATAATACTATAATATTGCATATCATTTCCATTTATATACATATGAGCATAATAGCATATTTTTAACATATTCATGTACAACTAATAGCTTCTCATATGCACTTGTAAACTCTTTGATACAATAGTCATGTACTTCTATTAGCATTTCCTGTAAATCACTTACATATAGTAATTTATCGTATATTCATTACAACAACTAAAAGCCTGACTCATAATGTAAGTGGATACTGGTAAACATCTAGATACTGATAAATAGTATCAAACGTCTCCGGAGTCTCAATTCATTTAGATATCAAAGGTATCAAACATCTAGACACCCGTGATGCCAAACATCTAGCAGCTGCGATACATCTAACCCTTTATAAGCCTGCCCATCTATCCACTTTTATGAACATCTCAGGCTTATAACAGTTATTCATGTCAAAACATATGCATATTCTCATTTATATTCTCATTCCATGTACACATGTATCTTATAGCTCAATACAACATAAAATTCATATATTCTATCCACTATACAATACTAGGGCATACACATCACCTACACATGTTCATACGTATCGCTTACACATATTCATCATGCTTATTATACTTAATTAGAAGTGTTAAACTAAATAACAATCCCATTAACCATCATGATTAACATTTGATAAGGCTAAATAAAGAAAATCACATGTTGGAAATACCTCACGGTGACAACCAATTTAGTTGTGACCGTGACATGCTCAGAATTACCAAAACAGAATACAATTTAAGAGTACCTCACGGTGACAACCCATTTGTTGTGACCGTGATATACCACTAAAATCTAGGTAGAATGCAAATCAGGGTATCTCACGATGGCAACCAAAATGCTTGGCACCGTGACATACCAATTTCACCCGAACAGAATGCAATCCTTACATATCTCACGGTGGCAACCAGATTGCTTGTCACCGTGACCTATGCAAAAATGCCAATACACAGCTGTGTTTTGCCAAAACACAGCTGAGCTCAATAGTACACTTATAATCCTCTATATACATATCATGAACATGCCTTTTAATTTAACACCAACACAATAATATAATCCACATACACTTATAACTATACAATATACACTTAGTTCATATGTCTATATGCAATCAACATGCTAATAATCACACTAATTATCATTCACATCATCTAAATTAGGGTTCATCCTTGTTCACTTACTATGCTCAAAGTTATTGTTCAACATTCAATAACTCACCACCCATCAATTGCACACTTCAATTATGCTTTCCATCAAATAACACACTTATCACACTCAATTTCTCAAACCACACATTCATATATCAATTATACACTTTACTTCCAAACTAAACAACACATACACATCACTTAAGCAAGTTTAACACATAATATATATAATCCCAAACCTCTCAAAATACAGCTTGCTGAAACCTCTCACTATTTAGACCTTCTCCTAGCCTTTAGCCTTTCTCTTGTCCAATAATTCTCGCATAAAACTAAGAACACACACTCATTTAATCCATATTAAACAACTCAAAACCATCCAAACTATCATCTAAGAAGAAGGAAAGAAGAAGAAGAAGACATCAAATTCCAATCCAAACTTACCTTCTTAGCTTCTCATGGAAATCACTTCAAACCCAACCAACTCTTGCAAATCAAACATGCAAAGAAGTAAAAGAAAATAAGAACAAAGAGAAGAAGAGGGCAGCTATGGGGAGCCGAATCAACATGCAAAAGAGACAATTCTGCCTCTTCAATCTCTCTCCTAAATCTATATATGTGCATGTAAAGAGGGTGTTGGCTCATCCCTCACTCCCCACGTGGATTCCACTCCACTCCCTTCTAATTCCACCTTTAGTCCTTTAGCAAAACTCTACTTAGTCCCTCTTTCATTCTTTCCTTTTAAATAACTTATGATTTCTTTCAATTATATCCTCTTAGACTTAAACTCATACTTATGTCATTTACTCTTGTACCCTCACAATACAAATAACACATATAATTCTTTTAGGGTACAATACGGGTCATTACAGACGCTCTCTGGCGCTATAGGGGCAGTGCCCCTCCCGCACACGACATTGTATAGTGCTCCCTGCTGCGTGCCTGCCCGTACATTCCTCCCCCGGTAAGACAGATGTGTGTACGCCCTCTGCACACAAACCCAAAAAAATATCTTTTTTCTAAAAATTAAAAATAAAATAAATAATTTTAAAAGTATTTTCAAATAGATAAAAGAACTTGACAAGGAGGCAATCAATCCCTATTTCTTGCCTATGAATCGGTCTTTATTTTCATCATCGGTAATCCTGATCTTACATCGCCTCGGGACCAGGTGTCTACAATATGGCAAACCTGCCAAGAGAAACAAATACAACTCGTGCCATGATTGCTGAGGAAGTAGTTAGAAGACTACAGGAATTTGAAAATCGGATGATGGCCATGATGGGGAATCTAACAGAACCAATGGCACTGCCTGCCGGGCCAAATCCAGGTCCTCCCCTATAGAACAAAATGAGTGGGAGGTAATTAGGGAAGATCCTCCTAAGGAGGTACGTCCACCACCAGTTGATCTCAAAGCTATAACTCCTTCGGGCCAGAGAAGAGGCGGGACCTTCAGACTGGAAAATGATTTCATAAAAGATGAGTGTGAAGAACTTGTAGGGGGAAGAGGAAAGGCACCTCAGACAGAGGAGGTTATGTGGAGGAAAATGGAGAAATTCAAAGCGATGTCTAGTATGCTGACCATGGGAAAGGGGTTAAATCCCGAAGATAAGGAGCTGGAGGGTGAGGACTTAATTCCCCAAACTTTTAAGATGTCTGATGTCTCGAAGTTTGACAGTATATCGGACCCCACAGCACATGTGAAACAGTACTCCCTAGTAATAAAGGGTACAACCCTGACAAAAAGGCAAAAAGATAGAGTATTTCTGTCTAAGCTTGATAGGGCCCACAGTCAACTGGTATCACGGGCTTGACAGGAGAACGAAGAAGTACGACTACAGTATGAGGATAGAGATAATTCTGAAGGATTTATAGCTGTTACAACAAAAATCAGGAAAGTCGTTTCACGAGTACTTGACTCGATGGAGGAACTGTGTGATTGAGATAAAGAGGAAGCCGGACACACCGAATCAGATCGGGTTTTTTTATCAGAAATGCTAGCCGGTATCTGAAGGATGTACTGAAGATGAAAGGGTTGAAAGACTGGGAGTTTCTAAAGGATATAACTATAGAGGCTGAGAGTGAATACTTGGCAAAGAAGACAAGTAACGAGGCCTATGCCAAAAGGAGTAAATAGGGAGCTAGCAAACTGGCAATCTCTAGCAGTGGTAGTAAGATAGGCAAGACGGTCGAGGTTTCAACTACGGGAGCCAGTCAAAGGCATTTTTCAAACTAAGGAAGGTCTCTTTCATGGGTGTTAAAAAGGCTAATAAAGGAGGGGAAGTTATAGTCTTTAATGCCCAGACCTGCCCAAAGCTAAGGACGACCGGGGAATAAGGATGACGAGTTTTGTGCTTACCATTAGCACACTGGGCATACTACGGATAATTGCAAGACACTGAGACATGCCGTTCAGGATCTTATCGACTCTAAACAGATCACTGATCCAGAAAAGAGAGGCAACCAGAAGAAGTCCGGGTACAATAACATTCCCCCACCTATTTTCATAATTGGGTCTAGTCTACCCAAGTGTTATATTTTGAAAGATTTGTTTGGAGATGAAAATGTTGCTAACACATGCCTTGAGAAGGCAAGTGAAAAAGGGATTCCCCGTGGCAACGATCGATTGTTAGTCCACTAGTAAGAGTGGAAATGAAGATAAAGATGAGGATGAGGATGAAGAATCTGCTGACCCATGGGGTTCAAAAGATGAAGAAAAAGAGATCAGAGAAGTAACCTGAAGTGGAAGGGTAGTTCCGAAAGTGAAAAAGCTGCAAGATCCAGTGGCGGTACATGTAGAGAAGGAGCCGAAAGAGGACTAAGTGATAAAACAGCTAAAAAGGACTCCGGCCCAAGTATCAATTTGGGATTTTTTGAGGCAATCACCCTTGCATAGGCAAAAGTTAGTAGAGGCCTTATGCGAATCTATTGTTGCAACCGCCATTTCCCCAACAGAGCTGTTAAACATTGTGAAAGGGGGAGCTAGAGAAAATGTGGTGTATTCAAATGCTGATTTACTGGAAGAGGTCCATAATCATAACCGTCCTTTATATATAAGGGTGCAAATCAATGAAAAGCATACCACCTGCATTATGGTAGATGACAGTTCTTCTATAAATGTGTGCCCTCTGGTAGCAATATCGGCTTTTGGGTTGAATGAGGATATGTTAAGCAAATTAGATCTCACAATCACCACCTATGATAACTCCTAAAGGCAAGCATTAGGGACCTTCAAAGTAATGGTAAAGATAGGACCGGTAGAGACGGAGGTTAAATTTATAGCCCCGCCTATTCCGGCTAATTTTTCAACATTGTTGGGCAGACCATGGTTCCACGAGTTAGGAGGGGTGCCATCTACTTTGCACAAGATGATAAAAATCCCATATGAAGGACAGGTGGTGACGATCAAATTTGCCAGGGAAAATTAGGTATCCATCGGCAACCCTTCAATGGTTTTCATGTGGCGGTAGTAAACGGAGAAGACGATATTGCAGGGAGCCCTCAGGTGGTGAATATATTGAAGAAGATGCCTTTCATTCGCAGAGCTGGTTTGGGTAAGAACTCCCAGGGGCACAAGTAGCCATCGCGATAAGAGGTCAGAAAGATCGGAGGGGCTTTGGGTATAAAGGCACGATAGTGAAGAGTAAGAAGACATCATATGAGATCCCTCACATTAAGGAAAGTTTTGTGCTAGCCACCTCAGTGTGTACTTATGCTAGAGAAGCTGAACCCCAATGAATAGACGGGAAGGTTGTGCCAGGATTCGAGGTTTTCAACAATGTTTTTGATTGGGACATTGGATTTATCAAGCCATTAGAGGGCTTTTGGGATGAAGAAATCATGACCCAAGGCATTATTTGGGACCGAGATATGCCCAAAGAGATCATCACTAAGAGGTTGATGGCCACCCGAGTGAAGGGTAAGGAGAAAGTAAGAGATGAAGCTACAGGTTCGGAGAAGCAAGATGAAGTTCCATAGGAGGTTGCTGCAGAACTTCCGAAAAGCCAAGATGTTACTCAACTGTCGGCTGCAATGTTTGCATCGGCAGAGAAAGAAGACAATAATGAATTAGATTTTCTTTTTATTCCAGAACTTTTTGATAATGTTTATGATGTTTCTGATTCCATAAATGAGATGAACAATTTTGCTTACTTGTGTGATGTTTCTAATGATTTTACTATGCATAATCATGATCATGACTCATTCATATTTGACATTGATTCAACTGATGCCACTCCATTTAATCTTAGAACTTTGGAAAACCCAAAGGAATTCTTGATAGCAACTAATGTAACTCCTGAAGAGAGATTAAAATTTAAGAGAATCTTCAAAAAGTATGAAAAAGCTTTTACCTGGACCTACAAAGACATGCCAGGAGTCGATTGTGAAATCACCGAACATGCCATCCCAACATATCCTGATAAAAAATCGTTCAAACAAATACTCAGAAGACTCAGGCTGGAATGGGCGAAAAAAGTTAAAGAAGAAGTTCAAAAACAGATTGAGGCCAAGTTTCTTATTGAATTCTAATACCCGACTTGGTTGGCCAAAGTCATCCCGGTAGCTAAGAAGAATGGGAAATGTGTTGATTATTGAGATTTGAACAAAGCTTGTCCAAAAGATGACTTTCCTCTGCTTGACATTGATGTTTTAGTAGATAATGCGGCAACTTGCATGATGTACAGCTTTGTGGATAGATACGCCGGGTACAATTAGATCCTCAATAAGATAGTTGAACGGATCAAGACAGCCTTCATAATGGAATGGGGTACATTCACTTATAGGGTAATGCCATTTGGTTTAAAGAATGCGGGCGCAACCTATCAAAGGATGGCTGCTAGGATCCTCGATGACCTGATCCATAAAGAGGTGGAAGTATATGTTGATGACATGATGATCAAGTCGGCTACAAAAGAAGGTCACTTTGAGGCCTTAGAGAAATTCTTTCTAACTTACGGCTGAACCCCAAGAAGTGCATCTTCAGAGTTACGTCAGGAAATCTTTTAGGGCATGTTGTTAGCCGGAGAGGAATCGAGATCGATCTTGATAAGGTCAAGGCCATTAGGGAGATACCGGTGCCCCAAAAAGAAAAAGATGTCAGAAGCTTCTTAGGAAAGTTGCAGTATATTAGCACATTTTTGCCAATCTCACTTCAATTTGTGAACCGATCTTTAAACTGCTCAGGAAAGACAAGCTGGTAATATGGAATGATGATTGTCAGACGGCTTTCAAGACCATTAAGGAATACTTGTTAAACCCCCCAGTTTTGAGACCACCTCAGCCAGTCAAGCCTTTGATCCTATACCTGGCGATAGAACATAGTTCCATAGGTGCCATTATGGCTCCAGAGGATGAATACGAAGTAGAATTTGCAGTTTATTACCTTAGTAAGAAGTTTCTTTCTTATGAGATCAAATATACCGAGGTTGAAAAGATTTGCCTAGTGGTGATTTGGCCCTCTAAGAAGTTAAGGCACTACTTCCATTCTTGCAAGGTACAAGCAGTTGCTAAGCAAAATCCTCTTAGGTACCTGTAGGAAGCTCCCTCTTTGCTAGAAAAGATAGGAAGATGGTTACTGCTCCTACAAGAATTTGATGTTGAATTCGTCACTCAAAAGACAATCAAGGGGCACTCAGTAGTAGAATTCTTGGCAGAGCACTCCATCGAGGAATATCTAATTGAGTTTAACTTCAGATGTTACAGCCATTGCAGTATAAGGTTGGCAATTGCATTTTGATGGGGCAGTTAATAGCAAGGGGGCAGGAGTAGGAATCATTCTTACGACTCCAGATGGTAAAAAACTTTCATTAGCTAAAATACTAAGGTACAAGGCTACTAATAATGAAGTCGAATATGAAGCTTGCACTTTTGGGTTAGAAGCTTTAATAGCCTTGGGGGCAAATAATGCGGAGGTTTTTGGGAATTCATCACTTGTAATCTACCAGATTTGAGGAGAGTGGGCCGTAAAAGAAGAACGATTGATGCCGTATGTGAAACATTTAAAGATGTTGAGCAGTCAGTTTGAGATATGCACCTTTCATTTCATTTTGAGAGATAAGAATCAGTTAGTAGATGCGCTCGCAACTTTGGTGTCGATATGGGATAATCCAGAAGGGGTAGTCATGAAGCCCATCTTGATCTCAAGTTCTGAGAAGCCCAGTTTTGAGTTCTATCCAATCATGGAGATCGAAGTCGTTGATAAAAAACCGTGGTACTACGATATTCAAAATTACCTAGAAAGGACGATATTCCCAGAAGAAGTTACTGAAAAGGACCAAAGATTGATCCGAAAACTGTCTACTCAGTTTATCTGTATAGATGGTGTGCTATACAAACGATACGCCGAAGGCATTCAACTGATGATTGGACAAGAAGGAAGCTAAGAAGGTTATGGAGGAAACTCATGCTGGTTTGTGGAGCCCACATAAACGGTTTAATACTAGCGAAGAAGATTATACGGCAAGGGTTTCACTTGCTTACAATGGATACAGATTGCTCAAAATACGTGAAGTAGTGTCAATTGTGCTAATAGTATGCAGACTTGAGGCATTTACTAGTTTTAGAATTGCACAGCTTAACATCACCTTGGCCGTTTGCAGCTTGGGGAATAGATATTATAGGAGAAATATACCCTATAGCTTCCCATGGACATAAGTTCATCATAGTCGCTATCGATTACTTCACAAAGTGGGTAGAGGCTGAATCCTTCAAGAAAGTCGACGCCCGAGACATAGCCAAGTTCATTGAAAAGAATCTGAGATATAGATATGGTCTCCCCCATCACATCGTGTCTAATCATGGGGTGGGTACAATTTATGGCTAAAACTAAGAATTTACTTTAGAAGTATGGCATCGAGCACCGCAAGTCTTCTCTGTATCACCCACAGGCCAATGGGGCAGTTAAAGCAGCTAATAAAAATGTAACAACCCCAATACCGGATTAGCCGTAAATAGTATTTTTTGATAGTAAATAGTGACACCGAGGTGAATAGTATTTCTCGGAGTCGAAACATATTTTATTAGATCATTAGATAAAGCATATTAGCAGGAGTCCATAGGCAAAAATTTGAGGTCAAACGGGTCCAAAATGGCCAAAACAGTAAAAAAATCAATTTTTGGTGATTTTGGTGAAGGACGGGTGTCCCTGGTGAGGGACAGCCATTGGTGAACTTAGAAGGGAAAAAATCGGCCCGATTTGACCAATTTTGACCAACTTTGATCGGACCATATCCTGAGTTACAGACCTCAGAAAATTATTCTAAAAATATAGACGTACTCGTATGAATGAGTAAAATTTAATGGTTTAAAAAAATTATAATTTTGGTGGCAATGGAAATTCGGTTATCGGATAGATAAATAATTATCGGGCAGGGAAATAGTCTCTGATTGAGCCAAAAATATTCATGGAGTCTAATGAATATATGCTAAGTATTATGGAATCATTTTTATGTGGAATTAAATTTAGAAAGTAAGGAAAAAAATATGATTTCGGTTTAAACAGTACTCAATTGACCGGAGGTTTGACCGAGAGTTTTAAAATAGCAAAAAATTTTCAAAATTGATGAAAGTTTCCAGATTGACTCTAGAGGATGTGTAGGAATTTTTGGTAGTGAAAAAAGAATTTTTTTGAGGACACGAAAAATTTACTGGTTTGACTGATTTCATTGAACTTGACGGGAAACAAGCTCTGA
This sequence comes from Excoecaria cochinchinensis, assembly GCA_947683425.1. Lineage (NCBI taxonomy): Eukaryota > Viridiplantae > Streptophyta > Magnoliopsida > Malpighiales > Euphorbiaceae > Excoecaria > Excoecaria cochinchinensis. Next base: position 2,402,534 of record CANTUQ010000116.1, read on the forward strand.
TTGGGGTGAAAATTGGTGTACAACCTAGTTTTTATATGATATAGATTATAGAATCAAATTTGGAATAAATTGGAGTTGGGAAGTGAGAGAACGATAAAAAATTGCTTGATGGACTTAAAATAGCTAATTGGGTTTAATAGGTTGGACCATTGGTTGAACCAATTTTGGTCCCCTATAAAAGCCATTAAATGGCAGATTGGTTAGTGATAAATCCTTATCTCTTCAGCCCTTTTCTTCCTCTTCTTTGGCCGAAGCTTTCTCTCCCTCTTTTCCTCAAATTTCTTTAATCTTTGGTCCAATTTATCTTAAATCCTAGCTTCCTAAATGTAATTTAGCCCCTCCATGAGTACATAGTAACCTCTAGCATCCATTTAGTGGATTAAAAGTAAGGAAAAGCAAGGATTCAAGATTATGTCTCAAATTGGAGGTAAGAGATTTAGAGTGTCTTAATTTGATTTAGTGGTTTATATGAGTGCTCTACGATGTCTAGAGTATGTTTATTGATGATATGTGATAAAAGAAGTAACTTAATGAGTGTTTGTTTATTGTGTAAATTCGGCCAAGGAGGAAAAATCAAGGGGAAAAGCTATTTTAAGGGCTAAAGACAAGGATTAGAGAGCTTGTAAAGTTTATAGCATAGATATGAGGTTTGTGATTACCTAATGCATATATTTCCTTTGAAAAATTAGGGTTTTATTTTATGTTTATCTAGTGACTATAAGTAAAATGCATATGTAATTGAAATTGAAGTGTTAAATGAGTTTAAGAAGGGTAACTAAGTTAATTAGAGTGATTAGATTGAAAAAAAAAAACTAATAGCAAGTGTTGGCCACAATAAAACATAATGGTATACTTAGGTATATTGATAGTATACCTAGTGATTAAGTGAAATTTATGCTAAATGTATGCTTATTTGAGTATAAGCTTAGAAGAGTGATTAAGAACCCTTAAAATGACAATTAGAATGTAAAATGAAACTTAAAGAAATTATAAGGTAAAGTGCCTTCCTTGATCGAATGAATCCTTAGTGAATACTAAGGTGTAACTTGTGTATAATCAAAGGTTAATGGTCTAAAATGAAATTAGATATGAAAAGAAGTGTCCATAAATTTAATTAGAAATTTATGGAATATACATGAATATTTTTGAATAATATGCTTAATGTGGAAATGATGAATTATAATGAATTAGTTCATGAAATGTGTATAAATGTTAAAATTGATGACTAACTAGTGAATTGAAATTAAAATGATAAGAAAAGACTGTGAGTGGATTGAAATGAGCTTACGACCACTGACTGAAATGAGTATACTTATTTTGTAAAATAAGTATATAACAAGAATTTTGCCTAATTGATCAGAATAGTGATCGATTAGGGTATTGAAATGAAAGTGAAGTGACAGAAATAGAAATAAAATGAAAAACGTAAGTAAAAGTGCTAAAGTATGAAAACATATTGATAAGTCATACGTAATATGTTATATGTAAAACGAAAGTGCTAAAAGAATGAAAAGTGGATTTGAAAGTCTTTTGAAAGGTACTGCCCTTAGTAGTGTCTGGCAATTTAATGTAGTCCAGGATATGTTTGGCTAGCCATAGGGACCTCCGTACCGCGGTGCAAGTCATGACGACTTGCTTTGCTATGGCAAGATTCGCGATGGTGTCCCATAGCCTCTGTTATATGTTACATGTCATACGTCATATGTTATATGAAAGTGTTAGAGTGGCCCTTCGGGGTCATTCCTCAGTGTATTGCAGTGGGACTTTGGGACCCACATCCCGTATATCCAGTTTGGAGATTTTCTGCTGGGATTATACTAGGGACATAAAAATGACATTATTGTAAAATGATTTGATAATGTAAAAAGTAAAATGATTTGAGAGTGTAAAAAGTAAAAAGTAAAAATGTAAAGTGATAAAATGTAAAATGATAAAGCGTGAAAAGAGATAATGTAAAAGCCTAATATGTAAAGGCATAATGTCACATGACATTATGTAATATGACATAATATATAAAAGCATAATATGCTAAATGATAACATGTAAAGCCATAAGTAACATGACATAATATGTAAAAGTATAATGAATAAAAGCTTAGTATGTAAAAAGCCTAAGTGTAAAGGGTAGCATCGTAAAATGATATGATTCTGTTAAAAGTAAAATGTCATAAGTAAAATGACTTAAAAGTGTGAAAAGTAACTTGATAATGAAAAGTTATATGGGAAAAGGACCCAAATGGAAGAAAATGAAAAGTTAGGGTAAATGGTAAATTACCTCAAAGTATAAGCAAATCGGGTCATAATAGTAAAAATGACATGAAAATGTAACAAGTGTAGTGAACATGAAAATATAAATGAAAAAGAACTTACTTGAAAGAATATAGAAAGTCTAATGACCAAAACGTAATTTACCGCAAAAATAATTAGTCGTGAGACTAATTGGTAAATTATAAGCTAAAAAGTGAACAAATGTGAAAATATAGTAAATAAAGGATCAAATTGTAATTAAACGTTAAATAAAGGACCAAGCTGTAATTTGATAAAAGTAAGGGCAAAACTGTAATTAAGTGTAAAAGTACACTAATAAGTGACATGTAAATGAAAAATGAAAGTAAAATGACCATTACGTAAAGAATCTAAAGTTGAGGGACTAAAATGTAATTTGATGTAGAAATGACAATGTAAGGACTAATATGTAATTTATGAGCCAAAGAGTGAATTGAATGTAAAAAATAAGTGAACTAGTGGCATTTTCGTAAATAACGTCAAAAGAAGGGCAAAAATATAATTTATCCTGAAATTGATAAAATAAGGACTAAACGGTAATTTGTACATGAAATGATAAGTGAAATGAATAAAAATGATAAAATGAATTATTAATGAATTTAAATGCAATTTAGAGTTGTAATATGAAATAATATGTAAAATGATTATGAAAGTAACAAGTCGGGGACTAAAACATAAATTTACACGTTAAATGTAGAGAAGTGTACAAAAAATTGTATTATTGTAAGAATAGTAATATGAGGTTAAAGGAGTGAAGTGATAAGCTAACAAGAATTAAAATGAAAGTTTGAGGACTAAATGGTAACATGGCAATTTAAATGCCATTAAGTAAACAAGAGTGATAATTGTCAATAAATGCAAGCGGAGTGGAAAAATAGTGATTTAGTTAAATGGAAGAGTAATTTGATAAGTATTGAACCAGTAGCGATTAAATTGCAATTTGCCAATAATGAGAGCAAATAAAAGACTCTAGTGTAAATTGGAACTAGGTGAGGCTTTAGTACATAAGTTAGATGGAACTAAGGGATTGATTAAAGATAGTGTCTTTTTATGCATGTATATGTGTATAAGTTAGAATGGAAATTATTAGATTCGTAATCACCACTGAGCATATTTAATGATCAACACATAATTTGTTTGATTGTGTGTAGGTACCGAGTAGAGCGTCTGTGGAGCAGACACACTACCAGCTTCGAGGTCGGACTGGACTGGTAGATTGAAGATAAGGGTGTTATGCTTATTGTCATTAGAAAAGTATAGGTATTATTATTTGCATGTATGAATGTTTTGTATTATGGGAATAGTTAACTATAATGATAGACATTGTTATTTGGATTCATTTATATGGAATGGATATTAAGTTAAGATTGTTGTGCCCCTGAGTTGGGCTGTGTTGTTGTTTGACTTGTAGGTTTTGGGTAGTTAATGTTATAAATGTTATGCTGCCTAATTTTAATCAAATGAATAGTGTTAGTGGCATGTATATCCCATTGGAATTGATTAAGTATTGTGTATCCTGGACATGGTAAATGGTATTGATTGACTTGATACGATTAAATGAAATGTATGGACTAGATTGAATAAGAATGTTAGTGACATAAGAGTTTATAAGGATAAATGATGTTATAAGTTAATTGAAAAAAAAATTACCGCATGTGTCATAAGCATCGATTAGAAAAGTAATGCAGTGACACCCGATATCCGTACCAATTGAGGGTATAGGGCATCATAAAAAATGTCAAGAAAATCATGTCCAAAATGGTTCAGAACTATAAGGATTGGCCAGAGAAGTTGCCTTTTTGCACACTGGGGCTATAGACCACCATCAGAATTTCCACGGGAGCCACGCCTTATTCTTTAGTAGACGGGACAGAAGCGGTACTTCCAATTGAAATAGAGCTCAGGTCTTTAAGAGTGGTTATGGAAGCCCATATCTAGAAGCTGATTGGGCACAGCAACGATTGCTGCAGTTGAATATGTTAGATGAGAATAGGTTGCAGGCTTATTATCACAACCAAATCTATCATAAAACGCTTGCTCCGTCATTCGGGAGAAAGGTTAGAAGGCATCCGCTGAAAGAGGGAGATCTAGTCTTCAAGCAAATGAGACCAGGTGTTCCAGACATACGAGGTAAATTCAGGCCAACATGGGAAGGTCCGTTTGTTCTTAAGAAGTTATTGACTAAGGGAGCAGCGATTCTAACGGATAGCAATGGAAACGAGTTCAAAGAAGCGGTCAACGTCGACAGACTCAAAAGGTTCCATGGCTAAAGACTAAAAATAATAAAAAAAAAAGAATAGAAGCCCCGCGGGTCAAAAATTGAAAAAAGACAGCCTTGTTAAAAACGGGCGCCTCATCAGAGTGAAAACCGAAAAAAGGCACCCTGGACAAAAATTAGAGGCTTGAGAGAAAATGTCCAATAAAAAAAACCTGAGAGGGTTGATTGGAAACAGGAGTTCGATACTTTCAAGATCCACTTTGAGATTAGGTGTGATTTTGCATTTTGAATCTATGTTAAATGGTGATCATGTATGGAGAAATCATACTAAAATGTACAAAATTTTGCAGAAAGATATAAAAAATAAACAATTCAACTCATGTGTGCATTATCTTCTAGTTCTTTTATAAAAAGAGAAATATTATTCTTTATTGAATTTATGTAATCTAATAACTATTCTCTGCTACTGGTCTCGCCAGCCAGATGCCTAAGTCAATGGGTCATGTTGTCAACTACAGGACTAATCACCACCTCTTATATGCATTTGTAGAAGTAAAGGTGCAATCTCCAATCAATGGTATAACAATCTTTACAGGCAGCTGTGTCCAGAGGCTATAGTACCTGGAGGTGAAAGCCGAGGATAAGATGCTACCTTGGAAAGATAGAGGGTGTCTCACAACATCTTGACTCCCTCCGAACTGTCGAGCACAGCGGGCGGTAATATAAAAGGTGGCCTTATAAAGCCCACACAAAGAAACGCATCCTGAAGGACCATCTAGAGTCACAAAAGAAAGGGGTAGCTAGAGGCACATGAAGTTGATGTCGTCATCTGCCACCTCACCCAATCTAGCAGCACCTTCATTGGGAGACACAAAGGAATACAACCGCTGCCTAGGAAGAAAATGCCTCAGCAAATAATTGCTGATCACCCTGGGAAGAGGCTCCGATAGTAGTTTCAATTTCTCCTATAACCATATCTAAAAAACAAGGAAAATCAGAGAGGTTAGAAACACTCATGCATAGGGGACCAAGTTATTTGGAAGGTCTTGTCCTTGTAAAGAGTTGACTGATTTTACGATTTGCTATAAAAGTATTGAGCCTTCGACTATCTTATACTCTGTGATTTGAAAAAAAAAAGCCACTGGAATGGGTGGGGTCCACTCTAGGCAAAAATAAGGCACAGGGTTATGTGAAAATCCAAAAGGACGCATTTTTCGTTAAAAAAAAGCTAGTGCGAAAATCCACAAGGGACACACTACCTTTTAAAATGATGACAAACACTTACCTGGAGTAATAAAGGGCTTTCGGTGAAGGCAGCAGTAGGGTCAACACAGACAGCATCCAAGCCCAGGATGGTTTCAGCAAGAACAAAGGGAAATGGGGTCAGCCCGCGATGTATGCCATCCACAATCCCGAATAGCTAGAAATTGTCGATCAACTCCTCAGAAATAACCATCAGATATCTAGAGAGGTAAAATAGTATGACAACACTAGACTGATATGTGTGTACATCAAAAAAGCCTTATAGTGCCTCGATTAACGGTTCTAAAGCAAAAATGGCACCTTGGGGGGCCAGTATAGCCGCAGCTGAAGGAGAAATACCTAAGACCAATGCAGTGTCCCTCGCATGAATCAATCCACAGCTCAGGATATAAGGTAGTGTGTCAGGAGAAAACCTCATTCCAATGATGGCTGTAAATCCCAAAAATGGCCTAGTTGAAATTGCATGTTTAGTTGGACATTTTAAAGGGGTAATTTGGTAATTGGTAAATGAATTGGGATTTAATTAAGGATTTATAAGAGTTCATTGAGGATAACTTGGTAATTGTGTAAGTGAAGTGAGGGCAAAAAGGTAAAGACAAGGTAATGGAATTAGAGGTCCAATAGAATTGTGACAAGTGGCTTGGTTGGTGAGTGCATTAATGGAGATTTGAAAGGAAGAAGAGAGAGGGAGAGCAGGAATTGGTTGCTTCCTGTGGAAGCCATCCTCTTTCTTGCACTCTCACATTCTCTCTCACTTCCTCACTTCTCCATTTCTGCTCTCAAGCTTTGCATGTGCTATTCTTCAAGTTGAGCTAGGGTTTTGAGATAGAAATGTTCCAAGAGGTAAGTGGCTGAGTTTTATGGCTTGAATCATCATCTTCTTCTTCTCTTTCTTATTCCGTTTGGATTTGATTTGGAATTACATGGTTTTGTTCATGGATTAATTGTATATGTTGTTTGGTAGGATTATATGCAAGAATCTAAGGAGAGAAGAAAGAACGAAGGAAAGGGAAAAGTGGTATCTTGAAGAAAACGGGTTGAACTCCATTTCAGGTCTGGGAGTGTTCTGTCCTTCTCATTTCAGATCAAGTATTTGAGTTCTGATGTTACTGTTATTTGTGTGTTTTGGTACATGAAAAGGCATGAGTATAATAGATTGTGTATATGAGTTGAGATGATAGAGTTATAATTATTTGCATGTCAATTTTGAATAAACGTACATGAACATGAGATGGATTTTCTGGGTTTTTGCAACCTCAGTATATGTTGATTTGATGTGTATTAATAGTGTAAATTGAGTAAATATTGTTATAAGCATGTTTTGGAGGCACTGGAGGTAAGATTTTGCATGATTTTTCATGATGCATGGTTTTGGGGAAAGGTGGGGTTTTGATTTCCAAGCCCTGGTTTCCCAGCGTTTAGCTGAGGAAAGGAAAACATGCTTCTGTCGCGAGTGCGACAGCAGGGAGTCTTCCTTTCCCTTGCGGTTTTCGATCAGCTGGCATCCTTCATGACACGTGAAGTATCTTCACGAGTCGTGAAGAATAGCCCAGGTTCTTCACGACACATGAAGCATCTTCATGAGTCGTGAAGAAGAATGACTGCTCGGTTTAGGCCCGCTTGGAGTAGCCCGTTCGGTGAGGGAGTCTTCACGACACGTGAAGTATTTTCACGAGTCGTGAAGATAGTCCATTCAGGAATAGAGGCCGCTCAATAGGAAGTGTTTCGCTCGGCTGATCCTGCACGACATGGAGGGAGGTGCACGACTCGGCAGAGTGTGCACGTCTCGGCTATTGGTGCACGTCACGGCAGAGGGGAGCATGACTCCTACTTCCCAGGCTACTGTCGCGAGCGCGACAGTGACCCACATGCCTGCTTACCTGTTATTCCGAAAATTATTTTTCTAAGCTTCTTTTACACGGGTTTTTACTACATGGCACATGATTTGTCTTATATATGGACTATTAATTGATAAATTATATGTTCTTAATAAGATTTGTATATGATTTATATGTCTTCAAAATTGATCAATATACATGTATACATAAAATTATATAGTTATACTTGATTTATTCTCTGTTATATGATAGTAATACTAGAACATGATTGAGTTGTTATTTGAGCCTGATAGTCATTGTAGTGGATAGATAAGCGCTTATCCAGGGTTAGAGTGTGAGTGCAGCTGCTATATGTTACAAGTTACATATTGACCCCGTTTGGGTTTATATAATTTGAGACTTCGGTCTCTGGTATACTTTCGGGTATACATGTTTACACATGATTCGAGACTCATGTCTCTATATGCTTGGATACTGTATCCTATCAGTATCATTAGTACCCATATCCTCTAGTTAGTGAGTAATTAGGCTACTACATGAGGCTATTATATGAGATTTGTATATGAGGCCATTATATATATGAAATTGGATATATGTTACATGTATATGTGCATGCGATATGACAAGATGAAACGTAATACTTGTAGTTGGACATGAATGGCTAATTGTTTATATTGTGAAGATGCATATGAAGATTGATTACTTTGATATGAATGGTTAATTACTCTATAGTGTGTATATGCATATGATGATTAAGTATTGGTTATATCCCTATATTCATGTACGTGATGAATACTTGTTTTAAGCATGAGTGGTATATGTTTATATGCTTTGGTTCTTGTTAAGTTTATATATTGTTATTGCGATTATATGTACATGCATGTGTTGTTCCTCCCCACTAAGCATTATCGCTTAGCACGGGCTCTTTTCCCGTGTAGGTGGCAGGTTCAATTTGGAGTCAAATATCTACAGGTCGGCCACTAGAAGTCTATAATTGGAGATTATTTTGTCTTCTGCTTATTTTGTATAAGGAGTTTGATTTTGGAAATGTATTTTTGTAAAGGGTTTATTTTGTATATGTAATGTTAAATGTTTACAAATTCCTTTTGTAAAACGATATGGTTATTTATATGTATTTGCTTTTAGCATGTTTGAGTAAATGTATGTGATTGTGCACATAGCGCTCCAGTATCCTTCCAACGGGGGTAACGGGGTGTTACAGTTTTTGGTATCAGAGTACCGGTTTAGGCGATTCTGGTCTTTGGTTGTTTGAGTGTAGAGTCATTCCATGCTAGTCAGTTTTGAGTCGTGGCCTAATGCAGATGTTGTTTTGTGTAGTGTCTAGATAGAGTCGGATCCGAGTGAATATATGAGCGACACGATGGAAAGTGTTAATTCGGTCGGAAGTGGTAATCCAGCCGGACAGGATAGGCCTCCACGAGAGCGTGTACCAGCAGCAAGTCTAGGTTTTGGTTTTGATCCGGCATTAGTACAAGGTTTACTTCAAGTGGTAGACAGACTAACTGCTCGCAAGGCTCCCTCTGAGTTTATGAGGAAAAGGGGAGCGGAAGAGTTCCATGGAACCTCTTTAGACTAATCGGATGTGGCAGAATTTTGGTTAGAAAGGACTGATCGGATTTTACAAGAGATAGCTTGCCCTACGCATCAGCGAGTTATTTGTACCGTATCGCTTTTGCAAGGGTCGGTATATGATTGGTGGAAGCTTGTGCTTCTAAACCCACAGAGACCGACTGAATTGACATGGGAATTTTTCGTGCAAGAAGTCCAGCAAAAGTATGTTACCAAGGCCTATCGAGAGGCAAAGTGGAAGGAATTTATAAGTCTGAAGCAAAGGAACTTGTCGGTCAGCGACTATGAGAAAGAGTTTAGCCGCTTGAGTAAGTATGTGCCTACTACATTGTTGACTGAGAACTTTAAGTGTCAGCAATTCCAAGATGGGTTAAGAGAAGTGATTAGAGGTTCGTTTTCAACCATGGCGGTTATGCAACCAGTTGGGTATTATCAATTAGTGGTAGCGGCGATTAAGTTAGAAGAATTAGAGATGATAAAGCAGAGAATAAAACAGAAGAGGAGAGCTCCAGATAGTGGCATTGTCAGTAATAAGAAGGCCAAAGGTGCTCCGATCATACAAGTGACTAAAGGGACTATTCAAGTGCCTTCTGAAGTGGGAAGTGTAGCACCACTTGCCAGTAGGGAAAGTAGAGCACCGAAATATGAACATTACCAAAGACAGCATTGGGGTACTTGTTGCAAGATAACTGGAGCGTGCTTCAAGTGTGGAAGCATGGAGCATCGGTTTACTAATTGTCCCAACTGGAGGGAGAACAAGAGCCAACAAGAGAGTAAAGCAGGTGGAGGTAAATCGAATGCAACCAGAAGCAATCGGGATAGAAGTAGAGCTCCTCAGGCGCCATCGAAAACTGTGCATCGGATCTCGACCGAAGTGGGATTATGTCCGGCCAAGAGGCTTCAAGACTCGGCATGGCCTTTGGCTCCTTCACGAGTCATGAAGGCTGGCACGACTCGTGAAGCTTCCTCACGAGTCGTGAGGCCTGTCACGACTCATGTAGCTTGTGTCAGGTGTCATGATATCGTGCACGAGTCGTGACACTATGCACGACTCGTGACAGCCCCTCTCCCTCTTGTGCCTACCTTATGTGATTTTGCCTTCATGAGTCGTGACATTGAGCATGACTCGTGATAGGCTCCTTTTTCTGCAGGGCAAGCTTGGCCACTGTCGAGATCGCGACAGTCCCTTCTCTACCTTAAAATGTTTTTTTCAAAATTCCTAATTGTGTGGTTTCTCACTTATGTTGTGCCTATATGACTTAAAGCATGATTTATTTAATTGTTCCTATTTATGGTAATAATTGAAATATGAGAATGTTATCAACCATTATTATTTTATGACTATATGTATGTGTGTAAGGTAATGCAATTTATTTGTTAAGTCTAAATGAGTGCATGATGCCCAATGATATGGTTATCTTTAATATGTTCATATAAATATGATAAATGTAATTAGTGCAAATGATATGCAAGTAAATGAATGCATGTGCCTATGTGATTAGAAAGGAATGTTCTAAGTATTGAAATAAAAAACACGTGTTTTAGCCTGCGTAGTCAGTCGTGGAAAGATAGGCATGCCTATAGAGTTCTGATAGCTGTAGCCCCTTTAGTTCTGGACCCTGATCAGGTCCCCGTTTGGATCCTCAATGTGTACGGATCTTGTTTAAGATCTCCCAATGTGAAAACATTTTTGAATGAAAAAATTAAAGATGTTGCTTTTCGATTATACCCACGGGTACCCTAATGTGTTCTATTCACTCATCTATCCACCCTCTTGACTTAGTAGGCAATTAAAAAAATAAAAGAATATGAATAAAGTGACAAGTTCTGTGCATAAAATTACGTGAATAAGCTTCGAAAGTGTTTATTGATATATTGAGCTTGTGCTTTACACACTTAAATGTTCTGGATCCTTTATGAACACCTATGTGGAATTGTGTGGTATCTTCGAATACCTAAATGCGTTGTATCTGAACCTAATGAGGTATAGCAAATAATGTTTAATCTAATGAAGGTGTGTGAATGACTATTGACTACATAAGGATTTGTACATGATAAAAGTATGTCATTAATCTGTTTAAAAGTCAGGAGTATAATTGCCTTTATTAAGTTGTTTGTAAAGCATTATTGAAGTAATTGATATGCATAATTGTTATAGTCAATTATTTAGTAAATGAATTCTATGAATGTATTCGTTTATATGTTTGAAATGAGAATACAAGTATGTTATATGTTCTCTGCCTTCGAGACCATTGCCGGGATAACTATTGTAAGTATATTGGTAAGCAATTTATGTGCATTGTTTGTTGGTTTTACTGAATACGGTAACTAAGTAACGCTTGGTAAGTATGGAATAATAAAGTAGTATGCATAATATAAATAACTGGGTTTAGAGAATGAGTTAGGATTAATTATGGAACATGTGTGTATAAGGTTTTTCTGTAGAACTACATAATTCTAACTCCCAACTATAGGGATATGTAGGAAGCTTGGGATAATTATTTCAAGCCCGAACCAAATCTGAGAATTGAAGTGTTTTGTTTAGTTTTGAACAAGTAATGGTTTGATCAAAAGAAATGTTTTGACTTATGTATTGATACTATAATTTGCATGGTTTTGGAAATATTCATAATAATGGAAATTTCTAGACTTTATATTTTGATTTTCGAAAACGTATTTCGGGAATTCATGAGGTATAACTATTTATAAGGTTATTAAGTGATTTAATGCAAACGATAAGTATGTATATTATATTGTGATGAAAGTAGTAAAGTATTTCTGTTTATGGTTTATAAAATGAATATGCATGTGAAATGGCTTAAGTTTTTGTATGAGATTAATGTTGCAATTCTGTTCTAACTCTAGCCGATATCTTTATGCTTATGTATATATTGGTTATGCATGTATTTGTATCGACCGCCACTATGAGTGGCTGTCTATTATTTGTATATCCCCGCTAAGCGTTATCGCTTAGCATGGTTATTTAGTCGTACAGGTTAGGAGATCGAAGTTTAGTTCGTGCGGTCCACTGTGACTTTGGCCAACAAGTTGGTAGAAGTTTATAGGAAGTGTTATTGATTTTTGGGATGTAATGAAGTTTTATTTATTAGCATTTATATTGAGTTATAATATTCTTTTGTGCGAATAATGGTGTGTGTGTGATATAAGTTTAGGGTGTGTGTGTCATAGAGGTCTTAATGTTATAAATTTTATTATTTTGTTTTCTGTTATGGCTTAGAGTGTGTTTGTCTGGTAGCACCCTCCACTCACCGTAGCTCTCTGCCTTCATTTTCCTCTGTATGCTATGTGTAAGAGTTGGGGGTGTTATAATTTGGTATCAGAGCCCCGGTTTAGTCGATTCTGGTTAACTGGGTATTTTGAAATGTGCCTGTATAGTTTAGCGTTGGCCAAAGCGGACGATCTTGTCCTTTAGGTATGTTTTGGGAAGGGAAACTTTTCGATTTGATAAAGTGTTTAGTTAAGTGTTGGCTCGGTAGGTCACGATCTACCTGCCTTAAATTGTTATTTGTGTGTGCGATTTGGAATATGTCTGTTAGATGAGTTATCAAGGGTTCTGTTAGAGTTTTGTTTTGACGCTAGTTGGTTAAAGGAGAAGGTTTCGTAGAATTCCTTGAAGAGCATTGATAAATGGTTATCTTTGTGGGAATAGATCTCTAGTGTTTTGATAAGAGGAGTATTTGGATTTTGTAAGATTATGGTGATGCTCTGCATGCCTGTCAGCTATCTCCTGAAATTTTTTGAACATAAGCATATTGAACCTTGGGGATGGGAAAAGTGCATTATTATAGCATCAATTGCATTTTTGCATCATTTTGCATACATGAGCTATCACATCTTCATTGCATTATCATCCCTTGATCACACAAAAAGGAGCATTTGTGCATGTGTTTGGATGGAGAAAAAGCTGACAGGGTGTACATTGAGTATTTGATATTAAGATTAAATGTGTGTGACTTAAGAGCATAGTAGTTGTTAAGGAAAATGTATTGTGTATATAGTCTGAGTTGAGTAGAAAGAGTATTTTGGAGCCTTGCATAAATGAATTTGAAAAGATTTTTGGAGTAAGATATGAGTATTATTGATAAAAAAAAGCAGCATGTGTGGCGGATGTTTTCGAAGCATTAAGGAATTGTGTAGCAAATATTGTAAGTTAGGTGGTTTATATGTGATGTGTATGTGCCTTGGTTTCTGAATGGTGATGAAAGTAACAATTTTTCTGATTAATATGATCGATTTGGATATAAGAGAATAAGAAGATAAGTAAGAGGTTTATTTAAGTCAATTTTATGAGTTTGAGTTTAGTAGTGAACAAGGAAAAGTTATAATTCGTACAGTTATTTTGATTTAAAAGAAATGGTTTGAGAGTATAAGTATGAGAATAAGTATAAGCAAGAGAGTATGTTAAAAGCGAAGTGTATGGGAAAAAGTGAAATGTATGTGTTATAAGTGTGGAACATAGATGTTATACGATGATATGGAAATGATCAGTGAGAATGATAGTGCATTGAAGTTTAGTCTTCGAATTTTTCCAATATAAGTGAATTTTGAGGACAAAATTCTGTTAGGAGCGAAGAATTGTAACAACCCGAAAAGTACCCAAGAAGGATTTGTGCACATTAAGGATAAGTGGTGACCAAAGTTGTGCAAGTTGAAGTGTTAGGTATGCTAAATGGACAATTTAAGAATTAATGTCAAAGTTTTGGCAAGTGCAGTCAATAGTAAATTGTAAAGTGTGGAATTAGGACTGGATTGAAAGAATATAATTAAGTAAGTGGGCCAATGTGAAAGATTATTAAGTTAAATATCAATGTATAAGGATATGAGAGTTGACGAATTAAAAGGAGAATTTGACATAAATATCTAATTGGACCAATAGCAAGGTGATATGTGGCAAGGAGATTGAGGGAGTATAAAAGAAGAGAGAGAAGGAGAGAGAGGGCAGAAAACCTGCTCTCCTCTCTCTCGTTCCCCGTCCCTTCTTCCTCTTCTTCTTCTTCTTGCTTCAATGTCATTTGTTCTCTCTTAGATCAAAGCCCAAAGATTTAGATGATGAAGTTTGTTAGTTCAAGAGATTTAAGTGAAGAGTTTGTTAAGGAAAGGTAAGTTTTAAGTTTTGATTTCCTTCATTCCTTTGATTACCAAAACCCTAGATTTATGTTTTGTGTATTTGTGTGTGATTGATGAGGTTTTGTGATGAGAAAGACCTTGGATGAGTGTGGGAGCAAGAAAAGATCAACCAATGAAGCTATTAGGAGCAAACGAGTTAAGGTTTGGGATTTTGTTATTTTCCATGAATATTATGATTTGGGGGTTTTTATTTGGTTTTCTGGAAATGTATGAGGTTAACGTTATTTAGATATGTTCAAATGCTATGGGTTTTGAATAATTTGGGTTAAGGTGCTTTGAATGTGGATTATTGAACAAAAGTATGTTTTTTATTGAACTTGTGAAGTTATTTTGCTGGTTGTCAATTTAGAGATTTTGATTATGTTATTTGCATGATCTTAATTGTGATAATTGGTGTAAAGGTCGGTTTTTGTGTTATTTATGATGATTTGAATGTTTAATGTGAGTTGTGATGAATTTTGGTTCGATTTGAAGGTCTGGGTAAGTTTTTAAAAGAAGAGAATTTCTACAGATTTTGCGTGATATCTGAAAAACGCGAATCTATCGCGAGCACGACATTTGTCTCGAGCGTGATAGAGCCCTGGAATTCCTATGTCTCGCATGCGCTGGTATAGGAACTGTCCGATTCGTGACAAACTTCGCGACTTGGTATGGCTTTTGGCTCCTTCACGAGTCGTGAAAGCTGGCACGACTCATGAAGCTTCCTCATGAGTCCTGAGGCCTGTCACGACTCGTGCAGCTTGTGTCACAAGTCGTGACATCGTGCACGAGTCGTGACAGCCCCTCTTCCTCTTTTGCCTGCCTTATGTGATTTTGCCTTAACGAGTCGTGACATTGAGCATGACTCGTGATAGACTCCTTTTTTCACAGGGCAAGCTTGGCCACTGTCGCGATCGCGACAGTCCCTTCTCTGCCTTAAAATGTTTTTGTCAAAATTCCTAATTTTGTGGTTTCTCACTTATGTTATGCCTATGTGACTTAAAGCATGATTTATTCAACTATTCCTATTCATGGTAATAATTGAAATATGAGAATGTTATCTACCATTATTATTTTATGACTATATGTATGTGTGTCCGTAATGCAATTTATTTATTAAGTCTAAATGAGTGCATGATGCTCAATGATATGGTTGTGTTTAATATGTTCATATAAATATGATAAATGTAATTAGTGCAAATGATATGCAAGTAAATGAATGCATATGCCTATATGATTATAAAGGAATGTTCTAAGTATTGAAATAAAAATTAAGTGTTTTAGCCTGCGTAGTCGGTCGTGGATAGATAAGCATGCCTATAGAGTTCTGATAGCTGCAGCCCCTTTGGTTCTGGACCCTGATCAGGTCCCCGTTTGGATCCTCAATGTGTACGGGTCTTGTTTAAGATCCCCCAATGTGAAAACATTTTTGAATGAGAAAATTAAAGATGTTGCTTTTTGATTGTACCCACGGGTACCCCAATGTGTTCTGTTCACTCGTTTATCCACCCTCTTGACTTAGCAGGCAATTAAAAGAATAAAAGAATATGAATAAAGTGACAAGTTCTGGGTTGATGTGCATAAAATTATGTGAATAAGCATTCGAAAGCGTTTGTTGATATATTGAGCTTTTGCTTTATGTCATTAAATGTTCTGAATCCTTTATGGACACTTATGTGGAATTGTGTGGTATCTTCGAATACCTAAATGTGTTGCATCTGAACCTAATGTCAGTTAAATGAAAAGAGGTATAGCAAATAATGTTTAATCTAATGAAGGTGTGTGAATGACTATTGACTGCATAAGGATTTGTACATGATAAAAGTATGTCATTAATCTGTTTAAAAGTCAGGAGTATGATTACCTTTATTAAGTTGTTTGTAAAGCATTATTGAAGTAATTGATATGCATAATTTTTATAGTCAATTATTCAGTAAATGAATTCTATGAATGTATTCGTTTATATGTTTGAAATGAGAATACATGTATGTTATATGTTATCTGCCTTCTAGACCATTACCAGGATAACTATTGTAAGTATATTGGTAAGCAATTTATGTGCATTGTTTGTTGGTTTTACTGAATACGGTAACTAAGTAACGCTTGGTAAGTATGGAATAATAAAGTAGTATCCATGATAAATAACTGGGTTTAGAGAATGAGTTAGGATTAATTCTAGAACATGTGTGTATAAAGATTTTCTGTAGAACTACGTGGTTCTGATTCCCAACTATAGGGATACGTAGGAAGCTTGGGATAATGATTTCAAGCCCGAACCAAATCTGAGAATTGAAGTGTTTTGTTTAGTTTTGAACAAGTAATGGTTTGATTAAAAGAAATGTTTTGACTTAAGTATTGATACTGTAATTTGCATGGTTTTGGAAATATTCATAATAATGGAAATTTCTAGACTTTATATTTCGATTTTTGAAAATGTATTTCGGGAATTCATGAGGTATAACTATTTATAAGGTCATTAAGTGATTTAATGCAAACGATAAGTGTGTATATTGTATTGTGATGAAAGTAGTAAAGTATTTCTGTTTATGGTTTATAAAATGAATATGCGTGTGAAATGGCTTAAGTTTTCGTATGAGATTAATGTTGCAATTCTGTGCTAACTCTAGCCGGTATCTTTATGCTTGTGTATATATTGGTTATGCATGTATTTGTATCGACCGCCATTGTGAGTGACTGCCTATTATTTGTGTATCCCCGCTAAGCGTTATCGCTTAGCACGGTTGTTTATCCGTGCAGGTTAGGAGATCGAAGTTTAGTTTGTGCTGTCCATTGTGACTTTGACCAACAAGTCGGTAGAAGTTTATAGGAAGTATTATTGATTTTTGGGATGTAATTAAGTTTTATTTATTAGCATTTGTATTGAGTTGTAATATTCTTAAGTGCAAATAATATTGTATGTGTGATATAAGCTTAGGATGTGTGTGTCATTGAGGTCTTAATGTTAGAAATTTTATTATTCTGTTTTCTTTTATAGCTTAGAGTGTGTTTGTCTGGTAGCACCCTCCACTCACCATAGCTCTCTGCCTATGTTTTCCTCTGTATGCTATGTGTGGGAGTTGGGGGTGTTATATTTAGGCTTTGTCTTAGGCTCATGAGATTAGATGAACCTTCCCAATGCTCTGTTTGGATGGGAATTCCAAAATACCTATCGTTGCCCAAAATATACTTATACGCTTTGTCTTAGCTCAATGAGGCTAGATGATTTTTCCCAATATTATATTGGGTGGTGACTCCAAAACACCTCTTTTTGCCCAAAATAGGCGCCCTTATAATCTTTTACAAGTCTTATGAACCTCTTTCGAACTCCCTAAAAGTGGATTTTCGGGGCCTTCTGGGGTTAGCGCGCATCACATCAGCTAAGAGGAAACAATATTCAAGAAGTTAATTTAATAAAAAATAAAGAAAATCAAATTAAATTCTTAGTCAATGAAATTGAAGAAAAAAAGAATAAAAATTCAATTAAAAAACCCAAATATTAAACAAAAAATAAAAGAAATTGAAGACACATTTTCTAAAGAAGTTTGTGCCCCAGTACCAAAAGTTTTTTGGAATAGAAAATAACATATAGTAAAACTTCCATATATTAAAGATTTCGATGAAAGCAAAATTCCAACTAGAACTAAAGCAATTCATATGTCAAAAGAATTAGAAAAAGTATATATAAAAATCATTCAAGACTTAAAAGATAAAGGATTAATTAGTGATTCTAAGTCACCCTGGTCTTGTTCCCCCTTTTATGTTATGAATGTAGCAGAGATTGAAAGAGGGGCCCCTCTATTAGTTATTAGTTATAAACCTCTAAATAAAGTTTTGCAATGGATTAGGTATCATATTCTAAACAAAAGAGATTTATTAAAAAAACTTTATAATGCAAAAATATTTTCAAAGTTTGATATGAAATCAAAATTTTGGCAGATACAAATTAGCAAAGAGGACAGGTATAAAAGAGGATTTAACATGCCTTTTGGTCACTTTAATGTTATTCATGATAGTGGATTAGTGGTTTCTCCTACTAAAATGAAACTTTTCAAACAAAAATTAGATTTTTAGGTTATGGTAGATTAAGGAACCATTAAGCTAATCGATAGAAGTTTAGAATTTACTACTAAATTTCCTGATGAGATTAAAGATAAAAAGTAATGGAAAAGGTTTTTAGGATGTTTAAATTATATTCATGATTTCTTCAAAGATTTAGGAAAGATATGTAAGCCATTATATGAAAGGTTAAAAAAGAATCATGAACCATGGTCAGAAGATCATACAAAAATAGTTAAGTACATAAAAGAGAAGATTAGAAGTGTTCCTTGTCTTAATATTCCTTATCCAGAAGCATATTTGATATTTGAAACAAATATTAGTGATATAGGTTCTTGGGATATTCTCAAGCAAAAGAGAAAAGAAGGAAGTAAAGAATAGTAAGTACGATTTTATTCAGGGAATTGGAATCCTACACAAAAGAATTATTATACTATTAAGAAGGAAATATTAAATATTGTTCTTTGCATAACCAAATTTGAAGTATGAAAAGGTTTTTATTAAGAATTGATTGTTTATCAACAAAACATATTTTAAAAAAGGATGTTAAAAATTTAATTTATAAACAAATTTTTGCAAGATGGCAGACTTTCTTATGTAATTTTGATTTTAATATTGAATTTATTAAAGGAAAAAATAATAGCTTACCCGGTTTTCTTTCCAGTGAATTTTTATAGGAAACTGAATTCTAATAAGAAAGTTTTAATGAAGGTCTCATTATCATCATAAACTCGAAATTCTAATCAAGCGAAAAAATATAATCAGACTTTTCATATATCTCCAAACAGATTTACTATTTTAGGACCAAGACCCCATCCCTCATCTCCCTTTTTTCCAATTCTAAAACCACAGATTCCTTCTCCAGTAACTCCAAGACCTCTAAATTATTTAACCGCAGTAGCATCTACTTCTTCAAATTCTCCCAGTTTTTCTTTTAAGAAAACTCCTTCTCATTATATTTTAAATCCCTATAGAAAATTTATCAAAGTCCTTGAACCTGAAGAACTTAATCTAGTTGAAAATCAAAATTGCTATAAATTGATTAATAATATTTTCCCCAATGGATTTCATTTTTATAAAGATAGTCTTTCTAAAGCTAAAGAATTCTATGAAGCAGTTTTGGTTGATTCCGAATCAATTGAAATGGAGCATAATTATGACAGTCAGGATCCAAACATGATAAGCTATAGCAAGGTGAAAATTATTCAAATTTTGACTTTGTCTAATTGGGGACAAAGGCCACATTATTTAAAGACTCCATCAGGATACCTGCTCGAATGGTTTATAATTATTATGATTATCAAGAAGCCTGGTTCAAAGCATTTTATTTGAGAAATTGTAATCATTCTTGGTTCTTTTATTTCTCTAAAAATTCTCAAGAAATTTTCCCAATTGGTTTATAATATGGTTTAGATATTTTGGGATTAATGTAGATGCCCTTCCTTTACCAATTCATCAGGGCTATGTGAAGTTTTCAAGTTATAATCCTTCTACTTTACCAAATAAACTTTTGCAATTTCTAGCCAACTTCAATATTCCCTGGATTGTAGCCTGGACTTACCATATTTTGAAAATGATTATTTGCCCATTCTCTTCAGAAAGTATATAATTAAATGGTGAGATTCATATTGTACAAAAAAGGCTAATTTTCAAGCTGTTATAGCTCATTATTCTAATAACATTATCTCTTTCCAATCTCCAACTCAGCAGGTAAGATTTTGAGCTAATGAAAGCCAAATTATAAACCTATTATCATCAGCCACTATTGAAGCAGAGCTTATCGCCATTCTTAACAAAGTCTCTTCAAAAAGAAGTATTCTATGGATGATGAGGTGTCACCTTCTCCTCATCATTTTGATGATTATTAAGACCCCTTTGTTGATATTGTAATTTCTTTTAAAAAAAGTATTCTTCTAACAAAATTTTATGCAAGTACTTACTCATTCTACTATCGGCATAAGAAGACGAATTGCTCAGCAGAAAAAAATTCTAAATTATGAACTTTACTATTTATCAACAGTAAGATTCTCAATAATGACTGACACTATTCATCAACAGTAAAATTCTCCATCATGTCCTATACTATTCATCAACAGAAAAAGATTCTCAAGAGCAATAATTCAAGCTCACTCTTTCCATTTATAAAATGCAGCAGTTCTCATAACAAAGGACATAACTTCTTTGATAGACTCCTTCAAAGATTAGAGAAATTAAGAAAAGACCCATTGTAATATCTAATTCCCTTTGTAACAAATTTTTAGATTTACGGCTTGTATTTTCAGAAGTTTGTTCATATATCCCTTCAGCCTCTTCTTATAATTCTTCAACAGAAATAAATAGGACATCAGGTATTTCATTTTAACTATGAGTCATTTTGTTGAAAAAATTGTTGATGCTTTATCAGCTTTAAATTTTTCAAATAATCAAGAAGTAATTACTTTAAGAGAAGAATTATTGAGTTTACAAAGATTTTTATTACAAGAAGATACATAATTGCATTTAGACAGTTTTTGTGATTGTCAAGATTTTTATATTAAACAAAGTTTAATTGATTTATTCCTTGCATTTTTATCAATATACTAATATCTCCTTAAAATAATGAATGATCCTAAGTTAATCAATTTCAATTCCAATTCAATGTAGAATAATGACCAAATTTCAATTTTAATTTCAATTCCAATCTCAATTCCAAATAAATTGCAATTCAATTTAAATTTTAATTAAATCAATTTCACCCAATTCTCAAAATTAAATCAAATCAATTCCAATTCCAATTCAAAGTAGAAGAATGATAAATTTTAATATCAAATTTAATTTTAATTTCAATTCAACTGCAATTGCAATTTTATTTGAATCAATTCCAACTCAATTTTCGGATCAAATCAATTCTCAAATTTCAATTGCTAATTTAGAATAAAAATTAAAATTATATCTTTTAGTTAATTTTTGAATAAAATAATTATCAATACATATATGGTAATTATAATTAGTATTTATTGATAAAGGACTTATTTAATTCAATTAAAAATTAAATTAATATGTAATCACTATTAGTTAATAATATGTCATTTCCATTTTTAATGAGATTTGGATGAATTAATTATTATCCACTAATAATAAGTCATTTTCTATTCCAAACGGGATTTAAATTTTAATTAACAATTGATGGAGTTGATTTTTCCTATTCTCATGACTGAATTACTTTAATATAGAAAGAGAATTGGATGGTTATGGTCAAATATATAATGAAAAAAGAAAAAAAAAAGAGATAGATATTTGATTGAAATGATTAAAAAAATATTTTTAATATTAGGTTGAAATTTTTGAGAAAAAATTTAGCATACAATTATATTATGCAATTTGTTCTCGGATTCCATTTATTTAGGAGTTTATATTAAATATCAGTTTCGGTATGGATACACATATAGTTTTTGCAATATAAGAAAAAGTTTTTAATAAATACTCTTCCATGTTAGTTTTAAACTTGATTTTTAACATATTAAATTAATTTTAAACTCAAATATATTTTTTTTTGGATTGTTTTTTATTCCACTTTGGGTTATGAACACCCAACTATTCATATCGAGTCCGGCATTTGCCATCAACTCCTTGATGAATGGAACTTGTAAACAAATTAGACAATATATTTATGCTAAAAAAATTTCACAAAGAGCAATTTCTAAAATTTTTCCTTTCTTGGAATTTTTTAATCAAATAAATAAAATATTTAGTTCAAATGTGATATTATTATATTTTTACCAGCATAGAGAACGCAATTACTATTAAAAATAAATTGAATTTTTAAATTTGAAATAGAAAATTAAAATTTTGGAATATATATATATATATATATATATATATACCATGGACGCTGCAGGATCAAAGGGTATAAGAAAATTATAAATCTATCACACAGCAACAGATCCACGAATGGATTTCACAACCTAAAACTAAAAAAAATGTAAATGAAAATGCAATGCAAATGCAATGCAGAGAAACTGGAAAATCAAATCAAGAAAGTACGTGGCACTGAACAAGCATGATAACCTAGTTATCCTTTGGACCAGTAGCCCGCAGCTCGTATTGTTTCAGCCTATATACTTTTGAGATTGTTTGAAATATTTATGCAAACAGTATTTCTGATGTACCAGATCAGTTTAAACCGCAGGTACAGAGCATACTTATGAATGCAAAACAATTATTTTGAAAATATATATATTTTATAACTTGAAATAATTAAAATTACATAAACTGTAAGGTACAAAGGCTCAACACATGAGCTACACTTACAGGTTTTGGAATAAAAGAAAATAATTACAAGAGATAAACACTCAGCTCAAGATTACAAGGTGTTTTGTTGCTCAACACATGAGCTACCTAGTATTCGATCTAAGTGTGAGAGTTTGAAGACTGGAAATCCTCTCCAAATTAGTCTCTGCCTTCAACTGGGAAGAAGGAGGTCCTTAAGTAGAAAGTCTTCCGTCAATTCAGGGAGCCTTGTGGAGACAGGAATTGATGGGATGAGCTGGAAAAGAAGACTTCACGTGCTCTGATCCTGTAGTTCCATTATGGCTGTTTGAAAAGAAGAAAAAGCCAAGCACCGAAAGCAGGAAAATATCTTTTTACTGTTTTTTTTTTTTTATGAGGCTGGGCCTTAATACATGCGTGGGCTTAAGCCTGTTTATGGATACAAATTAAAACATAAAAGAGAATGGGCTAGGCCCATGTTTACAAAACATCAAAATGAATGGGTTAAGCCCATGTTTGAAAACACCTTCGTTTATGGATCCATGCGAGAGTTGGGGAAGACATCACAGTCTTCATCTGCTAGATCGAAGGTGGGCTCTGTCCCAGAGGATGAGTTTGCTTTTGAAGATCCTGAAGGGGCTTTCGAAGAAGAGGCCTTACTTCGTAGAAGTTGGGCCATGATCTGAAAGTATTCCTCTTCAGTTTTTGCTGCTGCTAGTTGGGTCTGAGCAAAGGATTTTGGCTAGAAACTGTGTTGATGAGTGTTCTACCCTGAGAAATCCTTGGCTTTGAAGATACCGACTTACAGTTGGTTTTTTGATGGAGTCCGGAATGTTAAATTTCGTCCACCATCTGGTTTTGAATCTTCTGACCAAACTTATCTGTGCTTCTTGCTGGTGGTAATCCAGATACCAAGCTGTTACCCAAGGTAAGAAAAACCTGACTGCAAAAAGCATTAAAGGATGAAACCTTTTTTCTCTGTCAGAAGGTTGGTAAGAGGTTTTGAAAAGGGTATAGCTTTCCTGAACTTGAGGTTTTAGGATTTCAGGAGAAGCTCCATACAATTTCCACCAATGTGCAAACCAAAAAGGGATATTGGCTGTATCATGTTTAGGGTTGAAATAAAACAACCATGTATGGGTGAAATTTGCATTTTGGAAAAGAAAGGCGTTATACCAGGCCTGTTGATAATCCCAGTAGGAATAGGTCCGGCAGTGGTTATAAGTGGTTTTGAAATCAACAGGAAAAGTTTTGGGTTGGTGAAGGTTTTGTCCCCACTCAAGAGGAGAGAGAACTCTATGGATTTTTCCCATTGAGTAGTTAACAGGTCCGGTTTTAGGGTTGTCTATGATAGACACAGAACCTGTTAATTCAAGAATTGCCCTGTAGTAAGGCTGGGGTTTTGATAAATCCCATGGTTTAAATAACCAGCCTCTAGGGAAAACTTTTGAAATGGCCATTTGAGGGTTTTGAGAATAAAATCCTTCCTCCATGGTCTAAATGTATTGAAAATCTGTTTTAACAAAATAATTCGAAATATTTTTTGTTTGAGATAAAATAATTTCAGAACTATTTTGTGTCAAAACAATTTTTGAAAATTCCTCTTGTGAGGATTTTGAAGTAGAAACTCCGAGGTCGGAGGTTTTAATAAGTTGTCTACTACAAGATGTTTCTTGTGTAGGTTTTGAAATTTATTTAGAGGAAGATTTTGAGGATGAAGATCCTTCCTCTAGTTTTGAAATGGTTTGAGATAATATACCTGTTTGCTTATCAGCAATCATTTTGAAAAGGGAGCCAAGTTCTGGCTGTTTGTTGAGAGTCTCAATCCATTGTTGGACTTGGGACTGTTTGGCAAGAGCTTCTTCATCTTCTTCGACGATTTCTGCCCAAAATTTGATTTCTGTAGCAGAAGAAGCTGCTACAGGTTTTGAAATTTTTGGGTCCTCTTTCTGGACCTCTTTCTCCTTCCCCTTCCCCTTTGATTTTCTGGGTATGATTTAGGTCCTATTTTGGAGGAACTCTCTGGTCAGAAAATCAGGAATTGAGTTTTTATCTCCTTTAATAAATTCAATTTCAAAATCGAAAATACTAAGGATAGCTTGCCAACGGGCAAAAATCTGTTTTTATGCGATTTTTTGAACATCTTTTTGTTAAACGTCCTTAACAGATTTGCAATCAATCCGAAGTAAGAACTTCTGATTTAGTAAATCGCTTTGGAATTTTGAAATGCACATGACAATTGAAAGAATTTCTTTTTTAATTGTAGAATAATTTTTCTGACAATCATTCCAATGTGCAGAAGTGAACTGGACAATGCATTCTTTCCCGCCCACTGTTTGTTTCAAAATGCCTCCATAACCTAAGTCAGACGCATCAGTCTCAACTATCTTAGGTGCTAATGGATCAGCTAAATGTAGGCATGGAATTTCTTTTACCTGTTTCTTAATTTGTTGAACTATGCTATTATGTTCATCAGACCAAGCAACAAGGGTTTTCTTCAACCTATCATGCAAAGGCTTTGCTAATCGGTTGATGTTGGGACAGAAATCTAGGACATAATTCAGACTACCTAAAAATCTTTGAAGTTGGGTTTTGTCTAAGATTTTGTCTGGAAATTTATCTGCAAAGGATAAAGATCTCTCAATTGGAGTAATTGTTCCTTGGGAAATATAATGACCTAAGAAACGAATTTTCGTTTGGAAAAGAGAGATTTTTGTTTTTGAAATAACAAGTCCATTTTTCTTTGCAACATTGAAAAATGTCCTGAGGTTTTTGAAATGTTGTTCAATTGATTCTGAAAAAATAAGAACATCATCAATATAAACAACACAGAATTTTGAAAAAGGATTAAAAATCTCATTTATAATTCGTTGAAATTCTGAAGGAGCATTTTTTAAACCAAACAGCATAACCGTCCACTCATACTGCCCAAATGGAACAGTAAAAGCAGTTTTGTAACGATCTTTTGGTTCAATCTGTATTTGCCAAAAACCTGATTTCATATCAAATTTTGAGAAAACAAATGCAGAATGCAGTTTTTGCAAAAGATCCTTTTTGTTTGGAATTGGATAACGAATCCATTTTAAAGCCTTGTTCAATGGCTTGTAATTAATCACAAGCCTAGGCGTGCCTCTTTCGATTTCAGAGTTTTTGTTAACATAAAAAGCTGCACAGCTCCAGGGAGATCTGGATTCTGTGATTAGACCTTTTTGTTTTAAATCATGGATCTCTTTTTTGCAATGTTCTTCAAGTTCATGATTCATTTGGATTGGCCTAGCTTTTGTTGGAATTTGTTTTTCTGAAAACTCATTTTCATATGGTAGATCAACCCTATGTTGTTTTCTACTCAAAAAGGCATTTGGTAAATCCGAACAAATTTCATTTTCAATTAATTTTTGAAAATTGGAAATTCTTTGTTTAACCAAATCATTTTCTAATCCTTTTTGGATTTTGAAAAAGGAAACATCCTGTTTGAGAAATTTTAAATGTTTTTGTTTTCCTTGAATTATACAATTCAATTCACTTTTGTAAACAGAACAAGCTTTTAAAAGGTTCAAATTTCTCGTTCTGGGTTTTTCAACAAAAGGGAAAACAATTTTTTCTCTATTTGCTTTGAAGGAAATACCATCATATGTGACAGAATAGGGAGTAATCATATTGATAAATGGAGTCCCTAAAATGATAGTATGACTGATATTTTCGAGTAAAACAAATGGAGTTTTGATAAAGATGCTACCATTCTGGATGGAAGCTTCTGTCTTAAATTTAATTCCCATTTCGGAGTTGTTAGCCGCGACAAGTTTTTCAGAAGTTTTTTCAAAAAATCTTTGTGGAACGATACAGCTTTTTAAACAATTTAAATCCGCTCCCGTATCGAAAAGAGCAACTGTATCTATTTTGAAATCATTTGAAAAAATAATGGAAACTTTTACCAAATATTTTCTTGTGGTAATTTCTCTTAAAATAAACAAGAAATCATTTGGAGCATTTTCTAAACTTTGAATTTCATTTTCTAAGTCTAGATCAGCAGTTTCGTTTTCAATTTTTTCTTCATTTTAATTCTCATTAGAACTGGAGTCCTGTGATAAAAGATCATGAAGAAGGTTTGAATCTTTCTCCTGTTTCTCTTTAAGAGTTTTTAGCTCTTGTTTGACAATTTTAATTTCTTCTTGAAGCGATTGAATTGTCACAGGAGGTTTTTCTTTTGATTTAGTACTTAAGATTTTAGTAAGATCATAAGTACTGTTTGGAATAAATTTCGAAGTGGAAGGTTTTGGAGTTTTTGGTTCAAAGGACTTCAAAAGTTTTTCAATGATTTCTTTTTGAAGTTTTGAATCTTCCACTTGTTTGATGATATCAAGAATTAATTCTTGATCTTTTGTCAAAACATTTAAAGATTTGAAACTACTACCCGACTCACTGCTAGAGGAATCAAGGGCAGCAACTTCATCGTTTTGAAAAGAATCCTCTGTTTTCGATGATTCTGTTTGCGATTCACTTTCAGATGTTTCAAGGAGAATGGCTTCAATTTTTTGTATTGTTTCTTCCTCAACTTGTAACTCATGAAGTTTTTTGTTAAGCCTGCAATATTTTGAAGTATGGCCAGGTTTACCACACTTAAAACAAGTGACTTGTTTGAAAACTGGTTTGAAGGGTTTTTTAAAAGATCTCTTCCTATGATGTTTTTGTGATTCAGATCTTTTATAAAACTCTTGTTTGTTAGGTTTTGAAGAAAATCGTTTATGAGGCTTTTTGTAGGATTTAGAACAGGAACCTCCACAGGTTTTTGTTTGACCTTCTGTAGAGACTTCGAACTGTTTACAGAATGATCCTAGTTCTTGCCTAGTTTTCTTCATTTCCCATTTCAAATGTTTTTGAAGTTTTAAATCCTGGCAGATTTTTAAACCTTCTTTTTGTGTGAAACTAACTAATTCCCCATAAGTTAAATGGTTATAAGGAATCTGGTTAATCCCAAAAGCTTCTTTGATTTTATTACGGACTCTTTCTCCTAAAAGGGTAGGAAGGCCAGCAATGAATTTTTCTTTCCAAAACGGTTGATTGGAATCTTCCCTAAGCATTACCCTAGTTAAGAAAGTAGTTTTATAATTTTGAAAATCAGAAAGCTTTTTGCACCTAAGGTTTGAAAGTAATTATGCGTTTTTGTCTTTTAAATGAGAAGGGTCACCTATGAAGTGTAGGCTAATCGTATGGATCAAGGTTGCTACAGCATCAGGTATGGGGTTTCCTATCTCATCGAGAATGGGAGTTCCATCCTCTAAGGTTTGGATTGCACCTAATATTTCTAATTGCTGTTGGGCGGTGAGGTGATAATCCCACCATCCTTTCAGTTGTCCTGAAAATCCTGCAATGAGCAGTTCAGCAATGGCTCTATCAGGTGTACTAGTCTGGGTTTTGTAAGCATTGGAGGCCATAGTCATCTGTTGTAGAAGACTAAGGATGTTATATTCGGACATACCATCTATATTCCATTCATAGACAGTAGAGGCATTGAATTTAGACTGGGACAGAATGTTCGGTCTATTTTCTATACCTAAGTCTGGTGCTATGGTCATGGTCAAAGGTTGACCTCTTTACCAAACAAGCTTAAACAATTTCTCCTTTTGGTTTGGCTGTGTATCCTCAGAGTCAGATACCTGATCTAAAGCACTAACAGCTTTGCTACGGTCAGGGGTATCTCTAACAACTTCTGGTGTAAACGTAGAGGTATTCTCTATCTTACTAAGTTGGGTTTTAAGAGCTTCGGTAAATTCTGATTTACCTTCCCTGAACAGTTTTTAACTTGTTTTGGAGACCTGAAAAGGTTTGAAAACTAGACTTTTCAGTTTTGAAGCTGTCGATTCAACCTGGGAAATGACAGTAGTTGTTTTTTGGGTTTCCTCTATCCTAGTTAACTGCTTGGCAATCATACTAAGATGAGTGTTTGAAAAATTATTTTGTTGAAGAATATTTTTAATATCCTTGTTTAAATCACCACTGGGAGTTTTATAAGGTGCAGCATCTATAGTGGTTTCTAGATGTGCAATTTTGATTTGTCGTAAAGGTGGATGTTCAGATTGGGTTTTCTTACCATCTACCATTTCCCATTCTGTGACCTTATTCCTAGTGGTAACAGGATTGACAGATTTTGTTTTGAATGGATATGAAATTTTGTTTTGTGATGCATAAATTTCAAACCAATCAAAGAATAAAACATGAGCTTTGTTTTGTATGACAAAGTCATAAAACTCATTTTGAATTTCTTTTCTTTTATCCAGAAAATTTTTGAAAAACCAATTTCTTTTCTCTGAATTTTTTGAAGAATAGAAATCCTGATGTAAGAAATTTTTATCAACTTCAAATTCTTTTTCTAAAACATTGAGCTCATTGATAACATTTTCGGTTACCGCAGAAAAAGATGGTGAAGTTGGAGGTGAATTATGTTGATCTTCATCACCTACCTGTGGTCTAGTATAGAACTGGTGTGGTACATTTGAAGAATAATCCACGTTTTGAAAAGAAGCACTTGGAATGCTTGAACAAGAAAATCTTGGGTTTTGAAAATTCTCCATCCTATCAGGCAGATGAATAACTGAAGGAAGTTTTGAAATTTTACCCAAATCTAAAGTACTCGTGGAAGAACCAGCATCTGAATACCGATGACTGGAAGCTCTGCTAAAGCTTATCTTTACCTTTCCGTCATTGTACTGGGTAATTTCCCTCAATTGGGTATTTGGTTTTGCCTGTTCAGGAGATTTTGGTTTTGAAATTCCTTCCAAGATCCAGTCTTCGGGAAGACTGATATCCTTCCACAGGATAGATTTTGGAATGACTATGTTAGATCTAGACAGATCTGTTTGTAAAAAGAGGGTTTCACCCTTTTTAGATTCAACATTTTTTGTTGCAGTAAAAGCTGAAACCATTGCCTTGTAATGCATTTTAAACATAATTGCTACTGGAATTGATCCTTCCAGCATTTTGTAATTATGGGTTTTGATTTGCAAAATCAAGGATTTTAAAATGTTTTTATCTCTTAGAGATAAAGAAATATCCGGATAACATTCAAAAGAGATTGGGCCTTGGCAAAGACTCGATTCTACAGATGCTATCATGGAATCTTGAAAATTTATATGTCTGGCATCCCTCAAGACATAAAGAATTGAAGTGTTTAAGCCATCTTTTGTTAATGGTTTGATTCCCACCTGGACAAGTCCTATGTGTATGTAACCATATTTTCTGTCTAGGTGTTTTTGCAAAGTTTTATGAGAAAGAAGTTGGATGGTTTCAAAAGGTTTTGAGCCCTTTCTTCCGTTTTGATGACATAGTCAGTTTTGAAAATGTTTTGAAACAGACCAGTTTCATAAACTTGATCTTTTTTGATTTTTGGAATTTCCCAGTTGTTTAAAGATTTTTGAAAATCCTCAATAGTGATTTCTTCACTATTGGTTGGATGTTTGAAATTTGATTCCGAGGAACTAGAAGCAAGAGAGCTTGAAAAAGAAGTGGATCTACAAAATAAATTATTCATAATTTTGAAAATTTAATTTAATTTTGAAAAATGTATCTTCTTACCTGGATAACTAGGTCCTGGAACCTTACTGCCCTAAACGCCTGTTCGTCAGCTAAAACGGGACTTACTGCCTCACCTCTAACCTTACCTAGATAATATTTTAGTTTTTCAAAAATAAAATAAGTTTACCAAATGATAAATAATCAATCTTATATAAACTCTCCCCCCTAGGCTCTGATACCATGGACGCCGCAGGATCAAAGGGTATAAGAAAATTATAAATCTATCACACAACAAATATATATATATATATAAGGGATTTATTCAATTCAATTAAAAATTTAATTAATGTATATAATTATTTTTAATTAATAATAAACCTTTCACATTTCAAATGGAATTTGGATGAGTTAATTATTATCCATTAACAATAAGTCTTTTTCCATCGTGAATCGACTTTGAATTTTAATCAACAATTAATAAAGTTGGCTTTTTTTTTTTTTCATTTTCATGATTGATTTACTTTAATATAAAAAGGAACTATTGTGCAAAATATATAACGAAAAAAGAAATTAGATATCAATTTGAAAGGATTATTTTATTATTCAATTTATTTACCGGTTCTATTGATTAAGCAGTTGATAGCAAAAATAATTTCTGTAAGGATATGCATAAAGTTTTCACATTATTGCAAATCAATTTCAAATCAATTTTAATTTTAATTGAATCAATTCTAACCCAATATACAAAAACAAATAAAATTAATTTCAATTCAAAGTAGAAGAATGACTAATTTCAATCTCAAAATTAATTTTAATTTCAATTCAATTTCAATTAAATTTTAATTTCATTTGAATCAATTTCAACTCAATATTCAGATCAAATTAATTCTCAAATTTCAATGTTTATTCGAAATAAAAAAATTTAAATTATGTCTTTTAGTTAGAGGTGGCAAATTGGATGGTTGGGCGTATTTGGGTTGGGTCAAAAATGGGCGGATTATAAATGGACGGCTTATAAATAGGCCCAAAAGCATGGGTCATAAATGGGTCAAATGATCAAATGGGTTGGGCGGGTTGGGTCGATCCATGGGCTAAAAATTTAACAAATTTTTTTAATAAAAATAATTTTTGATATAATAACGGAATTTTAAAGAACTACCAATATAATATTAGTCAATTCATTTGATATAATATTGTGACACTAAAATAGGTCAAGTGGCCCAAATAGATCGACTGGAAGCCCAAACGGGCCGAAATGTGGGTCAATCCAATTGACTTATTTTTTAAAATATAATTTTATATATAATAGTAGTATACTAAAATGACAACTATAAAAAATGTTATCTCAAATGGGTTGGGCGGCCCAAACGAGTCAAATGGAGGCCCAAATGGGCCGATATATGGATTGACCCATTTGATCCATTTTTTTAACGAAAAATAATTATCAATATAATAACTTGATATTAAAATGGCTACTGTAAAAATATTGGCACAAATGGGTCGATATATGAATTGACCCATTTGATCCATTTTTTTAACGAAAAATAATTATCAATATAATAATATGATATTAAAATGGCTACTGTAAAAATATTGGCACAAATGGGTCGGGTGGAGATCCAAACAGGCCAAGATGTAGGTCGATTAATTTGACTGTTAAAAAATAATTATTGATATAATAACGAGATATTAAAATAATTACTATAAAAAATGCTAGCCCAAATAGGGGCGGTCCAAATGAGCCAAAATTATACAAATAGTAAGTAATTGTTCATTTCAAAAAATTAATCTTACAAAAATATTGGATATACAACTAAAAAAAAAAAAAAATTCCGACTTCAACTTATTATCACTCCACACTTTAATCTGATTTTGAAAATTTAATATCTATTCAATTTGATTTGGAAAATAACAGTGTGATTTTATATACATTAAATTTATAATCTATTTTTTATTTTATTAATATTTTATTTAAAATTGATATATTTTTAAATAAAAATTTAAAAATCCAATTCAAACTAAAAATGGTTAAAGGATTCAATACTACCCAAAATGCACGCTTTCGAAAAGAAAAATGTATTTCTTTTTTTATGCAAATACATAAAGAAATTTGTCAACATATATTTGGAAGTGGACCATTCAGTATTAGCCGTACACGTGGTCATTCTCACCTGTTCATGAATTGTCATCCTACAATTGCGGGATAAAAAAAGTTAAAATGAATAAGGGGAAAGGGGATTTAGGGAGGCCCGTTGTTCATTTGGAGAATGCCCAAACGGGGTTCAATTTTAAAGAAACAATTTTGGGCGGGCTTAAAATGGGCAAACTTTTACTTGGGCGGGGTTTGGGGTTAATTATTTTGGGCGGGTTTGGGCGGGGTTTTGGGCTTGGGCATATTTTGACAGGTATAATTGTAATTGTGTAATGTAAATATGATGTAAATATTTTAAAGTTTGTATATGCATATATATGACTTTTTATGGAAATTATAACCATCGTTTAAGAAATCAAGCAATAATAATAATAATAATAATAATAATAATAATAATAATAATAATAATAATAATAATACGGTTTATTAATCTGATTAATGTGATATGACTAAGGTAATCCTGCAAGATTAGAATTGTATAGTTTATTTGTAGCACTCCTATATTCTCTGTGGGGTATTTGGGGATTACAAATTGTGTGTATATTTAGTATTTAATTGTCGATAATGAATGAAAATGATGTGGCATGTGATATTGAGTATGTATAATGGATGTATGGCCATGTATAATTAAATTATGATGAAATGTTTATAGTGTCCATGAATTACATGAAAATAATAGTGATATGCATATAGTTTGCATTTGATACATTAAGTTTATATTTGTTAGGTTAGTTTCCAATATTATTCCTGAATACATGACTAGTGCATTGGAACATATGTATGCTGATTTTATAACTATAAATAAGAAAGAATGGGTAAGGAATATATGTATATATGAAATGAAAAATTTATAAAGAGTATATGGAATATGATTGGTATTGTGATATATATGTAAATGCTTAAAGCCTGCGAAGTGTCTGGGTTGTGGATAGATAAGCATGCTTATAAGGGATAGTGATTGCAGCTGCTAGTGATGACAACGCGTTGGTGTCTAGTGTAGTGTTCTGATGCCTGTTTGGTATCTAATGTAGTGTATTGAGACTAACATGTCTCCAGTGATTGGTACTACTTATATAGTATTTAGTGTTTGGTAGCATGTTTGGTATCCTTATTCCCGTTATCCACATCCATAGATAATATGCATGTTGAAGAGGTTATTTGTATATTTGAAATTAGAGACCACAGAGAATGTGAAATTTAATGACTATTGTAACACCCCCTTCCCATACGTAGGAGAACCCATCTGCTATGGAGTGAGAACCCGTACGAGCAGGAGTGTCACTAACAAAACGGTACAATAACATCCATTCACATAATAACAACATACATAAATACAATAGAAATTTAAAACTTTAAAACCAAAATGAACATTCATTCATAGATGGAATAATATTCATTACAACTATTCTGATGTTACCAAAATAATTACATCTATTAGAGATACAAAGCGGAAGCTGAACAAAAGACTACATGCAATGAGAGTTCACTATTACAAAAGAATCATAATACAAAAAGAAGCTAAGTCCTATCATCGATCCCACTGTGTTGGCTTGACTGGCGGCGACTCTCCCCAAAAGCTATACACCTTCCACACCTGCACGGATGAAACACCCGTGCTAAGGGATAACGCTTAGTGGGGAAACAAACAATAATAATATGGACGGCCATTCACAATGGTCGTCAAGGCAAACACATTCATATGGCATAAGCTGAATATCATACCAGATATAATCATAATTGAATCATATTCATAAACATTCAAAAGCTCATGGTCACGTTCACATGCTAACTGATTCATATGCTCTTAGATAGAGTCATTCAGATTCACATACTTGTAATCATAGTCATTTGGATTCACATTCTCATAAGCATAACCGAACAAATCACAACACAATATAACACCTACTGACTCACAGTAGTGGATAACGAGTGAACACATGGCGGTACCTTACGGGTACAAATCGAAAAAAAATATCACATTTTTATTATTTCAAAACATTTTAAGGAGGGGATCTTAAGCAAGATCCAAACACAATGAAGTTCGCGAGGAACTAACCAGGGACCTGATCATGGTCCAGAACAGAACTGAGGGCTACAGCTACTGAACTCTATTAGGCATGCCTAACTATCCACTTAATTGACTCTAGCAGGTCATGCATAATCCATCATATCACATTTATATAATTCATAAAATTATCCATGCATAATACCTCTAATAATATTCAAATACTTCATAAAATAGTCCAAGTATAAACTTAAAAGCATCACAAGTTCGGAAATTAAACATCGGAATCACAAAAGAAAATTCACAATTGAAGCTAGGGGTGTCGCGCTTGCAACAGAGGCCAAACTGACCGCAGGTCGCGATCGCGGCAGTCTTTGCGCTTGCACGGAGACAGAAGCACATCTCACTATCGTGCTCGCGACGGTCATGTCGCTCGCGACAGTGAGCCGCCAGCAAAGGCTGTCGCGCTCTCGCGCAGGCACGTGCTCGCGATAGGAGACTACCCAGATAGCTCAGCAGTCGAGCGCTCTGTTGCTCTCGCAACAGGCGTCGCGCTCAAGATAGAGAGCTCTCGTTGCGGCCGCTCGGCCATATAAGTTTGCTCGGCCTCGTGTAAGGGCTGGATTCACCGAACTCTGTCGCGACAGTGTCGTGCTCGCGACAGGGTCGTGATTTCTAGTTCTTACGCGATTTTCTGCAGAAATTTCACAATTCCAAAACACCCAAAGCTCCAATCTCAAATACAAATCAACCCAAACATCTTCTTACCTCAAATCAACCTTCGCAACACCATAAATAACATAAACACAACTTAAATCAACAATTAACACAATCAAAATCATGGATTAACATAATCAAACTTCTCAAGAACAACAAACTCAGAAATTTTAGCAAAGTTCATCAAACTTAGAAATTGGCTTCAATAACTCATCATTCATGCATTATAACTTAAATCAAACCAAAACCCATAGCATTTGCATCAACATAAACATCATCAAAACTTAAATTTCCAGAAATAACGATCAACATGCCAAATCACAAAAATGCACAAATTCAAATAAATCCAAAACCTGAAATTCCTATGCTCCAAATCAATGAGCACCACTCCCACTAGCCTTGTCCTTTCCCTTGGGATCTCGAGTAGGCGCTTCTAAACCCAAAAAACCCAAGAATCAAACAAACACATAAAAATCCTAAGTCAAGAACACAATTTACAAAACAAGAGAAAAGAGATGAAGAAGAAGGGAAACTCACTAAGGACTTACTAAAAACTCTTGAGAATTGCCAAGATCCACCAACGAATCAGCCAAGAAAGAAAGAAATCAATTTGTAGCAAGAGGAAGAGGAAGGAAGAAGAAGCAAAAGAGGGAAGGAGGAAGAGAACGGGAAAGCTAGGGAAAATTTCTGCTCTCTCTTTCTTTCTCCTATCTTTATATACCCCTTCTTAATTTCTCCTTGCCATATGTCACCTTGATATTGGTGGGTTTTGATAATTCACACCCTACACTCATGCAAGACACCACACATAATACTAACTCTCACTAATGTGTACCCTCCTCCCTTATGAGCATGCACACACTAGCAAGACCCATATACACACATTCTAATAACATACATGCACTCACACTCTAATAAAGCCCACAAATCATGCATATAACCTAAAATACCCTTAACACATGCCAAAACACTCACACATGCACATATACATATGGTAATCATGGCTCAAACTACTAGGGGAGAACGAGGTGTTACAACTCTTCCCTACTAACAATAATTTCGTCCTCAAAATTCTCACCTGAACTGAATAACTGAGGATACTGAATCCTCATTATTTCTTTTGGTTCCCAAGTCGCTTCCTCGACTCTATGAGGCTGCCAAAGAACCTTGACCAGAGGAACTTGCTTACTCCTCAATTGTCTCACTTCTCGAGCTATAATGGCTTTCGGCTCCTCATCATAAGAATAATTCGGCTGAATTCGAACATCTTGAACTGACAACACATGCAACGGATCTGATCTATACCGACGAAGCATGGAGACATGGAAGACATCATGCATCCTAGCCAACTCTAACGGTAAATCCAACCTGTAGGCTACCGGACCAACTCTCTCTAAAACCTTGAAAGGCCCAATGAACGGAGGACTAAGTTTACCTTTCTTGCCAAACTGCAATACTTTCCTCTAAGGTGAAACCTTAAGGAAAACTTTATCCCTGACCTCAAACCGAATATCCTTTCTCTTCAGATTGGCATAAGATCTCTGTCTATCCTTAGCCACTTTTAGATTTCGCTGCACAACTCTGATCTTCTCCTCTGTCTCTTTAATCATCTATGGCCTAACAAAAGATCGCTCGGTCAACTCTGTCTAACAAACTGGAGTTCTACACAGCCGACCATACAAAGCCTCAAACGGTGACATCCCAATGCTCGACTGAAAGCTGTTATTATAGGCAAACTCCATAAACTGTACGTACTTATCCCAACTGCCAGAAAAGTCCAAAGCACATGCCCGAAGGATATCCTCCAAAATCTGAATAACCCGCTCGGACTGACCATCTATCTGAGGATGAAATACCGTGCTAAAATTTAGCTTAGTACCCAAGGCTCTCTACAATTCCTTTCAGAACTTAGATGTGAACCTTGGATCCCGATATGACGCTATAGACAACGGCACACCATGCGGTCGCACCACCTCATCCACATAAATACTGGCCAACTTATCCATCAAGTAGTCCACTCTAACCATAATAACCCATACTGAATCATACTTCTGTTGAGTTACTGGTAAACCTGACATAAAATCCATGGCAATGTCATCCCATTTCCACATAGGAATGGATAAAGGAGTGAGCAATCCCGAAGGGACTTGATGCTCAGCCTTTACCTGCTGACAAGTCAAACACTTCGCCACGAATTCCGCAATGTCTCTTTTCATTCCAAACCACCAGTAGAACCGCTTCATGTCCCGATACATCTTCTCACTACCAGGATGCATAGTAAAGACCGTAGTGTGCACCTCGCTCAAAACCTTCTTCCTTAACTCATCACTCTTGGCCACACACAAATGATTCCTAAACATAAGCACCCCATCTAAAACCAAAAACTCAGGCTGCTTACCCTACTAAACCTCTTGTAAAACCCGCTGCAATCTCACATCATCCTTTTGAGTGTCTACAATCGACTGTCTCAAGGTTGGTTTCACTTTCAATTAGGCAACCAAAGCCCCATCTGAATCAAATCTCCACTTGAACCGCCACAAGAACAAAGCCGAAACTGACTTCCTACTCAAAGCATCTGCAACCACATTGGCTTTTCCCGGATGATAATCCACAATGCAGTCATAGTTTTTAATTAACTCCAACCATCAGCGCTGTCTCATATTCAACTCTTTCTATGTGAGGAGATACTTTAAACTTTTATGATCCGTGAAGATCCTACACTTCTGCCCATACAGATAATATCGCCAAATCTTAAAAGCAAAGATCACAGCTGCCAACTCCAAATCATGTGTTGAATAGTTCTTCTCATGAGGTTTTAACTGATGAGACGCATAAGCCATAACTTTACCCTCTTGCATCAACACACATTCGAGTCCAACTCCCGAAGCATCATTGTACATTACAAACTCTCTACCCGAGATGGGTTGAGTCAGTACAGGAGCTTCAACCAATAACCTTTTCAAATGCTCAAAACATGCTTGACACTTATCCGACCACTCAAATCTGACTCCTTTTCTCAATAATCTCGTCATAGGAGCGGCAATAACTAAAAAGCCTTCACAAACCGACAATAATAGCTTGCCAAACCAAGAAAACTTCTCACCTCAGGAACATTCCTAGGCGCTTTCCAATCCACAATTGCCTCAATCTTAGCTAGATCCACTTGAATACCCTTAGCTGACACAATGTGACCCAAGAAAGACACTCTCGAAGCCAAAAGTCACACTTACTAAGCTTCGCAAACAAATGGTGCTCCCTTAAAACTTACAGCACTAACCGAAGATGCTCTTCATGCTCACTCTCATCCCTCGAGTAAACCAAAATATCATCTATAAACACTACTACAAATCGATCGAGATATGGCCTAAACACTCGGTTCATTAAATCCATAAAAGCCACAGGTGCATTGGTAAAACCAAACGGCATCACAAGAAACTCATAGTGGCCATATCGCGTTCGAAATGCAGTTTTACTCACATCCACATCTTTCACCCGAAGCTGATAGTAACCCGATCGGAGATCAATCTTGGAGAAAACACCTACACCTCTGAGCTGATTAAACATGTCCCGCCTGTGGCATACGGCATGCGGCCTGGGGGCCGCATGTTTTTCATGCGGTATGCGGCCTCCTTACGGGAGGCCGCATGCTGGCGCGCGACATACAGCCTAAAGGCTGCATGCGAGCACACTCCTCGCGGCCCCTCGCTGCAGCACGCAACGGCCTCGTACGTGAAGCCGCTGGGTCCGCACGCACTCGCTGCGCTCCGAGCACCGAAACTCTGAAACTACAAAAATAAAAATAAAAAAAAATAAGAAGATTTATTTTAAATTAGAATTTTTGGGAAAAAAGGAGATTCTCGACAAGGGAAACATCATTTTCGACATCTTTACTTATAAGCAAGTATCATTTTCATCATCGAGCAATCCTGATCTTAGACCGCATCGGGACCCGGTGTCTACACTTGTGATGAGCTAGACCCATTGGCAGGGACCATGCTTGGGTAGCTTTAAAGTATCATCCCCTTTGGCTAAAGCTCATGTAATGGTAATAAATACTTCTCCTAGGTGAAATGTACCATAATTTTGTGCTTGCTATGTAGGTCATTATATATTGAACAAAATCAGCTAAATTAAATGGTCTTTCATCAAAGGTTTTCGTGCCCCGGTGGGCCCATCTTAATTTAATTGAAGTGTTGGCCAAAACCCATACATATGTGCATTAGACAAGAGGTGTTATGCTACCGATTTTTTTCCCTGCACCTTTA
Source organism: Excoecaria cochinchinensis (assembly GCA_947683425.1). Taxonomy (NCBI): domain Eukaryota; kingdom Viridiplantae; phylum Streptophyta; class Magnoliopsida; order Malpighiales; family Euphorbiaceae; genus Excoecaria; species Excoecaria cochinchinensis. The sequence continues at coordinate 2,441,807 of CANTUQ010000116.1, forward strand.
CGTGTTCGAGGGTTCCCCCTTAACCCTTGAATAAAATCCACCTAGGAAAGAGACCGCACTGCCTCGTGTGTGGGAGAGACAAGGTTAGAAGGATCTATTTGCTTGCATGTGTTTGTCTACGTTGCATCAACATGGCCATGCATTGCATTTAATCATGCATCATCCTAACATGGTGTATTCTATAGCCATCATAGATTCTTCCAGGTGGTTTAGAGGTCCCGACGGTTGGCTTTGAAGGAATCCATTCTTCGAACTACCGGAAGTAATGCCAAATTAGGGTTCAGATTCGCTTTCAGATAGTAGTGAAACATTTTCTTCAGAATTATCAGCAGAAATGAGTAAGGCTAACCCACCAAGAGAGTCTGATGCAACCCGTGCAATGATTCTTGAAAAAGTGGGTAGAAGGATGGAAGAATTTGAGGCCAGAATGATGGCGATGATGGGGAATCTTACTGTTACTCTAGTGCCGCTTGCTTGGCAATAACCTGCTACTCCCGTTGGGGGGTAAGATGAATAAGGGCCTGTTAGAGAGGATCCCTCCGTAGTAGTTGACAAACCTGTAGTAGGGCCCAGAGTGACTGCACCTGTAGAGCATAGAGAAGCTTCTAGACCCAAGAATGACTTGTGGGAAGAGTAATAAGAGGAGTCGATGATAATAAGGGGAAAGTTGCCTAAGCTGGAGGAAGCGATGTGGAAAAAAATGGAGGAAAAGTTTAAGGCAATGGCACAGATGCTAACTGTGGGAAGGGGAATAAACCCTGAAGATCGAGAGTTAGATGGTGACGATATAGTCCCCCATAACTTTAAGATACCTGACATTCCTAAGTTTGATGGTAGTTTCGATCCTGCGATGCTCATCAAGCAATATTCATTGATGATGAAGGGGACGACCCTAACTAGGAAGTAAAAGATAGGATACTTTTGCCTGAGTCTTACAAGGGCTGCAATTGATTGGTACCATGGTTAGATAGGAGGTCCAAAGAAGATTGGGACTTATTGACTGAGGAGTTCCTTAGGCAATATGACTGCAGTACTAGGATGAAGATCACGCTAAAGGATCTAGAATTGGTACGGCAAAAGTCAGAGGAATCTTTTCACGAGTACCTCACTCGGTGGAGGAATCGAATTATGGAGATGAAGTATAAACCTAACACTTTTGATCAGATCTGCTTATTCATTAGGAATGCTAGCCCATACTTGAAGGAAGGGTTCAAGATGAATGGACTCAAGGATTGGGAATCCTTGAAAGATATCGCCATAGAAGCTGAGGGTGAATACCTGCTAAGAAGGCACGTAGCAAAACTTATGCCAAGAAGGGCTATAATAACTAGGGGGTAAACAAGTCAGCGACCTCCAGCAGCAGTAGTAGGACTGGGAAGACGGCTGAGGTTTCGGCTACATGGATGAGCCAGAGATACTTTTTGAATTTGGGTCGACCTTTGTCATGGGTATTGAAAAGACTGATAAAGGAAGGGAAGCTGCAACCGTTGCCTCCCAAGCCAGCCAGAACCTAAAGGCAGTCGAGGCACAAAGATAATGAATATTGCGCATTCCACCAGCATACTAAACACATGACAAACCATTGCACAAGGCTGAGACACCAGATTTAGGATCTGATCGACAGTAAATAGATCACTGATCCTGAACAAAGGGGGAGCAAGAAAAAGTCTGTTTACAATGTTGTCCCACCACCTGTCTTTATGATTGGGTTAAGTCTACCTGAGTGGTACGTCTTGCGAGATTTATATGGAAATAAATACATCGTTATCACTCGCCCTGAGGCAAGTGAAGAAGGGATTCCCGTGGCAACGATAGATTATTGGTCTACTAGTGAGAGCGGAGAAGAAGATAAAGGAGAGGAGAAAGGCAAAGAATTTGTGGATCCATAGGATTCAGAGGAAGAGGAGAAGAGAGTCGGGACTGTAACCCGAAGTGGAAGGGTAGCTCCAGAAGTGGAGGGGTAGCTCCAGAAGTGGAGAAACTGCAGGATCCAGTGCAAGCACCGGTAAAACAAGAGCTGAAGAGAATCCAATAATGAAGTAGTTGAAGAAGACCGCAGCTCAGATATCTATTTGGGACCTTTTGAGACAGTCCCCTTCACACAGGCAGAAGTTAGTTGAGGCCTTATGCGAGTCTACTGTTGCTACCATAATTTCGCCATCCGAGTTGCTAGACCTTATTAAAGGGAGTTTAGGAGAGAATTCGGTGTACTCAAACGCTGACTTGTCGGCTAAAGGCCACAGTCACAATCGGCCGCTATATATCAAGGCATAGATTAATGACAAGCACACTGTTTGTGTCATGGTAGATGATGGCTCATCCATAAACGTCTGCCCTTTAGTGGCACTTCAGGCTTTTGGGTTAGATGAAAGTATGCTGAGCAAATCTGATCTGACCATTACAGCCTATGATAACTCTCGAAGACAAGCATCAGGAACTTTTAGAGCGCTAGTCAAGACTAGGCATATTGAAACGGAGGCAAAATTTGTGGTCTTGTCCATCCCTATGAATTTTTAGCTCTACTCGAGAGGCCATGGTTTCACAAGTTGGGAGGAGTGCTGTAGACACCGGGTCCTGATGCGGTCCAAGATTAGGATTACCAGATCATAAAAATACAGACTGATTCATAGGTAAGAAAATAGGAATTGATCGTCTCCTTGCCAAGTTCTTTTATCTGTCTCAAAATGCCTTTAAATTATTTATTTTTATTTTTTTGGAAAAAAGCTTTTTTTGGGTATGCGTGCGAGGGCATACACGAGTCATCTCGTCGAGGAAGGAACGAGCAGACTGGGAGTTTCCCCTGCTGTGCATGCTTGCTAGGGGCCCTGCCCCCTGTTGAGTGCGTGAGGCGCTGCCCTTAGTCACGCACGTGCGAGGGTCGTTGGCCCTGCCGCACGCTCGGTGAGGGGCGCTCCCCCTCGCAGGCGAGAGCGCTCGCCTCACAGGGGCAGCCTGCATGCGAGAGGCCGCCCCTCTCGCGTAGGCAGCCACGCAGCAGTCCCTCTCTCGAGAAGCCTCTGTGCGCACGCGCCCCGTAGGTGTGGCTTGTGCACGCGAGGCCGCCCCTGCGCACTGGTAGCCCCGTGTTAGGCCACCCCTCATGCGAAGGTGCCCTTGCGCGCGGGCAGCCACATGGCCTGTGTGTGTGAGGCTGCCCCTATGCGTGCAAGGCTATCCCCCGCCTTAGGGTGCCCCTGCGCGTGGCCAGCCATGCGACAGCAGCGCCCAAGGCTGTCACTGCGTACTGGGCACCCCTCGACAGGCCACCCGTTCACAGCAGGCCGTCCCTTGCCGCTGTCCCTCCTTTTCGCTCGCTACCCTTCCTTCTGAAGCAGGATTTTGCAGGGGCTACAGTCCAAATCAGAGTGAAAAAACCTATTTTTTTAGTTTTCATGTCTTTTTGGGTGGAATATATAAGAAGAAGAAAGAGGAAAATGGGAGGAGGGTTTTTTTGAAAGAGAAAAAAAAAGAAAAGAGCATTTCTGAAAAAAAAGGGAGGTTTTGGACAAAAACGTGGGGATTTCTTGAGAGCAAATAACCCATTTTTCCTTAAGAGCAAAGAAATTTCTTCTTTTGATTTTCTTGGACCTAAAATATTTTTTGTTGAGTTTGGATTTAACGTGAGGAAGTGAAAATCAATTCCCTTAACTTGGGTCTCTCATCAAACAACAAAAAACCATTTTTGAGTTCTTGTGTTCTTGAGTTTTTTAAGATAAAAACTTAAGATTTTTTTTTAAAATCTTTTTGAGTCTGATTTCAAATCTTTATGAGGGGAACAGATTGAGAACATCTTGCCTCCATATTATCAACTCTGAGGGTAAAGGATCTTGGAACCATTTTTATCATCTTATTTTATTTTCTCATTTTTTATTTTTCTTGCATTGATGAATACATAAATAATGACTTGATGAATTTATGTTTTAAGATTTGAGATTTATATTTCTTAGATGTGGTTTTTTAATCTTTATCCTGTTTTTGGCGTGAGTATGATAAATACATGTGATTTAGGTGTGAAAAATCAAGTTTTTAGTGTTTGTTTTTCTTAAAAAATATTGTGTTTTTGAGGGTGGCTCCACCACCTCCCCCTTTGGGGTGGGAAAGAGGTGAGGGACGGGCTAGCCGCCCCTCATGGCTAGGCTGCCCCTCACCCCATGTGGTGTCCTTTCACGCGTCTTTGTCCTATTTTGACTCGATTTTAACCCGTTTGATGCATGTTCCGTGTCCGTTTTTGTGATAATTTTTTTCTTTTTAGTTTAAATATTATCTTTTTCCTTGTGATGTTAATTTCTCTTATTTTTATTTTTAATTAGTTGATTTTAGAATTATTGCTAATATTTTTTATTGCTGTTTTTATTATGGTTGGAAAATGTGGTTTTGTTTGTTTGAGCGTTTTGTGACCAAATGGAGGGGTCACGACATGTAGGAGGTTACATTATTTCGGTGAGATCTTACCTATCTCCTATTTGTGTGATTGTGTTTGTTTGTAAATAAAATAGCTTTATTTTATGCGCGTATCGGATAAAAAATCAAAAAAATATTTTTATGACTAAATTGGGATTTTTGTTAATAAATTAGGACCAATATCCTTAATTTTAGCCAAGGAATGCAAAAATATCATGAATTAAAATGAAGAGTTAATTTTCTCAAAATGGGAGTAAATCATCCAGGCTTTCAAGCAAATAGCCGAAACAACTCTTCGATCCCCTTTTAAGTGAGCATGAAGGAACCAATGTTCCTAAACCAAATAAATATTGCGATTTATATATGCTACCCTTTTGGTTAATTTTGTTTGATTATTTAGATTTATATTTATATATCTTGTGGGCCCTTGTAATTAATTATTTTTAAGGCAATTTTGTTTAGCTTTTCTTTTCATTTGGGGGATTGTATTTGTCCCAATTTCTATTTTGTAATGGTGTTGCTTTGTGTGTTTACCACTTTATTTACATCTTTCATTTACAGTTTTCTTGATACTTGAATTGCGCCTTTAATAAATTGCAATAATCGTGTGAGAGGAGAGATGGAATTTTCTAATCTAAACACTCATCTATAAATAATCAAGACATTAATAAGACATTAATAAATTGCATTAACCGCTTTATTTAAAGCTTTCATTTACAGTTTTCTCGATGCTTGAATTGCGCCATTAATAAATTGCATTAATTGTGTGAGAGGAGAGATGGACTTTTCTAATCTAAAAACTCATCTATAAATAATCAAGACATTAATAAGAGTAGAGTTTTGAACCGCTCTCTGGTTTAGACCATAGAGGTTAGACGACCCTTTTCAATTTCTTGTAAATTGGGTGGTGACTCCAAAATACCTCAAAGGTGCCTGAAAGTTTCAAGGGACTAGATGAACTTCCCTAATATTCTATTGGGCATGGATTCCAAAATGTCTCTTGTTACCCAATATCGAATGACGCAAACTATCCCTCGAGCCCTAAAAGCGGAGCCTTCCCATGAGCCGATTCCGACGCGCATCACAGTGGCGACTCCACTGGGGATTTTATGAATTTACTCTGAAAGTGTCTTGGTTAAAATGTATGGTTGAGTTTTTAAAACTAAAGTTCCATCTCTCTTCTAAAATTGCATTGCATCATGCTAGAGCCTTAGCATTATGCTAGTTTGGACCCTTATTTTACCCCGGTACGTTCCCGAAGCACGACCCTACATTAACTTAATGTGGGAGAGTGTTAAGGATAATCACCAGCCCAAGCCTAGGAAGCAGAAGATAGAGTATTTCTGCCTGAGCCTTATTGGAGCCGTAGTAGATTGGTACCATGGGTTGGACAAAAGGTCCAAAGAGGATTGGGATCTGCTGACTGAGGAGTTCCTCAAGTATTATAATTGTAGTACTTAGATGGAGGTCACCTTGAAAGACCTAGAGCTGTTACAACAGAAATTAGGAGAGTCCTTCCATGAGTATCTCACTAGGTGGCAGAATAGGGTTATAGAGATGAAGCGTAAGCTCGATACTTCAAAGCAGATTCAGTTGTTTATTCGAAATGCAAGTCCATACCTGAAGGAGGGACTAAAGATAAAAGGCCTCAAGGATTGGGAATCCTTGAAGGATATCGCCATAGAGGCCGAGAGTGAATTCATGGCCAAGAGAGCAAGCAGTGAAGCCTATACTAGGAAGGTTTATAGCAATCAGGGGGTAGGCAGGTCAGCCAGGTCTAGTAGTACCAATAGGGCAGGAAAGACGATTGAGGTTTCAGCTATGGGGGCAAGCCAAAGGTACTTTTCAAACCTAGGCCAACCTCTATCATGGGTTCTGAAGAAGCTTGAAAAAGAAGGAAAGTTACGACCCTTGGCACCTAGGCCAGCTAGAACCCAGAGGTAGCCTGGACATAAGGAGAATGAGTACTGTTCATACCATCAGCATACGGGGCATATGGTAGATAATTGTTTGAGGCTGAGACATGAGATTCAAGATCTTATCAATAGTAAGCATATCACAGATCCTGAACACCGAGAGGGTAAGAAGAAGCCGGGATATAATGCAGTTCTGCCTCCTGCATTTATGATTGGGTTTAGTTTGCCGGAATGGTATATGTTTTGTAAGACTTGTATGGAAACGAGTACATCGCTGTCACTTGCCTTGAGCCAAGTGAAAAAGGGGCTCTCATGGCAATGATTGATTGTTGGTTCACTAGTGAGAGTAGTAAAGAGGATGAACAAGAGGGGGAAGAGGTCATGCCTGCTGATCCATGGGATTCAAAGGATGAGAACATAGGAGCGGTGAGCCGGAGTGGAAGGGTGGTTCCAGAAGTAGAGAAGCAACTCGAGCTAGCACCTGAACTAGTCGAGTTGGAAGAGGATCAATTACAGAAGCAGTTGAAGAAAACCACTGCTTCGATATCTATTTGGGATTTATTGAGGCAGTCACCGTCGCATAGGCAGAGGCTGGTTGAGGCTTTATACGAGTCTATTGTTGCTACCACTATCTCACCATCCGAGCTATTAGAACTGGTTAAGGGGAATTTTGGGGAGAATCTAGTATACTCTGACGCTGACTTACCGGTTGAGGGCCGTAATCGCAACCGTCCCCTGTACATCAAGGCACAGATTAATGGCAAGGACACTGCTTGTGTGATGGTGGATGATGGCTCGTCTATAAATGTGTGCCCTTTGGTAGCACTTCAAGCCTTCAGGTTGGATGAGAGTATGCTGAGTAGGTTTGATCTCACCATCACTGCTTATGATAATTCCAAAAGGCAAGCCTCGAGTACCTTCAAAGGGGTAGTAAAGACTGGGCCTACTGAGACGGAGGTAGAGTTCATGGCGTTGCCTATCCCGGCCAATTTTTTAGCTTTGTTAGGAAGTGTAGACACTGGGTCTTGAGCCAGCTTTGGTCAGAGTTACCTAATGAGGATAATGTTGGCTCAAAAATAGATAGAGGATGAAAGCACTTTAACTCTCTTTAGATAGGGGTTTTGGTAGGGTATTTTAAAAATATATATATATTTAAAAAAATAATAAAAAATATATTTAAATATATATATATATGTGTGTGTGTGTGTATACATATATATTTACAAATACATATATATATATATAAAGAAAAAGATGGGGGCTTTTGTTTAGACCACGGTCAAAACCTTTGTTTGACCTACAATTATATGGATCTTTTTTTTAGGGCCAAGTTTTTTTCATATATATAGAAAAAGATAAGACCTAGGAAGGGGGCGATAGAGAAAAGAAAGAAAAAAAGTAAAAAAGAAAAGAAGAGAGAAAGGAGAGAGCACGAAAGGGAGAGAGGAAATACAAAAGAAAATACACAAGATAAAACACACACACAGAGTAGAGAAAAGCCAATTTCCCCCGTATTTCCCAACAAGAAACCAAAGGAGAGAGGTCAAGGAGAGAAGTTCAAGAGAAGTCGAAGAATGCTAAATCCTCTGATCTTAAACACACAAATCTGAAGCTAACATAAAAGCTTAGATTTCCAGCCAATGAACAAAGTGTTTAGTATGTAAATGTCTATTTTTCATCTTTTTTGTTTAACTTTAATTTCATTTGTTTAGATCTTTGATTGATAATATTATATGGTAATGATTTGTTCTTATTAATATTGAGTTTGCTTAGTGCTTGCAATTATTTCCATGAATTAAAAAGCTAAAAAACAATGAAAACCAACAAAATACTATTCATCATCTTCAACCTTTGTTCTTCCTCTCTAAAATTTAGTTTTTTTTTTTAATTTCCCTCTTTTGTTGCCTAAATTTCATTTACTTTGAAAATAAATGAATTCTTGGTGGTTCAAGATATGAATCTTGCATTTAGTTTTTATTTGGTTCAAAAAAAAGACAAAAAATGTTATTTTTTTAATTTTTAGCGAAAGCTGGACATTGTACCCAGCTTCCTGGGTGTTTTGATGGCCAAGTCATGGCTTGACCATGACTCACTATCTGAGTCACGGTCTCAACCGTGACTCACCCCCCTTCTTTCCCCCCCTCTTATCCCTACGTAGCATTGCAGGGTTATCTTCTCGGTTTTACACGTTTTTGGCATGGATTTTGAAACAAGTTGGCCACTGTCATTTTTGCATGCATGTGTTTTTCTCATTTCATTTATGTGTTTCCTTCTTTTCACGTAGGGCCCACCTTTTGGTTTTGTCTCATGGCCATTAGCACACACATGTTTACATATTTATTTCTTCTATTTGTTTAATTATTTAATTTATATGTTCTTGAATGGTTTTGGCAATCTGTGATCTTATGGCTTATCTTTACATGTTTTCCTTTCTATTTTAAATGAGTTTATGTTTTTGTCCTTTTGCTATCACATGCATGCATTTAATATTTAATTTATTTGATTATTTACTTGGTTATTAATTTATGTCATCCATTTATTTATTTATTTAGATATTATATTATATTATATTATATTATTATTTTTATTATTTTTATTATTATTATTATTATTATTATTTCCCTATTTTGCATGGCTCACGTCTACCTCTCTCCGTTTTTCTATGTTTGCATTAGTTTTTCATGCCTTGGCCACTATTGCATGCTTATTGACTTTCATCACTCGTCTTTTTTATTTATTTAATTTTCTTTGTTTATTATTATTATTATTATTATTTTATTATTATTATCATCATTATTATTATTATTATTATTAATATAATATTATTAATATCATATTTTTGCATGGTGTTATTGCATGGCGTAGTTATTATTATTATTATTATTATTATTATTATTATTATTATTATTATTATTATTATTATTATTATCACTGTAATTTGTTACATTTCATTCCTTATTTACATCCCACTATTCACTTTGGGTAGTGTTCTTTTATTTTGCATGACTTTACATATGTGGGCCATAGTTGCATGTATGTGTTTTATGGCGTTTGTCTTCATTTCATATGCATTTCACGTGAACTTCCTATTTCTATATCAACCTACATGCTTTCATTTATTTCATTTTACTTTGCCATGACACTTGCATGTTTTTCTTCTTCCCATGACACCTTTCGCTTTTTTCTATTTTTGGCATGATTTGCAATACATTGGCCACTGTTATTTCTTTCATTTGTTTCTTTTTGCCCATTATGTTATAATTAATCCATTTTATTATTTAGACGTTATTAATGTCATTTATTGTTATTATTTTATGATATTATATTATTTTTGCATGACTAGCTTTGGCATGATTTTCAATTATCTTTGCATGCATACTGTTCATGTATTAAATTAATGTGTTTAATTTAACTCATTTTATTTTTTTTACTTGTGTATTAATTTTATTCTACATTTCCCTTATTTTCATTTTTATTTAGTTGTTTTTAGAATTGTGACTAATATTCTTGTTGTAATTTTTTACTTGGGGTTTAAAATGTCGTGTTGCTTGTTTGACCATTTTTATGACCAAATGAAGGGTCCTGTCAGTTCGGTGAGATCTTACCTATCTCTATTTGGGTGATTGTGTTTGCTTATAAATAAAATAGTTTTATTTTATGTGCGTGTCAGATAAAAAACTACAAAAATATTTTTATGACTAAATCAGGGTTTTTATTAATAAATTAGGACCAATGTCCTTGATTTTAAACAAGGAATGCAAAAATGTCACGAGTTAAAATGAAGAGTTAATTTTCTCAAAATGGGAGCAATTCGTCCCAGTTTCCAAGCCAATAGCCGAAGCAACTTTTCGATCCCCTTTTAAGTGAGTATAAAGGAACCAGTATTTCTAAATCGAATAAACATCCCGATTTATACATGTTACCCCTTTTTATTGGTTTTGTTTGATTGTGTAGTTTTATATTTATATCTCATGGGCCCTTGTAATTAATTATTTTTGGGGTAATCTTATTTAGTTTATTTCCATTTGGGAATTATATTTTGTCCCAATTTCCATTCTAGTTTTGTTTACCTTTTTTTTTTCTTTTGGGGGATTGTATTTGTCCTAATTTCTCTTTTGTAATGATATGGCTTTGTGCGTTTACTCCTTTATTTATCGCTTTATTTACAGCTTTCATTTACCGCTTTCTCGATGCTTGAATTGCACCTTTAATAAATTGCATGAATCGCGTGAAGGGAGATATGAAATTTTCTAATCTAAAAACTCATTTATAATTAATCAAGAAATTAATAAGAGTGGAGTTCCGAACTACTCTCTGGTTTAGACCATAGAGGTTAGATGACCTTTTTTAATTTCTAGTAAATTGGGTGGCGACTCCAAAATACCTCAAAGGTGCCTAAAGGTTTCATGGGACTAGATGAACTTTCCTAATGTTCTATTGTGTAAGGATTCCAAAATGTCTTATGTTCCAAGATCGAATGATGCGAACCATCCCTCGAGCCCCAAAAGTGGTCTCAAAAAGGGGAGCCTCCCCTAACGGGCTGGTTTGGTGCGCGTCACAGGAAGACCTTGGTTTCATAAATTAGGGGGAGTGCCCTCTACTCTCTATCAGATGATCAAACTACCACATGAAGGGGAGGTAGTGACTATCAAAGCTACAAGGGAAAATCAAGTCTCTACCTTGGGAATAGTTAATCAGCCGTTTAATGGTTTTCATGTATTTGTGATAGGAAAATAGGGGAACTCAGTGGATAGTCCCCAAATACTGAATATGATGAAGAAGATGAACTTTCTTCTAGGGGCTAGTTTAAGCAGAAACTCTTAGGGTAAGTAGTTTATTGTCACCCCCAGGGGCCAGAATAACCGAAAGGGTTTGGGCTATGGAAGTGGAAATGGCAAGGGCAAGAAGAAGTCAGATGGTATTCCTCATATCTTAGAGAGCTTCGTGCCTGTATCCTCCATTTGTGCTTACGCTAGAGAGGTTGAGCCTTAGTCAGTGGATGGTAGGATCATGCTGGGATTCTAGATCTTCAATGATATTTTTGATTGGGAAGTCGGAGTTATCAGATCCATAGAAGGCTTTTGGGATGAAGAAGTCATGACCCGCTATGACATTTGGGATAAGTTTGAGCCAGAAGAGATCATTACTGAGAAGCTTTTGGCCATCAAGTTGAAGGGGAACGAGAAAGTTGAGATTGAAGCTTCGAAGCCAAATTTAAAGATCCAAGACTTAAAGATTTCGGAGGTAGCAGTCGAAGCTCCTCCAAGCGGAGACAACAATGCACTATCGGTTGCGGCGTCTGCATTGGCGAGAAATGAAGATAATAATTATTTAGATTCTTTTTTTTATTCCTGAACTTTTTAACAGTGACAATGTTTATAATTCCAGTTTTATCAATAATATGAATGACTTTGCTTATTTGTTCGATGTCTCTAATGATTTCATTTCGCATGATCACAAACATGATGCATCTATTTTTAACATTAATTCAACTAATACGACTATGTTTAATCTCGAGACTTTGGAAAACCCAAAGGAAATCTTGATAGCATCCCACGTAACTCCTAAAGAGAGTGCAATTTGAGAGAATCCTAAAAAATACGAGAAAGTCTTCGCCTAGACCTATGAAGACATGCCGGGGATTGACAGAGAGGTTGCTGAGCATACCATCCTGACTTACCCAAAGTGTAGACCAGTCAAGCAAAAGCTTAGGAAGCTTAGGCCAAAATGGGCATAGAAGGTGAACCAAGAGGTCCATAAGCAGATTGAGGCCAAATTCCTAGTGGAGGTTCAATACCCAACATGGTTGGCCAATATAGTCCCTGTAGCTAAGAAGGATGGAAAAGTACGGATGTGTGTGGATTATCGAGATCTAAACAAGGCTTGCTCGAAGGATGACTTTCCATTACCTCATATCGATGTACCAGTGGATAGTATTGCCGCTTGCATGATGTATAGCTTCGTGGATGGGTATGTCAGGTACAATCAATTCCTCAATAAGATAGTAGATCAGATTAAGACTGCCTTCATTACTGAATGGGGCACGTTTGCATATAGGGTTATGCCTTTCGGGTTAAATAATGCGGTAGCAACTTATCAGAGGATGGTTACGAAGATTCTAAGTGACTTGATACATAAGGAAGTTGAAGTGTATGTTGACAGCATGATGATCAAGTCCGCTACTAGGGAAGGTCACTTTAAGGCTTTAAAAAAGTTATTCCGAAGGATCAATAAGTATGACCTCCGCCTTAACCCTAAGAAATGTGTCTTCGGGGTTACATCGGGGAAATTGCTGGGACATATAGTGAGTCAGAGAGGAATCAAAGTGGATCCTGATAAGATCCAAGCAATCAGAGAAATGCCCATGCCTCAAAAGGAGAAGGAAGTCAGAAGTGTTTTAGGAAAGCTTCAATACATCAGTCCCTTCATTGCTAAGCTAGCTTCGGTATGTGAATCGATATTCAAGCTTCTTAGGAATAATCAACTAGTCAAGTGGAATGGTGATTTCCAGACAGCCTTCGATACTATCGGGGACTACCTTTTGAACCCACCTATTTTGAGACCACCGCGGTCTGCTAAGCCTTTAATTTTGTATCTGGCCATAGAAGATAATTCAGTGGGTGCTATGATAGCTCAGGAAGACGAGTTCAGAGTGGAGTTTGCTATGTACTACCTCAGTAAGAAGTTCTTACCTGGTGAGACTAAATATGTTGAGGTCAAGAAGATCTTCTTGGAGGTAATTTGGGCCTCCAAGAAGTTGCGGTATTACTTCTATTCCTTCAGTGTACAAGCAGTTGCCAAGCATGATCCGCTCAAATACCTTCAAGAAGCACCTTCTTTGCTAGGAAAGATGGGAAGATGGTTTCTACTATTGCAAGAGTTCGATATCGAGTATGTAACTAGGAAAACCATCAAGGGAAGGGCTGTGGGAAAGTTCTTAGCCGATCATCCTATTAAAGGGGACCAATTTGAGTACAGTTTCCCAGATGAAGATGTCGGGGCCATAGCGGTACAAGGTTGGTAATTGTTCTTTAACATCTCAACTAACGGTAAAGGAGCAGGAGTTGGGGTCATCCTCACAACCTCGGATGGCAAAAAGTTACCCTTTGCTAAGAAATTGAGGTACAAGGCCACCGACAATGAAGCTGAGTATGGGGCTTGCACCTTCGGGTTAGAAGCACATATAGCCTTAGGGACAAGGACCGCAGAAGTCTTCGGGGATTCATCATTAGTGATTGAACAGATCAGGGGGGAATGGACTGTCAAGGAGGAAAGGTTGTTACCTTATGTGGAATATCTGAGGATATTGAGTATCCAGTTCGAGGCTTGCACCTTCCATTTTGTCCCTAGAGACGAGAATCAACTAGCAGATGCTCTCGCAACTCTAGTTTCTATGTGGGATAACCCGAAAGGGGTCATCATGAGGCCAATCTTGATTTCCAGTTCGAAAAAGTCCTATTTTGAGACCAATCAAATGATGGATGTTGAGGTCGCTGATGGAAAACCGTGGTATTATGACATTAAGAATTATTTGGAGAAATATGTGTTCCCAGAAGAGGCTACCGAAAAGGACCAAAGGACAATCTGAAAGTTATCTACCCAGTTTATTAGTGTGGACGGCTTGTTGTACAAGAGGCAGGCTAACGGTATTCAATTGAGATGTTTGGCTGAGAAAGAGGCTACTAGGGTCATATAAGAGGTTCATGCCGGTATTTGTGGGGCTCATATGAACGGTCTAACCCTAGTAAAGAAGATCATGCACCAAGGGTTTTATTGGTTCACAATGACACGAACTGTTCGAAGTATGTGAAACAATGTCAGTCGTGTCAACAATATGCGTACTTGAGGCATATGCCACTTTCAAAGCTACACAACTTGACATCCCCATGGTCATTTGCAGCTTGGGGAATAGACATTATAGGTGAGATCTGCCCCATGGCTTCCAATAGTCATAGGTTCATAATAATTGCCATTGACTATTTCACTAAATGGGTTGAAGTTGAGTCCTTCAGGAAGATTGATGCCTGAGATATGGCAAGATTTATTGAGTGAAACTTGATCTGTAGATATAGCCTCCCACACCATATAGTTTCTAATAATGGTGTACAGTTCATAGGAGAGACTAGACAAGTACTTCAGAAATATGGGGTTTATCACCATAGATCTTCGCCTTACCAACCCCAGGCTAACAGGGCAGTTGAGGCGGCCAACAAGAACATTAAGAGAATACTGGACAAAATGGTTCAGAGCTATAAAGATTGGGCACAGAAGCTACCCTTCGCACTCTGGGGTTATAAAACTACTATCAGAACTTCCACAGGAGCCACGCCATTTTCTTTGGAGTAAGGGACCGAAGCGGTCTTACCTATTTAAATCAAGCTTGAATCCCTAAAGGTTGTTATGGAAGCCAAGATTCCTGAGACAGAATGGGCACAATAGCAGTTATTCCAGTTAAATCTCTTAGATGAGAATTGGTTGCGAGCATATTACCATAATCAGGTTTACCAGAAGAGGTTAGCTCGGTCGTTTGGCAAGAAGGTACAAAAGCACCTATTAAAAGAACAGATCTAGTCTTAAAGATGATGAGGCCGGGAGTGCCAGACATTCATGGAAAATTTTGACCAATATGGGAAGGTCCGTTCGTGCTGAAGAAGTTAATGATGAAAGGAGCAGCCATCTTGACAAATAGTGACGGGAACGAATTCAAGGAACCGATCAATATTGATAGATTAAAAAGGATACACCAAATCGAAAGAAAAGAATAAGTGCCCCGCAAGTTGAAAATCGAAAAAAGGCAACCTTACTAAAATTGGGCGCCCTGCTGGGGTGAAAACAGAAAAAGGCATCCTTGGCAAAAATTAAGGGCTGAGAGAAAATGATCAATCGTGAAAACCCGAGAGGGCCAATTAGTAACAGGAGTGGGATGCTTACAAGGTTTATCCCAAGATTAGGTCTTGTATTTGCTTGAATTTGGTCAAATGATGATCATGAGTGATGAAATGATATGGAGATGTACATGATTCCGCAATGAAGAATTCACATTGCATTATTTTTCAGTTCTTTTGTAAAAGAAGTAAAATAGTGTTCTTTATTAAGTCCATCTGATCTAATGATTACCCTCTGAGTACTTTCTGGCCAGTTAGATACCTATGGTGATCGAGCCCATTGTCAATAGTCTAAAAAAAATAAAAAAAATAAAAAGAAAAGAAAAAGAAAATATAAAAGAAGAAAAAATAAATAATAAAAGCCACTGAGTTGAATTGGGATCAGGCAAAATAAGGCATAGGGCTATGTAAAAATCCGAAAGGACGCATTTCCTGTAAAGAAAAGCTAGCATGAAAATCCACGAGGCATGCTGCCTTTAAAAT
Source organism: Excoecaria cochinchinensis (assembly GCA_947683425.1). NCBI lineage: Eukaryota > Viridiplantae > Streptophyta > Magnoliopsida > Malpighiales > Euphorbiaceae > Excoecaria > Excoecaria cochinchinensis. Next base: position 2,457,492 of record CANTUQ010000116.1, read on the forward strand.
AATAATGAATGGTAACGAGAGTGATTAGAGGCTGCCCATCGCAAGTTGCGGAGTCAGTGCAGAGAGAATCCAAGCTAAGAATCATCCTAGTTGAGATCCTCAAGAATGAGATTGCACCTCGATACTTGGGCCGCTCGGACAAATTTACCGCTCGCATTTTGCATTGCATGTGCACATTCACGCACATAATTTACCCCTACATCTGGATTTTAATTTTGCAGGAAATATTAGGCAATGAAGGTTATCTGGAAAAACACCCCCAGGCATTCAAGGAGTATTCAAAAAAAATATAAATAAATAATTGTTTGAATTTTTTCAGGATGCCCCCACAACACGTTCCACCTAGGGAACTAGCAGATATTCCACCTCCAATATGGAGGTTTGAGGCATTATGTCATCCACAGTTTTTGTCCAGTAAATTTCTGTCCCGGACATTGTTGGAGCAGATAGGCATGTAGGAGGAGGTCAGCATGTTGTTAAAAGCTATAGGCTGGATGGATTTCCTTACAGTAGCCTTTCTCACATACCCAGAGGTTACTAGAGAGTTCCTGGCTACGCTTAAGTATGAGGGGTGTAGACACCGGGTCCCGAGGCGGTCCAAGATCAGAATTACCTAATGATGAATATGATACTTGCCATAAGTAGAGATGTCAATAATGATATTTTTCTTGTCAAAAATCTCCTTGGTTCCTCTAAAAATTTTGATCCAAAAATTTTGCATTTTTACTCTTATTTTTATTCCTTTTTATTTTTATGTTTATTTTTCTTTTTATTTTATTTGTGCGCCACGCGTGCAGGCGCGAGCATGCCCTTGGGGTGCGTCTCGCTGAGGCGCGAGTCGCGGGGGCTTTACGCTGGCACTTTTGCCCCTTTGCGCGGTCATTTTCGTTCTGCATCACCTGCGATTTCCAGTCGATTTTCCTGTTTCTTTCATGATTTTGTGTAATTTTCAGGTAACCAAAAATAAAAGAACAATTTGTATTTTCCCATTTTGGGACAACCCAGAGGATCAAATGAAGGTTGGTCTTCATTTCTGAAGGGGGGCTGCATTTTTTTACAGGAGAAAAAAGAGAGAGTTTCCTCTCAAGCCAAAGGCAGCCGAAAGATTTCAAAAGCAAAAAAATATTTAGATTTTTTTAGTCTAGCTTTTCTTCTTCTTTTTTCTTCAAAACATTTTTCATTCGGGGATTTACTTCAAGCAAGGAAAATCAATTTCCTTTCTTTTGTATTATCCCTCCAAGAAAAAAACAAAAATAGTTTCTTGAGTTTTATTTGTTTAAAACTTGAACTTTTTCTCAAATATTTTGTATTTATTACCATAAATTCGACAAGGAGAACGGATCAAGACATCCTATTTTTCGACCTATAAAATCTGAGGGTAAACATTTTTATTTTTGTTTATCGTTTATTATTGTTAATATTATTATTTTTTTCTGTTTTTATTACCATATTTATAATTCATTTCTAACATTTCTAATATGATTATTACTGTTGACATTTTATTCATGGTTTTAATTTGATTTCTTTGTGACTCCAACTTGATTATCATTATTATTATTAGTTTTGTTGTCCCATTGCCATTATTATTAGCACTATTATTATGCTGCCACTACTATTATTCTTGCTATTTGTGTTCATTGTTGATGTTTGCATGCTCATTTATTATTATTATTATTATTATTATTATTATTATTATTATTATTATTATTATTATTATTATTATTATTATTATTAGAGGATATTATCATTATCATTATTATTATCTGGTGTTTATTTTCATATATTATTATTAGGACTGTCAAACTTGGCCCAAACCCAAAAACCCCGCCCAGGAAAAATTAACCCAAACCCAACCCAGTTAAAATTTTACCCATTTGGACCCGCCCAAAACCAACCCAGAAAAAGCATGACCCGTTCGGGTCAGCCCCCAATGCCCAACGGGCCTACAGACTTCACCGTTTCTGTTTCTATGCCCTCTCCCTCTCTCTGTCTCTCCACCCAGTCCTCCCTCTCTGCCCATTTCTACCCTCGCCGCCTCACTCCCTCTCCACCATCCTCTCATCGCCTGACGTTCAGAAAAACTCTTCTTCTCCTTCACATGATCACTATCCATCCAGTTCAAACTCAGATTCACACCTTGATTTCCCTTCTGATTCCGAGGAAGAAGAACTTGGGGAGAAAGATTTTGATGTTCTTCACTCAATAAATTTTGACGGCTGGAAATTGATCGTAACCGCCAGACTCATGGGTAGGGACAATTGACTCAGCTAGGTCGTGACTCATGGGTATCACTCAAATGGTTTGCTTGATCTGCAGTCTCTTGTTTTTCTTTTGTAACTCAATTTGTGCAAACTAGAGTTGGGGTTTAGGAATATGGATGAAATAACCCAATGTTAATTTGCTAATTGCTACCTTATTCGTAGAGCAGCTTGATTTTGTTAATGTTTTTCTTACCAAATTATTTTGTTGGATTAAGTGTTCCATGGATTTTGGCTGATCATCTAAATGCTGAATACCTATATTTGCATCTCATTTCTCATAATATTTGTGGCCCATGTCTATCACATAGACGTCAAGAATTTTCCTTTTCAGCAGCAAAGCAGATTTTCTTTCAAGTCAAGTCAGTATTTGATAGAAAAATCATCTATTGAGTTGTTTAATGCTTGCACTGTAATTTTTCTTATCTTCCAAATAATGTTCATATATGAACTAGTGTTTCTTTTTTCTTTTCAGAACCAAGTGTAGGGATTCCTTATGTATCTTTTCATTTTTTTAAGCTGTGTAAATGCATTTGCTGTTTGTACAGTAGGATTTAGCTTTTCTTATTACTTTCTTACAATGTACATCGGATTATAGGTTTTGCTATTTGCTTTATTTGTGCATGACCAGCAGCTACATCTGCATTGAAGGTGCCAACTCGGTATTCTGGTGTGTACAACTTGATGAAAACTGTGATTGTTGCAGTTATAATTATTCATCGCCTACCTCATTTTGTATATAATCTCTCTTGTTCGTTTTTCAGTGTGTAGGGATTCCACATCTAATGTGTGGTGATATTTAATTGTATGGATATGTTATAATTCTTGGCTCTGCCATTTTTTGTGGATAAGCTTTGTAATGAGGTGTTGGTTACGAACAGTCCTTAGTTATAAGGGTGTGGGATTTTAAATCTGATGCAAGCCTGCAGGAGGATTTTGTGAAGAAAATGAGAAAATCTGTTAGTTTTTGGCTGTTTAATTTATTGAATTCTCTTCCTTCCTGTTCTTCAGGGTGCTGATTAAGTGATTATTCTTTTCTTGTTCTTCATGATGCTGTAGAAGTTTTGTATTTTGTAATTTACCTCTAATTTAAGTATGGAAATTTTGTAATTTCATATGTTTGATCTTGAGACCAGCACTGTTTCATTTCTCTACAGTTATGCTAAATGGTTCCATTTGAACTTTCTTTTCTTTTTAAATGAATTATATTTTGGTTGATAAACTTTTATTTTGAGGATTAGGCTTATTATTGCATCATCAGGAAGTGAACTCTTCTTTTACCTGTTAGGAAAAGCAAAATTATGTAACAGGTTTCATATGCCTCTGGATTCTTCATTTTTATTCCTTTTCCTGTGGGTGGCTGTTAGCTATTTAGCTCCCTAAATAATTTTTGATCTCCAATGAAGATTTTAGTCTAAAAGAGGAAGATCAATGTCATACAAAAAATCTGATCTGCTGTATCCAATGGTATAAGGCCTTTGGAAAATGTTGAGTTATGGTGCGCACACCCAACCCATTTGGGCTTTCATCCGGCCCATTTGGGCTACCCGACCCATTTGGGCCAATATTTTTTTATAACAGTCATTTTAGTATTCCGTTATTATATCAAAAATTATTTGTTATTAAAAAATGGATAAAATTGGTCGATCTACATTTCGGCCCGTTTGGACCTCCATCCGACCCATTTGGGCCTCCATTGGGCCCGTTTGAGCCATACGGTCCATTTGACCTAATATTTTTTAATAGTAGTTATTTTAGTATTCTGCTATTATATTTAAAATTATTTTTATTAAAAAAATTGATCAAATTTTTAGCCGATTGGTCGACCCAACCCGCCCAATCTATTTGGGCATTTGACCCATTTATGACCCATACTTCATTTAAGCCAACATTTTTATGGTAGTTATTTTAGTATCCGTTATTGTATCGAGAATTATTTTTCGTTAAAAAAATGTGTTAAATGGGTCGACCCACATATCAGCCCATTTGGGCCTCCATTCGACTCATTTGGGCCACCCGATCCATTTTGGCCCGTTTAGGCCATCACTTAACCCATTTAAGCCAATATTAGTAGTTTTCTTTATATCCCGTTATTATATCGAGAATTGTTTTTATTAAAAAAATTGATCAAATTTTTAGGCCATGGGTCGACCCAACCCGCCCAACCCATTTGAGTATTTGACCCATTTATGACCCATACTTTTTGGCCCATTTGTGACCCGCCCATTTATGACCTGCCCATTAATGACCCAACCCAAACCCGCCCAACCCGCCCAATTTGCCACCTCTAATTACAATATTCTTTACATGTTCATTATACTGTCCATTACAAAAAAAATATATATATATCATATACAAAAAGACTTCAAGCTTTAATCCTAGTGACCTGCAGATGATGACTCAAGCTGGTACATCAAAAACTCAAAAACCTACACTGGAAAACACTTGTGTTGAGCGAAGGCTCAGTGAGGAGAAAATAGTGCAATTGACTTCTTACGAAGTCATAATAATCATAAAATGCCAATATTAATGTCACAAAATAGCATTCACTATGAATCATACAGTCATACACTAGCATTCCAAGGATCACTAAGTCATTTATACAATGGTCAATAGTTACTTGTCAAAATTATGCAATTATTTCACTTCAATCACCTGAATTCTTATTAATAATAGATAATGGGAACAATAACTAGATACTGACAAGTAGTATCAAACACTGGGAAATGTATGTCTCAAATACTAGGATACCAAGTGGTATCGAACACTAGGCACCTTTGGTGTGAACACTAGGCAGCTGCAAACACTAACCCTTATAGGCATGCATATCTATCCACTATTATGCGAAATTCAAGCTCTCTCTTAAACTTTTATTAGTTAATAATATCATAGCACCAACAATGGCATATGCTTGATGAACATACAATAATTAACTATAACAAGTCAAGGTTGTTATGAGTAAAGAATACAACAAGTCAACTTACTTATAGTTTTACTTGGGAAATATGATATAACAATACATTCATACATCATAATTTGTTATTACTCTTAAACCTATTTATTTATGTTTCTAAGTTGTAACCATTTATATGTTCATAACATTACCCAAAACATGTGTTGGACAAGTGTTGGGAACTTCTGGTGAAATTTAGGGTTAATTTAGAAAGAAAAATACACAATATAGGCTAAAAATTGAGGTCACACGGAGGTTAGACATTCTTTCCTACCGTGTGGGGTAACGAAAATTGGTTTTAAGTGGCAGAATGCTTTTACACAGTGATCAAGAATTCCTTACTACCGTGTAAGCCCATTCTATCCCACTCTGCACGGGGAAAAATATGACTCCAAATTTTTCTACATTTTTAAGATAGTAAACATCATTTTTAGAAAAATGGTATTTACACTTTTGTTTATTATGTCTTAGCTTGCTAGACGCATCAAAATTAAGTTATTTGGATATATACAGAAAGAAATATCCACAAAACACTACAGACTGCTTTGGTTGAAGAGGCAGCCACCAACATTGCATTATAAGCCAAAAATGAGTGGTCTTAAAGGTGGAATCAGGTTCTAACCTCTCATATAAAATTTAGGTCTATATTTCTAAGTTATGCTGCAATTGGAATCATCCTAATTGGAGCTCTCTCACTTAAGTTATAAATAAAAAACCACTATACGTCAAGAGGGACTCGCACCAAAATTCACCCTACCTTCCTTCCTTAATGACCACTTTACCACTTAATTCACATTATTATGTCTTTTATACTACACTACCATGTTCCCAGCAATAAAAACCATGCACAACAATTATACAAATATGAAAACAAACACTTCTATGCCTCTTAGAAACTTGATCCTCCTTAGTCTTGCTCGAACTTTTCATTTACCCTTATCTTTCACCTTATCCTAAGCTACCAATACAAATAACCATCCAAAAATCATACACAAACCAATACATATAACTTAAATCACATGCAAGAAATTTAGAGAAAAAGAAGATAGCTATTCAATCTCAAAATCATGTCCTCTCACCTTGCCCAGCTCCTTTCTTTTTTTTTTCTCCACGTGCATTACCTCCACCTAAAAAGCAGAAAATGAAGACTCAAATGAAATAAGAATTAATAAATGAATTGGGTATTTTGTGGCCTAAGATGGCCTGCCAGCTATATCCCCAAAGAGTCAAATTCAACTCCTGTTAAATGCATAAATATCTTGAATGATAGGTGTTAACTTCCTATTAGCCTAATACTTTAAATCCTTGGTTAATTTGCCTTAAGTCTCTTTCTTAACTTCATGCTTCCACATGCATAATTCCTCATTTCATTTTTCAATTTAACCCTTAATCCAGCACATACATAAATAATATAATTACTCATGTACCCTCTAATAATTTTAAAAATATTGATCATGTCCCAAATGCACAATTTGGGCTCAAATGCATTACAATTTACACATTAGCATGCATAACATGTTCCAATCTTCTTAAGGTATACTTTGGGCCCTTACACAATTCCTTTACCAATATATCACGCCATGACATTATTTACATATATTTTCAAGGTGACATACATACATATACTCATTTCATATTACTAGACTTGTGTCATACAAGTTACGGGAACATGCGGTGAAGTTAGGGTTCAATTCAAGAGGAAAATGCATAATATATGCTGAAAACGGTGGTCACACAATGGTCAGAAAACCTTGACCATTGTGTGGGTCAATTATTAGGAAATTTTAGTAGTCCATAACGTATGTACACAGTGGTTAGGATAGTCACACGGTGGGTAGGAATCCCTCACTACCATGTGACCGTGTTTCCTTGCATTCCGAAATAGGGCAGATTATAGGTCTAATCTTGCACACGGTCTTTCATCTAGCTAGAGACATTTCTGGCAAAGTGTATTCTAGAGGCATAATTTTATATTGGCATAAAAATCACCTCATTTTGACTTTATACCTAAGAGTTAAGGCCTTGAGAACACCCAATACTCCCACTATAAAGGCAGAATTAGGTCTATGTTTTGAATCACAATTTCAAAGATCCTAGAGGAAAATTTGGGTTTTAGTGTCTGCATAACATTTAAATATCTATCTCTTAAGTTTTATCTCCAACTAGAATCACTCCAATTAGAGGATTATAGGCTGAGATATGGCCTAAATACTAACTTGGGGTCACGTGATTCCTTAGTCAGATTTTTGTTTCACTAACAACTCATAATGCTAACATTCATTTTCATGCAAAATCCATACAAATCATCTTTCTAGCAATCCTTCCATGTCCAAATTACATCATAAAATATTTAATTGATCATCACACACACATACGAAATCAATAAGTTTCCAAACCTTGCTTTTAGTGCAATTCCACCTCAATCTTGCTTCCTTTATTTTCCTTTTCTCTTTTAGCCAGATTCGTCACCATAAATTTACACTCACATTAAGTAACAATCCATAATTCCCGGCCTCTTACCAAATAGAAAGAAGAAGAAGAAAAATATGAAACAAGTAAAAATACTATAAAACTCACCTTAATTGATCAAAACTTTAGATTGATCTACTAACGCCCTTATTACGCTATCGTTTTAATAATCATAAAAGTGTGGCCCATATTACTTATGTTAATTATAATATAAGGTGGGCCCAACATAATGGTTATTGAGCTTGTAGAGAATTTTAGAATCACTAGGGTTTATTATAAAAAGGATAACCCTTTCCTTTCCTTTTACATAATAGAAAAACATAGTTATCAAAATATGAAAAGGTGCATTCTTGCACCACTGAAAAAGAATGAATAAAAGTGAAAGGAGACAGTGGATAAAATCTTAGTAACCATGGATCAAGGTTAGTATTTCATTTCTCTCTTATGGTATGATCCTAATTAAATTGGTTGAATCAATTGAGTCATAAATGATCTTTGAAGAATTCTAAACTTGTAATATAGTTTGGAATATTAAAGTTTCGATTGCATATGGTATTAGAGCCTAATTATGGTACTTTAATTTGTATTAAAGTTAATCTTAGGATTCATGGTAGACATTATTATTGCTTCTGCCATAATTATACATGAATTAAATTATTAATTATTTAAAGATTAAATTAATGGTGAAATATTTGGAATTATGTTATTTTATGTAATTGTTAATTTGATTTTTGTTTGAATCATGTATGAAATTACATGTTTAAGGTTGACATTTGTTGAAAAATGATTTCTGTTTCGGAAATCATTTTTTAACAAATGAACCATAACATGATTTTGGTTCGATTTTGTACAAGTTGCAATTTTTGGTTGAAAGGTTGCATCCGTTTGTAAAAGTTGCAATTTTTTGTTAAAAGGTTACATCCATTTGAAAAGTTGTAATTTTTGGTTAAAAAGTTGTTTTCGTTTTGAAAATAAAGGTTCAAGATGTTTAATTACATTATAGTTCTTATAGTTTTTGGACCATTATTATTTGATAATTAAAATTACAGTTTAGTCCATAAAAGTTTTTGGACTTTACAATATGATTTTTCAACATTATAATTAAATTCTCAAATTTATTTATACTTAGTAAATTAAATGTTTATTGTATAGAAAGCTTGTTATTCATTAAAATGACCTTACTTGTAAAGATATTTAGACATTTAATTTTATATTCTTTCAATTGTTCATATTATATGATGCTAATAAAAGATGAATTGAATAATTGAAATTATTAATTATAATGTTAGGAGATCACCCAAAGGTGGATTATTGCGTATAATTAATAATTTAAAAGAGACTTATCGACATACTTGGTGAATGTGTTTGTATATCTAAAGATAACATGCATACTACCTTAAGTATGATTGACTGTTTATTAAAGTGTGTACATATATGTTTGTTAGCATCATTATGGATTAAGGATATGTATTTAAGTATCGTCCAAAGGTGAACTTATATATATATATATATATATATATATATATATATATTAAAGATTATTATTGTCTAAATCCATTAATTGTACTCAAAGCATTAAGGTGTGAGTTTATATTACTTTTGTAGCTTCTAGTAATTTGTTAGCTATGGGCAATGGTCTAATCAAGTTCAATGGGCTAAACTATATCGATTGGTCTGAGCAAATACAATTTCAATTGGATATTATGGAGAAGGACTTGGCTAGTTTTTAAGAAGCCTATAACCATTACTGAGACTAGTACATAAGCTGAAAAGGATATATTTTGAGGCTTGGGAAAAGTCTAATAGGTTAAGTCTTAACTTGATCCGATTGACAATGGCTAAAATGGTTAAGCCATTGATGCCTATTGCAGATAATGTGAGGGAATTTATGATGAAAATCAAAGAGGACTCACAATCAGACATAACTGACAAGTCTATTGTAGGAAACTTGATAAGCGAATTAACAACCAAGAAGTTTGATTGGTCACAACCAATCCATGATCATGTAATAGACATGTTAATGCTGTAAAACTGAAATCAATGGGCATCAATGTGACTGAATCCTTCTTAGTATAATTCATCATCAACTCACTTCCTCCTAAATTTGCTCAGTTCCAAGTGAATTATAATACTCTTAAGAATAAATGGAACTTTCAAGAAATCAAGGCCATGTTGGTATAAGATGAAGGGAGATTAAAGAAAATGAAGGAACACTTTGTGCATCTTACAGTAAAAAATAAAGTTACAGCAGAAAGGGAAAGCTCGGAAAGAAGAACAATAAGAAGGATAAAGCCCCAATGAAGGTTAGCAAGGGCCAAATCCATAAAGAGCAGCGCTATTTCTTCTGCAAGAAAATTGGTCTCCTCAAGAAAGATTGCCTTAAGAGAAAGGTTTGGTTCAAAAAGAAAGGTAAGTACTATGTTTCAGTATGTTTTAAATCAAACCTTATTGAGGTACCCAATAATACATGGTGGTTAGGTGCAACTACTCATATGTCACATGTTATATGGGGATGCATTTCAATCCAAACTACAAATGAAACTGAAAAGTTCATGTATATGGGTAACAGAATGAAGGTACTGTAGACAACGGGTCCTGAGGCAGCCTAGATCAGGATTACCCAATGATGAAATTAAGTGTGTCTGTTTATAGGCAAAAATTAAAGTTGGAAGTGACGATTTCCTTGTCAGTTTGATTTACTATAAATAAATAAAAATGTATTTTAAAAATATTTTAAAAATGTTTTAAAAACTATTTCAAAATAAAAAAAGTGAGTTTTGGAAGTATTGTGTTTTAGAAAAATTTAAAAAAAAAAATGCGAGTGTTAGGGTGCAGCAGCGCCCAGCGCGCAGACGGGACGCGCTCGCCCCTGTGCGGTTAGCACGACCACGGCACTGCCACTTCACATCTCAGAAGGGTTAGCACGATGGCGGCACTACCACTCCACGAAGGGTTAGCACGATCACGGCACTACCACTTCAAATCTAAGAATGGTTAGCACGATGGCGGCACTACCATTCTATGGAAGGTTAGCATGACCACGGCACTACCACTTCAGAAGGGTTAGCACGATGGCGGTACTACCACTCTACGGAGGGTTAGCATGACCACGACACTACCGCTTCAAATCTAAGAAGGGTTAGCACGATGGCGGCACTACCATTCTATGGAAGGTTAGCATGACTACGGCACTACCACTTCAGAAGGGTTAGCACGATGGCAGCACTACCACACCACGGAGGGTTAGCACGACCACGGCACTACCACTTTAGAAGGGTTAGCACGATGACGGCACTACCACTCTACGGAGGGTTTGCACGATCACGACACTACTGCTTCAACAAAGGATAACACACCGACAACATGGCGATAACCATCCCAACCGCATCGTCCAGTTAGGAAAGCCAACTGCCTCAGGTACGTGTTTCTTTCCTTTTCTGAGTTTACGCTCATCTAGAAACTAGTGCGCTAGTTTTTCCAAAACTGGGGGCAACTGTAGACACCGGGTCCCGAGGCAGCCTAGATCAGGATTATCCAATGATGAAATTAAGTGTGCTTGTTTATAGGAAAAAATGAAAGTTGGAAGTGACGATTTCCTTGTCGGTTTGATTTACTAGAAATAAATAAAATTTTATTTTAAAAATGTTTTAAAAATTATTTCAAAATAAAAAAAAAGTGAGTTTTGGAAGTATTGTTTTTTAACAAAATTTAAAAAAAAAATTGCGAGTGTCGGGGTGCGGCAGCGCCCAGCGTGCAGGCGGAGCGAGCTCGCCCGCACGCGGCAGCACTTAGCGTGCAGGCGAGGCACGCTCGCCCCTATGCACGCCTGTGCGTCCCTGACAGCCCCTTTGGGCGGTTTTGGTCCATTTTTAAGTGTTTTAACTCATTTGTTTTTTGTAGATTTTAATTTTTTTAAACCTTTTATCTTCTATACTCTTCAAAGTCTTCAGTTTTTTGTGGTTATGGAAATTTAATCATTTTAATTTCTTAATTAAAAATCTGAATTTTTGGGAGTATAAATTGTTTTTTAGAGAGAGAATTAGAGGGGATTTTTCTTAAGAAAAATATTGCTTTCTCTCTTCTTCTTCTTCTTCTTTTTTCTTCTTCAAGAAAAATTCTCCAAGTGTTCTAATTTGATTTTTAAGTTAATTCTTGAGACAAATAAATTAATTATTTATTCTTGTGAATTTTCTTACTTCATTGTTACAATTTTTTTCCTTAACACAAATAAATTAATTATTTGTTCTTGGAATAAAATTTCATTATATATTTTATTTTTCCAAATCAAAGAAAGGAAATTTATCATCCAATTTCATTCGTCACATCAAATTTTGAGGGTAAGCATTCTTGGCTCAACTTTTAATTTAATTTTTAATTTAATTTTTATTTACAATTAGTTAGCTATCATGTAAATTCTCTTAGATCTATTATTTATTTTACTTCTTATTTCTTGCATGTTTATTTAATTGTTCATATTATTATTTCTTATTCTTATTTTTTTATTTAATCGTTCATATTATTATTTCTTATTCTTATTTTTTATTTAATTGTTCAAGTTATTATTATTATCATTACTTTTGTTCATATATTATTAGTATTATCATTTAACATGTTTTAGCATGATTGGCTTATTTTACTTTCATTTTATTCTTGCATATTTAATTTGATTGTTCATCTTCTTTGATGTTATTATTATTATTATTATTATTATTATTATTATTATTATTATTATTATTATTATTATTATTATTATTATTATTATTATTATTATTATTATCTATTATTACTACTATCATTAACATTATTTTATTAGCCTTGTTTATTATTATAATTTGTTATTATTATTATTATCATTATTATTTTTATTATTTTTTATGTTTTCATGCATGTTAAATTTTGTTCTTGTTGTTATTTTTATCATTTATGCTTTTTATGCATGTTAAATGTTAATATGTTAGGTTGTTTATTTTATTATGTCATTTAGTTGATTTGTCATGCATGATGTATTGTATTTATTTTAATTCATTTTCATATGTTACATGTTTAATTCATTTTTTATTACTAACATCACTTTCATTTGTGTTTTTATTTCAATACTTATTTTTCATGTGTGAGTTTTTTCCAATGGCAAGTGGGAGCCCATGGAGGTTTGAAGACACCCTTTTGGTGGAGTTTATACTTTTAGCATTTTTAGCATATTTAGTATTATTTTTCCTTTATTTGGTTTTTAATATGTAATTTGTAATAAATTTATTTTTTTATGCACGTTAGTTAAAAAATCACAAAAAGTTTATATTAATAAATTGGATTTTTGTTATTAAAATGGGACCAATGTCCTAATTTCAAACCAAAAATTCACTTTTAAAAAGAAGAGTTAAATTTTCTCAAAATGGGATCACTTATCCTTATTTTCCTAAGTATGTCAAAAATAACACTTCGAGTTTCTAAAGTGAACATGAAAGAACCAGTGTTCTTAAAATTCAATAAATCTTCTGATTTATGTATGATGCACTTTAATTATTTTTATGTATTTATTTATTCATTTTGGGCTCTTGTAATTAATTTTGGGGCAAATTTTATTCTTTTGTACTTTTTTATTTTAGGGGATTGTTCTGTCCCATTCTTTATCGCTTTATTTATCGTTTTCCAAAAATGCTTGAAATGTGCTTTGCATGACCGTATGAGATGAAAGATGGAATTTTAATTGCTAAAAACCCATTTATAATTAACCAAGGCATTAATAAGAGTGAAGTTTCGAACACCTTCTCTGGTTTAAGACCTCCGATGTTAGACGAATTTTTCCAATTTCTTGTAAATTGGGTGGCAACTCCAAAATACCTCAAAGATGCCTAAAGGTGTCATGAGGCTAGATGATCCTTTTCAACGTTCTATTCATAAGGAGGTGTCCAAGATGTCTCATGGCACCCAAGATCAAAAGACGCAGACCCTCTCAGGCCCTAAAAGCGGGCACCAGGGAATCGGCCTGGTCCGACGCGCATCACAGGCACAAATAGAAGGAATTGGGACATACAGATTGATCTTAGACACTAGTTGTAGTCTAGATCTTGAAAAGCATCTTTATATTCCTAGATGTGCTAGAAATTTAGTTTGTGTTAGTAAGTTGGATGAGATAAGTTTTAATTTCAATGTCAGAAATAATGTTTTTTCTTTATATAAATGATAATACTATTATGGTTCTAGTACATTAATGGATGGTTTATACTGTTTTAACCTTGATGTTAATTATTTTGAATCCTTGTTTCATGTTGAACATAATATTGGTAATAAACGTAGTGCACATAATGAACACTCTACTTACTTTTGGCATCAAAGGTTAGGTCATATATCTAAAGAAAGGGTGATGAGGTTAGTGAAAAGTGAAATCTTACCTAAATTAGATTTTACTAATTAGGATGTGTATGTGGATTGCATAAAAAACAAGCAAACCAAACACATATCTAAGAATTCAGCCACAAGAAGTACTGAGTTACTTGATTTAATACACACTGATATATGTGGTCCATTTCTTGTTCTATCTTGGGGCGACGAAAAGTATTTTATCATCTTTATTGATGACTATTCACATTATTGTTATCTCTATTGACTGCATGAAAAGTCTCAAGCAATGGACATTCTTGAAGTGTTCATTAATGAGGTGGAAAGGAAGTTAGATAGAAGAGTGAAAGTAGTAAGGTCTGATAGAGGTGGTGAATATTACGATAAATATGATAAGAATGGACAGTGTCCAGGTCCATTTACAAAACTTCTTCAAAGTCAAGGCATTTGTGCACAGTGTACAATGCCCAGTACACCACAACAAAATGGTGTAGCTGAAAGGCAAAATCATACTCTTATGGATATGGTTAGGAGTATGTTAAGTTACTTTAATATACCTTTATATTTTTGGATGTATACATTAAAGATAGTTGCATATCTACTTAATAGGGTTCCTAGTAAAGCAGTTCTTATGGCACCTTATGAATTATGGACAGGTAGGAAACTTAGCTTGAGGCACTTTCATGTTTGGGGTTGCCAAGCTGAAATAAGGATTTATAATCCTCAAGAAAAGAAACATGATGCAAGAACCATTAGTGGTTACTTCATTGGTTATTTAAAAAAGTCCAAGTGATACATATTTTACTGTCCTAACCATAGTATAAGGATAGTTGAGTCTGGAAAAGCTACGTTCATTGAAAATGGACAAATTAGTAGGAGTAGGGAACCACGAAAGGTGGATATTCAAGAGATTCAGGTGGAAAATCCTTCACCTAGTGTCTCTTCTCAAGTTGTTGTTCCTCTTGTTGCATTACAACCACGCAACATATTGGAGCAAGTTAATATTCCAAACCCACAAGAAGAGAATGTCAATAATGAACCAGTAAATAATGTTCAAGTAACAAATGATCAAGTGATACCACAAGAAATAATATTACGAAGGTCGATAAGGGATAAAAGACCAGCTATATCAGATGACTATATGGTGAATTCACTTGAGCACAAGTGTAACTTGAGCATTGATAAGGATCCAATCTCTTTTAAAGAAGCCATAAAATGTAAAAATTTTGAAAAATGGATCAACGCTATGAAAGAAGAGTTAAAATCTATGGATGATAATCAAGTCTGGGAACTAGTTGAGTTACTTGAAGGCTCAAAGCAAGTCGGTTGTAAAAGGGTCTTTAACACCAAAAGGGACGCAAAAGGCAATATTGATAGGTATAAGGCTAGAATTATAGCCAAAGGTTATACTCAAAAGGATGGCATTGACTTTAGAGAGACCTTCTCTCCAGTTTCAAAGAAAGACTCTTTAAGAATTGTTATGGCATTGATAGCTCATAATGATTTAGAGATTCACCAAATGGATCTAATGACCACTTTTTTGAATGATGACTTATAAGAAGAAGTATATATGGACCAATCAGAAGATTTTATGACTACAGAAAAGAAAAATATGGTGTGTAAATTAAAGAAGTCAATATATAGTTTGAAACAAGCTTCTTGATAGTGGTATCTTAAGTTCAATGATACCATTACCTCTTATGGTTTTATAGAGAATACTATTGATAGGTATATCTATATAAAGGCCAATGGGAGAAAGCTCATTATTATGGTACTGTATGTTGATGATATTCTTTTGGCTACTAATGATTTGGGCTTGTTAATGATGTAAAAAAATTTCTCTCTAATAACATTGAAATAAATGATATGGGCGAGGCATTCTATGTGATTGGAATAGAAATATTCCGTGACAGGGCATAAGGATTGTTAGGATTGTCTCATAAAGGATATAGTAGTAAAGTATTAGAGAGATTTAGGATAGAAAAATGCTCAGCAAGGGTAGTTCTAATTCAGAAAGAGGATAAATTTAATGAAATGCAATGTCGCAAGAATGATTTGGAACAAAAGGAAATGGAATCTATTCCCTATGCTTCTGTAGTTGGGAGTCGATGTATCTTCAGACTTGTACTTAACCGGATATCAATTTTGCTATTGGAATGTTAGGTCGATATCAAAGTAATCCATGGATCACTAGAAAGCTACAAAGAAAGTCCTTAGGTATTTACAAGGCACTAAGGATTACATGCTCACATACAAGAAATCAGATCATCTAGAAGTGATTGGTTATTAAGATTCAGACTATGCTGGTTGTGTAGACTCAAGGAAATCTACTTTCGGTTATTTATTCCAACTAGTAAGACGGGCAATTTCTTAAAAGAGTGGAAAACAGTCTGACATATCTACTTCCACTATGGAGGTTGAATTTATCGCATGCTTTGAGGCCACTATTCAAGCATTATGGTTGCGGAACTTTGTCTTAAGGCTAGGTATTATCAACAGTATAGCTAGACTGCTAAGAATTTATTGTGATAATTCTGTAGCCGTTTTCTTATTTAAAATGACAAGTATTCTAAAGGTGCTAAACACATGGATTTGAAATACTTGTCATTCAAAGAAAAAGTGCAAAAACATAATGTGTTAATTGAGCATATTGGAACTGATATAATGATAGCGGATCTATTCACTAAAGGATTATCGCCTAAAATATTTACTGGTCGTGTTGAAATGATGGGCATTATAGATAAGTCCTTGTTGGCATAAGATCATGTTATGTATATACATATGTTTGGTTATTTGCTGTTATTGTTTTGACACTTATGAATTCAATTAAAGTTATGTTTTTGCTTATTTGTTGGTTGTCACATTATGTAGTGTACACATATTATTTTTCTGTGATAACAAATTATGTTTTAAGAAAAACATCAAAGTTGAGAATTACAGTATTTCTCAATTACAGTTATTTTGAGTTGAGTTGATTATGTGATATATGGAAGGAATCATGTCGTTAGAGGACTTGTGACCACTATGATCCCATTGTTTTAATTCATTCAAGTTTGATGACTTGATAGATTCAATATTTGGTGCATGTTTAAAGTATATTGTTGGATAATTAAGTCGTAACATGGGCCAAGTGGGAGATTGTTAGATTAATTTTAATAATCATAAAAGTGTGAGCCATATTGCTTGGGTTGATTCTAATATAAGGTAGGCCTAAGATAATGGTTATTGGGCTTGTAGAGAATTTTAGAATCACTAGGTGTGACGCATGCAGGAACCCACTTATGTTTCCCAGAGGGCCCGCTTTTAGGGTCCAAGAGGGTTCACGTCTAGATTTTCGGTAACATGAGATATTTTGGAATCCCTACCCAATAGAACATTAGGAAAGTTCATCAAATCTCATGAAACCTTTAGGCACCTTTGAACTATTTTAGAGTCGCCACCCAATTTACAAGAAATTGGAAAAGTTCATCTAATCTCGGAGGTCTAAACCAGAGAGTGGTTCGGAACTTCACTCTTATTAATGCTTTGGTTAAATTATAAGTGAGCTTTTAATTATTAAATTTCCATCTCTTTTCTCACACGTCATGTAATTTAATTTAAGCGCACGTCAGTCATCTAGGAAAATGATAAATAAAATAAAAAAACTACAAAATAAATTACAAGATGAAATGAGACAAAAATATAATCCCTTCGAAAATAGAAAGCTAAAATAAATAAATAACAAGCATAAAATGGGGCATTAATTAGGATAGGAACATTGGTTCCTTGATGTACACTTAAAATTGGAGAATTATTTTTAGGCATTTATTTGAGAAAACTGGGATGAGTGATCCCATTTTATGAAAATTAACTCTCCTTTTGAAAGTGACATTTTATTGGCTGAAATGATGACATTAGTCCTATTTTATTAGAAAAAATCCAAATTTAATAATATAAATATTTTTATAATTTTCTTTTTAACGTGCATAAAATAAATAATTTTATTACAAATACATGATAAATAAATAAAAGGCAAAATAAAGAAAACTAATAAAAACAATGAAAATAATAAATCCTATCTCCTCCTTCTTTTGCAAGAGTGGTCAAACATGGAAAAAACAAATATTGAAACAAAAAATAAATATAAATAAAATTAATGTTAGTAATTAAATAAAAAAAATCAATTAAACACATAAAATAACAAAACTGAATTAAAATAATTAAAAAATGAAATAAAATACATTACAAATGACAAATAAATTAAATGATATAATAAAATAAATAAATTAACATATTAATAAATCAGCACATACAAAAAAAAAATATAATAATAATAATAATAATAATGATAATAATAATAATAATAATAATAATAATAATAATAATAATAACAAAAACAAAAGATGAAAAATCAAGTAAATGAAAAAGAATAAAAAACAAAAATGATAAAATGTTAAAGAATGTTAAATCTATGACTAAAATCACATAAAATAAATAAATAAATAATAGATCTAAAATCTAAATGGTGATTAATTGATTATAAATAAATAATAATAATAAATTCAATACAAAATCGAGCACATACTGTTTACCCTCAAAATTGGATTTGATGTTAATTTCGTTGTCTAGATTCGCGAAAATTGAATTAAGATAATACAAATTAGAGTTTTATTTCACTGAAGAAAACTTGCTTAAAAATAATGGAAGAAAATTCCCAAAAATAAAAAATTATTTTTTTTTATCTCAAGAATGATTTTTGATTAAGAAAAATCAATTTTTGAAACCTTAAAAAATCACTTTGGAGAAGAAGAAAAATAAAAGATGTAGAAGAAAATTCTCTTGAAAAAAAAAAGAAATTTGCAACCAAAAAAAATATCTCTCTTGAAGAAGAAAAGAGAAGAAAAGAAAATTTTTAACCTAAAAAAATGCCTCCCCTTTTTTATTCTTAAGTTTTCCTATTTATATGACTTTAGGATAGTACCTAATTAATTTAGGAAAAGAAATTGACTTTAAATCAAATTCTATCTTATTTAGATGTAAAAAATAGAAATTATCTTTGAAAATCCCGAAAAAATGATTAAAATAAAATTTTATCCAAAAATCCCATTTTTAGGGTGAAATCAGAGGTTTTCGACGACCTGGTGGTGACAGGCGTGCGTGCGCTGCGTGTAGCGGAAGGGGCGTCAACCCTAGCCCCAGCGCCAGCTTGAGCACTTTACACGAGGGGGCTCACCTGGCACACGAGGGAGGGCAGCCCTTGCGCGCTGGCTGCCGCAAACGTTCGAATTTTTTTTTTTCAAAAAGCAATTTTGACAAGAATATTATCACTTTCAACCTCTTTTTTTTTATTTATTTTTTTATATTTTTTATTTCTAAAAAGCAAATTTGACAAGAAAACCATCAATTCTAACCTTTTTGCCTGTGAATAGGCATTTAATTTCATCATTGAGTAATGCTAGTCTGAGTTGCCTTAGGATCCAGTGTCTACACTAGGGTTTATTATAAAAAGGATAACCCTTCCCTCTCCCTTTACATAATAGAAAAATATAGTTATCAAAATACGAAAAAGTATGTTCTTGCACCATTGAAAAAGAACGAATAAAAGTGAAAGGAGAGAATGGATAAAATTTCGTAACCATGGATTAAGGTTAGTATTTCATTTCTCTCTTATATTATGAATCCTAATTAAATTGGTTGAATCAATTGGGATGCGGTCATAAATGATCTTGGGATAATTCTAGACTTTTAATATAGTTTGGAATATTAAAGTTTCAATTACAATCTTGATACATGAAATGAGGAGAGAAAGACAGGAAAGTTTGTTGGAATTCCCAGCCAAGAAATGGTCGTTTCTCTCTCCCTTTCCTAATTTATATAGCTTACACAATTCTAGAAGTTAAGATGTTAATATCCTATTGGTTTCTTTTCGCAATTTGTGATGCGCGCCGAACCAGCAAGGCCCTCATTGAACCTGCTTTTAGGATTCGAGGGATTGGTTCGCGTCTTTTTGATCTTGGGTTACACGAGACATTTTGGAATCCCCTACCCAATAGAACATTGGGAGGTTCATCTAATCCCATGAAACCTTTAGGCACCTTTGAGATATTTTGGAGTCGCCACCCAATTTACAAGAAATTGGAAAAAGTCATCTAATCTTGGGGGTCTTAAATTAGAGAAGGTGTTCGAAACTTCACTTTTATTCATGTCTTAAGTTAAATTTATAAATGAGTTTTTAAGAAAATGAAATTTCATCTCTCATCTCACGCGATTATGCAATAAATTTAAAGCGCATTTCAATCACATTGGAAAGCGATAAAGAAAGCATAAAATAAAGCAATAAATAAATTACAAAAAAAAAATCTTGGACAGAACAATCCCCCAAAATAAAGAAAGCATAAATAAAATAAAAGGATAAACTTGCCCCAAAAATTAATTACAAGGGCCCAAAATGAATAAATAAATAACTGCATCACAAAAAGCAGAATAATAAAATACATTATACATAAATTGAGATATTTATTGAATTTTAGGAACATTGGTTCCTTTGATTAATCTTAAAAAAAAACTTGGAGAATTATTTTGGGATTGAGAAAACCGGGATGAGTGATCCCATTTTATAAAAATTAATTTTCCATTTGAAAGCGAGATTTTATTGGTTAAAAATAGGACATTGGTCCATTTGATTAGAAAAATCCCAATTTTAATTATTGTTGAAAAACATGAATTTTCATAATAAAAAAGGATCCAAAATACATTTTACATGCAACATACAAAATAATAAAATGGGGAAAATACAACAAAAAATGCAAACCAAACTTTGAAGACTTTTAATCCTCGATCCTCCAACTCGCCCATGGGTGATACTCAAATAAAAAGACAAGGTATTGCAACCAAAAAAATGAAAATTATGGTTAGTAATTAAATCAAGTAAAATAAATAAAATAAAATAAAATATATAAACAAACCAAATTAAGTGATGTATAAAATAAAATCAGATTAAATTGAATGAAATGAACAAAATAAAATAATGAACAAAATTAAATTAAATGAACAAACTAACAAATATACTAATTAGACTAATAAACCAAATAAATCAAAGAAATAACAAGGATAAATGAAAGAATGAATTAATGAAATAATGTATGTGTGAACCAAACAAGATGGAATTAAAAGGAAAATAAAATAAGGATGGCCCAGGTATGAAAAGTATCAGAACAATGAAAAGTCATGTATGGAAATTAAGGAAAAAAGAGCAAGATGGCCACTATTCACGTGGCCATCATGCAAAGATAAAGAAAGAAAACGTGCAAATTGATTAAGTTTGGCAAAATAGGTTTATTAGGTTAAAGATGCAAAATTAACATGATTAAATTAATGATTTACATGTTAATCACAATAAACATAAATATTTACATGGCGAAAAGATCAACAAAAATAAATTAATTAATTACATGTCAAAATAATACATGTTAAGAATAAGAAGAAATCAAAGCAAAATGAATTGGTTAATTACATGTTAATAATGAGAAATCATGGCAAAATGAATTAATTATATGTTAAGAATAACAAGAAATCAAAACAAAAGAAATTAATTGATTATATGTTAGGAATAAAATCAATAAAACAATACTTACATGAACAAAATAATAAAAAAAATAATAGAATAAGATAAAAAAAAATAATTAGTTCGGAGCCCAGAAAATTTACCCTCTGATTTGAATTCGATGGAATAATGATGATCTTCTTGGAAAATTCCTCAAACAAATAATTTAGCAATGAAATTAATCCCTTTTGTTTATAGAGAAAACAAAGAAATTAATTTGAATGCTTAAAAGATTGAAAATTGATTTGAAAGTGAAAATTAATTCCTTTTGTTTATGGAGAAAACAAAGAAATTAATTAGAATGATTAAGAATCGAAACTTGAATTTCCAATCTCAATTAATCCTTGTTAATGGAAAAAACAGAAATCTGAAATTTTTTTGAAGAAAAATCAAAGAAGAAGAAAAGAAAAAGCTCTCAAAAATCTGATATCAAAAATAATGGAGGCTCCCCTTTGGTTTTCTCATCTCAAAGTATTTATATGATGGAAAAATAAAACCCTAATTTTATTAGGAAAGGAAATTTGATTTTAATTTCATTTCCTGCATTTTTTAATGATAAAATCATCTTTTATTTATTAATTATCTAAAAAAATGATTTATAATTTAATTTGGACTCAAAAACCTTGATTTAGGTGAAAACACACGTTTTGGGGCTAAAATCGGCGGAAACTAGGCATGCTGGCGCGCAGGGGGGCGAGAATGGGTGCGGAGCGCGCGGCGCTCCTCGTGAACGGACGCGCGCCCCCAGCGCGCCGCAGCTGCCGGAATGGTTTGAAATTTCTTTTTTTTTTTTTAAATTGAAACTTTTTGACCTAAAATTAATACTTCCAAACTCATTTTTTATTTTTAACTTTTAAAAAATATATATATATATATATATATTTATTTTTTATTCTTTAAAAAAGTAAATTTTCACCAGAAAATCATCACTTCCAATATTTTTGCCTACAAACGGGCATCTAATCATCATTGGGTAACCCTGATCTGGGCTGCCTCAGGATCCAGTGTTTACAGTTGCCCCCAGTTTTGGGGAAACTAGTGTATGGATGCCTAGGTGAGCCCGAAACTCAAAGAAAGAAAAGAGAGACGTGTACCCGAGGCAGCGGTCTTCTCAGTCCGAGTGGAGCTGTTCGGGGTAGTTACCGTCTGTCTGTTGATGTGTTAACCTTTGTTGTTGCGGCATCTAACCTATACGGTTTCTAGCCTTTTGTTCGGTGTGTAACCTCTATCATTTCGGCATCTAACCTGTGCGGTGTCTAGCCTTAGTCATTTCAGTATCTAACCTGTTGGTGCGGTGTTTAACTTTCCTCGTTGCGGCATCTAACCTGTGCGGTGTCTAGCTTAGCCGGGTCGGTGTCTAACCTAAAGGTATGGTGTCTAACCTTCCTCGTTATGGCATCTAACCTGTGCGCGGTGTCTAGCCTTAGCCGAGTCAGTGTCTAACCGGTAGGTATGGTGTCTAACCTTCCTCATTGCGGCATCTAACATGTTCGGTATCTAGCCTCAGCCAGGTCGGTATCTAACCTGTTGGTGTGGTGTCTAACATTCCTCGTTTTGGCATCTAACCTGTGCGGCGTCTAGCCTCAGCCGGGTCGTTATCTAACCTAGAGAATTGCCTCTTAAGAGGATGCCCCCTGAGAGGTCTTTGAGATTTCCCTCTTAAGAGGACTTAGAGATTTTCCTCTTGAGAGGGCTTGGAGATTTTCCTTCCTCAGAAGACTCTAAGGTTTTGCCTTCTCAGAGGACTTTGAAAGATTTGCCTCTTCAGAGGACTTTAAAGGATTTGCCTCTTCAGAGGACTTGCAGATTTGCCTCTTAAGAGGACTTAGAGGATTGCCTCTTAAGAGGACCCTAGAATTAGCACTAGGTAAACTTCATCTCGGTCTGATTGCTAAGCACGGGGTGAATGCCTACATTGTGCCAAAGTCGACCTTGATTGGCTCTTGCGCGTGTAGTCTTTATTTGACCTCTTCCTGCAAAGTCATGTGCGCTGGAATACGTGTGTGCATGTGAAAAGTTATATGCGAATGTTTGCAAGTGAACTGTATGACATGAAATGCATGCAAAAATGAATAGACTGGATCTTGAGTAGTCAGGGGTCCACCGTGGGTATAGCTTGGCTAATCGCATTGCTTGATACCTTCCCGAGATTTAGAGGAGTGTCGTCTTGGCTTAAAAATTCTGACCCATGATTTTTCCTTTTCAAAGAAAACTGACCCGTGCACATCTCTGCCCCCCGGTCAGAGAGTATTTTGCCCCCAAGGCCTTAACTCGCGCCCTGAACTGTGCATTATCTGCTCGAAGGGGAATTATTTGGGCTTCCTTATCCCTCCGTATACCGTTGGTCATTCATTAAAGGTAGTGCATCCCTTGTGGTTTTCACACTAACTTTTCTTAGCGGGAAATGCGTTCTTTTCGGATTTTCACATAACTTAGTGCCTAATTTTTGCCTGGAATGGACCCAACCCAATCCATCGGCTTTTATTATTTTTTTTTTTTAAAGAACAGACTGCCTGTTTTTAGGTTTTCACCCTATCCTTTTGCCTAACTTTTGCTTAGAGAGCCAATTCTGGTTTTCATCTCTAACGGCTTTTTTTTTTGTGGCTACAGGAGGAGTTAAGGTTATTGACAGAACCGCCTCCTAGGGTGATCGATGAATACTCACTGGTGCACCTTTTTTCTTAGATAGAGGGCATATCAGTTCCCATTAAGGTTTTATATGGATAGCCATATTGGCAGATGGAGATATCAGCTTTATGAGCTCCTGGCTATGTTTTGACTACGTGACCTGGTATAGGTCTTCAGGATGTGTTCCCTTATGTGGGCTTAACAGGGCCTCTTTTTACATCACAGCCCGTTGCATTCATCTGTTTGGAGGGTATCAGACTATTTTAACTCCGCCTCTGGCTTTCCATGGTGGGCTCTTAACTTCGGCATTCGTTATTGGCTACCGTGGACTTTGGGCGCAGTTACCTTTAAGTACAACCATCCCGAAGGCTGAAAATTTTGATTTTACCGGCTTGCCAGAATACAAGAGATGGGTGACTAGCCCCGCTGTTGACAACAAGATCAGTTAGCTTAAACGTCTCACCGAATAAACATAGTTAAAAATAGATTTTGGATAATGAAAATTTATTTTTAATTTTTTTGAAAGAACTATACAATCATGAAAAGTGTAAACTGAATCTTTTATTGCAAATTTATGAATATTTCTATATGATTTCAATACATACGATCATTTATTGACGAAAATTCAAAAACACAAAACTACATTTAATCTTAGGATGGATTTTACAAGCGTCAAACTCCTGTTATCAATCAGCCCTCTCGGGTTTTCATGATTGAATATTTTCTCTCAGCCCTTAATTTTTGCTCAGAGTGCCTTTTTTTCGGTTTTCACCCTGACAGGGCAAGGCCGCCTTTTTTCGATTTTCGACCCGCAGGGCAATTATTCTCTTCTTTTGATTTTAGTCTTAGCCATGAAACCTTTTTAATCTGTCAACATTGATCGGCTCCTTGAACTCGTTCCCATCGCTGTCTGTTAAAATGGCCGCCCCTTTTGACAATAGCTTCTTTAACACAAATGGACCTTCCCACGTTGGCCTAAATTTTCCCCGAATGTCTAGTACTCCTGGTCTCATCTGTTTGAAAACCAGATCTCCTTCTTTTAGTGAATGTTTTCTAACCTTTTTTCTGAATGACCGGGCTAACCTCTTTTTTTTAAACCTGGTTGTGATAGTAAGCTCGCAACCTATTCTCATCCAGCAAGTTCAACTGCAGTAATCTCTGCTGGGCCCATTCTGTTTCTGGAATTTCGGCTTCCATAAGCACTCTCAAAGATCTAAGCTCGATTTCAACTGGTAGAACCGCTTCTGATCCATACACTAAAGAAAATGGCATTGCACCCATTGATGTTCTGATGGTAGTTCTGTAACCCCATAGTGCAAAAGGTAACTTTTCTGCCCAGTCTTTGTAATTCTGCAAATTTTCTTGACATTTTTGTTGGCTGATTCAACTGCTCCATTGGCTTGAGGTCAGTATGGGGAGGTCTTATGGTGTTGTATCCCATACTTCTGCAGTACCCGTTTAGTTTCAGACAAGAATTGTACCCCATTGTCAGACACAATATGATGTGGGAGACCATATCTGCATATCAAATTCCGTTCAATGAACTTGGCCATGTCCTTGGCATCGACCTTCTTAAAAGATTCCACCTCGACCCATTTGGTAAAGTAATCGATGGCGACTATAATGAACCTATGCCCATTAGAGGCAATAGGGCATATCTCCCCTATAATATCTATTCTCCAAGCTGCAAATGGCCATGGCGAGGATAAGTTATGTAGTTCTGACACTGGCACATGCCTCGAGTCTGCGTATTATTGACACAGCTGACATTATTTTACAAACTTTGAGCAATCAGCATCCATAGGGATCCAATAGAACCCTTGGCGCTTGATTTTCTTTGCTAAGAATAAACCATTCATGTGAGTACCACAAATACCGGCATGGACTTCCTCCATAACCTTTCCAGCCTCCTTCTCTGCTATGCATCTCAACTGAATACCATCTGCCTGTCTCTTATAAAGCACACCATCTACACTAAGGAACTGGTTGGACAGCTTTCTAATTATTCTTTGATCCTTTTCAGAAGCTTCTTATGGGAATACCGACCTCTCCAGGTAATTCTGAATGTTATAGTACCAAGGTTTTCCATTAGTGGCTTCGACACCCATCACTTGTTCATACTCAAAGCAAGGCTTCTATGAACTCGAAATCAACACGGGCTTCATAACCAATCCTTCCAGGTTATCCCACATGGACACCAGGGTTGCAAGTGCATCAGCTAACTGATTCTCCTCTCTAGGGACAAAATGGAAAGTACAAGTTTCAAACTGGCAGCTTAACATATGAAGGTGCCTTAGATATGGTACCAATCTTTCTTCTTTGACAGACCACTCTCCTCGAATCTGATGGATCACCAAAGATGAATATCCAAAGACTTCTGCCGACTTTGCCCCCAAGGCCAAAAGAGCCTCCAATCCAAAGACACATGCTTCATACTCGGACTCATTGTTAGTGGCTTTATACCTCAACTTCTTAGCCAGTGGTAATTGTTCACCATCCGGAGTTATCAAAATGATCCCTACACCTGCCCCCTTACTATTAACTGCTCCGTCAAAATACATCTGCCATCCCTGAACTGCAATGGCTATGACATCCTCATCTGGGAAATTATACTCAACCTATTCTCCTTCAATAGAGTTATTAGCTAGGAATTCAGCTACAGCTCTCCCTTTAATGGTTTTCCTAGTGATGTATTCTACATCGAATTCTTAGAGCAGTATCAACCACCTACCCATCTTTCCAAGCAAAGAAGGTGACTGCTGAAGGTATCTCAAAGGATTCTATTTAGCAACTGCCTGAACCCTGAATGAGTGGAAATAGTGTCTCAATTTTTTCGAGGCACAAATTACTGCCAAGAAAATATTTTCTACTTCAACATATTTGTCTTCATATGGCAGGAATTTGTTGCTAAGGTAATAAACAACGAACTCCACCCCAAATTCATCCTCCTGAGCCATCATGGCACCCACTGAACAATCTTCTATTGCCAGGTACAGGACTAGTGGCTTGGCACGACATGGTGGTCTTAAGACTGGTGGATTCTGAAGATAATCCTTAATAGTATCAAAAGCTAATTGACAATCACTATTCCACACCACCGGTTGATTCTTCCTGAGGAGCTTGAAGATGGGCTCATATATTGAAGCTAGCTTGGCAATAAATCGGCTGATGTACTGAAGCTTTCCCAAGAAACTCCTAACTGCTTTTTCTTTCTAGGGCACGGGCATCTCCCTAATTGCTCTAATCTTATCCGGATCTACTTCAATTCCTCTTTGACTTACTACATGGCCTAACAGCTTACCCGAGGTAACTCCAAAGATGCACTTCTTAGGATTGAGGCGCAGATTATACTTATCAATCATTTGGAAGAACTTTTCCAAAGCCTCGAAGTGACCTTCCCTAGTAGCGGACTTGATCATCATATCATCTACATACACGTCCACTTCCTTATGAATCAAGTCATCAAGAATCTTGGTAGCCATCCTTTGATAAGTCGCGCCCTCATTTTTTAGTCCAAACGGCATGACCCGATAAGCAAATGTACCCCATTCGGTGATAAAAGCTGTCTTAATCTGATCTACAATTATGTTAAGGATCTGATTATATCCAGCATAACCGTCTACAAACCTGTACAGCATACTAGAAGCTGCACTATCTATTAAGACGTCGATGTGGGGCAGAGGGAAATCATCTTTGGGATAGGCCTTGTTCAAATCCCGATAATCCGCACATACTCGAACCCTTCCATCCTTTTTAGCCACAGGAACTATATTAGATAACCAGGTAGGGTATTGAACCTCAACCAGGAATTTGGCCTCAATCTACTTATGCACTTCCTCTATCACCTTCTGTGCCCACTCTGGCCTAAGTCTTCTGAGTTTTTATTTGACGGGTTTGGACTCCGGATAAGTCGAAATTGCATGTTCAGCGATGTTTCTGTCAATTCTCAGCATGTCTTCATAGGTCCAGGCAAAGACTTTTTCATATTTTTTTAAGATTCTCTCAAATTTTAATCTCTCTTCAGGAGTTATGTCAGACGCAATCAAAATTTGCTTTGGGTTTTCCAAATTCCCAAGATTAAATGGAGTTGTATTAGTTGAATTAATTTCAAAAATAAATGCATCATGTGTATGATCATGTGAAATGAAATCATCAGAAACATCACACAAATAAGCAAAATTATTCATCTCATTAATGAAATTAGAATTACACACATTGTCATCATTAAAAAGTTCTAGAACAAAAAGAACATCTACATAACTATGATTTTCTTCATCCGCCGAAGCAGACGTTGTGGCCGACATGTCACTGTTGTCTTGACTTTGGGGTGGCGCTTTGACTACTTCTGGTGGAGCTTCTAGTTCTGATACTTCAACTTCCATTTTTTCCTTCCCCTTTAACCTGGTGCCAAGCAACTTATCAGTGTAAACTTCTTTTGGCTCACCTATATCTCTGATGGTGCTCAAAGTCATAACCTCTTCATCCCAAAAATCTTCAACTGACTTGATGGTCCCATCAGCCCAATCAAACAATCATTAAAAATTTCAAAGCCCGGGACAATTCGCCTATTGACAAACTGGGGCTCGGACTCTCCACAATAAGAACTAATAGGTGCTGCTGGCACGAAACTTTTTAGAATATGAGGGATACCTGCTGACTCCTCTTTCCATTTAACACTTGTACCTTTATAGCCTAGGCATTTTCGGTCCTTCTGACCCTTTGTTGTGATAGGGGATTGCGGCCCTTATGAATTCTTACCTAGGCCAGCTCCTAGAAGAAAGTGCATTCTTTTCATCATATTTACCACTCGGGAACTACTCTCTAAACCATCTTCTTCGTTAATCATCGACACATGGAAACCGTTGAAAGGCTATTTAGAGATTTCTAGTGTGGAAACCTGATTTTCTCTAGCAGCCCTGATAGTTACCACTTTTCCCTCATGCGGTATTTTGATCATTTGATGAAGGGTGGATGGCACTCCTCCCAATTTGTGAAACCAAGGCCTTCTGAGTAAAGCTGAGAAGTTGGCAGGGATTGATAAGACCACGAACTGCACTTCCGTTTTAATGGGCCCTGTTTTAACTATAGCTTTAAAAGTCCTCGAGGCCTGTCTACGGGAGTTGTCATAAGCTGTAATGGTTAAGTTAAACTCGCTCAGCATGTCTTTATTCAACCCAAAAGCCAGAAGCGCGACCAAAGGACATACATTTATCGGCGAACCGTCATCAACCATCACACAAGCGATGTGCTTGCCATTAATCTGTGCTCTGATGTATAACGGACGATTGTGCTTATGACCTTCCATAGGTAAATCCGCATTGGAATAAACCAGATTTTCCCCTAAACCTCCTTTAACCAGTTCCAACAGCTCAGATGGTGAGATAGTGGTGGCCACGGTGGACTCGCATAAGGTCTCTACTAACTTCTGCCTATGTGATGGGGATTATCTCAACAAGTCCCAAATGGATATCTGAGCTGCTGTTTTCTTCAACTATTTCACCAGCCCATCTTCCTCAGGCTCCTTTTCAGCATGTGTAGGCACTGAATCTTGAGGCCTTTCCACCTCGGGAACTACTCTGCCACTTTTAGTCACTGCCCCGACCTTTTTCTTTTCCTCATCTTCTGAATCCCAGGGATTCGCAAGTTCTTCACTTTCGTCACTTTCATCTCCACTCTCACTAGTGGACAACAGTCTATCGTCGCCACAGGAACCCCTTCTTCATTAGCTTTATGGGTGATAGCGACATACTGATTACCATATAGATCTTATAACACATACCATTCGGGCAAGCTAGACCCGATCATATACACTGGCGGAGGAACTGCATGATTACCATACTTCTTCCTCTTCTTTCTCTTTTCTTGATCTGTAATCTGCTTATTGTCAATGAGGTCTTAGATTTTGTTTCTCAAAGTTCTGCAGTAGTCAATCAGATGGCCTGTGTGCTGATGATAAGCACAGAACTGATCACTCCTATGTCCTGGCTGACCCTGGTTCCTGGCTGGCCTTGGCTCCAAAGGTCTCAACTGCCCCTCCTTCGTCAATCTTTCCAAAACCTAAGATAGGGGATGGCCCAAATTCGAGTAGTACCTCTGGCCCTGATTGGATTCTGTTGCTGAGACCTCAGCTATTCTGCTGCTGCCACTCTTATTACTGCTACTACTCCCAGCGCCAGCTGATCTATTCCCTGATTGGTTCTTGAAGTTCTTCTTGACAAAACTCTCTTGGCTTGCCTTCTTTGCCAAATACTCCACTTTTGCTTCAATGGCTATATCCTTTAAAGTTTCCCAATCTCGGAGCCCCTTCATCTTTAATCCGCCCCTTCATCTTTAATCCATCTCTTAGATACGGACTTGCATTTCGGATGAATAGCCGAATCTGGTCTAGAGTATCCAGCTTCCTTCTCATTTTCATCACTTGATTTCTCCATCGAGTAAGATACTCGTGGAATGATTCATTGGGTTTCTGTTGAAGTAACTCTAAATCTTTCAGCGTAACCTCCATCCGGGTGCTACGGTCATATTGTTTAAGAAACTCCTCAGTTAACAGGTCCCAATCTTCTCTTGCCCTTTTATCCAAGCCATGGTACCAATCTATGTCAGGTCCAGTCAAACTGAGACAGAAATATTCCACCTTCTGTCTCTTAGTGAGCATAGTCCCTTTCATCACAAGCGTATAATGCTTGATGTGGGCAGATGGATCTGATGTGCCATCAAATTTGGGCAGCTCGGGCATCTTAAATCTCTGAGGAAGTATCTTATTATCATCCAAATCTCTATCCTCTGGGCTTATTCCCTTTCCTGCAGATAGCAAACGAGCCATTGCCTCAACCTTCTCCTCTATCTTCTTTAGAGCAGCATCTTCTTTAGGAGGTCTAGCTTTTACCGATATGGATTCTTCGTGTTCATCCCCTACAAAGTCCTCCTCAGGCCTATGCTCCCCCATCCTTCTAGGCTCAACATTTGCAAGAACCCTGGGATCTACAGCAGGGGGTGGTTCCATAACTGCTGCCGGAGGTGCCTCCCTGATAGGAATCTGTTTGGCTTGTCCTCCGACAGGGGGGACAGGTTGTTGGTCAGCTGGCTATGCTAGAGCAGCAGTTAAGTTACCCATCATTGCCATTATCCTGCGCTCAAACTCTTCAAATCTGCGCTCCATTTCTTGGGCCCTTCGGTCCATTTCTTCAGTGACCATAGTCCGGGTGGCATTCGCTTCTTGGTTGGCCATATCTAATGATAACTCTAAAGGCAAGGATTCTATGCTATCTGAAAGCGACTCCGAACCCCAATATGTGACTCGCTCTACTGACTCAAAGAACGGGTTTCTCCTTACCATTCGGCCGTCTGGACCCCTAGACCACTGATTCGTACCTATGATGGCTGAAATGTAAAGGGGTTAGAATGATACATGCGATGTATGAAAAAAATGCATGATGAAATGTATATGCAAAATGTTGTATATGCAAGATAGAATGTACACACCCCAAAATGCATATGCTTTTAGATGCATGAACGACATGTAATGCATGACCGTGCCAAAAGATCAAGAAATTACAATGATACATGTGATACATGAAAAGAATTACACACAGAATGATAATGTACTTATGATAGCCATATGCATCGAACACAATGTACACACACAAAATGACGTGTATGTGTTTTTTTTCTTCTCTCTTTTTTCTTTTTTTTTTAAAAAAAAAAATTTGCGTGTACAAAATAAAGCGTATTCACAAGAAACAAAATTATATTTTGGCATGCATGAATGACACATGTGATGGATGATCGTATGTTATGCGACATTTACATCCATATGCAAGTAGATAGACCCTTCCAACCTTATTATTCCCGCACACGAGGTCGTGCAGTCTCTCCCCTAGGCGAGCTTAACCCCATGGGTTAACGGGGAATTCGATGCGCGCGTATGGTACATGGTGATATACCAGCAGCATAACACTCTTAATGTAAAAGCACATGCATCTAGGCTTTGGCCATTATATATTTGGACCATTCAAACAGACTAAAAATGGGCCCATCGGGGCATTAAAGCCTTTGATAAGTGTCCAATTAATATGTTTGAATCGGTTTAATACATAAGGACCCACGTAGTAAGCATCGTATTAAGGAGCATACTACCTAGGGGAAGTTTCTATTGCCATTACATGAGCTTTAGTCATGGGTGGTGTTACTTTAGGTCTACCAAAACATGGTCCCTGCCAATGGGTCTAGCTCATCACGAGCATAACAACCGATCGGGTCTCCATTTGATATACCATTTGAAGGTACAAGGCTTGGGCCGGTGATTATCCCGAGCACTTCCCTACAATGAGTGAAAGTAGAGTCGTGCTTTAAGAACGCACCGGGGTAAAATAAGGGACCAACTAGCATAGTTCTAAGGCTCTAATGGATGCAATGCAATTTTGAGGAATAATGGAATTTTCGTTTGTTAATAACTCAATTATAACTTTAACTTAATTCACTTTCAAAGCGAAGTTTCGATTATCCCTAGTGGAGTCGCCACTATGACGCGCGCCGAACCAGCAAGGCCCTCATTGAACCCGCTTTTAGGATTCGAGGGATTGGTTCGCGTCTTTTTGATCTTGGGTTACACGAGACATTTTGGAATCCCCTACCCAATAGAACATTGGGAGGGTCATCTAATCCTATGAAACCTTTAGGCACCTTTAAGGCATTTTGGAGTCGCCACCCAATTTACAAAAAATTGGGAAAGGACATCTAACCTCGGGGGGTCTTAAACCAGAGAAGGTGTTCAGAACTTCACTTTTATTCATGCCTTAAGTTAAGTTTATAAATGAGTTTTTAAGAAAATGAAATTTCATCTCTCATCTGACGTGATCATGTAATAAATTTAAAGCGCATTTCAATCACATTGGAAAGCGATAAAGAAAGCATAAAATAAAGCAATAAATAAATTATAAAAAAAATCTGGGACAGAACAATCCCCCAAAATAAAGAAAGTATAAATAAAATAAAAGGATAAACTTGCCCCAAAAATTAATTACAAGGGCCCAAAATGAATAAATAAATAACTACATCACAAAAAGCAAAATAATAAATAAATCATACATAAATCGGGATATTTATAGAATTTTAGGAACATTGGCTCCTTTGATTAATCTTAAAAAAAACTTGGAGAATTATTTTGGGCTTTGATTGAGAAAATCGGGATGAGTGATCCCATTTTATAAAAATTAATTCTCCATTTGAAAGCGAGATTTTATTGGTTAAAAATAGGACATTGGTCCATTTCATTAGAAAAATCCCAATTTTAATTATTGTTGAAAAACATGAATTTTCATAATAAAAAAGGATCCAAAATACATTTTACATGCAACATACAAAATAATAAAATAGGGAAAATACAACAAAAAATTCAAACCAAACTTTGAAGACTTTTAATCCTCGATCCTCCAACTCGCCCATGGGTGATACTCAAATAAAAAGACAAGGTATTGCAACCAAAAAAATGAAAATTATGGTTAGTAATTAAATCAAGTAAAATAAATAAAATATATAAACAAACCAAATTAAGTGAGATGTATAAAATAAAATCAGATAATAAATCAAATTAAATTGAATGAAATGAACAAAATAAAATAATGAACAAAATTAAATTAAATGAACAAACTGACAAATATATTGATTAGACTAATCAACCAAATACATTAAAGAAATAACAAGGATAAATGAAAGAATGAATTAATGAAATAATGTATGTGTGAACCAAACAAGATGGAATTAAAAGGAAAATAAAATAAGGATGGCCCACGTATGAAAAGCATAAGAACAATGAAAAGTCATGCATGGAAATTAAGGAAAAAAGAGCAAGATGGCCACTATTCACGTGGCCATCATGCAAAGATAAAGAAAGAAAACGTGCAAATTGATTAAGTTTGGCAAAATAGGTTTATTAGGTTAAAGATGCAAAATTAACATGATTAAATTAATGATTTACATGTTAATCACAATAAACATAAATATTTACATGAAAAAAAGATCAACAAAAATAAATTAATTAATTACATGTTAAGAATAATAAGAAATCAAAGCAAAATGAATTGGTTAATTACATGTTAATAATGAGAAATCATGGCAAAATGAATTAATTATATGTTAAGAATAACAAGAAATCAAAATAAAAGAAATTAATTGATTATACGTTAGGAATAAAATCAATAAAACAATACTTACAAGAACAAAATAATAAAAAAATAATAGAATAAGATAAAAAAATAATTAGTTCGGAGCCCAGAAAATTTACCCTCAGATTTGGATTCGATGGAATAATGATGATTTTCTTGGAAAATTCCTCAAACAAATAATTTAGCAATGAAATTAATCCCTTTTGTTTATGGAGAAAACAAAGAAATTAATTTGAATGCTTCAAAGATTGAAAATTGATTTGAAAGTGAAAATTAATTCCTTTTATTTATGGAGAAAACAAAGAAATTAATTAGAATGATTAAGAATTGAAACTTGAATTTCCAATCTCAATTAATCCTTGTTAATGGAAAAAATAGAAATCTAAGATTCTTTTGAAGAAAACTCAAAGAAGAAGAAAAGAAAAAGCTCTCAAAAATTTGAGATTCTTTCAAACTCATTTTTTATTTTTAATTTTTAAAATATATATATATATATATATATATATATATATATATATATATATTATTTTTTTTTTCTTTTAAAAAGCAAATTTTCACCAAAAAATCATCACTTCCAATATTTTTATCTGCGAACGGGCATCTAATCATCATTGGGTAACCCTGATCTGGGTTGCCTCAGGATCCGATGTTTACACAATTACCTTTTAAATCCTCCAAGATTTCCTTAATACTTCATTAGCATGATATATCATATTTATTCATACATTGACCCACTAAAGAATTTCATTATACACATGTACCATAATTTATCAATTTCACTAAGTGGCCGCACTTGCCGAAACTTTTGAATTAATTACGGTTATGTCCTTTTGACTCGACCGTTGCTTAATCATGCACATTCAGTTTCCATTAAACCTTAAACACATATTATTACTGCTAGGGTGTATTTTGGGTCCTTACACTATCCATTAGGTTTGAAAAGTCTGTAGGTGTTTGAGTTGTCAACGATTCAAATAATGGCAGATTTGTCACACTTTTAACTAAGGTAGAAATTGCAATCTCCGAATGAAGGATTTTAATTTTCGATACTAATGTTTGGAACCTATCCACATAATCTATCAAACTCTCATAAAGTTCTTGTACTAGATTGCATAATTCATTTATCGCCTTTGGTGTTCTAACTTGTACAATGTATCTTATAGTGAACAAGCTTTTATATCTATCTAGAGGACATTATGGATTCCAATGGGAGATCATGAAAGAAATTTAGAGCATCTCCTGCTAGGATTATGGGGAACACTCTGCAGAAATTCTCGTCATCAAAACAATACATTTGGATTTGAGTGTTGTATTATGATAAGTGGCAAGTTGAATTGATTTTGCCTATGAATCTTGGCATCTTTATCTCTTTGAATCTTTTAGGGAGTTTAGCTACCCTAAGAGAAAGGAGAGATAGTATTGCCATCAAAAATTGGCTTCTTTGGGTGTCCTAGTCTAAACTTTTTAATGGTTTAAAGAAACCACTTTTCATATTTTTGGTTACCGGTCTAGCCAATTGTTACTCCAATCCTCCCAGCATCCTTCTCTTTGAAGTACACTTGTATCATAAGTCATCTTCAACAGATAGTGGGGGTGAAACTAATGGTACATAAGTTTTATAATATGTGTTGTAGACATGGCTTTATTCCTAAGTAATAGTTACTTTTTTTCCCTTTTCTCTATGGGAGCACTCACGAACATCTAATGGGGTTTTTGATCGGACCCTTCCTTTCTGTATCACAATTCCTCAATCATGAGGTCTCACTCTTTTTTCTTCTCTCAATGCGCTTTGCACGTCGAAGTCCCTCATTAGGGTTTGAGGCCTCTTTTCCTTTCAAATCGAATGCTTTATGTTACCTTACAACTATTGTCCAAATCCCAATATAGATTTCAAAGTTTTCATTATTATAGGAGTTGAGTTGGATGCTCACTTATATCAATAAGATCTTTTTCGAAGGTATGTAGGAGGTTTCGGGTTACATATTTCTATATACAATTGATTGTGGTCGTCTATCATTCTCAACTCATTTGCTTCCTTTTGCTCCTCATTGTCATGATTGTCTCAGATAATCTCCCATTTTTAGCTCTCAATAAAAACATCAAATGATAAATTCTAAATGATAAAAGTCTAAAGAAGCTAATGTTGGAGAATCTTATCGAATAAGAGGAGCTCTTAGCAGTCCAATTCTTATAAACAAAAGCGAGTGTCCGGTCAGATCAGAAAAACACTTCAAAGATTAAGTTAGCACAATATCTAGAGAGAGAATTCTTAAAGATAAAAGGTCTAGAAAAATTAATCTTGTTCATATATGAATTCATGAGCTATTTTGTAACACCTAAAAACTTGAGTCTATTGATAATAACTCCTGACTTGTGAATAGTGCTTTTTGATACAGATTTCAAGTATCAAAATTTAGCAAAAATAAAAATACTATAGAGGTTATAAGGTAGAAGTAAAGTTAAGGTAATAGACTTAAAATAAATGGCAATAGAGTTAACTAAAAGATAGTTGTCTTAGGACAATTAATAAGTAATTCCTACTAAATAATCGAGTTGTATATGAAATTAATAGTAGAGATTACGTGGAATTTAAAATTTATGGTTATTAATTATAGGGAAGCATATGAAATTAATTAAGGAAATTCAATGATAGAACTTTATATTGGCTAATGGATTAGAGATTTAAAAAAATTTGGGATCATCTAAAATAAATGAAAATCTCACGGAAGGAGACAATTATGTAGAAGTTTATTTTTGGGCTTTTAGGCTTCTTTAGAATAAGTAGATTCTAACCATAAGTAAATTAAAGAAAATAAAAAACAGGAAAGGAACAAAATAAAAAATGAAAGGGGGAATAAAAAACGCAAAAAATGAGTCTGCCACCTATGACACTCGCCGAACCCTATGTATATTCTAGGAGGTCCAATTTTAGGGTCCGGAATTTTGGGTAATATGAGATATTTTGGGTAATATGAGATATTTTGGAATCCCTACCTAATAGAATATTAGGGAAGTTCATCTAATCCCATGAAACCTTTACACACTTTTGAGGTATTTTGGAGTCGCCACTGTGACGCGCGCCAAACCCCAAGGTGCCTCGAAGACCTGCTTTTAGGGCGATCGAGAGAGGTTCATGAAAACTTGTAAGAAATTACAAGTGCATCTATTTTGTGCAACAAGGAGGTTTCTTGGAGTGGCCACCCAATAGAATATTGGGAAAGGTCGTCTAGCCTCAGTGAGCTTAAGACAGCGCATATGCATCCATTTTGGGCAAGCCAGAGATATTTTGGAGACCCCACTCCAATAGAACATTGGCATGGTCCTCTAACCTCGTGGAGCCTAGGACTATGCAAATTGGGCCTATTTTGACAACAAGAGATATCTTCGAGACCCACCCCAATGGAATATTGAGATGATCCTCTAACCTCATTGAGCCTAAGACCAGAGATGGTTCGGAACTTCCCATTTATTCATACCTTGATTAAGTTACAATTGAGTTTTGAATTTAAGATTTCATCCCTTTTCTCATTCATTTAAATGCAGTAATTTAACACGCATGTCAATCGCATAATGAAAGCGGTAAATAAAACAAGATTAAAATAAAATAAATAAGAGTACAATAAATTATAACAAAACTAGGGGCGGAATACAACCCCCATTATAAATAACATGTTAATCATACATGAATCGGGATATTCGTTAAAAATGAGGATATTGTTCCTCACATGCACATTTACAAAAGCGATTTAAGCGTCAATTTTATTTGCTAGAAATCAGGACATTGGTTCTCAATTTATTAATAAAAATCCCAATTCAATTACTATAAATATTTAACCATTTTCATGTATTAGAGGAATGAAATAATATTTACAATAATAATACTCAAGATAAAAAGAGGTAAAGGTAAAAGAATGAATCTGAGTGAAGATTCTCAGATCATTGCGGTGTCCTCCATTTAATACAACCCAAACCCGTCAAATAAATCAATGAAACTCACTAAAATAAGAATCATATTAGTGCCACAATTAACATAAAAATAATAGACTAAAAATAAATTATGTAAAAGAAACCATGAAAAATTATCATAAAAATGATAAGGAAATAAGTGGTGAAAGAAAGGGAGGAAAAGGAGAAGGAAAGCCCCGATCGACGGGTGGAGGCAGTAACCCTCGACGGCCAGTCGCTTGGATGACAGACAGCCGTCGGTGGATGCTCTGCCCGGTGGTCACTCCAAATCCAGAAAAAACGCAGCAAACTCAAGCAAAAATTGTTTTATTTTAAATAAAATAAGATTTTATGTGTAAAATCAGAATAAAATTATTGACTACAAAGGAAATCGATCCAGAAATGTTTACCCTCGGAATATTACCTTTAAAAGTGAATGTCACGTGGTTTTCGTTCCTCGAGTTCTACAAGGATTGATCCGTGATGTGCAAATTTCAGAATATTTTTAGACTACAAAAATCATTTTTCGAAAATAAATCAAGGAAAGAAAAATTTTTCTTTCTCGATATTTTGATAGCAACTATGAATGCTAAAACGGCTGGATTCGATAGAAACAAATAAGTGTCATTCCATCGGATTTCTTTTAATTCAGAAAATATTTGATGATGATTTTTCGGGAAAATAAAAGTAAGAGAACTTTTTGTAAGAATAGCTAAAATCCTCTTTTTTAGTCAAAATCACTAACCCCGAACAATGAGCTCCCAACCCCTATTTATAGGTTTATGAAGAAAACACAAATAAATTCAAATTTAGAATTTAAATTTGAAAACGATTTCTGAAATCAAAATCAAAACCGAATGATTTTCAGAATATCCTCAAAATCAAATCCACGATTTGAAAATATTTGAAAAGATTTAAAAGATTTAGGAAATATTGGAAGATCTCCTTAAGAATCTAGAAAATCCCGTGTTTGCATATTTTATAGGTGCTAATTTTCGCAAGTATACGGTGTACCGAAATAGTACACAAGATGTCGATCCCACGAGGAATGTGATTTTTACTCACTATTACTACTTGATTTTAATCTTGTTTACAATAATCAATAATTTGTTGGTTAAATCTAAACTACTCTATTAAATAAACTAATTAAACCTATTTCATGTTAATCGAAGGAGACAAAATATATAATGAAGAACTTAAAATAATGAACTTGATCCATCATTCCAATTAATAATAATCATCTTTTCATGCAAGACAAGTTGGAATATATTTCTAACTCATTCTCTCGACATGAATTAGAATGCTTAAAGTATACACTTAAAGCACTAACTCCTAATTCTCATTAGCGAACTAGTTAACTCTAATTACATACATTAAGATTATTCACCAACCTATAACAACTATCTCAACGTACTGATCTCTCTAGTTATGTTTTGATAATGAAATTCTATTAGATTTAAGTTAAAATGATCTCTCGACTCTATCTTAACTTATAAAAATCATGCAATTATACTAATAGAAATTCTGCATTCAAAGACTCTTAAAATAGATGGAAGTAGAGAATAATAATAACATTCAAATTCATTGAAGTAATATTCATTTAATTTACAGAGAAGAAATAATAGATAAGAGTATTGAGAAAGATGACTTATGCACTTTCCTCAAGCCCTTGTAATAAATTTTCCTTCTCCTTAATCTTCTTCTTCAAAACATGAAAAGCTACTTAGAACTTTTACAGAAAATAAAATTTAACTTGTAATGAAAATAATCCTCTAAATTACATTATATTAAATTATAGTTGAGATCTAAATTTGTAGAAGTCCAAAAGTTGTGTTTCCTCCTTCAAAAGTTGCAAGTGTTGGTGAAAAATTATGCCTTTTCATGTGACTTTTGAAGAATAACTGTCCAATGGTCACCTCTGTTGCACTCGCGACAGTACATGGAGCTTCCCTCTTTTTCCTTTTTCTCTTCGCTAACTTCTCTGGTCTCTCCCTATAGCCTCACGACTCGTGACTTCCTTTCACGAGTCATGAGCCTTTGCGTGAGTCGTGACTTTGGCTCACGTCTTGCGTCTTCTTTCTTCTTCTCCTCTTCTTTTCTTTCCTCTTCTCACCCTGCTTTCTCTGCATCATCACGAGTTGTGATTGAGGTTCACGACTCGTGATCCTACTCTCACAGCTCCTTCTTCTCTTCTTCAACCTCCTTTCTATACCTACATCCTCACGAGTCGTGACTTTCATTCATGACTTGTGAGCATCCTTGATCTCTACCCAGTTCTTCTCTATTTTTCCCCAATTTATGCTGTTTTCTTACTTTTTCACCTAAATAAGCCTGTGAGCACAAAAACACATAAACTAACAAAAATATCGAAATATAAACATATTAGCAAACTTAACTTACTTAAATTCACACAAAACACATGCTAAATATTACTTCAATTAACCACCTATCTAATGTCAAAAACTTGTTTGCATATTTTATAGGTGCTAATTTTCGCAAGTATACGGTGTACCGAAATAGTACAAAAGATGTCAATCCCATGAGGAATGTGATTTTTACTCACTATTACTACTTAATTTTAATCTTGTTTACAATATTCAATAATTTATTGGTTAAATCTAAACTACTCTATTAAATAAACTAATTAAACCTATTTCATGTTAATCGAAGAAGACAAAATATATAATGAAAAACTTAAAATAATGAACTTGATCCATCATTCCAATTAATAATAATCATCTTTTCATGCAAGCCAAGTTGGAATATATTTCTAACTCATTCTCTCGACATGAATTAGAATGCTTGAAGTATACACTTAAAGCACAAACTCCTAATTCTCATTAGTGAACTAGTTAACTCTAATTACATACTTTAAGATTATTCACCAACCTATAACAACTATCTTAACATATTGATCTCTCTAGTTATGTTTTGATAATGAAATTCGATTAAATTTAAGTTAAAATGATCTCTCAACTCTATCTTAACTTATAAAAATCATGCAATTATACTAATAGAAATTCTGCATTCAAAGACTCTTAGAATAGATGGAAGTAGAGAATAATAATAACATTCAAATTCATTGAAGTAATATTCATTTAATTTACAGAGAAGAAATAATAAATAAGAGTATTGAGAAAGATGACTTGTGTACTTTCCTCAAGCCCTTGTAATAAATTTTCCTTCTCCTTGATCTTCTTCTTCAAAACATGAAAAACTACTTAGAACTTTTACAGAAAATAAAATTTAACTTGTAATGAAAATAATCCTTTAAATTACATTATATTAAATTACGGTTGAGATCTAAATTTATAGAAGTCCAAAAGTTGTGTTTCCTCCTTCAAAAGTTGCAAGTGTTGGTGAAACATTATGCCTTTTCATGTGACTTTTGAAGAATAACTGTCCAACAGTCACCTCTGTCACGCTCGCGACCGTAGACGGAGCTCCCCTCTTTTTCCTTTTTCTCTTCACTAGCTTCTCTTGTCTCTCCCTACAGCCTCACGACTCGTGACTTCCTTTCACGAGTCGTGAGCCTTTACATGAGTCGTGACTTTGGCTCACGTCTCACGTCTTCTTTCTTCTTCTCCTCTTCTTTTCTTTCCTCTTCTCACCCTGCTCTCTCTGCATCATCATGAGTCGTGATTGAGGTTCACGACTCGTGATCCTACTCTCACAGCTCCTTTTTCTCTTCTTCAACCTCCTTTCTATGCCTGCATCCTCACGAGTCGTGACTTTCATTCACGACTTGTGAGCATCCTTGATCTCTGCCCAGTTCTTCTCTGTTTTTCCCCAATTTATACTGTTTTCTTACTTTTTCACCTAAATAAGCCTGTGAGCACAAAAACACATAAACTAACAAAAATATCCGAAATATAAACATATTAGCAAACTTAACTTACTTAAATTCACACAAAACACATGCTAAATATTACTTCAATTAACCACCTATCATCCCGCACAAATAACGTTAGATCATCGACCGACGGGCATCGATGGAGTACCGACGGGCATCACTGATGGGGGTACACTTGGTCTTTTGGTCGGCGGGCCCATCACGAGAGACAGGCATCCCTTACACGGGCGACGGCCGTGACTCCATGCGAAAGACGGGCTCCGCAAGTGAGCGACAGCCGGCGCTCGTCGCGAGAGATGGGTCTCTCATGCGAGCAATGGGCATCGCTCCCGCGAGAGACGGGGCTCCACAAGTGAGCGACAGCCGGCTCTCATCGTGAGAGATGGATCTCTCATGAGAACGACAGCAGTCGCTCTCGCGAGAGACGGGGCTCCGCAAGTTAGCGACAGCCGGCGCTCATCGCGAGAGATATGTCTCTCACACGAGCGACGGGCATCGCTTCTACCGATAGTATACCCGTTAGTGGAGCAAAACCCAATCTCCAAAATATTAACTCCCCCCAATTCCCCGAAATCTTCTATTGCTGAGAAAAAATCCTCAATCCTTGTAAAATCGGAGAATGAAAACTCACAACCTTCATCCATTTGTCTAGAAATAGACCTTGATGTCTTCATCAGGTAACTCTGATCTGAACTGCCTCAGGACCCGATGTCTACAGCCACCCAATTTACAAAATTGAAAAAGTTCATCTAACCTCGGAGGTTTAAACCAAAGAGTGGTTCGAAAATTCACTCTTATTAAATTATAAGTGAGTCTTTAATAATTAATTGTCCATCTCTTTTCTCACACTTCATGCAATTAAAATTAAAGCGCACATCAAGCATCAATGAAAGAGATAAATAAAAAAATGATAAATAAAATAAAATAAACTACAAGATGAATGGGACAAAAACACAATCCCTCAAAATAGAAAATTAAATAAACAAAATCAATTAAATAAATAACATACATAAATCAGGGCATGTATTTAGAGTAGAAATATTGGTTTCTTCATGCACACTTAAAAATAAAGAGTTATTTTTAGGTATTATTGAGAAAACTGGGATAAGTGATCCCATTTTAATGAAAATCAACTCTCCTTTTGAAGTGACACTTTATTGGCCAAAAGTTAGGACATTGGTCCTATTTCTATTAGAAAAAATCAATTTATTAATAAAAATATTTTTTGTGACTTTCTTTTATCGCACATAAAGTAAAACAATCTTATTTCAAGTTAAGAAAAATAAAGAGCAAAATAACAAAATAATAAACCAAACTAAAAGAAGGTCTCTAATCTCTTGGATCTTCTCATTCGCTCGTAAGAGTGCTTAAATAAGAAAACAAAATTGTTGACAAAAATAAACACAAATAAATTAATGTTAGTAATAAATCTAAAAAATCAAATAAATCACATAAAATAATTAAAATAAAAAAATTAAATTATATGACTAAAAAAGATGCTTAAAAAATGCAAAAATTGATCAAAGATCAAAAAAATATCGAAAACGGATCAAAAGTGGTGAAAACAAATTAAAAAAGGACAAAAAACAAATTAAGGGGCGAAGGGTGGCCGCCCCTCACTTCCTTCCCATCCCTCACTTGCAAGGATAATAAAAAAAATAAAAAAAAATAAAAAAACCAAATTTGAAACTTTCTTCAAACTTTATGCGAAAAAATTCATTATTCCATGTGATTTTTACATGATTTTATGTGTTATTCATGCAAAAAAATTTAAAATAGCTTAAATCTCATGTAAAAAACAAGAAATTAACAAATGATTCACATAAAATAACAAACTTAAGATCAATATCAATGGAGAAAATAAAGAAAAATAACTAAATATAGTAAGAGAATATTGGCTTATGGCCCAGAAATTTACCCTCAGAATTCAGATTCGATGGAAGAAAAAATTATGGATGATTTCCTTGTCTAGATCTGGAAGAATTAAATCAGAAAAAATAAGAAATCTAAACTCTCTTTCTCTAAAAAGAAAATTGAAAAAAAAAATCTTGTTCAAAGGAGAATTATTATAGAAGAAAATTGAATCTTAAGAACAAACAATTACTTTCTTTGTCTTAAAAATGATTTTGATTAAGAAAGTTCAATTTGAAACTTTAAAGAAATTCTA
Source organism: Excoecaria cochinchinensis (assembly GCA_947683425.1). Lineage (NCBI taxonomy): Eukaryota > Viridiplantae > Streptophyta > Magnoliopsida > Malpighiales > Euphorbiaceae > Excoecaria > Excoecaria cochinchinensis. The sequence continues at coordinate 2,501,846 of CANTUQ010000116.1, forward strand.
TTCAAGAAGAGAAATCCCCAAAATTCAGAAATTTTTGTCTCCTCATTTTTTCTCTCTCTAGGTTTCCTATTTATATGATTTAATGAGGAAAACCTAGTTAATTTAGGAAAAGACATTGTATTTTAATCAAATTCTTCCTTATTTTGGTTTAAAATTCGGAATTATTGTGAAAAATCCAAAAACAAATGAATTAAAGTCCAATTTGGACTCAAAATCCCGATTTTTGGGTGAATAAAATGATTTTGGAGGTTGCAGGTGATGAAGGGCGCCCGCCCCGACGTCGCTGGCGATGGTGCGGGCGCACGCTGCGCGTTAGCGGCTGCAACTTCCAAATTTTTTTTCAGATAGGAACTGACAAGGGAACCATTACTTCCAGCTTTTTTGCCTGTGAATAGGCATTAATTTCATCACTGGATAACCCTGATTTGGGCTGACTCGAGACCCAGTATCTACTATTGCCCCCAGTTTTGGGGAAACTAGTGCAGGAGTGCCTAGGTGAGCCAAAACTCAGAGAAAGAAGGAAAGAGACACGTACCTGAGGCAGCTATCTTTCTGAGATGAACGATGCTATTGGGATAGTTGTTGTCAACTTGTCGACGAGTTAACCCCTTATCTGAGTTGGTCTTGCAGTGATCATTCAAATCCTTATTGAAGTGGTATTGCTGTCATCGTGTAAACGTTTGTTGAAGTGATAGTGTCGTGATCGTGCCTCCTCTCCATAGAGTGATAGTGCTGTCATCATGCTAGCCCTTGTTGAAGCGGTAGTGTCGTGATCGTGCTAACCCTCCGTAGAGTGGTAGTGCAGTCATCGTGCTAACCCTTGTTGAAGTGGTAGTGCCGTAATCATTGTTGTACGATTAATCTGCAAGCGCACGGTTTACCGATTGTAATACTTCTGATAATGAAACTAAACTACTAGTGGAATGCTAATTTAAGTATTAACTAAACCTAATTTAAGTATTAACTAAACTACTAGTAGGATTAATGATTATAAATTGATAGATGATGAAACTTGAAGTTATTTTTCTTGCTTGTTAATGTAACCTTGTCATGCAAGCCAAGTTGGACTAATATTCCAATTCATTCTCTCGACATGAATTAGAGTGCCTAAAACATGAATTATAATTCTAACTCTTAACTCTCGTTAATGAACTAGTTAATTATACATACATACTTTAGGATTAATTAACAACCTATAGCAATCATTTAGCATCCCGATCTCTCAAGAAATGCTTTAATGATGAAATTCTATTAGATTTAAGTAAGAACATATCTCTCGAGTACATTCTTTCTTATTATGATCATTCATAAAATACCAACAGAAAATTCTGCCAGCACAAATACTTATATTGATGTGAATAACAAAACATAACATAAATTTTTCAAGTTCCTAAAGACTTCATTAAATATTTACAAAGAAGAAGAAAAAGTTAGAAGATGAATAAGGAGATCTCTCAACCGTTTTTCTCTTCACAAATATACTCTTCTCCTTTGCCTTTTTGCCTTCTTCTCAAAACATCAAAATGCACTTAAGAATTTACAACTAAAAGTAATTGTTATTTCTAACTTCGAAAAATTCTCAAGTTAAATTCTCTATATATTTCTTTCTCAAATTGAGGTGTAATAGCCCTAATATCGGGTTAGTCGTAAGTAGTATTTTTCAAGAGTGAATAGTGCTTTCGAAGTGAATAGTACTTTCAGGGTGAATAGTACTTCCCGAAATCGAAAAATATTTTTTTAGACAATTAGATAGAACTCGTCAATATGAGTCCATAGGCACAAATTTTAGGTCAATCGGAGATCAAACGAATCCGAAATGGCCGAAACAGTAAACAAAAGTTTGCACTTCGGTGAAAAGTGGGCCCAGGTGGGACCCAATGAAAAGGTAAAAGTGGGCACAGGTGGGGCCCACAGAAAAGTGAAAGTGGAGCCAAGTGGGGTCGACTGAAAAATAAAAGTGGGGCCAGGTGGAAGCCCACTAAATAGTAATGTCATCATTGATTAGGAACATCATTATTGGTTAGGACTCATAACATCATCAATTGGTTAGAAATATCATCATTTGGTTAGGAACATCATCATTGATAGGGTCCCACGAATAATGATAGCATCTTTGACTGGTCCGTGAATAGTAATCGTGGGTTCATGAATAGTAACTATGGGGCCCATAAAATAGTGACTCCGGGGTGAATAGTACCCAAAAAGTTTTTATTTTACCATCAGAAAGAGGATATTAAATGGAGTATTCTGGTGTAATCTGGTGTGAAAATGAGGTCATATAAGCCCCCGAAAATTAGTCTGAAGTTCCTTTGGTTCGGTTCGATTGAACCAAAGTTTGACTGAACTTTGACCGACTTTTTATAAATGGTTAGAGTGGATAAATGGGTCTACTGTAAGAGGATAAAAGGCTTAAAATAATTTTTAGAAATTTTTGACAGCATTAGAATTGTGTTTTACGGTAAAACTGGATTGAACCGAATTGGACCGATTTAAGTGAACCAAACCTCAAACGGATTCGGATTGAGCTGAGAATTTACAGGGAGACTAATTTTAATATTAAAAGAATTATGGAAGTTGTTTTGACTGAAAATGAATTTGGGAACATTAAATTTCATCAAAACAGTGGAAAATGACCCGAAAAATGAAAATCGGACCAAGTCCGCTCAACCACTTTGGTTGGACCTAGTTGGGTCTGATTGGACCCATATAAATAGAATCAAAAAGCTGGAAATCTCTTTGGATTCCATTGTTTTTAGCTCTCTCTTGTTCCTCTCTTGGCCGAATTCACTCTCCTCTCTTTCTCACCATTTTTCTTTCATTTTTTCTTCATCTCACCTCAAAATCAAACCTCCCTAACATAATTCAGCTCATCTAAAATCCATTGGTGGTCTTAGAATTTCGTTTGAAGAAGTAAAAGTGGGTGAAATCTAGACTTCAAGTTTGGGGGTAAAATTGAGGTAAGTGATTTAAGTGATTTTAATTTGGTTTTAAGGTTCCTAAGGGTAAGGAAAAGGATAATTGAGAAGTATAATACACGGATGTGATGTTTGTGATTGCAAATTCCAATTATTTCCAAGGTAAAAGCATGGAGTTATGTTATATTTGTGAAGAAAGTATGTGATTTATACATGTTTAATTGAAAATAACATGATATTCATGCTTAGGGACGTTAAAAATAATGGTATGGATGATTAAAATGAAGAAATAAATTTGGTGTGAAAAATTCCTTCTTTGGCCGAATGGTAACCATGTGATTTGCATGTGTTTTCATGATGTTTTATGCATTTTTATGATGGATCTATGTTATTTAGCATGTGAACCAATGAATGGTATATGTTAAAGCATGTGAAAACATCATGAGGTATGTGGTGTATGTATGGCCGAATGTATATCATGTGTAAAGTCATGATTTTGATGTGTTTTTATGGATATTGATGGTATGTTGATGTTATACATCATGAAATTGGCCTAAATAAATGATAAAATTGATAAAAAGAATTAATGTAAATAAATTGGTATGTGGGCCGTATGCATTTATGTATATATGCATGTGTACCATGATGAAATAATGAGTTTACATGACATGTGATGATGTAATGATGATAATCACATGTGAAATGATAAAATGGTATGAAAAAGAATAAATTATTATGATGATATACCATGAAAAATATGTATATCACATTAATAATGTGAAAAATAAAATAATATTGCCCTGTGTAGTAATCTGGTAGTCAAGTCTTGTTCAGGATATGTTGGCATGCCATAGAGACATAAGACCGCGGGTGTGAGCATGGTGACTCACTTTTTTGTAGGCCAATAATGGTCCTACTTTTGAATGTCTGAATATTTATATCTGAATATCTGAAGTGTACTATTATGTATTAAAAGACAGTGGTGGTCCCACAGGACTCCGCTAGTATTTCTGTGAACTTCTGGAGTTCATGTCTCGTTTATCCTGCATTCAGAGTCTGCCAGTGTGTTACAGGGGCATAATTGTAAAAATGAGATTTAAATTATTAAAATGTGATTAAATAAAATTTATGTGAAAAAGGGACATAAATATTATTAATAAAAAGTTTGAGGGCAAAATGGTAATTTTGTGCATATGTGTGTTAAGGATGGTTAATAAGGGTAAAAACATAATTAAATGGTTAAATATGAAAATTGGCCACTTTTTAAGGGAAATGTGTAATTTGGCATGAAAAAGGTAATTAGAGGGTAAAACCGTAATTTGGCATGTAAATTAATGGTAAAATTATAATATTAGTGAAAAAAATTAAACTAGTGGCATAATGGTAATATTAGTTAAATGAAAATGAACTAATGGCATAAATGTAATTTTGGGTGAAGAATAAATGAACTAAGGACATTTTTGTCATTTCTAAAATGTTTAGTGGTATAAATGAAATATTACCATAAATTAAGGATAAAATGGTAATAAGATTATTTATGTGAATAAATTGTATAGTTGCCCCAATTATGTAATTTAAAAATAATTACATGTAATATTGCATACCTAGTTGGGAATTAAATTAAATATGTTTATTTATGAATATTAAATGATTTTATTTATGTGAATATTATTATGCATGAAAAATTAAATTAAGTGCAAATTTATGAAATTGCAATCACCACTGGGCATATTTAATGCTTAGCACGTAGTTTTATTTGACTGCGTGTATCCGTAAGATTTTTGGAGCAGTGCATACCTCACACTTTGGAAGTGGTATGAGAGAAATTATTTGGAATATTGATTATGTTAAGATTTTGGCATGTATGTGTCTTATAATACTGCTTTTAGGTATTGGACTGTAATAGATAATTATAATTGTCTCAAGTATATTGTGATTGGCATGCCTAATAATTGGTAGAAATTAAGTTAATATAATTGGTAAAGAAAAATGTAGATTTTTAAGTTAAAGGAAAATTGACCAGATGAATAGTAACTGAGACTGTTATAGGTCAATTGGCATAGTTAAAAGCAAATTAAAGTAAAAGTATTAAGTTGATGATTAATTAATAAGTATTAATAGACTTAAGTAAATTGTCTTTTACATATGGTACTATTAAAAAGAAAAAAAATACTAGTTTTAATTAATTGTCTATTTAATAACCTGATTAGTGCAATTAGGTTAACCGGATTAAAATGAACAGTTAATAAATCGGAACATAGGGCGCTACAAGTATTGGTATCAGAGGTCTGTGGTATCTGTATCACATACGGGTATGGGGTGTCACATGAAGTGCCTCTCTAAAGTTGTTTGAACCTTGGTAAAAGTCTTAACTCTTTAAATGACCCTTCAGAAAAAACTGCTCCAACAGCCATCACTGTCGCACTCGTGACAGAACACGGACCTCCACTTCTTTGACTTTTCTCCTGGCTTTGACTTCCTTTTTCTTCATTTGTTTGTTGCTCTCGCGACCTCAATCGCCGCGATAATGTCTTCACTTTAAGCTCATATTGGAGCATCTTTCTCCCTATTTTGTCCCTTTTACTCCTACACAACAAAACACCCAAAAAGAATAAATGATACTATGTTTCACAAGCACATTAACTCAAAATTAAACATTTACTTGACATACTTAGACCTAAAACACTAATTTAACACATATAAATCAACACACATCAATCGTGCTAACCCTTGTTGAAGTGGTAGTGTCGTGATCTGGTCATTTACCTGAGTTGACTTTTGCGGACCGTCTTAGTGCCGAATTTGCCTGAGGCAATTATAAATGATTGCATAGAAAAAATAAATTATGCACGTGAGAATGCATAAGCCATGAAGAGTGCACTAAAAAGAGGGAGTTGCCCAAGTGATCTAAGGTTGAGGGGCAGCCAGGCCATGCCTCAGAAGGTGAGGGGCGGCCAGGCTATCCCTCGCTTGGCTTCTATAAGAGAGGCCCCCTACTTCTAGATTTTTGTGTCATCCCTTCTCAAGCTCTGGGTCAGAGCTCTCAACCAAGTATTTCTTTTTTCCTTTCTCTTTTGTTTTATTTCCATTCGGTCTTTCAATTTCATTTCTCCTTTTCCAGCCAGCCCCAATATGTTGACCTCTATCGTTAATAAACTGCATCGGTTCTTGGATGACCTTAAAGATTGGGAAAATTTGATTTTGGTCCCCTATTTCAATGTGAGATTTTTGAGAAGGGTCAAGCCTGACAAAAATCTCCTTCTAGCTGCGGTTTACTACTAGGATCCTCGATTTCATGTTTTTAGATTCACCCACTAAGAATTATGCCCCCTGGCCGAGGATTTTGCTGCTATTACTGGTACTCAATTTTCTCCGAGGACACTGCCTTGTGTTCCAAACTGCATACCAAACCATGCTAGAGATGTGGCGTATGTCTTAGGCATTTCACCTTCGATGGCTACTCGATTGGTGCCGAGAGGCGACTCTTTTCACCTAAAACCCCTGGTTGATGCACTCGACGACTTCACAAATGTGCTCATTTACTATGTCAGTGTCATCCTGCTGATCTCTTTATCTAGATACCTGACAGTGACCTCAGTCGATCCTGTCGGCAATTATCTATTATTCAGCCTTGTACATGTCATTCTCTGCGGGTTAGCCCCTTTCTCGACAATCTTCGCTGAAATGATCCTCAACTTGGACTCTCTCTGTGCTTGCTCTACCGCCTTCATGATTGGAATCCCTTTATTGCTCCAGTTAACAATCATTATTATTTTTAAGGTAGTGCACACGCGAGCTTTTTTTTTATTGGGAAATGTGTTCTGCTTGGATTTTCATATAACCCTGTGCCTAACTTTTACCTGGAATGGACAATCCACTCCAACAGCTTTTATTTTTTGGATAGGCTGCCTATTTCCAGGTTTTCATCTTGTCCTTTGGCCTAACTTTTGCTTAGAGAGCCAATTATAGTTTTCATCTCTAACGGCCTCTTTTTTTTTTTACAGGTATGGTTACAGGAGAAGTTAAAGCTATTACCGGAACCTCCCCTCGAGGTGATTAGTACATATTTACTGAGGCACTTTCTTCCTAGACAGTGAGTGTACGATTTTTAATCTCTTTATGAAGGCTTAATACGGATAGCTACAGTGGTTGATAGCGATATTAGCTTCATGAGTCCCTGGGTGAGCCTGCGTTATGTGACTCGTGATGGACCTTTGGGGTGTGTCCCATTATGTGGGCTTCATAGAGCTACTTTCTACATCGCAGCTCGGTGTGCCCAATAATTTGGACAATAATAGGATATCATAAGATCCCCACTGTCTTTCTAAGGTGGCATTTTATCTGTTGCTTTTACATCCGCTTATCAAGGCCTCTGGGCATAGCTTCCCGTGCAGACTATCATTCTAAGGATTGAGGATTGTGATTTCACCACCTCAGCGGAGTACAAAAGATGGGTACTTAGCCCTGCTATTTACAGCAGGACCAACTGACTTAGACATCTGCCTGACGAGGGCGGTAAAGAATAGTTATTAGATTACATAGATTCGATAAAGAACAATGTATTTCTTTTTACAACAAAACTTAGAAAATGCCAACTGAATTCTTTATTTTATTGCAGAATAGTGCACATTTTCATAAGATTTCATCATACATGGTCATTAATTGATAGAAAATTCAAAAAATACTAAACTACATCTAATCTCAAGATAGATCTTGTAAACATCAAACTTCTATTATCAATCAGTGCTCTCGGGTTTTCATGATTAAACATTTTCTCTCTGCTCTTAATTTTTGCCCATGATGCATTTTTTCAGTTTTTACCTTGATAGGGCGCCCAATTTAAGGAAGGCCGATTTTTTTGGTTTTCCTATGGGGTATTTATTATCTTCTTTTGATTTTTGGTCTTTAGCCATGAAACCTTTTTAATCTATCCACATTAATCGGTTCTTTAAATTCATTTCCGTCAATATCTGTTAAAATCGTTGCTCCTTTAGACAGCGTCTTCTTTAACACAAACGGGTCTTCCCAGGCTGGTCTAAATTTTCATCGTATGTCTGGCACCCCTGGCCTTATCTACTTGAAGACTAGATCCCCTTCTTTTAACGGGTGTTTTATAATGACCGAGCTAGCCTTTTATGATAGACCGGTTGTGGTAATAAGCTTGCAATCTATCCTCATCCAACAGATTCAACTGTAGTAATCGCTGCTGTGCCTATTCTGCCTCTGGAATCTTGGTCTCCATGACCACTCTTAAAGGTTTGAGCTCGATTTCGGCTGGCAAAACTGCTTCCATCTCGTATACCAGAGAAAATGGCATAGCTCTCATCGAAGTTCTATCAGTGGTTATGTAACCCTAGAGTGCAAAAGGTAGCTTCTCTGCCAAGTCCTTATAGTTTTGAACCATTTTGGCTAGTATCCTTTTGACATTGTTGTTAGCTGCGTCAACTACTCTATTAGCATTAAGTCGGTAAGAGGAAGACCTGTGGTGCTGAACCCCATATTTTTAAAGCATTCGCTTAGTTTCAGCCAGGAATTGTACCCCATTATCAGACACAATGTGGTATGGGAGACCATATTTGCATATCAAATTATGTTCAATGAACTTGGCCATATCCCGAGCCTCGATCTTCTTGAAAGACTTAGCCTCAACCCATTTGATAAAGTAATCAATGGCAACTATGATGAATCTGTGCCTATTAGAAGCTGTAGGACATATTTCCCCCATGATGTCTATCACCTACCATTATGACGTTAAGTTGTGTAGTTCTAAAACCGGCACATGTCTGAAATCCACATACGGTTAGCACAATTGGCACTACTTCACATATTTTAAACAATCTGTATCCATTGTGAGACAATAAAATCCTTATCGCATGATCTTTTTTTTCTAAAGTTAGGCCATTCATGTGAGTCCCATAAATACTGGCATGAACTTCCTCTGTAACCTTTTCAGCCTCATTTTCAGCTAAACATCTTAACTCTATACCATCAGCTTGCCTCTTATATAACGTGCCATCTACACTGATGAACTGGGTGGATAATTTTTGGATCATTCTTTGGTCCTTCTCGATAGCTTCTTTTGGGAATACCGATTTCTCTAAATAGTTCTGAATATCATAGTACTAAGGATTTTTGTCAGTAACTTCGATATCTATTATCTGTTCAGTCTCGAAGCAAGGCTTTTCTAAACTCGAAACCAAAATGGGTCTCATAATAACTCCTTTCGGATTATCCCATATAGACACTAAGGTTGCAAGAGCATCTGCTAATTGGTTCTCATCTCTAGGGACGAAGTGAAATGTACAAGTTTCTAACTGGTTACTCAATATCTTCAGGTGTTTCACGTATGGCAACAATCGCTCCTCCTTAACAGACCATTCCCTTCTGATCTAATGGATTACTAATGATGAGTCCCCAAAGAGTTCTGCCATCTTTGACCCCAGGACTTAAAATGCTTCCAATTCGAAGATGTAGGCCGCGTACTCAGCTTCATTGTTGGTGGCTTTGTACCTCAACTTTTTAGTGAACAAGAGTTTTTCACCATCCGGAGTTGTAAAAATAATTCCTGTTCTTGCCCCTTTGTTGTTAACTGCCCCATTCGAATGCATCTGCCACCCTTATACTGCTATGGCCATGACATTTTCATCTGGGAAGCTAAATTCAACCTGATCCCCCTCTATCGGATGCTCAACTAAGAATTCAGTTACAGCTCTTCCCTTGATGGTTTTCCTAGTGACATATTCTATGTCAAACTCCTACAATAGTAATAACTATCTCTCTATTTTACCTAGCAAGGAAGGCCCTTCCTGAAGGTACCTAAGCGGGTTCTGCTTAGCAACTGCTTGAATGCTGAAGGAATGAAAGTAGTGTCATAACTTCCTCCAAATTCATCCTCCTGAGCCATTATGTCACCTACTGGGCTTTCTTCTATTGCAGGGTAAAGGATTAAAGTTTTAATGGGCCGAGGTGGTCTTAAGACCGATGAATTTAGTAGGTAATCCCTGATAGTATCAAAGGCCACTTGACAGTTATCATTCCATTTGACCGGTTGATTCTTCTTAAGAAGCTTGAAGGTCGGCTCGCACACTGAAGCTAATTTGGTAATAAACTGGCTAATGTATTAAAACTTTCCTAGGAAACTTTTATCCTCATTCTCCATCTAAGATATCGACATCTCTCTAATTGCCTTGACCTTGTTGGGATCTATTTTAACTCTCCTTTGACTTACCACATGACCCAACAACTTGCCCGGAGTAACTCCAAAAATGGTACGAGGCTTGGGCTTATGATTATCCTTAACATATCCCTACACTGAGTGAATATAGGATCGTGCTTTGGGAACACACCGGGGTAGAAATAGGGACCATCTAACATAATTCTAAGGCTCTAGTATGGATGCAATGCAATTTTTTTCGAAAAGAGTTTGAATTTTAATTCATAAAAACTGAATTATATTATTAACCAAAACAAAGTTTCAAAATTATTCCCTAGTGGAGTCGCCACTGTGATGCGCATCGAAACTCGCTTATGTTTCCCGAAGGACCTGCTTTTAGGGTCCAAGAGGGTTCACGTCTAGATTTTGGGAACCATAAAATATTATGGAATCCTTACCCAATAGAATATTAGGAAAGTTCATCTAATCCCATGAAACCTTTAGGCACCTTTAGAGGTATTTTGGAGTCGCCACCCAATTTACAAGAAATTGAGAAAGTTTGTCTAAACTCGAGGGTCTAAAATAGAGAGTAGTTCGGAACTTCACTCTTATTAATGTCTTTGCTAATTATAAATGAGTTTTTAACAATTAATTTTTCATCTTTCATCTCACACTGTCATGCATTAAAATTTAAAGCGCATAACAAGTATCGTAGAAAAGCGGAAACGAAAAGCGATAAAATAAGTAAAATAGAAAACAAATTACAAAATGAAATTGCGACAAAAATACAATCCAGCAAATTAAAACAAACAAATAAATAAATAAATTTTGACAAAAAATACAATCCCCAAAATAGGAAATTAAATAAATAAAATCAATTAACTAAATAACATTAATAAATCAAGACATTTATTTAGAATAGGAACATTGGTTCCTTCATGTTCATTTAAAAAATCGAAAAATTATTTTTTGGTGTTAATGAGAAAACCGGAATGAGTGATCCCATTTTGAGAAAATTAACTCTTTTTTTAAAAGTGAATTTTTATTGGCTAAAATTAGGACATTGGTTCCAATTTATTAGAAAAAAACCCCTATTTATTAATAAAAATATTTTTGTGATTTTCTTTTTAATGTGCATAAAATAAACAAATTTATTACAAATTATATGACAAAGAAAATAAAAGGCAAAATAAAAAAATAATAAAAATATTCAATTAATCAAACTAAATCTCCTGGATCCCCTCCTTCGCGTGCAAGGGTGCTCAAATATAACAAAAACAAGTATTGAAACAAAAAAAAACACAAATAAAATTAATGTTAGTAATTAAATAAAAATATCAATTAAACCCATAAAATAATTATAATGAATTAAAATAAATAAAAAATAAAATAAAATGCATTATGAATGACAAATAAATTAAATGACATAATAAAAAAATAAATTAACATATTAATAAATTAACACACATAAAAGCATTAATAATAATAATAATAATAATAATAATAATAATAATAATAATAATAATAATAATAATAATAATAATAATAATAATAATAATAATAATAATAATAATAATAAATGAACAATCAAGTAAATAAAAAGAATAAAAAAAATAAAAAATGTTAAAAATATTAAATCTATGACTAAAATCACAAAAAATAAATAATTACATCCTAGATCTAAAAATTTACATGGTGATTAATTAATTGTAAACAAAAAATAAAAAATAAGACCGAGTTCAGAATATTTACCCTCAGAGTTGGATTTAATGAAGGAAAGAAAATGGTTGATTTTCTTGTTTTGATCGGCAAAATAAGATTAGAAAAATAAAAATTTAAATTTTTTATTTAGAAACAAAATTGCAAAAATGATTATTCAAATAAAAAATATAGAAGAAAGTTTGGATCTCAAAAACAAATAATTATTTTGTTTGTCTCAAGAAAACTTGCTTAAAAAAATAATGAAATAAAATTTCTAAACACAAAGAATTGTTTTCTTTATTTCAAGAGTTATTTTTTTATTAAGAAAGATCAACTTGGAACCTTAGAAAAATTCTCTTGAAGAAGAAGAAAAATCCAACAAAATGCAACACAAAAAGTTCTCTTGAAAAAGAAAAGAAAAAGAAGAAAATTTTCACCTAAAATATGTCTCGCCTTATTTTTCTCTTAAATTTTCCTATTTATCTCATTAAAAGAAAACCTAGCTAATTTAGGGAAATTACCCTTAATTAAATAAAAATATTCCTTATTTAAATTTTAAAACTGAAAAAAAAACCTTCAAATCCCCAAAAAAGGGATAAAAAATTAAAAAAAAATCCTCAAAAAAATGCATTTCGGCCGAAAATAGAGCCTAGGGGGCCACTGGTGGTAAGGGGAGGGCTAGGCAAGCGAGGGCTGCCCATCAGCGCACGCTGCTGCTGGCAAGGGGGGTGCTACGTGAGGGGCATCTAAGAGGGTCGTCCGCCCCCTGGCGATGGGGTCGGGAGGTCCACGCGCAGCGTTGGGGAGCTTGCCCCATCGCTAGCGCGCTCAGGCGGCCGCAAGTCTCCGAAAAACTTTTTTTTTAGAAAAAAAAATGTTTTTGACAAGAAAACTCTCTTTCAACCTTTTTTTTATTTTTTAAAATATTTTTTTAAAGAGTAAATTTGACAAAAAAATACCACTTTCAGCTTTCTTGCCTATGAATAGGCGCTAATTTCATCACTGGATAACTCTGATCTTGACTACCTTGAGACCCAGTGTCTATAATAGGGATGGGCAAGACTACGAACTCCGCCTTCGTTTTAATAGGCCCAGTCTTGACTAGTGCTTTGAAGGTTCCCGAGGCTTGTCTCCGAGAGTTATCATGAGCCATAATGGTGAGATCAGATCTACTCAGCGTACTTTCGTCTAGCCCAAAAGCCTGAAGTACCACCGAAGGGCAAATATTTATGGACAAGCCATCATCAACCATTATGCGAGCAGTGTGTTTGCCGTTGACCTATGCCTTGATGTACAATGGGCAATTGTGCTTGTGACCCTCAGCCTGTAAGTCGACATTTGAGTATATTAAGTTCTCCCAAGAATTCCCTTTAACCAAATCAAACAACTCATAAGGTGAAATGGTGGTGGCGACCGTGGATTCGTACAAAGACTCAACTAGTTTCTGCCTATGTGAGGGTGATTCTCTTAACAAGTCTCAAATAGATATCTGAGCTGTCATCTTCTTCAACTGCTTCATTATCAGGTCAACCTCCAACTCTTTCTCCACTAGTGTATGCACTGGGTCTTGCGGTTTCACCACTTTAGGAACCACCCTTCCACTTCGAGTTACAGCCCTGACTCTATTTTTCTCCTCCTCTAAATCCCAAAGATCGGCCAGCTCCTCATCCTCTTCTTCATCTTCTTCTCCACTCTCACTAGTGGACCAACAATCTATGGCCGCCCCAGGAATCCCTTCTTCATTCACTTTCTACTCTCGACAAGTTATAGCGACGTACTCATTACCATACAAATCTTGCAACACATACCATTCTGGTAAACTAGAATCGATCATGTACACAGATGGGGGAACTGCATTATGACCTGACTTCTTCTTCTTTTCTCTCTTCTCAGGATCCGTGATCTACTTAGTGTCAATAAAATCTTCGATCTTATTTCTCAAGGTACGATAATAGTGTGTTAAATACCCAGTATGCTGATGATGGGCATAATATTCATCCCCTCTGTGCCCCGGCTGTCTATGTTTCTTAGCTGGCCTAGGCAACAACGGCCATAGCTTTCCCTCTTTTGTCAATCTCTCTAACACCCAGGATATAGACCGACCCAAATTCGAGCAGTACCTCTGGCCTTGACCAACTTCTATAGCTGACACCTCAACCTTCTTACCCGTTCTATTGCTACTATTTTCGGCATTGCCTGACCTATTCCCTGATTGGTTCCTATATTTCCTCCTAGTAAAGTTATCTTGACTTGCTTTCTTTGCTAGGTATACCCCCCCTCAGCTTCTATAGCAATGTCCTTAAGCGACTCCCAATCCCTAAGTCCTTTGAAGCTAAGCAAATCCCTCAAGTAGGGGCAAGAGTTCCTGATGAATAACCTGATCTATTCAGCGGTATTAGGCGTCCTCTTTATCTTCATAACCCGATTCCTCCATCTAGTGAGGTACTCATGGAATGACTCATCATTCCTTTGCTATAAGAGTTCGAGCTCTTTTAGGGTGACCTCCATTCTCATACTATAGTCATACTGCTTCAAGAACTCCTCGATCAATAAATCTCAATCCTTCTTTAGTTCTCACTACAAGAAAATCAAGTTTTACCGATGAAAATTTAGCGACGGAATGATTTTTATAGCTATTTAGCGATAAAAATACTATTTCGTCTCTAAATGCCGACAAAAAATTAATTCCGTCATAAAAATCGCGACGAAAAAATTATTCCATCGCTATTTTAGCGATAAAAATAAAAGTTCATCGCTAAAAAGGGCGGGACAGAGTTTCCTCCATTTTTAGCGATGGAAATTACCGACAGAAAAGCATTTCGTCGCTAAAATGTGGTGCCAAGAAAATAGCGCCAAATTTGGAGATGGAATTTAGCAACGGATAATGTTTTTCATTACTAAAATTTAGCGACAAAAAACTCTTTCGCCTCTATTTAGCGACGGGAACTAACTTCCGTCGCTAAAAAATATGAATTAGATTTTTTTATTAAATTTTAGCGACGAAAATTAATTCCCATAGCTAAATAGCGACGAAAATTAACTTCCGTCGCTAAAAAAATGTCAATTAAAATTATTTTATTAAATTTTAGCAATGAAAATTCACTTTCGTAACTAAATAGCGACGAAAATTGATTTTCATCCCTAAAAAAAATCTATTAAATTTTTTTATTAAATTTTAGCGACGAAAATTTATATCCGTCGCGAAAAATTTTATATATAAACAAAAGACTTAGATTTTTTTTCTCCCCTTCTTTCCTCTTTCTTTCTTTTCTTCTCTCTCTGGTGCGCGCTGCCCCAGCCACCCCTCGCCACGCTCTCCCCTTGCCGTCCCCCGCCGCCGGTCTCTCACCCCTCGCCGCTCTTTCCCCCCTCCCTTCTCTCTCTCTCCCGCCATTCTCTCCCCTCGTACGCGCTGTCTCTTCCCTTGCCGCCGCCCTCTCCCCTTGCACGCGCTCTCACCCCTCGCCATCGCTCTCTCCCCCCTTCCTTCTCTCTCTCATGCACGCGTGCGCCAGATCTGCTCCCCCCCTCGCCCCAGATATGCTCCGGCCTCACCGTGGCTGCTCTTCCGGTCAGTCAGATTTTTGTTTTACTTTTATTTTACTTTTTATTTTTTAATTTTTTTCTGTCTTTTGTGTTTTGGATTTATTGTGGGATTTTTTTTTTAATTTTAATTTTGATTTTGTGTCAGAAAAATTTGTGCACATTGGTTGAATATTTATATAATTTTAGCTTATTATATGTAATTATTTTATTTATTTTTTTATTAGCTTTTTAAATTACCGACAGAAAATTCCGTCGGTAAAAATAAAAAAAATCAATATCGACAAATTTCCCTACGGAATGGAAATTTTCGTCGAGAATTTACCGACGAAATACAACTTTCGTCGGTAAAATTGGCGATGGAAATTCATATTTCATCGGTAAAATTGCCGACAAAATAAATTTTCGTCGGCAATTTTGCTTACGATCGAATTGCTGACGAAAATTTATTCCATCGATAATTGATTTTCTTCAAAAAAATCCTTAATTTTCGTCAGGAAAACCTAAAATTCTTATAATGTTTCCTGTCGAGACCATGGTACCAATCGATTGCGGGACCTATTAAACTCAGGCATAAATATTCTATTTTTTGCTTTCTTATTAAAGTTGTTCCCTTCATCACCAGTGAGTACTGCTTCACATGTGCTGTCAGGTCAGAAGTACTATTAAATTTTAAGACATCAGCCATTTTGAAATTTTAGGGGTCAAATCTTCTCCATCCAATTCCTTGTCATTTAGGTTTATCCCCTTCCCCACTGCTAATATACGGGCTATAATTTTAAATTTTTCCTCCATCTTCTTAGAGATCATCTCCTCGATCGTAGGGGCTTTTCCCTTTATCACTACTGGCTCCTCTTGTTCTTCTTCATAGAAATCATTGTTGGGGTTGTGCACTCTCATCCGAGCTATACCCCTAGGTTCAATTACTAGCGGGCGAGTCGCTGCTGGGGGGTTCTATCTAACTAGCCCTTGTTCATTTTGCTCCATATGAGGAACAGCAGGTGGTGATAAAATGGCAGTTAGGTTCCCAATCATTTCTATTAATTGAGCCTTAAACTCCTCCAGCCTTCCTACTCACTTCCTCAGCAATCATGGTACAAGTTGCATCAGATTATCTTGGTAGGTTGACCATATTAGTTTCTGCTAAATATTCTGAAGAGAAAGTCTCACTGCTGTCCAAGAGTGACTTTGAACCCCAGTATGTTACCCTTTTCGGTAATTCAAAAAATTGATTCTTGATTAACCGTCCACTGGGACCCCTAGACCACTTGGATAAATCTATGATGGCTATAAAATACAACACGTTAGGATGATGCATGAGTGAGATGCAATACATGTTCGTGCTTTTATGCAGCATAGACAAACAAATGCAAGCAGATAGATCCTTCCAACCTTATCTCTCCCACACATGAGGTTGTGCAATTTCTTTCCTAGGTGGGCTTTATCCAAGGGCTAGCAGGGAACCCACTGGACATGTATGATGCACGGAGAAAAATCGGTAGTATGACACCTCTTATTTAAAGCGCATACATATGGGTTTTGGCCATTATGTATTCAAATATCTCAATTAAATTAGAATGGGCCTACTGGGGTATGGAATCCTTTGATGAAAGACCAATTAATTTAGCTGATTTTGTTCAATATATGATGACCCCATCTCACCTAGGAGAAATATTTATTACCATTACATGAGTTTTAATTGGGTGATGATACTTTAAGTCTACCCAAGCATGGTCCCTGCTAATGGGTCTAGCTCATCACAACCATAACGACCATTTGGGTCTCCATTTGAAATATCAAAAGCTACTAGGCTTGGGCTGGTGATTATCCTTAACACTTCCCTACATAGAGTAAACATAAGGTTGTGCTTCGGAAATGCACCGGGGTAATAGAGGGACCTACTAGCATAGTTCTAAGGCTCTATCATGGATGCAATGCAACTTTTTGAAAAGAGATAGAATTTTAATTTTTAAAAAACTCAATTATATTTATTAACTAAGACACTTTCCAAGTAAAGTCTCAAAGTCTCTAGCGGATTTGCCACTATGACGCACCCCGGACCCTGCGTATATCCCCGGAGGCCCACTTTTAGGGTCCGAAAGGGTTCACGTCTAGATCTTGGGTAACGTGAGATATTTTGGAATCACTACCCAATAGAACATAGGGGAAGTTCATCTAATTCCATGAAACCTTTAGGCACCTTTAAGGCATTTTAGAGTCACCACCCAATTTATAAAATTATGAAAGTTCATCAAATCTCGGAGGTCTAAACCAGAGAGTGGTTCGGAACTTTACTATTATTAATGCCTTGGTTAAATTATAAATGAGTGTTTAATAATTAATTTTTTTATCGCTTTTCTCACACGTCATGCAATTAAAATTAAAGCGCACGTCAAGTATCGAGGAAAGTGATAAATAAAATAAAATAAACTACAAAATAAATTACAAAATGCATGGGATAAAAATACAATCCCCGAAAATAGAAAATTAAATAAACAAAATCAATTAAATAAATAACATACATAAATCGGGGCATGTATTCAAAGTAGGAACATTGGTTCCTTCATGCACACGTAAAAATGAAGAGTTATTTTTAGGCATTATTGAGAAAACCAAGATGAGTGAACTCATTTTAATAAAATCAACTCTCCTTTTGAAGTGACATTTTATTGGCCAAAAGTCAGGACATTGGTCCTATTTCTATTAGAAAACCCCAATTTATTAATAAAAAATACTTTTGTGATTTTCTTTTACCGGATATAAAGTAAAACAATTTTATTGCGATTTAAGAAAAATAAAGAGAAAAATAACAAAATAATAAACTAAACCAAAAGAATGTCTCTAATCTCTTCGATCTCCTCATTAGCTCGTAATTGTGCTCAAATAAGAAAAAATAAAGAATTTTAGACAAAAATAAACACAAATAAAATTAATGTTAATAATAAATCTAAAAAACCAATTAAAACACATAAAATATTAAAAATAAATTAAATTAAATAAATTAAATTATATGACTAAAAAGGGCGCTAAAAAAATGCAAAAAATGATCAACAATCAAAAAAATATCGAAAAATGATCAAAAGGGGTGAAAACGAATGAAAAAATGACACAAAACAAATCAAGGGGCGAGGGGTAGCCTTGAAGGGTGGCCGCCCCTCGCCTCCTTCCCATCCCTCACTTCCAGGGATAAAAAAATAAAAAACCAATTTTGAAACTTTCTTCAAACTTTATGCGAAAAAATTCATTATTTCATGTGATTTTTATATGATTCTGTGTATTATTCATGCAAAAACATTTAAAATAGCTTAAATCCCATGCAAGAAACAAGAAATCAACAAATGATTCACATAAAATAAAAAATTCAAGATCAATATCAATGGAGAAAACAAAGAAAAATAACCAAAATATAGTGAGAGAAAATTGGTTTTTAGCCTAAAAATTTACCCTCAAAATTCAGATTTGATGGAAGGAAAAAAGATGGTTGATTTCCTTATCTAGATCTGTAAGAATTAAATCAGAAAAAACAAGAAACCTAAACTCTCTTTCTCTAGAAAGAAAATTGCAAAAAAAAAAAAAAAAGCTTGTTCAAATGTGAAATTATGGAAGAAAATTGAATCTTAAGAACAAAGAATTACTTTCTTTGTGTCTTAAGAATGATTTTGATTAAGAAAATTCAATCTGGAACTCTGAAGAAACTCTATTCAAGAAGAGAAATCCCAAAAATTCAGAATTTTTGCCTCTCCTCAAAATTTAGAATTTTTTGCTTCCTCTTTTTTTTCTGTCTCTATGTTTCCTATTTATATGATTTAATGAGGAAAACCTAGTTTATTTAGGAAAATAAATTGTATTTTAATCAAATTCTTCCTTATTTTGGTGTAAAATCCAGAATTATTGTGGAAAATTCTGAAAAATATGAATTAGAGTCCAATTTGGACTCAAAATCCCGATTTTTGGGTAAAAAAACTATTTCGGAGTTTGCAAGTGATAAGGGGTGCCACATATATGGAAAAAATACCCGTGCTAAGCGATAACGCTTAGTGGGGAGGAAACACAAATAAAAGACTTCTATCGAAGTCACAACAAAACAAGCTCTAAAATAAACCAAAAGCCACAATCACTGCAATAAACAATTTACATGGAAATATGCTGGTAAACAGGCATATCGAAATCACGAGCATCACTAACCATATTCACACTAGAAGCTAGAAATCTTCTCATGCATAAACATATAATGATAAAATTATCACAACACACAACCAACTCATAAGCACTAGTCGAAACAGAACACTAGCCTGAATTTACACTGGTGGTGGATACGGGTACACTAGATACTGTGAATAGTATCAAACACTAGAGACGGGAGTCTCAAAAATATTTTCACTAAGACCATAACGGAGGTCGCCATAAGACCCAAACGGGGCCAACATAGGCAGCTGCACTCACTAACCCTTCACAAGCATGCTTATCTATCCACTACTATGACCAATCAGGTTTATTCACTGACACTAAGCAACAATCACTTATACTTCACAGAACCAATATTTAATCACTAATCAATAATAGGGATCACTCCAAGCTTGTCAATATACAAACACTAACTCAAGATAACAGCAATCATAAATAAACATGAGTGAGAAACCATGTAGAGCAAAAAAATTAAATAAAAATTTTTAATGCACAAGGGAGGGTCAGCTTGCGACAGAGGCATAGCTCGCCCCTTGTCACGCATGCGACATGCTAAACACTCGCGAAAAGAGGCAGAATGAGCCTCTATCACGCTCGCGATAGAGGGTAGGGTACCCCGTCCCGTACTCAATCGAAGACGCCCTCACGACGAAGCATAGCCCAGCAGACACTCAGCTTACCAAGCTCTATCGCGCTCGCGACGAGGGTCGCACTCGCGACAGAGACCAGACATTGGCCTCTTCGCTTTCGCGCTCAGAGGAAAGCTCGTGATGGGGCTCAACTTAACCGAAGCTCGGCCTACCGAACTCTCTGTCGCACTCACAATAGAGGGCTCATCAGCACAAACTTGGCCATACAGAGTCGAGTTTTGCCCAGAAAATCTGCACTTCTGCACCTCACTCCAACCCAACAATTTCAAAACCACTCATTATGTAATGCCAAACTAATCCATCCCTCAAATGTATTCAAACATGCTAATGATCAATTTATAGACCTCATACACTAATTATAAACAAGAAATAGACTTATAACGCAATTACATCACAAGAACATCTAACCCAGAATTCACACAAAACTCATGCTAATATCACTTCAAAACTCACATATAACCCATTAAAGCACTAACATGCAACATTATCAAACCCACTCAAACCAACACATGCATTTACACATACAAACACTCAAAATTCCAAAAATTAACACTTAAACCTATGATTCGAGAAGAAATAAGTAAAACAACTCCCAAACCTCAAAAATGAAGCTTCAAACCACTTCTTCAAGAACCTACTTTCTCTTTGCCCTTGCTCTTCCTTCTCTCTTCAGATTCTTACACAAATCCCAGTCAAAACAAACCCTTAATTAGCCATGAAACCAAACAATAACTCAAATCAAACCCGAGCAAAAAGAAAGAAGAAGAAACAAACCCACAAGTCAAACCCAACCACTTACCTCTTGAAACCAGTCCTTAACTTCTAAAACCCAGTTCAAACTTGACAAATCACTCAAGAGCAAGAATTAGAGAGCAAAAAAAGGAAGAAGAAGAGGAAGAGGAAGGGACAGCAAAAGCAGGAAAGGGAGCAAAGCTTCCACAGGAAGCAAACAAATTCTGCCCCCTTCCCTCTCTCTTCCCTCAATTTAATTAATTATCTCACCCACCAAGTCCACATGTCAAGCTCCCATAGATCCAACTAGTCAAGTCTTCCTTAATTTCTTTTTAAGTCGTTGTCTTTTCCCTCTTTAATCCTTGACCAAAATCCATTCACTCACTAAATAATTTATTCTCTTAATTAAATTTTAATTCTCTTTCAATTTAGTCCTCAATTAAATCCAGTTTAACAAGCACAAATACCGAAATGCTCTTACTTAACCAAATTAATCACACAAATTCTACTAGGCCTTAGTTGGCATGTATAGTGCGGGCGTGCCCTGGCAACCGCGACCTCCAAATTTTTTTTTTTTTGGATAGGAACTTGACAAGGGAACCGTTACTTTCACCTTTTTGCCTATGAACATGCATTAATTTCATCACTGTGTATCTTTAGTCTGGGTTGCCTCGGAACTCGGTGTCTACACCACCATCTTCTAAAACCAGTTCATCATCACTGATCATCTCCATCATTACCATCGATGATGATCCCTCGTAGCCGGTCTTCTCTGCTGTCGTCGATCTTTTCTCCATTGTAGATCGTAGCCACTTCTACTGTCTCATCCTTTTATTCACAGTTTAGTTTTCTCTCTCTTAAATTAAAAACTTTCCTTCAATTTTTGGACCAGCTCCGATGTCGATAGGTGTCATGACTTGCTCCAATTAGCTCCTGGTGATGAGTCGAGTCTGATGATACTCTTTTTCAGCCATCACTCATCGAAAACCAGTAGATTGGCAATGAAAGAATATGTGACTTTTAACATAGACTCTATCCAAACCCCAACACCTTGAGCCACATAATCACTTTTAAAAGGTTCTTAATGCTTTGAGCTTTGTTTTGGTAATGGTTGTTCCCTCCGACAAAGCTTTGGTGATCGATGACCGTCAAGATGGGTATGATCTCAACAAAACTGGGCTGAAATTTGTTGAAAATTAACTTGAAAATGGTATGTGCACTACCAAAATTACTTCTCCTTAATTTTTTTTATTTTTAGTAAAATGTGCAAGTTAGGGAAAATCTTAATTTTTGTTGTGCTTAGTACTAAGTGTGATTTTTTTTTTGAATTACTTATTGAATTTACGTTAGTGATTGAATTGTGTGGAATATGATTTTGGTCTTATGAGAATGTTTATGCTTCAAATGAGAGCAGAAAAATTGTTTGATTTACTATAAACATAGGAGTTATTTTAAAAAGTGTAAATTACAGAATTTAAAATTTTAGAAGAGGGAAAATCTATGTTGAGATGATTTGGCTTTGCAATATGATTTAATAGTCCATAAAAGAAGGAGAAAAGACCTAGTATGTGCTACGTCTAAGATGGATGCTTAAAGTAATTTTAATATATTTATATTATGTGCGAAAGTTATTGCTATGTAAATTATGCTTAAAAGTGAGAAATGGCTATAATTGGCTAAATATGATTAATGAGACATAGTTGCTTATGCATGTATTGTAAGAAGTTAATAGGTGTTGAAGCCACCAAAAATAATTCCTAACATTTTCTAACCAAATAAATTGCAAATAGGACAATTGAGGATCGAATCCATAAAAATTAGTATTAATTTAATTTTATATAACCATAAAATAAATAATAAAAATAAATGGAGGGGTTTTTATGAGTTAAAAATCTAAAAGATAGAATTAAATAATAATAAAAATTATGCATAAAAATATTTAAAAATAGAATTGAAGATGGAAAATTCTGGTCAAAGGTATTCGTGGCACATGATTCAATTTTACTGATTATGGACAAAAAGATAACTTTAAAATCATGTATTGGACTGGTTGTAATTGTCAGCTTAGCACTGCCAACCAATTTTTCCGTATTAATAGGCTAACGAAATAAGACTATAATCAACCAAATACCCTTTGCAAGCAAAAGAATTCAGTTTAATTGACAGCTTTAGAAATTAGAAAAATATTGACCTAAGCCAACCAGCTTCTTAGCGAGATTGGTTCAAACCAAATCATGCATTTACTTAATACAACAACCATTTTCAGTGTTGTTATACTAATTACCACTTGTTATTGAATCTACTAAACAATTATGGATTTAATATTTTCAATTAGTTATATGCTATTTAATTTAATGAACAACGGCACCTCAATGATGGGAAAACAAATAAAAACGGAGATGGGATTTCTTTAAATCACAGCAAATAACATGAACATACATAAAATCAAATATAAATAAGTTTGAACAATCTCACAGTATTGGTTGAATCATGCCTTTGAATTTAGCCTTTAACTAAAATAAAATTGTTTAGCCACTTATGGCCATGAACAAATCACAAAATAAATTTGAAAACAGGAAAGAATAAACTGTTACAACCTTTGAAAAAATAAAAAGAAGCAATAGAGGTACTGTTCATATCACTATTCAAGCTATTATTAAGATTTTCTATTTTTTTCCTTAAAAGAAATCCTAAAGTTTAGGAAAGTAATCCAATCCTACCTAAACTAGGAAAATAAAAATAAAATAATTAATACAAATTAAACTTCCTAAAACTACTGCCTTTTAATTCTTAAAATAAACGCTACTATTCCAAACAAAGTCGCTAGAACTCCTTTGGCGGCTAGATTAACTTGTGCGTAAAAATAGAATGATGAATTTCCAAGCCGACTCATCCTTCTCTTAGCCTTGGGCAAGGCTAAGAGATAGTCCTGCACATCCTACTCTTCTTTGCACCAAAATTAATCCAAATTTCTTCAGCCATTCCAAATTAATCCAATTGTCCACAAATTACTCCCTTTCATTAATTAAACCCTGTAATGATCAAAATTACTAAAACAAGTGAAAAGTCCTAACTTGGCTAAACATTTATGCATAAAAGTAGGAGCAATTAAAGCATAAATATGCAAAATTAAACACTTAATAAATTCCCCCACACTTATCCCATGCTTGTCCTTAAGCATGAACTAAATCACAAATTTTTCAAAAAGTTCATGCATCCAAAAGCAAACTCCAATCCCATAAGTTTTAACTAAATCAAAATGCAGGGCAAAGTACAGATAGAAATCCAAAACAATTTTTCACAAATTTATATCAAAGTATAGGTTCCTCAACTATCTTTTCAAATCAGAAATAACAAGGTTTTAAACATTAAGCATGCATAATTTTATGTCTTATTTCAAGATTAAATCAACGAACAAAAGAAAACTCATCAAACTAAATTAGACACCATAATCCCACATATTCCAATAGAAAAAAGAAAAAGAAAAACTAGGAAATTTATTTCATATTCTTTTCTCTTTTTTCTTTTTTTTTCTAATTTTTTTTTACTTTCTTAGACTGTAGTGGATGCGAGAATACCCGGTTCTGACCTATATTTTTAAGGCTAAGAAATATTAAAGTGCTTACAAGGAATGTAGAAATCCTTTTTACATAAGGGTATTAGGTTCTGACTTGCATATGCACAGCTCCACAGATTACACAGTTCCAAGAGCCTACTAGCTCTACTCTTGATCGCTTTTTGAGCAGACAGCAAAGTAAAATTATTAAAATTTTATCAATTTTTTTTATTTTTTTATTTCCTAGTAACTAAATCTCTCAATCTGTATACACACAACACAAAACAAATGTCCAAAATTGCTTTTAACAAGTTTCTAATATGCAAGGAATCCAATTTTAGAACATGCAAAAATTATGTTTCACTTTAGAAATTAAACCTTGATATTTTGATTCAAGAGATAATTACAACTACCAAAAATTGTATGAAAAAAAGGCAAACAATTATGGAGACTAAGCAATTATGCCAAACATCTCAATAAGTTAAAAACTAAATGGTTAAGGAACTTTCTTCAAACAAATGCTTTTCCCAAGGATTGTAAATGAAACTTAACAAATGCTAAGGATAAGACAAAAATAATATAAACTTTCAAACAAATAAACATGTAATAAGTGATATAATTCTAATGAAAATGACAAAATATATGCACAAAAAGGGCCTAATGCATCAAATAATCCATAAACACCGGCCAAAATCAGAATGCTTCAAATTTCATAAACCAACCAAAACCTATTCACAATTTTGCTCAAGTTAGCTACCAAAAATCCTTCTTAAAAGTATATATGTCAAAAGTTTGCACAAAATCAGCCAATTAAAATAAATGCAGCGATAAAACCAACCAAACACCAATAAAGCAGCAAACTAACCATCAAAATTTTTGCACAAAATTAGCATTTCTAAATCAAACTCCTCCCCCATATATTGTCCTTGCATTGTCCTCAATGCAGAACAAAACATACTCGTGGGGCGAAGGGCAATAAATATAGTAAAAGATCCAGGTATAGAAAATTGCACTGTTGGCTCGATGACGGATGAAGGTGCGACAGGACCTGCATTTATGGCATCTGGAGGTGATGGATGGACGGCATCTGGCGCAATGGCTGGAGAAAAAGTTGGAGCCGCAATGTGCTCTTCTTCAATTGCATTGGGGATTTTAGGCAGCGTAGTAGGCTTTGACATGATAGGATCTACAAGTGGCTGCTGTGTTGGTGTGGGGATGCTATAACTGGTGCGTCGGTGGCATGATGGCAGTAAAGGAGGAAGGAGGAGGTGTCGGGAGCTACTAGCATGATAAGGAGAAAATTATATATATTTTTTTATTTGGGTAAAAATCGGGGTTACCAACTGTGTTAATAAAGAAGTTTAAAAACCCACGTACCTCCCTATATAAAATAAATATACCGATCAAAAAAATAAATAAAATAACAAAATAAAACTCAGCCAAGCATGTAACACCCCGTTTGCCCCTTAGAAGTTGGAGCCATTTGTGCATGTGTGCATTATGTGTGTCAAGGCATGTGATAAGGGCATTTTGGGTAAAATGCATGTTTTGTGGGTTTTATTATAGTGTGAGTGCATGTAGAGTTGTAGGATGTGAGTGTGTGGGTGGCATTAGTGTGTGTATGCTCACATGTTGGTAGGGTGTGCATTAGTGAGGATAGCCTTGTGTGTGTGTTGTGCATGCTTGTTGGGTGTGAGTGGTTAATCTCCACCAATGAGGAAATGACATGTGTCTAGGGTTAGGAAAAGAAATAGATGAAGAAAGAGAAAAAGGGAAAAAGCAGAAATTGTTCTTCATTTCCCCTTTTTCCCTTCTCTCTACCCTTCTTCTTCCTTTTCTCTTCTCTTAGAGTGCCCTAGCTTGGATCCAAGGAAGAGTGGTGGGATTAATCATCTCTTGACCTCAATTGGTAAGTTTTGTAGCATTTCTTCTTCATCTTCTTTTCTTCTTCATTTCTGGTTTGGGTTTTTAATCTAGGGTTGGTGTTTTGTGTGGTTTGTGGGTATCATTTCTAGTTGAGCCTCCTCGCAATCCCAAGGGGAAGGAGAAAGCGTAGTGGTACCAAGTAGATTTGGAGCTAAGGAGTTCCAGGTTTGGAATTTTAATTGGAATTTGCTTGTTTGATGTTCATATGGTGATTTATGCTTTTGTATGTGATTTCTGGAAAATTGATGTGTGATGAGTTATATTATAGTGTTAATGTTGTGGGTAATTAATTGATTTGAGTTATAATGCATGAATGTTGAAGTTTTAGCAAAATTTGAAGTTTGATGAGTTTTAGGTTAAAAATTCTGGGTTTGTGTTCTTGCGAAGTTGATTATGTTTATGTATGTTTTTTATTAGGCTAATTGTTAGAAAAGTTGTATTGTATGTTTTTTGTAACACATGGAAGGTGGATTTTAGGAAAGTTGATGTTTGGATTGAGTTGTAGTTGAGATTGAAGGTTTGGGTGCTTTGATTTTGGAAAAATTCTGCAGAAATCGCGTAAGAACTAGAAATCCCGACGTTGTCGCGACATCACGACAGAGTTTAATGAAGTCAGCTCCTATGCATGACCGATCGGAAGTGGGCGGCCAAGCCGATCGCAGTAGAGGTCACTGTCGCGATCGCGACGTGTGTCGCGAACACGACAGGGCGCTCGGCTGCCGAGCGGATTTGGCTGTCGTAAGGGCAGTTTAGCCAAGCGGCGCTGCAAAGCCCACTGTCACAATCGCTATGCATGTCACGAGTGTGATAGAGTGCTCAGCTGTCGAGCTGCTGGGCACTCCCCTGTCGTGAGCAAGCGCGTCTGAGCGAGGTCCCGACAGCCTTTATGGCCGCTCACTGTCGCGATCGCGACAGTGACCCTTTTTATGCCATGTTTTTTCGATTTTACCTTTCCATCCAAAATGAATTTTGTATCACTTCTTTTTGGGTTTTACTACTGAATGAGAATGATTATGCTTATATATATGTATTATTATGATTTCTCCATGATAAATTATATGTTACACTTTGAGCATGAATTGTATTATGCATGACCTGCAAGAGTCAGTCTACTGGATAGTTAGGCATGCCTAAAAGAGTCCTTTTGTTGTAGCCTCTGTACTATTCTAGACCCTGATCAAGTCCCTGTTTAGTTCCTCGCGAACTTCTACGTGTTTGAATCTTGTTTAAGATTCCTCTGTAAAATGTTTTGAAAAGAAATAAGGTGATACTGGTTTTCGATTCGTACCCGTAAGGTATCATACCGCTATGTGACGATTCGTACCCGTAAGGTACCTCTACGCGTTTACTCGTTATCCACTACTTTGAGTCAATAGGTATTATGGTTTGTTCTGATATGATCATAAGTATGCGAATTCGAATGACTTTGATATGAGTATATGAATCTGTTGGCATATGAATATGTTATTAAACCTTTGAATGGTTATGAATGTAATTCTATTGTGTTTATATCTTATGATATTCAGCATATGCCATTATGAATGTGTATTGCCTTGACGACCATTGTGAATGGCCGTCCATATATTATTGTTGTGTTTCCCCACTATGCGTTATCGCTTAGCACGGTATTTTCACCCGTGCAGGTGCGAAAGGTGTATAGCTTTTGGGAGAGTCACCGCCAGTCAAGCCAACACAGAGGGATTAGTGTTAGGGCTTTATTTTTGTAGCATGATTCTTTTGCATTAGAACTCTCTGTGTATTTTATATTTTGTTCAGCTTTCGCTATGTATCTCTGACAGTTGTAACTATTTCGTAATATCAATTGTGATCAGAACATTATTGTAATGAATGCTATTATATTAATGCATGATCATTCTGATGCTTCCCAAGTTTTTAATTTTCGTTATTCGTATATATGTTTATATCATGTGATTGGATGATGGTGTACTGTTCTGTTTGGTGACACCCTTACTCATACGAGTCTCACTCCCTTATGGATAGGTTCTCCTACGTATGGGAAGGGGGTGTTACAGAGCATAAAACCTTCTTTTACCATTTAAATGACCTACAAAACACCAAAAGAAAAAAAAATAACTAGTCAAGTGAGGAAGAAGAATGCAGTTAAAAGAAAAATAAAAAATACTAGAAGTTAAATGCAAAGAGTAACAGCTTAGCCTTAGGGAAGGCTAAGTAGTGGGTTGCCTCCCAAAAGTGCCATTCTTTAACATCTTTGGCCAGATGTTCCTGGGCTTCAATGCCTTTTAAACCAGTCTCAAGTCCTATTTTAATGTCCTTCATTCATGACTTCTTGCAAATTGGTATCAATTACCAAATTCTTCTCAAAAATGGTAGGATTTTTGAAAATAGAGTCTAAAAAATTGAAAAATTCAAATTGTTAGAAGTACCACCCAATTCAAAAGATTCATTAACTAAATGTTCAGTAACATCTACTTCAAATATACTAGACACATCACTAGGATTTATTTATTTTTTGTATTATGAACACAAACATCAGCAATTTCCCCATTAAAATCCAAAGGAGGAAGATTGTCTATCCTATATTTTAAGGCTTCAAGCTCATGCACTACTGCTTGTAAACCTGTTTCTAAATCCAACTCCTCTTCTAGGATTTTTTTTTTTTTTTTGTATTATGAACGCAAACATCAGCAATTTCCCCATTAAAATCCAAAGGAGGAAGATTGTCTATCCTATGTTTTAAGGCTTCAAGCTCATGCACTTCTGCTTGTAAACCTGTTTTAAAATTCAACTTCTCTTCTAATGTATCAATGTTGTCTAGATTCACATTCTTACCCAAAGCTACCCGCAACTTGTCATCCCTACCCATTCAAACATTTGTTGAGTTAAAGGCTCAATTATAATATACCAGAAATAGAAGATACATCACTAGGATATTTTATGGCATCATAAACATTAAATTTCTTTATCTTACGATCAAATTCCATAGTAAGTGTACCTGCATGCACATCTATCTTGGTCTTAGCTATTTTAAGGAGGTCTTCCTAATAAAATTTCAGATGATTTCAAAGATTTGTCATCGCCATGCATATCAATAACACAAAAATAATGGGGAAAATTATGCTATTAACCTGTACTATGATGTCCTCCAATAATCCTTCGAGATAAATAATCGAAATATTAGCAAGTTGAATTACTACTCTTGTTTCTTCTAAAGGTCTAGCATTTAAAAAAGAACAAATTGACATAGGCATAACATTAATTGATGCACCTAAGTGACACATTTCTCTCTTAATGCTACCATTATCTATTTTACAGGAAATAGCAAACATACATTAATCTTTACATTTTTGAGGTATTATTCTTTGAAGCACAGCTGAAACGTTCTCACCCATAGTTATTTTCTCATACCTAACCAACTTTTTCTTTTTTAGCTTATTTCTCAATTTTTTGGTCACTTTTCTTTAGCAAGGATTGTTCCAGCTCTTTTCCACTCCTTAAAATAATTGCACTCATATTTTTTCTTAGGCTTGTCAATGGTTTGAGATGACAACCTTCCTTGGGTTTCCAATCTGCTCATAGAAGTTGTCATTTGACTTATTTATTTTTCCAAGTTTTGAATGCTAGCCTTTATCTCCTATTGAAATTTTGACATATTAGTTGCCAAAGAGTGAACAATTTATTCAGTAGACATACCTGTTTTAGGGGCTATTTAGAATGGTTGTGGTGGTCTCGGTTGGAATTGTTGTGGTGGATTTGGTGCCTTGCTCCATAACTAAAATTTGGATGATCATGCCACCTTGGATTGTAAGTATGGGAGTATGGATCATAATTTCTAGAGGGCTACCTAGAGTATCCACCTAATGCATTAACATGTTCTTATGGATACTCTTGTAAAGTGGGGCATATGTCAATTGGATGTCCAACAAATGCACAAATTCCACATGCTTGTGCTTGGGGAGTTCTTTTTGCAGCCAAGTTTGAACAAGAGAAGTTAAAGTATTGAGTTTATATTCAATGGAAGATGAACTTACCTCATTTACTCTTCTAGAAGGGTCTTGATATCTCCCAAACTATTGGGAAGTGGCAATCATATTCTGAATTAATTCATGGGCTTGTGTTGGGGTTTTGTTATTGAGGCTTCCCCCACTTGCTGCATCAATCATCTACCTTTCCATACTCAAAATTATTTCATAGAAATATTGAATAAGGGACTGCTCAGTAATTCCATATTGGGGATATCTTATACACAACCTTTTAAACCTTTCCTAATAATCGTGAAGTGTTTCCACATCCTTTTGCTTGATTCCACTTATTTTCCTATGAATTAAAGCAGCTCGAGAGGCTAAAAAAATTTATCCAAGAACATTCACACCATGTTAATCCATGTGGTGATTATTCTAGATGTTAAATTCAGTAACCAATCCTTTGCCAAACTAACCAATGAAAAAGGAAAGGCCTTCAACTTCACTTGTTCTTCAGTAACTCTATGTGGCCTCATACCAGAACAAACTACATGGAATTCTTTCAAATGTTTATGAGGATCTTTATTTTCCAAACCACAAAAAGTGGGTAATAAGTACCCGATTTCCTCTCGAAAACAACATCTAAATTTGGATAAGTGATGCACATGTTCTGCTAGTTTAAATGAGGTGCATGAAGCTCTCTTAAAGTCCATTCCGCCATCTCTACTTCTTCAATTTTAGTTAAAAATTAAGTAAAATTAGTCACTACTTAGTCTTTCAGCTGTGTAGAAGAGCTAGCAGCTTGTTCCTTCTTCTGTCGTGTCTCTTTTCTTAATCTCCGGGCTATTTTCTCTATTTAAGCAGGAAATAAAATTTTTCCTAGAATTGCAAACCTGGTCATTAAAAATATTAAATCAAATTAGACTAATCCCCAGTAACGTCCAAAATTTAATGGGTGTTAAAGCCACCAAAAATAATTCTTAACTTTTTCCAACTAAATAAATTGCAAATAGGAAAGCAAAAGTCAAATCCATAGATATTAGTATTAATTTAATTTTAGACAACTAGAAAATAAATAATAAAAATAAATGAGGGGTTTTTATGAGTTAAAAATCTAAAAGACGAAATTAAATAATAAAAAAAATTTGCAGAAAAATAATTAAAAATAGAATTGATGATGAAAAAATTCAGTTAAAGGTATTCGCGACACATGATTTAAATTTACTGATCATGGACGAAAATGTAACTCTAAAATCATGTGTTGGACCGGTTATAATCGTCATCTTAGCGCTCCTAACCAATCTTTCCGTATTAATAGGCTAGCCAAGTAAGACTATAATTAACCCTTAACCAACTAAACAATCCTTTACAAGCGAAAGAACTCAATTTAATTGACAGCTTAAGAAATTTAAAAGACCCGACCTAATCCAACCAACTTCTTAGCAAGATTAAATCAAACCAAATCATGCATTTACTTAATACAACAACCCTTTTCAGTGTTTTTATACTAATTACCATTTGTTATTGAATCTACCAAACAATTTTAGATTTGATATTTTCAATTATTTATATGATATTTAATTTAATGAAGAACAGTACGTCATTGATCAGCAAATAAATAACAATGGAGATGGAATTTCTCCAAATCATAGTAAATAACATAAACAATTCAAAAAATTAAAGGCAAAAAAATTTGGATAATCTCATAGTATTGGTTGAATCATGCCCTTGAATTTAACCTTTAATTAGAATAAAATTATTTAGCCACTCATGACCAAGAACAAATCACAAAATAAAATTGAAATTTAAAAAGAATAAACTATTATAGCCTTCGAAGAATAGAAGAAGCAGTAGTGGTACTGTTCACGTCATTATTCATGCTATCCTAAAGTTTAGGAAAGTAATTCAATCCTACCTAAACTAGGAAAATAAAAAAAAATATTTAATACAAATTAAACTTCCTAAAACTACTGCCTTCTAATTCTTAAAATAAATGCTAATATTCCTAAAAAGTCACTGGAACTCCTTTAGCGGCTACGTTAACTCACGCGCAAAAATAGAATGATGAATTCCCAAGCTAACCCAACCTTCTCTTAGCCTTGGGCACGGCTAAGAGACAGTCATGCACATTCTGCCCTTCTTTGCACCAAAATTAATCCAAATTTCTTCAGCCATTACAAATCAATCCAATTGTCAACAAATTGCTCCCTTTTACCAATTAAACCCTGTATGGTCAAAATTGCTAAAACAAGTGAATATTCCTAAATTGGCTAAAATTTAATGCATAAAAGTAGGAGAAATTGAAGTATAAATATGCAAAATTAAACACTTAACAAACGTACAGTGCCATGATAATGTATGATTTTGAGAAATATTTGGAATTATGATATAAATTATAATGCTTTAAGAGTATGCACAACTAAGCGTGCTTAAGTATAATTGTGTAAGCTTGACTAGTATAATTATGATTATGCTTACGTGTGAAGAATGAAATGCATAAGATACAAAGTAAATGAAATGTTTTGATGACCTAAAAATGATCAAGCGAAATGTACAAATATGTAAAATGGATAACAGAGCTTAATGATATTTGAACTGAATATGAGATAAAAATACGAAAACGTGAACATACATAAACATGTGAATTTTGTGTTTAATTATGCATACTATAAGAAATTGATTATGAGTTTGGAATTGTGATTTAAATGTGGAAATTTGTTTTGTATTGTTTTATTTGTATTGAAATGCGGTTATGGAATATAATTTTGTGAGTAATGCAAATTCGTTGTGAATGTGCAAATTGTTATGAATTATAAGGATGTGTTATTTAAGGCTTAATTCATAAAAGTAAGTTTTGGCATAAATATGTAAAAATGTGCATGACATACCTTATTTGCAAGTTATGTGAAGTCAAGCAAGGTTATGACCTTGAAAGCATGAATTGTGATAATAAAAGAGAATGTACAAGTGAATTTGTCTTGATTTTATAAGGATATTGTGGCATAAGATAGGAAAATGGAATCACAATTTGGCATTTAATTTTGTGATTATACAATTGTGTAAAATAATTTAAAAATTATAGTATGAGTAGAAAAGATTATTAACGGTAGCAATCATGGGTAAGATACAACTGGCTGGCCATAAGGATGAAAAATCAATCGGTGTGTTGGATAGTTTGTTATGAAAATTCATTCAATGTGTTGGATGGCTTGTTATAAAAATTCAGTTGGTGTGTTGGATGGTTTATCATAGGAAAGCAATCGGTGTGTTGGATGGAAATTCTATCGGTGTGTTGGGTGGTCTTTTAGTTTAATGGCAATCCGTATTATAGGTTAATGAGAACTCGCAAAAGGGATTGAAGTGAAGTGCTCGGTATTAGTCACTTCAATCCATTAGGCCTGAAGGGCCTTAGTCCCATATATCCACTATTGTGTATTCCTTCGGAATACTTTGGATAATAAAAATTTTAGTTAAATAAGCGATAATAGTAAATAATCCTACAAAATTAATGGCATAATGGAAATAATTTTATGTACTCACAAGAATTGAATGGTTGCAAATAAGAGTACAGAACGCACATATGTTTTAGTAACTTAATTATAGCATATTGTATGACATTAAATAATTCAAGAAGTGCATATGAATATTTAAATGCTTTGTATATTCATATTGAGTTACTTATGAATTATTTCAGATTAAATGTATAATTATATGTTACATATTAACTGTGAAAAACATTATTTATCTAAGTTATTTAAAATGAAATGGATGGAATTGGATAATTATACATACTAAATGAAGGCTTGAGTATATCATGTAAATGGTACTTTATTATATGTTGTGGGTGCACTATGAGGTAAAAATTTGGTGATCTTTGTACAAGATTATGATAATGTATGTGTATGTTTGAATTTTATGTATATATTCTATGATTTATTATCGAAAAAGTAAATTTGGTAGTCACCACTAATCTTTTAGCTTAACGTGTGGTTATTTCCACGCGTAGGTAAAAAGAAAGTGTCCTTGAAGTCAGAGGAATAGTTCGACAAATCTACTGATATCTGAAGTCATATCAAAGTTTGGGCGAGAAAGCTATCCTGTTATGCATTTTGGAATTTCTATCTTAGCATGACATGTACACTCGATAGACAATTTGGAGTATTATTGTAATAGGAGTTTTTATCGATAATTGTAATATAGTTATTATTTTACGATGTTTTAATGTTGTTTAACCAGAAGATCTTGTAATTTGATGTAATTACTTTTGAAATAAGTGTATATGCTATAGATATGTATGATTTTACAATTTTTGTATTTATACAATTAAGATAAACTATCGAATATTGATAGATATGTGAATCATTTGGAAATGCATGGATTGATATATGTAATGGAGGATGGAAAAATTTTGTATTGAAGTTTGTCAAGGAGTTTTGTAGTAAATTTGTGATTTTAAAAATATAAAAAGAATTTTTCCTTACAGGAGGATAGGCAATATAATGGGGAGATTCTGCCGAAATTTTGTAAGATTGAATAGTAACGAATTGAATTTTTTTATTAATTAAAAGGAAATTTTGTTATTCATATATTTATGGATCATATGATAGTTTGTAACATTCTTATTCAGTGTGCTCATCGGACCAATTATAGGGTGTTATATATTTATAGTGATAGTGAGAATGAGCTCTTCCCCAAGCAATTAAATGCCTATAAAGGTAGTTGAGAGAAAGCATGGCTTTTTGACATGTCATGTGAGAATAATCTTTAAGGTATAGTGTCCATAGTCCGATCAGCCATCAAGATTAGCAATTAACTTTTCTCTTAATTGGACTTTTCCTCTTGGGCTTGTGTTTTCCATGAGCTTATGAACCTTACGCTTAAAAGGCCCAAAGTATGATAATTTGAGTATTATCATGAACTAAATTTGCCATAGTAATTATTAGAAGGATAAATTATATAGGTGTTGTGTATTTTATATTACACATTTTACTAGACCTAGAAATCGGGTCGGGTTATGCGGATTTAGGTTCATGTCAATTTGGATCAATTCTTTTTGGATTGCAATTTTTGGGTTGGGCCATTTCTCTTTTCGGTCGGGACATTTCGTGTCTTAAGTCATAATTAGAATAAAAAATTTAATCAAATTAGATCGGACCAGACCGAAAGAAATTATATATGTATGGTTTGGTTTAATTGATTCGATTTTGAAAGAGAAATTCAATTATGTTCAATATCCAAAAATCTTTAAAATCAAACAGAGCAAACTATTAATAAAATTATGTCATTTTGTACCATTTTATATATTTATTTATATAAAAATCTTTAACTATATTCTTTTCTTTATTTTTTTTTTTTGTGCGGCAATCTCAAAGATGTATTCGATTGTATTTGAAAATGTCAAAAAAAAAACTCTTATTAGACCGCACATGATGTAAATGAAAAATTTTAAGCAAATATGTTTTGTTTAAATTTTACACGAGTTACACAAAAACATAAAAGGAATATTAAACATAACACTAATTTCCATTTTAAAAACAAGTTTTTAAGCATGTTATTTCCTACTAATCAAATGTACAATTCATCATAAAATGTTCCTTAATAGTCTTCTTTTTCATACTCATTATCTTCCTCGTCTTCCTCTATTGTATCTTTTCTATTTGAAGTAGAACCAACTAATGGTAAACCTATGCTAGTACTTGATTTTGAAAATTGAAACTCAAGTCCCAAACTCTCTTGAGACTCAACATCATCTAAAATTAATAAGAAAATTGATAATTAAAAAAAAGTTTTAAATAAAATTGCACATACAAATTAGAAAAGAATAAATAAAGTATGGTAATATAACCTTCAAATCCATACAACTAGCTATAGGTGATAATCAATGCCCAAGAATTGTTAGGTAAAAGAGATCCCCTCCATTTGCTAAGAATTTTTCTTCCTATACTAAATGCAGATTTTGAAGCAACTGTAGTAAGAGGAGCAATCAAAATATACTGTCCTAGAAAGAATGGGGAACTTTTTTCATTGTCTTTCCACTAAGATAGGACATCATTATCATTATCATCTCTATTAACTATTTGCTCATTCAAATATACAACTAATGTAGATTTACTTTCCAACAGAGCCTTATCCAAAAATTCATAGAGCAAAATAATTTAATAGTTAAAAGTTATACATGTTAATGATGATAAAATTTACATTATAAATATTTTCATAGTTATCAAGAAAAAAAATTAAGGAAAGAACTTACTTGGATTTCACTTACACCTTGACCCTTCTTAATGCTTCTTTTGGTAGATGGTATTGAATTTGGAATTCCCTTCTCATACTCATTATAAAGATCATACAACTTGCTTTTAACTTCATCACACACAACATTACAACAACTTCATCTCCAAATAACTTATCATAACTATATCTCACAAATTTCATCTTATAAAGAGGATCCAAGATCACAATAAATGATAGAATTATGTTATAGGATTCCCAATATTAATCAAAATTTTCAAACATTGAACTAGCCATATTTTCTTTTTTAATTTCCACTTCAGTCTTCTCGCCTTCCATCTCATTCAAATAAATTTTCAAAACCTTAACAAAATACAAATTTGATGTGGGATATTGAGTTCTAGAAAAAAATATCAGTAATATATTTAAAAGGTTTCAAGATATCACAAACATTCCTAACCAAATCCCAATCATAATCAGTAACACTCCATTCAAAATTTTTATTTGCAATATGTAAGTCAAAGAAAACACCATGATAAAAGAGATCCCTTTGAAGCATAATATATGTTGAGTTCCAATAAGTTGGACAATCTACCCACAAACCTAATTAACAATCACAACCAACTCTACGTGCACATTCTTCAAATTTTATCCTCCTAACCTTTGAACAAGTTACATATTTAATCCCTTTTCTAATACAAGAAATCTCTTTTGCAATCAATTTTGAACCTTCTTGAACTATAAGATTTAAAATGTGAGCTCCACAATGCATATGAAAATACAAACCATTACTTATCAAACCACTATGCAAATTAAGTTGATATTAGAATATAACCTGCACGTTATCATTACTCATTGTATTGTCAAGAGTGATAATGTATATTTTCTTTTCAATTCCTCAAGATTTTAGCAAGTCATAAACTTTTTCATAGAATGCATTAGCATTGTGTGGAGGAGGAACATGACAAAAGTTTAAAATCTTAGTACATAATCTCCAATTGTTGTCTACACCGTGAGAAGTGAGATAAAGATACCCATTAGTAACACATGAAGTCCAATATCACTGGTCAAACATATTCTACCCAATACTTTACTCAAAACTTTCTTAAGTTTTTTTCATTTCTCTCCTATATATCCTCAAACATCGTGCCTTTATTGTGTTCTTAGATATTGGCTTCAAGTCATCATGACTCAAAAACAAGTGAAGTTTTATATTCACTTTATGTTTAGCAAATGAAAAAGGGTACCCATGACCAATAATTGATAAAGCAATTAACTCCTTATATGTATCTATTTTAATTCTATGGTTACACGTATCATATACAAGGCAGAAATCTAAAATTTTTTTAAGCATAATTATTAAAAATCTTGCCATGAAATTAGAAGAACCTAACTAGGAAATTTGAAATTCACCTTTGAGGATTGTTGAAAAGTTGATTACTTCACATCGGGTTGTCGTAAACCACAGTATCTAATGGCGAACACCTTCAATATTAATCTACATTAGAGAAGAAGCAAAATAACCAAAGAATTGGGTGACAGAGGTAGCTGAAATTTTTTGTGGTTTAGAGAGAGAATTCGACCAAGACACGAAGAAAAAAAAGAATAATCTAAACTCTTCTATCCAACTCCTACTGAACTTCTACTTTTATATTACAAGTTAAAAGTATAATTCTAATGGGATCAGAACTCTAAAATAGCTGGAAAATTAATTCAAAATTAACTCTTAATTAATAATTTGTCTTAATTAAATTTAGTCCAGGCCTATTCTGTATGGGCCATGTGCAGAAGCCCTTTTACTAGGCTTTTCTTTTCTTCGCGGACTTGGATTTAATTATCCAAATGAATTCCAAATCTATCCAAATTAAATATGTTAGGTCTGTAACACTTATAAATCATATTTAATTTGACTTGGCCTAAAAATTAGGCCATTAAGGCTTTCTATCACCTTTCTAAGAATAGGCTTTTGCGCGGATGATTTTTATTTTGGGCCTATTAATTAATCCTCCAAGTGATCCTAAATCATTATATCAGTCCTATAACACTTATAATCCAATCATATTTCATTTAGGATTAAAATAGATAAGTTCTAACCCATTTTTATAGACCTTGTGCAAGCACTTCTAGTAAGTGTTTTCTCGCAGACTTTTGGTTAATCTTCTACGAAGTCTTCTGGCCAATGTATAATTAATTAAACCCTTTAAATTAATTATTTCCTTCTTTAATTCATGCCTTTTCCCTATAGATGTGTGATCCATTAATTTTTTGGTCCACTTGGCAGTACATATATATTTGCAAATAAAAAATTACAAAATTCAAACTCTTTCAGTTATAATATTAATTGTCTAATTAAAATTTGTACTATGTTCATGTACATATCATGAGAGACTTCCAGCCAAGTATCATGATTATTCAAGTGACAGAAAAGTCAAGTGGTTTTGATTGAACTCTTCTATAAAATAGTTGTAACACCCCCAACTCCCACGTATAGCATATCGAAGGAGAGAGAGCTATGGTGAGCGGAGGGTGCTACCAAACAAAGACACTCTTAGCAATAACAGAAATCAAAATAATAAAATTTCTAGAATCAGAACCTCAAGACATACACATCCTAAACCTATATCACCAACACACCATTATTCGCACTAGAGAAATATTACAACTCATTACAAATGCTAATAAATAAACTTAATTACATTCCAAAAATCAATAAAAAATCCTAACAAACTTCTACCGACTTGTTGGCCAAAGCCACAGCGGACTGCTTGAACCAGACTTCAATCTCCTATCCTGCACCGAGAAACACCCGTGCTAAGCGATAATGCTTAGCGGGGCTAAACAAATAGTAACCAGCCACCCGCAATGGTTAATTAAACAAACACATGCATAAATATATAAATATACATAAGCATAAAGAAACAATGGTTAAGGCTATTACAAATTCATATCATTATTCTCATACAAAAACCTAAGCAATTTCATATACATGTTCATTTATATACCATAACCAGAAATTTAACTTATTACTTTTTAATCACAAGAACATTACAAATACTCATCATTCACATAATTTATTAATTGACCATATAAATAGTTATACCTCATACGTTACCAAAAATACATTTGCTAGTCAGAAAATATTAAGTCTTACCCATTCCCATTATTACTAATATTTTCAAAATCATGCAGATTACAATATCGATCCTGAAGTCAAAACATTTCATTTGTTTTATGCATTACATTGTTCAAAACCAAAACACTTCAATTCTCAAATTTGGTTCGGGCTTGAAATAAATATCCCAAGCTTCCTACGTATCCCTATGGTTGGGGAATCAGAACCACGTAATTCTACAGAAATTCTTATACACACGTGATTCAGAATTAATCCTAACTTATTTCGTAAATCTAGTTGTCTATGTCATGCTTACTACTTTATTTCCCTTTAACTAATGTGTGCACATCATTACCGTACTCTTGGAAACACCAAATCATGCACATAAATTTCTTACCAATATACTTACAGTAGTTATCCAAGCTACGGTCCAGTAGGCAATAATATAACATACCTGTATTCTAATTTTAAATATATAAACGAACATATATTTATAAAGTACATTTACTGAGTACTCAACTATAGCAAACATGCATATCAAATATTTCAATAATTCTTTACAAAAACTTCATATAGACAATCATACTCATATCTTTTGAAAAGATTAATAACATGCATTATTCACATACGAACTCTTATGCACATACGAACTCTTATGCAATCATGATTTATGCATACATGCCTATTAGAACAAACATTACTTGTTATATCTCTTTTCATTTAACAGACATTGCCTTATTATACAAAACACATAGGTACCCGAAGATACCACACATTTCCACATACGAGCCACTAAAGGATCCAGAACGCTTAAGTGCGTAAAGCACAATCCCAATGTATTAACAAACTCTTTCAAATGCTTATTCACATAACTCTTTACACATCATCACAGAACTTATCAATTCATTCACATTCTTTTATTCTTTTAATTGCCTGCTAAATCAAAGGGGTGGATAAGCGAGTAAACAGAACACATTGGGGGTACCCGAGGGTACAATCGAAAACCAACATCTTTATTTTCTCAACAAAAATGTTTTCACATTGGGGGATCTTAAATGAGATCCGAACATAACACATTGAGGATCGCGACGACCCAAACGGGGACCTGATCAGGGTCCAGAGCAGAATAAAGGGGCTGCAGCATCAGAACTCTACAGGCATGCCTATCTATCCACGACCAACTCACACAGGCTAAAACACATGTGTTTTATTACAATACTTAAAACATTCTTTATTTCATGAAGGCACATGCATCCATATTCTTGCATAACATTTGCACTAATTACATACTTATCATACTCAAAACTAATAATGCATTTTCCATGGTTAAACACTTCGTATAAACATATCAAGCACATTCATGTTATTAGGTATCATGTTCTCATTTAAACTTAATGAATACGTTTACATTTCTATACACATATACATTCATAAATAAAGGATGGATCAAGTACTCACCTTTAATTATTACCTTGAAGGAACATTTGACTAACTCATACTTTAAGTCAGGTATATATAACACAAGTGATGAGAAACCGTGCAAAGAAAGTTTAACAAAACATTTTAAGGCAAAGAGGTATGTCGCGCTCGCGACGGAGGAGTCCCATGAGGGTGTTCACGAGTCGTGCTCAATGTCACAACATGTGAGGGCAAAACACATCAAATGTATATCAAAAGAACAAAGGCAGGCGAATGAAGGAGAGGAGAGCTATCACAACTCGTGCTCATGTGCACGACTCGTGCTCAACCTTCACTCGGGACAGCCAAAATCATGCCGAGTCGTGCACATCTCGCCGAGTCGTGCTGGTTGTCACGACTCGTGCATTCCTTCATTGAAAGCTCAGCCGACAGCGGGATGCTGGGATCATCGGGCTCTGTCGCACTCGCGATAGAATCGCATTTTCCAAATCTCTAACAAAAATTGCAGAAACCCTTTTATTCCAAACAAAAATACCCAAAACTCCCATTCAATTCAAACTTCAACACAACACAAATCGTTCATTCCCAACCTCATAATTAACACAAAACCCAACTTTTATACCATTAAACACAATTACTATTAACATCATCAAAATTCTTAACTTATTCAATTCCCTACCTTGGCTTAAAGACTTACAATCAACACATCTAAACACAATTTACCCAGAACCCATAACATTCAAACATACTTAAATAACTTTAACCTTATAATTACCCAGGACTCAACTAAAATCAACACAATCAAAGAATATACTAAAAACCTAAATTCTCATACGTCAACTCCTTTGCTCATTTTAACTACTTTATTTGATCTTTCTTGCTTCCAAACTCATCCAAGATCTTTCTCATCCAAAATCCTCATCAAAACACACAAATATACAAAACATAAATCTAGGGTTTAACTAATCAAAGGAATAAGAGAAATCATAACTTAAACTTACCTTTCCTTAATAAATTCTTCACTTAAATCACTTAATCTATCAAACTCCAGCAACAAATCTTGGACTTTGATCTTAAGAGAGAGTGGATGGCATGGAAAGAAGAAGGAAAAGAAGAAGAAGAAGAAGAAGAAGAAGAAGAAGAAGAGGAGGAGGAGGAGAGGAAGAACGGGAGAACGAGAGAGGAGGAGAGCAGATTTCTGCCCTCTCTCTCTTTCTCTCTCTTCCTTTTATACCTCTTCCCATTTCCTTACCACTTGTCACTTTGCCATTGGTCCAATCTTGATATTTTTGTCAAATCCCCTTTTTAATCCCTCAATTCTCATATCCTTATACCCTGATATTCATAACTTAATAATCCTTCACATTGGTCCACTTAAGTAATTCTATTCTTTCAATCAAGTCCTAATTCCATACTTCACAATTTTACCATTTGCCACTCTTGCCGAAACTTTTACATTAATTCTTAAATTTTTTCATTTGGCATACCATATACTTCAACTTGAACAACTTTGGTCACTACTCATCCTCAATATGAACAAATCCTTCTAGGGTACTTTTCGGGTTGTTACAATTCTTCCCTCCTAAAAGAATTTCGTCCTTGAAATTCACTTACATCAAAAAAATCCGAACACTATACTCCAATTCACTATCATTCTCATACACTTCACTTCTAACATACTCACTTGCTTTTACTTATTCTCATCACGATACTCTTAACCCACTTCTTTTTAATCAAAATAACGATACAAATCATGACTCCTTCTTGTCCATAACTAAACTTAAACTCATAAAATCAATTTAAATAAATTTCATAATTCTTTCCTCATTATCATACGTTCAAATCAATCTCATTCATTAAAACAATCATTACTTTAACCACTAATCGGAAACCAAAGCATATACACTTCACATATATATAAACCATTTAACTTATAACATTTCGCTACACAATTCCTTAATACTCCAAAACCTTTTCACATTCATTCATACAAGATTCCCAAAATACTCTTTCTACTCAACTCAAACTATACATACAGTACATTTTATTTAACAATTGCTATGCTTTTAAATCACACACCGAATCTTGATATCAAATACTTAACGTACACCCTGTCAGCTTTCTCTCCATCAAAACGCATATGCAAATGCTTCTCATGTGTGATCAAAGGTAATGATGCAATGAGGATGTGATGGTTCATGCATGCAAGATGATGCAGAAATGAAATCGATGCTATAATAATGCACTTTTCCCCATCCCCAAGGTTCAACATAATTATATTCAAATAATTTTTCTGGAGAAAGCTGACAGACATACAGAGCATTACCATATCCTTATAAAATCCAAATACTCCTCATTTCAAAATGCCAAAGTATCTATTCCCATAAGGTAACCATATATCAATACACTTCATGAACTTCTACAAAACCTTCTCCTTAACCACATAGTATCAAAACAAAATCCTAACAGAACCTTAATAACTCATCTAACAAACACATTCCAAATCACACACACATAACAATTCAAGGCGAGTAGATCGTGACCGACCTAGCCAACACTTAAGTAAACACTTTATCTAATCGGAAGGTTCCCCTTCCAAACACAAACCCAAAAGACAAGGTCATCCACTTTGGCCAATGCTAAACTATACAGACACACTTCGAAATACCTAGTTAACCAGAACCGACTAAACCGGCGCTCTGATACCACTAAATGTAACACCCCCAACTCCCACATATAGCATATCGAAGGACAGAGAGCTACGGTGATCAGAGGGTGCTACCAGACAAAGACACTCTTAGCAATAACAGAAATCAGAATAATAAAATTTCTAGAATCAGAACCTCAAGACATACACATCCTAAACCTGTATCACCAACAGACCATTATTCGCACTAGAGAAATATTACAACTCATTACAAATGCTAATAAATAAACTTAATTACATTCCGGAAATCAATAACAAATCCTAACAAACTTCCGCCGACTTGTAGGCCAAAGCCATAGCGGACCGCTCCAACCAGACTTCAATCTCCTATCCTGCATGGAGAAACACCTGTGCTAAGCGATAACGCTTAGCAAGGCTAAACAAATAGTAACCAGCAACTCACAGTGGTTGATAAAACAAACACATGCATAAATATATATATATATACATAAGCATAAAGAAATACCGGTTAAGGTTATTACAAATTCATATCATTATTCTTATAAAAAAAACCTAAGCAATTTCATATACACATTCATTTATATACCATAACCAGAAATTTACCTTATTACTTTCTAATCACAAGAACATTACACATACTCATCATTCTCCTAATTCATTAATTGACCATATAAATAGTTATACCTCATACGTTACCAAAAATACATTTGCTAGTCAGAAAATATTAAGTCTTACCCATTCCCATTATTACTAATATTTCCAAAATCATGCAGATTACAATATCGATACTGAAGTCAAAACATTTCATTTGTTTTATCCATTACATTGTTCAAAACCAAAACACTTCAATTCTCAGATTTGGTTCGGGTTTGAAATAAATATCCCAAGTTTCCTACGTATCCCTATAGTTGGGGAACCAGAACCACATAATTCTACAAAAAATTTTATACACACGTGATTCAGAATTAATCCTAACTTATTTTGTAAATCTAGTTGTCTATATCATGCTTACTACTTTATTTCCCTTTAACTAATGTGTGAGCATCATTATCGTACTCATGGAAACACCAAATCATGCACAT
Organism: Excoecaria cochinchinensis; assembly: GCA_947683425.1. Lineage (NCBI taxonomy): Eukaryota > Viridiplantae > Streptophyta > Magnoliopsida > Malpighiales > Euphorbiaceae > Excoecaria > Excoecaria cochinchinensis. The sequence continues at coordinate 2,546,657 of CANTUQ010000116.1, forward strand.
AAATTTCTTACCACTATACTTACAGTAGTTATCCAAGCTACGGTCCAGTAGGCAATAATATAATATACCTATATTCTCATTTTAAATATATAAACGAATATATATTTATAAAGTACATTTACTGAGTATTCAACTATAGCAAACATGCATATCAAATATTTCAATAATTCTTTACAAAAACTTCATATAGACAATCATACTCATATCTTTTGAACAGATTAATAACATGCATTATTCACATACGAACTCTTATGCAATCAGGATTTATGCATACATTCCTATTAGAACAAACATTACTTGTTATAACTCTTTTCATTAAACAGACATTGCCTTATTATACAAAACACATAGGTACCCAAAGATACCACACATTTCCACATACGAGCCACTAAAGGATCCAGAACGCTTAAATGCGTAAAGCACAAGCTCAATGTATTAACAAACTCTTTCAAATGCTTATTCACATAACTTTTTACACATCATCACAGAACTTATCAATTCATTCACATTCTTTTATTCTTTCAATTGCCTGCTAAGTTAAAGGGGTGGATAAGTGAGTAAACAGAACACATTGGGGGCACCCGAGGGTACAATCGAAAAGCAACATCTTTATTTTCTCGTTAAAAATGTTTTCACATTGGGGGATCTTAAATAAGATCCGAACAGAACACATTGAGGATCGCGAGGACCCAAACAGGGACCTGATCAGGGTCCAGAATAGAACAAAGGGGCTGCAGCATCAGAACTCTATAGGCATGCCTATCTATCCACGACCGACTCACGCAGGCTAAAACACATGTATTTTATTACAATACTTAAAACATTCTTTTATTTCATAAAGGCACATGGATCCATATTCTTGCATAACATTTGCACTAATTACATACTTATCATACTCAAAACTAATAATGCATTTTCCATGGTTAAACACTTCATATAAACATATCAAAGACATTCATATTATTAGGTATCATGTTCTTATTTAAACTTAATGAATACGTTTACATTTTTATACACATATACATTCATAAATAAAGGATGGATCAAGTACTCACCTTTTAATTATTACCTTGAAGGAACATTTGACTAACTCATACTTTAAGTCAGGTATATATAACACAAGTGTGAAACCATGCAAAGAAAGTTTAACAAAACATTTTAAGACAAAGAGGTCTGTCGCGCTCGCGATAGAGGAGTCCCATGAGGGTGATCACGAGTGGTGCTCAATGTCACGACTTGTGAGGGCAAAACACATGAAACGTATATCAAAAGAACAAAGGCAGGCGAATGAAGGAGAGGAGGCCTATCACGACTCGTGCTCATGTGCACGACTCGTGCTCAACCTTCACTCACGACAGCCAAAATCATGCCGAGTCGTGCACATCCCGCCGAGTCGTGCTGGTTGTCACGACTCGTGCATTCCTTCACTAAAAGCTCAGCCGACAGGGGGATGTTGGGATCACCTGGCTCTGTCGCACTCGCGATGGGCATCGCGCTAGCGATAGAGTCGCGTTTTCCAGATCTTAAGCAAAAATTGCAGAAACCCTTTTCTTCCAAACAAAAATACCCAAAACTCCCATTCAATTCAAACTTCAACACAACACAAATCGTTCATTCCTAACCTCATAATTAACACAAAACCCAACTTTTATACCATTAAACACAATTAAATCATACTATTAACATCATCAAAATTCCTAACTTATTAAACTAGAATTTTGCGGCAAAACTCATTCAATTCCCTACCTTGGCTCAAAGACTTACAATCAACACATCTAAACACAATTTATCCAGAACCCATAACATTCAAACATACTTAAACAACTTTAACCTCATAATTACCCAGAACTCAACTAAAATAAACAAAATTAAAGAATACACCAAAAACCTAAATTCTCATACCTCAGCTCCTTTGCTCCTTTTAGCTACTTTATCTGATCTTTCTTGCTTCCAAACTCATCTAAGATCTTTCTCATCCAAAATCCTCATCAAAACACACAAATATACAAAACATAAATCTAGGGTTTAACTAATCAAAGAAATAAGAGAAATCAGAACTTAAACTTATCTTTCGTTAACAAATTCTTCACTTAAATCACTTGATCTATCAAACTCTAGCAGCAAATCTTGGGCTTTGATCTTAAGAGAGAGTGGATGGCATGGAAACAAGAAGGAAAAGAAGAAGAAGAAGAAGAGGAGGAGAGGAAGAACGGGAGAACGAGAGAGGAGGAGAGCAGATTTTTGCCCTCTCTCTTTTTCTCTCTCTTCCTTTTATACCTCTTCCCATTTCCTTGCCACTTGTCACTTTGCCATTAGTCCAATCTTGATATTTTTGTCAAATCCCCTTTTTAATCCCTCAATTCTCATATCCTTATACACTGATATTCATAACTTAATAATCCTTCACATTGGTCCACTTAAGTAATTCTATTCTTTCAATCAAGTCCTAATTCCATACTTCACAATTTTACCATTTGCCACTCTTGCCGAAACTTTTACATTAATTCTTAAATTTGTCCATTTGGCATACCAAACACTTCAACTTGCATAACTTTGGTCACTACTCATCCTCAATATGCACAAATCCTTCTAGAATACTTTTCGAATTGTTACAATAGTTACCATGCAATTACTCCTTTTACCTTACTTTATCTCACTTAGGTTTTGAGTATGGATTGATGTCAACTTATATAAACCTAAATATGGTTGTTTTAATAATTTAACCATTGTTTCCAAAATGCCCTTTATGGATCATGTTAGTGCACTACAAGAAAGTGACAAAATAGCGACGGAAATTTAGCGACGGAGTCATTTCCGTCGCTAAATAGCGACGGATTTTATTGTCCGTCGCTAATTAGCGACGGAAATTAAATTCCGTCGCTAATTAGCGACGGAATTCAATTTCCGTCGGTAAATAGCGACGGAAAATAAAATCCGTCGCTAAAAATGGCGCCAAGTTTTCCCACCAAAATTGCCGACCGATATTTGCGACGGTTTTTATAAACCGTCGCTAAAAATAGCGACAGAAATTAGTTTCCGTCGCTGAAAATAATAAAAAAAAACTTAATTGTATTTTTAGCGACGGAAGAAAAAACCGTCGCTAAAATTAGCGACGGTTTGAATAATCCGTCGCTATTTTTAGCGACGGATTAAGGTTTCCGTCGTTAAAGATAAAAAAAATTAATTTCCCTCTCTTTTTAGCGACGGAATATGCTTTCCGTCGCTAAAGTTAAATTAAATTTCATTTCCCTCCCTTTTTTTAGCGACGGAAGATGCTTTCCGTCGCTAAAGTTAAATTAAAATTCATTTCCCTCTCTTTTTCTCTCTCTCTCTCTCTTCTCTCTCTTTCTCTCTTCTCCCTCTCCTCGCCCCGCATTCAACAGATGTTTTCGTACAAACAAAATACCAAAAAAAAATTGTCCTTCTCTCTCTCAGTCTTCTCTCCATTTTTGATTCTTCACAATATCCATTTCACGTCCTCTGTGTGAGCAGTTAAAATCAGAGGGAGAAGAAAGTTAAAAATAGAAAAACGGATTTTTTTTTTCGAGCTTTCTCTGTTTTATTGTGTAAAATCGTTTCTGCTGTGTAAAATACTGTATTGGTGGTCTGTTTAATTGTTGAGTGTTACAATGACGGACACGACAGATGATATAGCGGAGGAAATCTCCTTTCAAAGCTTTGAAGACGATTGTAAGCTTCTTGGGAATCTTCTTAACGATGTGTTGCAGAGAGAAGTTGGATGCCAATTCATGGAGAAACTTGAAAGGAACCGGATCCTTGCTCAGGTTTTATTTATTTTTTTTTAAATTTATTTTTGTATTTTTGGATTTAGTTGGGTTGAGAATTAAAAGGCTGTTTATTTTTACTTTTGAGAACTTTAAAATCTTTCTATCTTTTTCGGGTTTCTATCTGTTTATTTTCATGATTTTGTTTTGCATGGTTTTGTTTGGTTGCTGAGAAAGGAGAGGAAATACCGTGAAACGGAAATATGATACGGGTCTTGGCTTTTGTGATGTTTTTCTGGAAAATGTAAAGCTAAAATTTAATGAACTAACTAACTGTGTATCATTTTCGGGCTTTTTTTTTGGTGTTTTCTGTTTGGATGCTGAGACAATTGTTGCCTGTTTGGATAGAGAGAAAACAGAGAAAGAACAAAACTATTTGTAGAACTTGTCTTTTTATTTTCCCCTTCAAGAAACAGAGGAAGCTAAATTGTTATTTTTAATTTGATACCAATATATTTCAAGTTTTTAGTTAGATTTCAGTCCATCGATTCCATTTGTTTCTTTCCAACATGGTTTCTTTATGTTACTGAGGTCTGAGACGAAGAGCGATTTCATATGAATGGATTATCATCATAATCAAGATAACTATTACAGACTCAATATTTTTCCATGTTTTCCAACTAAACCCATATAAATTATTTATTTATAATTTGTATTGTTATTATTATTATTTATTTATGTTAATTGTATTGTTATTATTATTATTTATTTATAATTTGTATTGTTATTATTATTATTATTTATTTATGTTAATTGTATTGTTATTATTATTTTTTTTTTAATTTGTAAAATTTCCCGACGGAAATTAAATTTCCGTCGGGAATTACCGACGGAAAATCAATTTCCGTCGGTAAATTTACCGACGGAAATTGATTTTCCGTCGGTAATTACCGACGGAAATTTAATTTCCGTCGGTAATTCCCGACGGAAAAAATTCCGTCGGTAAATTTACCGACGGAAATTTTTTTTCCGTCGGTAATTTTACCGACGGAAATTAAATTTCCGTCGGTAAATTTCCCGACGGAATTTTTTCCGTCGGAAAATTTGCCTACGACTAAATTGCCGACGGAATGAATTTCCGTCGGCAATTTAGTTTCCCGACGGAAATTCCTTATTTTCCGTCGGGAATTTCCGTCGGGAAAAGCTATTTTTCTTGTAGTGGTGGTTATGCCCTAGGCCAAGTATTTGGACCTTTATGTTATGTCATATTTTTATTTATAAAAGGTTTTTCTCAATATTAATATGTTTTTGGCATGTTACATTATAATAATATTTAAGAATAAATATTTAATATTATTTTAAATATCCCTAGTCATTTATCACTAAAGGAATAATGATAAATTATGACTAGTATGGGTTTGATTGATAATCATGAGATGATTATATATAGTGATATAAAACAAACTTGTATGTACTTATTAGAGAATAAGGTACTGGACACACTACAAGGAAAAAAGGATTTCCCGACGAAAAATAAGGAATTTCCGTCGGGAAACGAAATTGCCGACGAAAAGTTATTCCGTCGGCATATTAGTTGTAGGCAAAATTCCCGACGGAAAAGATTCCGTCGGGAATTTTGCCAACGGAAATTCAATTTTCGTCGAAAAAATTACCGACGAAAATTAAAATTCTATCCGTAAAATTACCGACGAAATTATTTATTACATCCTATAAATTTAACCTATAATATTAAATTCAGAATAACGAAAAAATAAAAATAATATCTAAAGTTTAATATCCAAAAATAATTTAATATAATAATTGTACTAATCATGAAATTAATAATTATTTAACGAGATCATAATAATTATATATGTCTGTTACAAAATCCTAACTAAGCTGATAGCGACGGCAGCTGACGAAAACGATCAGACTGCTGCGATGATGAGGCGACCATACCCTTCAAATTGGCCATCTCATTGCGTAGAAACATTTTTTGAACCTGACATTATGAAAAAAATTGCATATTGTCAGATAATAGAAAATTATCACAGTATAATAAAACTAGAAATTCAAAATACAACTATTATTACAAAATTATTTAAGACAATTGCTAGTCATTTTAACATTAATTATACTAATTAATATGCTACATCAAAAGAAAAATGCAAATTGTCTATTATTTTTAGTATTATTCAGTTTGAGTCGAATTGATTCATTATGGAAATAAGATTATCATAATATTAATTTTGGTCATTTACAAGACTCGAATTTAAAACCTTATTTAAGAAGAACAAGTGCTTGAATCAATAAATATTAATATGAATTTCTTTTCCTTTAAGTATTAGTTGTAATCAGCTTTAGCCCCACTATATCATCCTTTGGAAAAGGGAATTTATTTATTTTTTAACCAAAAAAAAAAAAAGATTAGAATTAAAAACTTAAAAATAAGATTGAAATTAAGATACATACCAATTGTCCAGACATAGGCTAAGCTTTTAGAACTAATAATTGGAATTCAAACTCGGAATCATATTATCTTTAAAAAATCAAAGAAGCTTTCTAGCCAAAATCAGCAATTTCCTTGGCATTCTTAGTCTATGTTCTTGAATAGCATAAGTATCAATGAGAAACTTTTGATGGATTTTTTTTTAATACGTACTGTCATAATTAAAGTTAATCCATTCATTCTATTTGTATATTTTTAAATTCGAGAAAAAGACTTATCATTGAAAAAAAAAACTTTAATTTTATTTTTTATAATTTTTTTTAAAGAGAATAAAGTTTGTAGGAAATTAGGAATATTACAAGGGAAAGAAAGTTACAAATATAATTGCCTATGACATGAGGTTGCTATACAACATTTATATGTTTTATTAAAGTAAACAATGCTAATTTAACTCTATAAGTTAGCAGAAAAAGGCCAAATGTATAAGTTTCATATAATTGAAGTCATTGTCATAGTTCCCTTTATCCTATAGTAAATTATAGTATTGGATTCTAAATTTCTGATCTAGCAATGACCTACACGTACGTTTCGTTTACAAGAAGAAAACTTTATAATTGGCTGTGTTTTTTTGGGTCTATTGCCAATAATGATATTGAAATTTTTATGGTATTGAAATTTTTAGTGCATGAGACATTGAAACAACTACAACAACCAAGCAATTCTTTAAAAATTCAATTCCTTTTAAATTGTTAATTTTTTTTATTTTTTTTTATAAATTCGTATTAATTTGAATTGTTGTTCTTGTTATTAATTTTAATTGGAAAGAATAGATAACCATTTGATTACGTGAAAATTATTTGCTTTATCAAAACTAGCTAGGGGTGTTCAAAGAATTTCTGATTTATCTTCAAAATATCATGATTTAGCTTTGTTTTCATAATATTATTATTTATTGATTATCTATTAGTATTTTCTACTCTTATTTGTGAAAATTTATTGAATCAACTATTTCATTAATCAAATTTCTGACGCAGTCAAAAGCTATTTTTTTGAGTGGTAATTCCGCATTCGTATTCAGTTTGTAGCATGCATGCAATTAAATATTACAAATGTGCTTGCACCCCATTTTTCAAATGAAATAACTTTTTTTTTCTAAACAAAAAGTAAAATACTCTATCTCAAAAATAATTTATAAAAGTGGTCAGTTAAAAAAAAAATACAATAATCTAACTAATAATAATAACACTAATAATAATATATTTTACAAAAATTATTCATAGTATTATTTAACAATAATAAAATGTTTAATTAACATAAATAAATAATAATAATTCTAACAACAATAACAATTAACACTAATAAATAATTCAGATTTTTATTTAACAATATTAATATTTTAAATAATAAAAATAATAATAATAATAAATAATAATATTTATTAATTAATAAATAAATAAATAAATAAAAATAACAACACTGGTTGCTTACCTGACACCGGCGGAGGAGGAGGGGACCACGCCGGAGTAGCAACGAACCACGCCGAAAGAAAGGAGGCCACGCGCGGAGGAGGAAAAGAGAAGCGGGAAAGGAAGGGGAGAGGGAGGGGAGGGAGGAGGAGGCCGGCCGGGGGTGAGGGGGGCTGGATCGGTGCCGGAGCGAAGGGGGCGGGCTGGATCGGTGCCAGAGCGAAGGGGGCGGACCGGATCTGCGCCGGTGAAGGCACGCCAGTGGTGTGGCGGTGGTGGGTAGTGCTGCAGAGAAAGGGGAAACAAGAGGGAGGAGAGAGGGGGGAGAGAAAAGTTAGATTTTATAGGGAAATTTTAGCGACGGAAATTAAATTCGTCGCTAAAATTAGCGATGGATTTTCAGAATTAGCGACGGAAGTTGAAACCGTCACTAAATATAGCGACGAAAAACGTTTTTGTCGCTAATTTTAGCGACAGATTTTAATTTTCGTCGCAAATAATATAAATTATTATTTTTTAATAATTTTAGCAACAAAAATTAAAATTTCGTCGCTAAAATTAGCGACGGATTTTAATTCCCGTCGCTAATAATATAAATTATTTTTTTTAATAATTTTAGCGACGGAAATTAAATTTCGTCGCTAATTTTAGCGACAGCTTTTAATTTTCGTTGCTAATAATATAAATTATTATTTTTAAATAATTTTAGCGACGGAAACAAAATTCCGTCACTAATTTTCGCGGTGAATTTTAATTTTCGTCGTAATTTCGGTCGTTAAAACTGGAGGAAAATTACTCCCGCCATTTTTATGACGAAATTTTTTTACCGTCACTAATTAGCGGCAGTACTTGAACTTGAGGAATGTAAGTGACAGGATTTGGCCAAAGAACCTAAGCCAAATATCCTTCCTCGCTGGTCTCTACCACCAGACACGTCACAATAGATTTGATTCGCATCAACATAATCAGAAGTCTGTGATCGTTGCTGAATTGCATCTTGAACTTGTTCCTGTCGTAGGACAAATGTTTTATAATAAGTAACGATTAATAATAAGTAATATTTAAAATTTGTAAAATATAGTAACTTGGATATACATGTAAAACCCTTGACCGAGAATTGACGAACGTTTGACCATCATGCTTGTTGGTGTGGGTGTGTAAAAATACCTCAACATAGGTAGCCGGTCGACCCATCGATGCTCCCTGTAAACATAAAAAGAATTAAAGATGAACTATAATTTATTGACTATTCGTACAAGTTTTTACTTAAATTTCGACAGAGTTTCCCCTATATTTGGAGCATACCTCCTGTCTATGCATAGACAAAAAAACACTTCAAATCTCGAGACTATGCTACAATCCAACATTCAACAATAAAGCAAACTCCTCACACAAGTAATATTCCCATCCTCCTCTATGGTAATGAGATAAAATTCAGACATCCTAACCATTAATTACAGTGGTAAAAGTAATATTTTGTAAAGTTTTTACTTAAATTTTGGCAGAGTTTCCCTTATATTTAGAGCATACCTCCTGTATACATAGACAAAAAAACACTTCAAAATTCGAGACTACGCTACAATCCAACATTCAACAACAAAGCAAACTCCTCGCTCAAGTAACATTCCCATCCTCCTCTACGGTAATGAGATAAAATTCAGACATTCTAACCATTAATTACAGCGGTAAAAGTAATATTTTGTAAAGTTTACTTAAATTTCGGCAGAGTTTCCCCTATATTTGGAGCATACCTCCTATATACATAGACAAAAAAACACTTCAAATTTCGAGACTACGCTACAATCTAACATTCAACAACAAAGCAAACTCCTCACTCAAGTAACATTCCCATCCTCCTCAATGGTAATGAGATAAAATTCAGACATCCTAACCATTAATTACAGTGGTAAAAGTAATATTTTGTAAAATTTTTACTTAAATTTCGGCAGAGTTTTCCCTATATTTGGAGCATACCTCCTGTATACATAGACAAAAAAACACTTCAATTTTCGAGACTATGCTACAATCCAACATTCAACAACAAAGCAAACTCCTCACACAAGTAACATTCCCATCCTCCTCTATGGTAATAAGATAAAATTCAGACATCCTAACCATTAATTATAGCAGTAAAAGTAATATTTTGTAATACTTACAAGTCTATCTGCATGTTCCCGATGCGACAACGATCCTCCAGTATGCAAGCATGAACTGAGTCCCTCAAGTCCTTCCCTTCTGTTACTAGAATTCTGGTCTGAAATGGAAATGGCTTCAGGGGTCATCCAATACTGTCTCCAATGTGCCCATACATCTTCGGTCATGTAGGGAGGTCGGACACCACCATTTTTTATCAAGCAGACTAAATCTCTGTAACGTGCCCGCGCACGAGTCTCCCACACAGAAGGCATGATATCGTCAAACGCCGAGTTCCAATAACATTGTTTCTTATGAGACAGACATAACAAAAAATAAAATGTAAGCAAGTGTAAAATATAATTTATTATGTAACCGACTTTATCATAAATGTTTTACCTTGAATTCTTCGAAATAAAAATTCTTTGTTTCCTCTGACACATTCTTCCAGGCAAACCCATCGTATTCAATTCTGTTTTTGAAAGAGGTTGTCATTATGCGTGAACACTTTCCTGAAGGATTCAATCTAAGATACAACAATGTGAATAATGTTAGTACAAGTAATAACTGTCATTGAAATCATAATGAAGTGAAATATTAATTACTTACTCCTCAGCTGTGATATTGATGTATATTCTTCCATCCTCTCCAATTGAGCCAAGCGTAAGCTCTTCCGCTTGTTCTGTTCCTGACCCCTGAGGTGGCATAGATTCTAGGCGTGCCATAGGAGTGGAATCAATGGAAGGAATGGTAAATGGTGCAACAGAGATGGGCAGTGATGCGGCAGCCTTAGTGCTGGCATTGCGCCCATGCGATGGGGATCCTCCATTACCAGTACTGACATCGCCATCATGCAACCTGAGACGCGGAGGAATCGACGTTCTCTTCTTTTGCTTAAACATTTTTCAACCTGCCATTATAAGGAAAATGCATATTGTCAGATAATAGAAAATAATTACATTGTAATAAGCATATTAAATTAATATCCAAGTCAGTGCAATATTAATTGGTCTCACATGATAAGCAAGTAGTTAAACAAATTATTCGCTATCGTCACTAACCTGTAAATCGTAATTCAAATCATCCTCATTTTTCGATGTATAAGAGAAAAATTCTGGCTCGTCATCAGATCCATCGCCAACCAAAGTTTCTTCATCATCCTCACCATCAATGTCAACAAATTCATTGTCCGCATAGTTCAATGGTTCGTTATCTTCAAAATTCAGAGAGTTGTTAATTTCATGAACTTTCGGTTCTTCCTCCTGAAATGCATCATTATTTTCAGAACGTCATGGAATAATAACTGTCAAGAACATATATGCCTCATTCATACACATCCATGGAGGCAAATTATATGGAGTAATTATGATTGGCCATGACGAATATTGTTGACCTGATTGACCAAAAGGTTGAAATCCGTCAGTGCTCAAACACAGCCGAACATTTCAAGATTCAGCAGCAAAATCAGGATGGGTGTTATTGAAATGTTTCCATGCAACTGCATCGGATGGATGGCTCATTATTCCACCTGTACTTTCGTGCTCATCATGCCATCTCATGTGAGGTGCAGTAACTTCGGATGCATATAGTCTTTGAAGCCTAGGAGTCAATGGAAAAAAATACATACGTTTCCAAGGTACCAATTTCTGCTGATTACCACCACTTTCAGATTTGTACCTAGGTTGACTGTAAAATTTGCACTCTTGTAAATTGATGTCATCCCTCCAAAACAACATACATCCCAACCGACAACAGTCAATTTTCTCAACAGGCAAACCTAAACCACTGATCAGTTTCTTCACATTGTACAAATTATCAACCATTTTATGGTCAAGAGGCAATGATTCATTGTACCAAGCAAGAATTTGGTCAAAACCTCGATCCGAAATATGGCATTCGGATTTTATATTCAATATCCGAGCTACAGAAGATAACTGAGTCATGTTATCGCAGCCTGGCCATAACTCCTGATCTGCTGAGTTTAGCAAATCATAAAATTTTGTTGCATTTTCGTTGGGTTCTTCTAGCATTGGTGTACTTTCCCTAAAATCATGGCCAGCTGCATCGTAAACCATTTGAACGTATGGATTATCAGTCACCCCTACATCATCGGCTACAAATTCCCCCTCTCTTTCAAATTCACCCTCAGTTGTCCACATGTTACCCACATTTCCACTCGATGTACTACAGATTGATGTTTCTCCGTGTCGTGTCCACTCAAAATAATTTTGCACAAATCCCTTTCGTAACAGGTGAAAATACACTTCATCGACTGACAGATAACTAAGATGTTGGCACTTTTTGCATAGACATCTTATTTTAGCCCCGTCCATATATGCAGGTTGAGAACTGGCATATTCAATAAACAACTGAACCCCTTCCACAAATTCAGGATTAATGTAACCATCTCTTGTTTTTCGTCTATACATCCAAGATCTATCTACGTTACTCATAATTAATTCCAAAACTGTTACATGAACAAGGAGACATCTCAAATAGAATTATAAAAATCTAATTCAAAAAAAACAAAACTTAATATATTAGACAATAATGCTAGCAACTCATAATATAACTACTTTTATATTAAATACATGATTAATTACGACAATTGATGTTCAATTGTCGTAAATTTATGCGGATTATTATGCTCAAAACAAAAAAAAATACAAATTTATCATATTACAGTCAATAACCTAGATAATAATACTAATTAAAAAAATAACTTTACAATAATATTATACTCAATAACCTATATTATAAAAGTGATAATAATAATAATTATAGTAATAATATTTTCTTAATTTAATCCAATTAAATTGAGTTTGGTTCACATAATAAAAATGAGTATAAATCAAATTATTATTTTCATTATATTTCAGAATCCACAATTTCAAGAGAGGGAAATTATTATTATTATTATTATTATTTACATATCCAAACATATTTTTATGAGAATTGGTGTTTTCAAACTTTTGGCGCTACACAATTTGTCGGATTATCATATTCTAATTTTTTTATCATTTCATTCGCTAAAATATATATATTTTTTCTATTTTTTCACAAAAAAAATTATCTTTAATTATATAATGAATGGTGTAAGAATGAGATATAAATGATGAAAGTTGTGGTGTTCTAAATGCTAATCTTATTATTTTATGTATAATAATACTAACAACATTAAATTTGTCATTTTATTAATTAACCATAATCCTACTAATATTAATAACACTAACAATAATCTATTTCAACAAATGTTTAACATTCTAACAACAATTAACACTAATTAATTCATTGTATTTTTTAAAAATAACAAAAAATTTAATTAACATAACTAATTTAAATTAATTCTAACAATCAACACTAATTAAAAATTAATTTTTTCTTTGAACAATAGTTAATAATTCATTGTCTAATTAAGTTAAATAAATTAATAATAATAATAATAATAATAATAATAATAATAATAATAATAATTATAAAAAAAAGGCAAAAGGGGTAGATCGGCTTACCTGACGCCGGAGGAGAGGAGAGGAGAGGAGGAGGAGGCGGAGGAGGGAGGACTACCAAGCTGAGGAGGAGAGGAAGGCAACGCCGGAGCAGCGGCGGTCGACGGCGGCGAAGAAGAGAAGGCGCACGGAGGGAGGGAAGAAGAAGGGAAGAACGGAGCGGGAAAAAAAGAGAGAAGGGAGGGAAGAGAGGAGGAGGAGGAGGAGGAAGAGGGGAGGGGACCGGCGCTCGGAGGCGAGGGGCCGTCGTTGGTGGCGAGAGGGTAGGGGAGCGGACACCGGAGGGCAGAGTGAGGGGAGAGGGAGGAGAGAGAGAGGATCGGGGGTGGGGAGGAGGGGGGAAGGGTTAACTGAATTTAATTCAGATTTCCCGACGGAATTCAATTTCCGTCGCTACAAATAGCGACGGAAATTGCATTCCGTCAGTAATTAGCGGTGGAATAGTACTTCCGTCGCTAAAAGCATTTTATTTTTTAAATTTATTTCTTTTTCGAGACGGAATTATATATCCGTCGCTAAATTTAGCGACGGTTTCTAACTCCGTCGCCAACTATATTCCGTCGTTAAATGCAAATTAATTTTTTTTATAATGACGGACTTATATATTCGTCGCTAATTTCTGTCGCAATTTTCGGGGGGAAGGTTTGGCGCCCTTTTTCGCGACGGAGTTTATTCTCCGTCGCTATTTTGGCGACGGAAATAATTATCCGTCGCTATTTACCGACAGAATAAATTTCCGTCGCTATTTAGCGACGGTTTCGAATCCGTCGCTATTTAGCGACGTTTCGAATCCGTCGCTAAAATTTCGTCGGTATTTACACCTTTTCTTGTAGTGTAACGGTAAGGGCAGAAATCTCCCATGTTCCAAATTTGAGAGGCAAATTTGCCCATTTCAACAAAATTAGGAGCAAAATACACCTTTGTCTTTTTAAATATTATATTTATTTTGCATTCAACTAGAACTTTAAATTTTATAAGAGACAACAAATTATTTTTTTAAGTAAAGTTAAATTGGTTATGATTTAAAACTGAGGATATATTAAAATGATATTAACTAAATTATAATTTTATTAAAAAATAGGAATGCCTTATTGGAATATCGATATACAATCTTAAACACCCAACGTATATAATATGTTTTTTCACCTATATTTAGTTTATTTTTAAATATTTTTGTCAATTTTGTTTTTAAATTCATATATTATTCTATTGTATTTTATTATTTATATTTATTTTACAGATATTTTTGGAGTTGTTGTTTATCCAATTTTTACCACAAAAAAAAAGGATCTTATAGAAAGAGAGAAATCATTATTGTTAATGCAAAGTATATTTTTCATCTCAACGAATAATTTTTGTGATTAATGCTTAATTAGTTGTTAATTACTTAGAAAAATTTATGCAAATTTGATAAAATTTTATTGATTTTATGGGATGACATAACATAACAATGAAGGTGAATTGATTGAGAAAACAATTCAAATGTATATTTTATGAAAAATTATATTTTAGCGATATCAAATATGAAGGCTACAATTTTTAAATATACGTATTTTACTGTTTATAATTGCATAATTTTTAATTGTTAAAATTTAATTTAATTAATTATTATTTTATTAAAAACCAGGTCAATTGCAATTGAAATCAAACGTAACTGTAACAATCATCATTGATTGAATTATTTTTGAAGTTAATGAATTGCATCATTCATAAGTGACTGTATATTTTTCAATAAATAGAACACTTATTTATTAAATAATATGCAAATATTTTATTTTATTATTCTATCATAATTTGTATTAGTTTTGATGGAGTGTTTTTGAAAAAAAAAAAAAGCAAATTTCTTTCGAATTAATACAAAAAAGGTTGAGAGAACCACCTAAAGTCAAGTTATAGAACATACTCTCAAAAATATCAGGTGTATTTAATTTATAATAATTTTATATTAATTCCATTATTTAGATTAGATGCATCTAAATAGATGCATTGATGAATTAAGATTTCTTTTTTAGATTTTTAAAACTTTAAATACGACAACTTGGTTTAAATGTTAAGAATGCTTTGAAGAATTCTTTTTATTGGTTTATTATGACTTATTTTCATCCCATTGTATGAAAATGTACACAAGCGATTGCATTTGCCTTATTTTTATTTATTTTTTTCAAAAGAACCATAATTTAGTTTTTAAATTTTATAAATTTTTTCACATTAAATTTCTCAACTAAAAGAACTATACATTAAGTTTTTGAAATTTTTCGCATTAATTTTTGAACTAAAAGAACTACATGCACGTTAAGGCCATGTTTGGTAGGAAGTATTGCATTGTAATGTAATCAGTTTAGTAATTAATCCTATGTTTGTTAATGTAAAATTTTTATATTGTATTGTAATGGTAAATACATTAGTAATGTTGAATACATTCATTGGTGTATTTTTTAATCCCTTAAAATTGTATTGTATTTCTCATTACATGTGATTTAATTTTTTTGATTTTGAACTCTTAACTATCCCATTCAAATATTTCTCTTTAAATTTTGATTTTCTCCCTACTCAGCTTAATTTCTATTTTTTTTAAATAAAGAATTATACTGAAATTTAAATTCAATATTATTATTTTAATTTTTATATCAATTTAACTAAATTAAAATCTATTTATATTTTTTTAAATTGTGATTTAATTTTAAATTCAACACTGTATACTAATAAGTACTATTGCATATGAGTAATATTTTTTTTTATGAAATATATATATAGGGGAAAAACAATGTACAATTTAGAATAATTGTATTTTTATGTGAGATCATAATATAATAAATATATAAAATAATTATATAAAAAATTAGTTTATAATTATAAATATAATTATATTTTAATACATATATATAATATAACCAAATATAGAAATGTATTAATATTTACATTATATTACCAATACAACCAAACATAGTAATGTAATTATAATTACATTACATTACATTACATTTTTTAATCCATTACGTTTCTCATTACATTACACTCCATTACATTGAGTCCAAAATGTATCGTTTTAATGGCAGTGTATACCACGCATCTTGAACGCATCCAGTCAAACAACACGAACAAGTGGAGTCCACGTATGATTAAAAAATTATTTTTCCATCTGATCTTGCCCTCACCCATTTCTATACCCTCTTTCCTCTCACTCTTCTTCCTCCTTACCATTAATCCACTGTTTTCCACATCCCAGTTTCATCTTCTTCCACACTACCATCTAGCTCATGATGTCTTCTCCTTCAGCTTTGTTTCTGAAGAAAAACGCCGCAGCCCATGAACCAAAAAGATGTCCGGATCATACTCCTCCACTACCCATGAATTGGTGTTCGGATCATACTCTTTAACTACCATCATGGCCAGTGAACCACCGCCAATGATGTAGATTATTTCGACGAAATTCAAATCCAAAATGAAAAACCCCTTCTAGATGATTATCAGAACCCAATTTCTCCTCTCAGCTGTACAATGAGGTCAGGTCATGACCTCTTCTTGAATCAAAAATTACATTTTTAATTTCATAAATTGATCAAAAAAATCTGAAATCTTTCTCCAAAATAAAAAAAAAAAGGAGCAAATCAGAGAAAGTGAAATTGATCGAATGGGAAGATTACGAGCAAGAAGTAGCAAGGTTGTTGAGCGTCTCCTCTGGCCTCAAAGAAGCCAAGGAAAAGAAGTTAAGTATTAATCAAAAGCTCAACTCTTTCATTCAGGTAGGATTTTTTCAAATTATTAATTTTTCTCTTGTTTTGGTTTTAGTATCTATCTGTTCAAACTCTAGAACTAGGGGATTTATTTGATGGGGGGATGAAGTCGGAAAAGAAATGGGAACAACTCATTAATGTTTTGTCTGTATGTGAGTAAGTTGGGACGAAAATTGAATTTATTTTAACAAATGGAAATAAGGAAATAAAAGTGAAGTAATGTAAATCTTATTTACTTTTATTTTTTTTTTTAATGTTTGTTAACCTAAAATAAATGTATAATAAATCTAATTTTTTTCTTATAATTAGATATTATTTTGATATTTATATACTTATGATATTATTTCATGGTAATAATATCAATGGCTGTAATTTTTCGTCTCATTATTGAAATCAATACTAGTATATCAGAGTTATAATCAATGTCATTTCAAAATGGAAATAGACAACACAACAGAATAATTATATACAATGACATGCATGTTATAAATAGAAATTACATAATTAATATATAAATAAGTTTAATCAGTATAATTATATCAAAATCACTTAATGGCTGCATTTACATAATGTAATACATAAATATTTACAAAAAATCCACAAGCTGCCATACCTAATAATAATATTTGAGAAGTCTTGTTTGAAATATATTTTTTCCAAAAATACTTTTTGCTGGTCAACAAAAATATATCAGCTTTACAAAAAAACTAAGGTCATATTAATTTTGCATCGACTTAAAAGCCATCAGCATCTTGCATCAAATGCAATAAATATTTTTTGCGCTCATGCTCCAGACAACCAAAAAATCTTCTAATCCTGGTTTGATTTGTTGTGATGAAATCATAAGCTTTATAACGAAGAGAAATATTAAAACTAATTTTCATCAGATCAACATACACTTGTTACTCCAAATAAACACATTGACGTGTTCGTTCAACTATAGCATTCCCTTCCTGAAGAACCTTAGCAATATTATAGCTTTTCTTATCTCATTAACTTCCTCATCTTTTGCACTCTTTCTTTTGCTTTTTTTTTTTGGCGATATTACAGGAATATATTCAAAATTAAAATTAGAATAAGCAGTACCTAGAACTGTGGAAGGAGTTGTAAGACTTCCATCATCATGATTAGTATCATAGCTTTCTAAGGATATGATATTTGAAGCCAATAATTCATTAATATGATTGATAGTATTTGCATTAGTACTTGCATATTTGCGTGCTCTCTCCTTTGGAGTCAAAGTAACATCACTTGTTACTCTATCTTTACCATATAATTTCAGCAAATCCTCATAGCAGTGAATTTCAATATACTTCCACTTCTTAGCACTTAGATGTGCCTGTATTATATAAAATAAATCACATTGTTATATAATAGTCAATTGACATAATTTTCAAGTACGTTTATTTTGTGTATTCCCATACTTCTGGTTCTACATTAAACATTTTCATTATGCGAATCTAAGCAATACCACTAAAGTGCTTAAAAAGATCATAACACTTGCTGAAATTACTTTTTAGGTATTTCATTCGATTATTCACTCTATCTTTATTAATATTCTGAAGTCCAGTTTTTTCATGAACATCTTCAACCACTTGATTCAATGCGTTTGTTGTAAAAGTGCCATCTATGCTATTTCCAATAGTATGTTGGTACAAGAAAGTAGTTATTAGTATGTCATCCATGCTTTCAGTGCACCGAAGCATTAGACTCCTTTCTTTTTCCAACTTTTCTCCATTTTTGCCACTCGCTTTTATTGTCTCACTTGCCATCTGTAGAGCTATTTTTTAAAGAAAAATAGCATGAACATGCAGCAAGGACATTATATTTTCATTAATATCCAAACAAGTATGTCTTTATCAATCAAGTACCATTTCAATCAAGTATCACTTCAATCAAGTATCAAGCAATATAACATTTATTGAAGAAAATTTCAATAGGGAACAAAATATTACAAACAATAAATGAAAAATAACTAAATATATAAAGCATAATTAATCATCTCTTATTTGAAACATAATCAAATCACATTGCAGCTACAATGTTATCCCTTAACTTAGCACCTAATTGAACATCCTCATTATCTCCAATGCATGCATTCACTTCATCTCTATTTAATAGCTCGGCATTTACTTCATTATTCAATCGATCATGGGGATCCGTTCCCATTAAAAATTATGTAAGATTGCACATGCTAGAACAATTTCACATTGGACTTCAAATGAATAAGTTTTTTCATTTGAACTTCTAATAAAACTTCTAATAATTAGAAATCGCTTCTTTAGAACTCCAAATTCCCTTTCAATTGCATTGTGTAATGAAGCGTGTCACAAATTAAAAGTTCTTTTGCATTTTCAGGGTCTCGAGATAAATATTCTTTTAGGTGATATAGCACGCCTCTATAAGGAGCAATGAGACAACTCCTATAAGCATAAATCCCGTATCAACAAGGTAATACTTTCGTAAAATTCAACAAGATACTTTTAGTATAAGATTCCTATCAAATAATAAATTAAGAAGCTAAACCTTAACAAACAAAAAACAAGAGGCTAAAATCCAAATATTACCTGCTGGAATTTTTAAATTATCTTCCCGAGTTAATGCATTTTTAATAATTCTAGAATCAGAAGCTGATCCTTCCCATCCAGCCAAAATGTATGTAAATTTTAAATCAAATGAACATACAACAAGGATATTTTATGTTGTGTAATCCTTTCTACCACGAAATGTTGGTGCATCTGTATTTGATACCTTAACTCGAATATGAGTTCCATCAAGTGAACCGATACAATCCTGTACCAATATCATTATTAACATTTAAGAATAACAATCCTACTAGTATATTCACTAGACATTTTATTTACCTTGAAATATGGGAACCATCTTCCATTGTCGCCAATCTTAAAAGGGACATCGGAACCATCAAGTTGTTTTAGATGTTCATCTTCAAGTGATATCATAGCACATAATACCGAATGAAAATATCTAAAGATAATTTCGATTGATCGACAAAAAAAACATGACATAGTTCATAATTTGAAATTGTGGGCAATGATAGTTAGAAATGTGACAACTTTCTCCTCAACAGATGCATGTAGACTATCTTTGAGTCTACCACCTTTTCGAAGTTTATCACATAAAAATAGGAACGTTTCTGCTTTCATGCGGAGCAAATTATGACAATTTACATCTCTATTTCTCAAATGATGTAATACTTCTTTTCGGACTTGTTCTCCTTTTTTCAGCTATTGAGTTTTTTTCCTTGATGAATCAGGGAATGCAATTTGGACGAAGGTAAAAATAATGTATAATATGACAAATTAGTTGAACAACAGCTAGTTTTCTTGTTCTATCCCATTCTTCTAACTCATCATCAAACTCATCCTCTTGAACGGATTGAGAAGGCAAAGTATCCATGTTCACTATAAGAAATTAACGATTTTCCAACGAAAAATATGTAATTTCCGTCGGGAAACTAATTTGCCGACGGAAAAAATTTTCGTCGGTATAGTAATCGTAGGGAATTATTCCCGACGGAATTATTTTCGTCGGGAAATTTAATAAAAATTTTAAAATTAATTTTTTAATTAGTTATTTAACCTGTAATATTAATTGCAAAATAATGAAAATGAAGATAATATCTAAATTTTAATATCGAATACTAATTGAATATAATAATTGTACTAATCATAAAGTTAATAAGCATTTAGGAAGATCATAATAGTTACATATATCTGTTTCAAAATCCTAAACTAAGATGATGGTGGCGGCGGCTGACGAGTACGATCAGACTGCTGCGATGATGAGGCGACCATACCTTTCAAATTAGCCATCTCATTGCATAGCTCAGATATGAAGTCGAGAGATTGTTGCCATCGAGCTTCTGAGTCTTGCCACCGAGCTTGTGATTGTTGCAATTCAGATTTCAGCTCATTAACAGTATTCCGAAGTTCATGTACTTCCCTGGAGGCAGACCGTCTATTAGATGCGGCTGTACTTGAGCTTGAGGAATGCGAGGGACAGGACCTGGCCAAATAAACTCAGCCAAATAACCGTCCTCGCTGGTCTCTACCACCAGCCACTTCATAATAAATCTGATTCGTATCAACATTATCGAAATTCTGTGAACATTGCTGAATTGTATCTTGAACTTGTTCCTGTAATAAGCAACGATTAATAATAACTAATATTAAATATTTGTAAATCATAATACTTTTGACATACATGTAAAACCCTTGACCGAGAATTGACGAACGTTTGACCATTATGATTTTTGGTATGGGTGTGTAAAAAGACCTCACCATAGGTAGGCAGTCTACCCATCGATGCTTCCTACAAACATAAAAAGAATTATAGGTGTACTATAATTTATTGAGTATTCGTACAAGTTTTTACTAAAATTTCTGCAAAGTTTCCCCTATATTTTAACCATACCTCCTGTACACAAAAACAGAAAAACATTTCAAATTTATTGTTATGCTTGCATCCAACATCCAACAATAATGCAAACTCTTCACACAATTAACATTCCCATCCTCCTCTATGTTAATGAGATAAATCTTAAACAGTAATAACATTAATCACAGTAATAACAGTAAATTATAGTAATATCCATCGATCCTTCCTCAAACATAAAAAAAATTATAGGTGAACTATAATCTATTGAGTATTCGTACAAATTTTTACTAAAATTTCGGCAGAGTTTCCCCTGTATTTTAACTATACCTCCTGTACAAAAAGACAAAAATATTTCAAATTTATTATTATGCTTGCATCCAACATCCAACAACAATGCAAACTCCCCACACAATTAACATTCTCATTCTCCTCTATGTTAATGAGATAAATTTTAAACATTAATAACATTAATTATAGTAATAACAGTAATATTTTGTAATACTTACAAGTTTATCTGCATGTTTCCGATGGGACGTTGATCCTCCAGTATGCACGCATGAACTGACTCCCTCAGGTCCTCTCCGTCTATTATTAGTATTCCGCTCTAAATTGGAAAGGGCCTCGGGCGTCGTCCAATACTGTTCCTAGTGTGTCCATATATCTTCGGTCATATAACGAGGTCGTACTCCACCAGTGTGTAGCAAGCACACTAAGTCCTTGTAACATGCTCGAGCACGACTCTCCCATGCAGAATACATGATGTCGTCAAACTCCGAATCCCAGTAAACTTGTTTCTTATGAGAATAAACAAAAAACAAATTATAAGTAAGTGTAAACTATAATTTGAGCTGTAATAAATGTTATCATAATTTATTACCTTAAATTTTTCAAAATAAAAATTTTTTGTTTCTTGTGACACCTTCTTCCAGACATAACCATCATATTCAATTCTATTCTTGAACGTGGTTGTCATGTTGTGTGAACACTTTCCTGAAGGATTCAAACTAATATACAACAATCCTAATAAAGTTAATAAAATTAACAAATATCATTAAAATCAATACAAAATTAAATATTAATCACTTACTCCCCAGCTGTAATGATTATATAGGTTCTTCCATCAACTCCAACTGAGCCAGGCATAGGCTGTTCCGCTGTATCTGTTCCTGATACCTGAGTTGGCATAGATTCGGTGTGTGCCATAGGAGTCAATTTAGTAGAGGGAGTGGTAGATGGTGCAACAGTAGGGATGGTCGTTGATGTGTCAGCCTGAGTGCAGTCATTAAAACCTGGCGATGGGGATGCTCAATCACCAATACTGTCACCTCCATCATGCACCCTGAGACGTGGAGGAATCATTTTACTCATCTTTCGCTTAACATTTTTCCAACCTGACATTATGAAAAAATTGCATATTGTCAGATAATATAAAATAATCACATTATAATAAACATATTAAATAAAAAAATAAAACAGTGTAATATTAATTGTTCTCACATGATGTAAAATTAGGTAAACAAATTATTTGTTATCATCACTAAGCTGTAAATCGTAATCACAATCATCCTCATTTTCCGATGAAGAAGAATCAAATTCAGGCTCGTCATCGGATCCCTCGCCAACTAAAGTTTCCTCATCATTCTCACAGGAAATTTCAACAAATTCATTGTCTACATAGTTCAACGTTTCATTATCATCATAATTCAGAGATTAATTTATTTTATGAACTTCCGGTTATTCCTCTTGAAATGCATCATTATTTTCAGAGCGTTCACTTTGTCCGACGGCTTTCCTTTCAAAGATGCATCTTGGTTTTACTTTGCATGCTGCTAACCATTCCGAGTTGTCACGTTTTAAGCTTGGATAAGAGACATAATATACCTGGATCACTTGCATTGCCAATACAAAAGGTTCAAAGTTACTAAATTTTCTACGCTGGTTTACATCAACTAAATTGTATCTGTTATTTATTTTTGTTCCAACGTTATTAGTTGGATCAAACCATTCGCACTTAAATAATACACAGCGTTTTATTGGCAATGCGGGGTACTCCAATTCAAGTATATCAACAATGTTCCCATAATAATCCATCAACTCTCCTTGAATACAAACCCTACTGTTTACCGTTTCCTTGTTATGACCATGACTCTGTGTATGGAATTTGTATCCATTCTTGAAATACACCGGATACGATTTAACATATCGCAAAAGTCCTTTTGCAAGATCCATGATGTACTTGTTGTCAATTGAATTTGTTGATGCCTACATATTCAAATATTCTAACATCATTTAAATGAATATTTCATATATAATTGTATATATAGATTGCATTATTGAAGGTCACAACTTACATATGTCTTGAACCAATGATGAAAGTGCTTTTCGACTTCCTTGTTCACCTCATTTTGATTTCTTTCAGGCATTAGCTCCCGTATCCATTCCTCAAATAATCTAAAATGCCCATATACAGCGTTTTATTACACCTTTCACATAGTAAATCAAATGAGCAATTTGGTATATATATTAAACTTACCGCACAAAAGGCTGAACTTATTCGCAATTCAATAAAATATAACTATGGGCCGCTGTTAATTCTGCCTCTGTTAGCATTTTCCTTATTGAATGGCCATGTAAACACCTAGGATACGTAAATATAGATAAGTTTCCATCCTGATTACTTGTTTTCCCGCCATCATCATTACGTGGTATTTTTCGCTGTCATGTGTGTACATGTGGCTCAAAATAATGCGAACAAAATGTACTTGCTTCTTCAACCAAGTACGCATTACATATTGAACCTTCAACTCTAGCTTTATTTTTAACATTTTTCTTCAAGTGGAACAAATACCTACATGATATTTTTTATTGACATTAATTACCATAACAAATTATAATAAAACTGCAATTGCATATCATAGATAGTTACTGCTCAAATGGATACATCCAACGATATTGAACAGGACCAGCAAGTTTCGCCTCATGTGCTAAATGCACAGGCAGATGCTCCATACAGTCGAAGAAGTTTGGAGAAAAAATTGCTTCAAGTTTGCACAGAATTACTGGAATTTCTATTTCCAATCTTGCCATATCTGCCGCATTTATCTCACATGATGTTAAAGTTCTGAAAAAAATACTTAGCTTTGTTATAGCTTCCCACACTTTTGTCGGCAATAACTCTCGAAATGATATTAGGAGTAGTCTCTGCATAAAAATGTGACAATCATGACTTTTCATACCGAATAATTTGTACTTTCTCATGTCGACGCATCTTGCCAAGTTCGCTACGTAACCATTCGGAAATTTTAGCCCTTTTAACCACTCACACAAGACTTCTTTTTGTTTTTTGTCCAAAGTGTAGCATGCTTTGGGATATTTTCCGGTTACGTAATTTTTGTCTAACTCAGGCCTTCTACATAACAACTTTAAATCTGCCCGTGATTTTGCATTGTCCTTTGTCTTCCCTTCTATATTCATAATGGTGTTAAACACATTATCAAAAATATTTTTTTTAATGTGCATCACATCTAGATTATGCCGTAACAAATTAGTCTTCCAATACAGCAAATCCCAAAAAATGCTTCTTTTCCTCCAACCAAAGTTTTTGTTGATTCTTCCATTAACTTCATCAGCATCAAGTTTTGTTACTGTAAGTAAACCCAATTCATCAATGTCTTGTAAAATTTGCTCACTACTTCTGATAACAGGAGGACTAGCTTGTACAACTCTATTCTTAATAAACCTATTCTTGTTCCGTCGGAATGGGTGATCAGGTGGAAGGAATTTCATGTGGTTATCAAACCAAGAAGTTTTGCACCCATGTTGAAGATAAAACTCATCTGAATCATCGCCACAGTAAGGACAAGCTAGTTTTCCAGCCGTGCTCCAACCCGACAACATAGCATAGGCAGGAAAGTCACTTACCGTCCACATTAATGCTGCTTTCATCATAAAATTTTACTTAAGTGATGCATCATATGTTTCAACACCGATATCCCAAAGCTGTTGCAATTCATAAATCAATGGCTGCAAATATACATCAATTTTGTGCTTCGAATTTCTAGGTCCTGAAATAATAACTGTCAAGAACATATATGCCTCATTCATACACATCTATGGAGGCAAATTATAAGGAGTAATTATGATTGGCCATGACGAATATTGTTGTCCTGATTGACCAAAAGGCTGAAATCCGTCTGTGCTCAAACACAGCCGAACATTTCGAGATTCAGCAGCAAAATCAGGATGGGTGTTATTGAAATGTTTCCATGCAACTGCATCTGATGAATGGCTCATTATTCCACCCGTGATTTCGTGCTCATCATGCCATCTCATGTGAGGTGCAGTAACTTCGGATGCATATAGTTTTTGAAGCCTAGGAGTTAACGGGAAAAAAATACATACGTTTTCAAGGTACCAATTTCTGCTTATTGCTGCAATTTCTAGGTTTGTACCTAGGTTGACTGCAAAATTTGCACTCTTATAAATTCACGTCATCCCTCCAAAACAACATACATCCCAACCGGCAACAGTCAATTTTCTCAACAGGCAAACCTAAACCACTGATCATTTTCTTCACACTGTACAAATTATCAACCATTTTATGGTCAAGAGGCAATGATTCATTGTACCACGCAAGAATTTTATCAAAATTTCGATCCGAAATATGGCCTTCGGATTTTATATTCAATATTCGAACGACCTAAGATAACTGAGTCATGTTATCACAGCCTGGCCATAACTCTTGATCTACTGAATTTAACAAATCATAAAATTTTGTCGCATTTTCGTTGGATTCTTCCAGCATTGGTGTATTTTCCCTAAAATCACGACCAACTGCATCGTAAACCATTTGGACGTATGGATTATCAGTGACCCCTACATCATATGCAATAAATTCCCCCTCTCTTTCAAATTGACCCACAGTTGCCGACATGTTACCCATATTTCCCATCGAGGCTCTACATATTGATGGTTCCCCATGTCGTGTCCACTCAAAATAATTTTGGACAAATTCCTTTCTTAACAAATGAAAATACACTTCATCAACTGGAAGATAACTAAGGTGTTTGCACTTTTTACATGGACATCTTATTTTAGCCCCGTCCATGTATGCAGGTTGAGAACTTGCATATTCAATAAACGACTGAACCCCTTCCACAAATTCAGGATTAATGTAACTATCCCTTATTTTTCGTCTATACATCCAAGATCTATCTACGTTACTCATAGTTAATTTCAAAACTGTTACATGAACAAGGAGACATCTCAATTATTATTCAATTACAATTATATATATTTAAGATAATTAAATTAATAACATTTAAATTAATAAATTCATAAACAAGGATATATATATATATATATACACACACAATAACAACAATAAATTTGTCATTTCATTAATTAACAATAATCCTCCTAATACTAATAACACTATCAATCAAACTTTAGTAGTTTTCAATTTGACAGTTGTAATATTAAAATCAAATCCACATTAACTGAAAAAAAGACAAATGCTTCCAATAATTTATCGGATGTAATATGTACTAAGTGGAAAAAATATAATTTATATTAAATATTATTTTTTGATTAGAGAATGTGGAAATGCAATTTCATTCCACAAATTAAGTTGTTTACTAACAATCTAACTAATGAGACTACTAATAATAAAATATTACAAATCCACATTATTCATACTATTATTTAATAACAACAACATATTTAATTAACATAAATCAAATAAAATAATTATTACAACAACAATTAACACTAATTAATAATTAATAAAAATTATTAAACAATATTTATAATTTAAAAATGTATAACTAACATAAATAAATTAATAATAAAAAAGTTAATAATTTTTATTAACTAATTTACTAAAAGAAAAAAAAATTTCCAGATCTACGTACCTGATGTCGCCGGAGGAGGAGGAGGAGGAGGAGGAGGAGGAGGAGGGGAGGGAGGAGGAGGAGGAGGGGAGGGAGTACAATGGCTGAGCGCCGGTCTTCAACGCCGGCGGAGACGACGCGCCGCGCGGAGGAGGGAGAAAGGAGCAGGAGGGGAGGGGAGGAGGAGAGGCGTCGGATCGGGGCCGGAGGGAAGGGGGCGCGGCAGGGGGGGTTCGCCGGTGGTCAGGTCGGGTGGGGGGAAGAGCAGAATCGAGGAAGGGGAGAGGGAGGAGAGAGAAAGAAGAAAGAGGGGAAGAAATATATTTTAAAAGCTTTTAGCGACGGGAGGAATCTTCCATCGCTACATTTAGCGACGGAATACTCCTTCCGTCGCTACATTTAGCGACAGAATATTCCTTCCGTCGCTACCTTTAGCGACGGAATGAATTTTCGTCGCTAATATTGATTTTTAGCGACGAATAGGAAGATTCCATCGCTACCTTTAGCGACGGATTTTTCCTCCAGTCACTAAAAATAAAAAATCATAATTTTTGGCGATGGATCTTATCAATCCGTCGCAAATTTTAGCGACAGTTTTTTATTTCGTCGCTAAATTAATTATTAATATTAATTTCGCGACGGAATATTAATTTCTGTCGCTAAATAAAATTATATTATTTATTAATTTTTTTTACGATGGAAGTGTTTTTCCGTCGCTATTTTTAGCGACGGTGTATAATAACCGTTGCTAATTTCGGTCTGCGCATTTGGAGGGAATTGTTGGCGCCATTTTTACCGACGGTATTTGTTTACCTTCGCTATTTATCGATGAAAATTAAATTAATTTAGCGACGAAAAATTAAAACTGTCGGTAATTTCGATAAATAACGACGGAAATTACATCGCTAAAATCTCATCGCTAAATTATGATTTTCTTGTAGTGGTTATTCACCTTATATCACATATAACAGTATTATTAACAACCTATCATAATTATAATATGCAATAAAATATTATATTATAGCCACCAATCATATTCTAGCACTTCAGGCACCTTCTAATTTAGGGGAATATTTTCCTGTTAAAGTCCATAATTACTTGATTAAAGTAAGACATTAGATAACAAAGCATAATTATCCAAAGATAAGACAATAATATGATAATTAGTAATAGTATAGTTTAAGCAATGGTTCAAAAGGTGGGACAAAGATGTTTTTGGTGTGTTTGAGAAAATTATTTCTGGCTTTGGTGTGAATTTTGAAATAATACGGGGGTTGGTGTTTTGTCAGAAACCGCAGGTCCCACCTGCGGTTTCTGACATTTTATTTATTTTTTTTTTATAAATTGGAGCTGCCGGAGAGGCAGCCCGGCAGCTCCTCAAAAGGCAAAAGGCAAATTTGCCTTTTGCCTTTGCCTTTCATTAAATAATATATTTTTTTTGGGGTAGTATACTGCAGCCTTAAGTTTTTTAATAAAATATTATTTTATTTTTTAAAAAATAAATAATAATAATTAATAAATAATAAATAATAAATAATAATTATTTTTTATAAATGTTAAATTTAATAATTAATACAATTATGAAAATTTTATTTTTTGACAAATCAAATTAATAAAAAATTATTATATATATAATTTAATTTACAGGTGTTATATTTTTAACGTGTTATTATAATTAATTTGTAAATATATTTATTTATTATACAATAAATATATTATTAATTTGTAAATAAATATTAGTGCAGCTAGATTTTCGGTTACTTGCAGTATCAATACTATTCAATATCCACGGAGATAAAAAATTTTTGGGCACAGTGATTGTTCGTCTTGAAAATTATAGCACCCATTAATTCAATCACATTATCAATTTTTTCTATTTTTACTATTCAAACATGAAAACTAATAAAGCGAAACAAATGGAAATTTTATATATATAAATTAATTTACAAATTAATAAATATATTTATTATATAATAAATAAATATATTTGCAAATTAATTATAATAACACATTAAAAATGTAATACCTGTAAATTAATTTATACATATAATAATTTTTTATTAATTTGATTTGTCATAAAATAAAATTTTCATAATTTATATGTATAATACTTTTTTCGCTTCCTTAAGTCTTCACGTTTCACAGCAGGAGTCTGTCCCTCTCCCTACTCTCTGATCTATGTTCTTCTTCTTTCTATTTTTATTATTTCGGCGATTGATATTTTTCAGTACAACAGAGCCCTAACTTTTTTCGAGAAATAAATACTCGCATCCTATACTTGCTTTTTAGGAGAAAAAAAGCAAAATTTCGGTGAAAAATAGTATAAGGTCGGAATTTCCGTTCCTTACTTGATTATTATTTTTAATAACTGATGAATATATTTAAATTTTATTAACAATCATTTTGACTTGAAATCAATATAATGGGTGCTATAATTTTCAAGACGAACAATCACTGTACCCGAAATTTTTTTATTTCCATGAATATTAAATAGTATTGACACTGCAAGTAACCGGAAATCTAGCTGCAATAATATTTATTTACAAATTAATAAATATATTTGTTGTATAATAAATAAATATATTTACGAATTAATTATAATAACACGTTAAAAATATAACACCTATAAATTAAATTATATATATAATAATTTTTTATTAATTTGATTTGTCAAAAAATAAAATTTTCATAATTGTATTAATTATTAAATTTAACATTTATAAAAATAATTAATATTTATTATTTATTTTTTAAAAAATAAAATAATATTTTATTAGAAAACTTAAGGCTGCAGTATACTACCCTAAAAAAAAAAAAATTATTTAATGAAAGGCAAAGGCAAAAGGCAAATTTGCCTTTTGCCTTTTGAGGAGCTGCCGGGCTGCCTCTCCGGCAGCTCCAATTTAAAAAAAAAAATTAAATAAAATGTCAGAAACCGCAGGTGAGACCTGCGGTTTCTGACATCAGAAACCGCAGGTCCCACCTGCGGTTTCTAACAAAACACCAACCCCCGAATTATTTCAAAATTCACACCAAAATCAGAAATAATTTTCTCAAACACACCAAAAATATCTTTGTCCCTCAAAAGGTGTCATCCACCTATGTCCCTATTCGTCTAATTTAAATAATTAAAAACCACCATAGAATCAACATCAATAATAAATTTATATCGTATCATGCTTTCAACCAGGAAATGTTTTTATTTTTCCCCAAACTAATGCACATACTTAGAAATCAAAGTCGCGTAGTATATGGTTATATTAAACCATACACGGCAAACCATCTATTTTTTTACTTTTTCTTTCTGTATTCTATATAGCATATACCCTCCTTTGTTTCCACGACATATGCACATTAAAATAATTTAAAACAAAAGAAAAAAAACAAATACGGACCACCGGAATTTTGTCTAGTAGCGGCACTCAATCGAAGCTGCAGGAAATATCAAGTCAGCATGCATATCATATTTTAAAATGAAATTGCCCTTGATCAAAAGGGGAACAAATCAACAAAAATGTGGCAGAAGGCATTAACCAAAACTGAACCAATTACCTTAAAAATTCGCTCCCAACAGTAACAGCCAAGGAAACCTGCAAAACACAAGTATCATCAACAGCAATGTCTTTAAGAATGAGAGAAAAGCAGACAACAAGTATAATCAACAGCAATGTCTTTGAGAAATTGTGATTGTTGCATTTATAAACTTGCATTACAGCTGGTTTACTCCTATCTTCATGACATTAAATTTGATTAATATTCTTCAAGAATGTGCTCCTTAACTCACTTACAATGCAATCAATATGCATTATATAAAAAAACCAGGGTGGGTTAAGAGTTGAGAAATGAACAATTGGCAGATAATACGCATCTGTGCAGCATCCCACCAGCTTTAGTTAGCGTAAGAATTTTGATGGTTCAACAATGCTGAAAACTCAGCCAGTTAAAAAAAATCTGAAACTATAATGATTCCCATCCACCTTCATAAGTTGTATTTTCAGTGCTAGCAATATGTTGTCTATTACTATAGATACAATGAAAGTGGTGTGAGTGAGGAAATCAAGCACAATATTATGCAAGCAGACTCATCAAATGAACCCTTCCTGATATGGATCAGCCAGATACTCAGGATTCTTTGAAGATTCCAAGTGGACCAATTACAAGGGGGCGAGCTAAGAAGCTGAAAATGGCTATGACAACTTATGTACAAGGCTTTGTTACTCAAGAGCTGAATGAAGATGTCTTTGAGAAGTGTCAAAAAGAGCTTGAAGGAGGTTTTCACAAAGTACTTAGCCTTTTGGAAGCTTCTAGTGAAATTGGGCCAACTCAAGCCATTTTTGGGCCAATTTAAGTCATTTTTGGGTTTATAATACTTTGGGCTTTATTTGTACAAGTCATGTGCTTCATTTAAAAGTCACATGACTCATTTATTTAATGACTTAATGGGCTAAACGAATTGGGCTTTTAGATTGGGTTTAGTTTAGTTATTTTTGGGTTTTAATTATTCTTTCTTTTGGGCTTATTTTAAGTGTGTTTAATTCTTTAGCTTGGGCTTAACTTATCTTGTAAAGCCCATGGACAATTCGGCCACACCATCTTTAAGGCCTCGTTAGGGTTTTCTTTATGTTATTTTGCTAGTTAGGGTTAGCCACCATATAAATAGGATATTATAGATTGTAAACGGAGATTTTTGGAATGATTATTATTGGCATAGCCGAATTTATTTGCTTAGATTAAGAGAGTGAATTGCTTTCTTTTCTATTGCGTGAAGAATTTGATTAACTTATCAATTGTTTGATTGTGGCGTTTTTCAGGTTCTTTGTTTCCCGATTATTTGCGTTTTCAGTCACAGGTTGATTGGGGGTTCAATAGGGAGGGTGTTTATCTGATTTTGCTTTGCTATTCGAATCGTATGTGTGGGTTTGTAGCTCGTTAGCTATTGGGTTCCGCATCATTTGGTATCAGAGCCAAAGTTAAGGTAAATTCCTATTTATCTTAGTGTTAGGGTTTGCGTTTTCTTTTCTTTGATTTCTTTATGTTTATGCCGAATTAGGTTGCATTAAGTTTCTTAGTTAATTGTGTTTTTTTGTGTGTTTAAATTAGCCTTTTCTTTTCTTACCTTTATCTTGAATTCGTGAAATAGCCTTGAACTGAATCCTTGAACATCTTTAGCTTGAATCCGAATCCTTGTAGGAGAAAATTAGAGATTAGTTGCTGTTTTGAAAAAAAAAAATAGAAATTTCGAGAGGCCATAACTTTTGACATAGGAGTCCGATTTGTTATTATAATATCATTCCGGAAAGGGAATTTCGTGCTCTACAATCATTACGTGGACAAAGCCCTACGTAACTGACTTTTTCGGCCCTTAAAAACGACGTTTAAGCCTCCGTTCTTCACTTTGAAGTTTTTGCGTTTTGAAAAAAAAAAAGGGTTAGAAAACCGAATTTGAGTTCTGATCTTGTGGGCTTGGGAAGTTTGATGGTTTGTAGTCTAGTTGTTCTCTATTTCATATAACTAAAAAAAAAAAAAAAAAAAAGAAGAAAAAAAAAAGAAAAAAAAAAGTGAAAGAAAAGAAATAGAGGAGGAAGAAAAGGGTAGGAAGCAATTCGGCCAAGGGGTATTTATATAGCAATAAGGGAAAATCCAAATCCTTTAATAGGTGGGAAAACTTAATCCTAAGTGCTTGAGAATTAGGAGCAGCAATTAATCCTTTTCTAAATAGAGGTGGGAAATCCTTTAAGTAATAGGGAAAACTAATCCTATCTGTTTTGGGAATAGGAAAATTAATCCTATCTGTTTTGGGAATAGGAAAACTTAATCCTAAACCACCTTTGATTATTATTATTATCCAATTCGGATAAGGAATCATTTGTGCTACATTTTTGGTAACATTTTTTCCTATCATTTGCTATCCAATTTTGGTAACATTTTGGTACCATTTTTGCTGTCATTTTTGCACCATTTTGGTATCATTTTTGCCATCATTTGCCTACCATTTTTGCTGTCATTTTTGCACCATTTTGCCTATCATTTTGCACCATTTTGCCATCATTTACCTACCATTTTGCCATCATTTTTTACACCATTTTGCCATCTTTTTGCACACAACTTGACATATTAATTAGAGCTTAATACACCATTCGGCCTAATCATCATTTTAGTTTTAAATTGAATTGTCTTGAGTGCATTCTATCTTATTTAGTATAATTAGGATTCTTTGTTATTTTCTTGCTTTGTTGGGTAGAATAACTAGGTTCTACATTTGATTTACTTTGTAGTGAGTCAGATTCATACATTTTGTCCAGAATTGTCATTTTTTTTTAATTCTTGTTGCGTAGTTCTTTGTTTGAGCTTGCTTTTGTTCCATTACACTGTTAGAGTATCTTTGTTTGTTCTAATACTCTAATTTTGATATAATCAAGTGGTATACCAGTCTTGTCCGTGTACCACCTCCATTTTGTTTAGTGTCTTCTTTTCTAGCATTGAGCTTTCTGTTATTGTTAGTCGCTTATTTCCTTGCTTGCTAAAACGTACTCAAATTCTTGGTTTGTGTATTGAATTCTGAAGTGCAATTTAAGAGTTGCAATTAGAGTGGTAAAAGGCAAGAGCGTGTGAGTACATTAAGAGGGTAAAAGCCTTGTTTGAGTGAAACACGAGAGGAGTGACATCCTTTGAGTGTAAACACGTGAGGGAGTGTGTGAGGTTATTGTCTAACATCTGTTTTGCAGAATTCAAATCATGTCAAGAAGAGAAGAAAAGAAAACAATGTATGAGGAGGAGGAAGCCATGCCCGATATGAAAGTGATGTACAAGGCCTTCATTAATGAGTTCAAGAAGCTAAACGCTAGAATGGACAGGATGGAGGAGAAATTTGAAGTGAGTGCATCTAATAATTTTAGGAGAACATCAAGGAGAGGAAGATGGACTGATGAGAATGTCAGGGCTGACTTAGAAGATTTAGATGAAGAAGAGACTAGTGGTAGATTGGATGGGAATTTAGGTAACATTAAGCTTAAGATTCCTCCATTTAAGGGTAGAAATAGTGCTGAAGAGTACCTAGAATGGGAAAGGAAGGTTGAAATGATCTTTGATTGTAATAGGTATTCTGAGGAGAAGAAAGTGAAGATAGCAGCTGTGGAGTTCACAGATTATGCATTATTTTGGTGGGATCAATTGAACTTGAGCAGAAGGAAAGTGGGTAGACGTCCTATTGGTAATTGGGAGGATATGAAGGAGGCCATGAGGAAAAGATTTGTTCCTTCACACTACTTTAGGGAGCTACATCAGAGGTTGCATAGGCTAGTACAAGGGGGTAGAACAGTAGAGGACTACCATAAAGAAATGGAAATGTGCATGGTTAGAGCTAACATTGAGGAAGATGAAGAAGTAACCATGGCTCGGTTTTTAGGTGGATTGAATAAGGAGATTGCTGATGTCATTGAGCTTCATAGATATGACTCCATGGAGGAAATGTTGAATATGGCAATGAAAATTGAGAAACAAAAGAAGAGTAGGAGTTTCAACCGAACCAGCAACAACTCAAGGGATAGTTTGGGATCTAGATGGACCAAAGGGGAGGATAGAAGAGATTTTAGGGGATCTAAACCTTATGGGGCAGATTCGGGTTCCAAAGATGCAAGGGCTGTCCAATCACCATCTAAGGTTGTAAAAGGTAACCCTAATACTCCAACTCCTAGTAGAGAGATTAAATGCTTTAAATGCTTGGGAAAGGGGCATATGGCACGTGATTGTCCTAATAAAAGGGTGATAATAGCTAGGGATGATGGGAAAATTGTTTCTGAATCAGACCATAGTGAAGATGAGATGCCACCTTTGGAAGATTGTAGTGATTGTGATTGTGATAGTGATGGAGAGTTATTGGTTGCTGAAAGTGGAAAGTCTTTAGTGGCTAGGCGAGCTTTGAATTTGAATGTTAAGGAAGAGAGCCTAGAACAAAGAGAAAACATATTTCACACTAAGTGTTTAATTAGTGGAAGGGTGTGCACACTTATTGTTGATGGAGGTAGTTGCACCAATGTAGCTAGTGTGAGTATGGTTGATAAGCTGAATTTGGTATGTGAAAAGCATCCTAGACCTTATAAATTACAATGGCTGAATGACAGTGGAGAGGTCAAGGTAACAAGGCGAGTAAGAGTGCCATTTTCTATTGGGAGGTATAAGGATGAGGTGGTTTGTGATGTGGTACCTATGCAGGCAGGCCATTTACTTTTGGGAAGGCCTTGGCAATTTGATAGACATGTTTTGCATAATGGGTACACTAACCGTTATTCTTTTTCTTATGAAGGTACAAAGGTTACATTAGCTCCATTATCACCTCAAGAAGTGTTTGAAGATCAAAAGAAATTAGTTGAGAGGGAGAGAGAGGCTTTGGCCAAGAGAGAAGAGGGGAGTGAAATTAAGAGAGAAAAAGAAAGAAAAGGGGAAAAAGAGGCCAGAAAAGAAACAAAACAAATAAATGGCCCATTGGTGAGTGAAAACAAGAAAGGTGGGAGGCAAAAACAGAATTTTTATGTAAGGGCAAGGGAGGTTAAGAGTGCTTTAGCAATAGGGCAGCCATTGATCCTTGTAACCTACAAAGAGATTTTGTTTTCTGACACTGACATTGACCATGAATCTTTGCCTTCTAGTTTTGTGTCTTTGTTGCAGGAATATTCAGATGTCTTTCCTGATGAGCTACCAGATGGATTACCACCTTTGAGAGGGATAGAACATCAGATTGATTTCATACCTGGATCAACCATTCCTAACCGACCAGCCTATAGAAGCAATCCTAAGGAAACTAAGGAAATGCAAAGGCAAGTGGAAGAACTCATGGAGAAGGGTTTGGTTAGGGAGAGTATGAGTCCTTGCGCAGTACCCGTTTTATTGGTGCCTAAGAAGCATGGAACTTGGAGGATGTGTGTTGATTGTCGTGCAGTCAACAAAATCACTGTAAAGTATAGACATCCTATCCCTAGGCTTGATGATATGTTAGATGAATTGTGTGGTGCTGTGTATTTTACTAAGATTGATTTAATGAGTGGATATCATCAAATAAGAATGAAACCTGGTGATGAATGGAAAACAACTTTCAAAACTAAATATGGTTTGTATGAGTGGTTAGTCATGCCTTTTGGGCTATCTAACGCCCCTAGCACATTTATGAGACTTATGAACCATGTATTGCGTGCATATTTAGGAAAGTTTGTTGTTGTTTATTTTGATGATATACTCATTTACAGCAAGTCTTTTGAGGAACATATTGAGCATGTTAAGTTAGTTTTGCAAACTTTGAGGTATGAAAAGTTGTATGCTAAACTTAAGAAGTGCACATTTTGTATAGATAGACTTGTTTTTCTTGGTTTTGTGGTGAGTGCACAGGGTATTGAAGTAGATGAAGAGAAAGTTCAGGCAATTAGAGATTGGCCCACGCCTAAGTCCATTTCGGATGTGAGGAGCTTTCATGGCTTAGCAAGTTTTTATAGGCGTTTTGTGCAGGATTTCTCTTCTGTTGCTGTACCACTTACAGAAATCATAAAGAAGGACGTTGGGTTTAAATGGGGAGAAGCACAGCAAAAGGCTTTTGAGAATTTAAAAGGGAAGTTGTGTTCTGCTCCTATTTTATCTTTGCCTAATTTTGATAAAACTTTTGAAATTGAGTGTGATGCTTCTGGTGTAGGTATTGGGGCTGTTCTAATGCAAGAAAAGAAGCCAGTAGCATATTTTAGTGAGAAGCTTCATGGAGCCCAGCTCAATTATTCAACCTATGACAAGGAGCTTTATGCCTTGGTGAGAGCCTTGGATGTGTGGCAACATTACCTCCTACCCAAGGAGTTTGTTATTCACACGGATCACGAGTCCCTCAAACACTTGAAGGGACAAGGTAAGCTGAATAAAAGGCATGCTATATGGGTTGAATTTATTGAAACATTTCCCTATGTTATTAAATACAAGCATGGAAAGGACAATATTGTTGCTGATGCATTATCCAGAAGATATGCCTTGATTTCTACACTTAGTTCTAAGTTGTTAGGATTTGAGCATGTTAAGGAATTGTATGTTGATGATTCTGATTTTGGTAATGTATATCATGCATGTGAACATAAAGCCTTTGATAAATTCTATAGACATGATGGATTTTTATTTAAGGGCAGCAAGCTTTGTTTACCTAAGTGTTCTATGCGTGACTTGCTTGTATTAGAGTCTCATTGTGGGGGATTGATGGGACATTTTGGGGTACATAAGACCTATGACATGTTGAATGAGCATTTCTTTTGGCCACGCATGCGAAAAGATGTGGAAAAGGTGTGTAATGCATGTGTTGCATGTAAACAAGCTAAGTCTAAATCTATGCCTCATGGATTGTATATGCCTTTACCCGTACCTAGTTCTCCTTGGACTGACATTTCCATAGATTTTGTGCTTGGTTTGCCCAGGACAAAACGTGGTAGGGATAGTATCTTTGTTGTGGTAGATAGGTTTAGTAAAATGGCTCATTTTATTGCTTGTCATAAATGTGATGATGTTGTGCATGTTGCTGATTTATTCTTTAAGGAAGTTGTCCGTTTGCATGGTATTCCACACACCATAGTTTCAGATAGGGATACGAAGTTCCTTTTACATTTTTGGTGTGTTTTATGGGGTAAGTTAGGAACAAAGTTATTGTTTTCTACTACTTGTCACCCTCAAACTGATGGGCAAACAGAAGTTGTGAATAGAACTTTGGGGACTTTATTACGTGCTATTGTGGGTAAGAATCTTAAAACTTGGGAAGATTGTTTGCCTTTTATTGAATTTGCTTATAATCGAAGTATTCATTCTTCCACTGGTTTTTCACCATTTGAGCTTGTTTATGATTTTAACCCACTAACTGTGCTTGATCTTTGTCCTTTACCTTTACATGAGCTTTCGAGTTTGGATGGTAATAGGAAGGCAGAATTGGTCAAATCCTTACATGAGAAAGCACGGGCAAACATTGAAAAGAAAAACAGGCAATATGCTGATAAGGCGAATAAGGGAAGGAAACAAGTGGTGTTCACCCCTGGAGATTGGGTTTGGGTGCATTTTCGGAAGGAAAGATTTCCAAACCAAAGGAAAGGAAAGCTGGATGCACGCGGTGATGGTCATTTTCAAGTTTTGGAGCGCATCAACGATAATGCCTATAAAATAGACTTGCCAGGTGAGTATGGTGTTTCTGCTACATTTAATGTTTCTGACCTTTCTCCTTTTGATGTGGATGCAGATTTGAGGACAAATCTTTTTGAGGAGGGAGGGAATGATACGGATCAGCCAGATACTCAGGATTCTTTGAAGATTCCAAGTGGACCAATTACAAGGGGGCGAGCTAAGAAGCTGAAAATGGCTATGACAACTTATGTACAAGGCTTTGTTACTCAAGAGCTGAATGAAGATGTCTTTGAGAAGTGTCAAAAAGAGCTTGAAGGAGGTTTTCACAAAGTACTTAGCATTTTGGAAGCTTCTAGTGAAATTGGGCCAACTCAAGCCATTTTTGGGCCAATTTAAGTCATTTTTGGGTTTATAATACTTTGGGCTTTATTTGTACAAGTCATGTGCTTCATTTAAAAGTCACATGACTCATTTATTTAATGACTTAATGGGCTAAACGAATTGGGCTTTTAGATTGGGTTTAGTTTAGTTATTTTTGGGTTTTAATTATTCTTTCTTTTGGGCTTATTTTAAGTGTGTTTAATTCTTTAGCTTGGGCTTAACTTATCTTGTAAAGCCCATGGACAATTCGGCCACACCATGTTTAAGGCCTCATTAGGGTTTTCTTTATGTTATTTTGCTAGTTAGGATTAGCCACCATATAAATAGGATATTATAGATTGTAAACGGAGATTTTTGGAATGATTATTATTGGCATAGCCGAATTTATTTGCTTAGATTAAGAGAGTGAATTGCTTTCTTTTTTATTGCATGAAGAATTTGATTAACTTATTAATTGTTTGATTGTGGCGTTTTTCAGGTTCTTTGTTTCCCGATTATTTGCGTTTTCAGTCACAGGTTGATTGGGGGTTCAATAGGGAGGGTGTTTATCTGATTTTGCTTTGCTATTCGAATCGTATGTGTGGGTTTGTAGCTCGTTAGCTATTGGGTTCCGCATCACTTCCAAGCCAAAAATTGGGTGATTCATCAGCTGCATGCAAAACTCAATCTAGCCATATTTATCCAACAAACATCAAAAAAAAATATGAATACTGCAACATTTATGAGCCCAGAAAGATTGAGCAACAAATATATATCATAAGATCATAATTTTCATCAACTGATACTGATCCAGCTCAACACACCCATTTCATTCAAGAGAAATAAACTTTCTGGTTTCAACTTCCAAAGAGAAAGAAATGAGTATAGAAGCCAATACAAGAAGACTCGCCTATAAAAATCAGAATATACATGAAACAAAACAAACCCATAGCATATTAGATCCAAAGAAGTATAAAAAACAGGAAATAAACTTACTTATTGTAGGATATATGTAGTAGAACGATTTTGATCCAAGTTGCCCATCTCAATTTCATCCATCGATCCGTGATTCTGTGAAAAAAGTTGAAAGAAAAGAACAGGAACGTGAAGAAAATGAAAGAGAGGTATTTATAGAGGGAGGGGTAATTTTGTCATTTTATATAATTATGTCCATTTCCCTCCCAATTATCCTGCTTTTCGACCAAATTAGAGGGAAATAAAATGTTAAACATAGAATAATTGGGAAATCCATTTCCCTTACATTAATCTCAAAATTCCTGCCATTTTACAATCCAAACGGGGAAAATAAAGTGAGTTAAACTTACTCTCTCCTCACTTACTCCACTTCCTTTGATCCAAATAGAGGCTAATATCTTTGTGGATTCTGATTTCTATGATAGGATTTGTGGCATTCAGGCAATTTTTGGTGCATTTATGTCTGGTTTAACAATTTAAAAAGGTATGAAATTTGCTGCCAGACTTATTAAAAAAATAAAAGATTTTGTGTGTGGTTTGCTTCTTCCCCTTTGCTTTGTTTCAAGTCAGTTAAAAACCTCAGTTTTCTTCTCATTTTGTTTACTATGAAATCCCTCTTTTTCCCTAAGCATAACATTTAATTCGCTTGATTTTGATAGATCATGGCCAGAGGAATCGTACTTTTCTTTAGAACCGGAGCTGGAGGAGAATACACTATGAGCTAAATGGTACTGTGGTAAAAGATGAGACTGGGATGTGAAGAATTGTGGATTTAATGGTGGGGAGGAAGGAGGAGGAGAGGAGAGGAGAGTGCGCAGAAATGAGTGAGGGTCTGATAACATGGAAATATAATTTTTTAATCATATGCGGATCTCACTTTTTCTTGCTGTTTGACCGGACATTCTTTTCACAACGCATGACATAAACTGTCGTTAAAACCGTCTAGATTCAATGTGTTCTAAATGAAATGTTAAAAAACTCAATGTGTAGCTTTTCTAGTTTAGAAACTTCACGTGAAAATTTTGAAAAATTCAGTGACTAGGTTATGGATTTTTCCTTTTTGGAAATAATGCATTTCAAAACATACAAATTTATCAAGATTGTTGTACCGAGTTTTTTTTTTCTTTATTAATTGAATGTTCTTTTTGATTAGCAATCTATTTTAAATTGATCAAAATGAATCTTATTTTTTTGTCAAGTGGTCTAACCTTCAATTTTTTGATCCTGTTATGGACTTATTTTTTAGCAAATATTACAATATATAGACTAATATAAAAATACTATTTTTCAAAATAACATACAAAATTAAATTATATCCATAATAAACTGAAAAGTGTATTGGACATAATTTAGGTTCTTTATAAAAAAATTTGCAGTATAACATTTTTCATTGTCGTTATTGTATCAAATGAGGACAAGTGGTCTGTGAAAGGAAAAATTTAAAATGTAAATATTTACAAAAATTTTCAATATTTTAATTATATTAAACTATAAAAGAACAATATTATTTATTTAAAAAATTAAAAATGTTCCTTAGGTGCGTACGTGCACGTAAGCTAGAGTGTATATATATATATATATTTCAATTGTCCCGATTTCACAGAGTGATTGTCTTTTTTTTTTTTAACACGAAAATTTAATCTATTTTTTATCTTTTTTTTTTTTTTTTTGATGATATCTTCTATCAGTTGCTCTAATTGAATATCTTTTTAACTATTTTTTGCCGTTTGATAAATTTCAAGATTGTCCAACAAATTTATGAGGAAATATGCAATACAACAATGAAATATTAAGAAGAGCATCAAGAAGTAAATTCAACCAAAAGTCAGCCCCCAATTTCTAGATAGGCAAAAGTCGCAGTTAATAGTTGATCATGGATTTCACCTCTTTTACCAATTACAAATATCAACTACCAACAGAAATTAGATGGACCCAACAGTTAAACCAAATGGAGACTTTTGTAATTAGATATTATACGTTTTTTGCAATCTTAGAATTTAATTAGACCTGACAATTCAGATTAATCCAATCTGATAACTTAAAAATATTTTCTACCTTGTAAAAAAGCAACTACCCAACCCAATAATGACTTCATAATAATGCCCAATAACGATCCAATCCAACTACTAGTTGACCTAAACTCACCTGTTCTAACTCGTTAACTAGGTCTAGCGGCTACAAAGTAGTTGACATGGGATTCATGTGGAGCTGACATGGAGTGCTAGATCTACATTAACATTTGGGTGCCACATCTGTATAAAAGAGGTTAAGTGGAACGAAAATTGATTTCATAGTGGGCTGGTGAGGGAAAAAAAAAGGTCAGTATAAGGGGCAGTTAAAAAATAAGTACAAGGAGTTAATTGAAAAATCTAAACAGGTACAAGGAGTTAATTGAAAAATCTAAACAGGTACAAGAAGCTGCATTATACCAAAAACGTAAACATTATTGTTACTTTGCTTGTTCTTTTTTAATTATATCAATCTTGACATGATGCAATGCTATAAAAAATATAGTTTAATGACCACCGATGAAATTAATTTGAATTGTGCAAAATTGTAAAACTTTGAAACAATCTTAGCTTTTAATTCCATATATTAGATCAACCATTCAGAACTAGAAAAAATAAAATATGATTGACCACAAGGCAAAAAATACTAGTCCTACTAGTTTAGAGGATCAAGCTATTCTTGACAAGACATGCCATGCAAAATTTTTAAATTTTCCAAAGAAATTACAATTCATAGAAAGGGTAGAAATTTTCGGGGTTTTTTTTTAATTTGGTGTGAAATTGAAAAAAATTAAGGAGATTGGTGCTACAGGAAAAGTAATTGGAAAAGTGGTGTGCCGAAAAACGGCACACATTATTGACGTTTTCTGAAATAGAGGGGCCCACGCAGAAAAGGAGTAAAGTTGCCAGAAAACGGCACCCATTGGTGCCGTTTTCTGGCAAAAGGATTTAATTTTTTTTTATTTTTTCAGGAGCAAAATGGCACCGTTTTGCGCCTGGAGAGGTGAGCGCCAGAAAACGGCACCATAGGGTGCCGTTTTCTGACGCAAGAGGCGGGCCAGGCCAGTCAGAAAACGGCACACTTATGTGCCGTTTTCTGACAGCCAGAAAATGGCACATAAGTGTGCCATTTTCTGACAACAAAAAGGGATGAATAAGAGATTAATTTGTTCCGGCAGGCAATTAATTTGTTCAAATGTAAATAGAGATTATAATGTGATTTATTTTTGAAAACAAAGTCATAGATTCAGCACCTTTTATTTCATGAATAATTTGGAATGCAGGATTATGTGGTATTTTTGAGTTCCTGAATTTTTTTGATATGAACTCGGGGAAACAGATGAATAAGGTCTTTTGATTCACAGATTTAAAATCAAAATGTGTAATAAAGTCTACACACAATTTAAATTGAACTCCATACTTAGTTGAT
The DNA here is from genome assembly GCA_947683425.1 of Excoecaria cochinchinensis. Taxonomy (NCBI): domain Eukaryota; kingdom Viridiplantae; phylum Streptophyta; class Magnoliopsida; order Malpighiales; family Euphorbiaceae; genus Excoecaria; species Excoecaria cochinchinensis. The sequence continues at coordinate 2,589,856 of CANTUQ010000116.1, forward strand.
TCAAATTATTGGTAGTTATTATTCTTATCAAATTAATAACTACCAATAATTTGAATCAACTAAGTATGGAGTTCAATTTAAATTGTGTGTAGACTTTATTACACATTTTGATTTTAAATCTGTGAATCAAAAGACCTTATTCATCTGTTTCCCCGAGTCCATATCAAAAAAATTCAGGAACTCAAAAATACCACATAATCCTGCATTCCAAATTATTCATGAAATTAAAGGTGCTGAATCTATGACTTTGTTTTCAAAAATAAATCACATTATAATCTCTATTTACATTTGAACAAATTAATTGCCTGCCGGAACAAATTAATCTCTTATTCATCCCTTTTTGTTGTCAGAAAATGGCACACTTATGTGCCATTTTCTGGCTGTCAGAAAACGGCACATAAGTGTGCCGTTTTCTGACTGGCCTGGCCCGCCTCTTGCGTCAGAAAATGGCACCCTATGGTGCCGTTTTCTGGCGCTCACCTCTCCAGGCGCAAAACGGTGCCGTTTTGCGCCTGAAAAAATAAAAATAATTAAATCCTTTTGCCAGAAAACGGCACCAATGGGTGCCGTTTTCTGGTAACTTTACTCCTTTTCTGCGTGGGCCCCTCTATTTCAGAAAACGTCAATAATGTGTGCCGTTTTCCGGCACACCACTTTTCCAATTACTTTTCCTGTGGCACCAATCTCCCTAATTTTTTTCAATTTCACACCAAACTTAAAAAAAAACCCGAAATTTTCCATCTTGACAATCCTCTTAAAAAAAGTCACAAAACCTAATATTGCTCATCTTTCCACATCCATAACTATCTGCACTCAAGACAGCTACCTCATGATGTTTCTTAACTACAAAAAATCAGAGTGTATAAAGCTTTAGCAAAAACCTATGGTGCCCAATTGTCATGTCTCCAACAATGAACATAACTACAAAGTAGTTGGAAGAGTAGTAAAGAGTGGGTATACTTACAATAAAAAATTAAGGTTTTATAAATCTATTGAAGGACTTCAGTTGGCCAAAGCCTCTTCCATGTTGAGATTTCATCCTCCTCGTGAAGTTTTCTAATTCCACCATAGAACCCATCTGCTTCATTTCCTTCTTCCTTGTGATCTTTCCTATTTATTATGGTCTTTCTCCACTTTGAGCCAGCAGGGTATTGTTTAAACTCCAATACCACCATGTCTGTCACTAACACCTTTTTAGCTCAGAATTTTAATAAACTTAAGAGCAAGTCTAGGCAAATTATATGACCTGAAACGCATATGGACTTTTTTGCAAACAAACTAAGAGAGTAAAACAGAAAATAATATATCATTCATCAGTAATGTTGCTATATTACACTGATTAACATCCTCTTGCTTTCAAAGAACCACTAAACCTCTGCAATGGCCTAATACTATGATGGCCCACGAACCACTTACCTTAAAATGTGAAATTTGTAAAATATTGCCCCAGAATGGACTATGACATATCAAACAATTTACCTACATTTGCCTCACATACCAACAAATTTTATGCGCCCTTGCATACTTTTTTAGACTTCAATAATTAATGGCTGGCTACTTAATACTTTTCACTTTGATATGCTTTTTTAGATGGTACAGGATAAGTAAAAGTCATGCTTCAAGCTTGATGATTTTGGAATACAAGTAAGAAAAATAGCTTATGTAAATGGAACCAATATGGAAACAACGCCAAATGTTCAGCTTCACAAGTATCTCCCTATCTATTCTGTATTTATCAAGAAAGTGAGCAAAATTACCACTAATGTTTGGCGTGAGGAGCTGATTTGTCACTATGCGTTTTTCTTTTTCTCAATTTTGCATCTATTGTTATAAACTCAGTACAAAGTTGCCAAATTTTTGTATGAAAAGGTACTTTTTGCTTCCTGAATTATAGTATGTTTTGTATTTTTATTGCATTACATAGAGTCCCTAATCATTTATTTTAATGAGCATTAGTCCAAATAAGGACTTAATAGAATAAAAAAAAAATGATAGTTCGGTGATTTCATATACTAAAATAAGATAATTTTAGGAGAAATTTCAAATTAACTTCCTGTTTTTTTGGTCATTACTAATTAAACAATTAGCATATCAACGTTTATGTTTTCATTCAAATAGGAGGACTATGTTAAGCTTTTCTGTGGGCATATTACATGGATCCTAGATGATAGAAGTGGCGAAAAAGGAAATCAGTGTAGAAAGTAACATGGCTGGATAAATTAGTGAGACTCATAGGCTAGATAGCCATATCATTGGCCACTTCTGTCATGCAGGTTTCACATAACAACCCATGTTAGCAACTTTAATGCACATCTTTCATAAATGTCCACCTTTTTAGTTTGCTCAATTTACAAATAAGTATTAACTTTTCAAAAATGTAAAATATTTAAATATGATTTTCCAAATATTTTCTCTATATAATAAATATTAGTTCAATTTTCAAAACACAACTAATAATTAATTGTCTTTTTTTAAGAAAGACAAATTAATTAAAACATAAAGTAATAAATGAGTTCATTAATATTTGTGCAAAAAAAATGGACGATTATTTGTGAACGGAGAGAGTAACATGAAAATATATAAACATTGGGATGCTAAGTGTCTGTCCTTATTTGAACTAAAGGGCCTTAAAATAAATATATGACTCAATATAACATAATAGTAAAAGTTAAGACTTAATAGAAAAAATGCTATAGTTTAGGAACCTAAAAATACTATTTTTCCTGCAAAATTTTAAAACTTTGTACTGAATTTAAATTGATAAATGCAAAATTGAGCAATAACAAACTATAGAAAGGACCTATCCAAGCTATAGATAGTACATTAATTATAGGAAAATATTTCTTCCGATTTGCAAACTAATGCTAGTTTATCTCCTTGAATCAAGGATTTGTCTTATGTAAATGAACATGTCAGGAGTGGATAATTCATTATTAAAAGTAACAAGTAACCTTACTGGCAATGGCACTGCTTCATTCAACCAAGCACCCAGTATGTTGAGAATAAGGAATATTTAATCCCAACATCACTCACTGTTTCATATTAAATAATTGAGAAATTGTTGATTCCTATAGAGTTAGCGGATATTGATTCTAGGTCCTTTTGCTTAAGAAATTGACAACCAATTTATCATGCAGCTGAATATTCCAAGAAAGAATGGAGAAGATGAAAACAAGTCGAACATAAAATGAAGATGATTTTCTCACCTCTGAATTGGCAATGGCAGTGATGCTCATTCTCATCACATGATCCCACATGACCAACTACAGCATACCACCACCCTGTTAATTTAACCAAAAATCATCAAAATCTGTTATGTTTTCTTATTAATCTAGTATAATTTGTTATTTTGCAGAAGACTGAAGCTGAAGCAAGATGGATAGAAAATTTTAAAAAGACAATCTGAAAATGTTGGAAAAGATTTTAAAAATTTTCCACAGATTAGAACAGGACGTACCATAAGGAAATTCTTTGCTTCTTCTCCATTGAATCTCAACATGATCGCCGGGTTTCAAGTCATTTAGACAGTCAGAAACGCGAAGAGTATGTGCAGGAGTATCAACAGGTGGTGATCTTAGCCTATCCCACTCTATGCTATCTTCAATCATTCGCTTCCCATAAGGACAGTATCTGTAATACAATATTCATCACAAATTTATCAGAGGACACTCACTTGATTCAACAAAAATTTTATCAAAAAAAATTAAGAATTCCAAATATCAAATAATAGTTCATGAAGTCACTTTTAATTAAGGTAACTTCTTTTCACAAACCTGGCCTTGAATATGTCTTTCTGGGAATCATATATAATCTGTGCATCATAACAGGATAGCAAAAACCCAACATGTCCATTCTGCCACAAAATATTATGCATATAATGTCCAAACTACAAATTAAATATGACTTGGAATGATTAAAAAAGAAAAAAATAAAAAAGAAAAAAGTTCACTTTCCAGGTAATTACCTCACGATTATAGACCTGAGCTGGGAACCAGAATTGGCCTCTTTCAAGAGATAGGTACAAAGCCATAATTGAATCAACTGGTAAAGAAGTTGGATTGACTCTAGTAATTTCAAACTTGGGTTTAATCCAAGAAAATGGCCAATGAGTAGGAAGATAATTTAATAGACCCTTTTGGCCATTTTGATCCACAAGTGTTAAGCTCTTCCTTGAAGATATATGCCATTGCCATTCCCTAAAAGCAACATCACCCATTAGCCTTCCCCATTTGGTGTTCAAGTGTTTCACCCACAAATGATCCCTAACGCATTTTTCCCTCAAAGAGCTACAAACTCCAGCCATACTACACAACCCAGCTGGTGAGAGTCTGTCAAGAATGGAGTCTAAGGCCAATTCAGGCAAATCAAGAAGACAAATCTGTGTTTTTTCTGGATCCTTAAAAACAAGATTTTTCTTCAGGGGCATTTCGTTGGACACTTGGTGGGAACCAATAAAAAGGCTATCTTTATGAAACAGAGACACAATAAAACTTAGACTCTTCATTAGTGAGGGTGACTTGAAAGAGAATGACTTGAAGAAGAAAATGAAAGAAAAACAGAAGATCAACAAGAAAACCATTGAATTAGTGAAAATTATGAAATCTATTGCTCTCAAAACAGTCTTGAGAGCTTAAAGAAGTTTGAATAAATTGTAAATAAGCCAACATTGAGAATGACTGTACAATATAAGAAGAACAAGAACCATAAAAAAATTATATTAATTTTTCATTTTGATATTTGATCCCACCAATGAAGACATTTATGGTAGGAAGGAGATCTTAGGACACCATAACCGACAAAGCTTTGAATGTTGGCAGTTATACTACCAGCCTACCACAACGACACCTAGGTTACTTCTTAAATACTTTTTTCAAAGTTCTTTCAAAAAAAACAAAAAGGTTCATAGTTAAAATAAGCTTTTTGCTTTTTTTTAAGGGAGGCGATTAACTGCACCGGTGCGCGGTACACACTGCCAGATCATCTGAGATTAGACAAGTTTTCCTGATCCGACGGTGTGCATGTGAGCACGCACCGGGGCAGCCAAATAATGCTCATTGTCTAAAGGTTTTCTGAATCTATATACAATTAATAACAAATTTTTAACATAGACAAGTCCTAAAATCATAAATTCACATATCCATATTTTGTAGTCAGTATTTGTCACAATGAATCTGCTTAAAATATATAAAAAATAAAAATTTAGATGCTAAACTGTTCACTTGCAAAATTTAAGGGTCACACAAACTAATTTTCAGCAAAATTAGAGTGCTTTTTATGATAAAATCTTCGTGAACATTACTATTAATAGCTTCGTACTTAATAGTGCAGTAAATTCACTTCGGCTATCATTGATATTTGTTGTGATTATGCTAATTAAGAGAGTAGTTTAATAATTACCCATGAATTTGGAAACATAATACATTATGATACCTTTTTTTTTATTGGTTCGGCCTTATTACAACTGAATTGAAAACATAATACATTATGATGCCTTTTTTGTTCATTGGTTTGGCCTATTACAACTGAATTTGTAACTAATTAATAATAAAATTATAAAAGAAAAAAATTTTAGTGGTAAAATACTTGAACTAATATCTATTTTTAAAGAATATAACTTTGACCGAGAAAATGAAAAATAGGAACTAAAATTTTACCCTAACACTACACATATATAAAACACAAATTAACACGTGACAGTCTACGTCAGTATTCAATCAGATATCATGTTACTCTAATTGATAAATGGATTTAGAGAAATTATTTTCTTATGCTATATTTGACGCCACGTATACTACTAATATGGCTTTTCTTTTAATTAGATGTTGATGTAAATTGTCATGTGTCAATAATTAGTTGATTTATGCCCTACATGTGCTATTAGATGGAGGTTCGGCATTCACTTTTAGTTTTTCTGGCAAAAATTGCTTTCATTGAAAAAATATTTCAATTGAACTTAAAAAGAGTATTTTTGGAAAATAGAGATAGAACAAAAGGGGAGAGTTTGGTGATAAGGGATCAAAACGCTTTAGTCGAATTTGGATTGGATTTTGATGAAAGTTCGAAATTTTCGGTCTGGCGGCAATAAGAAATCACCTAAAAACACAAAACTCCGGCAAATTTTTCGACAAAAGATACTCCGACGGTCAAGTCAGGAAAATTCATGATTATAAAAGAAGTGTATTATAATTGGGAAAATCAAGAAGAAGAGCATACCTGAATTTCTCCTTTTATAGAGTTAGAAATCAGTGTTAGAATATGAATTAATCTCTGAATAGAACAAGTATTCTCAATAGGACAGAACTTCAAGTCCTAAATGGGATATAACTTAAGGATCCCTGATTAGATAAGGTTAATTCCAGAGTAGATAAAGTTAATTCCTGATTAGATAAGGTTGATCTCGAAAAATCTACGTTATAATGGAAAGGAGATCTTCAAAGGATTCTAACAATCCTTGCGACTATTGAAAACAGACTAATTCCGAGCTATTAGAAGAGACCGAGCTATCATTGAGAGAGCTTATTTAGATCAGTTCGGCTAACCGGACTCAGAGGCGAAGTGTAACCGAACTCATGGGTGAGGTGTCTAGTTATCATAAGTCCCAAGTATATGACATTTATGTCCTTTAGGCAGTAAACCAAAAATTCAAAAAGTAACTGCCAAGCGCGTGATGCGTTAAAAAAGGAGAGGATAGCGCCTTGTTTCACGCGAAGTGACGGCTAGGGCAGTTAATGCCATCATTGCAGCGCTTCGGTTTTTGCACTGAACATAATGACCACTGACACCACCACTCAACGCTCGCCACCTGTCTAGCAATCAACGGTTCACTTTGCCTATATATCCCCTCTCATTTTTCAGGATTCCGCTTTGCTTTTTGATTTTTGCTCTCACACTTTGTTATTCATTTCCTTTTGCTTTATCTTCCTCTATCTTCTTTCTTTGCTTCCTTCTTGTTTTGGATTCACTTATTTCCATATCTATTCCTTCTCTGCTTGCAAGTTTTCATCCTTAGGAGTTCTTCAATCTGCTATTTCTAGATTTTCTTCAGAGCTTTTTTGAAATTTCAGGTTTGTACTTCTTTTTTCTCCTTTTTCTTACCATGAGTACCTCTAAAAGTTTTAGTAAGAGGGTGAGGGTAGAGGAAGGGCTTACCACCGATAGTCTCCCAAAGTCCCTTAGTGCCAGTCAACCAAGGCAAGAGGGAAGAAAATAATCGAGAAGACTTCACAAGGTGGGAAGCATAAGTTCAGTCTTCAAACCTAGCAATATGAGTGCACTGAGAGAGAAACTGGTACCTTATTCGTACAGAATTCGCACTGCTGGTACCTCCCTGAGGGCCAACGCCAAATTTCAAGGAAAAAAAAACTATAATCATGTACGACGCAGACTCAAAGCAGGGGTAAGTCTCCCACTGACAGCCTTTGAGCTCGAATTTTTAGATTACTATGGCTTGACCATCGGGCAATTGCATCCCAAAGCTTGGTGAACTCTCTCAGCACTGCAAATATGGGTAGTCGAACATGACATAGATCTCACCCTTCGCATTTTTTGAGCTACTCATGTGGTGGGACTCCGAACTAATGGTGAGGACCACAACTACATTCAAGCCCGAGCTGGGTATGGAGTTTGTCAGAATCCTGAGTCCTTGAAGAACTGGAAGAATCGATTCTTCGTGATAAAAAACGAGTCAAAATTTCCCTTCAAGGCTCAATGGGGTCGGTTTGTCAGTAGAAATGACAACCCACTGTATCTTAATGATGCAAAGGAAAGTACATTAGCTCGGTGGAAGGAGCTAGAGCAAGAGAAAATAGACATTAATTTGCAACTTCAATGCGGAGTACCCCCACCACCACCAAAATCGAACTCTAAGAAAAAGGGTAAATTTCTTGATTTCCTGTTCTTGCATTCTAATTTATTTCTTATTGTTTGCTTTGTTGCAGCTATGAAGAGGAGTTCTAGACCTAACTAGGCCGAGCTTGTTAAGGCAAAAAGGCAAAAAGCTGGAGGAAGCCAATCTACTACTGCTGTAGCCGAGGCCAACCCAGCTACTTCAAATCCAAACTCTTTCTTTCTTTGAGCTCAAATGTTCCAGCTCGAAGCCCCAGATCGGCTACTACAGCTCAAACACCCGTTCTTATAGTGTTAGCCGATAACTCTCCCCAATCAGCACCTACACAGGCTACTACCTCCGAACTCCCTTTCGAGATCAGGGAATTAGCGTATACTCTCGACCCTACATCATGGGCAGAAGAACTGAAGACTCTCACCGAAGACATTCGTAAGTTTTGACAATAATAGGGGAAATCCTAGTCAAAAGAGAACCCCGACTTTATAACTTTCGTTCATTAGACCACTTGTGTACCCTCGAAAGCCACACCTCTACTTAATTTGAGCGCCGAACAATTGAGCTACACTATAAAAAGGTATGAAGTGGAGGTAAACTCTTCCCTCAACACGTAATGTGTTCGGTTTGCTTGATTATGTACAGAACATAGGCATTTTATTTTCAAGGGTGCATGCTGGGAAGAGCTGCTTGGCAAAATGAATAAGTTTATCCCTGCCTGGAAAAAAGAAGCATTCCAACTCCGATACCAACTTCGTAAAGCTGGGTCAAAAAGAGACGCAGCTAAGAAATGGGCTCTAGAGGCCGAGAAGAAAATACTCGCATACAAAGTTGATATAACCGAGTCCAAGGAAAGAGTTACTACAGTTGAAGCTAGTCTAAACTAGGAGAAGGAGAGGAGCTGGGTTGCTGAATCCAGCTTAGAGCGAGCCAAGTGGGAGAAAGAGTATGTAAATAAAGAGAAAGTCGAGATGGAACAAAGATGCTCCGAACTCAAGGACAAGGCAGCAGATTTAGCAGTGGACAAATGCATTGCATTCGGCACTAAACTCATCCAAGCAGTGAAGGAACAGCATTCGAATATGGATTGGTCCTGCTTGGATGAAGTTTATCTGGATGAATGAATAGGATTTTACTGCTGATTTTTGAATTGTAACTACTTTTACAATTAATGAAATAGACATTTTTTTGGACTGAATAAATGCTTTTATAATCTGCATAATTCATTATAATTATTGCAAAAACCTATATAAAGAAAACTATTTGCTCAGATAGCGATATAACTGTTATGAGCGAAGTATTTGAAAATTGATAATTTAAGTTCATCCGAACAAAATATAAATAAATGCTTCAACTAGCGAAACCAACAAATAGGAAGAATGCTCATAGCGAAACTGCCAAATTGAGCTTTTTATTGCTAATTAAAAAAAATGCTCAGATTAGCGAAACTACTAGATTGAGTTTCATATTGCGATACTGCCGAACTGAGCTTATTATTGATAATATAACTTCAAGTTGGAAATATTCCAAGAGTGGCGGAGTAACTTCCCAAAGAGATCTTTCAACTTGTAAGCTCCCCTCTTGACTTTTTGTACCGTATAAGGGCCTTCCCAATTTGGATTGAGCTTCCCAACTCTAGCCACTGTTGCGAAAACTTTTCTAAGAACGAGTTATCCAACCTAAAAAGACCTAGACTTCATATTTCGATCATGATAAGACGACATTCGTTGTTTATATACTGCAGATTGTAGTTGGGCAGACTCTTTTAATTCTTCGAACTTGTCCAGGTGATACAACAAATTTGCCCCATTTTTCTCAGCATTGTATGTTGAAGTCCAGATGCTGGGAATGCCAATCTCACATGGAATAATTGCTTCGGCTTCGTATGTGAGGGAAAAAGGTATGACCCCAATTGCCGCTCGTGGGAATGTTCGATATACCCACAGCATGTTATTTGGGTCGTCAACCTAGAGACCCTTCGCATCATCCAACCTCTTCTTTAGCCCGGGCAGTATAGTTCGGTTGGTTACCTCTAGATGGTATACCGAGGTAAAGCACAGTTGAATTTTTAATTCCACACAATAATTCTTAAAGAAAGAATAATCGAACTGCTTACCATTATCAGTGATGATTGTGTGGGATTACGAACATTGTATTTATGGACTTTTGGATGAACTTGATTATATTTACAGAGGTGATTGTGGCCAAAGACTCTGCTTTAACCCATTTCGTGAAATGATCAACTGTGACTACCAAGAACTTCCGCTGCCTGGTGGAATTTTGATGCAGTATGTTGTAGATTCGCTAGCATTTGTCAGACTTCTAAATGAGCTCTTTAGCATCTTTCTCCATTATGGGCCAATAATATCCCCGTTATAAGGCTTTTCGAGCTATTGTCTGTGCTCATGCACACCACAGATCCTTTTATGAATTTCTCTAAGTATATAATTGGCCTCTTTGATGTTCAGACAAAGTGTTCAGAGATTTAAGAATGATTGCATATATAACTTATCATTCAAGATAGCATATTAACTGGACTGCCAAACAATCTTTCAAGCTTGAACCCTTTCATTGGGGAGGACTCCCACACTCAGATACTGATATATAAGCAGACACCATCCATCCATTGGCTCTTGCACTTGAACTTTGTATATTTCATAAGTTGGTGCCACCAAAATTGACCATATAATGTTTGCCGTGGATATTTTGTTATGAATTGAAGCATGCTTGGCCAAGGCATCTTCTCCCTAATTTTCTGCTCGTGGTATTTGCTGAATTGACCATGTACACCCTATTTTCTCCAGTTGAGACAGTAAAATGGCCACCAGCTCTTTCTATTGAACCATTATGTGTTCTTTTGCTTCAAATTTGCCGAGAAGCTGGCTGACAACTAATTGTGAATAAGAAAAAATAGCCAATTGTAAGCACCGTGTCCCAGAGCGGTCCGGATCAGAGATTACCCTATGATGAAATCGGCATCTGAGCCTGTACAAACGGTTTGAATTCGGAGGCTTTAGTCCCATGCTCCACGAGAAACGAGTCTTTTTACCTTTCGTAGACAGAAGGGGAGAAAACGGGGAGTTTTTAAAGTCCAAAAAAGTATGTTTTCCTCTACGGACGGCCAGCCCGTCGAACGTCGGATGAATCCTGGTGTCAGAAAGATTCTTCCGACGCCCGTCGGTCAGGTGGCAGGGCCGTCGAATGAATACTTATATCAGAAGGATTATTCCGACGCCCGTCGGTCAAAATGGCAGGCCCGTCGGTCAGGTTGCAGGGCCGTCGGATGAATCCTTGTGTCAGTTGGATTCTTTCGACGCCCGTCGGTGAACTACTGACACCCGTCGATCATCCCTGGCCTATAAAAGCTTTGAATTTTCTCATAAAATGGGGTTGAAAAATTTGCAAAAATAGGAGAAACTCTGCTAAAATTCACGCGCATTTTCTCTCTCTTCCAACAAACACATTTCTAAAAAAATCTAACTAATTCAAGAATCGAATCTTCAAAAGAAAGAGGATCTAGTTGATTGTTTTTACGGGTTTTTTATTTCCAAAACTCAATTTTCGTTGAATTATTGAAGACACATTCTATCTTCTACATTTGATCTTTTTATTCGGACCTACTCGTGGAGCGTGCGGGAAGCCAGACAACAACAAGGAATCCAACCAAGAGGTTGTTCTGAGGGTAAATATTCTGGACCCTTTTCTGCCCCTTTTTACATTCATTTTCGATATTATCTTTGCTGTTGTCCACTTTTTGTATTTCTTGCTTCTATTTTTCTTGGGTCTGTGTAAAATTTGTGTTTTTGCCTTTTGAAAAGTTTTTATTTTTTCGGGACAGTGGTGACTGACGGGTCATTTACTTTGACCGACGCCCGTCGGTCACCTTTAAGCATAACCCGTCTATCACCCTCACAGACGGCTCCCTTCGAGTGAGCGACGGGATGTATTGGTCACCTTGACCGATGCTTGCCGGTCATTCAGCATAGCCCGTCGGTGGGTTCTGTCCCACATTTCCAAATCTTTTTCTTTTCCTTTTTTGTTCACTCAAATTCTTATGTTTATTCATAGCTTTTCTTCTGTATTTTAACATCCTTTCGGCTTGTTTTGTGAGAGTGTGTCCTTGTTTCTTGGACTGGCTGGAGCCTGAGGGAGTTCTCCTGTATATGGAAAGTTCGCCTGGTTTAGTTCCCTATCCCCCTCTCTTTTTATTTCATGTATTTATTTATTGCTTCTCCTGTATATGACAAAATTGTTGTATTTCTCGCTAATGTAAAAATCGGCCAAACATTTTATATTTAATAAACTGAATTCTTCATAAAATCAAGGACCCAATGTCCTATTTTTATCCAATAAAATCCTCACAATAGAAATATCCATTTTAATAATGATGCATGCGAGGACCAAAGTCCTCAAAATAAGCAATGCCCCAATTTGTGTATGTATCACACATTTATAAAAGGGAGTTGTATTCCGCTCCTTGTGTTATTGTAATTTATCGCTTTCATTATTTACTCGTTCATTTACCGCTTTCCAAATGTGAATAAATGCGCTTTGATTCAATTGCATCGTGTGGAGAGAGAGCGAATTAATGAAAATTAAAATTTGATCATAAAATAATCAAGGTAGAAATAAATGAGAAGTGCCGAACCCAGCTCTGGTCTTTGGGCTCAAAGAGGCGAGAGGTCTATCCGATCACTCATTGGAACTATGACCTCCAAGACACCTCTTGTGTCACGAGACTTTGACGTTAATCCTAGACTCCTTAGGGCGAGAGGTTTACCCTCCAAGACCCCTTTGGTTGGCCCAAAATGGATACTAAGCGCAGTCTTAGGCTCTCCGAGGCGAGAGAAACTTTCCCAATATTCTATTGGGTGGCGACTCCATGAAACCTCCTTGTTGCCCAAAATAGACGCACTTGTAAATATCTTTACAAGTTGCCAACGGATCCTCAATTGCCCGATCGCCCTCAAGCGGGCGGTCAGAGGGGCGGCCGCTTGGGTCCGGCGCGCGTCACAGTGGCGACTCCACTGGGGACTTATGGTTCAAGACTTCGATTTGAAAATACCTCGCTTAACATTTATGATTAAAGTTTAATTCATAAATTCGCTTTCTTTCAAATTTGCATTTACATCCCATTAGAGCCTTAGAATATGCTAGATTGGTCCCTTCTTAACCTCGGTGCATTCCCGAAGCACAATCCTACGTTCACTCAATGTGGGGAAGTGTTAAGGATAATCACCAGCCCAAGCTTCGTACCTAATGGTATATCAAATGATGACCCGATCGGTCGTTATGCTCGTGATGAGCTAGACCCGTCAGCAGGGATCATGCTTGGGTAGCCCTAAAGTAACATCTCCCTTGTCTAAAGCTCATGTAATGGCCATAGCTACTTTTTATAGGTGATATGAACTGTAATTCCATGCTTGCTGTATGGATCCTTATGTATTGGGTGAGTCCAGATGTCTTGCTTGGTAACCTAGCCAAATTCTTTCATGCCCCGGTAGGGCCATGTCAAAATTTTTGGAATGTCTAAATACATGATGATCATTATCCATTCGCTTGTTCATTAGCATAAGAGTGTCATGCTGCCGGTTTTTTGCCGTGCACCATGCGCGTCCATTGGGTCCCCCGCTGACCCTTGGGCTAATCCCGCCTAGGAAAGAGACCGCGTGACCACGTGTGTGGGAGAAATAAGGGCGGAAGGACCTACCTGCTTGCTTGTGTTTTGTGGGTGTTGCATATCACGATCATGCATTGCATATGCATTCCATGCATCACATCTAACGCCTTGTCCCTGCAGCCATCATAGATCTGCCTAGGTGGACTAGAGCGCCTACCGGACGATTGATCCGAGTTCCTGCATCTGAACTGCTAGATAGAGAAGGCCTTCCAGAGATCTTACCAGAAGTCAGCTGTACCATATCTGAAATGGCAAACTCACCTAGGGAAAATGATGCCACCAGGGCCATGATTGCATAAGAAGTGGGCCGACGGTTTGAAGAGTTTGAGGGCAGAATGATGAACATGCTAACTGCTTTGGCTCAACAGAATGCTCCACAGAATCCACCACCACCTCCTCCTCCCATGAGACAAAATGAGCGAGAAGAGGAAAGAGCTGAGAGACAAGAAGAGCCTATTCGGCCGCCACCGATAGAGCTGAGGTCAGTAGCTTCGGGAGGTCAGAGGAGAAGACCAGTGCTGAGGATAGATGATGACAGGGATGACGAAGATGACAAAATGAGTTATGTATCTGAGAGAGGGAAGGCACCCCAAGCTGATGAGTTAATTCTGAAGAAGATGGAAGAGAGGTTTGAAGCCATGGCCCGTATGCTGAGTAGAGGTCAGGGGATGAACCCGGAGGACAAAGAATTAGAGGGAGAAGATCCGATTCCTTACAATTTCAAGATGCCTGATGTGCAAAAATTTGACGGTACCTCTGACCCGACTGCTCATGTGAAGCAGTACTCTCTGATCATGAAAGGGACCACTTTGTCTAAGAGGCAGAAGGTGGAGTACTTTTGTCTGAGTCTGACTGGCGCTACCATTATTTGGTATCATAGCCTCGATCGTCGAACTAAGGAAGATTGGGATTTACTCACGGAGGAGTTTTTGAGGCAATATGATTGCAACACCAGGATAGAGGTGACTCTTAAGGACCTTGAATTGCTCTAGCAGAAGGCCGGGGAATCTTTTCACAACTATCTCACCCGCTGGCGGAACAGGGTAATGGAAATGCGAAGAAAGCCAGACACCTAAGACCAGATCCACCTGTTTATCAAGAATGCAAGCCCGTATTTGAAGGATGGTCTGAAGATGAAAGGGCTGAAGGATTGAGAGTCTCTAAAAGACATAGCCATTGAGGCGGAAGGAGAATTCTTGGCCCGGAAAGCTAGCGATGATAGTTTTGCAAAAAGGGCTAACATCGGTCAGGGAACCAGTAGGCCAACTGGTCCCAGTAGCAGCACCAGAAGATCTGTTGAGGTGTTCGCTATTGACATCCAGCTTGCGAGGAAATTTTCGAACCTAGGGAAACCCTTATCTTGGGTTTTGAGGCGATTGATGAAAGAAGGAAAGTTGCAACCTTTGGCTCCTAGGCCAGCTAAAATGCAAGGGAAGCCAGGTCACAAGGACAATGAATACTGTGCATTTCATCAGCACACAAGTCATCTAACAGACAATTGTAAGGCGCTGAGGCACTCTATTCAAGATCTAATTAATGACAAGCAGATTTCCGACCCTGAGAAGAGGGAATCCAAGAAGAAGCCTGGTTACAATGCCGTACCGCTGCCAGTTTTTATGATCGGATCCAGCTTGCCAGAGTGGTACGTACTGCAGGACTTATATGGGAGCGAGAGTATTGTTGTTGTTTGTTCTGAGGATAGAGAAGGAAAAGCAGTTGTAGCGACTATTAATTATTGGTCGAGCAGTGAGAGCGGTGAAGAGGCTGAAGAGGAAGGAGAGACGAACTTTGATCTGTGGAGATCTGATGAGGATGAAAAAGAGGTAGGGGCTTTGACAAGAAGTGGGAGAGTGGTCCCTGAGATTACAAGGGTACCAGAACCAGTGCAGCCATCGACGGAAAAGGAACCGGAGGAGAACCAGATTGTTAAGCAGTTGAAAAAGACCGTGGCTCAGATATCCATTTAGGATCTCTTAAGACAGTCCCCTTCTCACAGGCAGAAAGTGGTAGAGGCCTTGACTGAGTCCATTGTTGCCACCACAATTTCCCCATCAGAGCTTTTAGGCCTAGTTAAAGGAGGATCGGGGGAGAGATTGGTTTTTTTTGATGCCGACCTGCCAGTCGAAGGCCGCGATCATAACCGACCCCTGTATATCAAAGCACAGATTAACGGCAAGCACACTACTTGCATTATGGTAGATGATGGATCTTCTATCAATGTTTGCCCTTTGATAGCTCTTCAGGCTTTTGGATTGAGTGAGGATATGCTCAGTGAATCAGATTTGACGATTACAGCCTATGATAATTCAAGAAGACAAGCCTCGGGAACATTCAAGACCCTGGTCAAAACGGGACCCATTGAGGTAGAAGTAGAGTTTGTGGTTCTGCCCATTCCAGCTAATTTCTCAGTCCTGCTCGGGAGGCCTTGGTTTCATAGACTAGGAGGAGTACCATCCATGCTGCATCAGATGATAAAGTTCCCACATGAAGGGGAGGTGGTAACTATTAAGGCAGCCAAGGGAGAATCAGGTGTCGGCTCTAGAAATTGCTAATCAGCCATTTAGTGGCTTCCACGTGTCAATGATAGGAGAAGAGCACGGACCAGTGGATAACCCAGCAGTGGTTAACATGATGAAGAAGATGCACTATCTCCCTGGGGCTGGTTTGGGTAGAAACTCTCAGGGGCTGCAGACTGCGATCACCATTCAAGGTCAGAAGAACCGGAAGGGTCTGGGATACAGAGGCGATTTTGGCAAGAAGAAGACAGCAGATAAGATCCCTCATATCTCAGAAAGTTTCATACCAGCATCCTCAGCATGCGCTTATACGGGTGAAAACGAGCCGCAGTGGGTGAATGGGAGGATTGTACCCGGATTTGAGATCTTCAACGATGTATTTGACTGGGATGTCGGGGTTATCAAGACCGCTAAGAGCTTCTGGGATGAAGAGGTCATGACTCAGTGCATTGTTTGGGACAGAGATGAGCCCGAAGAGGTAGTCATAGAACGGATGTTAGCTGCCAGGCTGAAGGGGAAAGAAAAGATGGCAGGAACAGAACTGAAAATTGGGGATTTAAAGATTTTCTCAAACATACCTGAAGGGCCTCTGCTGAATCAAGAAGCCGATGAGCAAGCTGCAGCAGCATTAACCTCTAGGGAGGCAGAAGAAGACTCTAGCTTAGATTGTCTTTTTATTCCAGAACTTTTTTATGATGTAAATGACAATTATAATATTATTAATAAGGCAAATGATTTCTCTTACTTGTGCGATGTTTCCAATAATTTCAACATGCATGAACATGATCATATTCCATCAATTTTTGATATTGATTCCACTGATACAACACCTTTAAATCTTGGAACCTCGGAAAATCCGAAGGAAATTTTAATAGCATCAAATGTAACTCCTGATGAGAGAGAAAAATTTGAGAGAATAATAAGAAAATATGAAAAAGTCTTTGCCTGGACCTATGAAGACATGCCAGGGATCGATCGGAATGTAGCAGAACATGCTATCCTGACTTATCCAGACCATAAGCCTGTAAAACAGAAGTTGAGAAGGCTCAGGCCAGAATGGGCAGACAAGGTCAAGGAGGAGATTCGGCAGCAGATTGAGGCCAAGTTCCTTGTTGAAGTGCAGTATCCTACATGGTTGGCAAACGTAGTCCCTGTAGCGAAGAAAAATGGGAAGGTCAGGGTATGTGTAGATTATCGAGATCTGAACAAAGCCTGCCCTAAAGATGATTTTCCACTACCCCACATTGATGTGTTGATAGACAGTGCCGCCAACTAAGCGATGTACAGCTTTGGGGATGGTTATGTGGGCTACAACCAGATCCTAAATAAGATAGCTGACCGGGTTAAGACCGCTTTCATCACAGAGTGGGGGACCTACGCCTACCGAGTTATGCATTTTGGCCTGAAAAATGCAGGGGCCACATACCAGAGGATGGCGACCAAGATTCTAAGCGACCTGATCCAGAAGGAGGTGGAGGTGTATGTCGACGACATGATGGTTAAGTCAGCCACCCGAGAGAGCCATTTTGAAGCGCTAGAGAAGTTCTTCACCAGGATTGATAAGTACAGTCTGCGACTTAACCCCAAGAAGTGTATTTTTGGAGTAACTTCAGGGAAACTGTTGGGATATGTCGTCAGCCAGAGGGAAATAGAAATTGACCCGGACAAGGTAAAGGGCATCAGAGAGATGCCCATGCCGCAAAAGGAGAAGGATGTAAGGAGCTTCCTGGGCAAGCTGCAATATATCAGCCGATTCATTGCCAAGCTCACTTCGATATGCGAGCCTATTTTTAAGCTGCTCAGAAAGAATCAGCGGGTGGTCTGGAACGAAGACTGCCAGAAAGCCTTTGACAGCATCAGGGAATATCTATTGAATTTGCCCGTGTTAAGGCCGCCGCAACCAGTCAAACCGCTTATCCTGTACCTGGGTGCCATGATGGCTCAGGAGGATGAATTTGGAGTGGAATTCGCAGTTTATTACCTCAGTAAGAAGTTCCTGGCTTATGAGATAAAATATGCTGAGGTAGAGAAGATCTGCCTCGCAGTGATTTGGGCATCAAAGAAGCTGAGGCATTATTTCCATTCGTACAAAGTTCAGGCAGTGGCCAAGCAGAATCCGTTGAGATATTTGCAAGAAGCGTCGTCTTTGCTTGGTAAGATGGGGAGGTGGCTGCTTTTGCTACAGGAGTTTGACGTTGAATACATCACTCGCAAAACTATTAAGGGGTGAGCCGTAGCCGAATTTCTTGCTGAGCATCCTATTCAAGGAGACACTCCCGAGTTCACCTTTCCTGATGAGAGCAGAGTCGTGATTTCTGTCCAAGGATGACAGTTACACTTCGACGGGGCAGTGAATAACAAGGGGGTTGGAGTTGGAATTGTTCTGACAACCCCAGATAATGAGAAACTCCCTCTAGCTAAGAAGTTGAGGTATAAAGCAACCAACAATGAAGCCGAATATGAAGCATGCACTTTTGGGTTAGAAGCTTTAGCTGCTTTGGGGGCAAAGAACATAGAAGTCTTTGGTGACTCATCCTTGGTGATTAACCAGATTCGAGGTGAGTGGGCTGTAAAAGAAGAGCGGCTGGTACCCTATGTTGAATATTTGAAAGAGATATGTGGGCAGTTTGAAACCTGCACTTTCCACTTCGTGCCAAGAGATGAGAACCGTCTAGCTGATGCGTTGGCAACCCTAGTGTCGATGTGGGATAATCCTGAAGGGGTAGCTATGAAACCAGTGCTGATTTCGAGTTCTGAGAAGCCCAGCTTTGAGATCAAGCCAGTAATGGAAGTAGAAGTGGCGGATGGAAAACCATGGTACTTTGACATTATAAATTATTTGGAAAATGCTAGGTTTCCAGAGGAAGCTACCGAGAAAGACCAGAGAATGATCCGGAAGCTATCTACTCAGTTCATATCCTTGGAAAGAGTGTTGTACAAAAAACAGGCAGACGGGATTCAGCTCAGGTGCTTAAATGAAAAAGAAGCCCGTAAGGTAATGGAGGAGACCCATGCAGGCATCTGTGGGGCTCACATGAACGGTTTAACTCTGGCAAAGAAGATCATGAGGCAAGGCTTCTATTGGCTTACGATGGACAATGACTGCTCAAAGTATGTCAAGCAATGCCAGTTATGTCAATAGTACGCAGATTTGAGACATCTGCCAGTATCAGAGCTACACAACCTAACATCGCCTTGGCCTTTCGCTGCTTGGGGGATAGATATCACGAGAATTAAATTCGCATTAATTGGGGAATGGGGAATGACAGACGGGCAGCCCGTTGGTCGCTCCTAGCGACGCCCAGCCCATCGGTCACGAAACTCTATATAAGGGTGAGTGACAGACGAGCCAGCAGCTGCTGTCATTTTCACTTTCCCTCTCAAAAACAGTTTTTTTCCGTTTTTTCTGCATTTTCAAGTATTTCTTCTCCTCTTTCTTGCAATTTCTTTATCTTTTCGCGTTCTCCACTCACCGGACGCTCGAACACTCATTTTTCTTCAGTTTTTCTACACTTTTCGCGACTACAAGATGCCTCCTAGGCGTAGAGCACCACAGGCCCAGCCCGAGGTCGAGGTTCCGGGCTGGATGGACGGCGAGTCAGCCCAGAGATACAGGGCGCTGGCTCAGGTGGAGATCCGAGCTAGCCGCTTTGTGTCTCGGCTGTTCCTAGAGGCCCTAGGGATGGCCTCGAAGGTCGACGTACTTATCGAGGGCGCCAGATGGACAAAGTTCCTTGAACCTGCTTTCCAGACCTTCCTTGAAGGTACCCGATAGGTGCTAGCCACCCTGAGCTACGGCGGTTTTCAGAGATCAGATACAGAGCCGGGGGTGGTACAGTTCTGGTTCGATGGCCAGCATTTCAGCATCACCAGGCAGAGGTTCGCAGAGGCCATGGGGCTTCCCAGAGAGGAGGGGGTCGAAATCCCACAGCGAGCGGTGAGACGCGCTCACTAGGCGGCCATTGCCTTACCAGGAGTGCTGTATGACCACGATACAGTGAAGAGCACCGTACTAGTGTCTCAGGCACTCCAGTACCTGCACAGAGTGCTATCCAGCTCGTACCTCGGTCGCGCTGGTAATCTAGGGTCACTTAACGCGGCTGAGATCTGGAGCCTCTGGGCCATGGTGGCAGGCCAGCGCCTCAACATTAGCCATGAGATCTTGGCTAACCTGATCAGGGTTGGCAGAGGAGTGACGCCCGTGGTGATAGTAGGGGGAGTCATCACTCGTTTACTTTTGGGGTTAGGAGTCACCCCGGATAGGCTGAGAGCACCCCTGGACGAGGGGATACATGTGGATGCCTCCGCAGCAGTACAGATGGGGATGATTTCACAGCTGTCAGGGCAGGCAGAGGCCTTCATGTTGCTATCTATCCACGA
The DNA here is from genome assembly GCA_947683425.1 of Excoecaria cochinchinensis. Lineage (NCBI taxonomy): Eukaryota > Viridiplantae > Streptophyta > Magnoliopsida > Malpighiales > Euphorbiaceae > Excoecaria > Excoecaria cochinchinensis. Next base: position 2,610,272 of record CANTUQ010000116.1, read on the forward strand.
GACTAGGCGGGTCTTCTCCCTTCCACCCTTGGATCCAGGCCCAGAGCAGCCAGAGCAGCAGCCTCCTCAGCCTCCTCAGCCAGAGCCAGAGCAGCAGCCTCCTCAGCCACAGATTCAGCCGCAGCCGCAGCCCGAGAGGGAGCCGCCTCGGACTCCATTGGATTTCGACGTGGAGTTCACCATGGACGAGCTGTTCGGTACTCCACCGGCATCCAGGGCGCCGACTCCTGCTCCGTCATCGAGCACTAGGGTGCAGAGGTCTACATTCAGGCCCCCCGAGAGGTATCACCCATACTTCCGGAACGACCCGGGGGCATCTTCCTCCATGGCCCCACCACCAGAGCCAGCACAGCAGCAGCCAGTACAGCCTGATTTCTCCCAGCTCCTCACTTCTATGTTCGCTGCCTTCGAGCGACGATTGGATGAGAGAGACAGAGCTCTATAGGAGAGGTTAGACCGTTAGCAGGCTGCTATTCAGGAGCAGTCCCGGATGATAGAGCGGTTGACCCAGGAGCAGGCCGGTTTTATTGAGCACACAGTACGAGAGCAGGCTCAGGTTGTGGAGACCTTCAGGGATGAGCAGGCAAGGCTGGTAGAGCAGATTGCCCAGGGCCAGAGGGAGCTCAGACAGCAGCTCACTCATGATCTGAGGACGTCCCAGGACCAGGCATCTCAGAGAGTTGATATGACTTTACAGATGATCGATGAGTCACTCGACTCTCTGAGATCCCGGGTCCAGGCGATAGAGGGGATCCTTCCTCCCTTGTCCCAGACCATGAGGGAGTTTAGGGAGCAAACGGAGCAGCGCCTAGATCAGATGAGGAGGACCACCAGCGAGCAAACTGTTCAGATGAGCCAGGCATTCAAGAAGTTAGGAGGCACAGTCTTAGAGACTTTGGAGTTCATGAGGACGTGCACCCAGCCCTTCTTGGATGGCTATGCTCAGATCAGGTTTAGACAGATCCACGATGCTGGGGCAGGATCTTCCACGGCTCAGCCTCTACCTCCGACACAGTCAGCTCCACCTCCACCTCAGCCAGGGACGGTGCATATCTTAGACGATGAGGATCCTGACGAGGAGCCCTCCGACTACGTGCCCCTCTGATGTTCAGGGAGTCATTTTTTTGTATTTTTATACATTTTCACTTGTATATACATTGTGCAAAAGTGGATATTTCTAGTGTAAAACTTTTATTTTTAGTTTTGTGCACTCATTCAGTTATTTATGATTTATGATTCATTCATATTACAGATAAGTGTATGCTTTCACATTGACTCATATTCCAAAATGATGACGACATAACAAACGAAGGGAAAAATAATAACAAAAGATAACCAAGATTTGAAAAATGACAACTTAATAAAAAGATAAAAAGAGAATATAAATGAAACATGACATGGTAAATAAAACAAAACCACATCATTCATGGACATGTTAAAAAGATAACAACTCAAACATGAATTAACAAAACCTTTTATCACACAGGTACAGAGAAATATTGATCCGGACGCAAGCATCGATTAAAAGTCCGAACATGAGCGCCTAAGATTCATGTCTTCTTGGAAAGGGAGCCCAGCGAGGTCTCCTCCTCCACAAAATCAAGATTGCGGTCAGAGAGTACCTTGTCTCACAGTTCACGTGGTAGTAAGAGAGTACTACACATGTTGAGGCCGAATGGGGGTTAGCAGATCAGACTTTATACTGACCGAATGGGGGTTAGCAAGAGAATGCCAACGAACAGAGATTGTGGCCAGAGAGTACCGCTTCTCACAATCGAGGTTGTAGTCAGAGAGCACTGCACCTCACAAGGCGGGACTGCAGTTAGAGAACACTGCATCTCACAATCGAAGCTGCGGTTAGAGAAATACTGCTCTTCACATCGAGTTTGTAGTCAGAGAGTGTTATATCTCCTCAACATTGCGCGAGCCGAGATGAGGCCAGCAGAAGCAGAAGCTGCGGTTAGAGAAACACTGCTCTTTACATCGAGTTTATAGTCAGAGAGTGCTACATCTCCTCAACACTGTGCGAGCCGAAACGAGGCCAGCAGAAACAATCGAAGTTGTGGTTAAAGAAACACTGCTCTTCATATCAAGGTCGTGGCTAGAGAATGCTACATCTCACCAACACCTGCAGGTCGAGACGAGACCGATAAGGATATCTTCACCCGCCGAACAGACTGAGACGAGGTCTACCCTGTAAAAGGCACGGAAGGTAAGAACCGCCAAAGGTACGCTTTCTTCCTTTCTGTCCTTTCTCTGAGTTTTGGCTCATCTAGGCGCTCATGCACTAGTTTTCCCAAAACTGGGGGCAACTGTAAGCACCGTGTCCCGGAGCGGTCCGAATCAGAGATTACCCTATGATAAAATCAGCATCCGAGCCTGTACAAATGGTTTGGATTCGGAGGCTTTGGTCCCATGCTCCACGAGAAACGAGTCTTTTTACTTTTCGTAGGCAGAAGGGGAGAAAACGGGGAGTTTTTAAAGTCCAAAAAAGTATGTTTTCCTCTACGAATGGCCAGCCCGTCGGTCGGAGGCCAGCCCGTCGGTCAGGTGGCGGGACGTCGGATGAATCCTGGTGTCAAAAGGATTCTTCCGACGCCCGTCGGTCAGGTGGCAGGGCCGTCGAATGAATCCTTGTGTCAGAAGGATTCTTCCGACGCCCGTCGGTCAAAATGGCAGGCCCGTCGGTCAGGTTGCAGGGCCGTCGAATGAATCCTTATATCAGTAGGATTCTTCTGACGCCCGTTGGTGAACTATAGACACCCGTCGGTCATCCCTGACCTATAAAAGCTTTGAATTTTCTCATAAAATGGGGTTGGAAAATTTGCAAAAGTAGGGGAAAGTCTACCAAAATTCACGCGCATTTTCTCTCTCTTCCAACAAACACATTTCTAAAAAAATCTAACTAATTCAAGAATTGAATCTTCAAAAGAAAGAGGATCTAGTTAATTGTTTTTACGGGTTTTTGATTTCCAAAACTCAATTTTCGTCGAACTGTTGAAGACACATTCTATCTTCTACATTTGATCTTTTTATTCGGACCTTCTCGTGGAGCGTGCAGGAAGCCATACAACAACAAGAAATCCAACCAAGAGGTTGTTCTGAGGGTAAATATTCTGGACCCTTTTCTGCCCCTTTTTACATTCATTTTCGATATTATCTTTGCTGTTGTCCCCTTTTTGTATTTCTTGCTTCTATTTTTCTTGGGTCTGTGTAAAATTTGTGTTTTTGCCTTTTGAAAAGTTTCTGTTTTTCCGGAACAGTGGTGACCGACGGGTCATCCACCTTTAAGCATAACCCCTCGGTCACCCTCACAGACGGCTCCCTTCGAGTGAGCGACGGGATGTATTGGTCACCTTGACCGACGCCTGCCGGTCATTCAGTATAGCCCGTCGGTGGGTTCTGTCCCACATTTCCAAATCTTTTTCTTTTCCTTTTTTGTTCACTCAAATTCTTATGTTTATTCATAGCTTTTCTTCTGTATTTTAACATCCTTTTGGCTTGTTTTGTGAGAGTGTGTCCTTGTTTCTTGGACTGGCTGGAGCCTGAGGGAGTTCTCCCGTATATGGAAAGTTTGCCTGGTTTAGTTCCCTATCCCCCTCTCTTTTTATTTCATGTATTTATTTATTGTTTCTCCTGTATATGACAAAATTGTTGTATTTCTCGCTAATGTAAAAATCGGCCAAATGTTTTATATTTAATAAACTGAATTCTTCATAAAATCAAGGACCCAATGTCCTATTTTTATCCAATAAAATCCTCACAATAGAAATATCCATTTTAATAATGATGCATGCGAGGACCAAAGTCCTCAAAATAAGCAATGCCCCGATTTGTGTATGTATCGCACATTTATAAAAGGGAGTTGTATTCCGCTCCTTGTGTTATTGTAATTTATCATTTTTATTATTTACTCGTTCATTTACCGCTTTCCAAATGTGAATAAATGCGCTTTGATTCAATTGCATCATGTGGAGAGAGAGCGAATTAATGAAAATTAAAATTTGATCATAAAATAATCAAGGTAGAAATAGATGAGAAGTGCCGAACCCAGCTCTGGTCTTTGGGCTCAAAGAGGCGAGAGGTCTATTCGATCACTCATTGGAACTATGACTTCCAAGACACCTTTTGTGTCACGAGACTTTGACGTTAATCCTAGGCTCCTTAGGGCGAGAGGTTTATCCTCCAAGACCCCTTTGGTTGGCCCAAAATGTATACTAAGCACAGTCTTAGGCTCTCCGAGGCGAGAGAAACTTTCTCAATGTTCTATTGGGTGGCGACTCCATGAAACCTCCTTGTTGCCCAAAATAGACGCACTTGTAAATATCTTTACAAGTTGCCAACGGATTCTCAATTGCCCAATCGCCCTCAAGCGGGCGGTCAGAGGGGCGGCCGCGGGGTCCGGCGCGCGTCACACCAATGGCAAGCTGCAGTTTGAAATAAAGAGCCTCATATTATGCTGCATTGTTAAAGACCGGGAATGTTATATGGGTCATTCCTCTAATGGTTATCTTTCCTGGCCCAATAAGAACTACTCCGATGCCGGTACCTTTGGATGAGCATGCTCCATCCACAAACAATCTCCAAGATCGGTTGTCCGGCTCAAGAGGTGGGGCATGCAATTCAGATACAAAATTAGCTAGAACTTGAGCTTTCATGAAAGGACGAGCTTCATACCGAACATCAAATTCCTTTAGACAAGCTGCCTATTATGTAAGCTTTTTAGATTCTTCTAGCCTCTGGAGCACTTTTTTGAGTTTAGAATTAGTTCGGACCACCACAATATGTGCTTAAAAATAAGGCCGGAGCTTAATGGATGATGTGACCAGCGCTAAAGCTAATTGCTCTAATATGGGATACTTTAGTTTGGCACCCCGTAACACCTTACTAGTATAATAAATTGGGATCTGTTAGCTTATTCTCTGATTAAAATCAAACTGATAGCTCTAGATGAAACTGCAAGGTACATATATAGAGTTTTACCTAATTGAGGTCTGCTCAGCAGTGGCGGTGTACTAAGAAATTATTTTAACTTGTCGAAAGCTTGTTAGCATTCAGGGGTCCATTCAAAAGTCTTCAGATTTTTTAGTGCCCTGTAAAATAGGAGACAACATTTAGTTGAATAAGAGATAAATTGGCCTTGGGCTGTTATCTTTCCACGAAGCTTTTGCACTTTTCTAATTGACGTCGGCGGTTCCATCTCTAAAATAGCTTGAATCTTCACCGAATTGGCCTCTATTCCTCTTTTGGAGATCATAAACCCTAAGAATTTCCCGAACTGGACCCTAAGAGCACATTTTTCTAGGTTAAGCTTGAGGCCGAACTTCCTGAGAGTTGAGAAAGTCTCTCTTAGTTCGGTTGGTAAATCTTCAAACGCCTTACTATTGACTATCGTATTATCCACATATACTTCTATATTGCTCTCGAGCTAGGAAGTGAACAACTTGTTCATCAATCTCTGATAAGTAGCCCATGCATTTTTGAGCCCAAAAAGCATAACTCAATAGCAGTAATTAGCTTGGCGAGTAATGAATGCAGTCTTTTCTTCATTTTTTGGATTCATTGGAATCTGATGGTAACCAGTCGAGGCATCTAAAAAAGCATATTCCTCGAACCCAACTATTGAATCAACTAAAGATCCATGTTTGGCAATGGGTAGGTGTATTTAGGAAAAGCCTTATTTAAGTAAGTGAAGTAGACACATATTCTCTATTTTCCATTAGCCTTCTTCACCAGAACAATATTGGACAACTAGTCCAAATATAAAACTACACGTTTGAATCCATTTTTCAATAGAGTACCTAATTTCTCCGCCATTGGTAGTTGCCGCTTGGGAGCATGGTTTCGCTTTTTCTGTTTGACTGGCTTACAATCAGATATGATATTGAGTGAATGGCACATTACCTCGGGATATATACCCTTGATATCTGAAGGCTGCCAGGCGAACACATCTACAAATTTAGCCAACACTGCAATGAGTACTTCTTTTTCATCCCCTTTTTTTACTAGTCCCGACTTTGATTATCTTGCTAGGTGTAAGCTTTACTTCTTGTAGCGAGTCAAGTGGCTCAGCTCTCTGAGCATCATCAATTGAAACATCTAAGGCATTTGATGGCAGTGCTTGGTTCACTTCCTTCAACATTGTAACGTATGTCTCCCTAACGACCTTCTAGTTTCCTCGAAGCATTACGATGCTTCTTGAAGTGGGGACTTTCAACACCAATTTGCACAAAGAAATATATGCATCCACCCCAGCCAGCAATGGCCTTCCAAAAATAACATTGTAAGACAGATGTGTGACCACCACCATGAAGCAATTAGTACAAGTGCGAACAACCTCGTCGTCCCGAACTGAAGAGCTAATTTCACCGACCCTTCTACCTCGACTTGCTATCCAGATATCCCAATGAAGGCGGTTGACACTGGCTCTAAGGTTTTTGTAGACATTTTCAATGCCTTGTATGCTTGTATGGTAATGAGATTGATCGCACTACCCGTATCTACCAAGATCTGCTGGACTAGATAGTCTTGAATTAGGGCCTCTACACTAAAGAGTCGGTATGCTATTGTCGAACATGATCGCTATCCGCATCTGAGAATTTGACTTCATAACTCATCATTGGGGAACTGGAGTCTACAGAGAACACCTCTTTGGCCTTTCATTTTCTTGGAATCAAAAAAATGTCATAGTGCTTGCCACCCGTAATGACATGAATGATGCTAGTTGGAGCTTTTTACTTGTGTTGGCTCTATTATCCTACTTTTGAGGTGAAGAAGATCGGTCCCTGTCCTTATCACTATCTTTTAGAAACTGAACAAGCTTACCCTTTAGAATTAGAAATTTAATCTCCATTTTGAGCTACTTACAGTCATTCATCTCATGACCTTTATCTCTATAAAAAGAGCAGTAGAGGCTTTAATCTCTATTACGGTATTCTTTCATGGGTCTCGGTCAATTCACTCACTCATTTTCCTTCATCCACTTTAAAATTTGAGATCTTGTGGCCTTTAAAGGTGTCCACCTATCTTCATTTTGATCCTCAGATTGCGGGGTCAAAACTATAAAAGCTCGATTTGAGCCACCTGGCCCTCGATTCCTTGAATCATTCTGCACATTACTTCTCTCATGGCTTGATTTGTATGAGTCTTTACTCGTATCTTTGTATTGAGAGCTGTTGCGGAGATGATGTGCCTCATCCATCCTGATGTATTTATGAGCTCGGGACATAAGCTCGGTGAAATCACTAGGTGGATTCTTACTTAGTGAGTCACTGAAGTCCTGGCACTTGATGTTACGTGTGAGGGTGTTGTTGGCTACCTCCAAGTTCAAATTCTGGATATCCATCGCCACAGTATTGAACCTCTCTACGTAAGCTCGCAAGGGCTCGCCCTTCTTCTGTTGAACTAAGTTGCGGTCAGTTGAGACCTTTATGGGTCGAATGACTGCCACAAACTTTGCAATAAACATATCACTGAATTATTCAATGCTTACTACAGAGTGTTCGGGCAAATTTCAGAACCAAATCTAGGCAAACTCCGTAAGTGTTTGGGAAAATATTTTACACAACACAGAATTATTAGAGGTGTGAACGAGCATTGTATGATGGAATTGATCCAGGTGAGCTCGAGGATCAATACTGCCATTATACTTTGGCAAATTTGTTAGCCTGATCTTAGGGAATGGAGTAGCCAAAATCTCTCTATCTAGGGGCGATATGAAATTACTCTGATACTGTAAGGTGTTTTGGTTCTAATACTTCTACATTTGTTCCTCAAAAAGCCTTTCAAACTAGTCTGACTTGAGGGTTATAGTGGAACCCAGGGCTAGTATGGTAGGAAAAGTTAGTGGTATAGGTGTGGAGGCCGGTGGAAAGAGCTGAGGTGTGGAGGGAAAGGGGCCTGAGGGGCAGGTGCTTGGGTTGCCAAAGCGGCTAAGGTTGCCAGTAAGGCTTGGCCTGTTTGCGGGGTAAGGCCAAGGATGGCTGGGATAGGGTTAGGTTGAGGGGGTGCAACTGGTGCTAGATTTGGTGCTTGATGAAAAGGTTATTGGGTTGGTAACAATGGAACTGGCTCATGCCGAACCGCCAGTGGGTGTAGTATTTGGCCAAAGAGTTGGACTGGGGGTGGTTGAACTGGTTCAAGTTGATTTGCTGGAGAGGCAACAGGAATAGGTAATTCGGGGAAGAGATCCATGATCACCAGAAAGTCTCAAGGATTCCATGCTCACCGCACCAAATGATGATAGTTCGAAATTTTTGGGCTGCCGACAATTTTAAGTCACCTAAAAACATAAAACTCCCTACAAATTTTCTGATAAAAGAATATTTCGATGGTCAAGTCAGGAAAATTGATGAGTATATAAGAAGTGTATTATAATTGAAAAAAATCAAGAAGAAGAACATATCTAGATTCCTCATTTTATAGAGTTAGAAATCAGTATTGGAATAGAAATTAATCGCTGAATAGAACAAGAATCCTCAATAGGACAAAACTTCAAGTCCTAAATGGGATAGAACTCAAGGATTCCTGATTAGATAAAGTTGATTACTGAGTAGATAAGATTGATCTCGAAAAAATCGCGTTATAATGAAAAGGGGATCTTTAAAAGATTCTGACAATCATTGCGACTATTAGAAACAGACTAATTCCGATCTATTAGGAGAGACCGAACTATTATTAAGAGAGTTTATTCAGATCAACTCGATTAATCGGACTCACGACCAAAATATAACCGAACTCATGGACGAGATATCCGGTTATTAGATTTTAATTGGTTTTATATTCTTTTTAAATTTTTTTTTTAATTCAAACTCAATCCATGCTCAGGCCTATTTTTCAACATATATATATATTTTTTTAAATGATTACGCCAAAATTCAGAAATTACAAAGGATATGAATTACATATAAGGGCCAGTTTGGCAAAACTTATGAAAACAGCTTTTTCTATTGAAAAAAGTTGTATTTCAAAAAGCTGTATATCGAAAAGTAAATAACTGTTTGGTAAATAAAATTTAAAATGACTTATAAAATCAAAAACAGTGGTCAACTGTTTGGTAAATGATATAATTAAAAATAGCTTTTTATAATAAAAAAATAAAATATATATATATATATATAAATTTTAATATATTATATTCAAAATATCACTAAATAATAATAATAATTTCCACTTATTTGTCATTATGAAATAAAATAAAGGATATTTTTGTCTAAAATAAAGGTTAAATCTGCTATCTTTAAAAGCTGAAAATCAGCTTTTCTGAAAAGCTTCAATTTGCAGCTTCTCTGAAAAGCAGATTTTTTCACTTTTCAGAAAATTAATTTTTCTAAAATCAGCATTTACCAAACACTTATTTTTGTCCCATAATCAGCTTTTTATCAAAAAAGCAGCTTTTTGGCCTTCCAAAAGCAATGCCAAACACCCCCTAAATCAGCTTGTGACGTTGATTTTAATTTTACGCGAGGCATGAGAATTGATGACAAGCAGCATCTGTACAAAGGTTGGTGGTGGACCACCTAATTAGGTGAGAATTTGGATCCTCCGAGATTGGTCAAAACTGAGAAAAGCTTTTTATCCCGAACATTGAATTTATACATTAAACATGAAAAGTAATTAACGAAAATGCAATTAAAAAAATATGACATTAATTTTATTCAAAATTATTGAATGTATAATTTAACAACGATTTGGGGTAATAAAAAAATTTAGCTTGCAAAAATATTTCGATTTTAAAACATTATAAATAAATTGAAAAATTAAATTCAATGCTGGAATTGTTTTTGAAGATAATGCTAAAATGTCATTGTAACCAATATTAATTTAGAATATTTTATAACATATTATGTGTAATATTTTAAACTAAGCTGAATGACCACATAATATTTAAGTATTGAATTCTTTTTTTTGAAATAATTTAAGTATTGAATTCTTAATTTTATGAGTTAAAAGTTAATATATTTTTATGAGATATTTTTTTTTTCCTTGAAATGCAATGGCGGTTTCTATTATTAATCCAAAATAAGAGACGCATGCTTTATGGATTTGTTTGATTGATAAGAGACAAGGATTATCTTTAAAGTGGATTTTTTTATTTTTTTATTTTTTCGTTCAAACGTTTCATCAAGCTTTTTTTTTTAAAAAAAAAGTCAAAATAAAAATGGAAACTACTATCAACCATTATTAGTCTAACTGGTAAAAAATTTAAAATTTCTTAAAACAGATTTCAGGTTTAATTATTATTTTATATATAGTGCACGTGTTAATAAAAGATTTATTTTTAATTATAAGTTTAATAATATTCGATTCCAATTTAATAAGAGAAAAAAGAAGATTACTAATTTCACAAGAATAAATTTCTTATGCTTAAGATCTTTCTCCAACCTTTTGCTAAAAATTAAAATAAAAAATAAAAAATAAAAAAATTTCCACATCTTTGTATAAGTGGGGTATAAATCCCTTTTGACTTACAGGATCATTTGGAAATGAAAAGTCGTTCAATATATGATATTTAGCAATAGCAGAATCATTAGCTGCTAGGACAACAATTAAATGGGCTGTTCAACATCTATCTTCTCCGGGAGTTCTACATTTGGATGCTCTCCATGCTGTTTAAGCACTTAGTAGGGAAGATGAAGACTTTTCTGAGTTCGGTTCTCTTATTAGAGATGCTCAATCTCTTTTGAAGACAAAGAATAATGTTTCTTTGAAGTAGATTAGAAAGCAAAGTAAGGTGGAAGCTCATTGGCTAGCAAAAACTTGGGATATTTTTATATTTAGTATGTTTTGAAAACTTATTTTAGGTTTTTGGGGTGTTTTGGAAAGTATTTGGGGGGGGGGGGGGGGGGGGGGGGGGTTAATGACATTTTCGCAACGAATATTTGCGAAAATGGGCAGGGTTTGCACTCGGATAATGGGACAGCACACATACCATTTCCGCAATGGTCTTTTGCGAAAATGATATGTTAGAAGACCGTCCATTTTCGCAAAAGACCATTGCGGAAATGGACAGAATTCTGACGTCCTCCAACGGCTACCCACCACCCAACATCCCTCTTTAATAACCCCACCCATATACATAAACCTCCCATTCTCCCTCTTCAATTCCACCGTGAACAATAGTGAGTGTGAGTGTGAGTGAAGGTAAAGTTGAAGGTGAAGGTGAAGGTGAAGGTGAAGGTGAGTTTAATTTTTCTTTAGTTTGGTTTTTTATTTATTGATTCCATTATTTAATTAAGTTTTGTAATATTTGCATGTATATAATATTTTTTTTCACATAATCAGTTGAATTTGAAGCTTGGCATTCAAATATTATTGAGGTAATGAAATTAATTAATAAATAGACGTGTATATATATATATATAAATGAATAATTATATATATATGTCACACCCCATAAGTGGCCTAATTGGAAATCAGTGATGTTAATTGGACAATTAAGGGTAATTGGGTAATTTATACAAGGAAAGAGGATTTAATTGCTAGATGGGATTTAATTAGAATGCAGATTTTATTCAAGTGAGTAAAAAAGAAATTGTAAAGGACCTATTAGTACATTTCGAGGATTATTTGGTAAAATGGATTAAGTGGAATTGTATAACTGTGCATGTGTGCCAAGTGGAAGAGGTGAGTGTGTGTACGTGGGTGAGGGAAAAGAGAGGTTTGAATTTCTTAGGTTCCTGGAAAAAAAAAACTAAACTCAGGAGGTTCTCTCTCTTTTGCTCTCTCTCACGTTAGCCATCTCTTTCCTCTCCATTTTCTGTCCTTTTTCCCATTGCATGTGGGTGTTCATCTGTTTTGAGAGCTTGGGTTTTGAGTTTTGAAGCTTCAGAAGGTAAGTGGCAGAAGTTTTCTTGGTTTTATGGTTAATTTCCGTCTCAGTCTTCGTTGGGTTATAGAGATTGTGTTCTTGGTTTTTGATTGTGGTTTTTACTTGTTTGCAAGCCTCTGAGGATAAAAGAAAAGAGAAGGGAAAGGGCAAGATTGTGGATTGAGAAGGTTCAGTGGACAATATTTTTGAGCTTCTTCATCAGGTTTGGGAGTGTTTCCATTTTCTCATGTTTGGATCCTGTTTGCAATGATATGAATGTATTTATGGGTGTATATGAAATGTTAAAGTTACGTGATATTGTAGACATAATTACAGTAGAAAAAGAATGATATGAGTTTGCAAATGAGATGTTTATATATGTATATGAATGTGAAACTCTGGTTTGGGTCTCTTTCTGTTTATATTCTGTAATTATATGTTAGTATGAATAAAGTGAGTGAAATTGCTGTAATTGTGCTCAGAGGACTTAAAGGTATGTGTTTGAATGATTATTGCATGAAAAATGGTTTTAGACAAAATGGGGATTTGAGTTTTGGTTGTACTCTGTTTTCACCATTTTTCTGGATTTGTACGTTTTTCTGTAAATTCTGAGATTCTGAGTGGAGAAGAAGAAGAAATGTGAGAAGAAGGTCACGAGACGTGATGCTGCATCACGCCGTGACCCCCTTCTCTGTTGAAGGTCACGTGACGCGACACAGCTTCACGCCGTGACCTCTTCTCTGAAGAGGGTCACGAGACGTGATGCTGCATCACGCCGTGACCTGCTTCCTTTCCTGCGTGTCACGAGATTTCATTCCGTGACTTCTTCTCCCTCTCCTCTCACAGGCGTCACGAGACGTGACTAATGGTCATGCCGTGACTGCCTTACTCCTCTGCCTGGCGCTCGCGTGAAGCCTGCGTCACGCGACGTGATGAATGGTCACGGCGTGACCAGCCTTTCCGTTTATTAAAAATGAAGTTTAACTTCTGATTTCAAGAATTTTTGCACTACATGACAAATATTTGATTTAAAATCTGTATTGTGTTTTAATAATTACTTAATATTGGGTTTTGTATACATGATTAATAATTAATACACATGATTTACATGTTTATAATTTATTTAACAGGGACTTTTTCAATATGAGCTATTTGTTCTTATTACCTCCTGTAGTTAATATTTATATGTTTAAATGTTTCTGAATTTGATTATTATACAAGTATACATGATTTATAAGCTAGTATTTATTGAAATTCTCATGATTTGTTATATGAATTGTTGAGTTGAGTTTTAAGCCTGAATAGTCATAGTAGTGGATAAGTAAGCGCTTACTTAGGTCAGAGTGTGTGTGCAGCTGCTATATGATAAAACGATATATGCGGATCCGTTTGGATCCTTATTTCGACCATGTTGGTCTATATGGAAATAAAGCGAGACCTCGGTCTCTATATGAAAATACATGTTTGAGACTCATGTCTCTATATGCTTGGGATACTGTGTTCTATCAGTATCCAATTAACCGTATCCACTTCTAGAGAGTATTTTGAGACTAGTCAGGCTATGAGTTTAAATGTGTTGCATATGTTGAGATGCATTGTTGATATGATTACAAGTATAAAGTGCACATGAATTCTTGCCTAGTTTTATATCACACCTTGAATCTGTATACTTAAAATGATGTGAATTATGATTTGAACACTTAATTGCTTGTATTGTATACATATCTATGCATGTCAAGTAAGTATTTGGAAATATGTTTACATGTAATTTTGACGCTTTGATTTTTGAATCATTAGATTATTATTGTATATGCATATTGTTCGTTTGTTTTGTTCCTCCCCACTAAGCGTTATCGCTTAGCACGGGCTCTTTTCCCGTGCAGGTGGCGAGTTTGGATTCAGAGTCAGATATCTGCGGGTTGGCCACTAGGAGTCTTTTTGATTGAAGTTATTCGAAGTCTTCCGCTGTAATTTTGTATATGGCTTGTGTATAGCAAAGTAACTTTTTTGTAAAGGAACAAGTATTATTTTTGTATATGTATTTGCTTATGAGCCCTTTTGTAAAAAGTGATATAGATATGATATATGTATAAGGACTTGATATTATATGAAAAAGGATTTACTATAGTCGTATATATATGTTACAGGATTTTCTGATTAGATGATTAAAAGTTTTCTCTAAATTTCATTTGGTTTATTTTACAAGTATGCTTTTGGATTCGATTATATGTGTTTGCCCGCGTGGCACTCCGGTATCCTTCCAACGGGGATGGCGGGGTGTTACAGCTTGGTATCAGAGCCTGGTTTGGTGGTTCTGGGTTATATTGTGATTGTTTGAGTATAGAGTCGAGTCTATGCATGAGAGTCAGTTTTGTATAGTGGCCTAATGCAGATGTCTTGTTTTGTGTAGTGTTTGTATGGAGTCGGATCCAAGTGAGTATATGGGCGACACCATGAGTAGTGCCAATGTGAGTCGTGGAGGGAATCCAGTTAGAAGAGATGATCCAGTTAGACAGGATAGACATGAGCGGGAACCTGCACCAGCTGAGGGTGCAAATAGAGGTGTTGCTTTTGATCCAGCGTTAGTTCAGGGGTTATTGCAAGTGGTTGATAGGTTGACTGCACCTAAGGCTCCAACTGAGTTGTTAAGAAAGAGAGGAGCAGAAGACTTTCATGGGACTGCTTTAGATGAATCCGATGTGGCTGAGTTTTGGCTCAAGAGAGTAAGTAGAATTTTGCAAGAGATTAGGTGTCCTGCAGATCAGAGAGCTTCTTGTGCAATATCGTTGCTTCAAGGACCAGCATATGATTGGTGGGAACTTGTGATGAGGAATCCTCAGCGACCAGCTGAGCTGACATGGGATTATTTTAAGCAAGAGTTTGAGCAAAAGTATATAACGAAGGCATACCAAGAAGCTAAGTGGAGAGAGTTCATTAGCTTGAAGCAGAGGGGAATGACTGTCAGTGAGTATGATAAGGAGTTCAACCGGTTAAGTAAGTATGTGCCTGAGCAGTTGTTGACAGATGAGTTCAGATGTAGGCACTTTTTAGAGGGATTGCGTGAGGTATTCAGAGGCCCTTTGTCTGCGATGATTGTCTTGCAGCCAGTTGGGTATTATCAGATTGTGGCTGCAGCAATGAGGTTAGAGGAATCTGAGGAGATTAAACAGAAGATGGCACAGAAGAGGAGAGCACCAGAAGGGGGAATTGTGAGTACTAAGAAGTCTAAGGGTGCTCCACCCGAGCAAGGATCTAGAGGAGGTGTACAAGTGCCTTCACAAGTAGAGAGTGTAGCCCCACAAGGAAATAAAGGAAATCGAGCACCAGAATGTGAGCATTGTCATATGTACCATTGGGGTACATGTCGCAAGATCACCGGAGCCTGTTTTAAGTGTGGGAGTATGGAGCATCGGTTTGCTTTTTGCCCTAATCGAAGAGAAGACCAGAATCAGCAAGAGAGCAGAAGATCCAATGTCATCCAAAGCAATCGCGAGGGAAGTAGAGCTCCGAGAGCACCATCAGAGACAGTGCAGCGACCTGGTGCTACAGAGGATCATAATCAGTATAGAGGTTATGCTATGATTGCTAGAGATGCGACTGGTGCAGCGGGTCCTTCGGGTAAGTGTTTATATGTTCAGTTTTGTTTCGATTTGGTTTTGGTATTTGAGATTTGTTTGGTAGGCAAGGAAATTTCGGGGACGAAATTTTCTTAAGGAGGGGTGAGTTGTCACACCCCATAAGTGGCCTAATTGGAAATCAGTGATGTTAATTGGACAATTAAGGGTAATTGGGTAATTTATACAAGGAAAGAGGATTTAATTGCTAGATGGGATTTAATTAGAATGCAGATTTTATTCAGGTGAGTAAAAAAGAAATTGTAAAGGACCTATTAGTACATTTGGAGGATTATTTGGTAAAATGGATTAAGTGGAATTGTATAACTGTGCATGTGTGCCAAGTGGAAGAGGTGAGTGTGTGTACGTGGGTGAGGGAAAAGAGAGGTTTGAATTTCTTAGGTTCCTGGAAAAAAAAAAAACTAAACTCAGGAGGTTCTCTCTCTTTTGCTCTCTCTCACGTTAGCCATCTCTTTCCTCTCCATTTTCTGTCCTTTTTCCCATTGCATGTGGGTGTTCATCTGTTTTGAGAGCTTGGGTTTTGAGTTTTGAAGCTTCAGAAGGTAAGTGGCAGAAGTTTTCTTGGTTTTATGGTTAATTTCCGTCTCAGTCTTCGTTGGGTTATAGAGATTCTGTTCTTGGTTTTTGATTGTGGTTTTTACTTGTTTGCAAGCCTCTGAGGATAAAAGAAAAGAGAAGGGAAAGGGCAAGATTGTGGATTGAGAAGGTTCAGTGGACAATATTTTTGAGCTTCTTCATCAGGTTTGGGAGTGTTTCCATTTTCTCATGTTTGGATCCTGTTTGCAGTGATATGAATGTATTTATGGGTGTATATGAAATGTTAAAGTTACGTGATATTGTAGACATAATTACAGTAGAAAAAGAATGATATGAGTTTGCAAATGAGATGTTTATATATGTATATGAATGTGAAACTCTGGTTTGGGTCTCTTTCTGTTTATATTCTGTAATTATATGTTAGTATGAATAAAGTGAGTGAAATTGCTGTAATTGTGCTCAGAGGACTTAAAGGTATGTGTTTGAATGATTATTGCATGAAAAATGGTTTTAGACAAAATGGGGATTTGAGTTTTGGTTGTACTCTGTTTTCACCATTTTTCTGGATTTGTACGTTTTTCTGTAAATTCTGAGATTCTGAGTGGAGAAGAAGAAGAAATGTGAGAAGAAGGTCACGAGACGTGATGCTGCATCACGCCGTGACCCCCTTCTCTGTTGAAGGTCACGTGACGCGACACAGCTTCACGCCGTGACCTCTTCTCTGAAGAGGGTCACGAGACGTGATGCTGCATCACGCCGTGACCTGCTTCCTTTCCTGCGTGTCACGAGATTTCATTCCGTGACTTCTTCTCCCTCTCCTCTCACAGGCGTCACGAGACGTGACTAATGGTCACGCCGTGACTTGATGCGGAACCCCAAGGCTCAAGAACCCGAAACCCCTTGAACATACAATATGGCATGAACATGAACAAGAATAAACCCCCAATCTAAAGAACCCCCAAACAACTATGTGAATGGAAACGCTTATAATAGATTGTTTTAAAAACACAAGAACAGAATTCGCCACAAAGTAAATACCTTGATAAGAATTAAAGTTCTTGATGCAAAAGAAGATGACAAACAATCCTCTCCAATGAAGAATTCGGCCAAGCCAAAAGAAATTTATCAAATTAATCAAATCTGCCTCCAATCTCGTTTTTAAGGAGTATATATACTCCTTTAGGCTAATAAAAACCCTAATTAATCAAATAGGCCTTAAAACATGGGCCTTACACCAATATAACTAAAGCCCACTCTAATTAACTTAAAATACAGCCCAAAAAGCCTAAAAATAGCTAATTAAATGAGCCCAAGCTAATTAAAGCCCATCTCACTTAAATAAGCCCAAAAGAATAAGTTAAGGCCTAGCATATTACAAATAATCAAATAAAAATAATAAATAAAAGCCTAAACTAAAAGCCCAAATAAATCAGTCCCTTAATCCACCAATTAGCACATGCATTGCACATGCTCTGGCTCACATGCATAGCACATGTCAAGGTCACATGATCGGCACATGTCAAGTATCACATGACCTGCACATGTTAAGTCGTCATATGACTAGCACATGTCCATCTTCAATTTGGCTTCTTCATAAATTTGGCCCACGGACTTCCTTCAAGCCTTCTTTAACTTCTCCAAATTTGATCTCCATGAATATGAACTTCCATTGTTTATAATCTTGAAATATCGACCCCCCTGTACACGCATCATTCCCTCCCTCTTTAGAAAAGATTCGTCCTCGAATCTTCGTCTTGTTCAAGTTGGGAATTGACACTTGTAGAATAAATTCATCTTCATATAAGATCTTCTGAATAGGTGGAAATAAAATGAATGCTTCTTCAGCTGAGGAGTCATCATGTTCCTGCAATTTAACAAAAACACTAGGAAAAACATGATTATTCAATACAACTATTTCATTCTGATCAAGGTCCTCTTCTTTCTCCATGTTCAACTCAGCCTCCTTAAGCACTATAGGATCAATCGTATCATGCTGATCTCCTATCTCAATTACACAAGCATCTTCCTTTTTACAATCTCCTTCCTTTTCACTCACACAATCATCGTCTACACTTCCGCTCATTTCTTCCTTATTTACAACATCATCATCATATAAATCTATACCATCTCTTTCGGCTTCACAAATAATTTCTTCTACTACAACTTCCTCTTCCTTCTTTCTTTTCTCCTGTCTTATATACGTACTTAGTAGTCTAGAAAGTTGTTTAAACTGAAACTCCATAACTTTAAGATCTTTATCCAACAACTTAGCATCCTTCTTCAACTCATTCAATGCTTCTTGATCTAAGTGTCGTCTTGACTTGTAATAGTACATCCTCACAATCACTCTCTCACGTGTTTCACTCAAAAGATGGCACTCCACTCGTGTTTCAGTCAATTTGGCTTTTACCCTCTTTTAAGCTCACACACTCAAGCCTTTTACCACTCAAGCTTGTTATCTTTGATTACACTTCAGAACTCAATCCCAAGTCAAGATGATTCACAATTCAGCAAATTGAAATGAAAATGCAATGAAAAAAAACCTAACAAAGAAGATAGGCTCAAATCTAGAAGCAAAAATACCAAAATGAAGAAAGTTGAAATAAGCATACAAGATGAAGGTATGTATGCTGTCCAATTATGTAATTTAAATTAACAAGAATCAAGTTGTTAATTATAGTATAAATGGAAGCAAAAAAAAAAAAATACTAGACACCAAAAATAACAACTTAAGAATGAAAGAAATTGACAAATAAGGGAACCAAAAATGTCCAAGTCAAGTTAAGGAAACTATTATGTCCAAGACAAAATAAGGTAACTTATATGTCTAAGACAAAATAAGGAAACTAATATGTCTAGACAAAGACAAGAATGAAACTTATCTAATTTTAATGTCCTAATTTAAATAATGTCCCAATCCTAATTTCTTTTCTTTTTTTTTTTTGAATTATCTCTAACTAATTAGATAATAACAATTCTATCCTAAAGAAATACAATCCTAATTGATCACACCAACCAAAGTTAACCCAAATTGAAAGACTTTTTTTTTAAAAATTCGGATGAACAGTACCATGAACAGTGTGATGAACAGTACGATGAACAGTACCGTGCGAACAGTACCAGGAACAGTACTACGAAATTCTTTTTTTATTTTTTTTATTTTTAGCTAGATAACAACTAGAATAACTAATAACCTAGAAATCAAGATCAAACAATAAGAAATAACACCTAAAACAAAGCTCCCTATAATTTAGGCCACTATGATGAACAAGGGTTCCTAAATTTTAGGAATCAAATAAATTGAAAATTAATGAATAAAAATAGCAAGTAAACATGGATAAATAAGAATTTAATCCAAATCCAAGCTCTGATACCAAATGATGCGGAACCCCAAGGCTGAAGAACCCGAAACCCCTTGAACATACAATATGGCATGAACATGAATAAGAGTAAATCCCCAACCCTATTGAACCCCCAATCAATAAAGTGAAAGGAAACGCAAATAATTAGGTTGATTTAAAAACAAGAACAGAATTCGCCACAAAGTAAATACCTTGATAAGAATTAAAGTTCTTGATGCAAAAGAAGAAGACAAACAATCCTCCTCAAAAACGAATTTGTAATTCAGACTTGGAGATTATGATATTTTGATAAATTTCTTTTGGCTTGGCCGAATTCTTCATTGGAGAGGATTGTTTGTCTTCTTCTTTTGCATCAAGAACTTTAATTCTTATCAAGGTATTTACTTTGTGGCGAATTCTGTTCTTGTTTTTAAATCAACCTAATTATTTGCGTTTCCTTTCACTTTATTGATTGGGGGTTCAATAGGGTTGGGGATTTACTCTTATTCATGTTCATGCCATATTGTATGTTCAAGGGGTTTCGGGTTCTTTAGCCTTGGGGTTCCGCATCATGACTGCCTTACTCCTCTGCCTGGCGCTCGCGTGAAGCCTGCGTCACGCGATGTGATGAATGGTCACGGCGTGACCAGCCTTTCCGTTTATTAAAAATGAAGTTTAACTTCTGATTTCAAGAATTTTTGCACTACATGACAAATATTTGATTTAAAATCTGTATTGTGTTTTAATAATTACTTAATATTGGATTTTGTATACATGATTAATAATTAATACACATGATTTACATGTTTATAATTTATTTAACAGGGACTTTTTCAATATGAGCTATTTGTTCTTATTACCTCCTGTAGTTAATATTTATATGTTTAAATGTTTCTGAATTTGATTATTATACAAGTATACATGATTTATAAGCTAGTATTTATTGAAATTCTCATGATTTGTTATATGAATTGTTGAGTTGAGTTTTAAGCCTGAATAGTCATAATAGTGGATAAGTAAGCGCTTACTTAGGTCAGAGTGTGTGTGCAGCTGCTATATGATAAAACGATATATGCGAATCCGTTTGGATCCTTATTTCGACCATGTTGGTCTATATGAAAATAAAGCGAGACCTCGGTCTCTATATGAAAATACATGTTTGAGACTCATGTCTCTATATGCTTGGGATACTGTGTTCTATCAGTATCCAATTGACCGTATCCACTTCTAGAGAGTATTTTGAGACTAGCCAGGCTATGAGTTTAAATGTGTTGCATATATTGAGATGCATTGTTGATATGATTACAAGTATAAAGTGCACATGAATTCTTGCCTAGTTTTATATCACACCTTGAATCTGTATACTTAAAATGATGTGAATTATGATTTGAACACTTAATTGCTTGTATTGTATACATATCTATGCATGTCAAGTAAGTATTTGGAAATATGTTTACATGTAATTTTGACGCTTTGATTTTTGAATCATTAGATTATTATTGTATATGCATATTGTTCGTTTGTTTTGTTCCTCCCCACTAAGCGTTATCGCTTAGCACGGGCTCTTTTCCCGTGCAGGTGGCGAGTTTGGATTCAGAGTCAGATATCTGCGGGTTGGCCACTAGGAGTCTTTTTGATTGAAGTTATTCGAAGTCTTCCGCTGTAATTTTGTATATGGCTTGTGTATAGCAAAGTAACTTTTTTGTAAAGGAACAAGTATTATTTTTGTATATGTATTTGCTTATGAGCCCTTTTGTAAAAAGTGATATAGATATGATATATGTATAAGGACTTGATATTATATGAAAAAGGATTTACTATATTCGTATATATATGTTACAGGATTTTCTGATTAGATGATTAAAAGTTTTCTCTAAATTTCATTTGGTTTATTTTACAAGTATGCTTTTGGATTCGATTATATGTGTTTGCCCGCGTGGCACTCCGGTATCCTTCCAACGGGGATGGCGGGGTGTTACAATATATATATATATATATATATATATATATATATATATATATATATATAAATGTATGAATAATTTTATTTATTTAACAAGTTTTGTAGTAAATTTGTTGTAAAATTGTAGATTAAAATAGTCTGAAATTTCAATGACTTCGGAAGAAAAAGGTAAAAGTTTAATTTTTTTTATTATAAATATGCTAAATTTATTCATGATGTGTAGTGGTTTTTTTGTTGAGTAATAATATATAATATTGGAATGGTAATATTAATTTGTAACAAGAATAAATGACATTGATATATATAATTATTTGCGAAATTTTATGTGTTTGCGAAAAAAGTAGAAATTATTAGTTTAGTTAAATTGAAATATTGATTTACATATTTGTGTATAAATTCATGAATTTATTTGTGTTGTGTTGGATTATAGGTTTTTCGAAAAATGGACCGCTTTCAAAATCAACAATATATTAATGCAGGACCAATTGTTGATGATCTTTTAACAATTGTTGATGATCTTTTAACGTTTAAAGGAAAGTATCGTGCAGAAATAGTATGGTGCAATAATGTAATTTTAATTTCAGCAATTATTTAATATATATTTATTTTTATGGAGACATGTAGCGACAGCTGGCTATTATAGAAATACATTTGCGAAACAATTATTTAATACGTGTCAGGTTGCCCATAATGTGTTATTTGTGAGGAGGGCTAGTATGGGCGCTCACTATGCAAATATAGACGAGAGAATTATACCATATCTGAGGCGAGCAGGATTTTACGGTGTAGCTTAGATTAGTGTAATGAATGTAGATGCAAATTTAATGACTGCACATGTAGAGAGATGGAGGCCGGAGACACACACATTTCATCTCTCAGTCGGAGAAGCGACGATCACACTGCAAGATATTCAAATACTGACCGGTTTACCCATTGAAGGGCGTCCGGTAACCGGTCATATGCAATATAATTGGCAAATTCTCTGCAATCAGCTCCTAGGACAAATGCCACCTCGAGAATGTTATAAAAGGACACACAATTAAAATGACATGGTTGTCAAATACATTTAATTTCTTACCTGCCGGTGCAACGGACTACCTAAAATGACATGGTTGTCAAATACATTTAACTTCTTACCTGCCGGTGCAACGGACTACCAAATCCAGTGCTTCACTCGAGCATGGATACTGCGGTGTATCGGTGAGTTGCTGTGTCCCTCTCACGCGAACAATTATATCCATTTGATGTGGCTTCTATTGCTTGAGGATTTAGAAGAAGTTGGTAGTTACTGTTGGGGGTCGGCTACCTTGGCGTGGTTATATAGAGAGCTTTGTCATGCTACGCGTCCTAATGCTCACGGGGTTAGTGGTTATCAACTGTTATTGCAAATGTGGGCATGGGAAAGACTTCCGCAATTTCGGCCCACTTTTACACAGGGATTTGTGCTAGATCAGACTCGGCCTTATGTGTATAGGTAAGTTAGTTTTTTTTTACGCGTTTTTTTATTTTTTATTTTTTTAATATTTATAATTGAAAAAACATTAAATTCTTCAGATGAAAATTTATTTATTTATTCAGTTATTAATTTATATGTGTAGTTAAGTAGGTAATTATGTATGTATTAATCCAAATATTTAATTGTATACTTATTGAATTTTTTATTTATTGATTGATTTATTTATTTTTCCAATTGATATATTTTAGTAACACAATAAAATATTTTGTATTAGGTGGCGATCTCCTATCAATTTAAGTGTTATTAATAGCAAAGATGTCCATGCAATTCGAGCAGATTTAGACATCCAGCGTGATAATGAGGTAATGAAATTTATGTATCATTTGATTATAATAATTTGTATGGATATGAAGTATGTGTCGGTAATTATCCCTTTTTTTTCTAGATGAAGTGGTAGCCGTACAGAGATGTTATGCATCTATTACCGTATTTGTGCATGAATGGACAAGGCATTTGGAGAGCTGTTGTTCCTTTAGTTTGTTTTCATATAATTGAGTGGCACCACCCCGATCGCTGTCTTCGTCAATTTGGAATGAACCAACCCATTCCTAGTCAACCAATGATCGACGATGGAGTGCATTCAGTTGATTTGAGAGGAAATTATGACCACAATTGGGAAATAACTTTTGGTAATTTCATTATCGAGTGGAATAATTGCCAGAATCGGGTTGTCACTACTGCTGTGCTGACAGAACTATTGCATATAAGATCGCAATACATGCAGTGGTACTTGTTGAGAACGAGATGATGGATTACACCAATTTGTGCGGCACTAGGAGCTGCGGTATGATTTATATGTTCTATGTAAATTTTTATTTAATTTTATACTATTTCTTATTAACCCCCTGATTTATGTGTACTAACAATTTAACTGACATAGATGCAGGCTGATGCTGCTGAATGCGTGTACCATCATGGTGGAGAGCGAGTGACATCTGAAGCCATTTTAGGCGCTGTCCGAGCAATTGATAGGACATCTGTCGACTATCCACGTCAGCCAGTCCCTGAGATGGTTCAGTTTCCACAAATGAACGTGGCATACGAGGATTTTCGTCAAACCAGAAGGAGTAGAAGAGGAATGTCTGAAAGATGGACATCGGTGGCTTCTATTCCTATTCCGCTGGGGGTTAACCAAGTTCCTCCCCCTATGTCGTGGCCATATAATTTTCAGGATAGTAGCATACCATTCAGAATGCCATCGTTTACGCAGCCGACTGTCTAGGTTGACTCATTATAGCATCGAGCACATTGCTGATTGACCGCCTAGGCTGGCTCATTGGAGCATCTTGCACATGGCTAATCGACTGTCTACGCCTACTCATTGAATCATCATGCACAAGGCTAACCGATCGACGCAACCGCCCGGGTCTTGAGCTGACACTGTCCCCTCTAAGAAGCAAATCGCCATCTCGTCGACTAAAAAACTGACTGGGCTGACTTGTACCCACCTCTTCACCATCATACTGACAAAAATTTGTTTCAGGAAAAATTTCCACATGTTGCCTACTGACTAAAGGCCAAGGTTGGGAGGGACCCACTTCAGTTACATATAATGGTTGAGTTGCCTGAACATTTTCCATTTGCGGCACATCATTTATATTTTCATCACCAGCAGCATATATTGCCCTATTAGCTCCTACAATAAATTCATCCACAATAATTATTAACTCCACCAATGAACTATCATCATGTTGTCTAACATTTTCATAAATCATATCGACGTCACTGTCATCTACCAAATCCACTGATGTCCAACTTAATGATCCTCGATTGTACCTTGGACTTTTGTATATAATCCTTTGAATCACATCATTAAGGTCTAAACTCAATTTAACGTGAATTTTATGTACCAATTCAGCAAGAGTTGGCTTATTTCTAAGTCTAAATCTCCTTGTAATAACATTTGGACCCGAAATATCATATTTAAAACCTACAACCCCATAACTTATTTGATCACCCATGTACAAATAAAAGTCTATATATGCCGACATCTTCAAATTATCTGTAAGTTATAATATAATAATATCATTTTAAATTGATATTTATTTTATCTGCTAATATGATCTATATATGAAGTAAAGCAATAACATATGATATTTCAATTAATAATTTATCCCATTTAAAATACTAAAATAACTACAACATAAATAACCATATTTTCAAAATTATAATAATGAAGTTAAATAAAAAACTGCAACATTAATAGTACTCTGCTAAACATAATATTTTGTGCTCAAAATGTAATTGTGTCCCTAACTTTCTATGTATTTTCTCCACTAATTTTTATAACATCTTTTACGCACATGGGTAACTACTTCGTCATATTTTATAACATATTCATCATTACACATTTTAATTATAGGTTTCAAATTATCTATTCGTACTGTCATGCAAAACGCTTACATATATTGAAATATAATCAATAACAAAAATTATACAATCTATTAACAGTTTTTTAGCTGTCATTTTAATTTTACTTGTAAGTTTTACAATTTTTTATTCATTTTTTATAATAATACAGTATATAAATATAACATATCTAATTTCTTCTTTTACAATTAAACATATCAAATCATAAATAAAAAAAAACACTGTTATTAAAATAATAACTTACTCCGAATAATATAATATATCTGTCTTCTTTGTATCGTACTTCAATTAATATCTGTGATTTATTAAGTTCAAAAAATAATTTAAATCAGTACTTATACAATACAAGTAAAAAAAAAAATTGACGCATTAACATAAACTGAGAAAAAAAAAACTTACCCAATATTGATAAATTATTTTCGATTATCATGTAAAAATAAAAATATACTTACATTTAAACACATAACTCTTCACTTCACTCGCAAAATATTACAAACACTTGAATTCTAATTTTCCTCGTCTGCCTATCACGACTTCAATACACAATGTGTAAATTGCAAACTCACAGATTTCAACCACCCATATTTATACTACATTTTGGTTACCTTTTTTTCCAATTCTGTCATAATTGAGCGGAAGTAGGGGAAAAAAGTGGCTATTTTCGCATATAAACACTACGGAAATAAAAGTAAATTATTGCACAATTCTGTGCAATTGGTCGGCCACCCATTCATTTTCACAATTACACTTTGCGGAAATGAATGTGCTTATGTGCATCTTTGGGACCCACTAACATTTCCGCAAATTATATTTGCGAAAATGGAAGTCTAAAAATGCGGGACCCACTCCGCTCCAACTCAACTTGCGAAAATGATACATGTGGGACCCATTGACATTTTCGCAAATGAATCTTGCGGAAATGGGTGTGGATTTATTTCATTTTCGCAAACAGTCTTTACGAAAATGGAAAAACATAATTTGCAATTCCGCAATCTTACTCTGCGAAAATGTGAAAAACACCACTTCCCCAAATAACTTTCAACCCACCCCAAAACTCCACATAACTTTCCTAAACACATTATTAGTAAAAATGTCCCCAAAAACTTCTATTTTACATGATTGTTTCCGAGAATGGGATGTTTATCCCTCTTGTATTTCTTCTTTTTTGAATGTTTCTTCTTCTTTTATTGATGACAATAATGGACACTAATTTGGATGTATTGGGAAAGCTTATTGGCTCCAGTTAAATTCATCATTTCTGTTATTGATTGTATTTGCTTTCGTTTAATGGAATTTATTTATTTTTTTTAAAAATACATCTGGAATGAAAAAAAAAAATAACTAATTAATTATAAATAGAACCTAAATCTTAATAAGTAAATAAAGAAGAAGAAAAGAAAGAGCGAGACAGGTGGCCTCAGATTTCACGGAGTTTATATATAGAGAGATAAACAAATACAATACACATATTGATGAATAAATCATATTTATCAAAATAATAATAATTATTATTATGGAGCGTTTGGTTTTACATTTTGAAATAACTGATATATATATTTTTTTTCAAATCAGCTTCTATAAACTAGGGTTGAGCAAATTTCGGTTCAAACCGAAAAATCGAACCAAATCGATCGATTTTTTTAATTTGGTTCGGTTTTGAAAATATATCAATTTCAGTTATTTCTGTTTGGTTCGATTTTGAAAGGCAAAAACCCAAAAATAACCGAACCAACCGAATAATGATTAATATATGATGTTTTTTTCAATTTTTACAAAAATTAACTTTATTTTTATATTTTTAATTCAATTTAAGGGGTTCGAACTCAAATTAAATATATGTACATTTTTTAATTTGGATATTTTTATTTTTATTTTATAATTTGTAAATTTTTATAATTTTTAGATAATTTTTTTAATTATAATTTTAAAATTTTGATTTTATCGGTTGACCGAACCAAACTGACCGAAAATATCGGTTCGATTTGAGTTCGGTTATTTTATAATTTCGATTTGGTTTGGTTTGTCTAAATTCTAATAAATCGATTTTTAATTATTTCGGTTCGGTTATTGAACAGAACCGACCGTTGCTCACCCCTACTATAAACAGTGTTGAGAAGTGTTCTTTTATTGCTTTCTTTTTTCTTTTTTCTTTTTATTTATTCATTGCATGACACATGTAGATTTTCATAAATCTATAATCACATATTTTAATTCATTTGTATAGGGGTATACACAGTTTGGTCCAGTTCGATCATTTATAAATTTCCGTATTGTATTGAAATTTCGGTTCTTATAAATTTAGGTACAGTTCGATTCTTATTAATTTCGGTACAGTTTAATACGGTTCTTATAATTTTCAGTACAGTTCAATTCGCTTTTTCGCTTCTTTCGGTACAAAATAAAATAAGACAATACAATACGGTATTTCGGATAATTTAATATTTTTAAAAATTTACAATATAAATATACACAATAATTAATACAAATATAATTAAAATATCTTAACAAGTACATATAATTTTGCATTTTATTTTAAGAAAATTCTTCAATTTACTCCTCTCCTTCATGAAAAGAAAACAATATCTTCTAACAATAGTCACTCTAAATGAAATTTTAAATTTATAACAAATTACTTCAATAAATTTCCTAAAATTCTCATATTTAATAAAATTAAATGGTAATTCATCCCTAATGATCATCTTAATTAAATTTTATGTATAAGCCTATTGATCAAAATTTTAACTAACTAATAACATACTATTAATAAATCTCACAAAATCCAAAGTTGTGTGTAACTTATCCTTATTTTTGGATACAGCCGCGGAGATGACAGTGGCAGCAACGGGAAAGAAGAAACGCAAGTATAGGCCAAAACCAACGGGAAAGATAGAAAAAATTGTGGGGCTGTACACGATTTCGAGACAGAAAAGGAAGAGTCAGGCATAATTTAGATTTTATTTTCTTATATATATATATATATATACACACACACACACACACACAAATAATAATAATAATAATAATAAAAAAATATAAAACCGGTCGGATTTCCTCCAAATATTTCAATTCCCTCCAAAAATTTTAATTCCCTCCAAAACTTAAAATAAAAAATATTTCTACTAAAATTTTTCATATTTTATTCTTAATTTACTCTAAAAAAATTTAATTAATAAGATAATTATATACTCATATAATTATATTGTATTATATATTAATTAATAAAATTGTATTAATATAATAATTGTATATAAATATATTATTAAAATATATCTTCAATTACTCACATAAATATGTGCTAAATACAGGTGAGTATTAGTTGAGTAACGCTAAAAATAAAAGAAATTAAAATTTTATTATAAATAATTATATATAATTTACATATTCATGTACCTATTGTGATAAAAATAAATGAGTATTAGTTGAATGATACTAGAAGCAAATGAAATTAATTGATAAAGTGATTATATAATAAAATATTCAGTTGTATATAATTACATTATTAAAATAAAATCATCAATTATTCAAATAGATATTGTGTCAAAAATAGATAAGTACTAATTGAGTGTCACTAAATATAAATAAAATTAATTGATAAAGTAATTAAAATGTAAACAATTAAATTGCTCAAAAAGTAATTAATTTTTTTATGTATATAATTCCTTAAAACTAATTTATGCTCTCATATCTTGCAGCCCCTATCATATATGCTGACTTTTTGAAGTGTATATAGCTACACTTGGTGGAATTACAATTTTTTGAGGTTGATATGCTGAGTTTTTGAAGTGAATACAGTTAAACTTGATGGAATTAGAATTTTTTTGAGGTTTGTCCTTAAATCACTTATAGTTTCAATCAATTATTTATAGCATATCTATATATTTTTTCTAACATAATCATTTTTATTTATTTATTTTTTTGCATTTTTTAGTATGAACAAAATACTGAAGGACAAACATTGACTGTGAAGACTTGAAGAAACATTGAAATGTTGGCTAGATAGAGATTTTTTGTTTTTTCCTAGAACGGGGCTGTATAAACAATACATATCTTTTTTGAATGCTAATTCTATATTTGTAATGAATTACAAATTATCTATAAAAGTATGATATTATTTATTTTGTATTCATTTATTGTATGTTTAAAAATACAGGGTAAAAATATGGTCTAATTATTCTTAGGGACCATATTAATTTTTGTTTTGTATTATGTTTTCAGGAATTAATTTTATGGTTCTTCATATAATATATATTCAAATGGATATTATTTTTAAGGATGAGATTTTTTTCACCATTATTATGATTTTAATATTGTTGAGGATGGGAATTCTAGTCCTTAATACTTTTTAGGAATAGGTTTTTTTTTTTGTCATTAAAAGTTTTTAAGGACCAAATTTTCAGTCCCTAATAACTTGGTTAACCAGTTGTCATATTTTATTAAAGATGGAAAAACTGGTCCTTAATACTTTTTAGCGACTAGTTTTTAGTCGGTCCTTAAAAGCTTTTTAATGACCGTATTGCACCTTTCAAGGACCAAGTGTTTGGTCATTATCATATATTATTAAGGACGGGAAATTTGGTCCTTAATTGTTTTTGGGGACCATATTTACTATCGGTCGCTAAAAGATTTTAGCGACCGGATGTTATCCAGTCCTTTTCAATTATTAGCGGCGGAGCTTATAGCGACCGTATGTCGACCGGGTTGTCCGGTCTCTATTGACTTTTAGGGACCGGATTTATACTTTTAGAGACCGGATTTCCCCTCCATATAGGCCTTTTTTCTTGTAGTGATTCCTGACAGAACATTCCATTGAAGGAGACCAGGTTGAATACAATTCTCCAGATGAGAATGTCATGGCCAATATAGTGCAAAGGAGGCAGATATATTTCAAAGTGGCAGTTAACAGCAGAGGGGCTGGAGCGGGAGTCATTCTAGTAACCCCAGATAGAAAAAAGCTTCCATTGGCCAAGAAATTGAGATATAAGGCTACTAATAATGAAGCCGAATATGAAGCCTATATCTTCGAATTAGCAGCACTTTTAGCCTTGGGGGCAAAGACTACTAAAATGTTCAAGGACTCATCACTAGTAATCCATTAGGCCCAAGAAAAATGGTCTATAAAGGAAGAATGGCTGTTACCATATGCAAAGTACTTGAAGATGTTGAGCAGTCAGTTCGAAGTCTGCACTTTCCGTTATGGTCCAAGAGAAGAGAATCAGTCGGCAAATGCACTTGCAACTTTGGTATCCATATGGGATAACCCAAAAGGGGTAGTTATGAACCCGATCCTTATCACTAGTTCAGACAGACCATGTTTTGAGACTGAGCACATAATGGAAATTGAGACCACCGATGGAAAGCCATGGTTTTTCGACATGTAGGATTATTTGAAAAAGTCAGAGTTCCTAGAAGAAGCCACCAAAAAAGATAGAGAATGATTTGCAAACTCTTTACATAGTTTGTTAGTGTAGATGGAGTGTTGTACAAAAGACAAGCCGATGGCATTCAATTACGATGTCTGGACAAAAAAGAATCCAAAAAAATTATAAAGGAGACACATATCGGAGTCTGTTGAGCTCATATGAATGGTTGACGTTAGCCAAAAAAATCATGCGCCAAGGCTTCTTTTGGCTCACCATGGATACGGACTGATCCAAATACTTCAAGCTGTTACCATATGTAGAATTTCATACATTTTTTTTAGACAGCTTTGTTGACTTCCAAGTTAGTCTTCATTGTCTTTTCCTCTCCTTTTTAATTTCTTTATTTTTAATTTATATTGTAGACATACTGTAGAATATGCATGCCTCGATATATAGATTAATTCTACACTTTTTGTTGGATTTTTTTTAGACACGGACAGTTAACAAAAAGAGGAAAATGGATAAAAAAAGGAAGAAAAATAAATATATGCATGAATTAATAAGTCAGGCAATAGGAATTTTCAGTTTGCGTAGATTACCAATAGTAAGATAGGTAGAAATTAATATTTTTTCTTTGCGAAATATCTAATTTATAAATATCTGTGAATTTAATGTGAGTTGTGGGGGCCTGAGTCCTGCCATATTACTTGTTTTCTTTTTTTGCAGGAGGTTGGGCACATCCTATATATATATATATATATATATATATATATATACATATGCTGCCAAACTTTTTCGGTTGGGCACATCCTAGCCGAGATGCTGTCAAAATTTTGAAAAATAATAAAATGAAAAGGAAAATGAAAAATTATTATTGTTATTTGTTTCTTGTTTGATCAAACAAATTTCAAACAAATTAACCTTTCTTTCATTCAGGATGCCTCCGCGACGCAATGCTCTACAGGATCCTCTTGGTTCAGGAATAGCGGCCTTCCTTCAGACTCTTCAATGAAATTGATATAAGACCTGAAAACTATCTAGAAGAGCTTCAAACTCTATTTTATATACCGGAGTAAAGTAAATGAAAACTCCTAGAATCGCAAGCACGAATAAGCCTACTCTGAGTAGGAATCCCACACGTTATAAAAAAAGGAAAATGGACTTACAACTACCTTAGACTTTCTTCATTTGCACCGGAAAAGAGCAGAGTGATTAGCTTTTTTTTTTTCCTCAAGGAAAAGGTTTAGCGTAGCCCATGGGCTCACGAACGGTTGAGTTATGCCTTGTTTGTTCTCTCTGGGAGCTCAATAAGCTGAGGGATGCTATAAGAATGGGCTGGCTCTTGCCCCGGATGAAAATTGAAAACTCCATTAAGAGTATCATTTGTCACTTCTCTTGATTTCCCAGTTGGACTTTCTTTCCTTTCATTAGGGGGCTAATCCTAGAGAAGGGTATATCCAGTAACCCATGGATACCACAACACTCTAGCCCCTATTCCAAAGCATGGGCCTAGGCACCAGGATGGATGACACCTTATCAAAGAGATCGATTCGATATCCTGGCACACGTTCAGCTGCGCTCTAGCTGTTATGTCTTGAGGCCTTTGCTTTAGCAGATAGGCATGCTAGAGGAGGTCGATGAGCCGTTAGAGGTAGTAGGATGGACTATATTTTTCAGGCCATCTTTCTTACCTACCCAGAGCTGGTAAGAGAGTTCCTGGCCCCACTACACTATGATGGTTTCCAGAGACCATATACAGAGGATAGGGCTTCCGGCTGGGATGGACGTTACGACACTAGAATGATCAGTTAGGAGGTAGCACTAGGAGGCCATTACCTTACCTTAGGCCTCATACGACCATGATATGGCGAAGAGCACCATGCTCTATTCTTAGGCCCTCAAGTACATCTATTGAGTTATGTCCAGCTCTTTTTTAGGCCGAGCAGGGAGTTCTGGGTCAGTGAATGCCATAGAGATCTGGAGCATATGGGCCATGGTGACAGGACAATGCCTAAACATTAGTCATGAGATCGTGGTTAATTTGGTCAGGTTGTGTCGAGGATCCACCTCATACATATGTGCAGGCGGGGTGATCACAATATTTTTTTCTTCAATTAATGTCGCTACTTTTGGACCTCCCTTAGATGAGGATATCTATATCGATCTCACTGCAGAATGGACCAAGGGGATTATTGCACAGGTCCCAGGGTGCCCCAGAGAGTATAAGCTGCTATTGATCGCGGAGACCAGTTAGTTCTACTATCTTCCTCCTCTCCTGCCTATAGCTGAGGAGCCTCGGCCAGAGAAAGAGGCACCCCAGCAGCCTCAGCCGAAGGATGAGCAGTCTCACATGCCTGAGGGGTTGGATTTTAACATTGAGGTAGACGACCTAATATGCACCCCGACATTACAACAGGGACACTCAGAGGCATAGAGTCGTACTCCTCCACCTCCCTGATTTTAGTCTTCACAGGTTCGAGCTGATAGGAGGTTCCATCCATACAGCAGGCCAAGTCATCTGGGGGCATCCACTTCTACTCCTCATTTGCTACCAAAGCCCAGAGCAGAGCCAACATATGCCAGCATATAGGCCCCTTCTCAATCACCACAGTAGGAGATCATAACCACTATGAAAATTGCCATAGTCGTCCTGGATTACTGCATGGATGGGAGGTTCGGGGCTACTAGATGAGGCAATGGCTAGGCATAGAGAGCACCTTGATAAGCAGAGAGAGAGCATTGAGAGCTTGAGGCTGACTCCGAGCACCTCATAGGTGACTGTTGCACAGAGAGTTGATGAGGCCCTATAGTTTGTGGACGAGTCCATCACCACTCTGAGGCTACGAGTTGAGATGATGGAGGGCACTATACTCGGTATATCTCAAGCAGTGAGGGATCAGTGTAAAAGGACAGAGACCCAGTTTACATAGGTTAGGGATACCTCAAGGCACCAGACATTAGAGCAAATACGACCTATTACAGACCTGAGGACAGGTATTTGCGAGCTCATGGACTTTCTATAGTCTTGTGCATGCCCTTTCTTGGAAAGATAGATTGAGATCAGGTTCTAACCTCCCTCACAGCCAGAGCATTCAGCAATCTAGCAGGTCCCAAATAGAGGACTTTACTTGCTAGCCCTCGACCTCCAAAGCCAAGCCTATAACCTCCAGTGTGTAGCCATCGACGTCCAACTCCCAGCCCATCCATTTATCAGACAGTGATCTTGAGGAGCCCTCGGACTATTCACCTCTATCCCCCTAGAGGGTGTATTTCAGAGAGATTTGTATATATACATTTTGATGTACAAACTTTACTTTTGCTTGTATTTAGTAATGTTTTTGTATAATTGTTATATAATTATCCCATTTAGAATTTTTATCTTACATTAAGAGCATGTGAGGTGACGAAATAATAATAATAATAATAATAATAATAATAATAATAATAATAATAATAATAATAATAATAATAATAATAACACTACATAAAAAATGCATTTTACAGACGGATTTTACCGACGGACATATATTCCGTTGGTAAAATTAATATATTACCGACCAAACCTATAATGCGTAGGTAAAAAAATAAATTTGATAAATGAAAAAATTTTTACCAACGAAAATTATAATTCGTCGGTATTATTGGCGGGAAATGTTGGCGCCAATTGATATCGACTGATTTTTTGACAGTTATTGCGGTCGGTAAATATTTTTTTCAATTAATTCATCTAGTGACGGAATTTTCGTTGGTAACACAAGCATTTTTTATTTACCGACAAAAGTTGCGATGGATGTATTATCCATCAGTAATTACACTACAAAAAATCTACCCTAACATAGTCCAAAACTACGACGTTTTGGCTCCATGCTCTTTCTTTTCTTTCCTTTTCTTCTTCTTTCTTTTCTTTTTCTTTCCCAATGCCTAGCCCGTGAAGATCCCGATCTCTTCCTTTGGTTTCCAGGCGCCACCACCTGCCCCTCTTCTTCTCGTCATCGTCTCTGCCCCCTCTGTTGGCAGCCGCCGTCGCCGGCCTTTCCTCTTCTTATTCTTTCTTTTTCATCGGCTTTTGCGTGGAGAGACAGTAGCATTTTTCACCTTGGTAGCCCTTTTCTTCCACCATTGCCGCCACCTTTTCCTCCATCAGCTGGTCGGCAATGCTCTCTCTCTCTCTCAATCTGGCTTTCGCTCGCTATCTCGATCTCACTCTCCCTCACTCAATTTTGTGCCATCAATCAGGTATGTGTTTCTTTGCTCAAGATCTAGATTTGAAGATTGATTTTGATTTATCTCCCTAATCCAGTCGCCTATCTCGATTTTGTATCACTCTGTCAACTTTTATCTCATTCTTCTCGCCGAGACTAAAGATTGGAGAAGTTCTCGGGTTTGCTCCCTCTTATCCTCCTTCCTC
The DNA here is from genome assembly GCA_947683425.1 of Excoecaria cochinchinensis. NCBI lineage: Eukaryota > Viridiplantae > Streptophyta > Magnoliopsida > Malpighiales > Euphorbiaceae > Excoecaria > Excoecaria cochinchinensis. The sequence continues at coordinate 2,645,211 of CANTUQ010000116.1, forward strand.
ATCTCCAATTATGGTACTCTTCTTTTTTTGTAATCAAATTTCTGGTTTTTATTTATTTATTTGTATATTTTAATTTTTTTAATGAGCTTATTGTTTGATTCCTCAGTTCGATTGTTTCATTTTTGTGCCCTTTTTCGGTTCAATACAATTTATTTTAAGATTGGACTGCCACAGATCTTCTTTCTAGTTATTTTCTCATAGGTATGATGAAAAATATTGTTATAAATTTATATTTTTTTTTCACTCTGAAGATAATATTGATATTTGATCCTATATTGAATTGAAATTTCTTGAAGTAGAGGAAGTAATCTTGATGAATTCTTGTTGTATTTGAATTTCTTTCCATATGATAATTAGATTGTTGTGTTCTTGAAACTTTATATTGATAGATGCTGCTATTGTTACTTCCAGTGACTTTCTTAAAAGGTATTCACTCCAAGTCATCTAAAAGGATACTTTGTATGAAACTTTTTAGTAAATATTAGTTTCTGTTTGTGCATTTATGTGAAAAATAAGATGTTGTGAACTTCTTTCATTGCTCACTGATCCTGTTTTGTCTTAGTAACCACCACTTTTTTAGGATTAGAGTTCTATAACCTTTCCAATGGGGAGCTCCTACTCTTTAATTTACATTATCTTCTTTTGTATCTTTGTTGCCAGGCTGGATAGGTTCATGAGATGGGGACATATTCATGTCTTCAGGATCTTGATCATATTCAGCTATCCAATCGATATCTTCAAGCTTATCTTTTCCTTTATTAAGAAAACTTAATTATCCTTTACAAAATAAATTGAATAATTCATATAGTCCTATAACCACCAATTTCAAATCCTATTATTGCTTCAAGATTTCATTTATATATCCTTTCATGAGAATTAACTATTTATTATCAAACAATTACCATAAATTGCTAAGGACCATGGACTAATAATTTAAAAAAAAAGAAAATAGATTTATAAGAAAATATCATATATTGAATAAAATAAAAGAACAAATACAATCTCAGCAAATTGTAATTCTCAAACACAAGCAATTGTAATTGCTTGTTGCTCCTACCTAATTCATACACTCAAATTTATTAAATGAAACCCCCTAATTTATAAAATTTTCTGTTCTTGATCTAGCTCATTATATTCATTCATTATCCATCAAAATTTGCCCACACTTTTTATAATTTAACAGTCCTGCATCAGATTGCGGTTAAAATGGATGATTTTTTCTATGCTGCAGGTGGGTCAAAAGATTTGAGTCAGAAGCAAAGTTCTAGAAAGATTTCTTGGATCAGCTGGTAGGTTTCTGATTTTCATACATATATGTATCATTGCCATTTGGTGGAATTTTTCAAAAAACAAAGATCTTTTTTATATTATTTGCTCAAAAAAGATCTTTGTTTTTTGAAAAAAGGAAAAATCAAAATGTTTTTTTTTCTCAAAAAAGATCTTTTTGATTTTTTCTTTTTCAAAATAATTGAATTTTAAACCGATTATTTTGTGATTTTGATATTATTTGAATGGTCTCCTCATAATCTTAATCACCTTTGGTTAATTCAAAAGGCATTTGGAATAATGAAGAAAACCCAGTTTTATGTTATTCAATGCCAACAATTCAGCTGCAAATGTTTTTGCTTTTTGGTGTTACAGAAGCCATACATTTTGTTCTCAAGCATTTTGGCATCCAGAAACTTGCGTCTCAAATTATTGTAAGTGCCTTAATTACCTCTTTTTCTTTTTAATTTAAGAAATTAGTTTTGTTTTCTAAATCATGATCATCTTTGCATTTGTATGGATTATATAATTTTAACTTTATAAACAACGAACCGATTAAGCCCCTCTTTGACAAGAAAACTTAACCATGTGTGTGTTCATCATTTACTTTTTAAAGATCTCGCAATTAATTTATGTTGAATCCTTAATGTTAATTTTTAAATTTATTTTATACTATTCTAGGATAAATGGAGAATTTGGATCGTAGTTGGATGTACGATAGGTTGGATGGTTGAGGGGGACATCCAATTCATGAGCGGTGTAAATATTAAGTGCTCCTATACAAAATGTCGAAACAGCAATTTTATTGATAAGGAAACTATTATATCGATATTGGTATTGCTTGCATTGCAGTTACAAATATATAATTTGTTGTACAACTGTAAAATATTGTGCATTATATAAATATATTTGCACAACATTTATAATGTATATTATTTTTGTTATATATTAAAATTATCAATTAATATATATCTTTAATTTAAATTTTACACTTTTTGTTTTTAATTTGGGATTTGCAAACAGGAAATATATAATTTTTGCAAAAAATTAAGAAAAAAATTAAACAAAAAAATTAATACTACCGACAACTTACCGACGAAAAAATACGTCACTCTCATTTTAATTGTATTAACATTTTTACTAAATATATTTGCCGACAACTTTACCGACGAAAAAAATCTGTCGCTATTTATATTAAAATTAATCAATAATTTATTAATTAATTTTACCGACGGTTTACCGACGGACTATTCCGTCGGTAAACGGTCAACGCGACAAAACAACCGACGATTTTTTATAAAATTACCGACGGAATAGTTTTAACAATTCCATCGGTAACACTACTGATGGAATTTTCCACCGTTAAATTGGTGCCTATGCACGTTTTAGGGACGGATTTATTCCGACGGTAAAATAAAAAAAACCGTCGGTAAGGTCATTTTTTATCGGTGAAATACTAAATTGCGTCGGTAAAATCCGTCGGTAAAGTGCATTTTTTTGTAGTGTAATAATAATAATAATAATAATAATAATAATAATAAGAAAGAAAGAAAGAAAGAAAGAAAGAAAGAAAGAAAGAAAGAATATTATTAAAGAAAGAAAGAAAGAAAGAAAGAAAGAAAGAAAAAGAGAAGAGAAAAAAATAAAAAAATGAATGAAAATTAAACCAATAAAAAAATTAATAACGAATTTATGCTTTGAAGAAACAGGCTAGCAATAGTCTTTGAATTTGTAGGGACTATAATATCTTACCAAAAATAAGATCTCTTATCACATCATCAGCTGTGATCTTTATGCCGACTCAATATGCTTTGATCACATCTTCACGGAATGTGATTTTCATGCTAATCACAGTACAATAACTAATCGTGATCTTCATGTCGACTCAATGTGCATTAATCACAATTCATCCAACCATGACTCTCATGCCAACTCAATGTACATTAGTCACAACTCAATCGACTATAGTTTTTATGTCGACTCAATATGCATTAATCACAGTTCGTTCAAACCGTGGTCTTCATGCAGTCTCAATGTGCGTTGACCACACTTTCACCGAATGTGATTTTCATTCCGACTCAATGTGCGTTAATCACAATTCATCCAACCATGACTCTCATGCTAACTCAATGTGTGTTAGTCACAACTCAATCGACTGTGGTTTTTATGCCGACTCAATGTGCATTAATCACAGTCCGATCAAACCATGGCCTTCATGCCAACTCAATGTGCGTTGACCACACTTTCACCGAATGTGATTTTCATGCCGACTCAATGTGCGTTAATGAAAATTCAAACAACCGAGACTTTCATGCCGACGCAATGTGCGTTAGTCACTTCCATCCATCTCTACCAACAAACTAGCATAAATTTACTTCTATTATCAACGACGGTAAGAACTGCCTCAGGTATGCGTCTCTTTTCTTCTCTCTGAATTTTGCCTCAGCTAGGCACTAATGCATTAGTCTCCCCAAAATTGGGGGCAACTGTAGACACCGTGTAACGGCCTAAAATTAAAATTTTCAAGAATAGTGATTTTTGGGTTGAGAATAGTGACAACGGGGTGAATAGTACCTCTCGGAGTCGAAAAATATTTTATTAGACCATTGGATAGAACTTATTAGTGGGAGCCAAAATATGAAATTTGGGATCAAACGGAGGTCAAATGGGGTCTGAAAAGTGCAAAACAGCGAAAAAGAGGCATTTGCGGCATCTGTCCATCACAAATGAGCATTTGTGGGGTGACAGATGGCCATTCCATCTGTCATGAGGGATGGCCAGGCTATTTGTGGCTTCAAAAGGGCATTTGAAGGTTTTCTTCAGTCCGGTTTGACTAATTTTGACCTGAGTTTAACCGAACCATATCTTAAGCTACGGACCTCAAAAAAATATTACGAAAATATGAACATTCTCGTATGAATGAGTAGAATCTAATGGTGTTAAAAAAAATTATATTTTTGGTGACACTGGAAATTTGGCTATCAGAGAGATAAATAATTATTAGATCGAGAAATGATTTCTTATTATTTCAAAAATATTATTGGAGTCTAATGAATATATTTTAAGTGTTATGGAGTCTTTTTTACGAGGAGTTAAACTTATAAAGTAAGGAAAAAGTTATGATTTCGGTTTAAATAGTACTCGGTTGACCGGAGGTTTTACCAAGACTTTAAAAATTGTAAATAATGTCTAAAATTGATGAGAATTTTCAGATTGACTCTAGATTACATTTAGGAATTTTTGGTTGTAAAAATAGAATTTTTTGAGGACTTTTAAAATTTACTTATCGAATTGGTTGGATTTAACTGAATCAAAAACGGACTCTGATTGAGGTGAAATTTTGTGTACAAGCTAGTTTTTATATGATATGAATTATGAAATCAAATTTGAAATGATTTCGAGTTTGAACTTGAGAGAAATAAAAAAAAGTCAAGGGTAAATTGGTTATTTCACATTTATGGACTAAATTGAATAAATTATGTAATTTTGTGGGCCAATGTTTGAGGATGAAATAATTATATGTCAAAGGTATGAAGAAATAAGAGATAAGGGATCAAATTGAAAGTTTGCATAAAAATATAAAAAGGTAACCAATCAAATGTTGACATATATATTAGCTAGACAAGGATGAAGAGAAAAAAAAGGTTGGTTGGCTACTTAAGCCAATTTGGTCAGATGAAAGAGGGAGAATAAAGCAACCATTCTTCCCTTATAATTCATACCCAAAATCTGCCTCTCTCCATGCTCTTTGGATGTCAATAAAGACTCATTAATTCTAGTGCAAAGGTTAAATTTATTAGGTAAGTTTATGGGTAATTACTCTTCTTCTTCTTCTCCTTCTTCTTCTCCTCTTCTTACGTGAGTTTTAAGCGAATAAAATAGTGGATTTCATGTTTTGATGGATTTGTGATGTGTTTGAAGAGCTAGAAGTGGGTTAAGCTAAGGAAAAAGGAAGGTGGTTGAGGAAAGAGTCAAGTGAAGCAAGGGAAAGCATGAATGAGGTTTGGGAAATTTATATGCTTTGATGTCAATATATATATATATATATATATATTGATGATTTACCATTTTAGACATGTGTTTTTTGATTTGGACTGCTTGAGTGGATTCGTTGTGCAGATTTTCTTGAACTAGGGGAGCTTGAGTTTCTAGGGGAAACTCTGCTCATATTTTGTTAGACCTTTGTGTGATGTTTTGGTCATAAGTGGAGTTTGAGAACTCTAAATTAAGTGATTCTAGTTCCAATAGAACCATAACTTCATTATCTATAAAAGTTCTAGAAATAACCATGAGCTATTTCCAGCTTTAAGACCTTTAAAAGCGGCCAAAATTGAAGGGTTGCTATTTTGTCCGAGTGACTGGAACTAGTTTTGTCTTTGGGGAAATCTGACATCAGTCTAGTTTTTGGACTATAGATTGAGCTAGGAATCTCCAAATTAGGTGATTCTAGATGCATTTGAACCATGACTTCGGTACCTACAAATATCCTAAAATAGTCATAATTTATTTTTGCATCTAAGGTCTCCAAAAATGTCAAAAATAGTAGCCTTTTTCCTGAAATAGGGCTTTGAAGCAGCCTGTGTTCATGATGTGATATCTCCTAGGTTACAGCTCTAAACGACCTGAAATATATTCCATTAGAAATTTAACATCTTGGGGATCATTTATTAAGAAGATAACTTTGGCTAAAAATGAAGTTTTCTTAGACTTTATACAGTTAAGTGATGATATGAATCTGTTATCTGATCTATTACTGATCTGTTATTAATATGTTATTTGATCTGTTATCTAATCTATTATTGATCTATTATCTGATCTATTATCTGATCTGTATCTGATCTATTATCTGATCTGTATTAGATGTGTTACCTGATCTATATCTGATCTGTTACCTGATCTGTATCTTATCTATTACTGATCTATTATCTGATCCATTATTTGATCTGTTACCTGACCTATAGTTGATTTTTCTTTAATCTGTTACCTAATTACAGGTGTATTATGTCTTTACACAATATACTAGAGTTTGTAGACCTACATGGTTCTGATTCCCAACTCTTAAGATACGTAGGAAACTTGGAATATTCATTCCAAGTCCGAACCAAATTATGAGAAACAGATATATGCCTAGAAATGTACAAGTGCCTAAAAGTTAATACATAACAAGTAATATTATGACTGTAATTGGGAGACACAAATATTCAAGTAATTGAATTAATATTGTACTCATATAACACTGTTAAATGGATAGAATAAGTAATAAAATATGATATGAAGAAGTAAAATAAAGAGTACATAGTGATAGTCCAAAATAGTGATGAATGTGAATGCGAACACATGGATATAAAGTAAAATGTGTATATACAAAATGTACATTGTAAAATAAACAACAAGTATTGAAAAAACTAAGTACATAAGTAAATGAGTGCAAAGTGACATAAGTGAAAAGTGTGCTCTGCCCTTAGTTAGTCTTGTATGAAATTTTAGCTCAGGATATAGTGGCTAGCCATAGGGGATTCTGTACAGTTGTGGTGTCATGATGACCCCACTGGGTAGGCCAATCACGGACTACCATATTGAAAAGTGAAAAGTAAAAAGTGTTAAAGTGTTCAGTGATTCTGTTGAGTGGTCCTTCGGGGTTACTCTATTCTGTTTGTGGACTACGGGATCCACCTATTTATCCGGTTCACAGATTTCTACTGGGTCATACTAGGGGCATATTAATGAAAAGAAATGGAAAATGACAAAATATGATTATACATTAAAGTTAAATGTATAAGTTTAGAAAATAAAACAATAATTTAACTATAAAATAGGCATTTCGTATAAATGATTTGAAAGTTATTAACTCCTTAGATAATGAGTGAGACTTTATTGATTGTCCAATTGAGAAGCCCTATGTAACGAAGTGTTAATTGCATAAGTATGTAAATATAAAGTTAAGCTGACATATGTATAAGATTAATGATAAATAATAAGCATCGATTGAAAGAGTGTCTTAGAACATGTTAAATGTTTAGAAAGGTATGGCTAATAATATGACTGGGTAAATGTATAATGAGTTAATGAATAAATGATTGTATGTGCAAATACCTGTTAGATGTTATTGATTGAAGTAAGGTTATAGAATTTCTATAAGTGTTTATCAAATGAATGTTTATGCTGACGACTACTGTGAGTGGTCGTTTATATTATGTTTATGTATTTTCCCACAAAGCTTTAGGCTTAGCATGGGTATTTCATCCGTGTAGGTTTAGAGATAGAAGGGTCACCAAGGACATTCTGCAACAGTCAAGACCAATGAGTCTGTAAAAGTATTTTAATAGAATTTGTAACTGTTAATTATAATGTACTGAACTATGGTTTCATTGTTAAGGGATCAGTATATAAAATGTTTATAATGAAAGTATTATAAGATCATAGTATGTGAAAGTATTTTGTATTGAAAAAAAATTATAACTCTATTTTTGTTATTGTTTCTGTAATGCTTTGTACTGTAGTATCCTTTACTTGTTGTCGTGGTCTGACCATATTACTACATGGAGGGCCACGTACGGGTACGGGTGTAACATTTAGTGGTATCAGAGCATAGGTTTAGTCGGTTCTGGCCGACTAGTAGTTTAGAATTGTGTCTGTATGGTTTTTTATTGGCCAAAGCGAATGTCCTTGCTCTCTGTATAAGTGACGGGAATAGTCATTTTTTGAATAGGATAAGGTGTATACTTAAAGTGTTAGCTCGGTAGATTATGATCTGCCTGCTTCGAGATCTTTTACTTATATAAGATCTAAAGTGTGTGTTCCATATCAGTTATAAGAGATTCTGTGTAACACCCCTTACCCGTACGTAGTAAACCATACCGTGAACCGGTGGTCCACGACGACGGTCAAGGGCATTACAGAAGCAAATATGTAAAACCTATAAATCTTTAAGCTGAAATATGAGTTATAAAATTTCTTTCATTTTCAACAATACATTATTGTTAACCATAAATTCATTACACATTCACATTATAAAGTGAACTTCTCAGAATTCACTATAGATAGATCATTTACATAACCAATATCATTTTTACAAACTCATAATTTAAAATTACAAATCTTGCATACATTCTGAAGAGTATATAAATCCTATCCTAAAACCTCTTTATAGTTCTTGCATTGGCCTGGACTGCTGAGGAAAACTCTCGAACGATCCGATCAATAGTACCTACACGGATTAAGAGAAAATTCGTGTTAAGCATAAAGCGTAGTGGGAAACACATATAAATATGGATGACCACTAATAAGGGCCGTCAAATAAGTTCAAAGAAAACCATAATGTAGAAAATATAATTATATCGATTATAACAAATTAGATACTTTCAAGGAGAATATGAAAACAGTCACTTACTTTGCATATCAGCGTTAACAAATCAATTAAACAAATACAAACCTTTTCCATATCTTGAACATGTCACTTTGTGCACTTATTCACTTTCCTTTCGGTTTCCACAATTCATTTCACACATCTTGCCTAGCAGTTGCATTATCATGTAATTTATCCAATCAACAAAGATTACAATAACAAAATACACACTGTCATACAAGTCTTCACATATATTCATCAATTCATAACTTACTGTTTGATTTTCATGCTCTTGTTCATTTAATGCCTGCTAAGTCAAAGGGATGGATAACGAGTACGCGTAGATACCCAAAGGTATTAACATTATTCTCATAACACATAGATACCCGAGGGTATCAAAACAATCTTTTAATTTTGCTCCAAAAACATTTTCGCGTAAATTCGGTACATAGGGATCATGAAGATCCAGTCGGGGGACCTGATCAGGGTCCAAATCATTCAATAGTTGCAGCAATAGTAACTCTATTAGGCATGCCTAACTATCCACGACTCGACTAACGCAGGCTAACACATACTTGTTTTCATTAATAATGTTCATGCTATAATTTAATGCCTTTTTTCTAGAAGCACATACTCTTATTATAATCGCCTAATAATCCTACGCATAATTTATTTATAAATTAAAGCAATGATTCATATAAAATATATCAATCCATAACCTTTAATGACGATCACATTTTAATTTTAATTCATGCTCAACAATTTATTTCAACAATAACTTGTATAGTATAGCATATCTTAGTTTATACACTATGTCATATGTAAATCACAAGTCCAAACTCATGTTCAAAAGCTCAATAACATACATTTATTACATAGGGGAGAGTCACGCTCGCAACCATAGTCGCGCTCGCGACCATAGTCGCTATCGCGACAGAAAACTAAATGGCCTTTGTCGCGCTCGCGACGGAGTCAAGCATCCCACTCATATTATTCTTAATGAAATGAACTTTACATAAAACATATTTATTCTTGTAGACGGAGTCAAGCATCCCACTCATATTATTCTTAATTAAATGAACTTTACATAAAACATATTTATTCTTGTAATGTCCCTAAACAATTTTATAAACATTACTTCTTCAACCACATGTGTTAACCTCAAGAATTCCAATACAAAGAACTCATACTATTCCATTTATTAAGGATTACTTATTAATCAGTCAATCATATAAGACCAGTTAATATTTGATATGCGAAGTATTCATTTCAACTTCAGTTAAGACACACCTAAAGCATTCATTTACTTCCATCTTAATATCACATACAAATTTTAAACTGTTAATTATCTTACTCAAACTTGAGTCATACATAGCTCTATAAATTCATAAATCAATACATACCTATCACATTTATTTTTAACCAGTATCCAGGTGTCTAATAGAATTCAGTTGTAACACTATCTTTTATGTCTGAATACGTCTCGATGCTTTGGTTCGGACTTGGAAGAATATCCCAAGCTTCCTACATATCCCAAAGAGTTGGGAATCAGAACCCCATAGTTCTACAAGATCAAAGTACAGTTTATAGAGTTTCGCTTCCAATTTCTTAACAGAACTTAGATCAGGTTAATGTTGAACGAATTCAAAGGTGTTCGACTCATTAGACTTTGAAATACCTTAGTCATTATTCTTATTTACTACCTTAGTCTCTTACAATCCTAAGTGATATCTATTTATTTACCCTTTTACAAACTCTAAACATATGATGAATATGTCTCATGGAGTTCCGATAAAGTTCGAGTGCATTTCGGAAGAGAAAATATCCTAAAATATACAAGCTAGAAGAGGATAAAGGTAGGCAAGGGTTCCTACCAACCAAAAGGTTCAAAATAAGGAGAAAAACACTTGTCAAGCAGATTCTGTCGCGCTCGTGACAGAAGCTCGCTTCAGATTCCTCATCAAGACAAGTCACAAGATTGCTTTCCACTTCAAACTTCAACTGCCTAAACCGACCTCTAAACCTCATTTTTAGGCCAAGTGTCCTTCTTAACAAATGATATTTAGTATGTTAGCTTTAATATAGACAAGTTTCATGTCGTTTGGACACCTAAATCATCAGATATGATCAAAATAACCTATACTGCTCCCCTGAACCCGGCCAGAGGAGATACCTCTACTTCCTGACCACTTTTGGGACACTTAGAGCTAAAATTAGCCCAAGCTTATTTCTAGGAAATGTTTAGTAATATGTCTTAACTTTCAAACGGTACTAGTTTCATATCATTTAGAGTCCTAAAATTCTCAATAAAGCCTAATAACCAAAGAAGGGTCAAATGCTTTCTAACACAGTTTTCACTCAAAAATCCTATTCACATGCACAGCTTAACAATCTAAAGCAACACTCACTACCATCATCATACAACATTATCAAAACATTAAAATAACTCATATAACACATAAGCATAGTCAAATTCACGTATATAACTAAAGAGTTTCCAAACCTCTTTTCCTTTGCTCCCAAATTGCTCAAATGACTGCTTAATCCCCTTTGCTTTCTTACTCCCTCTTTAGCTTCTCTTGTTTCCTCCAAAAAAAATAACCAAAACTCAAAGTTATACATACCCTTATCTATCTTCAAGGAGAAGAGGAGAGGAAGAGGGAAAAACCAACCACTCACCTTTTCTAACTCAACCATTGCATCTAATTACTTGAAATTTGGGAAAAACTTCACCTTGACCTAGAGATGCTTGAATTGGCATGAGAAAGGAGGAGGATAGGCTTTCTCTCTTTCTTTTCCCTTTCATTTCCCGTCCAAGAATGGCCCTAGGGATAGCCAAAAGGGCTGACTTAAGGCCATAAGTCCATCCTTATCCTCATTTGCCATATGTCACCTTTTCATTAGTCCCCAAAAGATTTTTATGTGTCTAACCTATCTTTTAGTCCTTAATCTTACTTCTTTTCCTACAATTGGCATTCAACTTTTCCATTACATACATTGGCCCACATAACTTAACTTATTCATTCAATTTAATCCATAATTATAAAATAACCAAAATACCCCTACCTTATATAAATAAAACTAGTCACATTCTTTACTACAATTAATCACTTCCAACATCCAATTACACATTTTTAGTCACCAAAATAATTCTTTTCACATCATTTAGGGCATGATGATATAACTGTCCAATTTATCGAAACTTGCCAAAACTTTTAAATTAATGATGGTTGCGTCCTTTTAAACGCTTCCGTCCCTAGTTCAACCGCATTCGATTTTCGTTACACCCTAAACTTACCCTAATCCGATTAGGGTATATTCGGGGTGTTACATTCTGGTAAGAATTTTCTTCTACATTGTATGGACTTTTGAAAGAAGTTTTAGTGTGGAATATATTTAGAGACTGTGATGACACTCTGTATGCTTGTCAGCTATCTCATTGGACTCATTTGAACATGACATATTGAGACATGGGGGATAGAAAAAATGCATTGTTATTACATAAACTGAATTTTCATCATTCTGCATACACGAATCATTATACATTCATTCCATCTGAATTCTTCATCCATATGTGATAAGTATTTATGTGTGCATTCCCTTTTGAGAGGAAGCTGACAGGATGTACATCTAGTGTTTGGAATTAAAAAGAAGCTTATTGAGAAGGATTAAAGTGTTTGTTAATGGAAGTGTAAGGTAGAAGAATTAAAGTTAGGAGGGAAAGACCATTTTAAGAAGTTGTACAGAAAAGTGTGAATAAGATTTTAAATGAAGAACAAGTAATATGAGTGAAGAAAGTGACATGTGTATCCTGTAATATAAGGTGCTAAGGAATTATAGAGTGAAAGAATATGAGTAGAGTGGTATAGATGCAAAGTGTATACGTTACAGTTCCAAATAGTGAATAAGATAGTAATTGTTATGTTCATTTGGACTGATCTGGAAATAAGTTAGAGAAGAAGAGAGTTAAGTGTGATGTGATGAAATGGTTATGTAAAGTGAAAGTGATTTAAGAAAAGGAATTGTACTGATTTTAGTAAAATTATAGTATTAGGAGCCGAATTTTATGATAAACCAGAAGTGTGTTATAACTCTTATGGCTTTTAGGATTAAGAAAATTTGTTTGAAATAATAGCAAAGTGTAGTATTCCAACATTAAGAGTTTTGAAGTTGACAAGAGCGAAAAAGAGAAAATAGAGAAATTTAAGGATATATTGGAATGGTATGTAATTATGCTATAGGGCAGGAAGTAGTAAAGTGAGTTATGTGAAAAGTAAAGTATGTGTGTGTGTGTGTGTATATATATATATGTATGTAAATGTTATATGCTTATATAGAAGTGATACGTATGGATGGTAATGATATGAAGTATAGCATAGGAACTATTCGATGCAAGTGAATTTTGAGGACGAAATTTTTATTAGTGGTGAAGAATTATAACGGCCCAAAATTGAAATTTTAGGAAATAGTGAATATATATATATATATATATATATATATATATATATATATATGCTTATATAAAAGTGATACGTATGGATGGTAATGATATGAAGTATAGCATATGAACTATCCGATACAAGTGAATTTCGAGGACGAAATTCTTATTAGTGGGGGAGAATTGTAACGGCCAAAAATTAAAAATTTTGGGAATAGTAATTTTCGGGCCGAGAATAGTGACATCGAGGTGAATAGTACCTCCATAATTCGAAAAATATTTTATTAGATCATTGGATAGAGCTTGTTAGCGGGAGCCAAAATATAAAATTTGGGGTCAAATGGGGTCCAAAAAGTGCAAAACAGCAAAAGTAGGCATTTAGGGCATCTGTGTAAGGCCCCAACTTATACCCCAGTAGTTTTGAGAATTTTGTGGTTTTAGAGTGGTTTGGGTTGTTATTATTTTTGACCCTAGGGATTTAATTTCATGTTTGGGGTAGTTTTAAGGGTATAAGTGTGTGTTAGTTTTAATTAAGTGGTTTATGTGTGTTTTGAGAAGAAAAGAAGGATTAGAAGAGAATTTGACCAAATCCACCATAGAGGAGTGACATGTGGATGGTGGAGATGAGGGAAAAGAAAGAGAGGATAAGATTGGCTTTATAAGCCAATATGGAGAAACATGAGAGAGAGCAGATATGCCTTTCTCTCTCCTGTTCCTCCCACGTTCTTCTCCTTCTCCTTCTTTTTCATCTGCCTTGTCTCAGATTCATCTCTTGGCTGCTGTAATTTTGGTTGGGTTTGGTAATTCAAGAACTATTCAGGTATGTGAATAGTGTTCTTCTTCTTCTATTCTTCTTTTTGGTTGTTGGTGGCTGTGTGTTTGGGTTTTAAGTTATAAGTGTTGTTTGATTAATTTGCTCAGAGATTCCAGCTAGAGAGGCAAAAGGGAAGGAGAAAGTAGGCGCAGGTGCAGGTAATTAGCCTTGAGGAGCTTAGGAGCCAATGTTTGGGAATTTATGTGATTTTCATTGAGTTATGCCTTTAGATTATTGTTGTTCTTTTTGTGAAATTGAGATTGAAATTGTGTTCTTTTGCATTCTTGATTTGTGTTTCTATGATTGTGTGTGCAATTTGAGATTGAAATGAAGAGTATAGAGCTAGGAGTGATTTTAGGTGAAAAATGGGAATTTTCTGCATTTGTTCTCTATCGCGATCGTCCCCTCCCCTTTGTCTTAAATATTTATTATTTGTTACACTTTGCATGGTTTCTCACTTATAATTTATACATATGTTTCTATATGTGAACTATAATATGCTTTATCTTATGATCAATATTTGAATTAATATCTTAGCCTGCAATAGTCAAGCTGTGGATAGATAGGCATGCTCGAAATAAATACTAAGGGTCAGACAAAATTTGAGCAGATTTTCCCTTAAAACTCATCATGCCCCAAAATCAATCAATTCAACTCAATTCACAGCAATATCAATCCAAATCAATTATACACATTCCACTACAACAAATTTATCATATAATATGTAATAATATTAGGTGTCCCAAACCTTCTTCCTGCTCTTCTATGGCTTTAATTTGCTCCTATTTCAACCACCTTCTCTTTCTTTTTATCTCCAATTGGCTTTCTCTTCTACAAATAGTACCATAATTCATCAATTACACAAAATTCACAATTCTCAATCCCTAGCTCATGATAGAAAAAAAAATAAAAGAAGAGAAGAGTTCGCAACTTACCTCCTTAAGTTGCACACACACACTTGAATTAATTGTCTAACTTATGTGGCAATGGAGAAACAATTGAATGGAGGTTTGAATGAGTTTATAGAGGGAAGAAAATGGCTAAAATGGGGGAGGAAGAGGGGCAGACGTTAGGCTCCCTCAGTCCATCATCCCTCATGGCTTTTAAAGCATGTTTATCCTTCTAATCCCTCTTTAAATCTCATCCATTCAATTGTCACTCAATGATTGGTTGTCCATTTTAATATCTCTTTTGGTCCTTTAACTCAACTTAAATCATCTATTAACCATTCAATTTAACTTAAATCACACATTGACATACAAAATAACTTATTTAATACAATTTAATCCATAGGGGTTAAATGACCATTTTAACCCTAACTTTTCAGTTAATACCGATTATGTCCCAAACACCAATTCTTAACCAATTACATAACTTAGGCCACTCTCATACCCCAATAGTGTTTAAAATGACTAGGGTACAAGTCAGAGCCTTACAACTTCGCAGGAAAAACCAGCCTATAATATGGAATGATGACTGTCAAAAGGCTTTTGATACAATTAAGGATTGTTTATTAAACCTGCTAGCTCTAAGGTCGCCCCATCCGGTTAAACCTTTGATCTTGTATCTCACTATAGAAAACAGTTTGGTAAGTGCTATGATGGCCCAAAATGATGAGTTCAGGGTAGAGTTCGTAGTCCATTACCTTAGTAAGAAGTTTTCCCCTACGAGGTCAAGTATGCCGAGGTTGAGAAGTTTTGCCTAGCAGTAATTTGGGCTTCTAAGAAATTAAGCATTTCTTTCAATCCTACGAGGCACAAGCCGTTGCTAAGCAGAATCCTCTCATGTATCTTCAAGAAGCACCTTATTTGTTAGGAAAAATGAGAAGATGGTTGCTATTATTATAAGAATTCAACATCGAATACATTACTAGAAAAACCATCAAGGGTCAGACTGTAGCTGAATTCCTAACTGAACATTCCATTGAAGGAGACCAGGTCGAATACGATTTTCCAGATGAGAATGTCATGGCCATTATAGTGCAAAGGTGGCAGATGTATTTCAATGGGGCAATTAACAGCAGAGGGGCTAGAGCAGGAGTCATTCTAGTAACCCCAGATGGAAAAAAACTTCCATTGGCCAAGAAATTGAGATATAAGGCTACTAATATTGAAGCTGAATATGAAGCCTATATCTTCGAATTAGAAGCACTTTCAGCCTTGGGGGCAAAGACTACTAAAGTGTTCGGGGACTCAGCACTTGTAATCCATTAGGCCTAAGAAAAATGGTCTATAAATTAAGAATGGCTGTTATCATATGCAAAGTACTTGAAGATATTGAGCAGTCAGTTCGAAGTATGCACTTTTCATTATGTTCCTAGAGAAGAGAATCAGTCGGCAAATGCACTTGCAACTTTGGAATCCATATAGGATAACCCAAAAGGGGTAGTTATGAACCCAGTCCTTATCACTAGTTTAGACAGACCATGTTTTGAGACTGAGCACATAATGGAAATTAAGACCACCGATGGAAAGCTATGGTTTTTTGACATGTAGAATTATTTGGGAAAGTTAGAGTTCCCAGAAGAAGCCAACGAAAAAGACTAGAGAATGATTTGCAAACTCTCTACACAGTTTGTTAGTGTAGCTGGAGTGTTGTACAAAAGATAAGCTGATGGCATTTAGTTACGATGTCTAGACAAAAAAGAATTGAAAAAGATTATAAAGGAGACACATGTCAAAGTCTATGGAGCTCATATGAATGGTTGACGTTAGCCAAAAAAATCATGCGCCAAGGCTTCTTTTAGCTCACCATGGATACGGACTAATCCAAATACTTCAAGCAGTGTTAGCTATGTCAACAATACGCCGATTTGAGACACTTGCCTATTTCTGAACTATGAAACCTCACATCTCCATTGACATTTGCAGCTTGGGGGATAGACATAATAGAGGAAATACACCCAACAGCGTCCAACGGACACCGATATATTATAGTCGCCACCGACTATATCACTAAATAGGTAGAGGTAGAATCCTTTCAGAAGGTGGATGCCTGAGAAATGGCCAAATTTATTGAAAGAAACCTAATATGTATATATGGTCTCCCACATCACATCATATCTAACAATGGAGTGCAATTCCAAGCTAAAACTAAAAAGTTGCTCCAAAAAAATGGTACCCAACACCATAAGTCTTCTCCGTATTATCCGTAAGCCAACGGAGAAATTGAGGTAGCTAATAAAAATATCAAGAGGATCCTATCCAAAATGGTTCAAACATATAAAGATTGGGCAGAAAAGTTACCATTTGCACTTTGGGGCTATATAACCACTATCAGGACCTCAATAGGTGCCACCCCGTATTCTTTGGTTTATGGGACAGAAGTAGTACTGCCGGTGGAAGTCGAGCTTCAATCAATTAGGGTGGTGTTAGAAGCCAAATTGCTCGAGATGGAGTGGGCATAACAATGTCTACTGCAACTGAACTTGCTAGATAAAAGTCGAATGCAGGATTGCTACTATAATTAGATTTATCAAAAAAGACTCACTCGGTCATTTGGGAAAAAGGTTAGGAAGTGTCCATTTAAAGAGGGAGATTTAGTCTTCAAATAGATAAGGCCAGGTATTCCAGACATTCGCGGCAAGTTCAGACCGACTTGGGAAGGTCCTTTTGTACTAAAAAATGTGTTATCTAAAGGGGCTGCAATCCTAACAGATAGTAATGGAAATGAATTTAGAGAACTGGTGAATGTCAATAGACTAAAAAGGTTTTATGTCTAAGACTAAAAATTAAAAAAAAAAGATAAATGCCCAGCGAGTCGAAAATCGAAAAAGGCAGCCTTGCTAAAATTTGGCGCCCCGTCAGGGTGAAAACTGAAAAAGGCACCTTGGATAAAAATTAGGGGCCGAGAGAAAATATCCAATCAAGAAAACCCAAGAGGGCTGATTGAAAATAAGAGTTTGGTGCTTACAATATCTATTTCGAGATTAAGTGTTGTTTTGCATTATTTGAGTTCAGGTCAAATGATGATCATGTATAATGAAATCATTTTGAAATATATGCAATTATGCAATAAGATATAAAATAGAACAAATCAACTCATTCATTCATAGTTATCTAGTTCTCTTATAAAAAGAAAAACATTGTTCTTTATTGAATTTATGTGATGTAAATAGCTATCCCCTACTGCTCTTGCCTGCATAATACTTGAGCCAGTTGGTCCCGTTGTCGATCACAGGGCTTGTCACCCACCTTTTGAAGTCAGTGGAAGTAATAAAGTTACAATCCTCAACCCTCAAAATGACACCCAAAGGCTATGATAGCCAGAGATGAATGAAGTAGTCAGAGTACCACACTGAAAAGACAACGGGCACCTCACAATATCCTATCGCCCTCTAAACTATCGAGTAAAATGAGTGATGATACAAAAAGTGGCTTTATGAAGCCCGCACAATGGGATACATCCTGAGTCATAGAGTGAGGAAGTAGCCAGGGGCACATAAAGCTGGTATCGTCATCTGTCACCGTAGCCAATCGAGCAAAGCCTTTTTTAGGGGATTCAAAAGTAGATAGCCGTTGTCTAGGTAGGAAATGCCTCAATGAGTACATGCTAATCACTCTAGGAGGACGCTCTGATAATAATCTCAATTTTTCCTGCAGCTATATCTGAAAAGCAGAGCCTTGTAAAAAAAACTGCTGGAATCGATTGGATCCACTCCAAGCAAAAATCAGGCATAGGGTTATATGAAAATTGAAAAGGACACATTTATAGCTAAGAAAAGTTGATGTGAAAATCCATAAGGGACGCACTACTTTTGAAAAAAAAAACAAGGGCTTACCTAGAGTAAGAAGGGACTTTCGATGAAGAAAGCAATAGGGTCAATATAGAGTGCGTCCAAGCCTATAATTCTCTCAGCCAAAATTAATAGAAATGGGGTTAGCCCATGACATATGCCTTCTATAATGCCAAACAGACAATAATCGCTAAGTAACCCCTCCGAGGTCACTGTTAGATATCGTGACAGATAAAATAGCAGAATGATACCGGTATAGTAAGTAGGCACGTCTGCTAGGACATCTAATGCCTCGATTAACGGGTCTAAGGAGAAAAAAGTATCTCGAGGTGCCAACCTAGTAGCCATCATAGTTGAAATACTTCGAACCTATGCTACATCTCATGCGCAAACCAATCCGCAACTCGGAACACTGGGTAAAGTGCTGAGGGAAGCCTCACACCGATAATTATAATAAATTCTTCAAGAAAGGGGCATAATTCCTTATGGAAGAATCTAAAAACATGGAATTGAGGATCCCAATAACAAACAACAATTAGTAAGAGGTTTTTGTGAAGCTTAACCCTCCTTAGGAATCTCAGGCCAGAATAAGGAGTTAAAATAGGATTTTCCCAAGACTTTGGATCATCCAAGAGTCGGTACATTTTGCTGAGAGCTGGTATCGACATAAAGGGGACTTTTAGGCAGAAAATAAAATAAGGAAAAATAAAATGGAAAAAAAAAGAGAAAAAGAGGAAGGTACCTAGGAAAGAGCTCTGACCAAGAAGTTAAGGGGGGACAAAATCCAATAAAATTGAAGGTCTTTTATATAAAAGCAACGAGGAATGAGCGTGACTCAACAGACTCACGGCCTGCCTGTCCCTTAACCCTGGATCACTTAGATGGATTACTTTTTTCCATTTTTCTGCATGTCCCATACATTTCACGTGCATGAACTATTTTTGTGGATTTGATTTATTAAATTTTGTAGGAAAAATAGAGTTAGCGTATGCATCATCTACAAAAAATGAGGCTAAAATATTCAGGGAGTATTTCTTTTTTAGTGTCAAATATCATCTAGGGTCTCAAAAATAAAACTAGGTTCTTTTTTTAAAAAAAGGTGAAATTTCGAACGTCCGATGGACTTGGGGTCTATCACGTGACTCGGGTAAGTCACGAGAAGCCCGTCGGTCAAGCAGGGCTATAAAGCCCTGCACCGCTGCTCGCACCTTCATTTCCTTCTCTTCTTCTTTTCTTTTTCTCTAGCCAACCGATGCCCCCAATTTGGTTTTTTTGGCATTTTCTGCTTCGTTTCTTATCTATTTTGTGCCTTGTTTTCACCTAAACACTCCCGGGACAGTAGCACACGTTTGGGTATAGATTTTTATGAATTTTATACATTTTTTTAGATTGCTTTGTTGACTTCCAAGTTACTCTTCATTGTCTTTTCCTCTCCTTTTTTATTTTTTTATTTTTAATTTATATTGTAGACACACTGTAAAATATGCATGCCTCGACATATAGATAAATTCTACACTTTTTGTTAGATTTATTTTAGACACTGACAGTTAACAAAAGTAGGAAAATTGATAAAAAAAAAGAAAGAAAAAGGAAGAAAAATAAATATATGTATGCAATAAATAAGTTAGGCAATAGGAATTTTCAGTTTGCCTAGATTACCAATAGTAAGATAGGTAGAAATTAATATTTTTGCTTTGCAAAATATCTAATTTATAAATATCTATGAATTTATTGTGAGTTGTTGGGGCCTGAGTCCTGCCATATTGCTTGTTTTTTTGCAGGAGGTTGGGCACATCATATATATATATATAGATATATAGATATATGCTGCCGAATTTTTTCAATTGGACACATTCTAGCCGAGATGCTGTCTAAATTTTGAAAAATAATAGAATGAAAAGGAAAATGAAAAATTGTTATTGTCATTTGTTTCTGGTATAATCAAACAAATTTCAAAAAAATTAACCTTTCTTTCTTTCAGGATGCCTCCGCGACGCAACGCTCCGCAGGATCCTCTTGGGTCAGGAATAGCAACCTTCCTTCAGACTCTTTAATGAAATTAAAGTTATTACCAGGGTTTTAGATATAAGACCTGAAAACTGTCTAGAAGAGCTTCAAACTCTATTTTATATACCGGAGTAAAGGAAATGAAGACTCCTAGATTGGCACGTACGAATAAGCCTACTCTGAGTAGGAATCCCGCACATTATAAAAAAATGAAAATAGACCTGCAACTACCTTAGACTTTCTTTATCTGCACCGGAAAAGAGCATAGTGATTAGCTTCTTTTATTCCTCAAGGAAAAGGTTTAGAGTAGCCCATGGGCTCACGAACGGTTGAGATACACCTTGTTTGTTCTCTCCGGGAGCTGCATAGGCTGAGGGATGCTTTAAGAATGGGCTGGCTCTTGCCCCAGATGAAAATTGATAACTCCGTTAAGAGTATCATTTGTCACTTCTCTTGATTTCCTAGTTGGACTTTCTTTCCTTTCATCAGGGGGCTAATCCTAGAGAAGGGTATATCCAATAACGCATGGATACCATAGCACTCCAGCCCCTATTTCGAAGTATGGGCCTAGGCACCAGGATGGATGACACCTTATCAAAGAGATCGGTTCGAGATCCTGGCACACGTTCATCTTTGCTCTAGCCATTATGTCTCGAGGCCTTTCCTTTAGCAAATGGTCATGCTAGAGCAGGTCGATAAGCCGTTAGAGGTGGTAGGATGGACAATATTTTTCAGGCCATCTTTCCTTACCTACCCAATGGTGGTCAGAGAGTTCCTGGCCACACTACAATATGATGGTTTTCGGAGACCAGATACAGAGGATAGGGCTTCCGGTTGGGATGGACATTACGACACTAGAATGATCAGTTAGGAGGTGTCACTGGGAGGCCATTACCTTGCTTGGGGCCTCATACAACCATGATATGGCGAAGAGCACCATGCTCTATTCTTTGGCCCTTAAGTACATCTATTGAGTTCTGTCCAGCTCTTATTTGGGCCGAGCGGGGAGTCCGAGGTCAGTGAATGCCATAGAGATCAGAAGCATATGGGCCATGGTGACAGGACAGTGCCTAAACATTAGTCATGAGATCATGGTTAATCTGGTCAGGTTGTCTCGAGGCTCCACCTCATACATATGTGCAGGCGGGGTGATCACCAGATTTCTTCTTCACTTAATATCACTACTTTTATACCTCCCTTAGACGAGGATATCTGCATCGATCTCACTGCAGAACGGACCGAAGGGATTGTTCCACAAGTCCCAGGGCGCCCCAGAGAGTATAGGCTGCTATTGATTGCGGAGATCAGTTAGTTCTACCATCTTTCTCCTCTTTCGCCTATAGCTGAGGAGCCTTAGCCAGAGAAAGAGCCACCTTAGTGCCTCAGCCGGAGGATAAGCAGTCTCACATGCCTCAGGGGTTGGATTTTGACATTGAGGTAGACAACCTGATATGCATCCCGGCATCACAACATGGACACTCAGAGGCATAGAGTCGCACTCCTCCACCTCCCCGATTTTAGTCTTTAGAGGTTCGAGCTGATAGGAGGTTACATCTTTATAGCAGGCCAAGCCATCCAGGGGCATCCACTTTAACTGCTCATTTGCTACCAAAGCCCCGAGCAGAGCCAACATATGCCAGCATGTAGGCCCCTTCTCAGTCACCACAGTAAGAGATCATAACCGCTATGACAACTGCCATAGCCGCCTTGGATTAGTGCATGGATGGGAGGTTCAGGGCTATTGGATGAGGCGATGGCCAGGCATGGAGAGCGCCTGGATAAGCAGAGAGAGAGCATTGAGAGCTTGAGGCTGACTCTGAGCACCTCATAGGCGACTGCTGCACAGAGAGTTGATGAGGCCCTATAGTTGGTGGATGAGTCCATCACCACTCTGAGGCTACGAGTTGAGATGATGGAGGGCACCATACTCGGCATATCTCAAGCAGTGAGAGATCTGTGTAAGAAGATAAAGACCCGGTTTACATAGGTTAGGGATACCTCCAGGCACCAGACATTAGAGCAGATATGACCTATTACAGACCTGAGGACAGGCATTTGCGAGCTCATGGACTTTCTATAGTCTTGTGCACGCCCTTTCTTGGAAAGATAGATTGAGATCAGGTTTTGACCGCCCTCATAGCCAGAGCATCCAGCAATCTAGTAGGTCCTCGATAGAGGACTTTACTTACCAGCCTTCGACCTCCAAAGCCAAGCCTATAACCTCCAGTGCGTAGCCATCGATGTCCAGCTCCTAGCCCATCCATTTATCAAATAGTGATCCTGAGGAGCCCTCGGACTATTCACCTTTATCCCCCTAGAGGATGTATTTCAGGGAGATTTGTATATATACATTTTGATGTACAAACTTTACATTTGCTTATATTTAGTAATTTTTTTGTATAATTGTTATATCATTATCCCATTTATAATTTTTATCTTACATTAAGAGCATGTGAGGTGACGAAATAATAATAATAATAATAATAATAATAATAATAATAATAATAATAATAATAATAATAATAATAATAATAATAATAATAATAATAATAATAATAAAGAAAGAAAGAAAGAAAGAAAGAAAGAAAGAAAAAGAGAAGAGAAAAAAAGAAAAAAAATGAATGAAAATTAAACCAACAAAAAAATTAATAACGAATTTATGCTTTGACGAAACAGGCAAACAATAGTCTTTGAATTTGTAGGGACTATAGTATCTTAGAAAAAATAGGATCTCATATCACATCATCAGCTATGATCTTTATACCGACTTAATATGCTTTAATCACATCTTCACTGAATGTGATTTTCATGCTAATTCGAAATGCGTTAATCACAGTACAATAACTAATCGTGATCTTCATGCCAACTCAATGTGCATTAATCACAATAGGGTAATTAACAAGAAATAAGGCCTTATTTAAGCAAAAAGATTGGGTGATTTATATGTTTAAACAAGAAAAACAGGATATAGGATCAAAGTTGGCTGCCTAAAGTCAAAAGGTAAGGAATTAAAAAGTAAGCCAAAAATAGTTCATTCTAAGTGCCCTTATCATATCCCGTGTACATCCCATACTAAAATGCAGTCTCGAAATTTACCAAAAACAAGTTCTAGAGGATATGGCATAATAAGGCTCTCATACAAAGAAAAATTAGTGTATAAGGCTTCAAAAGCTCACATGGCTATAGGTCAAACTATCATAGGTAATAAATTGGCAAAACAATCTTTATTTACATATAAAAAGATACCTAACTTAAAAAGAACCTACACCAAAATGTTTTGCTAAGTCATACCCTTCACTATGTACAACAGAATGCTAAAGTAAAATAAATAATGAAAATGGTCAAACAGTTACTATCTAGGTTAGTGGCCAAAAAAAACATATATATAACCTATACATGCTCTAATTCCCAAATAATTATTAAATACAAGCTCCAAAACAGAATGTTATTGTAAAACAACCTAAAACAATCTAAAACAATACATACCTAAATCTAGCAATTCATGCAAAACACAAGCTACACTACTCATTTATGACAAATATAACCATACATACATACATGTGAAACAAAATCAAAACACAGAACTCCCCCCACACTTGAAGGACACAATGTCCCCATTGTGTAAAAAAGAATAAACTAAAATAACAAACTAACATAAAAACACAAAGGAAAACAAAAACAAACAAAACTAAGAAAAGTAAAGGAGACAAACTCAAAAACTCCCACTAGGGGAGCTTGGTGGAGTTGGAGAAAGATCCACATTTTGTTTGCAGAAAAAACTGAGGAGCTTGCGACCCAAACTCTTCTGATTTTTAAGCACAGTCCGCACATCTGATTCAAGCACATCCATTCGCGCTGCCATACTTTGATTTGCGGCCTCAATACCATCCAATCTTTGCAAAACTGGCTCCAAATCAACAGCAGCGCCACTATCAGTCCTCCTCTCATCAGCATCAACACCAGCAGCCGCCTCGTCCTCACCCGAGGAGTCATGAGCATTAGCTGCTGAGGCTGATTCACGTGCCCTTCATGTGGCACACTCGGTCCAGCCATACTTGGTTCAGCCTTACTAGGTCCACCTGCAAAACTATCAACAAACCTTGGGGGCTAAGCTCCCTTGGTTAAAATATTAGCTCTCCGCAAATAGACAACATCCAGCAAAGGAATTGATTCATTTTCATCCAAGATAAAATTATTCAAATCACCCATACACCCCAAAATAATACCCGTCACCATATGGCACATCCCCACTGATTTACTACGAGCAATAGAGGCATGATAAAGACCATCTAAAATGAAATCAATGGAGTCAGGGGTTTTATGGGATTGCAATAAGTCTAAAACATACAAATCCTTAGTTTGCACCTTGGTACTCTCTACCCTCCCATACATAGCATGATAAAAAAATTTGTGAAAAAGCATCAATGCATTATCTTTAATTTGCCTGTTAGTGGAATTTTTATTATTAAAACGTTCTAATCCAGACAGTCTATTCCAAACAGGTGAAGGTTGAAATATATGGGAATCAAATCATTTTCCATTTAATGGAAAACCAAACCAAGAATGCAAATCATCATAGCTAAAAGTATAACTTATGCCCTGATGTCTAAATTTCATGGAGTCCCTACGTTTATCCACATAATCCAGGGTGACAAAAAATTCTACAGCCCAATCCTTCCTTACAGGTAATGAGAAAGTGATAAATTTTCCCCATTTCATATATTTAAGAAAACTATTAATCTGATCATGCAAGCCCATCGTATTTAAAATTGCAAAATCAAGAGCCCACATACCCACATACGTTTTCTTGGCAAAATATTGGAATTTCTCACCCTCTTCATCAGAAAAAATTGGAAAAGGGCAGTCATAACTGTTTTGAAAAATGAGTGAAGCGGGAGTTGGTTCATCTCCCTGATTGCTGGACTCCCCCATAGGTTGCTTCCCCTTGCTCTTGTCTCCCACGTGCTTTGTTCTTACCATCTTAAAATCGTTGTACCACTTGATGAACAAAATGAGAAAGAAATAAAAGAAGAAGAACAGGAAACTAGAGAAGAAATACGTGATTTGCGTGAAGAAGTTGGAGAGAATCGTGAGGAAGATGTTGAGAGAGAAAAGAGAAATTAAAGAGAAGAAAACCGAAAAGACAAGAGAAATTAGAAAGAAAGAGTAATTAGGGTAGATAAAAGGGGAGTTAAGGAAATAAATGTGATCCCAACGGTTGGTTTGACCAAAAATTTCAAATTTCGCGTTCTGTCACAATGTCGCGATAGAAGCAAAATGAAAAATTTAAACATCGCGATATATGTCGCGTCATCGCAATAAATAAACCCATTCGCCATCGTGACCTCGCGACAATGTCGCGCTCGCGACAGAAAGCAATTTTGAAAAATCAAAAAGAAACTGTTGCGATTACACTACCCGTCGTGCCGTCGCGATGAAGTCTAAAATACACTTTCGTCTTTCTGTCGCGTTCGCGACATTGTCGCGCTCGCGACATAAAGGAATTTTGAAAAATCACATTTTCTTTTCCTTCAAAAAACGTCACACGAAGGTATATAAAATAAACTTACATATTAAAAACATCTGTGGAACAAAAAGAATGACATTAGTACATATAAATATCACACATATAATAAAACAATTAATTAAAAAGAAAAATAAAACCAAGTAACCATCAAACCATTTTTAAGGAAAGAAATGAAACCTCCCTTCCATGAAATGTTTCTTCTAAATACACTTTACATTTTTGACCATTGGC
Source organism: Excoecaria cochinchinensis (assembly GCA_947683425.1). Taxonomy (NCBI): domain Eukaryota; kingdom Viridiplantae; phylum Streptophyta; class Magnoliopsida; order Malpighiales; family Euphorbiaceae; genus Excoecaria; species Excoecaria cochinchinensis. The sequence goes on from CANTUQ010000116.1 coordinate 2,671,574, forward strand.
TTTAAATAACTCCCCTTTTCCATTTTTTAGCTCTAAAAACCCTTGATAAAAAACTTGGGTGACTTCAAAGGGTCCACTCTATCTAGATCTTAATTTTCCCGGGAAGAGTTTCAATCTAGAATTATACAATAGAACCTTGTCCCCAATTTTAAAATTTTTAATCCGTATATGTGCATCATGCCATTTTTTAGTCCTTTCTTTATAGATTTTAGCATTTTCAAATGCAAGAAGTCTCAATTCATCTAGCTCATTTAATTGTAAACATCTTTTGACACTTGCATCTTTAAGATCATAATTCAAAGTTCTAATGGCCCAATATGCTTTGTGCTCTAACTCCACAGGTAAATGACACGCTTTTCCATAAACCATCCTATATGGTGTCATACCAATTGGGGCTTTGAATGCAGTGCGATATGCCCACAAAGCATCATCTAATTTATGTGCCCAATCCTTTCTAGAAGTAGAGACTGTTTTTCTAATATCCACTTTAACTCCCTATTGGACACTTCCACTTGACCACTTATTTGTGGGTGATATGGTGTAGCTACCCTATGATGAACACCATATTTATGCAATAAGGAATCAAAAGAACGGTTAATGAAATGCTTACCTCCATCACTTATGATGGCTCTTGGCACTCCAAATCTTGAGAAAAGCTTCTTCAAAAATTTTATCACCACCTTTGAATCATTGGTAGGTGTGGCTTTGGCTTTAACCCATTTTGATACATAATCAACTCCAACCAAAATGTAGTTTTGACCAAAAGAAGTAGGGAAGGGACCCATGAAGTCAATCCCCCATGCATCAAACACTTCAACTTCCAATATGTTATTCAAAGGCATCTCATCTCTTTTCCCAATATTACCAGCCCTTTGACATTTATCACATTTGGTTACATACATCTTTGCATCATGAAATAAAGTTGGCCAAAAGAATCCACATTCAAGCACTCTAGATGCAGTTTTATTGGCACCATTATGACCCGAATACAATGCAGCATGACAATGCATCAAGATGTTTTGATAATCCTCCTCACTTACACAACGACGAATTATACCATCCCCACCTATCTTAAACAAGTAAGGTTCTTCCCAAAGATAATTTTTAACATCACTAAAGAATTTCTTCTTTTGTTGCCATATCAAATTTTCAGGTACAATTCCAGCAGCAAGATAGTTAGCAAAATCAGCATACCAAGGTACATGCATATTCAAAATTGACATCAAGGCTTCATCCGGAAATGATTCATTAATTTCAATACCATCACCTAAAGTTTGTTCATTGCTTTCTAACCTAGACAAATGGTCAGCAACAAGATTTTCACTTCCCTTTTTGTCTTTAATTACAAGGTCAAATTCTTATAATAACAATAGCCAACGAATCAACCTAGGTTTAGCATCTTTCTTTGCAAATAAATACCTCAATGCAGCATGATCAGTATAGATTATGACTTTAGATCCCAACAAGTAAGATCTAAACTTGTCACATGCATACACCACAGCTAACATTTCTTTTTCAGTTGTTGTATAATTAACTTGAGGAGGAGACAAAGTATGACTAGCATAATAAATCACATGCAAATTCTTACCATGTCTTTGACCTAATACACAACCCACAGCAAGATTGCTTGCATCACACATAATCTCAAATGGCAATTCCCAATTAGGAGCAGCAATAATAGGAGCACTTATAAGGGCCTTCTTCAAAGTATCAAAAGCATGCATACATTCTTTAGAAAATTCAAAAGAAACATCCTTAACTAGCAATTTAGTTAAAGGTTTAGCAATTAAAGAAAAATCCTTTATAAATCTTCTATAAAATCCAGCATGTCCAAGAAAAGATCTTACCCCCTTAAGTGTAGTGGGTGGAGGTAACTTCTCAATTAATTCTATTTTTGCTCTATCAACCTCAATACCCCTACTTAAAATTTTGTGCCCTAAAACTATCCCTTCATCTACCATAAAATGGCATTTCTCCCAATTAAGAACCAAGTTAGTTTCTTCACACCTAGCCAATACTTTGTCTAAATTTTGTAAACAAAGCTCAAATGAATCCCCATATACAGAAAAGTCATCCATAAAGACTTCCATTATATCCTCTATCATGTCTCCAAAAATTGAAGTCATACATCTTTGAAATGTGGCTGGGGCATTACAAAGCCCAAAAGGCATTCGCCTATAAGCAAAGGTTCCATAAGGACAAGTAAATGTAGTTTTCTCTTGGTCACTAGGGTAGATAAAAATTTGGAAATACCCTGAATATCCATCAAGAAAACAGTAGTGAGAATGGCAGCAATTCTTTCTAGCATTTGGTCAATGAATGGTAAAGGAAAATGATCCTTTCTAGTGGCCAAATTAAGCTTCCTATAATCTATACACACCCTCCAACCTGTGGTGGTTCTAGTTGGAATTAAATCTCCATTCTCATTCCTTACTCCTGTCATACCCCCCTTCTTTGGAACACAATGTATTGGACTCACCCAATCACTATCCGAAATGGGATAAATGATTCCAGCATCAAGCAATTTAATAACTTCCTTTTTTACTACCTCTTTCATATGGGGATTAAGCCTCCTTTGTCTATCAGCCTTTGGTTGATAGTCATCTTCCATATTTATCCTATGCATGACAACATTAGGACTAATACCCTTCAAATCAGATATTTGCCATCCAATACTTTTTATCCTTTTTCTAACAACTTCTAATAATGCATGCTCTTGTTCTTTATTGAGTTTATTAGAAATAATAATAGGCAAAGTATGATTCAATCCAAGAAAGGCGTACCTCAAATGATTTGGTAGCTCCTTTAGATCAACATTTGGAGGACTTACAATTGAAGGTGGCAAAGGTGCTTTATTACGATAAAGAGGTTCACTTCTAAAGCTTTCTTGCTCTACCTCTTCATGAACTTCCTCTTCCATTTGGACTTCCTCTTCATCTGCATTTTCTAATACTTCCACAACACACGCATCAATGATATCTATTTTCATGCACACATTTTCATCCATTGGGTATTTTAGTGCCTTATCCATTTGATATTCAACACTATCATCCCCTACTCTTAAGACTAATGTGCCCTCATAGACATCAACTAAAGCCCTACCATTCCTCATGAAAGGTCTACCCAATATTAAGGGACATTTCTCATCATATGCAAAATCTAAAATGACAAAATCAGCGGGCAAAATAAATTTATCCACTTTTACAAGCACATCTTCAACTATTCCATATGGTTTCTTAATAGATTGATCAGTTAATTGCAAAACCATGGAAGTAGGTTTAACATAATCTAAACCCAACTTTTTAAAGATAGAATAAGGCATGAGATTAATACTTGCCCCCAAATCACATAAGCACTTAGGAAACTCTTTATCCCCCAAGGTACATGGAATGGTGAAACTACTATTATCTTTAAGTTTTGTAGGCAAATTATTTGTGATTATAGAACTACATGCTTCAGTCAATACAATAGTGGATATATCCTCCCAACTTCTTTTCTTAGAAATTAATTCTTTAAGAAATTTTGCATAGTTAGGAATTTGTGATATGGCCTCAATAAAATTCAAATTTATGTGCAAATGCTTCAATTTATCAATAAAAGATTGAAATTGCTTATCTTGGTTTTGTCTCTTTAGGCGTTGCGGAAACGGTGGGCAAGGTTGAAATGCCTTAGGAAAATTTTCCTTAGAAGCCCCTTTTGTCGCGACCGCGACAGGCGTCGCTATCGCGGCAGAAGACTCTCCTCCTGCTGTCACACTCGCGTCTGGTATCGCGCCTGGTGTCGCGCCTGCAACATTGGTCGGCTTCTCCTCTGTCGCGACCGTGACAGGCATCGCGCTCGCGACAGAAGAGTCATTCTTCTTTTTATTTTCCTGAAATTCTCCATTCTTGTTAGTAATAACAAATTCATTGGTGTAAGATTTACCTGACCTCAAATTGATGGCTTTTAAATGTTCCCTTGGGTTCTCCTCCATATTACTTGGTAAAGTACCTTGTAATCTTGAGGGTAAAGCCTTTGCTAATTGCCCAATTTGCACTTCTAAGTTGTGAATGGATGAGGCTTGATTCTTTGTGATTTGATCAAACTTATTTTTCAGCCTCTTTTGGTTCTCCTCTTGTGAGTTAAATTTCATATTAATCCCCTCTAAGAACCTATCCATTTTAACCTCTAAGGCCCCAAACCTATCTTGAGGTGGTTGAAAACTTACTCCTTTATTTTGATTACTACTATTCCCCCATGAAAAATTTGGATGGTTCCTCCATCCAGGGTTATATGTATTGGAAAATGGGTTACCTCTTCCTTGCCCTTGGATAAAACTAACTTGCTCCTCCGTACTATTTATGCCCAAATTACATACCTCACTTGGATGTCCTTGTTGTCCACAAATATTGCATCTATTTGATTGACTACCTCCCATACCCAAATTATTGAGTTTGTGAGTCAATGCTTCCACTTGAGCTTGCAATGCAACCACTGAATCAAGTGCATGAACTCCTCTCACATTAGTAGAATTTGAATCTCTACTTCTCTCGGTAGGCCACATGCAGTTGTTAATGGACATCTCCTCCAACAATTCAAATGCCGCTTCAGTAGTTTTTCTCATCAAAGAACCTCCAGCAGCAGCATCAATAGTTCCTCTTGTGGTAGGATTAACTCCATTATAGAATGTTTGCATCAACAGTTCTCTTGGAAAATTATGGTGTGGACACATCCTTTGCAATTCCTTGAATCTTTCCCAAGCCTCATATAATGATTCATTATCATTTTGAACAAATGTAGTAATATCCTTTATGATTTTTACAGTTTTGGCCAATGGAAAATATTTTGATAAGAATGCTTGGGCCAATTGGTCCCAAGTAGTTATAGATCCCCTTGTTAGGGAATTCAATCAAGCTTTTGCTTTATCCTTCAAAGTGAATGGAAAAAGCCTAAGCTTGATTGCATCAGCCGAAACCCCATTTATCTTAAAGGTATCACATATTTCAAGAAAGTTGGCTAAATAAGCATTTGGATCCTCATTTGCCAAACCATAGAATTATATACTATTTTGAATCATTTGTAACAATGAAGGCTTAATCTCAAATTGATTTGCATTTACCGTTGGTCTTACCACTCCTTGTTGAGCACCACTCAAAGCAGGTGTGGCAAAGTCCATGAGTCTAGGTGGATTTTCTTCCGCCATGATAATTGATCTCCTATTTTTGTTCTTCTTTCTATTTGACTTCCGGTTACTTGACAAGAATCTTTCAATTTCAGGATTTAAGGGTTCAAGCTCTTCTAAAGAACTCCTTGTACTAGGCATGAACTTCTAAATCCTGTAAAACAAAAACACAACACAAAATTAATTTAAACACACAAACAAATTAAAACAAACAAAATATTGTAATCCAAAATCATAAATCAATTTTCATAATGGCAAACAACCGTTCCCCGGCAACGGCGCCAAAAACTTGTTGAGCATTTTCTATAGATGCTAATTATACCGCAAATATACGGTGTACCGCAATAGTACTTAAGATGTCGATCCCACGAGGAACGTTTTTACACACTATTACTAATTGATTTTAATCTTGTTTACAATGATAAAGTGATGGAAAAGTTATTTTAAACTAATCTAACATGTAAACTAATTAAACAGAATTTATAAGAATTGATAAAAAAAAATTAATGATGCTAAGTATAAAGATGGAATTTGAATTAATTGTTCTTAATGATTTTAACATTCTTATCTTGCAAGCCAAGTTGAATAAATTTCCTACTTACTTTCTCAATATAAATAGGAATGCTTAAAACATACACTTATAAGTATAATTCCAAACTTTCATTTAAGAACTAGATTATTATACATGCAAATCTTAGGAATAGAGCACAACCTATAACAACCATTTCAATATTATGATTTCTCAAACAATATCTTGATGACAAATTTCCAATTAGATGTAAGAATGAATTTATTTCTCAATTAAACTCAAACTTATAATGATCATAAATAATGTACTAATGAGGAATTCTACAAGTAAGAACACTTAAATTAATATGAACAATAAAATACTTGATATTAACATTCAAATTCAGAATTTACATCACAAAAGTACAAAGAAGAATCAAAAGATAAGAATTGAAGAAGGAGATTTCTCAACCCTTTTCAAGTCACCAATTGTAGTCCTCTTCTTTGTATATTATCTTCTCTTCAACACATAAACTTAACTTAAGTAAAACTAAAGAAAACTATTCTAACTTACAGAAAATTATTCAAATGTTCAATTCTCTTTTTCTATATGTAAATTACAGTTAAAAATAGTATTTATAATATCAGCTCATGCCCCTTCAGATGCCCTTCTACAAAGGTTGTAATTGTTGGTGGAAAGGTACAACTCTTAAAGTTCAAATTTGAACTTTAGTGCCTAACGGATCCCTCTGTCGCGATCTCGCGATGCCTTCCCTTGGTCGCTACAGCTTCTCTTCTTTTCTTTTTTCTTCTTCCCTTAGCGCGCTCTATCGCGCTCGCGCCACCTATCGCGATCACGACAGAGACTTTTCTGCCTTGGCTCATTTCTTCTTCTTTTCTCCATTTACTCCATATTTTCTTCATTTGCCTCCTACATACAAAACTTAACAAAACACATAAAACATACCTAATTCCAACAAATAAAAACACTCAAAACATTACTTATAACCACAAAATATAGTTTAATTATGAGCTATTTAAGCTCATATCAGTAGGAAACTTGGAATATTCATTCCAAGTCCGAACCAAATTATGAGAAATAGATATATGCCTAGAAATGTACAAGTGTCTGAAAGTTAATACATAGCAGTTAATATTATGACTGTAACTGGGAGACATAAATATTCAAGTAATTGAATTAATATTGTACTCATATAACACTGTTAAATGGATAGAATAAGTAATAAAATATGATATGAAGAAGTAAAATAAAGAGTACATAGTGATAGTCCAAAATAGTGATGAATGTGAATGTGAACACATGGATATAAAGTAAAATGTGTATATGCGAAATGTACATTGTAAAATAAACAACAAGTATTGAAAAAACTAAGTACATAAGTAAACGAGTGCAAAGTGACATAAGTGAAAAGTATACTCTGCCCTTAGTTAGTCTTGTATGAAAATTTAGCTTAGGATATAGTGGCTAGCCATAGGGGATTTTGTACAGTTGTGGTGTCATGATGACCCCACTGGGTAGGCCAATCATGGACTACCATATTGAAAAGTGAAAAGTAAAAAGTGTTAAAGTGTTCAGTGATTCTGTTGAGTGGTCATTCGGGGTCACTCTATTCTGTTTGTGGACTACGAGATCTACCTATTTATCCGATTCACAGATTTCTACCGGGTCATACTAGGGGCATATTAATAAAAAGAAATGGAAAATGACAAAATATGATTATACATTAAAGTTAAATGTATAAATTTAAAAGATAAAACAATAATTTAACTATGAAATAGGCATTGCGTATAAATGATTTGAAAGTGATTAACTCCTCAGATAATGAGTGAGACTTTACTAATTGTCCAACTGAGAAGCCCAGTGTAATGAAGTGTTAATTGCATAAGTATGTCAATATAAATTTAAGCTAACATATGTATAAGATTGATAATAAATAATAAGCGTCGATTGAAAGAGTGTCTAAGAATATGTTAAATGTTTTGAAAGGTATGGCTAATAATATGACTGGGTAAATGTATAATGAGTTAATGAGTAAATGATTGTATGTGCAAATACCTGTTAGATGTTATTGATTGAAGTAAGGTTATAGAATTGCTATAAGTGTTTACAAATGAATGTTTATGCTGACGACTACTGTGAGTGGTAATTTATATTATGTTTATGTATTTTCCCACTAAGCTTTAAGCTTAGCATGGGTATTTCATCCGTGTAAGTTTAGAGATAGAAGGGTCACCAGGGACATTCCGCAGCAGGCAAGACCAACGAGTCTGTAAAAGTATTTTAATAGATTTTGTAACTATTAATTGTAATATACTGAACTATGGTTTCATTGTTAAGGGATTAGTATATAAAATGTTTATAGTGAAAGTATTATAAGATCATAGTATGTGAAAGTATTTTGTATTGAAAAATTCATCTGTGTAGCTTTAGAGATAGAAGGGTTACCAGGGACATTCCGCAGCAGTCAAGACCAACGAGTCTGTAAAAGTATTTTAATAGAATTTGTAACTGTTAATTGTAATGTACTGAACTATGGTTTCATTGTTAAGGGATCAGTATATAAAATGTTTATAGTAAAAGTATTATAAGATCATAGTATGTGAAAGTATTTTGTATTGAAAAAAAAATTATAAGTCTATTTTTGTTATTGTTTCTATAATGCTTCGTACTGTAGTATCCTTTACTTGTTGTCGTGCTCCGACCATATTACTGCATAGAGGGCCACATATGGGTAGGGGTGTTACATTTAGTGGTATCAGAGCATAGGTTTAATCAGTTCTGGCCGACTAGTAGTTTAGAACTGTGTTTGTGTAGTTTTGTATTGGACAAAGCAAATGTCCTTCCTCTCTATATAAGTGACGGGAATAGTTATCTTTTGAATAGGATAAGGTGTATAATTAAAGTATTAGCTCTGTAGATTATGATCTGCCTGCTTCGAGATCTTTTACTTATATAAGATCTGAAATGTGTGTGCCATATAATTTATAAGAGATTCTACTAAGAATTTTCTTCAGCATTGTATGGACTTTTGAAAGAACTTTTAGTATGGAATATATGTAAACACTGTGATGACACTCTATATGCCTATCAGTTATCTCATTGGACTCATTTGAACATGACATGTTGAGACATAGGGGATGGGAAAAGTGCATTTATAGGCACCGGGTCCCGAGGCAGCCTAGATCAGGATTATCCGATTATGAAATTAAGTGTACCTGTTTATAGGCAAAAATGAAAGTTGGAAGTGACATTTTCTTGTCGGTTTGATTTACTAGAAATAAATAAAAAGGTATTTTAAAAAAATATTTTAAAAATGTTTAAAAAGTTATTTTGAGACAAAAATGGTATGTTTTAAAATTATAGTATTTTAGCAAAAATTTTTTTAAAAAAAATTTGCGACTGTCGGGCCAGTGGCAGTGCATAGGCGAGGCGCGCTCGCTGCACGCAGTGATGCCCGTCGGGTGTTGCCCGCCCCTGCACGCGCCTACGCGTGCCCGACAGCTCCCCAGTCCGATTTTTTGCCCCAAATTGTGTTTTTTCTTCTTTGTTTTGTAGAATTTAATTTTAAAACCTTCTGGATTCTAAACCCTTCAAATTCTTTAGTTTTTTGTGGTTATGGAAATTAAATTGATTTAATTTCTTCATTAAAAATCTGAATTTTTTGGGGGTATAAATTATTTTTTAGAGAGAATTTTGAGGGAGAATTTTGCTTAAGAAAAATTGATTTTCTCTCCTCTTCTTCTTCATTTTTCTTCTTCTTCAAGAACAAGTTCATCAACTATTTTTAATTTTTTTAAGTTAATTCTTGAGACAAATAAATTAATTATTTGTTCTTGTGAATTTTCTTACTTCTTTTTTTACAATTTTTTTCCTTAAGATAAATAAATTAATTATTTGTTCTTGGGATAAAATTTTATTATATATTTTATTTTTCTAAATCAAGACAAGAAAATATATCATCTACCTTTATTTATCAAATCAAAATTTGAGGGTAAGCATTTTAGGCTCAAATCTTTTATTTAATTTTTGTTTTAATTTTTTATTTCTAATTAATTAGCAACCATATAGATTTTTGATCTATTATTTTATTTTGTTTATGTTCATATGATTTAGCCATAGATTTAATATTTTAGCACATTTTATTTTTATTCTTGTATATTTATTTGATTGTTCATCTTTTGTTACTTTTATTAGTATTATTATTATTATTATTATTATTATAACTTTTGTTCATATATTATTATTATTGTTAGTATTATTATTTAACATGCTTTAATATATTTTGATTTTTATTTCTTTCATTTTTGCTTGATTGTTCATCTTCCTTATTGTTGATTGTTCATCTTCTTTATTGTTATTGTTTATTATTATTATTATTATTATTATTATTATTATTATTATTATTATTATTATTATTATTATTATTATTATTATTATTATTATCGTTATCATTATCACAATCGTTATTATTATCACCATTACTTTTATTATTCTTTATTATTATTATTATTATTATTATTATTATTATTATTGTTTAATGTTATTATTATTTATTATTTTTATCACTATTATTATTATCATTATTATTATCACTTTGCTTTTTATGCATGTTGAATTGTTAATATGTTAAGTTAGTTATTTTTATTATGTCATTTAATTAATTTGTCATACATAATGCATGTTATCATATTTATTTTTTTTCCATTTTCATGTGTTATATATTTAATTCACTTTTTTACTAACATCATCTTTATTTGTATTTTTTATTTCAATACTTATTTTTTTATGTGTGAGCTTTTCCAATACCAAATGGGAGTCCATGGAGATTTGAAGGCACCATCTTGGTGGGATTTGTCTTGTTTATTATTTTTTATCATTTTTTCTTTTATTTATTTTATTTGATGTAATTTGTAATAAGTTTATTTATTTTATGCACGTTAATTAAAAGTCATGAAAAAAGTTTTATATTAACAAATTGGGATCTTTTTGTAATAAAATGGGATCAATGCCCTAATTTGATCCAATAAAAATTCACTTTTAAAAGGAAGAGTTAATTTTCTAAAAATGGGATCACTTATCCCGATTTTATCGATAAATACTAAAAAATAACTCTTCGACTTTCCAAGTGAAAATGAGGGAACCAATGTTCTTAATAAACGCCCCGATTTATGTATGATGTCTTTTATTTTATTGTTCTTGTGTAGTATTTATTTCGGGTCCTTGTAATTAATTTTGGGGCAATTCCATTCATTTATTTATTTATGCCTTTTTATTTTGGGGGATTGTTCTATCCCATTTTTTCACTTGTAATTTTTTATCGCATTGTTTATTGCTTTCTTTACTGCTTTTCCAAAAATACTTAAAATGCGCTTAAAATTTATTACATGATCACGTGAGATGAGAGATGGAATTTCAGTTGCTAAAAACTCATTTATAATTAACCAAGGCATTAATAAGAGTGAAGTTCCGAACACCTTCTCTGGTTTAAGACCTCCGAGATTAGACGAACTTTCTCAATTTCTTGTAAATTGGGTGGCAACTCCAAAATACCTCAAAAGTGCCTAAAGGCTTCATGGGATTAGATGATCTTTCCAGTGTTCTATTGGAAAGAGGTGTCCAAAATATCTCATAATTACCCAAGATCAAAAGACACAAACCACTCTCGGTCCCTAAAAGCGGGCACCTAGGAACCGATCGGGTCCGGCTCGCATTACAGTGGTGACTCCACTAGGGACTTTGAAACTTTGCTCCGAAACTGTCTTGGTTAATAATATAATTGGGTTTTTAAAATTAAAATTCTATCGCTTTTCAAAAAATTGCATTGTATCCATGCTAGAGCCTTAGAATTATGCTAGTTTGGTCCCTTTCTTAACCTCGGTGCATTTTCAAAGCACGACCCTACGTTCACTCAATGTGGGGAAGTGTTAAGGATAATCACCAGCCCAAACCTCGTATCCTATGGTATATCAAATGGAGACCCAATCGATCGTTATGCTCATGATGAGTTAGACCCATTAGCAGGGACCATGCTTGGGTAGACTTAAAGTAACACCACCTTTGACCAAAGCTCATGTAATGGCAATAGAAACTTCCACTAGGTGATATGCACCCTAACAATGTGCTTGCTACGTGGGTCCTTATTTATTGAACAAAATCAAACATATTAACTGGACACTCATCAAAGGCTCTCATGCTCCGGTGGGCCCATTTTTAGTCAATTTAAAAAGTCCAAATACATAATGGCCAAAATTCATATGCATGTGCTTTAAATTAAGAGTGTTATGCTGCTGGTTTCCCACCACGCACTATATGCACCCATTGGGTTCCCCGCTAACCATGAGTCAAGCCCACCTAGGAAAGAGACTACACTATCTCGTGTGTGGGAGCAATAAGGTTGGAAGGATCTACCTGCTTGTATGTGATTGTCTATGCTGCATCAACACGATCATGCATCATTCTAACAGTTCAAATCTTTCAGCCATCATAGATTCACCTAAGTGGACTAGAGGTTCTGACGGTCGGCTGGTGAGGATAGATTTGCCCCTTCAGTTGACAGAATTAGTGTCTAATTGGAATTTCAAGCCACTCTCAATGACCAAGGAATCATCTATAGAATCACCAATGGCAGAGGAGATCGAATCTTTAACTACACAAGATCTTGCTAAGAGACTAGAGGATTTTGGGCGGAGAATGTTAGAAATGATGGGCGCCATGGCCGATAGGATTGCTCATCCACCTGCTGCTCCATAACCACCTGCTGCTCCACAACCACCGATAGTCCATACTGGGGTCAAGGCGAGCCGCCTGCTCATGAGGGGGCTCCTCTTGTTAATAATGCTATCCACCAACCCATAAATGAGCAGGGAGCTGTAGTGCCAATTGAGCCAAGAAGAGCAAGGATCCCCAATCCCGAGGAGGACTTTGTAATGGAGGAAAGAGATCAGGAGGCAATAGCGCCTCAAGTTGTGAGGGGTAGAGCACCCAGGGAAGAAGATGAGGTAATAAGAGGGATGAGGCAATAGATTGAAGCAATCACCCGCATGCTATCAGCCGAAAAGGGGATCAACCCCGAAGATAGAGATCTGAGGGATAAAGAGTTGTTGCCCCAAAGATTCAAGATGCCTGAGCTGCTAAAGTTTGATGGTACTTCGGTTCCATCTGCACATATTAAGCAATATACCCTGGTGATGAAAGGCATAGGGTTGACCAAGAAATAGAAGGTGGAATATTTCTGCCTTAGTCTAGTGGGTCTGGCTGTGCACTGGTACCATGGGTTAGATAGGAGGTCCAAGGAAGATTGGGACCTTTTGACTGAAGAGTTTATGAAGCAGTATGATTACAGCACCAGAATAGAGGTCACCTTAAAGGACCTCGAGCTTTTATAGCAAAAGAATGATGAGTCATTCCATGAATACCTTACAAGATAGAGAAATAGGGCCATGGAGATGAAGAGAAAGCCTGACACTGCTGACCAAATCAGGCTATTTATCAGGAACTCTTGCCCTTACTTGAGGGACTTACTCAGCTTTAAGGGGCTCAGAGACTGAGAGTCACTTAAGGACATTACTGTGGAGGCTAAGGGGGCTTACCTAGCAAAGAAAGCAAGCCAAAATAACTTTGCTAGGAAAGGTTATGGCAACCAATCAGGGTACAAATCAGGCAGTACTGGAAGCAGTAATAATAAAAGTGGTAAGACGGCCGAGGTTTCAGCCATAGAGGTTGGACAGGGTCAGAGGTACTACTCAAATTTGGGCCGCTCTCTGTCTTGGGCATTGGAGAAATTGATAATGGAAGGCAAGCTGAGACCATTTCCACCCAGGCCAGCCATGAATCAAGGAAAGCCAGGGCATAGAGATGATCAATACTGCACTTACCATCAGCACATTGGGCATTTAACAGATTACTACCGAACCTTGAGGAATAAAATTTCAGATCATATTGATTCCAAGGAGATCACTGACCCTGAGAAGAGAGACAAGAAGAAGAGGGCAGGCTATAATACGGTCCCCCACCATGAGTGTGATCGGAGGAGAAGATTATGTTTTTTAGTTGTTTTTTATTCCAAGAACTTTTTATGACAATATTTGCAATGTTGGTTATTTCAATAAGATGAACAATATTGCGTATTTGTATAGTGTCTTTGATGATTTCATTTCTCATGATCATGATGCATTCATTTTTTGATGTTAATTCAATTAATACGATTACATTTAATCTCAGAACTTTGGAAAACCTAAAGAAAATGTTGATAGCATCTGATATAACTCCTGAAGAGAGGAAAAGTTATGAGAAGAGAAAATAAAAATAGAAAGTAGTGAAGAAAAAACTAGTTGCAATTAGGGGATTGGATGAAAACTCACTAAGAGCACTAGAACCTTTCTGATTACCCATCAAAGCGATCCCCGGATAAGACGGAACCTAAAAAATGATTTAGGCAGCCCTTCTTTGTATAGCTCTCTAAATGACTATTTTTTACCTTTATTTCACAGTCGCTTGCTAGCCTGTTGAGCCTTCATACTGGTATGCTAAATGCTTACCGATTTTGTTGTTACACATGTTAAAACTGCCCTTCGTCTAAAATGATTTTTACCTCCCCTTAGAAAAATGGCCACTCTAGTAAGAACAGATGTACATCATTGATAATTCTTTGGGTTATCAAAAAATTGCCCTGATAAGGATAAGTTTACACTTTGGGAAGAGGGTTTTAGTCATGTGCAAAAGACATGAGCTCGCGAAAAGAAAAGAAAGATGAAAAAAAAAGTAGAGCTCAGGATAGTATTCTCTTGATGAGTTTCTGTGGCAATCACTTTAACTTAATTGTTATTCTGAGCTTGATGAGCTAAAAGTGTTATCAAATCCAAATTCAAGAACACCTTTATAGTACGCAATTGAGCTGAGGATGGTCCTCCCATCAGTCGGGTACCTAAGCCTAATGTTACAACCGAAGTAAGACCTTTTGATTCTTGGTTCAGTCTTATCTAATTAGCGGAGATGACCTTCTAATAAGGGTCAGTATGTAGGAAGAGGCATATAGTGTTTCTTGAGCTTCAAGCGAGGAGCCACAAGTGCATTTATGCATTTGAGTTGAGTCTTGTCCCTAGTATTGCATCTAGAATTTACTTCAGAAAAAAAATAGAAAAAGAGCATCCTGGCAAAAATTAAGGGCAGAGAGAAAATTTTCAATCGTGAAAACTCGAGAGGGCGAATTGATAACAGGGGTTTGATGATTTCAAGATTTATCCCGAGATTAGATGAGCTCTTGTATTTTTTGAGACTAATGCCAAATAATGATCATGTTTAATGAAATCAAATTGAAACACATGCATTTATGCAATGATATATTGATGTGATCATAGCAGTTCACTTTGTGTGATCAAGGTCATCTACTGTCTGCCCTCTGCTACTCTCACCACTCAAGCACTTCAGCTAACTCATCCTACTATCATATGTGAAATCAATTCTACAGCGCCTTCATGAGAAGAATCAAGCTCATATAACCATGATCTAAGATGTAAGTACATATTGATCATGCATGAAAGATTTTTGGTAACAGCTTCAACCTCTCTGCAAAAACAAAAAAAAAAGCTGCTAGATTGGGTTGGGTCCATTCCAGGCAAAAGTAAGGCACGAGATTATGTGAAAATCCGCAAAAGACGCATTTTCCACTAAAAAAAGCTAGTGTGAAAATCCACCAGGGATGCACAACCTTCAAAAAATGACTACAGGTATCAGATGAGAACCTTGCAATCCCAAAGGCATGAAATTCAAAAGCAGCTTCAAAAGGAATCATTCAATCACAAATTGTAGCCAGCCCAGCCATCACCTCTAAGTCCACATAGATAAATTCTCATCCTGCATTCCAGCATGACTCATGCATTTCATGTGCATGCTCACTATTTTTTCTACATATTTGATTTTTCAGTTTTGCAGTGAGAGAGGTTCGATGCAGACATTGATAAAAGGCGAGTGACGACATCAGTCAGAACATCATCAAACAATCAACCAAAGACCTCTCAGGGGGCAACCAACCAAAATGACATCAGTCAAAACATCAATCCAAACATCAGTTCAAGCATCAATCCAAGCATCAACCAAAGACCTCTCAAGGGGCAACCAACCAAAATGACATCAATCCAGATATCGGTTCAAGCATCAACGAAAGACTTCTCAGGGAACAATCAACCAAAGGGCTCACAGACAACATCACTTCAAACCTCAGAAGGGTTAGCATGATGGCGGCACTACCACTCCTCGGAGTGTTAGCACGACCACGACACTACTACTTCACATCTCAGAAGGGTTAGCATGATGGCAGCACTACCACTCCTTGGAGGGTTACCACGACCACGGCACTGCCACTTCACATCTCAAAAGGGTTAACATGATGGCAGCACTACCACTCCTCGGAGGGTTAGCATGACCACGGCACTATTACTTCACATCTCAGAATGGTTAGCACGATGGTGGCAGTACCACTCCTTGGAGGGTTAGCATGACCACGGCACTACTACTTAAAATCTCAAAAGGGTTAGCACGATGGCGGCACTACCACTCCACGGAGGGTTAGCACGACTACGACACTATTACTTCAAATCTTAGAAGGTTTAGCACGATGGTGGCACTACCACTCCACGGAGGGTTAGTACGATCACGGCACTACCACTTCAAATCTAAGAAGGGTTAGCACGATGGCGACAATACAATTCTATGAAAGGTTAGCATGACCATAACACTACCACTTCGGAAGGATTAGCACGATGATGGCACTACCACTCCACGGAGGGTTAGCACGATCACGGTACTGCCACTTCAAACCTCAGAAGGGTTAGCATGATGGCGGCACTACAATTCTACTGAAGGTTAGCACGACCACGGCACTACCACTTCAAAAGGGTTAGCA
The DNA here is from genome assembly GCA_947683425.1 of Excoecaria cochinchinensis. Classification (NCBI taxonomy): domain Eukaryota; kingdom Viridiplantae; phylum Streptophyta; class Magnoliopsida; order Malpighiales; family Euphorbiaceae; genus Excoecaria; species Excoecaria cochinchinensis. The sequence continues at coordinate 2,688,164 of CANTUQ010000116.1, forward strand.
CGATGACGGCACTACCACTGTACGGAGGATTTGCATGATCACAGCACTACTGCTTTAACAAAGGATAACATGCCGACAACATGGCGATAATCATCCCAACCGTATTGTCCAGTTAGGAAAGCCAACTTTCTCAGGTGCGTGTCTCTTTCCTTTTTTTTTTCCAAATTTAGACTCATCTAGACACTAGTGCACTAGTTTCCCCAAAACTGGGGGCAATTGTAGGCACCGGATCCCGAGGCAGCCTACATCAGGATTACCCAATGATAAAATTAAGTGTGCCTATTTATAGACAAAAATGAAAGTTGAAAGTGACAATCTCCTTGTCGGTTTGATTTACTAGAAATAAATAAAAAGGTATTTTAAAAAAAATATTTTTAAAATGTTTTAAAAAATTATTTTGAGACAAAAAGGGTATGTTTTAAAATTATAGTATTTTAGTAAAAATTTTAAAAAAATAAAAAATTTACGAGTGTCGGGCCTGCGGTAGCGCGCAGGCGGGGCACGGTTGCCAGCGCGCGCGAGCGACGCCCGTCTGGCGCGCCGACAAGGGTCGCTTGCCCCTGCGCGCGCCCGATAGCCCCCCAGTCCGGTTTTTTGTCCCAAAATGTGTTTTTTCTTCTTTTTTTGTAGAATTTAATTTTAAAACCTTTTGGATTTTAAACCCTTCAAATTCTTCAATTTTTTTGTGGTTATGAAAATTAAATTGATTTAATTTCTTCATTAAAAATCTGATTTTTTTTGGGGTATAAATTATTTTTTAGAGAGAATTTTGAGGGGGGGATTTTTTCTTAAGAAAAATTGATTTTCTCTCTTCTTCTTCTTCTTTTTTTTTCTTCTTCTTCAAGAACAAGTTCCCCAACTATTTTTAATTTTTTTTTAAGTTAATTCTTGAGACAAATAAATTAATTATTTGTTCTTGTGAATTTTGTTACTTCTTTTTTACAATTTTTTTCCTTAAGACAAATAAATTAATTATTTGTTCTTGGGATAAAATTTTATTATATATTTTATTTTTCTAAATCAAGACAAGGAAATATATCATCTACATTCATTCATCAAATCAAAATTTGAGGGTAAGCATTCTAGGCTCAAATCTTTTATTGAATTTTCATTTTAATTTTTATTTCTAATTAATTAGCAACCATGTAGATTTTTGATATATTGTTTTATTTTGTTTATGTTCATGTGATTTAGCCATAAATTTAATATTTTAGCACATTTTATTTTTATTCTTGTATATTTATTTGATTGTTCATCTTTTGTTACTTTTATTATTATTATTATTATTATTATTATTGTTGTTGTTGTTGTTGTTATCATCACTTTTCTTAATATATTATTATTATTAGTAGTATTATTGTTTAACATGCTTTAACATATTTTGTTTTTTATTTCTTTCATTTTTGCTTGATTGTTCATCTTCCTTATTGTTGATTGTTCATCTTCTTTATTGTTGTTGTTGTTGTTATTATTATTATTATTATTATTTTTATTATCATCATCATGATCATTATCACTATCATTATTATTATCACCATTATTATTATTATTATTATTATTATTATTATTGTTTAATGTTATTATTATTTATTATTTTTATCACTATTATTATTATCATTATTATTATCACTTTTGCTTTTTATGCATGTTGAATTGTTAATATGTTAAGTTACTTATTTTTATTATGTCATTCAATTAATTTGTCATACATAATGCATGTTATCATATTTATTTTTTTCCATTTTCATTTGTTATATGTTTAATTCACTTTTTTACTAACATCATCTTTATTTGTATTTTTTATTTCAATACTTATTTTTTTATGTGTGAGTTTTTCCAATACCAAATGGGAGTCCATGGAGATTTGAAGACACCATCTTGGTGGGATTTGTCTTGTTTATTATTTTTTTTATCATTTTTGCTTTTATTTATTTTATTTGATGTAATTTGTAATAAGTTTATTTATTTTATGCACGTTAATTAAAAGTCACATAAAAAAGGTTTATATTAACAAATTGGGGTCTTTTTCTAATAAAATGGGACCAATGTCCTAATTTCGTCCAATAAAAATTCACCTTTAAAAGGAAGAGTTAATTTTCTTAAAATGGGATCACTCATCCCGATTTTATCGATAAATACAAAAAAATAACTCTTGGACTTTCTAAGTGAAAATGAGGGAACCAATGTTCCTAATAAACGTATCGATTTATGTATGATGTCTTTTATTTTATTCTTCTTGTGTAGTATATTTATTTCGGGCCCTTGTAATTAATTTGGGGCAATTCCATTCATTTATTCATTTATGCCTTTTTATTTTAGGGGATTGTTCTGTCCCATTTTTTCACTTGCAATTTTTTATCGCATTGTTTATTGCTTTCCTTACTGCTTTTCCAAAAATACTTGAAATGCGCATTAAATTTATTGCATGATCACGTGAGATTGGAGATGGAATTTCAATTGCTAAAAACTCATTTATAATTAACCAAGGCATTAATAAGAGTGAAGTTCCGAACACCTTTTCTAGTTTAAGACTTTCGAGGTTAGATGAACTTTCCCAATTTCTTGTAAATTGGGTGGCGACTGCAAAATACCTCAAAGGTGCCTAAAGGCTTCATGAGGTTAGATGTTCTTTTCAGTGTTCTATTAGAAAGAGGTATCCAAAATATCTCATGATTGCCCAAGATCAAAAGACGCAAACCCCTCTCGGGCCCTAAAAGCGGGTCTCTGGGAATCGATCGGGGTCGCCGCACATCACGACATTGTTATTACATAAAATGCAATTCCATCATTCTGCATACACGAATCATTAAACATTCATTCCATATGAATTCCTCATCCATACGTGATAAGCATTTATGTATGCATTTCCTTTTGAGAGGAAGCTAACAAGATGTACATCGAGTGTTTGGAATTAAAAAGAGGCTTATTGAGGAGGAGTAAAGTGTTTGTTAATGGAAGTGTAATGTAGAAGAATAAAAGTTAGGAGGAAAAGACCATTTTAAGAAGTTATACAGAAAAGTGTGAATAAGATTTTAAATGAAGAATAAGTAATATGAGCGAAGAAAGTGACATGTGTATCCTGTAATATGAGGTGTTAAGGAATTGTAGAGTGAAAGAATATGAGTAGAGTAGTATAGATGCAAAGTGTATATGATAGAGTTTCGAATAGTGAATAAGATAGTAATTGTTATGATCATTTGGACTGATCTGGTAATAAGTTAGACAAGAAGAGAGTTAAGTGTGATGTTATAAAATGGTTATGTAAAGTGAAAGTGATTTAAGAAAAGGAGTTGTACTGATTTTGGTAAAATTATATTATTAGGAGCCGAATTTGATGATAAACCAGAACTGTGTTATGACTCCTATGGTTTTTAGGATTAAGAAAATTTGTTTAAAATAATAGTAAAGTGTAGTATTCCGATATTAAGAGTTTTGAAGTTGACAAGAGCGAAAAAGAGAAAATAGAAAAATTTAAGGAGATATTGGAATGGTATGTAATTATGCTATAGAGTAGGAAGTAGTAAAGTGAGTTATGCGAAAAGTAAAGTGTATATATATATATATATATATATGTATGTATGTATGTATGTATGTATGTATGTATGTATGTATGTATGTATGTATGTAAATGTTATATGCTTATATAGAAGTGATACGTATGTGTTGAGCATTTTCTATATATGCTTATTATACCGCAAGTATACGGTGTACCGCAATAGTACTTAAGATGTCGATCCCACGAGGAACGTTTTTACACACTATTACTAATTGATTTTAATCTTGTTTACAATGATTAATTAATGGTAGAGTTGGTTTTAAATCTAATCTAACATGTAAACTAATTAAACCTAATTAATGATAGTCAAAAGAAGATAAAATAAATCATGAAGAATTAAAAACAATGAACTTGATTCCATCATTTAGATTAACATCTTTCATCTTTTTATGCAAGCCAAGTTAGAATAAACTTTTAACTCACTCTCTCGACATGAATTAAAATGCCTAAAACATATAATTAAAATTCTAACTCACAATTTTCATTAATGAATTAGAGGTTTCTAATTACATATTTTAAGAATAAACACTAACCTATAGCAATTATCTCAATATACCGATTTCTCAAAATATACCTTGATAATGAATCTCTATTAAATGTCAGATAAAGCAAACTCTCGAATTACTTTAACTTGTAAAAATCATGCAAAAGATATTAATAGAGAATCTACAATGAAAGACTATGAAAGTAGATAGAAATAGAAAGAATTATAATATGCAAGTTCATTAAAATGATATTCATAAAAATATTGGAGAAGAATTAAAAATAAGAGAATAAGATAGAAGCCTTTCAACCCTTTTCTCAATCCCTTGAAAATAAATTTTCCTTCTCCTTGATCTTCTTCTTCAAACCATAAAACTAAATAGAAATTTAACTAAGAAAAATCTGTCTTACAAAATACAGAAAAATTACTTAACTAAAAATTCATCTTCTAAAATTACAGTTAAACTACATATTTATAGATATTAATCTAAGAATTGTGTCCTTTGAGAATGGTTGCAAAGTTTGGTGAAAGAAGACAACTTTTCATGTGTCTTTTGGCTCAAAACTGCCCCAACGATCGTCTCTGTCGCGATCGCAACGTTGTCGCGATCGCGACAGAACGCGCTTGCCCGTTTTCTTCCTTCTCTCTTTCTTTTGGTCTTCTCTTCCTTCTCTGGCCAGTCACGTCGCGTTACTCCCCATCACGGCGTGACTTCTCGCGTGTGTGGCGTGACTGGCGCTCACGTGTCGCTACCTCTCCCCTTTCTCTTCTCTTTCCTTTCTTTCCTGGCTTTTCGTCACGTCGCGTGACCTTAGCTCACGGCGTGACTCGTCTCTTGCAGCTCCTTCTCTTCTTTTCCTCCTTCCTCTTCGTTCTTCTTAGCAAGTCACGTCTCGTTACCTCTGGTCACGTCGCGTGACTCCTTGTGTGTGGCGTGACCTGCTCCTTTGCTCTCGTGATCCTCTCCTTCTTTATCTGTTCTTTTCTTCATTTTTCACCTAAAAATAACAGTAAACACACGAACATGCACTCTAATACAAATAATCATAAATTAACACATCACATCAAATTTACACACAATAGCATAATTAATTTACATAAATACATACAAAATAAATACTAAATTATACCTCAATTAATCTCCTATCAGTATGGATGGCAATGATATGAACTATAGCATAGGAACTATCCGATGCAAGTGAATTTTGAGGACGAAATTCTTATTAGTGGGGGAGAATTGTAACGGCCCAAAATTAAAATTTTAGGGAATAGTGAATATATATATATAAATGTTATATGCTTATATAGAAGTGATACGTATGGATGGTAATGATATGAAGTATAGCATATGATCTATCCAATGCAAGTGAATTTTGAGGTCGAAATTATTATTAGTGGGGGAGAATTGTAACGGCCCAAATTTGAAATTTTTGGAAATAGTAATTTTTGGGGCGTGAATAGTAACATCGGGTTGAATAGTACCTCCACGATTCAAAAAATATTTTACTAGATTGTTGGATAGAGCTTGTTAACGGGATCCAAAAGAAAAAATTTGGGGTCAAACAGAGGTCAAATGGGGTCCGAAAAGTGTAAAACGATGAAAAATAGGCATTTAGGGCGTCTATCCATGATAGACGGGCGTCTGTGTAATGCTCCAACTTATACCCCAGTAGTTTTGAGCATTTTGTGATTTGAGAGTGGTCTGGGTTGTTATTATTTTTGACCCTAGGGATTAATTGCATGTTTTCAGTAGTTTTAAGGGTATAAGTGTGTGTTAGTTTTAATTAAGTGGTTTATGTGTGTTTTGAGAACAAAAGCAGGATTATAAGAGAATTTGACCAAATCCACCATAGAGGAGTGACATGTGGATAGCGGAGATGAGGGAAGAAAAAGAGAGGATAAGATTGGCTTTATAAGACAAGAGGGAGAAATGTGAGAGAGAGTATATATACCTTCCTCTCTCCCATTCCTCCCACGTTCTTCTCCTTCTTCTTCTTCATATGCCTTGTCTCAAATTCATCTCTTGGCTACTGTAATTTTGGTTGGGTTTGGTAATTCAAGAACTATTCAGGTAAGTGAATAGTGTTCTTCTTCTTCTCTTCTTCTTTTTGGTTATTGGTGGCTGTGTGTTTGGGTTTCAAGTTATGGATGTTGTTTGATTGATTTGCTTAGAGATTCCAACTAGAGAGGCAAAAGGGAAGGAGAAAGTAGGCGAAAGTGCGGGTAATTAGCTTTGTGGAGCTGAGGAGCCAATGTTTGGGAATTTATATGATTTTTATTGAGTTATGCCTTTGGATTATTGTTGTGATTTTGGTGAAATTGATATTGAAATTGTGTTCTTTTGCATTCTTGATTTGTGTTTCTATGATTGTGTGTGCAATTTGAGATTGAAATGAAGAGTATAGAACTAGGAGTGATTTTAAGTAAAAAATGGGAAATTTTTGAGTTTGTAACTTGGTGGTTTCAAATTGTTCCTTTTTGCTTTTTAGTCACTTTCTTTAATTGTAAGAGTTGGGTAAAATGAGGGTTAACATGTTTTGGATTTCCTTGTGATGATTTGATTAAAATTCTTGGGTCAATTGCATGATTTTGGGGAAGTTTGGCTGGAGAAGAATTGTGCAGGTAGGCATCAGGGCATGAAGCTCGACTCGGTCGCGAGCGCGATAGAGAGCAAGGTCACCGAACTTCTGCGAAGGTGTCCTCTATCGCGAGCGTGACAGAGAGTTCGATAGCTGAACTTCTACCGAGCTGTTCTCTATCGCGAGCTCGCCTGCGTGCATGAGCGTGATCGAGCCTTTTCGCCTTCTGTCACGATCACGATCTTGTGCACGAGCGTAATAGAGGCAATTCAGCTCTCTGTTGCGAGAGGGAATGGTAGGTACGAGGGCAACCCTTTGTGACCCTCGCCTGTGTCTTAAATATTTATTATTTGTTACACTTTGCATGGTTTCTCACTTATGATTTATACATATGTTTCTATATGTGAACTATAATATGCTTTATCGTATGATCAATATTTGAATTAATTTCTTAGCCAACAATAGTTAAGCTATGGATAGACAGGCATGCCTATAGGGTTCTGTTTGTTGCAGCCTATGCATTTCTTTAGACCCTGATCAGGTCTCTATGCATTTGGATCCTCGTGATCCCTATGTGATTGGATCTTGCTTAAGATCCCTATGCATTTTAAAAAGAAAAAAATAGAAAAGAGAATATTTATTTGTACCTACAGGTACCTATGCGTTTACCCATTATCCACTACTCTGAGTTTGCAGGCATAGCTATCTGTTTGTATGTGTTATTGAATCATGTGAATTAACATAAAGTGTTTAAAGTGAAGTTTATGCTGGATATATGCATGTTATGATTTAAGTTTTGATGCTTATTTATATGCATGTGCCATGTGAATGTGATTTTCATTAACGTCTAATATGAGTGGTCGTTCATGTTTGGTTTTCCCCACTAAGCCACTGGGCTAGCACAGTTGTTTCATCCATCCAGGTGTGAAAACGGTAGGAGATTTTAGGAGGACTTATCCGCAACAGCCAAGGTCAACACAATACGATGGGCTTTGTAGATGTTTAAGATTTTGGGAATTGTAATCTTTGGATATAAAGCTTTTGTAATGCAACTAGTTTTGTATATGTGATACGAGAATTGTAATGGTGTAATTTTTGTTAGATATCCAGTTAGGTATTTGTAAAACTCTAATTTTGTATATATAATGTAAGGATTATTTTGTAACAACTCAACTATGTAAATATTTTTAGTTATGAATAAATGAGTTTTGGCAATTTCAGTTGGGTTTATGAAATGTATACGAAAGAAATTTTGTTATTCCCAATTCTATTAATGGTGTATAAATATATGTACTAACATACCTGAGTTATGTTGAATGTATTCTGCATGCCTTATTCTGCTTGCGACAATCTTCGTCTATCGGGGCACTCACTTCTCTTTGCAGGGTGAGCTCCCCTACGTATAGATAAGGGGAGTTATAGTCTATGTGGCGACAGACTGCCATGCCATCGGTCATGAGGGACAATCAGGCCATCTGTGGCTTCAAACAGGCATTTGAAGGTTTTCTTCAGCTAGTTTGACCAATTTTGACCTGAGTTTGACCGAACCATATCTTGAGTTATAAACATCAAAAAAATATTGCCAAAATATGGACACGCTCGTATGAATGAGTAGAATCTAATGGTGTTAAAAAAATATATTTTTTTGTAACACTTGAAATCCGTCTATCAGACAGATAAATAATTACCTGACCGAGAAATGGTTTCCTATTGGTCCAAAAATATTATTGGAGTCTAATGAATATATGTTAAGTGTTATGGAGTCATTTTTATGAGGAGTTACACTTAGAAAGTAAGAAAAAATTTATGATTTCGGTTTAAATAGTACTTGGTTGACTGAAGGTTTGACCGAGACTTTAAAAATAGCAAATTATGTCTAAAATTGATGAGAATTTCCTGATTGACTCTAGATAATATTTAGGAATTTTTAGTGGTAAAAAGATAATTTTTAAGGACTTTGAAAATTTACTTATCGGACTGGTTGGATTTAACCGAACCGAAAATAGACTTTGATTGAGGTGTAATTTTGTGTACAGCCTAGTTTTTATATGATATGAATTATGGAATTAAATTTGAAATGATTTGGAGTTAGAAAGTGAAAGAAATAAAAAAAAGGGAAAATGGGTTATTTCACATTTATGGACTAAATTAAATAAATTAAGTAATTTTGTGGGCCAATGTTTGAGGATGAAATAATTATATGTCAAAGGTATGAAGAAATAAGAGATAAAGGATCAAACTGGAAGTTTGCATAAAAATCTAAAAAGGTAGCCAATCAAATGTTGACATATATATTGGCTAGATAAGGATGAAGAGAAAGAAAGGTTGTTTGGCTACTTAAGCCAATTTGGTCGGCTGAAAGAGAGAGAATAAAGCAACCATTCTTCCCTTACAATTCATACCCAAAATCTGCCTCTCTCCATGCTCTTTAGATGTCAATAAATATTCATCAATTCTAGTGCAAAGGTTAAGTTTATTAGGTAAGTTTATGGCTAATTACTCTTCTTCTTCTTCTCTTCTTCTTACGTGAGTTTTAAGGGAATAAAATAGTGGATTTCATGTTTTGATGGATTTGTGATGTGTTTGAAGAGCTAGAAGTGGATTAAGCTAAGGAAAAGAGAAGGTGGTTGAGGAAAGAGTCAAGTGAAGCAAAGGAAAGCATGAATGAGGTTTGGGAAATTTATATGCTTTGATGTGTATATATATATATATTGATAAGTTGTTGTTTTTGATATGTATTTGTTGATTTGGATTGCTTGAGTGAATTGGTTGTGTAACCGTCCGAAAATTGGGTTAGTCGTAAACAGTATTTTCTGATTTCAATCTGTAACACCCCCTACCCATACGTAGGAGAACCCATCCTCTAGAGAGTGAGAACGCGTACGAGCAGGGGTGTCACCAAACAAACAGAACAATATACAAATACGCAATATACGAAAAACATCGAAAATAAAAACTTAATATTCATTCATTGATATCCAAAGGGTTCATTACAAAAATATAGTCGGTACATAACTGATATACAAAATTACATTCTTCCAAAAGAATACATAGTGGAAGCAATGCAAAAGAATAATACAACGAGAGCCCAAAATTACAAAAACAATCTTAAGTACAAAACTAAGTCCTAACACTTTAAAACTTCTGTGTTGGCTGGACCTGCGGAGACTCTCCCTAAAGCTCAAAACCTTCCGCACCTGCACGGATAAAACACCCGTGCTAAGCGATAATGCTTAGTGGGGAAAACACACAATAATATGAACGGTCATTCACAATGGTCATTAAGGCAAAACACGTTCAAAATGGTACATGCTTATAATCACATATGTATATATAAATCATAGCTTAAATCATATTCAGTTGCATTCACAAACTTATAGTCAATTTATATATCACTTGGTTTTACATGCTCATATTCACAACCAGACAAACAAATGAAGCGCCTGCTGACTCACAATAGCGGATAACGAGTGAACACATTGGGGGTACCCGATGGTACAATCGAAAAACAACATCATTATTTTCCCATTCAAAACATTTTCACATTGAGGGATCTTAAACAAGATCCGTACATATTGAGGATTGCGAGGATCCAAATGGGGACCTGATCAGGGTCCAGAAAACATTGGGGGCTGCAGCTACTGAACTCTATTAGGTATGCCTAACTATCCACTAATTTGACTCTTGTAGGCCATGCATAATTCATCCATTCATATTCATATTGCTTATAAAATCATCCATGCATAAGTCTAAAAGCGTCACAAGTTCGGAAAATAAGTTTCGGAGATGCAAAAGAAATCCCATTTTAGAAACAGAAACTGTCGCGCTTATGACGTCTGCCCATTTGCAATAGGGGCAAAGCTCCATGAGTGCCGCGCTCGCAACAGGCCTTACGTTCGTGAGAAGAAGAAGCAGATTGGCCTCTGTCGCACTCGCGACAGAGCGTGCCTGGCATCGCCATCGCGATCACGTGCTAGCATTCGCACTCGCTACAGCGCTGCCCAACAAGCGCGGCCCTTCGCGCTCGCAACAGGTGCTGTGCCACGATAGAACAAAGCTCGATTGCTAGGAGAGCTGGAATGACCCAGCTCTATCGCACTCGCGACAGGGTCGTGTTTTCCAGATCTACAGAACTCCTTCATTTTCCAAAACACACCCAAACGTCCATTTTAAACCGAATGTCAACATAACTCAAATTGAACCTTCCAATCATCATCAACAACATAAAGCTCAAATTTTATGCCAATAATCCCAATGGAATCATACAATTAATATAATTAAAATCTCTAACTTAATAAAACCAGAAATTTCCTACATAAACTCATTCAACCAACAATTTACTTCAAGAGTTCATCAACAAAGCATCTTAACTCAATTCCAGCAAAACCCATAACATTTAGACCAAAACAAACATTATTAACCAAATGATTTTCTATAAAATCAAATCAAAACCCCAAAATCACAAAAATGCATCAAATACACAAAAGTCCCAAACCTTGCAAATCCTTAGCTCCTAATCACAAGCTCCACTCCCGCAAGCCTTCTCTTTGCCTTTGGGTCTCTAGGAAGCACCTCTGAACAAGGACACCCAAAACACACAACCAACAAAACTCTAGCTCAAAACCATAACTAACAAAATCAAGAACATAGGGGAGGACGAAAGAGAAAACCCAACTAAAACTTACCAATAAACCACTTGAGTTGATCAATTTCCACCACTAATTGAGGCTACAAGAGGATGAGTCAAGAAGAATAGGGAGGAAGAAGAAAAGAAAGAGAGAGGGGGCGTGAGGGGAGGGAGAACGGGAGAGCAAAGCAGTAAGTTGCTACTCTCTCTTTCTCTCTCCACTCTACTTATACCCCTCTCCTAAAACCCTTGCCACATGTCGCCTAACCATTGGTGGAACTTGATCACTCACACCCTTCAACCAAACACAACACCACACCCAATTCTAATTACACTAATACACACATTAACTCCCTATATGCATCCACATCCTAACAAAACCCAAACACACACACACCACCACTATACATGTAACCACGCTCTACCACCACCCATAAACCATGCAATTAACCCAATGTAAAATATAACACATGCCAAAACACACACATACACACTTACACACAGAATGGCTCAAACTACTAGGGGGAAAACGGAGCGTTACAACTCTCCCCTACTAGCAAGAATTTCGTCCTCGAAATTCGCACCTGAGCAGAACAACTGAGGGTATTGAGATCTCATCACTGCCTTTGGTTCCCAAGTCACTTGCTCAACTCCATAGTGCTGCCATAACACTTTAACCAAGGGAACTTGCTTGCTTCTCAACTGTCTCACTTCTTTGGCTAAAATAGCCTTTGGTTCCTCTTCATACGAATAATCTGGCTGAATCTTGATATCCTGAACCGATAACACATGCGATGGATCCGATCTGTACCGGTGAAGCATAAATACATGGAAAACATCGTGCAACCTCGCCAAATCCAAAGGCAAAGCTAATCTATAAGCAGTAGGTCCAAATTTCTCCAACACCTCGAAAGGTCTAATAAATCGAGTACTAAGCTTACCCTTCTTACCAAAGCACAACACTTTCCTCTAAGGTGATACCTTTAGGAACACTTTATCTCCAATTTCAAACTGAATGTCTTTTCTCTTCAAATTGGCATAAGACCTCTGTCTATCCTTGGCTATCTTCAGATTCTGCTGAACCACTTGGATCTTCTCTTCAGTATCTCTAACCATCTCTAGCCCAACAAAGGAACGCTTGGTCAATTCTATCCAACAAACCAGAGTCCTACACTGTCGACCACAAAGAGCTTCAAACTGTGACATTCTAATGCTCGACTGATAACTATTATTGTAGGCAAACTCCATGAGTGGCACGTACTTGTCCCAACTACCTGAAAGTTCCAAAGCACAACCCCGAAGCATATCCTCTAAAATCTGGATAACCCATTTCGACTGACCATCTGTCTGAGGATAAAATGCCATGCTGAAATTCAACCAAGTACCCAAAGCTGCTTGCAACTCTTTCCAAAACTTCGATGTGAACCTTGGATCCCGATCTGACACTATCGACAACGGAATACCATGTAATCTAACCACCTCGTCCACATAAACAATTGCCAACTTATCCATCGAATAGTCAACTCGAACTGGCAGAAAATGCGCTGACTTGGTAAGTCGGTCTACGATCACCCAAGCTGAATCATATTTCCTCTTATTCAAAGGCAAACCTGACACAAAATCCATGGCAATGTCATCCCATTTCCACTGAGGAATGGGTAAAGGGTTGAGCAATCCCAAAGGAACTTGATGCTCCGCCTTTACATGCTGACAAGCCAAACACTTGGCCACAAACTCCACAATATCTCTTTTCATCCCAGACCACCAGTAGAACTGAATCAAATCTCAATACATCTTCTCACTACTAGGATGCATAGCAAAGACCATAGTGTGTGCCTCACTCAAAAGCTTCTTTTTTAACTCAACATCCTCTGGCACACACAAACGATTCCTATACATAAGCACCCCATCAGAAATAGAAAACTCAAATTGCTTACCATTCAGAACCTCTTGCAAAACTCGCTGCAACTTCACATCATCTTTCTGGGTATCAACAATCGACTGCCTCAAAGATGGCTTGGCTTTCAATTGGGCAACCAAAGCCCCATCCGAATCTAATCTCCACTTAAAGCGCTGCAAAAACAAAGCCTATAATGACTTCCTACTCAAAGCATCCGCTACTACATTGGCCTTGCCTGGATGATACTCCAAAATACAATCGTAGTCCTTAAACAACTCCAGCCATCGACGTTGTCTCATATTCAACTCTTTCTGGGTGAGGAGGTACTTCAAACTCTTATGATCCTACAGTCTCCCCATATAAATAATGCCGCCAAATCTTCAAAGCAAAGATCACAGCTGCTAACTCTAAATCATGCGTCAGATAGTTCCTCTCATGATGCTTTAACTGATGAGACGCATAAGCCACAACCTTACCCTCTTGCATCAGAACACAATAAAGTCCAACTCCTGAAGCATCACTGTACATTGCAAATTCCTTACCTGAAATGGGTTTACAGGAGCTTTGCTAGCCTATTTTACATGCTAATTTTCGCAAGTATACGGCGTACCGAAATAGTACAAAAGATGTCGATCCCACGAGGAATGTGATTTACTACTCAATTTTAATCTTGTTTACAATGATCATTAATTTGTGAGTTAAATCTAAACTACTCTATTATATAAACTAATTAAACCTAGTTCATGTTAATCAAAGAAGACAAAACATATAAGGAAGAATTAATAATTATAAAACTGGATTCCATCATATAATTATAATTTTGATCTCTTAAGCAAGCCAAGTTGGAATATAGTTCCAATTTACTCTCTCGACATAAATTAGAGTGCCTAAAATATACATTTATAATTCTAACTCACAATTTTCATTAATGAATTAGAGTGTTATACATGCAAATTTTACGAATAATCACCAACCTATAACAACCATTTAATATTACGATTTCTCAAATAATACCTCAATAATGAACTTCCATTAGATGTAAGTAAGAATTTATCTTTCAATTAAATACTTACTTATAATGATCATGTATAAAATACTAATAGAAGATTCTACATTAAAAGATTACTAATTTAGATGGAAATAAAAAATAACATAAATATTCAAGTTCTCAAATAATATTCATTTGATTTACAGAGAAGAAGTAACAGATAAGAGCAATGAAAAAGAAATCTTTCAACCCTTTTCTCAAACCCTTGTAAAAATTCTTCTTCTCTTTGGTCTTCTTCTTCAAAACATGAAAACAAACTAAGAACTGTTACAGAAAATAAATAATATTTAACTTGTAATAAAAATAATCCTCTAAATTACATTCTACTAAAATTACAGTTGACAAATAAATTTATAGAATTCCAAAAGTTGTGTTCTTTTCTCAAATAATTGCAAAGGTTGGTGAAAAGATAAGCCCTTTTTGGTGACCTTTCAAGGAAAACTGTCCCAACGGTCACTTCTGTCACAATCGCGATTAGCGACAGAACATGGAGCTCCATCTTCCCTCTTCTTTTCTCTTTTCTCTTCCTTCTCTCTGGCCTTTCACGACTCGTGATCCCCTTTCACGGGTCGTGATCCTGCATGTGAGTCGTGACTTTAGCTCACGTCTCGTCTTCCTCTTCCCTTTCTTCTTCCCTTTTCCTTTTTCGCTATTTTCTTCCTGTCCATTCACGACTCGTGATCCATTCTCACGAGTCATGAATCATGCTCCTTCACTCTTCTCTTTTCTTGCTTAGCTGGTTGCTCTACCTCATCACGAGTCGTGATTTCTTTTCACAGCTCGTGACTTATGCTCCTCTACTCCTTCTCTGCTGTCATCACATCTTATGCTACTTCCTTCACTTACAAGTCATATAATTATTCACGACTCGTGAACTTGTTGACCAAACGTCACGAGAAACACAGTAAGTCCCAATGCATGCCTCTTTCATCTTTTTAACTCCAAATCCTCCAAATTACCCTAAAAAATAGATAAACACTTAAAATAGACAAATACTCATGAAAGATATAAATTTACATACTTAACTACTTAAACTAACACAAAATATATACTAAATAATACTTTAGTTAGGCACCTATCAAATTCCCCCACACTTAGACCTTGCTTGTCCTCAAGCAAGACAAAAGAGTAAGAAAATTTTAAAACCAATACACTACATAAATCTTATTATACAGCATTGTTCATCAGGCATACATCATATAGGATTGAAAAGAAATCAAATTCCTCATATACTCAAAATATCAGTAAATCAAAATTTAAAACATGTACTAAAAATTTAACAAGTCACCATACTTTACTCATTTCAACATCCAGATTATAAAGTCCCAAAACTAAACATGTTTCAAAGATAAAATATTGATCATAAACTTTAAAACTCTAAAGTTACTAGCTGCTTTTAGGACAATTTGTAAGCACACTTCCTCTTAATCCAATCTCATGGCATTTTTAGACTTTTTTTTTTCTTTTCATTCTTCTTTGTGTTTTGAACATGGGTATTTTTTTTTTCATTTTTATCCCATGAAAAGCAAGAGAATGTAGTATGGGTGCGTTTTACGCTCCATCCCATACATTTTAATTTTGAATGTACATCTTGCTCTCTTTTTCTTGTTATGAACACTGTGGGTGCATTTTATGCTCCATCCCACTTTATTTTTTTCTTTTTGAGTCCTCATCCATTATTGAAAAGACAAAAGGGTAAGTATTATGGCTATAGTTTCCATTAGGCAACTAGAAACCTAAAATCTTAAACTAAATGAGCAAATCATAACTTAAAAACATAGCTAGTAAAAAGAATAAATAATCTATAATGTTGCAAAAAGTAAAAGAAAATAACTTGAAAAACTTAAAACACATACCAAAAATTTTAAAAAAACTAGTAAAATGAGCATAAAAGATAAATGACTTAACAACCTATATAATATACCAATTGAACAATGCCCTATAATAAAACTCACTAAAAAGCCTAATTGAGAAATAAAATCACCCAAACAACTAATATATAAAACATACTAACAAAAATTCATCAAACACAAACAAACTATATAATACTCACTCCCCCACACTTAGAACCAACATTGTCCTCAATGTGAAGAAATGAGATAAAAGTAAACAAGAAAAACAAAAATAAAATAAAAGTAAAAGGAATGAAGAAAAACTCCCCTAATCATGGTGAAGGTGGAGGTGAGAGAATCAAATACCCAGCTTGAGCTATAAATGTATCCACCTTATGCTCAAGCCTCCTTTGTCTTCTAGCCATAGAAGAAAGTTGATCCTGCATAGAAGACTGGTTTTGTAAAAGTTGCTCAAGCATTGCTAACGCATTAGAGGACGAAAACCCCACAGCAGGTGCAGCAGGCACATCAACTGAAGCATCATGCATAGCATCATCACCACTACCCCCATCATCATTGGCTTCCTCAACTTGTGGAGCAGATGGTCCAAGAAGATCTCTCCAACAAGACCTTGAATGTGGTGGGATTTCCTGAAAATTCCTACTAATAACCTCTCCACGCACAAATAAATTTTGAGTGAAATAAACACAAGGATGATCTCGATGATAGCAATGAAAATCAACATCTAAATTTCATGCAAGAACAATAATGATATGCCCATGAGTTATAGGTGAGTCGTGTTTATTAGCACAATTCAACAACTGAGTACAAACCCAATAAGACCAACATACATCTTTTCTCTTATGCACACACCACGTTAAAAATAATTCATTAAAAGAAACTGTATTAAATTCAAACCTGTTAAAAATCAAAGATGCAAAAATCTTATGCAAAATCCAATATTTTAAATCTTTAATAAACATGGATTTAGCATCTCTAGTTCTATATGGTGTTTGCAAACCAGTTAAAAATGTTCAAAATGCATTAGGTTTAAAAGATTTTGGTGGATCAAATAAACCAGTTTGAGAAAACCCAAACATGCGATTCATCATAAAATAAGTCGGAGTGTGTGCTTTTCCATCCAATCAAAAATCTAACCAATATTCATTATCCTCATTTCTTTGCAAAGTGGTATAAAATTCAAGCATTAAATCAGGATAAATATTCTCATGCATATTGGTAAATCTAAGGAAGCCACAAAATGACAACATTTCATTTATGGTATCTAGCATGCCTACCTGTTCAAGAAGACTTGATGTAAAATACCTACATTGCGAAAATGGTCTGTCTTGAAGGGTAAGAAATTTGCTACCTTCATCCATGAAAAAAATTAAAAAATCAGCGCCAAATGTGGCAGAGATATCTCCTTCTTCATCCTCCTGTCTGGCTTTTTTAATACGTGAGATTGATGGGTTCTTGGTTCTTACCATTGTGTTTGTTAAACAAAAAAAAAATAGAGATGGAATGAAAATAGAGAGTAAAAAAAAATGAAACTGCTGACACAGTTTGGTGTTAGAAGTATTTTGTGGAAGAATGCCGAAAGAAACAAAGAAAAATGAAAGTGAAAGGAAGTAATAGAAACATGGTACTGGCTGTGAAGGGATATTACTACGAAGAGAAATGACAGTGACGAAAGTGTAAAGAAAGGGAATGAAGGAAAATGAAAAGTCAAATAATGGTGTTCGACTCGTGACGGCAAATACGAGAAAGGGAACAATAATAAAAAGAAAAAGGGCTGGAAAGCAAAGGTCGCGGCGTTTTAAAAATTTTAGGGTTTGGAAATAAAACTCCCCTGATTTGATTTCTTAATTCTATGTTTTAAGGGTTTAGGGTTAATTTAACTTAAGGTAATTAAAATTAAGACATATGAATCCGAGGAAAAAGAAAATTAATCCAAAATAAGAGAAAAATAATAAGTAAATAAAATAAATGATAAAATTGTACCTAAAGTCGATTCTGGCTAGCAGGACGCTTCACGAGTCGTGAGGCATCTTCACCACTCATGAAGCACCTCACTTACCTGGGCCGAATTTGAATGACTCGTGACTGCACGACTCGTGAAGATACATCACAAGTCGGTAGCTTCGACGATTGCCCATACTATCGCGATCGCGATGCTTGCCGCGATCGTGATAGAGGCCTCACGCACAATCTTGGTACATTCTGCTGCGCTCGCGATTGTCGTCGCGTGCGCAACAAAATATCACGTCTGCATTTTTTTTTAACTACATAACAAAACACCTAATTTAACTAAATTTACCTATAGAACAACAAACTTTGTTAGATTATTAAAATTCAAAATATGAAAACATTAATTAACAAATTTGCACAAAATAGTCTAGATCAACACCAAATACATATAGAAAGAAAACCTAATTAAGTAACCTAAATAAAATACTAGAAAATATTATGGTTTAATGTGCCCTCTAGGATTTTCCTCAGTGTTACTTGGAAGACATCCTAGACTTCTAGATGGTAAAGAACTTGCTAATTGCCCCAATTGAACCTCAAGATTATGAATAGATGAAGCATGATTCTTAGTGATTTGGTCAACTTTTGCTTCAAGCTTCTTTTGATTTTCATCTTGAGCACTCATTTTAAAATTTATCTCCTCAATTAATTTATCAATTTTTCCTTCAAAAGCTCCAAACCTATCTTGTGGTTGTTGGTATCCTACACCCCTATTCTGGTTATTGTTATTATTTCCCCATGACAAATTAGGATGGCTCCTCCAACCAGGATTAAAGGTGTTAGAATATGGATTCCCACGCCCTTGTCCTTGCACAAAATTAACTTCTTCCTCCTCATTAGCTATTCCCAAATTGCAATTGCCACTAACATGCCCTTATTGACCACAAATATTGCATGCATTTTATAAATTACATTCCATACTTAGGCTATTAACCTTATGAGTTAATGCCTCAATTTAAGCTCGCAAAGCAACAATAGAGTTTATGGAATGTACCCCCCTAGCATTAGAATTATTAGACTCCCTTACTTTTTCAATAGGCCACATACAGTTATTCATAGGCATTTCTTCCAATAGCTCAAATGCTGCTTCAGTTGTTTTCCTCATAAGGGAACCTCCAGCTGCAGCATCTATGGTACCTCTTGTGGTAGGATTCACCCCATTGTAAAAGGTTTACATCAATAGCTCTCTTGGAAGGTTGTGATGAGGACACATTCGCTGTAATTCCTTAAACCTTTCCCATGCTTCATACAGAGACTCATTATCAAATTGCACAAAAATTGTGATATCTTTTATAATTTTTGCAGTCTTGGCTAGAGGGAAGTATTTTGATAACAATGCTTGGGCCAATTAGCTCCAAGTGGTTATTGATCCTCTAGCTAAAGAATTCAACCAAGCCTTGGCTTTATCCTTCAAAGTGAAAGGAAAAAGTCTAAGCTTAATTGCATCATTAGAAACTCCATTAATTTTAAAAGTATCACATATCTCTAGAAAATTTGCCAAATGAGCATTAGGATCCTCATTTGCCAAACCATAAAACTGAATGCTATTTTGTATCATTTGCAAAAGAGAAGGTTTAATTTCAAATTGGTTAGCATTTACCGTAGGTCTTACCACACCTTGTTGAGCACCACTCAATGTGGGTGTAGCAAAATCCATCAACCTTGGTGGATTTTCCTCTTCAGCCATTATCGGTCTCTTATTCTTGTTCTTCTTTTTATTGGATTTCTATTACTTGACAAATATCTCTCTATTTCAGGATTCAAAGGTTCAAGCTCTTCTTGAGAACTTCTTGTACTAGGCATGAACTTATCAAATCCTGTAAAAATAACACAAAACAAAAATAAGTCAAACTCTTCAAATAAACAAAATAAAATAAATAAATATTGTAATCCAAAATCATAAATCAAGTTGCACAATGGCAATAAATAAAACATCATTTCCCGGCAATGGAGCCAAAAACTTGTTAGCCTATTTTACATGCTAATTTTCGCAAGTATACGGTATACCGAAATAGTACAAAAGATGTCGATCTCACGAGGAATGTGATTACCATTGCACACTGTTACTACTCAATTTTAATGTTATTTACAATGATCATTAATTTGTGAGTTAAATCTAAACTACTCTATTATATAAACTAATTAAACCTAGTTCATGTCAATCAAAGAAGACAAAACATATAATGAAGAATTAATAATTATAAAACATGATTCCATCATATAATTATAATTTTAATCTCCAATTTACTCTCTCTACATAAATTAGAGTGCCTACAACATACATTTATAAATCTAACTCACAATTTTCATTAATGAATTAGAGTGTTATACATGCAAATTTTAGGAATAATCACCAACCTATAACAACCATTTAATATTAAGATTTCTTAAATAATACTTCAATGATGAACTTCCATTAGATGTAAGTAAGAATTTATCTTTCAATTAAATACTTACTTATAATGATCATGTATAAAATACTAATAGAAGATTCTACATTAAAAGACTACTAATTTAGATGGAAATAAAAAATAACATAAATATTCAAGTTCTCAAATAATATTCATTTGATTTACAGAGAAGAAGTAATAGATAAGAGTAATGAAAAAGAAATCTTTCAACCCTTTTCTCAAACCCTTGTGAAAATTCTTCTTCTTGTTGGTCTTACATGAAAACAAACTTAGAACTGTTACAGAAAATAATTAATATTTAACTTGTAATAAAAATAATCCTCTAAATTACATTCTACTAAAATTACAATTGACAAACAAATTTATAGAATTCCAAAAGTTGTGTTCTTTTCTCAAATAATTGCAAATGTTAGTGAAAAGATATGCCCTTTTTGGTGACTTTTCAAGGAAAACTGTCCCAACGGTCACTTCTGTCGCGATCGCGATTAGCGACAGAACACGGAGCTCCATCTTCCCTCTTCTTTTCTCTTTTCTCTTCCTCTCTCTGGCCTTTCACGACTCGTGATCCCCTTTCACGAGTCGTGATCCTGCATGTGAGTCGTCACTTTGGCTCACGTCTCGTCTTCGTCTTCCTTTTCTTCTTCCCTTTTCCTTTTTCGCTGTTTTCTTCCTGTCCATTCACGACTCGTGATCCCTTCTCACGAGTCGTGAATCATGCTCCTTCACTCTTCTCTTTTCTTGCTTAGCTGGTTTCTCTACCTCATCACGAGTCATGATTTCTTTTCACGGCTCGTGACTCATGCTCCTCTGCTCCTTCTTCTCTACTGTCATCACATCTTACGCTACTTCCTTCACTCACAAGTCGTATAATTATTCACGACTCGTGAACTTGCTGACCTAACTTCACGAAAAACACAGTAAGTCCCAATGCATGCCTCTTTTTATCTTTTTAACTCCAAATCCTCCAAATTACCCTACAAAACAAATAAACACTTAAAATAGACAAATACTCATGAAAGATATAAATTTACATACTTAACTACTTAAACTAACACAAAATATATACTAAATAATACTTCAAGCTTCAACCAACAGCCTCTTCAACTGTTCGAAATACACCTGACACTTATCTGACCACTCGAATCAGACCCCTTTCTTCAACAGTCGAGTCATAGGAGCAGTAATGACTGAAAACCCCTTAACCAACGATAATACCCAGCCAAACCTAGGAAACTTCTCACTTTCGGAACATTCCTAGGTGCTTTCTAATTCACAATCACCTCAATTTTGGCCGAATCCACTTGAATGCCTATAGCCGACACAATATGACCCAAGAAAGACACCTCTCTAAGCCAAAAATCACACTTGCTCTTCAAAACCTGAAGCACTATCCAACAAAACCTGAAGCACTATCCAAAGTTGCTCTTCATGCTCGCTCTTATTCTTCGAGTACACCAAAATGTCATCAATAAATACCACAAAAAATCGATCGAGATATGGCCTGAACACTCTGTTCATCAAATCAATAAAAGCCGCAGGTGCATTGGTCAAACCAAACGGCATCGCGAGAAGCTCATAGTGGCCATACCACATCCGAAATGCAATCTTAACCACATTCACATCTCTAACCCAAAGCTGATAATACCCAGACCGAAGATCAATCCTAGAAAAGACTCTTGCACCTTTGAGCTGGTCGAACAAATCCTCAATCCTAGGCAAAGGATACTTATTCTTCATGGTAACCTTCTTAATCTACCGATAGTCTATGCACATCCTTAACGTACCATCCTTCTTCTTAACAAACAACACTGGAGCTCCCCACGGAGATATGCTGGGTCTTATAAAGCCTTTATCCAATAGCTTTAGTAATTGAGTTTCAAGTTCTCTCAATTCTACAGGAGCCATTCGATAAGGTGCTTTAGAAATAGGAGCAGTACCCGGCACTATCTCTATGGACAACTCCACTTCTCTCTCCGGAGGCAACCCAGGTAACTCGCTAAGGAACACATCCTCAAACTTCCTAACCACTGGGATATCCTCAATCTTAACCTGACTGCACTTAAAATCCAACACTACAGCTAAGAATGCCTCACAACCCTTTCTCATAAATCTCTTAGCTTGCATGGCAGAAATCACATTCCCCAAGGAACCCGAGCCTAAGCCTTTAACCACAACTGGAGACTGATCTCTATCTCGCAACACAACAGTCTTCTGATGACAATCAACCACTGCCTGGTGCTTACTCAACCAGTCCATACCCAAAATCAAATCAAATTCCCGAAAAGGCAAGTCTATCAAATCCGCTGAATACTTAACACCTTGGACCAACAGGTGAAAATTCCTCAACACCTTACTCACATTGACACGATGCCCTAAGGGACTGGTCATATAAATCTCATAATCTAATTGATCAATATCATGCAACTTATTAATTAACTTATCCGTGCACAAATATGAGTATGTGGAACCAGGGTCAATTAGAGCATACATCTCAGTATCACAGAGTAGAAACTTACTTATAATCACATTAGGCGCATCTTGCTCATCCCGAGCCATCATAGCATACGCCCTCACTGGAACCATCTGACGACGATCCACTGATTCCGATGGAGCGCCCTCTCTAGGCCGACCACCTCGACCTCTACCTCTGCCTCTACCTCGACTAGCTTGAGAGGCATTAGACCCCACTCAGCTAACCACACGCTGATCTCTAGTATTCTCACTCAACTTAGGGCAATCAGCTAGAAAATGCTCGATGCTTCCACAATGGAAACAACCACCAATGAGCCACCTACACTCACCCTTATGGCGCTTACTGTAATGAGAACACTCAGGCACAACTTCACCTCTACCTCCAAAGCTGCCTCTCCTAGCACTCGACCCAATTGTAGATCCTTGCCTCCTACCCCTCAAAGCAGGACCAAAAGAGGACTTATCCTGCGGATTCCTTGATCTCTTACCCGAGGACGAACCTCCATGAAGGGGATTCCTTCTTTGAGCTCTTTCTCTTAAAACTAACTCAGACCTCTCTACCCAAATAGCTGCTTGAACAATCTAGTAGTAGCTAATAGCAGGGGTACTCATCAAAGACATAAGCATTGCCCTTAATGACTCATTCAATCCTGCCTCAAAATGCTGGCACCAAAATTTCTCTGTCAAAATACCCGGAGGAGCATACTTCCCAAGCCTATTAAACTCTTTTTCATACTTAGAATCCGATATAGCCCTTTGCTTCAAACTCAGAAATTGAGCCCACTTAGCTTCCTTATAAGCCTTAGTCACATACTTACTTGTAAACTCCCGCTCGTTGAATTCCCATGTGACCGGATCAGACAACTGTGGATGCCTACGAACTAACTTCCACCAGTCGTAGGCGGATCCCTGAAGCAAGGCTACAACACATTCAACTTGCCTTTTAGGAGGGCAACGAATGTCCTCGAGAACTCTCTCAACTTTCTCGATCCATTTCTCAGCTAATTCCGACTCATCAAGACTCGTCCCTTAGAAATCCTCCGCCCCAGCTTTCCTTATGCTTTCAATAGGGGCTCTCAGAACAGTCACCCTTTCTAGGACCCGAGCCATGTCCTGAGAGATCTTCAACATAGCCTCAAAAGGCATGGCTGCGGCCTCAGGCTGCACCCTAGCTGGTTGAGCCGGGCTAAATACTGTCAGGTCTTGGTCTTAGGGATAAGCACTCTCAGCTGACCCCTCGAGGGATCCACGCATAGAATCCATCTATAACAAATGTAAAGATATCCGCATTAGCCAACACAGTCCTAAATGTACATCTATACATAATAAACACCCAGAAAATGCCTAAACTGGGGCTTTGATACCAAAACTTGTAACAACCCCTACCTATACATCCCATCCTCTAGGGAGTGAGAACCCGTATGAGCAGGGGTGTCACTAAACAAATAGAACAATATACAAATAAACAACATACTGAAAACAGCGAAAATAAAAACTTAATATTCATTCATTGATATCCAAAGGGGTTCATTACAAAAATATAGTCAGTACATAACTGATATACAAAATTACATTCTTCCAAAAGAATACATAGCAGAAGCAATACAAAAGAATAATACAATGACAGCCCAAAATTACAAAAAGAATCTTAAGTACAAAACTATGTCCTAACACTTCAAAACTTCTATGTTGGCTGAACCTGCGGAGACTCTCCCAAAGGCTTAAAACCTTCCACACCTGCATGGATGAAACACCCTTGCTAAGTGATAAGTGCCAAATTGATGCATTATTTAGTATATATTTTATGTGAGTTTAAGAAGTTAATTATGTAAATATATGTATTTTTCATGTTATTTGTTTAGTTTACTTGTTTTTGTGTTTTGTAGGGTGATTTGAGTAAAAAGGAGGAAAAGATGCACAAATAAAGCAGATAAGATTAAATGGATGTTCACAAGTCGTGATGGTGGAACACGACTCGTGAAGGGAAGAGTGACTCATAAAGGTGTGCAACAAAAGGAAGAAAAGGGGAATAGAAGAGCACGAGTCATAAAAGTGGTCCAAAGAAGAGGAGTAGGATCACGAGTTATGAAAAGGGAGCATGACTCAAAATGATGCGAGAGACCAGAGCAGTGAGATAATAAATAACTAGGTTAGATAGTATTTAATATAGTATTTCCACTTTCATTCATAAAATTTATGATCATTGTAAACAATATTAAAATTGAGTAGTAATAGTGTGTAATATTTATCACATTCCTCGTGGGATCGGCATCTTTTGTACTATAACCAGTACACCGTATACTTGCAAAATTAGCACTTAGAAATAGGCTAACAAATTTTTGGCGCCGTTGCTGGGGAATGATTGATTATTTATTGCCATTATGAATCTTGATTTATGATTTTGGATTACAATATTTATTTCATTTTGTTTGTTTGTTTGTTTAGTTTGACTTAGTTTTGTTTTGTATTATTTTTACAGGATTTGATAGTTCATGCCTAGTACAAGAAGTTCTCAAGAAGAGTTTGAACCTTTAAATCTTGAAATAGAGAGATTTTTGTCAATTAACCGAAAATCCAACAAAAAGAAGAATAGAAATAAGAGACCTATCATGGCTGAAGAGGAAAATCCAACAAGGTTGATGGATTTTGCTACACCCGCATTGAGTAGTGCTCAATATGGTGTGGTAAGGCCTACGGTAAATGCTAACTAATTTGAAATTAAACCTTCTCTTTTGCAAATGATTCAAAATAGCATTCAGTTTTATGGTTTGGCAAATGAGGATCCTAATGCTCATTTGGCAAATTTTTTAGAGATATGTCATACTTTTAAAACTAATGGAGTTTCGAATGATGCAATTAAGTTTAGGCTTTTCCCTTTCACTTTGAAGGATAAAATTAAGGCTTGGTTGAATTCACTAACTAGAGGTTCTATAATTTTTATCCAAATATTTTCCTCTAGCCAAAACAGTAAAAATTATAAAAGATATCACAACTTTTGTGCAACATGACAATAAATCTTTGTATGAAGCTTGGGAGAGATTTAAAGAATTGCAGAGAATGTGTCCTCACCATAACCTTCTAAGGGAGTTTCTCATGCAAACTTTCTATAATGGAGTGAACCCCACAACTAGGGGTACCATAGATGCTACAGCTAGTGGCTCTTTGATGGGGAAAACAACCGAAGCCGCCTTTGAATTGTTAGAAGAAATGGCTATGAATAATTGTATGTGGCCAACCGAAAGAGTAAGGGAGTCTAATAATTCTAATGCTAGGGGCGTACATGCAATAGATTCTGTTATAGCTTTACAAGCACAAATTGAAGCTTTAACTCAAAAGGTTAATAGTCTAGCAATGGGGGGAAGTTCACAAAATGGATGCACTATGTGTGGTCAACAAGGTCATATTAGTGAAAATTGCAATTTAGGATTGGCTAGTAAAGCGAAACAAGTGAATTTTATTCAAGGCCAAGGACGTGGTAATCCATATTCAAATACCTATAACCCTGGTTGGAGAAGCCATCCTAATCTTTCATGGGGAAATAATAGTAATAACCAAAATAGAAATGTAGGTTTCCAACAACCACAAGATAGATTTGGAGTATTTGAAGGGAAAATTGATAAATATATTGAGGAGATTAATTTTAAGATTAGCTCTCAAGATGAGAACCAAAAGAAGCTTGAGGCAAAAATTGATCAAATTACTAAAAATCATGCTTCATCCATTCATAATCTTGAGGTTCAATTGGGTCAACTTGCAAGTTCCTTACAATCACGAAGTTTAGGTTGTCTTCCGAGTAACACGGACGAAAATCCTAGGGAGCACATGAAATCCTAGTATTTTATGGTCTTTTATTTAGGTTGCTTAAATAGATTTTCTTTCTATATTGTTTTATGTCCTTTTAAGTTATTTTATGTTAATTAATTTTTATATATTTTGGTTTTTAATATTACTAACACAGTTGGTGTTTGTTCTATAGGTAAAATTAGTAAAATTATATGTAGTGTTATTTATTGTGAAAAATAAATAAATAAATAAATAAAAAATAAAAAAATATATGTTTGTCAAACAGGATGCCGCTATCGCGAGCGCGACAAACGTCACGATCGCGACAGCGAGCATTGCTTTACGTTGGAATGATGAGATACATTCTGTCTTGATCGCGTGACACATCGCGATTGCGACAGAAGGTGCTATTTCCCCTTCGCACGACTCGTGCTTGCAGTTCACGAGTCGTGCATATTTGGCTATGCAAGGCAAGGCATCCGACTCATGTTGGTGATTCACGAGTCCCGCAGGTAAATGGTCTCTTCACGAGTCGTGAAGATGATTCACGACTCGTGAAGCGTAGAGCCTGAGTAGATTTTCCAGCAAGTTATTTTGTTTTTTTGTCTTATTATTTTTCTATTAATTTGATTAATTTTCTTTCTCCTCAGATTAATATGCCTTAATTTCAATTAATTTAATTTAGATTAACCTTAACCCATAAAAACATAGAATCAGAAATTAAAAGAGGGATAATTTTACTTCAAAACCCTAAACATCGTGACCTTTTGTATTCTTCCCTCTTCTTTTTCGTTTCACTTAACGTTTCACTTTTCCCTCCTCTTTATTTTTCACTTTTCACTTAACGTTGTGCCTTTTCGCATTCACTTAACTTTTCAAGTTTCCCTCTCATTTGTATTCTTTCCTTTCTCGCATTCTAGGCGACGAGTCGCACACTTCATTTTCGACCTTCATCTTCTTTCTTTCATTTTGATTTCTTTTGGCCTTCTCAGTTCCTTCAGCATTCTCAATTTCTTCTTCCTCTGTTTTCATTCCTCTTTCTTCTTTTTATTCAATTTTACTCCTATTTCTTTCTCAATCTCTATCTTTAACACACACAATGGTAAGAACTAAGAATCCATCTTCCTTATACATAGAACAAGCACGACGGGAGGCTAAAGAGGGAGATATATCTTCCACATTTGGTGCTGGTTTTTCTATCTTCTCTGTGGATGAAGGTAGTAGATTTCTTACTCTTCATGATCGCCCATTTTCGCAATGTAAGTTTTTCCCCACAACTCTGCTAGAATAGGTAGGCATGCTAGCTACTGTAAATGAAATGTTGTCATACTATAGTTTTCTGAGGTTTGCCAATATGCATGAGAATATTTATCCTCCTTTAATGCTTGAATTTTACACAACTTTGCAAAAAAATGAGGATAATGAACACTGGTTAGATTTTAGATTGGATGGAAAGGCATATACTCTTACTTATTTTATGATGAATTACATGTTTGGGTTTTCACAATCTAGTTTATTTGACCCGCCTAAATCTTTTAAACCTAATGCATTTTGGTTATTTTTAACTAGTTTGCAAACACCATATAGAGCTATAGATGCTAAATCCATGTTTATCAAGGATTTAAAATATTGGATTTTGCATAAGATTTTTGCTTCTTTGATTTTTAATAGGTCTGAATTTAATAGAGTTTCTTTTCATGAATTATTTTTGATGTGGTGTGTGCATAAGCGTAAGGATGTATGTTGGTCTTATTGGGTTGTTAATCAATTGTTGAATTGTGCTAATAAACATGATTCACCTAAAACACATGGACACATCATTACTATAATTGCAAGAAATTTGGATATTGATCTTAGTGCCTATCATAGAGATCGCCCTTGTGTTTATTTCACTAAACATTTATTTGTGCGTGGAGAGGTTGTTAGTAGTAATTTTCAGGAAATTCCACCACAATCAAGGTCTTGTTGGAGGGATCTTGTAGGATCAAGAGGAAGCCAATGATGATGGGGGTAGTGGAGATGATGCTATGCTTGATGTGCCTGTTGCACCTGCTGTGGGGTCTTCTTCTTTTAATGTGACAGTAATGCTTGAGCAGATTTTGCAAAACCAGTATTATATACAAGATCAACTTTCTTCAATGGCTAGAAGACAAAGGAGGCTTGAGTATAAGGTGGACATATTCATAGCTAAAGCTGGTTATTTGGTTCCTTCTCCTCCACCTTCACCATAATTAGGGGAGTTTTTCTTGATTTCTCTTACTTTTATTTTATTTTTGGTTTTCTTGTTTACTTTTATCTCATTTCTTCACATTGAGGACAATGTTGGTTCTAAGTGTTGGGGAAGTGAGTATGTTTATAAGTTTGTTTGTGTTTGATGAGTTTTTATTAGTATGTTTTATATGTTAGTTGTTTGTGTGATTTTATTTTTCAATTAGGCTTTTTAGTGAGTTTTAAAATAAGGCATTATTCAATTGGTATATTATATAGGTTGTTTAGTTCCTTATCTTTTATTCTCATTTTACTAGTTTTTCAAAATTTTTAGCATGTGTTTTAAGTTTTTCAAGTTATTTTCTTTTACTTCTTACAACATTGTAGATTATTTAGTCTTTTTACTAACTATGTTTTTAAGTTAGAATTTGCTCATTTAGTTTAAAATTTTTTGGGTTCTAGTTGCCTATGGAAACTATAGCCATAATACTTACCCTTTTGTCTTTTTAATAATGGATGAGGA
This sequence comes from Excoecaria cochinchinensis, assembly GCA_947683425.1. Taxonomy (NCBI): domain Eukaryota; kingdom Viridiplantae; phylum Streptophyta; class Magnoliopsida; order Malpighiales; family Euphorbiaceae; genus Excoecaria; species Excoecaria cochinchinensis. The sequence goes on from CANTUQ010000116.1 coordinate 2,717,618, forward strand.
CTTAGAAAAAATAAAAGAAAAAATAAAGTGGGATGGAGCATAAAATGCGCTCACAGTGTTCATAAAAAGAAAAGAAAAGCAAGATGTATATCCAAAATTGAAAAGTATGGGATGGAGCGTAAAACGCACCCATACTACATTCTCTTACTATTCATGGGATAAAAATGAAAAATATACCCATGATTCAAAACAAAAAGAAAAATCAAAAGAAAAGAAAAGAAAATTCTAAAAATGCCATGAGATTGGATTAAGGGTAAGTGTGCTTACAAATTGTAAAAAAAGCAGCTAGTAACTTTATAATTTTGAAATTTATGATTAATATTCTCTCTTTGAAACATGTTTAGTTTTGGGACTCTATAATCTTGATGTTGGAATGAGTAAAGTTTGGTGACTTGTTAAATTTTCAATACATGTTTTAAAAGTTGATTAACTGATATTTTGAGTATGTGAGGTATGTGATTTCTTTTCAATCATATATGATATATGCCTAATGAGCAATGCTATATAATAAGATTTACTTAGTGTATGTAACTCAAATTAAACCTTCCAATCATCATCAACAACATAAAGCTCAACTTTTATGCCAATAATCCCAATGGAATCATACAATTAATATAATCAAAATCTCTAATTTAATAAAACTAGAAATTTCCTGCACAAACTCATTCAACCAACAATTTACTTCAAGAGTTCATCAACAAAGCATCTTAACTCAATTCCAATAAAACCCATAACATTTAGACCAAAACAAACATCATTAACCAAATGATTTTCCAGAAATTCAAATCAAAACCCCAAAATCACAAAAATGCATCAAATACACAAAAGTCCCAAACCTTGCAAATCCTTAGCTCCTAATCACAAACTCCACTCCCGCAAGCCTTCTCTTTGCCTTTGGGGTCTCTAGGAAGCACCTCTGAACAAGAACACCCAAAACCCACAACCAACAAAACCCTAGCTCAAAACCATAACTAAAAAAAATAAGAACATAGGGGAGGATGAAAGAGAAAACCCAACTAAAACTTACCAATAAACCACTTGATTTGATCAATTTCCACCACCAATTAAGGCTACAAGAGGGTGAGTCAAGAAGAACAAGGAGGAAGAAGAAAAGAAAGAGAGAGGGAGAATGAGGGGAGGGAGAACGGGAGAGCAAAGCAGCAAGTTGCTACTCTCTCTTTCTCTCTCCACTCTACTTATACCCCTCTCCTAAAACCCTTGCCACATGTCGCCTAACCATTGGTGGAACTTGATCACTCATACCCTACAACCAAACACAACACCACACCCAATTTTAATTACACTAATACACACACTAACTCCCTATATGCATCCACATCCTAACAAAATCCAAACACACACACACCACCACTATACATGCAACCACACTCTACCACCACCCATAAATCATGCAATTAACCCAACTTAAAATATAACACATTCCAAAACACACAAATACACACTTGCACACAGAATGGCTCAAACTACTAGGAAAAAAATGGGGTGTTACACAATCAATGGACCCAAGGTGAAAATTTCATCCATGGGTGAAAAATATTTTATGTGATAATCAAAAAGTACTGGTTATGACGAGTTCGTAGGCAAAAATTTGAGGTCAATCGGAGGGCAAACGACTCCGGAATGGCCAAAACAGTGGAACAGGGCCATTTGGGAGTCTGTCGCGATAGACGGGCATCTATGGAGCTATATATGAATAGGCCATTAGTGAAGGGACGGCTAGGCAATTGTTGAGGCACGGCTAGGCCATCAGTGACCTCAGACGGACGTTTAATGGCTCCTCCAGTCTGAATTTTTGACCTGTGTATTGACCATATCATATCTGGACCTACGAACCTCAAAAAATATTCTGAAAATATAGGGGCATCCTCATATTAATGAGTAGAATCCATTGATCTAAAGAAATTAATATTTTGATGACAATAAAGATTCAGCTATCGGACAGGTAAATAATTACCAGACCGATAAACGGTCTCCGATTGAGCTAAACTTTTAAGTGTAAACTAATAAAAATATGTTATGAATTTTAGAATTGAATTTGAGTGAAATTGAAGTTGGAAAGTAAGACAATTAAGTTAAGATGGTAAAATTGGGTAGTTAACTAATTAATTTAGTTGGATAAGTGGATAAGTCAACCAACTACTCACCTACCACTATAAATAGCAAATTGAATGCATAAATTGTTAGCAGTCTCTCACATTTCTGCCTTCTCCTTCGTTCTTTTTGTAGATCGAAGCTCATTCTTCATTTCCTCTCCATTTTTCTTTCAAATTTCTCTATCAATCCTTCAATTTTTAGCCCTTCTTCTAGAATTTAACCTTTTTTTACTAATTGGTGAGTGTTTGTCTTCATTTGGAGAAGAAAAAGTGAAAGAGTTCAAGGTTTTAAAGTGATGGGTGTAAATTGAGATAAGTGAATTTGATGGGATTTAGTTGTTTTAATCGTCTAAATAAGTAATTTAGTGTGTATATAAGTTATTTATGTTATTAGATTTCATTGTTGAAGCAAGAATTTGATGGATTTTCTTCCTTGAATATTCGGCCAATGTAAAGGAAAAAGGAGGGGAAGGTTGTTCAAAGAAAAAGGACAAGGAGAAGAAAGTGTTGGAGGCCTAGAGAAGTGGTGTGAGGTTTGTGATTCCTAAATTCAATGGTTTCCTTTGATATCTCATAATTTTAGGTTATGTTTAAATTAAATTGTGTGAATTATGTGTGTGAAATTGAAATATAATTGATAATTGCACTTTAAGATAATATAAATGAATTTTAGAAAGTTGATTTTTGAACAAATAAATTTATAGGGGAAAAACATGGAGTGGTTGAATGGTATATGTATAGTATATGTAGGTATAAATATGATTTAATTCTAAATAATAATGTTTGCATATGAATTGAAGTGCAAATTGATAAATTGAATGATAATTGAATGAAGATAAAAATGATAGTATTAAGAATATATTTGACCGAAAGGATTATGACACGTATTGTAAAGGTACATTAATAAATTGTGGAAAATAAGGGTATTAAGTGATTATAGAAGATATTCTGAGTGTATAATGATTTTATAGAAATTATTGAAATTGATTGAATGTGATGTAAGTTATAAAGAACTTATGATTGAGATTGAATTAATGAGTAAATTCTGATTAAAAGTGAATTTCAGATATTATAAGTGTTAAATTAATTATATGAGAAGAATTGAAATGGACTGACTGAAAGAATTGTGTTGATATGAATTTTTCTGCCCTTAGTAGTGTCTGGTAGTTGATCTAGTTCAGGATATAGTGGCTAGCGATAGGGATATTGTACTGCTGTGGAGCATGATGACTCCATTTGGGTAGGCCAATGATGGACTACCATAGTGAGAAGTGATAAAGTGTTATATTTAGTGATATTGTTGAGTGGTCCTTCGGGGTCACTCTTTACTGTTGTGGACCATGGGATCCACACCCTATTTATTTGGTTCATAGATTTCTACCGAAATGATACTAGGAGCAATATAATGGAAATTAATTGAAACTGATAAATTGAAAATGATATAAAATAGTAAGAATTTATTTAAAAATAAGATCAATTAATGATAGTATAAAATTATAAGTTAAATAGCAAAAGTGATAATGATGGTCATAAAATGAATTGTTATGCATGTGTGCATGAATGAATAGTTAATGGAAAGTTTTGAATTGGTAATCACCACTGAGCATTTTTAATGCTCAGCACGTAGTTTTTTGACTGGGTGTAGGTACAGCGAGTTTTTGCGAGGAGTAAGCATACCTCAAGATTTTGGAGTTGCAGAAGTATAGCTAGTGCAGAATCCTTTTTGTATGAATTTTGGGATATGTATATGGATTAATGTAACTCTTTTGGATGTTGTAATAACATGTATATGAACAAATGTTATAGTTATATGTAATTAATAAATGTTCAGATGGTTTGGATCGGTGGATGGGATAGATTGTAATTGTGCCCAGGATGGGCTGTGTATTATTTGATTTGCAGGGAGGTTTGTCAATATTATAGCCGTTGTGCTGCTGATTTGCTTTTAGGAAATCATTGACCTTTAGCATTAATAAGTCATTTATAAGAACAACAGGATTTAATCATGTAAGATAATTGAAAGGATATGTTGGTTTAAAAAAAATTATCCTAATTTTTCCTCGGTAGTCGAGCGCTCATATCATGTAAAAGGTTTAAGGATAGTAAGGGTGTGACATTTTATTGGTATCAGAGCGTGTTTAGGCAGTTATGAGTTTTAATGGGATTAAAGGAAGCCAACTGAATTCATATACATGTTATTTAATGCATGAAAAGTGGTATGAACTTGGTGTATGCTTGCTCCTTTGTTTTATAGTGAGTGATGACCTTTGAAGAGGGACATCGTGAGGGTGAAGCTGAGAGTGCAACTTCTACCAGTATTGAGCAAGCGGGGTCGCCATTAGTACAAGCTACTCCGCCAATGGCACCACCTCCACCACCTCAGCCAAACTTTCTTAATGTGATGGCAGACTATATACAACATCGACTACAGACACAGCCGAGTCAGCCACCACAGTCTCCAGCTCCAACGAAAAGGAAATCGATTTTGGAGCAGTTGAAGGGACTGGGGATTGAGGATTTTTACTGGCATGGCCCATTGACACCAGTCCAGGCTGAGGAGTGGCTTTTCAGGGTTAAGATAGCTTTTGAGGTTACCTAGAGTCCTCCTGAGGAGATGCTAGTTGGGACAGTGGGTTTATTGCAGGGTCTTGCCTTTTATGGTGGGACACAGTTAGGAAAAATACTCCAACTGATTAGTTGACTTGGGGTTTCTTCCTGGTCCAGTTTGAGAAGAAGAAACTGGGATCTGAGTATCAAGCCTCAATACAAGATGCGTTTTGGAGACTCAGGCAGGGTAATAAGACAGTGGCAGAGTATGAACGCGAGTTTGAGCACCTGAGTCCTTACCTAGATAAGGGGCAGATGTCTGAGAAGAGATTGTACCAGAAGTTTGAGAGATGCCTACACAATAATATCAGACAATTAGTGGGTGGTCAGAGACATCCGGACATCTGTTCTTTAATAGAGGCAGCCCTAAAAGTTGAGTCAATACAGGCTGATAAAGTGGAGAGACAGACTAGGTTTCAGCAGAGGAAGAAATCGGGTCAGGCCAGTAGTGCTAGGGCACAAAGTAAGAAGCCAAAGGGAACCTTTTCATCACAGAGTCGGGCTTCTTCAACACCAGATCGTACCCAGAGGAATCCGGCCAGTAGTAATGCTCCTGCGACTTCTGATGGTAGTGCACCTAGAGGCAAGGGAAGAAGCACTGCTCAAGCGTGTGATCGTTGTGGCAGAAACCATCCGAGTGAATGTAGGTATTTGATAAGAGCCTAATTTAGGTGTTGGTCAGGTGAACATCATATCAAGGATTGTCCTAAGGCTCAAAATTCTACGGTTATATCACCAGCATAAAGGTCAGGACCAGCAGCTACTAGAGACGGAGGTAGGGGAGCGGCCCCTAGTCCAGCTACCTCTAGACCTCCTGCTCCGCCAGCTCAGGTTAGGGGTGAGTGTAGACACCGGGTCTTGAGGCAATTCAGATCACAGTTGCCCAATGATGATTAGACGCCTATTCACAGGCAAAAAGCTTGAAAGTGGTGATTTCCTTGTCAATATTTCTTTTTAGAATCAAAAAAATACATAAATAAATAAATAAATAAATTTTAAAAATTAAAAATAAAAATAATAAAAAAGGGGAGTTTGAAATTATAGTATTTTAGTCAAATTTGAAATTTAAAAAAATTAAAAAACAATCGGACGTCGGACACGTTGGCAGCGCGTTGTTGCAGGACGCAGCACCTACATGCGGAGCGCCAGCGCGCAGCACACCTGGTGCTCACCCAATGGGCGCTCCACGCGCCCACCGATGCCCATCAGCCGCCGAATCCGCCCAAAACCGACGAAAATCAAGTTTTTGGCCTTTTTTCGGGATTTTTGCCCCAAAATTATTTTTTTATCCCATTTTTTGTGGATTTTTATGAGTTTTTCCATTTTTAAAATATAAACAAATAATATTTAAATTAATTAAGTGTTTTTTCCAAAATTAACTAGGTTTTCCATATTTTATCATATAAATAGAAAAAGATGAAAATAAAAATGGGGAAGAATTCATTTTAGGTTTTTCTTCATTTTTCTCTTCTTCTCTTCTTCAACAAAAATTCTCTCTAAATGTTTTTAGGTTTTCTCCTCAAAATAAAAAAAAAATAAAAAAATTTCTTAAAGTTAAAAGGTTTAATTCCTTATTAATATTTTTTCTTGAGATAAAGAAAAAATATTCTTTATTCTTGAGATTCTTATTTATTTTTTTGATCAATTATTATTCTTGAGACAAAGAAAAATCATTTTTTGTTCTTGAAAATTTTTATTTTTCTTTCATTATTTTTTGTTTTTTCTTCGAATAAAAATTAATTTTTTAATCAACAATCATTTTTTAGACAAAAAAATTCATTGTTTGTTCTTGAAAATTTTTATTTTTTTCATCATTTTTTTAAGCAATTTATTTCTTGGAATAAAATTTCAATTTTTTTATTATATTCAATTCTAATTTTGCAAAACAAAGCAAGGAAATCAATCACTTTTTCCCTCCATCGAATCCAAATTCTGAGGGTAAACATTCTAGGCTCGATCTCTTTTTATATTTTCTTTTATTTATTTTTTTGTTCATATTTAATTGATTAACATGTAAATTTTTATTATTCTTATTTATTTATTCAATTGTTTAGATATTTGTTTTATTTAATATGTTTATTGTTATTATTATTATTTTGTTATCATTTTTTTATCATTGTTATTATTGTTATTATTATTATTATTATTATTATTATTATTATTATTATTATTATTATTATTATTATTATTATTATTTCATTAATGTGTTGTTTTATTTATTTCAATCATATCATTTAATTCCTTTGTCATTCATAATGCATTTTTTTCATTTATTTTAATTTATTGCCATTTTAATCCATTTGCAATCTTTCATGTCATCTTATTTCATTTTAGTTTATTATTTATCATTTTATTCGTTTAATTGATTAACTTTCTTGATTTAATAACCAACATTAATTTTTTGTATTTATTTTTTGACTCAAATATCTATTTCCCTTTTTAGGCATTATCGCCAGCAAACGGGGAGATGCAGGAGGCTCGTTTGGTTTGACCATTTATTTTCATTATTTGTAATATTTTATTTATTTGGTTTTTTTATTTATTTTACCATGTAATTCCTAATAAAATTATTTATTTTATGCACGTTTAAAAGAAAATCACAAAAATATTTCTATTAATTAACTTGAAATTTTTTCTAATAAAAATGGAACCAATGTCCTAGTTTTTTCACCCAAACAAACCATCACCTTTAACACTTTTTCCTTTAAGTATGCATGCGAGGACCAATGTCCTCATCCCCAATAAATATCCCATTTTCTGTAAAATTTACATTTCATTTACAATAGGGGGTGTATTCTGCCCCTAGTTTTGTTGTAATTTATTGGGCTTTCATTTAACTCATTTAATTTTCGTTTATTTACTGCTTTCATTATGTGATTGATATACGCACTAATTATTGCATTTAAATGAATGAAAAAAGGGATGAAATCTTAAATTCAAAACTCAATTATAATTTAATCAAGGTATGAATAAATGGGAAGTCCCGAACCATCTCTGGTCTTATGCTCAAAGAGGTTAGAGGACTATCTCAATGTCCTATTGGGGTGGGGTCTCCAAAATATCTCTTGTTGCCCAAAATAGGCCCAATTTAGGCTCCACGAGATTAGATGATCTTTCCAATGTTCTATTGGAAAGAGGTGTCCAAAATATCTCTGGCTTGCCCAAAATAGACGCATATGCATCTTCTTAGGCTTCACGAGATTAGACGATCCTTCCAGTGCTCTATTAGAAGGAGGTGTCCAAAATATATCTGATTGCCTAAAATAGACACACATGCGCTGTTTTAGGCTCAGTGAGTCTAGACGAACTTTCTCAATATTTTATTAGGTGGCAACTCCAAAACACCTCCTTGTTGCCAAAAATAGACGCCCTTGTAATTCCTTACAAGTTTCATGAACCTCTCTCGAACACTTTAAAAGTGGATATTTGGGCCCCCACGGGGTTCGTTACGCATCACAGTGGCAACTCCACTGGGGACTTAAGTGAGACTTCGCTTCAAAAGTGCCTTGATTAAAACACATAATTGGGTTTTAATTTTAAAATTTTATCCCTTTTCGAAATTGCATTACATATCATTAGAGCCTTAGATCTATACTAGTTTGGTCCCTTTTTTAACCCTGGTGCATTCCCGAAGCACGATCCTACGTTCACTCAATGTAGTGAAGTGTTAAGGATAATCACCAACCCAAGCCTCGTACCGTTTGGTATATTAAATGGAGACCCGACCGGTTGTTACGCTCGTGATGAGCTAGACCTGTTAGCAGGGACCATGCTTGGGCAGACCTAAAGTATCATCACCCTGTCTGAAGCTCATGTAATAAAAGTAAATACTTTCCCTAGAAGGTATAAACCATAATATTGTGCTTGCTGTATGGATCATTTTGTATTGGACAAACTCGGATGATTTGATTGGTCACCTAATCAAAGGCTTTCATGTCCCGATAGGCCCATGTCAATTTATCCGGACTGCCTAAATACACAATGATCAAAACCCATACGTATGTACATAGATAAGAGAGGTTATGCTACCAATTTTTCGCCGTGCACTATGAGCGTCCATCGGGTTCCCTGTTAACCCATGGACCAAGCCCACCTAGGAAAGAGACCGCACGACCTTGTGTGTGGAAGTGATAAGGTTGGAAGGATCTATCTGCTTGCATGTGGTTGTGGATGTTGCATTGCATATTCATGCCTTACGTGTCATGCACGCACATAAAAAATTTTACTTCCTTCATGTGTGTACATCTACTCTGTGCGTATAATCTTTGCATGTACACATTATCCTGTGCATAGTTTTTTCCATGCTTCACATGTAACATTGTAATCTCTAGATCTTTCCATCATTGATGACCATTTGCATAGCACAATCATGCATTACATGTCATTCATGCATAAAAAAAACATGTACATTTCATTTCGCGTGTGTACATTCTATTCTGTGCATATAATCTTTAAATGTACATATCACCCTGTGCATAAAATTTTTCCATGCATTACATACATCATTCTAACTTGTTTGATTATTTTAGCCATTGTATACCATTTGTTGCACAACACGACCATGCATAGCATGTCATTCATACATAATTTTAACTCCTTGCTTTTCAGCCACTGTAGACCATTTGCTTGGGTGATATAGGGATCTCGATAGCTGTCTAAATAGCGATTAGAGTTCGGGTTAGCTGACAAAGATTTAGCATCCTTACCAGAGCATCTGAAGATATTAGAAATGGTTGGCCCTTCGCAACAGACTGAAGAAACTCGTGCCTTGATTGCCTAGGAGATGGATAGAAGGTTCGATGAGTTTGAAAAATGGATGTTGGCCATGGTTAAGGAAAGAATGGATGCCATGGCACTTGTTCTTCAAGCTCAACTTATGGCAACTACTACCCTTAACCAAGTTAAGCCGGCCATTGTCAAGAAGGCCTATGTTGGCCTATTTTACATGTGCTAATTTTGCAAGCATACGGTGTACCGAAATAGTACAAAAGATGTCGATCCCACGAGGAATGTGCTTATTATTACACACTATTACTACTCAATTTTAATTTTGTTTACAATGATCAATAATTTGTTAGATAAATCTAAACTACTCTATTAAATAAACTAATTAAACCTATTTCATGTTAATCAAAGAAGACAAAACATTTAATGAAGAATTAACAATTAGAAAACTTGATTCCATCATTATAATATAAATTTAATCTCTTAAGCAAGCCAAGTTGGAATATTGTTCCAATTTACTCCTTCAACATAAATTAGAATGCCTAAAACATACATTTATAATTCTAACTCACAATTTTCATTAATGAATTAGAGTGTTATACATGCAAATTTCAGGAATAATCACCAACCTATAACAACCATTTAATACTATAATTTCTCAAATAATACTTCAATGATGAACTTCCATTAGATGTAAGTAAGAATTTATCTTTCAATTAAACACTTACTTATAAAGATAATGCATAAAATGAATAAATGGCAAATAAAGATCATGCATAAAAATACTAATAGAAAATTTTACATTAAAAGACTATTAATTTTGATGGAAATGGAAAATAATAATAATATTCAAGTTCTCAAATAATATTCATTTGATTTACAGAAAAAAAGTAATATATAAGAGTATGAGAAAGAAATCTTTCAACCCTTTACTCAAACCCTTGTAAAAGATCTTCTTCTCCTTGATCTTCTTCTTTAAAATATGAAAAACTAAGAACTTTTACAGAAAATGAAATTTAACTTGTAATGAAAGTAATCCTCTAAATTACATCATCTTAAATTACAGTTGAGATCTAAATTTATAGAAGTCCAAAAGTTGTGTTCCTTCCTTCAAAAGTTGCAAGTGTTGGTGAAAAATTATGCCTTTTCATGGGACTTTTGAAGAATAACTGTCCCAATGGATAGTTCTGTCGTGCTCACGATCACTGTTGTGCTCGCGATAGAACATGAATGCCCTTTCTTTCCTTTTCTTTTCTTCTTTTCTCCTCCTTTGCTCTCTAGCCATTCACGACTCGTGATGGTCTTTCACGACTCGTGAGCCTTGTGTGTCAGTCGTGAGCCAAACTCAAGTCTCATGAACTACTTTCACCTTCCTTCTTCTCTTTTTCTTTCCTTCCTCGTTGCCTGGTCTCTCTGCATCATCACGAGTCGTGATCCCTTTTCACAACTCGTGACCCTACTCCTCTCTTCTTCTCTTGGTCTTTCGCTTTTCTTTCTTTTCTCCTCTTACCTTTTCCTTTTGCCGTCTTCGCTTCTCACTCCATACGTGCACTTTCACGACTCATGAACTACATTCAAGAGTCATGATTTTTGCTTGAGTCCTGTTCTGCCTCTGCTCTAGTTAATCTATTTTCTTCCCCATTCATGCTTCTTTTCTCACTTCTACACTTAATTCAGCCTACAAGAACAAAAACACATAAACTAACACAAATACATTAAATATAAACACATTTGCAAACTTAACGTACTTAAATTCACACAAAATACATAGTAAATAATACATAAATTAGGTACCTATCAAATTTCCCAACACTTAACCCTTGCTTGTCCTCAAGCAAGAGAAAAGAAATAAGAAAATTCAACAGCCAGTAAACATCATTATATAGCACTGTCCATTAAGCATATATAATAGAATTGAAAAGATCAAATATCTCAAACACTCAAAAATATCAGTAAATCAAATTTTAAAGCATGTATTAAAATTTTAACAAGTCACTTAATTTTACTAATTCCAACATTAAGAGTATAAATCTCAAAAAAAAAAACTAAACATGATTTAAAGAAAGAAATTTGATCATAAAGTTGAAAATTCTAAAGTTGCTAGCTACATTGGGACAATTTTGAGCTCACTTACCCTTAATCCAATCTCATTACATTTTAGACTTTCTTTTTCATTCATTCAATTTTTTTTCCTATATGGGTATATATCTTGATTTTATCCCATGCATAGCAAGAGAAAGTAATATGGGTGCATTTTACGCTCCATCCCATACTTTTCAAACTTGGATGTACATCTTGCTTTCTTTTCTTTTTATGAATTGAGTGGGTGCATTTTATGCTCCATCCCACTTATTTTTTTTCTTTTTGAGTCCTCATCCATTATTGAAAAGACAAAAGGTAAGTATTATGGCTATAGTTTCCATAGGCAACTAGAACCCAAGAATTGTAAATAGCCATGAGCAAATTCTAACTTAAAAACATAGTTAGTAAAAAGACTAAATAATCTATAATGTTGCAAAAAGTAAAATAAAATAACTTGAAAAACTTAAAACACATGCTAAAAAATTTTGAAAAACTAGTAAAATGAGCATAAAAGATAAATGACTAAACAACCTATATAATATACCAATTGAACAATGCCTTATAATAAAACTTACTAAAAAGCCTAATTGAAAAATAAAATAATACACATGCAACTTACCACAAACATTCACTCACACAAACTCATAAAACACAAACATACTCACTCCCCCACACTTAGAACCAACATTGTCCTCAATGTGAAAAAATGTGTGAAATCGAAAAAGAAAAAGAAAGAAATAAAATTAAAGTGAAATAAAATTAAGGTAAGAAGAACTCCCTTCTCATGGTGAAGGTGGAGGTGATGGAACCACAAATCCAGATTGAGCGATAAAATTGTCCATCCTATACTCCAATCGCCTTTAGTGTCTAGACATAGATGAGAGTTGATCCTGTATAGTCAGCTGGTTTTGCAAAATTTGCTCAAACATGGCTGGTATGTTATGACTAGATGATCCAACAACAGGTGCTGTAGCCACATATACTGAAACATCATGCATAGCTTCATCTTCACTGCCCCCTTCATCACCAGCTTCGTCTTCATGTGGTTCTTCTTGTGGCATAAAAAATCCTAAAAGATCCCTCCAACACGACCGAGCACGATGTGGAATTTCCTGAAAATTATTACCAACCACCTCTCCACGCACAAACACATGCTTAGTAAAATAAAGACAAGAAAAAACTTGATAATATGGGCTGAAATCCACATTTAAATTGTTTGCAATAATAGAAATGACATGCCCATGAGTGAGAGGTGAATCATGCTTATTAACACATTGCAACAATTGAGTAAAAACCCAATAAGGCCAACATACATCCTTACATTCATGGATACACCACATCAAAAATAACTCATGATATGAAACTCTGTTAAATTCAGACCTATTAAAAACTACAGAAGCTAAAACCCTATGTAAAATTCAATATTTCAAATCTTTAATAAACATAGACTTAGCATATCTAGCCCTATAAGGCGTTGGCAAATCAGTTAAAAAGTTCCAAAATTCATTAGGTTTAAAAGATTTAGGTGGATCAGTTAAACCAGTTTGCAAAAACCTAAACATCCTATTCATCATAAAATAGGTCAAAGTATATGGTTTACCAGCCAACCTAAAATCTAACCAATGTTCATTATCCTCATTCTTTTTCAACGTAGTGTAAAACTCCAATACTAAATCAGGATTAACATCTTCAGACATAGTTGCAAATTTCAATAAGCAACAAAATCTCAACATTTTAGTAACAATATCTAACATGCCAACTTGCGCAAGCAAAGAATCAGGAAAATGCTTACATTGCAATAATGATATATCACGAAGGATAAGAAATCTACTACCTTTATCTATGGAAAATATGGGAAATAAGGCACCAAAATTAGCAGTGATATTGCCCTCGTCAGCTTCCTGTCTTGCTGGTTCAGTACGTGAAGAAGATGGCTTTTTTGTTCTCACCATTTTTGTGTGTTAAAAGATAGAAATGTAATGTAAATAGAGATGAAGTATGCACAGAGATGAAATGAAAATATGCAAGAAATGAAACTCCTATGGAAAGTTGATGTCTGTTATAAAAGAATGCCGAAAGAAATAAAAAGTTAAAACGAAGGAAAGTTACACGAAATAGAGTCTGACTACCAAAGAAACTTATGATAAAGAGGAAAATGGATACATTTGAGAAACCGAGATTGAAGAGAATCACGTAAACCCTACGAAAATGGAAGATATGTAAAAGAAATAGAATGCTGATATGAAGAAGGAGAACAACGAAGGAAAAACAGAGTATGAACGTGTGAAAAATATGTGTGAAGGAAGAAGAAATAAAGAATATGAAACGGCGATCTGATGGGTGTTCGACTCGTGAGGTTCGACACGATAAAGAAAAATTAAAACGAAGAGGTAAAAGTGAAATGTTAAAGGAAATCAACAGAAGAGGAAACTTTAGAATTTGAAAAGTCACGAAGTTAGGGTTTGAAAATAAAACTTCCTATGTTAACTTCTGATTGTTTGATTATAGGGTTTTAAGTTAATGAAAACAAAATTAATTAAAATTTAAGCCTAATAATATGAAGATTAAGAAAATTTAATGCAAATAAATAAAATAAAAAATTAAGACGTAAATAAAACATAAAAGAAAAACTTACCTGTAATTCAGTCACGCTTCACGAGTCGTGAGCCATCTTCACGACTCGTGAAGCAGCCCCACTTACCAAGGCGGAATGCCTTCTCGACTGCATGACTCGTGAAGGTACATCACGAGTCGTGCAGCTCCACTGCTTGCCCTTGCTGTTGCGATACCTCCCGCGATTGCAACAGAACCTCAATCGCAATCTATGTACATTTTGTCGCGCTCACGGTTGTTATCGTGCGCGCGACAAAATATCACGTCTGCCAAATTTTTTTTTTCATGTATTAACAATCATAAAACAATACCTAATCTTATTATTTTAACCTGTTGTAGACACCGAGTCCCGATACAGTCCAGATCAGAGTTACCTAGTGATGATAAGAAGCCTTACCACAGGCGAAAAGGTTAAAAGTGATGATTTCCTGGTCAAATTTGCATTTTAGAGTAAAAAATAATCAAATGATAAAAAATATTTTAAAAATTAGATTTGAAAGATGGGGTTTAGAAATTATAGTTATTTTTTAATTAAATTTAAAAATTAAAAAAATATATATATTTTTCCACGAGTGTCGACGCATGGCAGCGCGCAGGCGCGCGAGCGACGCGCAGGGCATCGCCCGTGCGCAGCTCGTCCCCCGCGCGCCCAGCGCATGCGACCGACGCCCTGTCGGTCGCCCCTGTTCCGCCTCAAATGGCCCATTTTGCCCCAAAAATCATTTTTTCCGATTGTTTTCCACAAAATTCGATTTTTTATCACTTTTTTAAGGGATTTTCAGGTTTTTTTCACTTTTTAAAATTTAAAATTGTTAATATCTGATTTAATTAGGTCTTATCCCTTTAATTATTTTTATTTTCCTATTTTCTTCATATAAAAAAAAAGATGAAAAAATAAAAGGGGGGATTTTTCTTAGGGTTTTTTTAGGTTTTCTCTTCTTCTTCCTCTAAAATTCTCTCAAAATTTTCAAACTTTCCCCACCAAGAACAAAAAATTCAGTTCATTTTTTTCATCTTTTTTTCCAATAGAATTTCTTCTAAACATATATTTATAAGGAGTTTTGTTGGTCGATTTAATTTTGAGACAAATACAACAATTATTTGCTCTCAAAATTTTTTTTTTTACTTGTTATTTGTGTTCAATTAAACTTTTTCCATTAATTTTCTTTTGAATCTCTTTTTGATGAAAAGTTAATTTTGTGACAAACAAAATAATTGTTTGTTATCAAAATCTAATTTTTTCATTTGATTTTCTAAAAATAAGATTTTTTTCATATGTTTTGTTTCTTGAGACAAACAAAATAATTGTTTGTTCTCGGGATCATTTTTATTTTTTATCAATAAAAATCATTCTTTAGCCAAATAAATTAATTTTTTGTTCTTAAAGAATTTTTGATCAATTTATTTTTCCGGAATAAAATTCCAACATTTTCATCATATTTCACTCTAAATCTTGCAAATCGCAAACAAGAAAAATCAATCATCATCATTTTACCTTCATCGAATCTGAGACTCTGAGAGTAAACATTCTGGGCTTGACGTTTTTAGTTTATTTTATTTTTGTTCACATTTAATTTATTCATGTATATTTTTATTATTTTCATTCATTCATTCATTTATTTATTTAGTTAATATTTGTTTTATATATTATTTTATTCTTGTTCATGTGAATATTGATTGTTTATTATTTCTAACATGTAAGTAATTTATTTTTCTTTAATTCATCATTATTTTTAACGTATAACTAATTAATTCATTTTGATTAATCTTTTTTGTCATGTAAATGGTTTATATTAATTGTGATAATAATAATTAATCATGCTATTCATTTAATCATTTTAATCATTCTTTTATTCATTTTTTATTATTCTTCTCATTATTATTTCAGATATTCATTGTTTATTCATTGATTTGTTTATTTTTATTATGATTATTATCATGTTAATATTTTTACATGTTAATCCATTTGTCATTTTGATGTCACCTTATTTTATCATTTATTATATTTTTTATTTAATTACTAACATAATTTTATTTGTATTTTATTTTTATTTGACATCTTATTTTTCTTCTTGGACGTTTTTTGCGAGCACACGAGGAGATCCAGAAGGCTCGTTTGGGGTTAAATATTTATTTGCTTTATCTGTAATATCTTATTTATTTGGCTTTTTTCATTTATTTTGCTATGTAATTTTCTTATAAAATTGTTTATTTTAAGCACGCTAGAAAGAAAATCGCAAAACCATTTTTTTATTTATTAACTTGGAATCTTTCCTAATAAAAATGGGACCAATGTCTCAATTTTCTCCATCCAAAATCATCACATGAAAATTGTTTCATAATAAATATGCATGTGAGGGCCAATGTCCTCATCATTAATGAATATCCCGATTTATGCATGATTTGTATTTTATTTACAATGGGGAGGCCATGGAATGCAATCGATCCCTTAGGAGAGAAATACCTCAGAGAATAACTGCTAATTACCCTAGGAAGGGGCTTTGATAGTAGCTTCAACTTTTCTTGCAGCCGTATCGAAAAGGCAGGAGAGTCTAAAAAAAAAGGCCGTTAGAGATGAAAACCGTAATTGGCGCTCTAAGCAAAAGTTAGGCCAAAGGGCAGGGTGAAAACCTGGGAACAGACAGTCTGTCCTTCAAAAAATGAAAATGAATAAAAGCCGCTGGAGTGGGTTGGGTCTATTCCAAGCAAAAGTTAGGCACAGGATCTTGTGAAAATCCCAAAAGGGATGCATTTCCCGCTAAGAAAAGCTAGTGTGAAAATCCACAAGGGGCGCACTACCTTTAAAATAATGACCTTTGAAGCCTAGAGCGATAAGGCGGTATTACATCGAATAATTTCCTTTAGGCAAGCCGTGCATAATGCAGAACTTGATTCAGAGTCATGGGGGCAAAATGCTCATTGATCGGGGGGCAAAGATGTACACGAGTCAGTTCTCCTTGAAACGATTATGGGTCAGAGTCCATAAAGCCAAGACAACGCTTTTCTACATCCTTTAGAGCATCAGACAATGTGAGTAGCTGGGCAGTACCCTCAACGAATCCCTTAACCACTTGGGATATGGTCTATTCATTTTTGCATATCACATGCATGTCACGTGCATTCAATCTTTTACACATATATATGCACACACAATCCTTGTACATTAATCCTTTGCATGTGTTTTCTGTATATAGTTTTGTATGTATATTTCACACACGTAATTCCATGCGCACACACAATCTTTTATATATATTGCTGTGCACATGACTCAGAGGGAAAGGATCGAATAGACCTCATGAGCAAGGGTGATCCAAGAGATGGGTTCAGCTCCACATGATCGGCCACTGTATCCGACATAAAATCAGGTGAATATGTACAAAGGTGGAACGCCCAGAAGAGCAAGCCTATCTGGACACACCATGCTAAGGGCACTTCGGAATCACACAAATCTACAGAAAAGAAGATCCCTTAAGAAGCCGGACTACCCACACACACTTTAGGCAATCAGACGCAAAAATGGGCTATGGTACAGTTTTAGCTCTACATCGGCGCTCATCTATACTGAGCAATCAGATCAAGATGAAGTCCTCACTAAAAAGGAATCTCGCGGACCTACTCCCAAGAAGACATTTAAAAGAACAAGCCCATTCATGCACACCATGCCGGGGGCAATCAGGTAAGTTTCTCTATCATAAGATGTACGCCCACACATATCACACAATAAGTGTAGAAAATCCAAATTCAAATGTACAAAATCCAAATTCAAATGTACAAAGAATACAAATCCTCAAACACAAACAACAAAAATAAACAAAGAAAAACGAAAAACAAAAAGAAGAAGATATTTTCAAGGCCTTGAAAATCCAATATATTTTAAAAATTCAAATACATCCAAAATGTAAGAATCCCAAAAAACTTACAACAACGAAAACAAAAACAAAAACAAAAAAATCATTTTAAAGGTCGCCAAAGACATGGAAACCTATCCGCCTGCGGGCAAGCAACCAAAACCTCAAATCCAATTTCCTCTCTGGAGGCTCAAATATAATTTTCCTCTGAGGAGGCTCAAACATAATTTTCCTCTCTGGAGGCTCGAAATCAAAGTCTCTCAGTGAGCATCAAAGTCTCTCAGTGAGCATTTAAGCCTCTCAGTGAGAACAGATTTTTAAAGTCTCACTGCAAGCACAGAGCCCTCTCGAGAGGTATGCAAGTCTTTTCAACAAGGACGTTGGAGATGATAGAGGAATCGATATTTGGGGAAAAACCAATCGTCCCTCAAGGGGGCACCCGTCTGACATCGGCCCCAACATGTATGCACTGCCACAGGTAAGCATCTCTTTTATATACCTTGCACACTTGCTTTTCCCTTTTTTGTAGAAAAAAAGAAGAAAAGGCTTAGGATAAGCGCCAGCAAAGAAAACGACGAACAAGTCACCATACCGACCTAAGGGGTTAGCAGATCAGAATATTGTACTAGCCGGATGGTGGTTAGCTGATAAAAAATTATACTAACCGGATGGGGGCTAGTAGATCAGACATTGTACTAGCCGGATGGGTTAGCAGATCAGACATTGTACTAGCCGGATGGGGGCTAGCAGATCATAATATTGTACTAGCCGAATGGGGGTTAGCAGATCAGACACTGTACGAGCCGAGATGAGGCCAGCAGAATACACGCCATAGAACAGATCACAACCGGGATTGTAGTTAGAGAACACTGCATCTCACAGACACTGCACGAGCCGAGATAAGGCTAGCAGAGCACATGCGGTAGAACAGATCGCAAACAGAGGTTGTGGTTAGATAACACTACATCTCACAGACATTGCGCGAGCCGAGACGAGGCCAGCAGAGCACATGCGATAGAATAGATCGCAACCGGGATTGTAGTTAGAGACCACTACATCTCACAGACACTGCGTGAGTCGAGACGAGGCCAGCAAAGCACATGCGGTAGAACAGATCGCAAACAGAGGTTGTAGTCAAAGAGTACTGCATCTCACAGACACCGTGCAAGCCGAGACGAGGCTAGCGGGACACCAGCGGTAGAACAGATCGCAAATAGAGGTTGTAGTCAGAGAGTACTGCATCTCACAGACACCGTGCAGGCCGGGACGAGGCTAGCGGATCACCAGTGGTAGAACAGATCGCAAATAGAGGTTGTAGTCAGAGAGTACTGCATCATATTCACCGTGCAGGCTGGGATGAGGCTAGCGAGACACCGGCGGTAGAATAGATCGCAAATAGAGGTTGTAGTCAAAGAGTACTACATCTCACAGACACTGTGCAGGCCGGGACGAGGCTAGCAGATCACCAGCGGTAGAATAGATAGCAAACAGATATTGTAGTCAGAGAGTACTGCATCTCACAGATATCGTGCAGGCCAGGACGAGGCTAGTGGGACATCAGCGGTAGAACAGATCGCAAACAGAGGTTGTAGTCAGAGAGTACCGCATCTCATAGACACCGTGCAGGCTAGGATGAGGCTAGCGGGACACCAGCAATAGAACAGATCGCAAACAGAGATTGTAGTCAGAAAGTACTGCATCTCACATACACCATGCAGGCCGGGACGAGGCTAGCGGGACACCAGCGGTAGAACAGATCGCAAACAGAGGTTGTAGTCAAAGAGTACTGCATCTCACAGACACCGTGCAAGTCGAAACAAGGCTAGCGGATCACCAGCAGTAGAACAGATCGCAAACAGAGGTTGTAGTCAGAGAGTACTGCATCTCACAAACATCGTGCAGGCCGGGACGAGGCTAGCGGATCACCAGCGGTAGAACAGATTGCAAATAGAGGTTGTAGTTAGAGAGTTCAGCATCTCATAGACTCCGTCCAGGCCGTAACGAGGCTAGCGGGACACCGGCGATAGAATAGATCGCAAACTGTGCTTATAGAATACTGCATCTCACAGACACTATGCAAGCCGAGATGAGGCTAGCGGGACAGATCAACCACCGTGCATGCCGAGATAAGGATAGCGGGGCACACGAGATAGAACAGATCACAACGAGACTGTGGTTAGAGAATACTGCATCCCACAGACACCGTGCAAGCCGAGATGAGGCCAGCGAGACAAATCAGCCACCATGCATGTCGAGACGAGGACAACGGGCCACACGCGATAGAACAGATCGCAACGAGATGAGGACACCGCATCTCACAGATGCCGTGCAAGATGACCGAAGGCGAGCGGGACAATGCGATAGAAAAGATTGCAAATGATCCACATCTGATAGCGCTTCAGCTCAACGGCAACAAGTCGCAACATTCCACACGGCAAAAAGGTAAGGGCTGCCTCAGGTACGCATCTCTTTCCTTCTTCTCTGAATTTTGGCTCATCTAGGCACTAGTGCATTAGTTTCCCCAAAATTGGGGGCAACTGTAGACACCGGGTCCCGATACAGCCCAGATCAGAGTTACCCAGTATGATAAGATGCCTTGCCACAGGCGAAAAGGTTAAAAGTGATGATTTTCTAGTCAAATTTGCATTTTAGAGTAAAAGATAAAAAAATAATAAAAAATATTTTAAAAATTAGATTTGAAAAATGGGGTTTAGAAATTATAGTATTTTTTAGTTAAATTTAAAAATTAAAAAAAAAAATATTTTTCCTCGAGTATCGACACACGGCAGCGCGCAGGCGCCCCGCGCGGACTGCCAGCACGTGACGCTCCAGCAAGAGCGACCCGCTTGGCGTCGCCTACACGTAGCCCGTCCCACGCGTGCGACCGACACGTCGACGGGCGTCCGTCGCCCCTGTTCCGCCGCAAATGGCCCATTTCGCCCAAAAAATCATTTTTTTTTATTTTTTTTCCACAAAATTCGATTTTTTATCACTTTTTTAAGGGATTTTCAGGTTTTTCATTGTTAATAACTGATTTAATTAGGTCTTATCCCTTTAATTATTTTTATTTTCCTATTTTCTTCATATAAAAAGAAAAAGATGAAAAAATAAAAGGGGGGGATTTTTCTCAGGGTTTTTTTAGGTTTTCTCTTCTTCTTCCTCTAAAATTCTCTCAAAATTTTCGGACTTTCCCCACCAAAAAAGAACAAAAAATTCAGTTCATCTTTTTCATCTTTTTTTCCAATAGAATTTCTTCTAAACATATATTTAGAAGGAGTTTTGTTGGTCGATTTAATTTTGAGACAAATACAACAATTATTTGCTCTCAAAATTCTTTTTTTAACTTTTTATTTATGTTAAATTAAACTTTTTCCATTGATTTTTTTTTGAATCTCTTTTTGATGAAAAGTTAATTTTGAAACAAACAAAATAATTGTTTGTTATCAAAATCTAATTTTTTCATTTGATTTTCTAAAAATAAGATTTTTTTCATATGTTTCGTTTCTTGAGGCAAACAAAATAATTGTTTGTTCTGGGGATCATTTTTATTTTTTATCAATAAAAATCATTCTTTAGCCAAATAAATTAATTTTTTGTTCTTAAAGAATTTTTGATCAATTTATTTTTCTGGAATAAAATTCCAACATTTTCATCATATTTCACTCTAAATCTTGCAAATTGCAAACAAGAAAAATCAATCATCATCATTTTACCTTCATCGAATCCGAGACTCTGAGGGTAAACATTCCGGGCTTGACGTTTTTAGTTTATTTCATTTTTGTTCACATTTAATTTATTCATGTATATTTTTATTATTTTCATTCATTCATTCATTTATTTATTTAGTTAATATTTGTTTTATATATTATTTTATTCTTGTTCATGTGAATATTGATTGTTTATTATTTCTAACATGTAAGTAATTTATTTTGCTTTGATTCATCATTATTTTTAACGTATAACTAATTAATTCATTTTGATTAATCTTTTTTGCCATGTAAATGGTTTATATTAATTGTGATAATAATAATTAATCATGCTATTCATTTAAACGTTTTCATCATTCTTTTATTCTTTTTTTATTATTCTTCTCATTGTTATTTCAGATATTCATTGTTTATTCATTGATTTGTTTATTTTCATTATGATTATTATCATGTTAATATTTTTACATGTTAATCCATTTGTCATTTTGATGTCACCTTATTTTATTATTTATTATATTTTTGATTCAATTACTAACATTATTTTATTTGTATTTTATTTTTATTTCACATCTTATTTTCCTTCTTGGTCTTTTTTGCGAGCATACGAGGAGATCCAAAAGACTCGTTTGGGGTTAAATATTTATTTATTTTATCAGTAATATCTTATTTATTTGGCTTTTTTCATTTATTTTGCTATGCAATTTTCTTATAAAATTGTTTATTTTAAGCACGCTAGAAAGAAAATCGCTAAACCATTTTTTTATTTATTAACTTGGAATCTTTCCTAATAAAAATGGGACCAATGTATCAATTTTCTCCATCCAAAATAATCAAATGAAAATTGTTTCATAATAAATACGAATGCAAGGACCAATGCCCTCATCATTAATGAATATCCCGATTTATGCATGATTTGTATTTTATTTATAATGGGGGTTGTATTCCTCCCCTAGTTTTGTTGTATTTACTTTCATGTAATTTACTTTAATTATGCTTTATTTATTTACTACTTTCCCTTGAATGGATAATTTGCACTTTAATTTAATTATACCGAATTGAATGAGAAATGGGATGAAACGCTAAATTCAAAACTCAATTATAAACTTAATCAAGGTATGAATAAATGGGAAGTCCCGAACCTACTCTGGTCTTCGGGCTAAACGAGGCGAGAGGGCCACCTCCGCATTTTGTTGGGGTGGAAACCTCCAAAACACCTCTTGTGTCCCGCAAAAGGATCAAACTTGCACAGTCCTAGGCGCCACGAGGCAAGAGGACCATCTTAATGTTCTATTAAGGTTGATACCTCCAAGACATCTCTGGTTTGCCCAAGCGTGAGGCTAGAGGACCATCCTATCATTAGGGTGGATACCTCAAAGACACCTCCGGCTTGCCTATAATGGACATAACAGCGCTGTCTTAGGCTCACTGAGGATAGACGACCTTTCCCAATGTTCTATTGGGTGGCAACTCCAAGAAACCTCCTCGTTGCCCAAAATGGATGCACTTGTAATTCTTTACAAGTTTTCATGAACCTCATCCCGATCGCCCTAAAAGAGCGCAGTTCGGGGCACCCCGGGGTTCAGCGCGCGTCACACCTGTAAAATTAAAATAAAATGTGTTAATAATAGAAAAATATACAATATAAAATACAATAACTTAAAATAACATAAAACACATATACAAAGAAAATATAATTAAGCAACCTAAATAAGAGACATAAATATTAGGATTTTATATGGTCTTTAGGATTTTCTTCAGTATTGCTCGGAAGACATCCTAAATTTCTAAAAGGTAAAGAACTTGTTAATTGGCCCAATTGTATCTCAAGATTATGAATAGATGAAGCATAATTTTTAGTGATTTGGTCAATTTTAGCCTCAAGCTTCTTTTGATTTTCATCTTGAGAACTCATCTTAAAATTAATCTCTTCAATGACTTTATCAATCTTCCCTTCAAATGCTCCAAACCTATCTTGTGGTTGTTGGTATCCTACACCCCTATTTTGGTTGTTATTATTATTTTCCCATGACAAATTAGGATGGCTCCTCCAACCAGGATTAAAGGTGTTAGAATAAGGATTCCCACGCCCTTGGCTTTGGACAAAATTAACATGTTCCTCCTTATTAGCTATTCCCAAATTACAATTGCCACTAACATGCCCTTGTTGGCCACAAATATTGCATGCATTTGTCAAATGACCTCCCATACTTAGGCTATTAACCTTATGAGTCAATGCTTTAATTTGAGCTTGCAAAGCAACAATAGAGTCTATGTAATGTACCCCTCTAGCATTAGAATTATTAGACTCCCTTACTCTTTCAGTAGGCCACATACAGTTATTCATGGACATTCCTCCAATAGCTCAAAAGCTGCTTCAGTAGTTTTTCTCATTAAAGAGCCATCAGCTGCAGCATCAATTGTACCTCTTATGGTAGGATTCACCCCATTGTAGAAGGTTTGCATTAGTAACTCCCTTGGAAGGTTGTGGTGTGGACATATTCTCTGCAACTCCTTAAATCTCTCCCATGCTTCATACAAAGATTCATTGTCATTTTGCACAAAAGTTGTGATATCTTTTATAATTTTTGCAGTTTTGGCTAGAGGGAAATATTTTGATAAAAATGCTTGGGCCAATTGGTCCTAAGTGGTTATTGATCCTCTAGTTAATGAATTCAACCAAGCCTTGGCTTTATCCTTCAAAGTGAAAGGAAAAAGTCTAAGCTTAATTGCATTATTAGAAACTCCATTAATTTTAAAAGTATCACAAATCTCTAGAAAATTTGCCAAATGAGCATTAGGATCCTCATTTGCCAAACCATAAAATTGAATGCTATTTTGTATCATTTGCAAAACAGAAGGCTTAATCTCAAATTGGTTAGCATTTACCGTAGGCCTTATCACACCTTATTGAGCACCACTCAATGAGGGTGTAGCAAAATCCATCAACCTTGGTGGATTTTCCTCTTCAGCCATTATTGGTCTCTTACTCTTATTCTTCTTTTTATTGGATTTTCTATTACTTGACAAATACCTCTCTATTTCAGGATTCAAAGGATCAAGCTCTTCTTGAGAACTTTTAGTACTAGGCATGAACTTATCAAATCCTGTAAAAATAACACAAAATAAAAATGAGTCAATTTAACAAACAAACAAATAAAATAAAATAAATATTGTAATCCAAAATCATAAATCAACTTTCATAATGGCAACAAAAATAACATCATTCCCCGGCAACGGCGCCAAAAACTTGTTAGTTTATTTTACATGTGCTAATTTCGCAAGCATACGGTGTACCGAAATAGTACAAAAGATGTCGATCCCACGAGGAATGTGCTTATTATTACACACTATTACTACTCAATTTTAATTTTGTTTACAATGATCAATTATTTGTTGGATAAATCTAAACTACTCTATTAAATAAACTAATTAAACCTATTTCATGTTAATCGAAGAAGACAAAACATTTAATGAAGAATTAACAATTAGAAAACTTGATTCCATCATTATAATATAAATTTAATCTCTTAAGCAAGCCAAGTTGGAATATAGTTCCAATTTACTCTTTCAACATAAATTAGAATGCCTAAAACATACATTTATAACTCTAACTCACAATTTTCATTAATGAATTAGAGTGTTATACATGCAAATTTCAGGAATAATCACCAACCTATAACAACCATTTAATATTATGATTTCTCAAATAATACTTCAATGATGAACTTCCATTAGATGTAAGTAAGAATTTATCTTTCAATTAAACACTTATAAAGATAATGCATAAAATGAATAAATGGCAAATAAAGATCATGCATAAAAATACTAATAGAAAATTCTACATGAAAAGACTATTAATTTAGATGGAAATGGAAAATAACAATAATATTCAAGTTCTCAAATAATATTCATTTGATTTACAGAGAAAAAGTAATAAATAAGAGTATGAGAAAGAAATCTTTCAACCCTTTACTCAAACCCTTGTAAAAGATCTTCTTCTCCTTGATCTTCTTCTTCAAAACATGAAAATCTAAGAACTTTTACAGAAAATAAAATTTAACTTGTAATGAAAATAATCCTCTAAAT
Organism: Excoecaria cochinchinensis; assembly: GCA_947683425.1. Taxonomy (NCBI): domain Eukaryota; kingdom Viridiplantae; phylum Streptophyta; class Magnoliopsida; order Malpighiales; family Euphorbiaceae; genus Excoecaria; species Excoecaria cochinchinensis. Next base: position 2,743,400 of record CANTUQ010000116.1, read on the forward strand.
TACATCATCTTAAATTACAGTTGAGATCTAAATTTATAGAAGTCCAAAAGTTGTGTTCCCTCCTTCAAAAGTTGCAAGTGTTGGTGAAAAATTATGCCTTTTTATGTGACTTTTAAAGAATAACTGTCCCAACGGATACTTCTGTTGCGCTCGCGATCACTGTCGTGCTTGCGATAGAACAGGGATGCCCTTTTTTTCCTTTTCTTTTCTTCTTTTCTCCTCCTTTTCTCTCCTCTGGCCATTCACGACTCGTGATAGTCTTTCACGAGTCGTGAGCCTTGTGTATCAATCGTGAGCCAAACTCACGTGTCGTGAACTACTTTCGCCTTCCTTCTTCTCTTTTTCTTTCCTTCCTCGCTACCTGGTCTCTTTGCATCGTCACGAGTCGTGATCCCCTTTCACGACTCGTGACCCTTCTCCTCTCTTCTTCTCTTGGTCTTTCGCTCTTCTTTCTCTTTTCCTCTTGCCTTTTTCCTTTCTGCTGTCTTTGCTTCTCACTCCATACCTGCACTTTCACGACTCGTGAACTACTTTCAAGAGTCGTGATTCTTGCTTGAGTCCTGTTCTGCCTCTGCTCCAATTAATCTATTTTCTTCCCCATTTATGCTTCTTTTCTCACTTCTACACTTAATTCAACCTACAAGAACAAAAACACATAAACTAACACAAATACATGAAATATAAACACATTTGTAAACTTAACGTACTTAAATTCACACAAAATACATAGTAAATAATACAAGGTACCTATCAGCCTATACGGCAACGATCGCAGTGTCTCCTTTTGCTTCCGAACCCAGAGTTAAGGTGCCATTTATTTTGCTAGTTGAGCAAGGAAGAGGCAAGAAACCTGTTGTAGACACCAAGTCCTGAGTCAGCCCAGATCAGAGTTACTGTAGACACCGAGTCCTGATGCAGTCCAGATCAGAGTTACCTGATGAAGAGATCAATGTATGTCTTCAGGCAAATGCATGAAAGTTGTGAATTCTTACTCTCCGGTTTAACAAGGATTGAGGATTTTTCTTGGTAATAGGGAATTTCTGGACGTCAGGAGGAGTTTAATTTTGAAAAATCTATTTTTAGCTCCACCGACGGGTATACTATCAGTAGAAGCGACGCCCGTCGTCGCGTGAGAGACCCGTCTCTCGCAATGAGCGCTGGCTATCGCTCACTTGCGGAGCCCATCTCTCGAGGGAGCGATGAGCGCCGCTCACTTGTGGAGCCCATCTCTCGCGGGAGCGACGAGCATCGCTCACTTGCGGAGCCCATCTCTCGTGTGGATCGACGGTCGTCCCCCGTGCGAGAGACGCCCGTTCCTCTTGAGAGACGGCTGTCTCTCTCGATTTTGTCTCTCGTGAGGCGCCCACCAACCAAAAGACCAAGCGTACCCCCATCAGCGATGCCCGTCGGTACTCCACCGACGCCTATCGGTCGAAGATCTGAAGTTATTTGAGCGAGATTTTCCAGATTCTTTGGGAGATCTCCCAATATTTCCAAAATTTTTCCTAAATCCTTTCAAAATCTTTTAAATCTTTTTAAATATTTTCAAAACTTGGATTTGATTTTGAGAATATTCTGAAAATCATTCGGTTTCGATTTTGATTTCAGAAATCTTTTTCAAATTTAAATTCTAAATTTGAATTTATTTGAATGGTCCTCCTAAACTTCTAGATAGGGGTTGGAAGCTCATTATTCGGGGTTAGTGTTTTTGACCAAAAAGAATATTTAGCAATTCTTACAGAAAATTTTCCTACAAAAGTTTTCTTGCTTTCATTTTTTGAAAATTATTATCAAATATTCTTCCAATTTAGGCGAATTCGAGGGAACAACATTTATTCGTTTTTATCAGATCCAGCTGTTTTAACATTTAAAACTGCTATCAAAACGTCGAGAAAGAAAAATATAATTTTCTTTTCTTGATTTGCTTTAAAAACACGACTTTCACAATCCAAAAATTCTCTGAAAATACAAATCACGGTTTAATCCTTGTAGAACTCGAGGAGTGGAAACCACGCGACATTTACCTTAAAAGGTAATATTCCGAGAGTAAATATTCTGGATCAATCTCCTTCACATTTAAAAATTTTATTCCGATTTTATACATAAAATTTTATTTTATTTAAAATAAAATAATTTTCTGCTTGAATTTTTTGCGTTTTTTTTAACCTGGAGTGACCGACGGGCAGAGGATCCACCGATGGGTCGTCGAGGGTTTCTACCTCCACCCGTCAGTCAACCCAGAGACGCCCGTCGCTCGCGCACCATGGACCGTCCCTGGGCCTTTCCTTCTCCCTTTTCTCCCTTTCCTTCTCCACTTATTTTCTTATTATTTTTGTGATAATTCTTCATGATTTCTTTTACATAATTTATTTTTCGTCTATTATTTTGGGCTAATTGTGGCACTAACATGATTCTTATTTTTATGAGTTTTATTAATTTATTAGGTGGATTTGGGTTATACTAAACGAAGGAAACTGCAATGATCTGAGAATCTTCACTCGGGTTCATTCTTTTACCCTTATCGTTTTTTATCTTACGCATTATTATCGTAAATATTGTTTAATTCTGCTAATATTTGAAAAAGGTTACACATTTATATTAATTGAATTGGGATTTTCATTAATAAATTGAGGACCAATGTCCTGGTTTCTCAGCAAATAAAATCGATGCTTTAAATCATTTTTTTTTTGTAAATGTGCATGCGAGGACCAACGTCCTCATTCTTAATGCATGTCCCGATTTATGTATGATTCACATATTATTTACAATAGGGGTTGTATTCCGCCCCTAGTTTTGTTGTAATTGATTTGTATATTCATTTATTTTATTTTGATTTTGCTCTTATTTACCGCTTTCCTTATATGACCAATGTGCGCTTTAATTAACTGCATTAAATCGAATGAGAAAATGGGATGAAACACTAAATTCAAAACTCAATTATAATTTTGATTAAGGTATGAATAAATAGGAAGTCTCGAACCTTCTCTGGTCTTAGGCTCAACGAGATTAGAGGACCATCTCAATGTTTCATTGGGGTGGGGTCTCCAAAATATCTCTTGTTGCCATAAAAAGGCCCAATTTGCATAGTCCTAGACTCCACGAGGTTAGAGGACCATGCCAATGTTCTATTGGGGTGGAGCCTCCAAAATATCTCTGGCTTTCCCAAAATGGATGCATATACGCTGTCTTAGGCTCATTGAGGCTAGACGACCTTTCCCAATGTTCTATTGGGTGGCGTCTCCAAGAAATCTTCTTGTTGCCCAAAATAGATGCACTTGTAATCTCTTACAAGTTTTCATGAACCTCTCTCGATCGCCCTAAAAGAGGGTTTTCGGGGCCTCCCGAGGTTTGGGACGCGTCACAGTTACCCTATGATGAAATTAAGTGTGCCTGTTTATAGGCAAATATGAAAGTTGAAAGTGATGGTTTACTTAGCAAAATTGATTTATTAAAAGTAAATAAAATGTGTTTTAAAAATATTTTAAAAAATTATTTTAAGATAAAAAAAAGTGAGTTTGGAAATTATAGTGTTTCAGCAAAAAAATTTTTTTTAAAAAAAAAATGGCCGAAAATCGAGCATCAGCAGTGCCCAGCAGCCCCCCAGGTGCGTTTTTGGCCCAAAATTCATGTTTTTCTTCCATATTTTTTGTAGAATTTAATTTTTAAAACTTTTTGTCTTCTAACCTTCCAAATTCTTCAGTTTTTTGGTGTTAATTGGAATTAAATTGTTTTAATTTTTTCAACAAAAATCTGAATTTTTGGAAGTATAAATGTTTTTTTAGAGAGAAAATTAAGAGAGGGGAGGGGGTTTCTTAAGAAAAATATTTTCTTCTTCTTCTTCTTCTTCAAGAATAAATTCTCCAAACATTCTAATTTATTTTTTTTAAGTTAATTCTTGAGATAAAGAGAGCAATTCTTTGTTCTTAGAAATTTTCTTTTTCTTCTTTTAACAATTTTCTTCGTGAGACAAAGAAAATAATTCTTTGATCTTGAGATAAAATTTATCCTCCATATTTTATTTTTCTAATATTATTTTTTTGCAAATCAGGACAAGAAATTTGATCATTTACCTTCATTCATCAAATCAAATTTTAAGGGTAAACATTTTGGGTTTAATTTTGCATTTTCTATCACTATTATATTTTTTGTTTATAGTTAATTAGCAACTATATAAATTCTCTTAGATCTATTATTTTTGTATTTTATGTGATGTAGTCATAAATTCAATATTTTTCATTTCGTATTCTTGTGTTCTCATTTGATTATTATTATTATTATTATTATTATTATTATTATTATTATTATTATTATTATTATTATTATTATTATTATTATTACTATTATTATTATTATTATTATTATTATTATTATTATTATTATTATTATTGTGTTTTATTATTATTATTCTTGTTTAATGTTGTTATTGTTATTATTATTATTATTATTATTATTATTATTATTATTATTATTATTATTATTATTATTATTATTATTATTATTATTTATGTTTTTGTGCATGTTGAATTATTAATATGTTAAGTTACTTATTTTTATTATGTCATTTAATTGATTTGTCATATATGATTTTATTTTATTTTATTTTATTTTTCTATTTTCATATTTTATATGTTTAATCCATTTTTTTATTACTAACATCACTTTTATTTGTGTTTTTTTTATTTCAATAATTATTTTTTTATGTGTGAGTTTTTCCAATGGCAAATGGGAGCCCATGGAGATTTGAAGACACCATCTTGATTTAATTTGTCATTTTTATTTTTTTTTATTATTATTTTATTTGATATTATTATGTAATTTGTAATAAATTTATTTATTTTTATGCACGTTAATTAAAAATCGCTTAAAAATATTTTATTAATAAATTGGACTTTTTCTAACAAAATGGGACTAATGTCCTAATTTCAATCAATAGAAATTCACTTTAAAAAGAAGAGTTAATTTTCTTAAAATGGGATCACTCATCCTGATTTTCCCAAAGTATACCAAAAATAACTTTTCAATTTTCTAAAGTAAACATGAAGGAACCAATGTTCCTATTTTAAATAATATCCCGATTTATGAATGTTTATTTCCTTATTCAAATTTGTTTTTTATTTTTGTTTTGCTTGATTTTATTTTGGGGGATTGTACTTTTGCCCCAAATTTTAAATACCTTTTTTTATTTGGGGGATTATATTTTGTCCCAATTTTATCTTTCTTTTTTGGATTGTTTTATTTTACCGCTTTCTTTACTACTTTCTTTCGTATTTGATTTACGCTTTATTTTTAATGCATGACCGTGTGAGAAGAGAGATAGAAAATTAAAATTAAAAACCCATTTATAATTAACCAAGGCATTAATAAGTGTAAGGTTCCAAATCTTTCTCTAGTTTAGACCCCCGAGCTTACACGAACTTTTTCAATTTCTTGTAAATTGGGTGGCGACTCCAAAATACCTCAAAGGTGCCAAAATGCTTCATGGGATTAGATGATCTTTCTAGTGTTCTATTGGAAGGAGGTGTCTAAAATATCTCATGATTGTCCAAGATCAAAAGACGCAAACCCCCTCGGGCCCTAAAAGCGAGTTTTCGGGAATTTGTCGGGTCCGCGAGCTTCACATTGGCCACTCCACCGGGGACTTTGAAACTTTGCTCCGAAACTATCTTAGTTAATAATATAATTGGGTTTTTTATAAGTTAAAATTCTATCTCTTTTCAAAAAAAAGATTGCATTGCATCCATGCTAGAGTCTTAGAATTATGCTAGTTTGGTCCCTTTCTTAACCCTAGTGCATTCCCGAAGCACAACCCTACGTTCACTCAATGTGGGGAAGTGTTAAGGATAATCACCAGCCCAAGCCTCGTACCTTATGGTATATCAAATGGAGATCCAATCGGTCGTTATGCTCACAATGAGCTAGACCCATTGGCAGGGACCATGCTTGGGTAGACCTAAAGTAACACCACCTTTAACCAAAGCTCATATAATGGCAATAGAAACCTCCACTACATGATACGTACCCTAATAATGTGCTTGCTACGTGGGCCCTTATATATTGAACAAATTCAAACATATTAATTGGACACTCATCAAAGGCTTCATGCCCCGGTGGGCCCATTTTTAGTCTGTTTGAAAAGTCCAAATACATAATGGCCAAAACTCATACGCATGTGCTTTAAATTAAGAGTGTTATGCTGCTGGTTTCCCACCACGCACCATACGCACCCATTGGGTTCCCCGCTGACTCATGGGTCAAGCCCACCTAGGAAAGAGACTGTATGCCCCCTGTGTGGGAGCAATAAGGTTGGAAGGATCTACCTACTAATATGTGATTGTCTATGCTGCATCAACACGATCATGCATTGTATATTTCATTCAATCATCATTCTAACAGTTCAAATCTTTCAGCCATCATAGATTCACCTAGGTGGATTAGAGGTTCTGACGGTCGGCTGGTGAGGACAGATCTGCCCCTTGAGTTGACAGAATTAGTGTCTGATTGGAATTTCGAGCCACTCTCAATGACTAAAGAATCATCCATAGAATCATCAATAGTAGAGGAGACTGGGGCTTTAACCACTCAAGACCTTACTAGGAGACTAGATAATTTTGAGCGGAGAATGTTAGAAATGATGGGCGCTATGGCCGATAGGATTGCTCATCCTTTTGCTCCACAACCACCAGTTGCTCAACAACCACCCGTTGCTCCACAACCCCTAATGGTCTATGCTGGGGGGCAAGTTGAACTGCCTGCTGGCAGAGAAGCCCCTGTTATAATTAATGCTGCCCGCTAACCTGCTAACGAACATAGAGTCACAGTGCCAATTGAGCAAAGAAGGGCAATAGTCCCTAATCCTGAGGAGGATTTTGTGATGGAGGAGGGAAATGAAGAGGTGGTAGCACCTCAAGTTGGGAGGGGTAGAGCACCCAAGGCAGAAGATGAGGCAATGAGAGGGATGAGGCAATAGATTGAAGCAATCACCCATATGCTATCAGCCGAAAAGGGGATTAACCCCGAAGATAGAGATCTAAGGGATGAAGAGTTGTTACCCCAAAGGTTTAAGATGCCTGAGCTGCCGAAGTTCGATGGTACTTTGGATCCATCTATACATATTAAGCAGTATACCCTGGTGATGAAATGCATAGGGTTGACCAAGAAATAGAAGGTGGAATATTTCTGCCTTAGTCTGGTGGGTCCGGCTGTGGACTGGTACCATAAGTTAGATAGGAGGTCCAAGGAAGATTGGGACCTTTTGATTGAGGAGTTTATAAAGCAGTATGACTGCAACACCATAATAGAGGTCATGGAGATGAAGCGAAAGCCTGACACTACTGACCAAATCAAGCTATTTACCAAGAACTCTTGCCCTTACTTGAGGGACTTAATTAGCTTTAAGGGGCTCAGAGACCGGGAGTCACTTAAGGACATTGTTGTAGAGGCTGAGGGGGCTTACCTAGCAAAAAAAGCAAGCTAAAATAATTTTGCTGGGAAAGGTTATGGCAACCAATCATGGTACAAATCAAGAGGTGCTAGAAGCAGTAATGATAGAAGTGGTAAGACGGCCGAGGTTTCAGCCACCGAGGTTGGATAGGGGTCAGAGGTACTACTCTAATTTGGGTCGCTCTCTGTCTTGGGTATTAAAGAAATTGACAAAGGAAGGCAAGCTGAGACCATTGCCACCCAGGCCAGCCATGAATCAAGGAAAGTCATGGCATAGAGATGATCAATATTGCATTTACCATCAGCACACTGGGCATTTAAAAGATTATTGTCGAACTTTGAGGAACAAAATTCAAGATGTTATTGATTCCAAGGAGATCACTGATCCTGAGAAGAGAGACAAGAAGAAGAGGGTAGGCTATAATGCAGTCCCCCCACCATGAATGTGATCAGAGGAGAAGATTATGTTGTTTTAGTTGCTTTTTTATTCCAAGAACCCTTTCTATGACAATATTTACAGTATTGGTAATTTCAATAAAATGAACAATCTTGCGTATTTATATAGTGTCTCTAATGATTTCATTTCTCATGATCACGATGCATTCATTTTTTAATATTAATTCAATTAATACGATTACATTTAATCTCGGAACTTTGGAAAACCCAAAGCAAATCTTGATAGCATCTGATATAACTCCTGAAGAGAGGAAAATTCTGAGAGCTGAAAATAAAAAGAGAAAAAAGAATAGAAAGTAGTGAAAAAGAAAAAAAAAACTAGTTGCAATTGGGGGATTGCATGAAAACTCACTAAGAGCACTAGAACTTTTCTGATTACCCGTCAAAGCGATCCCTGGATAGGACGAAACTTAGAAAATGATTTAGGCAGCCCTTCTTTGTATAGCTCTCTAAATGACTATTTTCTACCTTTATTTTGCAATCGCTTGCTAGCTCGTTGAGCTTTTATGCTGGTATGCTAAATGCGCACCGATTTTGTTGTTACACATGTTGAAACTACCCTTCGCATAAAATGATTTTTGCCTCCCCTTAGAAGAATGGCCGCTCTAGTAAGGATGGATGTACATCATTGATAATTCTTTGGGTTATCAAAAATTTCCCTGATACAGATGAGTTTAAACTTCTAGAAGAAGGTTTAGTCATTCACAAACTCTGCATAGTCAGAGACAAAAGCAAAAAAAAGCAAAAAAGAAAGAAAAAAGAGAAAAAAAAAGTAGAGCTCAAGATAATAACCCCTTGATGAGTTTCTGTGGTATCTTTTTAACTTGATTATTATTCTGAGCTTGATAAGGTAAAGTATTATCAAACCCAAATTCAAGAATACCTTTATAGTACGCAATTGAGCTAAGAATGGTCCTCCCATCAGTCGAGTAAATATTACGGCCATTTTTCTCTAGCAACCTGATCCTTCTTTGATAGCCATCTACCTAAGCCTAATGTTATAACCGAAGTAAGACCTTTTGATTCTTGGTTCAGTCTTATCTAATTAGCGGAGATGACCTTTTAATAAGGTTTGGTACATAGGAAGAGGCATATGGTGTTTCTTGAGCTTTAAGCGAGGAGCCACGAGTGCATTTATGCATTTGAGTTGAGTCTCGTCCACAACGTTGCATCTAGAATTTGTTTTAGAGAAAAAAAAAAGAAAAAAAGAGCATCATGTGCAAAAATTAAGGGCAAAGAGAAAATTTTCAACCGTGAAAACCCGAGAGAGCTGGTTGATAACAGGAGTTTGATGATTTCAAGATTTATCCCGAGATTAGATGAGGTCTTATATTCTTTGAGTTAACGCCAAATAATGATCATGTGACATGAAGTTAAATTGAAACATATGCATTTATGCAATATTGATGTGGTCAAAATAGTTCATTTTGCATACTCAAAGTTGTCTAGCACATTGTTATTGTCTACCCTCTGCTACTCTCACCACTTGGCTCCTTCAGCCGACCCATTTTGCTATCAATTGCGAAGGCAATTCTACAACACCATCATGAGAAGAATCAAGCTTAGATGGCCATGACATGGACATAAGTACGTGCTGATCACACTAGAAAGATCTTTGGTAACAGCTTCAACCTCTTTGAAAAAAAAAGAGCCGTTAGAGATAAAAACCGTAATTGGCGCTCTAAGCAAAAGTTAGGCAAAAGGATAGGGTGAAAACCTGGAAATAGGCAGTCTGTCCTTAAAAAAAAAGGCCGCTGGATTGGGTTGGGTCCATTCTAGGCAAAAATAAGGCACAGGGTCACGTGAAAATCCGCAAATGATGCATTTTCCACTAAGAAAAGCTAATGTGAAAATTCACAAGGGACGCATTACCTTCAAAAAAATGACTGCAGGTCTCAGATGAGAACCTCGCAACCCTAAAGGCACGAAATTCAAAAGCAATTCCAAAGGACATTAATCCTACCGTAAGTTGAGCCCAGCCCGGCTATCGCCTCCAAAACTTACTTTGATGAATTCTTATCCTGCATTTTTACATGACACATGCATTCCACGTGCATGCTCATTATTTTTTTCCTGCATATTTGGCTTTCCAATTTTGCAGTAAGAGAGATTTGATGCGGACATCGGCAGAAGGTGAACATCAGTTCAAGCATCAATCCAAGCATCAACCAAAGACCTCTCAGGGGGAAACTAACCAAAAGGCTCTCAAGGGGTACCACTTCAGAAGGGTTAGCACGATGACGGCACTACCACTCCACGAAGGTTAGCACGATCATGGCACTACCACTTCACATCTCAGAAGGGTTAGCACAATGATGACACTACCACTCCACGGAGGGTTAGCACGATCACGGCACTACCGCTTCAAATCTCAGAAGGGTTAGCATGATGGCGGCACTACCATTCTACGGAAGGTTAGCACTACCACTTCAGAAGGGTTAGCACGATGACAGCACTACCACTCCACAGAGGGTTAGCACGATCATGACACTACCTCTTCAATCTCAAAAGGGTTAGCACGATAGCGGCACTACCATTCTACGGAAGGTTAGCACGACCACGGCACTACCACTTCAGAAGTGTTAGCATGATGATGGCACTACCACTCCACGGAGGGTTAGCACGATCAAGGCACTACCACTTCAAATCTTAGAAGGGTTAGCACAATGGCAGCACTACCATTCTACGAAAGGTTAGCACGACCACGACACTACCTCTTTAGAAGTGTTAGCACGATGACGGCACTACCACTCCACGAGGGTTAGCACGATTATGGCACTACCGCTTCAAATCTCGGAAGGGTTAGCACGATGGTGGCACTACCATTCTACGGAAGGTTAGCACGACCACGGAACTACTACTTCAGAAGGATTAGCATGATGATGGCACTACCACTTCAAAAGGGTTAGCACGATCATGGCACTACCACTCCACGGAGGGTCAGCACAATCATGACACTACCACTTCAAATCTCAGAAGGGTTAGCACGATGGCGGCACTACCATTCTACGAAAAATTAGCATGACCATGGCATTACTGCTTCACATCTTTAGAAGGGTTAGCACGAAGTTGAGCCCAACCCTGCTATCACCTCCAAAACTCACTTAAATGAATTCTTATCCTACATTTTTGCATGACACATACATTCCACGTTCATGCTCACAATTTTTTTTCCTGCACATTTGGCTTTCCAAATTTGCAGTAAGGGAGATTCGATGCGGACACCGGCAGAAGGTGAGTGATGATATCAATCCAAACATCAGTTCAAGCATCAATCCAAGCATCAACCAAAGACCTGTCAGGAGGCAACTAACCAAAAGGCTCTCAAGGGTTACCACTTCAGAAGGGTTAGCACGATGACGACACTACCACTAAATGGAGGGTTAGCAAGATCACGGCACTACCACTTCACATCTCAAAAGGGTTAGGACGATGATGGCACTACCACTCCACAAAGGGTTAGCATGATCACGGCACTACCGCTTTAAATCTCAGAAGGGTTAGCACAATGGCGGCACTACCATTCTATGGAAGGTTAGCATGACAACGGCACTACCACATCAAAAGGGTTAGCACGATAACGGCACTACCACTCTACGGAGGGTTAGCACGATGGCAGCACTACCATTCTACAGAAGATTAGCACGACCACGGCACTACCACTTCAGAAGGGTTAGCACGATGACGGCACTACCACTCCACGGATGGTTAGCACGATCACGGCACTACCGCTTCAAATCTCAGAAGAGTTAGCACAATAGCGGCACTGCCATTCTGCAGAAGATTAGCATGACCACGGCACGACCACTTTAGAAGGGGTAGCACAATGACAGCACTAGCACTCCACGGAGGGTTAGCACGATCACGGCACTATCGCTTTAAATCTCGGAAGGGTTAGCACGATGGCGGCACTACCATTCTATGGAAAGTTAGCACGACCACGGCACTACCACTTCAGAAGGGTTAGTATGATGATAGCACTACCACTCCATGAAGGGTTAGCACGATCACGACACTACCACTTCAAATCTCAGAAGGATCAGCACGATGGAGGCACTACCATTCTATGAAAAATTAGCACGACCACGGCACTACTGCTTCACATCTTCAGAAGGGTTAGCATGATGACGACACTACCACTCCACGGAGGGTTAGCACGATCACAGCACTACCGCTTCAACAAAGGATAACACATCGACAATATGGCGACAACCACCCCAACAGCATCACCCAGTTCGGAAAGACGGCTGCCTCAGGTAACTGTCTCTTTCCTTTTTTTTCTCTAAGTTTTGGCTCAGTTAGCCACCTATGCACTAGCTTCTCCAAAACTGGGGGCAACTGTAGACACCAGGTCCTGAGTCAGTCCAGATCAGAGTTACCCAATGATGAAATTAAGTGTGCCTGTTTATAGGAAAAAATGAAAGTTAGAAGTGATGGTTTTCTTATCAAAATTGATTTATTAAAAGTAAATAAAATGTGTTTTAAAAATATTTTAAAATTTTATTTTAAGATAAAAAAAAAGTGAGTTTTGAAATTATAGTGTTTTAGCAAAAATTTAAAAAAAAAGAAAAGAAAATTGGCCAAAAATCAGGCGTCGACGCGCGTCGAATCCAAATTTTTTATTATATTCAATTCTAATTTCGCAAAGCAAAACAAGAAAATCAATCACTTTTTCCCTCCATTGAATTCGAATTCTGAGGATAAACATTCTATGCTCGATCTCTTTTTTTATGTTCTTTTATTATTTTTTTGTTCATATTTAATTGATTAACATGTAAATTTTTATTGTTTTTATTTATTTATTCAATTGTTTATATATTTTTTTTATTTAATATGTTTATTGTTATTATTATTATTATTATTTTGTTATCGTTTTTTATCATTGTTGTTGTTGTTGTTATTATTATTATTATTATTATTATTATTATTATTATTATTATTATTATTATTATTAATAATTCATTAACGTGTTGTTTTATTTATTTCAATCATATCATTTAATTCATGTGTCATTCATAATGCATTTTTTTCATTTATTTTAATTTATTAACATTTTAATCCATTTGTCATCTTTTATTTCATCTTATTTCATTTTAGTTTATTATTTATCATTTTATTCGTTTAATTGATTAACTTTCTTGATTTAATAACCAACATTAATTTTTTGTATTTGTTTTTTTGACTCCAATATCTATTTCCCTTTTTGGGCATTCCGCAAGCAAACGGGGATATCCAGGAGGCTCGTTTGGTTTGACCATTTATTTTCATTATTTGTAATATTTTATTTATTTGATTTTTTTTTATTTATTTTGCCATGTAATTCCTAATAAAATTATTTATTTTATGCACATTTAAAAGAAAATCACAAAAATATTTCTATTAATTAACTTGGAATTTTTCCTAATAAAAATGGGACTAATGTCCTAGTTGTTCTACCCAAACAAACCATCAACTTTAACACTTTTTTCTTTAAGTATGCATGCGAGGACCAATGTCCTCATCCCCAATAAATATCCCGTTTGCTGTATTATTTACATTCCATTTACAATGGGCGTTGTATTCCACCCCTAGTTTTGTTGTAATTTATTGGGCTTTCATTTAACTCATTTAATTTTTCATTATGCGATTGATACGCGCTCTAATTATTGCATTTAAATTAATGAGAAAAGGGATGAAATATTAAATTCAAAAATCAATTATAACTTAATCAAGATATGAATAAATGGAAAGTCCTGAACCATCTCCCGTCTTAGGCTCAACGAGGTTAAAGGACCATTTCATTGTCCTATTGGGGTAGGGTCTCCAAAATATCTCTTATTGCCCAAAATAGGCCCAATTTGCATTGTCTTAGACTTTATGAGATTAGATGATCTTTCCAGTATTCTATTGGAAGGAGGTGTCCAAATATCTCTGGCTTGCCCAAAATAGACGCATATGCATCGTCTTAAGCTTCACGAGATTAGACGATCCTTCCACTGTTCTATTGGAAGGAGGTGTCCAAAATATCTCTGATTGCCCAAAATAGACACACATGCGCTGTCTTAGGCTTAGTGAGGCTAAATGAACTCTCCCAATATTTTGTTAGGTAGCGACTCTAAAACACCTCCTTATTTCCCAAAATAGACGCCCTTGTAATTCCTTACAAGTTTCACGAACCTCTCTCGAACACCCTAAAAGCGGGTTTTCGGGCCCTCCGGGGTTCGGCGCGCATCACGCCACCCCTATGACATCAGAGCCAGAGAGGATGATGATGCGCCCGATGTGATCATAGGTAAATTTACATTGTTATCTTCTTCTATTTAGGCTCTTATTGATCCGGGCTCTACGCATTCTTACATTAATTCTGATATTGCACATGTGAAAGGATTGATAGATTCTTGCTTAGATCAAGATATTGTAGTGAGTAACCCTTTGGGCTATAGTGTTATGGTTAATAAGGTGTATAAGAATTGCCCCATTAGTGCTCAGGGTTTTGTCTTTCTAGCCAACCTTATTGAACTTCCCTTTTGCGAATTTGATGTCATTCTGGGGATGGACTGGTTATCCGTCCATCAAGCGACTGTTGATTGTAAATGGAAGAGAGTGTCTCTTAAAGTGTCAGATTACTAAGAGATTATGGTAGTGGGGGAAAGGACAAATTTCCTTTCTTATGTCATATCAGCCACTACTACAAAAAGGCTTTTGAGAAAAGGATGCATTGCCTACCTGTATTATGCTATGGAATCTAAAAAAAGGGTTCCAGATTGGAGGATATACCTACAGCATGCGAGTTTTCTGATGTCTTTCCAGAGGAACTGCTAGGGTTAGCTCCCGATCGAGAAATTGAGTTCACTATCGATGTGGCTCCAGGCACTGCACCCATTTCTATTGCTCCATATCAGATGGCACTCACATAATTGAAAGAATTAAAGATTTAGTTACATGAGTTGCTTGATAAGGGCTTTATCCGGCCGAGTGTATCTCTGTGGGGAGCACCTATTCCTTTTGTAAAGAAGAAGGATGGGTCACTTAGATTATGCATTGATTACAGGCAACTAAATAAGTGACGATTAAGAATAAGTACCCATTGCCTCGGATTGAAGATTTGTTTGATCAGCTTAAGGGAGTAGGTGTGTTCTCGAAAATTAATTTGAGGTCAGTTGGGAGTTAGAGAGATAGATGTACCTAAGATCGCACTAGGTACGACCACTATGAATTCCTGGTCATGCCTTTTGGATTGACTAATGCACCTGCAACATTCATGGACTTGATGAACCGAGTCTTCCATCCTTTCTTGGACTACTTTGTGGAAGTTTTCATAGATGATATCTTGGTATATTTTAAGAATCTTAAAGAGCATGATAAGCACTTGAGAGCCATTTTGCAGACTCAGAGAGAGAAGCAACTGTATGCTAAGTTCAACAAATGTGACTTTTGGTTGAGCAAAGTATCTTTTCTAAGGCATGTTATATCTACAGAGGGTATTAAAGTAGATCCTACCAAGATTGAAGCAATTTTGCATTAGAGAATGCCTAAGAATATCACAGAAGTTAGAAGATTTCTGGGTTTGGGTAGGATATTATCGGAGATTTATGAAGGGGGCCTCCACGATTGCAACACCATTGACTCGACTACTATAGAAGCAAGTGAAGTTTGATTGGGATGCTCAATGTCAAGAAAGTTTTGAAAGATTAAAAGGTACGTTAATAGAGGCACCAGTGTTAACTCAACCAGAGTTTGGTAAAGATTTTATGATCTATAGTGATGCCTCTAGGATTGGCTTGGGTTGTGTACTAATGCAAGAAGGCAAGGTGATTGCATATGCCTTCCCGCAACTCAAGACTCATTAGAAAAACTACCCCACACATGATCTTAAGCTCACGACCATTATGTTTGCTTTAAAGATCTAAAGACATTACTTATATGGTGAGCAATGCTACATCCTTATATGGTGAGTGATGCTACATCCTTATATGGTGAGTGATGCTACATTTATACGGATCATAAAAGTTTTAAGTATTTGCTAACTCAGAAAGAGCTCAATATGAGACAGAGGCGTTGGCTCGAGTTGATAAAGGATTATGAGTGTTTTATTGACTATCACCTAGGGAAGGCAAATATAGTGGCTGATGCGCTAAGCGGGAAAATTATGACAACTTTGAGAGCATTGAATATCAAGCTAAGTATGGCATCAGATGGAGCCATTTTGGCTGAAATGCAAGTAAGACCTGACTTCCTCAAGTAAGTTAAGGAGGGCCAGAAGCTTGATAATTGGTTATCCACTGTGATTAATTGGGTGAGAGATGGGAATGATGATGGATACTCTTCGAGTTTAGACGACAGTCTCTATTATGAACAGAGATTATGCATTCTAGATCAAGCTGAATTGAAGAATAAGATTCTGACAGAAGCTCATCATAGTAGCTATGCTATGCATCCAGGTAGTATTAAGATGTATCGGGATTTAAAAATTTCCTATTGGTGGCCTGGAATGAAGCGTGAAGTATCAGAGTTCATGAGCAAGTGTTTGATCTGCTAACAGGTGAAAGCTGAGCATCAGGTTCCATCTGGATTGCTTCAGCCTATTTTTATTCCGGAATGGAAGTGGGATAGAGTGACTATGGATTTCATGTCAGGACTACCGCTCACAAGAAGGAAGCGTGATTCCATTTGGGTGATCATTGACAAGCTTACCAAGTCTACTTACTTTTTGCCAGTTAGAGTAGATTATCCGTTGAGTAGATTGGCTAAAATCTATATTGGTGAGATAGTGAGACTACACGGTGTGCCTTCTTCTATTATCTCAAATAGAGATCTAAGATTCACCTGTAAATTCTGGAAGGCACTGCAAGAAGCTCTAGGCACAAGACTTCATTTCAGCACTGCTTTTCACCGTGATTCATATACTTGAGGACATGTTAAGATGTTGCATCCTTGAGTTTAAAGGTAACTGGGAAAAGTACTTACCACTGGCAGAGTTCACATACAACAATAGTTATCAGTCCAGTATCAAGATGGCTTCGTATGAAGCTTTATATGGAAGGAAATGTCGAACACCGTTATGCTGGACTGAGCTAGGTGAGAAGAAATTAGTGGGGTTAGATCTGATCCAAGCAACTGAAGAGAAAGTACAAGTGATTAAGAACAGACAAAAAGAAGCTATAGATAGACAGAAGTCATATGCGGATCTCAAGAGAAAAGATATCGAGTTTTAAGTCGGGGATCAAGTGTTTCTCAAGGTTTCTCCATGGAGAAAAGTGCTGAGATTTGGCAAGAAGGGCAAGTTAAGTCCCAGATTCATGGGCCCATATGAGATCTTACAACGAGTGGGTCCCATAGCATATCGATTGAAACTGCCGCAAGAATTAGAAAAGATTCATGACATTTTTCATGTATCGATGTTATGGAGATACCGATCAGATCTGAGTCATGTGATTAGACCAGCAGAGATTCAAATCCATGTAGATTTGACTTATGATGAATAACCAGTGCAGATTATAACTAAAGAGATCAAGCAGCTCAGGAATAAATAGATCCCTTTGGTGAAAGTATTATGGAATCACCACAATGTCGAGGAAGCTAATTCTGAGCCTAAAGCTGCTATGGGACAATAGTATCCTCAGTTGTTCAGTTTAGGTAAAATTTAAAGGATGAAATTTCTTTTAGTAGGGAAGATTTGTAACGGTCCGAAAACCTAATCGTAAACAGCATTTTTAGAGGTCAATCAGTGGACCTGGGGTGAAAATTTCATCCTTGAGTGGAAAATATTTGATGTGATCATCAAAAAATAATGGTTATAATGAGTCCGTAGGCGAAAATTTGAGGTCAATCAGAGGTCAAACGAGTCCGGAATGGCCGAAAAGTAGAAAAGGGCCATTTAGGCACCTGTCGTGATAGACGGGCATCTGTGGAGTGATAGATGACCAGGCCATAGGTGGAGGGCTGGCCAAGCCATCGGTGAGGCACGGCTAGGCCGTCGGTGACATCAGACAATCATCTGATGGCTCTTTCAGTCCGAATTTTTGACCTGTGTATTGATCGGACCATACCTAGAGCTACGGACCTCAAAAAATATTCTGAAAATATGAGGGTGCTCGTATTAATGACTAGAATCCATTGGTATAAAGAAATTAATATTTTGATGATAGTGAAAATTTAGCTATCGAATAGGTAAATAATTATCGGACCGAAAAACGGTCTCCGATTGAGCTGAAATTTGAAGTGTAAGCTAATAAAAATATGTTATGAAGTTTAAAATCAAATTTGAGTGAAATTGAAGTTGGAAACTGAGAGAATGAAATTGAGATGGCAAAATTGGGTAATTTACTAATTAATTTACTTGGATAAGTGGATAAGTCAACCAACTACTCACCCACCACTATAAATAGCCAATTGAATGCAAAAATTGCTGGAAGTCTCTCACGTTTCTACCTTCTCCTTCGTTCTTCTTGTAGACTGAAGCTCATTTTTCATTTCCTCTCCATTTTTCTTTCAAATTTCTCTATCAATCCTTTAATTTTCAGCCCCTCTTCTAGAATTTAACCTTTTTCTGCTAATTGGTGAGTGTTTGTCTTCATTTGGAGAAAAAAAAAAGTGAAAGAATTCAAGGTTTTAAAGTGAGAGGTGTAAATTGAGGTAAGTGAATTTGATGGGATTTAGTTGATTTAATCGTTTAAATAAGTAATTTAGTGTATATATAAGTTATTTATGTAATTAGATTTGATTGTTGAAGCAAGAATTTGATAGATTTTCTTCCTTGAATATTCGGCCAATGTAGAGGAAAAAGGAAGAGAAGGTTGTTCAAAGAAAAAGGGCAAGGAGAAGGAAGTGTTGGAGGCCTAGAGAAGTGGTGCGAGGTTTGTGATTACTAAATTCAATGGTTTCCTTTGAAATCTCATAATTTTAGGTTATGTTTAAATTAAATTGTGTGAATTATGTGTCTGAAATTGAAATTTACTTGATAATTGCACTTTAAGATAATAGAAAAAAATTTTAGAAAGTTGATTTTAGAACAAATAAATTTATAGGGGAAAAACATGGAGTGGCCGAATGGTATATGTATAGTATATGTAGGTATAAATTTGATTTAATACTAAATAATAATGTTTGCATATGAATTGAAGTGCAAATTGATAAATTGAATGATAATTGAATGAAGATAAAAATGATAGTATTAAGAATATATTTGACCGAAAGGATTATGATACGTATTGTAAATATACGTTAATAAATTGTGGAAAATAAGGGTATTAAGTGATTATAGAAGATATTCTGAGTGTATAATGATTTTATAGAAATTATTGAAATTGATTGAATGTGACGTAAGTTATAAAGTATTTATGATTGAGATTGAATTAATGAGTAAATTCTGATTAAAAGTGAATTTTAGATATTATAAGTGTTAAATTTATTATATGAGAAGAATTGAAATGGACTGACTAAAAGAATTGTGTTGATATGAATTTTTCTTGTAACATCCCTTGTCCATACGCAGTAAAATGTAACGTGATCCGGCAGTTCACCGCGATGGTCAAGGGCGTTACCGAAACAAATATTTAAAACTTATTAAAACTTTATGCCAAAATCTGAGTTATAAAATTTCTTTCAGTTTCAAATACACTTATATAGTTAACTATAAATTTATTACGCAGGCACAGTACAAAATATACTTCTTCTAAACTTATTACAGATAGTTCAATTACATAACTAATATTAGTTTTACAAAACTTATATTTCAAAATTCCAAATCTTACATACATTCTTAAGACTATACAAATCCTACCCTAAGATCACTTCATAAACTTGTATTGGCTGGCCTGCTGCGGATGATCCTCAAAAGAGACTGAGAACTATAAAACTGCATTACTTACCTCTCCAAGTTTCACACCACGCAAACAACACTTCAAAAACTTAGACCAGCAGAAATAAAAGTAGATTAACTAAAAGAGAATGAAAACAAAGAAGAGAAATGAGAAGAACAGCCGATCACTAGCAACAATGGGTGGATTCCTCTCTCATCAAGGGTTTATATTGCATGCAATGGGGTTAGATGGCAGCTCCACCAAGGCACACGTGTACTTCACTTCCACAACCCAAAATCTGCTTTCTCACTTAAACACCATTATACACTAATTAATCCTCCACTGATCAAATATGCACTTTTACAATCAAGCCACTTAAATTGCAATCTCATCCTAATTATCTCAATTGGACCAATTAGCTACTAGGGTATAATTCAGGCAATAACAAGTCTCCCCTCCTAAAAAGAATTTCGTCCACGAAATTCATACCTAAATCAAATAGGTGGGGATATTATTCCCGCATGGTAGCTTCTGGTTCCCAAGTCGCCTCTTCTACTCCGTGATGTTGCCACAAAACTTTCACCAATGGAATCTGTTTGCTACGGAGCTGCCTCACTTATCTAGCTAAGATTGCTTTTGGCTTCTCACCATAAGAAAAGTCCGCTTGAACTTGCATGTCCTGTACTAGTATAATGTGGGATTCATCCAAACGATATCTTCAAAGCATTGACACATAGAAGATATCGTGGAGCTTGGACAAGGCTGGAGGCAAAGCCAACCGATAAGCCACAGATCCCACTCTTTCCAGCACCTCATAAGGCCCAATAAACCTCGGACTCAACTTCCCTTTCTTACTAAATTGCAACACCTTCCTCCAAGGAGACACTTTGAGGAACACTTTCTCACCCACTTCAAATTCAATGTCCTTCCTCTTCAGATCCGCATATGATTTTTGTCTATCACTCACAGCCTTCAATCGTTGCTATATCAACTTCACTTTCTTTTCAATATCTCTTACTAAATCAGAACCAATAACCTTGTGCTCACCCAATTCTATCTAACAGATCGGCGTCCGACACTTTCTACCATATAACACTTCATATGGCGCTATGCCAACACTCGCTTGATAACTATTGTTATAAGCAAATTCCATCAGTGGAATATACTTATCCCAACTCTCAGAGAAATTCAGAACACAAGCTCTAAGCAAATCCTTTAACACCTGAATAACCCTTTCTGACTATCCATCGGTTTGAGGATGGAATGCCGTACTGAAATTTAACTTTGTACCCATTGCAGCTTGTAAACTCTTCCAGAACTTAGAAGTAAATCTCGAGTCCCTATCTGACACAATAGATAAGGGAATACCATGCAATCTAACAATCTCCTTCACATACAACTCAGCTAACCGATCCATGGAATAATCCATTCGAATCGGTAAAAAGTGAGCTGAATTTGAAAATCGATCCATAATCACTCATACTAAATCATGCTGCTTTGATGTCAAAGGCAATCCAGAAACAAAGTCCATGGTAATGTTATCCCATTTTCACTGTGGAATGGAAAGAGGATTTAATAAACCATGTGCAACCTAGTGTTCCTCTTTCACCTACTGACAGTCAAACACTTAGAGACGTATTCTACAACATCCTTTTTTCATACCAGGCCACCAATAAAATTGCTTTAAATCTTGATACATCTTATTACCACCTGGGTGCCTAGAAAAGACTGCATTGTGTGCTTCATACAGAAGTCTTTTTCTCAATCCCTTATCACTTGCAACACATAACCGGTTCTTATAAAATAGTACACCCTTTTCATTCACTGAATAGTCAGTCTTGTCTCCCTTTATGACTGACTGTAGAGGTTGTTGCAATTTAAGATCATCTTTCTGTGCCATTATCAATTCATCTCTCAACACGGGCCTAGCTCTCAACTGAGCTAACAAAGCTCCATTTGAAGTAAACCTCCACTTCACTTGTTGTAACAACAAGGTCGAAACTGACTTCTTGCTCAACGTATCAGCCACTACATTAACTTTACCTGGATGATAATCCACTATACAATAATAGTCTTTGAATAATTTGACCCACTTACACTGTCTTAAATTCAATTCCTTCTGAGTTAGCAAATATTTAAGACTTTCGTGATCCGTGATGATCTTACACTTCTCACCATACAAGTAGTGTCACCAAATTTTTAAGGCAAACACCACTGCAGCTAACTCCAAGTCATGAGTCGGGTAATTCTGCTCATGTGGCTTCAATTTCCTTGAAGCATAAGCCACAACCCTTCCATCTTGCATCAATACGCAACAAAATCCTATTCTAAAAGCATCACTGTACAAAACATACTCCTTACCAGAAATAGGTTGAGTTAAAATTGGTGCCTCCACCAACATTCTCTTACACTGTTCGAAACTTGCCTGACACTTATCTGACCATTCAAACTTAATTCCTTTTCGAAGCAATCTATTCAGTGGTGAAGCAATCACTGAAAACCCTTGCACAAACCACCTATAATACCCAGCTAACCCCAAAGAACTTCAAATCTCAAGTACATTCCTAGGTGGTTTCCAATTCATAATCACTTCAATTTTGGCCGGATCTACCTTTATACCCTCAGAAGACACAACATGCCCCAAGAAAGACACTTCCTTTAACCAAAATTCACACTTGCTAAGCTTAGCATACAATTGATGTTCCCTTAAGGTCTGAAGCACAATTCTCAGATGTTGTTCATGCTCTTCCTCATTCTTTGAATAGACCAAAATGTCATCAATGAACACCACTACAAACTGGTCCAGATATGGCCTGAACACTCTATTTATCAAATCCATGAATGCAGCAGGTGCATTAGTTAACCCAAATGGCATTACTAAGAATTCGTAATGTCCATATCGAGTCCTAAATGCAGTCTTCGGTATATCCTCCTTTTTCACTTGCAACTGATAATACCCAGACCTTAAATCTATCTTGGAAAATACACCTGTCTCAATTGATCAAAACATATCCTCAATTCTTGGTAAAGGATATCAATTCTTCGCTGTCACCTTATTCAGCTGTCTGTAATCAATGCATATTCGCATGATTCCATCTTTCTTCTTTACAAACAGTACAGGCACTCCCCAAGGAGACACACTAGGTCTTATAAAACCCCTATCTAATAATTCCTGCAACTAAATCTTTAATACTTTTAACTTGGTAGGATCCATTCGATAGGATGCCTTAGATACAGGTACTGTTCCAGGCACAATGTCGATAGACAATTCCACTTCCCTCACTGGCGGTACACTAGACAACTCTTCTGGCAATACATTAGGAAATTCCCTCATTATTAGTATATCCTGAATTCTCACTTGTTCTCTTTTGGAATCCAATACGAGGGCTAAGAAAGCCTCACACCCTTTCCTCAGACATCGGTAAGCTTGCATTACCTACAACACATTGACTAAGGGATTAGAGCTTATACCCCTCACAGTCACCTTACACCCTTCATTACTACTGAGCACAACTATCTTCTTCCTACAGTCAACTATAGCTTGATACTTACTCAACTAGTCCATTCCCAAAATTAAGTCAAACTCATCAAAAGGCAATTCAATCAGGTCTGCAGGTAAAACATGACCTTGAACCACTAACGAACAATCCCTATACACTTTGTTCTTATTCACACTACTATCCAGAAAACTAGTTACACACATGTCATAATTCAAGCAATCAACAACAAGCATCTTATCACATATTCTCTTAGAACACACATAGGAATGCATAGACCCAAGATCAATCAATGCAAACATTTCTGTATCATAAAGTAGAAATGTACCTGTAATGACCTCTAGCGCATCCTACTCCTCTCGAGCATTCATTATATAAGCTCGGGCTGATACCACTGAAGGTCTACCCACTGATTCTGATTCAGTTCCACCTCTAGTCTAGCTTCTTCTTCCACGACCTCGTCCTCTACCTCTGTTAGCAAGTGGCAAATTAGAATCTCCCCGATAAGCCTCTTGCTGATTCCAAGCCACCTCATAAGCCTTTGGGCAATTGGCTAGGTAATGCTCGGTACTCCCACATCTAAAACAGGCACCAATCACTTTCCAACATTCTCCTCTATGTTGCTTTCCACAATGTGAGAATTTAGTCACCTCACTTTTGGCACCAGATGTACCTCTGCCAGTACAAGATGCAAAGGATGACCCTTATTTCCTGCTTCTGGTTGCTAGACTATTGACAGATTTAGCTGGTGGTGCCACTTAGAAATCTATTGATCTCTTGCCTGAATGAGACCCACCTCAGTTTGAATTCCTCTTTTGCATTCTTTCCTTCTGAATATCCAATGACCTCTCTGCCCTCATAGCAGCTTGTACTATCTGATAGTAACTCACAGTTTGTTCCGTGGTTATTGAGATCAACAATGCTTTAATCTGCTCAATCAGTCCCTCTTCAAATTGCCAATATCTGAACTCCTCAGTTAATACACCAAGCAGTGCATACTTACTCAGTCTGCAAAATTCCTTCTCATATTCAGCCACTAACATGGCTCTCTGCCTTAAATTCAAAAATAGCTTCCAGTTTGCCTCTCGATACGCCTTAGTCACATATTTGTTATAGAACTCTCGTTCGAATAATTCCCATGTAACCGGGTCCAGAAGCATTGGATGCCTTAGGACTAGTTTCCACCAATCATATGCAGCACCCTGAAGCAATGACACCACACATTCCACTTGCTGATCAGGAGGACACCTTATCTCCCTGAGCACCTCTGAACCTTTTCAATCCAGTATTTCGCCTTCTTAAATTCATCCAATCTAGTTCCATGAAACTCTTCTGGCCCATGCTTTCTCATCGATTCTAATGGAGCCTTCGGTGTTGTCATTCGATCTAACACCCTTGCCATGTCTTAAGACATTTTGAGTCAGGCCTCCACAGGAACCATCGGAACCTCATGCCTAAAACTGACTGGCCTAGACTGCTCAGACCCAGACACCTCCACTTCTCGAGGGTTAACACTTTTTGTTGTTTCTTCTCTTGAGTTATGAGAAGGATCCATCAATCTGATACAATAAACAAGGACGGCTGCATTAGGTCAACACAACTATACACATCCTAGTCTACCCAATTCCCAGAAAAGGCTAAAGCTAGGCTTTAATACCACACCTTGTAATGCCCACTCCCGACCACACAATTAGCTTAGCTAAAGCAGTCGAGAACGGTCATCACACGACAATCACAAGCACATATAACTCTAACATACACACAAGCCACGACCGGTGCTAATAAATTTCATCTCAGAAACATTTACATGCAGCGGATATCTCATATTATCGCATGCTTGAACAACATATTTAACTTACTTATGTTAACATCTTAATATTACATAAACTTAGCCATTCCATTCCTTACATACTTTATGTTTCTCAAAGATTAAATAAAACATATACATAACTCGTTGCCCAAAATCTCAAAACTTACACTATAGGCACTCCTAGTGTTAACCGTTGGCAATGCAGATCTGTCCTTCAAAATCACTTCGCGTCCGAACATACACAGATTAGAAAACCCGCGCTAAGCGATAATGCTTTGTAGGGAAAATAATACAATAATACAGTGTATGCACATATATGTATAGATAATACATTGCAACAAAAATAGGTCATATAGGTTCCATATTCCAAAAATCAACATGTACATATACAAAAATAACTATTCAATATACATGACATAACATGACAGTCACATTTTGATTGCACTATCACATCGTTTTCGCATGCTCATTACAGTCATACTCAAGGATATGTCACATAATTTCACGTTATTTAATTAATTAAAATATTTATTTTTGCCTTGCCTACAACTTAAAGATGCGGATAATGGGTATCATATCAGTACCCCAAAGGTACACTAAACACATTAGTATTCGTAGATACCACACATTCGTATTTGCACCCAAATGTACTGAAAAGATCAATAATATCAATAAATTTGCATTAGGAGAATCCAATAAGGATTCAAATCACATTAATGATTTCAGAGGAATCGGATGTATTTGGCTGCAACACTTAGACCCTATAAGCGTGCTTATCTATCCACTACTTGACTCGCAGGCTATATTATTAATCCAATTTGTTCATATTATCACATTTTATATGTAACAATAGTAATATGGCTCATTTCACAATTCATTCACTTAGCAAGTGTACATGATAGTAATCACAAACATAATACAATGATTATTCTCATACACATGTTCGCTTTACATATAAATATATAGATTAATCAATTGAAGTCATTAAAGAAGTCCTTAAAACATTAAAAAGTGTTGCGCTCGCGATAGACTCAAATATTTGCTTATGTCGCACTGGTGACCTAAGTCGCGCCCGCTACAGAACCTCACCTACGCCTATGTCGTGCTCGCGCACATGCGTTCACCCGCGACAGAAGCCAACAGCCACTTAAAGAGCATTCTATCGTGCTCGCGACAGAACCAAATTTTCTAATTCAAAGCTCCTAAACTCACTTCCTCACTTCCACTCTTAACCCCTCTTCCACATAGACTCCTTTTAACCACATAATTTATATTGTTCACTAGCAGGTTCTTTTAAACATTCACTATCTATATGCTAAGGATTCAATAATGCAATTCCCATTATTATTAGTCCTATGATTAATGAATAGAGTCACATTTACTTCCAAAACCTTCTTATCACATCAATCAATTAAGACACACATTTTCAGAACTACAAAGCGCCTCAACTAAATAGTTTCTTTTCTCTTTTAATAAACATACCCAATGCACACATTCACAATTCAGCATCCTTAATTTCATGTTAAGTAACACTTTACACAATCACATATCACTACTATAAACCATCGCAAAACAGAGCAACTTGCTTATAGTCATTAATTAACTTAATAATTCATCATAACCACATAACTACACATTCTCTACTCATTTAACTATACAGTTTAATCATGTAATTCAGAGTTCATGCTATATCAAAATCAATACATAATCAAGATGGTATATCCCAAAATCTGCTTTCTCACTTAAACACCATTATACACTAATTAATCCTCCACTAATCAAATCATGCACTTTTACAATCAAGCCACTTAAACTTATTTGTTAGTTCAATTGAGCTCTCAATTCAATTACACCTAAGTCCAAAATTAATATATTCATTGCAATCTCATCCCAATTATCTTAATTAGACCAATTAGCTACTAGGGTATAATTTGGGCCATAATAATGGCATATTATCTTAATGGACTCCACCATATACACCACAGTATAATGGTGTATCTAAAAGGAGGAATTGAACACTATTGGATATGGTTTGATCCATGATGAGCCTAGCAGACTTGCCTAAGTCTTTTTAGAGTTAAGCACTAAAAACCATTATTTATGCATTAAACAGAGTTCCTAGTAAATCGGTTGACGTTACTCCATATGAGATATGGATTAATAAAAAACCCACACTTTCTCATATGAAAATATGAGGCCATCATACTTATATAAAGAGGACAGTGTTAGACAAGCTAGATGTTAAGTTTGACAAATGCTTATTTGTGGGATTTCCAAAAGAAATAGTTAGATATAACTTCTATCATCCCTTGGAGAAAAAGATATTTATTTCAAGGCATGTTGTCTTCTTAGAAAGAGAAATCCTTATAAAATAGGACAGTAGGAGTAGAATTGAATTTAGTGAAGTTCATGACCCACAAATTAAAGCAGATCAACTGGTTCAACCAAAACTGAATCTCATAATGATGAGATTACAATTGAACCCGAATATACATAAGTTTCTAGAAAATCTACTAATATACGTTCTATCCTATTGAGAAATTAATTTGTCGTGGACTCAGATCAGAATTTAATTATAGTAAAGGACAATGAGCTTACAAGCTATTAAGAAGTTCTGAATAGTACAAAATGTGAATTATGGCTTAAGGCAATGTAGTCCAAAATGGACCCATATTTGAGAACAAAGTGTTGGGTTTTGTGTGAAAATAATTCAAAATTAAGCGTAGCAAAAATAAACCAAAACCCAAATAGGAACCATGCGATCCAATTGATTCAAATGGAAGTTAATCGATTACCAACCTTTTGGTGTGCGACAATAGTGAATTAACACCTTAATTTGATTGGACTATAAGAGTTGGTATAAGAACCAATGCCCTCTACTAGTTTCCACACATGAACAATCACGAATGAACGCAGGAATGCTAGCTCCTTTTGGCGGCTAGGGTTTTTTTCTGTACCTATCTCTTTCTTAAAGATGACAGAAAAAACAAAAGACATTTTTCTTTGCTATATGTTTCTAAAATAGTAGAAAAATGAGATGAATAATTAGGGCTTTTTAAATTACACACATATATCTATATACATATATATTAACATGTTAAACCTAGCTCAACTTGAATGGTCATGCTGATATAGCATAGATAAACACATGCAAGCAGGTAGATCCTTCTAACCTTATCTCTCCCACACACGAGGTAGTGTAGCCTCTTTCCTAGGTGAGCTTTATCTAAGGGTTACCAGGGAACCGATTAGACGCGTGTAGTGCACGGTGGAAAACCGGCAGCATAACATCTCTTATCTAATGTAGACACGTATGAGTGTTTGGCCATTATGTATTTAAACAATTCAACTAAATTAAGATGGGCCCATCAGGGCATAAAAGCCTTTGATGAAGACCATTTAATTTAACTGATCTTGTTCAATATGTAACGGCCCATATTGCAAGCACGGTATTATGGTACATTTCACCTAGTGGAAGTATCTATTGCCATTATATGAGCTTTGGTCAAAGGTAGTGAAACTTTAGGGCTACCCAAGCATGGTCCCTGCCAATGGATCTAACTCATCACGAGCATAACGACCGATTGGGTCTCTATTTGATATACCATAAGGTACGAGGCTTGGGCTGGTGATTATCCTTAATACTTCCCCACATTGAGTGAACGTAAGGTCATGTTTCGGGAACGCACAGGGGTTAAGAAAGGGACCAAACTAGCATAGATCTAAGGCTCTAATGATATTCTGTGCAATTTCGAAAAGAGATGAATTTTTTAGACTAAAACTCAATTGTAAATTTTAACCAAGGTATTTTCTAAGGGTAGTCTCTAGAGTCCCCAGTGGAGTCGCCACTGTGAAGCGCGTCGAACCCCGTTAGCGCCCCGAAAGCCGGCCTTTAGGGCGATCGGGAGAGGTTAATAAAACTTGTAAGAAATTACAAGTGCGTCCATTTTAGGCAACAATGAAGTTTCTTGAAGGTGCCACCCAATAGAATATTGGGAAAGGTCGTCTACTCTCAGTGAGCCTAAGACAGCGCTGCTATGTACATTTTGGGCAAGCCAGAGGATTCTTGGTGGCCCCATCCTAATAGAACATTAGGATGGCCCTCTTGCCTCGTGGAGCCTAGGACTATTGCAAGTTAAAGCCTTTTTACGGGATACAAGAGGTGTCTTAGAAGTCCCATTCCAATGGAACATTGAAACGGTCCTCTCGCCTCGTTGAGCCCAAAGACCAGAGATGGTTCGAGACTTCCCATTTATTCATACATTGGTTAAGTTTATGATTGAGTTTTGAATTTATTGTTTCATCTTTTTTCTCATTCAATTCAATGCAATTTATTTAAAGCGCACGTCAATCATATAAAGAAAGCGATAAATAAAAATGAAATTAAAATAAAGCACATGAATATAAATTACAACAAAACTAGGGACGGAATACAACCCCCATTTGTAAATAAAATATAATTCATACATAAATTGGGCTATTTATTAAATATGAGGACATTGGTCCTCATATGCATAATTAAAGAAAACAATTTTAAAGTGACAATTTATTTTGGATGAAAAAGTTAGGACATTGGTCCCCTTTTTATTTAGAAAAAAAATCCAAGTTTAATTAATAGAAATATTTTTGTGATTTTTTAATTAACGTGCATAAAAATAGATCTACTTATTACAAATTACATATTACATAAAATAATGAAAGCAAAGTAATGAAAATAATAAAAAAAAATTAACAAATTAACTCCCAAATGGATCTTTAAATCTTCATGGGCTCCCACTTTGTATGGAAAATACTCACACATAAAAATAAGTATTGAAATATAAAAAAGACAAATAAAAGTGATGTTAGTAAAAAATTAATATAAACATGTAATAAAGATAATTAAAATAAAAACATGTAAACATGCATCATGTATGGGAAATCAATTAAATGACATAATAAAAATATGCAAATTAACCAATTAACAATTCAACATGCATAAAAAAGTATAAAATAATAACAAAATTTAACATACTTAAGAATATAAATAAAAATAAATATAAAATTCAGCATCCATAAAACATAAATCATAATAATAAAATTCAACATGTGTGAAGATATGAATAATAATAAATAAGAATAATAAACAAGAGTAATAAAAATAATACTAATACTAATGATGGTAGTAATGTAACACCCCCTACGTCCCCATTAGAAGGACGCCGGAGAGCGCTACCGACACTCACTCACACACATACGCACATGCACTAAGCGGAAGTGTACATTCATACATAAAAACATACAGAGATACAGTGGAAATTAAAATTTTAACGAAACAGTAGCTGAACATACAATAACTCACATACATACATGTAATCATTCAGCTGAAGGGTAGACGAAAGATAAAACGAAGGAATAATTAAAACCTTAATTACAATAAGATCCTTACATACACTTACATATACAAAGGACTATAGAATTACAAAATCCAAAATACAGAAGCTGAACAAAATACAAAACTTCTAACTCCTATGTGGCCGACCTTGCAGATGCGTGACTTGAACGGAACCAAACCTGCCACCTGCACGGGAAAAGAACCCGTGCTAAGCGATAACGCTTAGTGGGGAGAACACACAAGCAACATGGACGGCCATTCACAATGGTCGTCAAAGCATAACACATTCATAATAGCAAATGCATATAGTCCTAACAGATAGATATACATGCTTGCATAAAAGCCATGCATTCAGAAGATCATAACCACATTCATGTACACATTACCTGATTGTTCTTTCCATTATCATAATTATGCGGTTACCATATTTCTATAATCACACTAAAGCAACCAAAGCAGACATAATACCATAGAGGATACAAGCGATATCATGCAATTACACATACAAATTAACTTTCACTTATCGAACTCACGGGCATCAGATGTCAGAGATTTCACATGCATAGCTACTAATTATCATGCCTTGAAATGTAAACACATGTCCACACGCCGAAATCACTACAATAGGAAAAGCTAGAGAGAGAACACGTAACATAACACAATATTTATAACATTCCATGGTCAAGAGCACATTCGTACGTATCTTGATTCACATACTTCACCATAACAGTCAATAGCACCAAAATCACGTTCTTATACATACTGATTAACCATAGCATTCAGTAATTCAAGTTTGCATTCATATACCTATTAATTCATATGCTTATGAACATAACTAATCGGATTCACATGCTCATCAGCACAACATAATAAACTATAACCATGGCATTCAGGAGATCATGATCACAGTTGTACACCTTTCAATTCACATACTTATGTCCAAGACTGATTGTATACGAACACATTCACAATATGATATATGTTGATAATCATGTACAATACACATGCTTGAGTCACATTCAATTCATTCAGAGATTCATAATCACATTCGAGTACATAACTGATTCACATGTCAAGAATTATGCTCATCCAAATATCACATTCTCTTAATCATATCAGATAAAATAAACAGGATACATGCTGACTCTAAATAGTGGATAACGAGTGAACTGACAGTACCTTACGGGTACGAATCGAATACTGACATCACCTTACGGGTGCGAATCGAATACTGACATCAACTTATGGGTGCGAATCGAATACTGACATCACTTTACGGGTGCGAATCGAATACTGACATCACCTTATGGGTGCGAATCGAATACTGATATCACCTTACGGGTGCGAATCGAATACTGACATCACCTTACGGTGCGAATCGAATACTGACATCGTCAAAAGGGCTGCACCTAAAAGACTCTATTAGGCATGCCTAACTATCCACTAGATTGACTCTCACAGGTCTTGCATCATTTAAATCATGTGTCAAATCAGACAGCATATAAATATCATCATACTTAATCCAGAGTATAGTAGACATATAAAGAAATTCTTAATATCAGCCATGCATTATACTATTCGTATTACAAAGTATACAATATAATTCCATCAACATGCTTTGGCACTATTCAATTTCTAAAATTTATCAGAGTCAAATATGGAAACATTATCAGGCCAATCACTAACTTAACATTCAAACTTTACTTTTAACAACTAACCACTCTTTACAAAAATAGGGTAGGTCACGGTCACAACCAGATTGGTTGTCACCGTGACATACCAAAACTCTCGGCAGAATGCAATCTTGGGGTACGTCACGGTCGTAACCCATTAGCTTGTCACCGTGACATACCTACACACCCAAAACAGAATGCACTTTTGGGGTACCTCACGGTGGTAACCCATTAGGTTGTCACTGTAACATACCCACTGCCCAAAACAGAATGCTATTCCTCACACTTTATCATATCATTCATACCAACTATTTGTACATTTATATAAATACTTACTTACCCGGTTTGCCACATTATGGGTCTCCATTTAAAAGAGGAATTCATAAGCTAAAAGCATTAAATCACATTTATCATTATCATATTATATAATCACTCAAATATCCTCATGAACCATAATAGCATCATAGATATCTTGCATACTAATACATTCCAATAACATTTATTATCAATGCATGCATCATAAAATATTGTTAGGCAATTACTTCAATCACACATTCACTGTTCATATCCCATATATATATATATATATATATATATATATTTCATTAATCAAACTCATATCATTTGATGTCTTTCATGAGTATATAACTTAAATCTCAATTCATAACTATGCATACTTGTTCATATCATACAAGTTTATATAGATTGAAGTATTATAATACTCAATAATGTCATTAAACTTGACTTGATTCTAATACATACAATTACACTTCATTACTTCATTAGTTTGATATTAATCTTAATCCTATTCATGTTTAGTTTCCAAGTGATAACTATTCTTATACTCATTTAATAGTCCTAAACATGTATCGGATGAATCCCAGAAAGTTTCGGTGGAAAGCGGGTTCGATTCGGGAAGAAAAAACACATAAAATGGTCAAGACAGAAGGGGTCATGGTGGTAATGAATTTGGTTGCCATCGTGAGGTCCAAACTAAGCATTCTGCCTAACATTTTCATATGTCATGGTGGTAATGAATTTGGTTGCCACCGTGACCTACCAAAAGTTTGCAAATAGAAGCTAGAATTTAGGATTGCTTCACAACTCCTTTTGGTTCAGCCTAAACGGGAATCTAAACTGCATTTTTAGGCAAAACTTCCTTCTTAACATTTGTCTTTTAAGATGTTAACTTTCAAATGCAACAAATTTCAGATAAATTGGACATCTATAGCTTCAGATATGATCTAAACAACCTATAGTGCTCCCCTAAACCCAGCCAGAGAAGATAGCTCTACTTCTTGACCACTTTTGGGACACTTAGAGTTAAAATTAGCTCAAAATTATTTCTAACACATTTGTAGGAATATATCTTAGCTTTCCAATGGTACTAGTTTCATACTATTTGGAGTTCTAAAACTCCCAATACAACCAACACTCACTACCATCATCATATATCATCAACAACACATTCAAGAAACTCATATCACACATGAATGTACTAAAATTCATATATATAATAGAGAGTTTCCCAAACCTCTATGAAGCATAACCCACTATCCTCTTCAAGCTTTAATCCTTCTTTTCCTTTATCCAATCTCTTTACCGGAACTTGCACAAAAACCCAGCCACAAACACACACTTAGATCAAACCATGCAATAATCCTTTCAAATCAGAAAATAGAAAGAAGAAGTTGGAGAAGAAGAACCCGAAACACCCAAGCTCTTACCTCTCAAAACCCAGCTCTTAACTAAAGAAAACCAACTTCAATCTCAAGGTTTACTCTAAGACAAAGCAAGTGAGAGTAAGAGTAAATGAAGAAGATGAAGGAGGAAGAGAGGGTAACAGGAACAAGAAGAAAATCTGCTTTTCCTCTCTCCTAAACCCAAATCACACTAAATGCTCCCACCTAACTCTCCACATGGCAAGCTCCCATTGGACAAACAAACCACTTTTGACTTTCATGCTCCAATGTACCATACACCACTCACACACTAAATGATCCCTTAAATCAATGCTTTGAAATATTTGGTACCAAAACACAACTCACACCAAATAATTGCTCAAAATTACTTTACATCCTTGGGTACAATACACACACTTCACTAAATTAAACCACCACAAATACTCTACACCCTACACCACATGTGCACCAAAATTTTTCCCACTTAACTTATTTAATTAATTACTTTGCAATTAAGTTCTTATCATCAAATTCACTCATGCACAAATTACCAAAATACCCTTCACTTATCCGACTTAGTTTGCCGATTCCGCCTAGGCCCGATTTGGGGTGTGATAACTCTTCCCTCCTAACAAAATTTCGTCCTCGAAATTCACTTACACAGGAAAGAATTCCCAACACTACACTCCAAGTTACCAGCCAACTCATACACTTCACTTTCAAACTAGTCCCTTGCTTACACTCATCACCATCGCTACACTCTTGAATCAATTTCTTATATTCGAGTCAATCACATTTACCTGGATAATCATTACTGAACTGCACATCCGAAATCAAAACACAAACACTTCACACATAAACCATTTAACTTCCACTGATAGCTACACAAATCCTTTAATACTTCAAAGGGGTTCGTCATGCATGTTGTTCTCTTAATGATACTTCTGTTAAACTCCCAAAATCATTTTACATTCACTTACAAGACACATCGAGACACGACACAAAGCAAGACACATCTGCATTAGGCCATGACACGATACCGACTCTCATGCAAAGACTCAACACATAACAAACAAGACAACCAGAACCGCCAAACTAGCGCTCTGATACCACTAAATGTAACACCCCCTACATCACCATTGGAAGGACGCCGGAGAGCGCTACTGACACTCACTCACACACATGCGCACATGCACTAAGTGGAAGTATACATTCATACATAAAAACATACGGAGATACAGCAAAAATTAAAATTTTAACAAAACAGTAGCTGAACATACAATAACTCACATACATATATATAATCATTCAGCTGAAGGGTAGACGAAAGATAAAACGAAGGAATAATTGAAACCTTAATTACAATAAGATCCTTACATACACTTACATATACAAAGGACTACAGAATTACAAAATCCAAAATACAGAAGCTGAACAAAATACAAAACTTCTAACTCCTATGTGGCCGACCTTGTAGATGCGTGACTTGAACGAAACCAAACCTGCCACCTGCACGGGAAAAGAACCCGTAAGCGATAATGCTTAGTGGGGAGAACACACAAGCAACATGGACGGCCATTCACAATGGTCGTCAAAGCATAACACATTCATAATAGCTGATGCATATAGTCCTAACAGATAGATATACATGCTTGCATAAAAGCCATGCATTCAGAAGATCATAACCACATTCATGTACACATTACCTGATTGTTCTTTCCATTATCATCATTATGCGGTTACCATATTTCTACAATCACACTAAAGCAACCAAAGCATACAGAATACCATAGAGGATACAAGCGATATCATGCAATTACACATACAAATTAACTTTCACTTATCGAACTCACGGGCATCAGATGTCAGAGATTTCACATGCATAGCTACTAATTATCATGCCTTGAAATGTAAACACATGTCCACACGCCAAAATCACTATAATAGGAAAAGCTAGAGAGAGAACACGTAACATAACACAATATTTATAACATTCCATGGTCAAGAGCACATTCGTACGTATCTTGATTCACATACTTCACCATAACAGTCAATAGCACCAAAATCACGTTCTTATACCAACTTATTAACCATAGCATTCAGTAATTCAAGTTTGCATTCATATACCTATTAATTCATATGCTTATAAACATAACTAATCGGATTCACATGCTCATCAGCATATCATAATAAACTATAACCATGGCATTCAGGAGATCATGATCACAGTTGTGCACCTTTCAATTCACATACTTATGTCCATGACTGATTGTATACGAACACATTCACAATATGATATATGTTGATAATCATGTACAATACACATGCTTGAGTCACATTCAATTCATTCAGAGATTCATAATCACATTCGGGTACATAACTGATTCACATGTCCAGAATTATGCTCATCCAAATATCACATTCTCTTAATCATATCAGATAATATAAATAGGATACCTGCTGACTCAAAATAGTGGATAACGAGTGAACTGACAGTACCTTACGGGTACGAATCGAATACTGACATCACCTTACGGGTGCGAATCGAATACTGACATCACCTTACGGGTGCGAATACTGACATCACCTTATGGGTGCGTATCGAATACATAAAAGGGTTCATGAAGAACCAAACAGGGGACCTGATCAGGGTCCAGACGTCCAAAGGGCTGCAGCTAAAAGACTCTATTAGGCATGCCTAACTATCCACTAGACTGACTCTCGCAGGTCTTGCATCATTTAAATCATGAGTCAAATCAGACAGTATATAAATATCATCATACTTAATCCAGAGTATAGTAGACATATAAAGAAATTCATAATATCAGCCATGCATCATGCTATTCGTATTACAAAGCATACAATATAATTCCATCAACATGCTTTAGCACTATTCCATATTCTAAAATTTATCCGAGCCAAATATGGAAACATTATCAGGCAAATCACTAACTTAACATTCAAACTTTACTTTTAACAACTAACCACTCTTTACAAAAATAGGGTAGGTCACGGTCACAACCAGATTGGTTGTCACCGTAACATAGCAAAACTCTTAGCAGAATGCAATCTTGGGGTACGTCACAGTGGTAACCCATTAGGTTGTCACCGTGACATACCCACACACCCAAAACAGAATGCACTTTTGGGGTACCTCATGGTGGTAACCCATTAGGTTGTCACCATGACATACCTACTGCCCAAAACTGAATGCTATTCCTCACACTTTATCATATCATTCATACCAACTATTTGTACATTTATATAAATACTTACTTACCCGGTTTGCCACATTATGGGTCTCCATTTAAAAGAGGAATTCATAAGCTAAAAGCATTAAATCACATTTATCATTATCATATTATATAATCACTCAAATATCCACATGAACCATAATAGCATCATAGATATCTTGCATACTAATACATTCCAATAACATTTATTATCAATGCATGCTTCATAAAATATTGTTAGGCAATTACTTCAATCACACATTCACTGTTCATATCCCATATATATATATATATTTCATTAATCAAACTCATATCATTTGATGTCTTTCATGAGTATATAACTTAAATCTCAATTCATAACTATGCATACTTGTTCATATCATACAGGTTTATAATACTCAATAATGTCATTAAACTTGACTTGATTCTAATACATACAATTACACTTCATTACTTCATTAGTTTGCTATTAATCTTAATCCTATTCATGTTTATTTTTCAAGTGATAACTATTCTTATACTCATTTAATAGTCCTAAACATGCATCAGATGAATCCCATAAAGTTTCGGTGGAAAACGGGTTCGATTCAGGAAGAAAAAACACATTTAATGGTCAAGACAGAAGGGGTCACGGTGGTAATGAATTTGGTTGCCACCGTGAGGTCCAAACTAAGCATTCTGCCTAACATTTTCATATGTCACGGTGGTAATGAATTTGGTTGCCACCGTGACCTACCAAAAGTTTGCAAACAGAAGCCAGAATTCAGGACTGCTTCACAACTCCTTTTTGTTCAGCCTAAACGGGAATCTAAACTATAGTTTTAGGCAAAACTTACTTCTTAACATTTGTTTCCTAAGATGTAAAATTTCAAATGCAACAAATTTCAGATCAATTGGACATCTATAGCTGCAGATATGATCTAAACAACCTGTAGTACTCCCCTGAACCCGGCCAGAGAAGATAGCTCTACTTCTTGACAACTTTTGGGACACTTAGAGTTAAAATTAGCTCAAACTTATTTCTAACACATTTGTAGGAATATATCTTAGATTTCCAACGGTACTAGTTTCATACTATTTGGACTTCTAAAACTCCCAATACAACTTAATAACCGAAGAAAGGTCAAGTGCATTCTAACCCAGTTTTTTACCCAAAATCCTATTCACATGCACAAATGAACAATTTAAACCAACACTCACTATCATCATCATATATCATCAACAACACATTCAAGAAACTCATATCACACATGAATGTACTAAAATTCATATATATAATAGAGAGTTTCCCAAACCTCTATGAAGCACAACCCACTATCCTCTTCAAGCTTTAATCCTTCTTTTCCTTTGTCCAATCCCTTTACCGGAACTTCCACAAAAACCCAGCCACAAACACACACTTAGATCAAACCATGCAATAATCCTTTCAAACCAGAAAATAGAAAGAAGAAGTTGGAGAAGAAGAACCCGAAACACACAAGCTCTTACCTTTCAAAACCCAGCTCTTAACTCAACAAAACCAACTTCAATCTCAAGGTTTACTCTAAGACAAAGCAAGTGAGAGTAAGAGTAAATGAAGAAGATGAAGGAGGAAGAGAGGGTAACGGGAACAAGAAGAAAATCTGCTTTTCCTCTCTCCTAAACCCAAATCACACTAAATGCTCCCACCTAACTCTCCACATGGCAAGCTCCCATTGGACAAACAAACCACTTTTGACTTTCATGCTCCAATGTACCATACACCACTCACACACTAAATGATCCCTTAAATCAATGCTTTGAAATATTTGGTACCAAAACACAACACACACCAAATAATTGCTCAAAAATACTTTACATCCTTGGGTACAATACACACACTTCACTAGATTAAACCACCACAAATACTCTACACCCTACACCACATGTGCACCAAAATTTTCCCCACTTAACTTATTTAATTAATTACTTTGCAATTAAGTCCTTATCATCAAATTCACTCATGCACAAATTACTGAAATGCCCTTCACTTATTCCGGCTAGGCCCGATTTGGGGTGTGACAAGTAATTACAATAATAATAATAATAATGCACAATAACAACCAAGGAATATGCACAATCAAATAAACATGGAAGAATAATAAGAAATAAAATAAATAAAACATGATAAATAATAAAAAAAACAATAATAATATATGAACAACAATGAGGATAAGGATAATCATAAAAATAGAAACAAAAGATAAATAATCAAATGAAGAGCAAAAGTATAATAATAATAATAATAATAATAATAATAATAATAATAATAATAATAATAATAATAATAATAATAATAATAATAATAATAATAATAATAATACTATGAACAATTAAATAAGAACACAAGAAATGAGAAGTAAAAAATAATAGATCTATAATATGAATAACTAAATAAGAACACAAGAAATGAGAAATAAAAAAATAATAGATCTAAAAGAATTTACATGATAATTAATTAATTGAAAACAAAGAAATTAAATCAAAAATTAAATTAAGAATTGAGCCAAGAATGCTTACCCTCAAAATTTAGCTTGATGAAATGAAGGTTAGATCCAATTTCTTGTCTTGATTGTAAGAATATATTAGAAAAATAAAATATTGAAAATGAATTTTTACTCAAGAACAAATAATTGATTTATTTGTCTCAAAGTAAAGAATTATTAAATAAAAAGAAGAAAATTACCAAGAACAAAAATTATTCTTTTTGCCTTAAGAATTAACTTGGAAATATCCTTTAGAAATTGAGAGAATTTGTTTTTGAGAGAAGAAAGAAGAAGAAAATAATTTTCTAAAGAAAATCCCCCTTAATTCTCTCTAAAAATCATTTTATATTTTCAATTAAAATCAGATTTTTAATGGCAAAATTAAAATAATTGAATTCTAATAACAGCCAAAAACTGAAGAATTTGGATATTTAGAAGATAAAATAGAATTAAATTATGCAAAAAAAATGAGTTAAAAACACTTAAAGATAAAGAAAAACGGGAATCGGCAGCTGGAAGGGCGAATGGGCACGACAGGGGGCGAGAGACGCCCGACGGGCGTCTCCCGCGCGCAGCAGTGCGCGGGATGACCTGGGTGTTGCCAGCGCTGTGCGCCGCGCGGCGCCCAGTGCTGCCGCAGCCCGACATTCGCACGATTTTTTTTTAAAATTTTCTATAAAACACAATAATTTAAAAACTAACTTTTTTTTATCCCAAAATAATTTTTAAAATATTTTTTAAAATACATTTTTATTCATTTCTAACAAATCAAAACGACAAGGAAATTATCACTTCCAACTTTCATTCTTTTTGCCTATAAATCGGCACACTTAATTTCATCATTGGTTAATCCTGATCTAGGTTTCTTGGCACCCGGTGTCTACAGCATGGCCATGCATTTCTCAGTCTTACTTATCAAGGGGCCTAAGAGATATCTCTCTCATAAAAGAAGGACAAATTTCATCTTGATTATTCGCTTTCCTCTACATAATTTGCATCATACCCAATCATAACCTTTATAATTATCCAATTAAAGATAACATTTGATTATGTCAAAGCATGGTGTTCCTTATGTAGGAAACTATGAGATCACTTATGATACTAACCCATACAATAATCTCATAGAAAGTTTATCCAGTATATTGTTCTCAAACAAGTACCTATAGGTTTGATTTATATCATCATATATAATCATTTCATGATTATCAATCAAACCCATACTAATCTTAATTTATCTTTATGCCCTTTAATGATAAATGACTGGGGATAATAAGAATAATATCAAATATTATTCACGAACATTGTTATAATGAAACATGTCAATATATAAATGTGAAAAAACCCTTTTATAAATGAAAATACAACATTACATAAAGGTCCAAATATTTGGCCTAGGGCATAATTGTTGGACATAAGCCCTAGAGTCCTAATCATATTTGGATAAAGGAAATAATTTTTTAAAGGAGTTTAATTAATTATGCATGCATAAGAAAAATTTCGCAGAAAAGTCCGTAGAATTTTCTGCGCATGGTCTATAAAATTAAGCTAGTCCATTTTGATCCAAAATAAAATATTATTGACTATAAGTATTATAGGACTAAAATAGTATTTTTGGACTAAATGGAGAATTAATTTTAGGCCTAGAAGGAATCAATTTCACACAGAAGCACTCTAAGAGTGGCTTCTGCATAGGGCCACTGAAGAAAGTTTTCAAGGCCTATTTCTTGGGTTGAAATAAATTAAATACGATCCATAAGTGTTATGGACCCTACATATTTAATTTGGTTGGATTTGAAATCCATTTGGATAATTAAATCCAAGTCCGCGCAGAATGGCCCAGCCTGTGGGCTTCTGTACATGGGCCTTATGGTGGATGCCCATACTGAATTTAATTAATAAAATTAAATTAATTAATTGAGAATTAATTAATAAGATAATTCATCTCTTTTAAACTTATAATCTTATCAGATAATTGTTTTAGAGTTTAAATTTAAAATGATGAAAGGATAGGAGATAAGAGATAGAATTACAGAAGGATCAGAAGATCATCCTCCCTTATCCCCCTCACTTTGCCAAATTTTTCCCACAAGTCCCAAAGGAATTTTTTTGGCTTCCTTCTGTAGTTCCTCTTTGGTTCACTTTCTCTCTTCTCTGGTGTGGATGATTTGGAGTTGCTTTAAAGTTGAACACTGTGGTTTGCAATAACTCGGTGCGAAGGAAAATCAACTAACCAACAAACCTCAAGGTGATTTTCCATCTTTTAGATTAGCAATATAATTTCATGGCAAAGATCAATTTTTATTTAATTAAAATTTTAAATTTTACTTTGCATGTGATGCATATAACCAAATAAATTCCAACAATAACCACTAACAGGAATTTAGGAATACTATTCCTTATTCAAAATAAGGAATATTCCCTTATCTCCATAACATTATTTTGAATAAAATATCTAACATATTTTAAATTTGAAATGCCCAAATTAGTCATAGTCCATTCATTACGATCTTAGTGTGCGGTTCAATAGGTTCACATTATGTTAGCAATGGGCCCAGTCTCATTATAAGCCCACAAGTCATAAGTGGCCTCTAGCAAGATATTATGACTACCTAAACAATATGAATATCAATAGTCCAATTTCAACCTAACTAATAGTACATATTATAATCCTTTTATCGCATGATATCTTATTTGAACATAAACCATGGTCCATGTCTAACTTATATTATTCAAACATATAATTTCTCGATCACTAAATAAATTGATATCAAATGACATTGATCACTCTATCAATTTATTTGTGTATGGCCATGCCTTTCTCAGTCCTGCTTATTAAGGGGTTCAATAGATATCTCTCTCATAAGAGAGGTACAAATTCCATCTTGATTAGTTACAATCCTCTGCATAATTCTCAACATGTCCAATCATAACCTTTATGATTATCCGATTAAAGATAACATTTGATTATGTGAAAACATGATGTTTCTTGTATAGGAAACTGTGATAATCTCATGTTTAAGGATTCGATAACATAACTATTATGAGATCACTTATGACACTAACCCATGTAGTGATGGCATATGATAGTATGCTTGACTAAATTTTGACACTATTAGATTGACACTAACCTAAAGCTTGGCGAACTCTCTTAGCACTGCAAATCTGGGCAGTCAAACATGACATAGATCTCACCCTTTGCCTTTTTTAAGCTACTCATGTGGTGGGAGTCCGAGCTAATGGTGAGGACCACAACTACATTCAAGCCTGAGCTGGGTATGGAGTTTGTTAGAATCCTGAGTCCTTGAAGAACTGGAAGAATCGGTTCTTCGTGATAGAAAGCGAGTTAAAATTTCCCTTCAAGAATCAATGGGGTTGGTTTGTCAGTAGAAATGACAACCCACTGTATCTTAATGATACAGAGGAAAGTACATTAGCTCGGTGGAAGGAGCTAGAGCAAGAGAAAATAGACATTAATTTGCAACTTCAATGCGGAGTACCTCCACCACTACCAAAACCGAACTATAAGAAAAAGGGTAAATTTCTTGATTTCTTATTCTTGCATTCTAATTTATTTCCTATTGTTTGCTTTGTTGTAGCTATGAAGAGGAGTTCTAGACCTAACTAAGCTGTGCTTATTAAGGGAAAAAGGAAAAAACCTGGAGGAAGCCAATCTGCTACTGCTGTAGCTGAGGCCAACCCAGCTACTCCCAATCCAAACTCTTTCTTTCTTCGAGCTCAAATGTTCCAGCTCGGAGCCCCAGATCGGCTACTGTGGCTCAAACACCTGTTCTCATAGTATTAGTAGATAACTCTCCCCAGTCAGCGCCTACACAGGCTACTACCTTCGAACTCCCTTTCGAGAGCAGGGAACAAGAGTATACTCTTGACCCTAAATCATGGGCAGAAGAACTGAAGACTCTCGCCGAAAACATTCGTAAGTTTTGGCAATGAATGGGGAAATCCTAGTCAAAAGAGAACCCCAATTTCACAACTTTTGTTCATCAGACCACTTGTGTACCATCGGAAGCCACACCTCTGCTTAATTTGAGCGCCAAACAATTGAGCTACGCTATAAAAAGGCATGAAGTGGTGGTAAACTCTTCCTGCAACATGTAATGTGTTCGGTTTGGTTGATTATGTATAGAACATGAGCATTTTATTTTCAAGGGTCATGCTGGGAAGAGCTACTTGGCAAAATGAATAAGCTTATCCATGCCTGGAAAAAAAAGCATTCCAACTCCTATACCAACTTCGTAAAGCTGGGTCAAAAAGAGACACAGTTAAGAAACAGGCTCTAGAGGCTGAGAAGAAAATGCTCAGGCAAAGAAAAGAGTTGTTGCAACTGACGCTAGCCTAAACTAGGAGAAGGAGAGGAGCTAGGTTGATGAATCCAGCTTAGAGTGAGCCAAGTGGGAGAAAGAGTAAGTAAATAAAGAGAAAGCCAAGCTGGAATAAAGATGCTCCGAATTCAAGGACAAGGCAATAGATTTAGCAGTGGACAAATGCATTGCATTCGGCACTAAACTCATCCAAGCAGTGAAGGAACGGCATTCGAATATGGATTGGTCCTGGTTGGATGAAGTTTATCAGGATGAATGAATAGGATTTTACTGCTGATTTTTGAATTGTAACTACTTTTACAATTAATGAAATAGACTTTTTTTGGACTGAATAAAGGCTTTTATGATCTGTATAATTCATTATAATTATTGCAAAAACCTATATAAAGAAGACTATTTACTCGAATAGCGATATAACTGTTATGAGCGAAGTATTTGGAAATTGATAATTTAAGTTCATCCAAACAAAATATAAATAAATTCTTGAACTAGTGAAACCAACAAATTGGAAGAATGCTTATAGCGATACTGCCGAATTGAGCTTTTTATTGTTAATTAAAAAAAATGCTCGGATTAGCGAAACTACTAGATTGAGCTTCATATTGCGATACTGCCGAACTGAGCTTATTATTGATAATATAACTTCAAGTTGGAAATATTTCAAGAGTGGGGGAGTAACTT
This sequence comes from Excoecaria cochinchinensis, assembly GCA_947683425.1. NCBI lineage: Eukaryota > Viridiplantae > Streptophyta > Magnoliopsida > Malpighiales > Euphorbiaceae > Excoecaria > Excoecaria cochinchinensis. Next base: position 2,787,870 of record CANTUQ010000116.1, read on the forward strand.
CCTAGAGAGATCTTTCAACTTGTAAGCTCTACTTTTTGTATCGTATAAGGGCCTTTCCAATTTGGATTGAGCTTCCCAACTCCAGCCACTGTTGCAAAAACTTTTCTAAGAACGAGTTGTCCAACCTAAAAAGACCTAGACTTCATATTTCGATCATGATAAGATGACATCCGTTGTTTATATACTGCAGATTGCAGTTGGGAAGACTCTTTTAATTCTTCGAGCTTGTCCAAGTGATACGACAAATTTGCCCCATTTTCCTCAGTATTGTATGTTGAAGTCCAGATGCTAGGAATGCTAATCTAACATGGAATAATTGCTTCAGCTTCGTATATGAGGGGAAAAGGTATGACCCTAATCGCCGCTGGTGGGGAAGTTCAGTATGCCCACAGCATGTTATTTGACTCGTCAACCCAGAGACCCTTCACATCATCCAACCTCTTCTTTAGCCCGGGTAGTATAGTTTGGTTGGTTACCTCAGTCATGCCATTTGATTGCAGATTGTATACCGAGGTAAAGCACAGTTGAATTTTTAATTTCATCCAATAATTCTTAAAGGAAGAATAATTGAACTACTTACCATTATCAGTGATGATTGTGTGGGATTACAAACATTGTAATTATGGACTTTTGGATGAACTTGATAATATTAGTGAAGGTGATTGTGGCCAAAGACTCTACTTCAACCCATTTCATGAAATGATTAACCGCGACTACCAAGAACTTTCGCTGCCTAGTGGCCAATGGGAAAGGGCCAAGAATATCAATTCCTTACTAAGCAAATGACCAAGGGCTATGAATGGGCATTATATCTCTGATGTATTGCGGGCTCTAGGGTTTCATGGTTGGTGGATCTCTTTAATGCATACGTGTTTTAATTTTGTTCAATACTTTGTGAATTGCGAGAACAGATTGATTGGTCCAATCAAAGCTTCACGAGGCCTTAGACAAGGGAACCCATTGTGCCCCTATTTGTTTATCTTGGGTGCTGAAGGTTTGTCTGCTTTTATCCGACATCATGAAGATGCTCAGCTCATAACTGGTTGTCGTGTTGCTCGTGGTGCACCTTCAATTAGTCATCTCTTCTTTGCGGATGACAGCTATATATTCTTTAAGGCATCCTCGATAGAGGCTGAAGTTGTCAAGAGTATGTTAAGTATTTATTCAGCAGATTCTGGGCAGCTTATCAACTACAGTAAATCTTCACTGAAATTCAGTGCTAATACTCTAGAAGTTGTAAGACAAAAGGTGTGTTCCTCTCTTTCGATTTCTCCTGCTTTGGACCATGAAGCTTACCTTGGCCTCTCTTCTCTAATTGGCCGAAACAAGATGCAAGTCTTTTCTTTTATCGAGCAAAAAGTTTGGAAGAGGATGCAAGGGTGGAATGGGGTGTTTCTTTTACGTGCAAGAAAAGAAATCTTTCTTAAGTCAGTTGTCCAAGCCGTTCCAAATTATGCAATGAGTGTTTTTCTTCTTCCCTTGGGTTTGTGCTAAAAGTTAGAGAGACTTTTTAATAGATTTTGGTGGGGTACTAACAAAGCTAACACTCATGGGATTCATTGGATGTCTTGGGAGTGTTTGTGTTGGCCCAAGAAATATGGTGGGTTAGGTTTTAAGTCTCTACACGATTTTGATCTTGCTTTATTAGGCAAGCAATGTTGGCGACTCTTATCTGATGATAATTCTTTAATGGCTAGAGTTTTGAAAGCAAGGTATTATCCTACTGATACTTTTCTTAATGCGAGACTGAGGGTAAATCCGAGTTTCATTTGGAGAGGGTTTCTTGCAGCTCAATCCGTGGTCTGCAAAGGTAGTAAACTTTATATGGGTAGTGAATATTCTATCTCTGTTTCTAAAGATCCCTGGCTGCCGGATGTGGATAACTCACAGGTGACTTCAAATCTTGACACCTCTGTTGATTCTTTGCTTATTTCAGATCTGATTAACCATGAGACTAAGTGTTGGAATCATGATTTTATTAACTCTATTTTCAATAATAGGGATAAGAATTTAATTTTTATTATTCCTCTTAGTTGGTCCCGTTGTGCTGATAGTTTGCAGTGTGTAGGTCCCAAAGACACACAAGAGGGGGGGGGGGGGTGAATTGAGTGTCTCAAAATTTTCTGGCTATTTTTCTGGTGGAACGAAAATGTAGAGAAATGTAGAATTCTGACTATGAATACATAAATACAATGCAAGCAATACCTAGATTTTAGCAAATACTTTTACAATCAAAACCTCAAAAATAATTCTGTAAAATGTATGTATGAAATTTGTTGTGGATATTTATAGAATAGTTTTAAGAACAATTTTGAGAAAACAAAATTCAGAATATGAAAACAGAGTAGTAGAGATGCAGAGTTTTAGAAAAGAGAGCAGAAAAACTAACACACATAAATTATAGTGGTTCGATCAACTTGCCTACATCCACTCCCCAAGATTCACTTTTTGAGCTTTTCTCTCCACTCTCAACTCTTTTAAGGGCAAGAGTCAAAGCCAATATACAATCCTAGATTTGTATATCTACCCACAATCTTTTTTCCAAAGTAAAAGATTAAAAAAACTTACTAGAATTTTTCTCTTAGGTTCTAGCCAACCCAACTCACAATCTTTTACAAAAGAATTTCCTCACAAATAATTACAACACAAGGCTATAATCAAACTGAGGAGAATATGTAAAGAATGAAGTGTAAAAGATGTGGAAAGTGAGATGAACAAATTAAGCTTTTCTCTTAAGAGGTAGAAATTCTTTCCAACTTTTCTCTAACCTTCTAATGAGTGAAAAAATATGTATTTATACTCAAAAAATCAGTTTTAGATGTTTGAAACACAAACTAGCCGTTTCTAGCTGTTGGAGGGCAAAACAGGGAAAATAGATTCCAACTAGTCGTTAACTAGCCCTTATTTTTATCCTGTAGTGAAATTCTGAGTTTTCTCCAGAAATCTGATACTTACAGAAATTCGGTTAGAAAATTGATGCAGACAGAAATTCATTTTCTAAAGAACCATTTTCTGACGAAAACCAGTTTTGATCAAAAGTTTATTTTCTAACTTAAAAATATTTTTGTGAAATTTTAAAGCTATGATGTGTATGCATGAGTATGAATAATTTACCTCAATTTAAATTTACATTTTAATATCCTAAATCCTAATAAACTAAGACATCTCACCAAATTGACATCTTAAGTCCATGCTTGATATAACTTGATCTCCAGAATTTGTTATTTTGCATTAAAGAAATATGTAGAAAATTCCTACAAAAATTTGCTTGGAAAAGAATTTACAATAGAGTTTATTTAAGGTTTGATTATCATCAAAATTAGGATGTGGCCTTGAGCCAACACAGTGGGTGTTCGAAAATTTTGGCTCTTATTCAGTTAAATCAGCTTATAGGTTGATTCATCAGGCCCCTTCTAATTCTTTTGGTCATTTGGATCAAATCTGCTGGTCCAAGTTCTGGAAGTTGCTTGTGCCTCCCAAGATGAAAAACCTCCTATGGCATGTGGTGCATGGGGTTGTTCCTATTTGTGAATTGCTTGTGAGAAAAGGAGTAGAGATTTTATCAATTTGCCCTTTGTGCGGGTCTGCGAACAAATCTATCTTCCATTTATTTATGGTTTGTCCTTTTGCAAAAGAGGTTTGGCTTAAATCTGAAGTGGGTTTGCTGACAGGACATTTTGATGATTTTAATTTGTGGTTTTATTTTGTCATTAAAAAGTTCCCTTCTACCATCTGTGCTCATATTGTTTCTGTTATTTGGGGAATTTGGAATGCTCGGAATGATCTCATTTGGAAAGGTCCTCTACTTCTCCTACATCTGTTGTCGGTTTGGCTGTTAGTATGGTTGATGCTTGGTTAGTTGCCAACAAGAGTGACATTTCTAATAATCAAGATAGATCAAGTTCTGGAACTTTGAAGATTAATTCTGATGCGGCCATTTTCCCTCATCTCAATAGGACAGGTGTGGCTTTCATCATGTGTGACTCTCTAGGATCCTTTGTTGTAGCTGGCCATAGATCATTTCCTGGTATTATGGAGCCCCGAGTTGCTGAAGCTGTTGGTATAAGGGAAGTTTTTAGTTGGCTCAAGAGTAGAAATTTAAGTTCTGTTATCATTGAGTCAGGTTGCTTACTTGTTCTTAATGCTCTTAAGAATAGGGTTATTTTCAATTCTGATTTTCATTTAGTAATCGTAGATTTGTAACACCCCAAATCGGGTCTAGTCGAAATCGGCAAGCTGAGTCGGTTAAGTGAAGGGTATTTTGGTAATTTATGCATGAGTAATATGGATAATAAGGATTTAGTTGCTAAGAAATTAATTAAATAAAGTAAGTAAAGGAATTATTATGGTGTGTTAGTAGTGTATGGTAGTAGGATGTTAATGGGCTAAGAGATTTCATTGAGTGATTTATGAGCATGGTGCCTTGGAGATATTTGCATAAAAGAAATAATTATCAAGTGGATTATGTGTATGGAACTAAAGATGTAGGATATTTTTATGAGAAGTGATTTAGTGTGTGTATGTGTATGGTGACTTGAATTGAGAAGTCAAAGTGAATCATGTGGACCTATAGGAAGTGGACAAGTGGAGTTGGGTAGGTGTGCATTTAGTGTGAAAAGAAGACTAAGTGTAAGGAGGAGGAAGTCCACGTTTTTGCCCTTTCATCTTCCCTATTCTCCATTTCTTTTCCTTTTCTTCCCTTTCTTTGCTCAATCTCTTGGTTTTGAGTGAATTAGAAGTGATTTGGTGGAGCTTGGGAAGTAAGATTGAAGAGGTAAGTGGTTAGGGTTTAGTTATTTATGCTTTGATCTTATTCTCCTTCTAGGTTTACTTTTGATATGGGATCTAGGATATGGATTAAGAATAATTTTCTGGTTTTTGTTTGTGCAAGTGATTGGTGATAAGAAGAAGCAAAGTAAAGGAAAAGAGAAGATTAAAGATTTAAGAGAGCAGCTAATTGTACAACAAGAGGTTTGGGAGTTGATTCCTTTAATTGAATTTTAATTTGTCTTTACCCTAAATTCTTCTTGAGTTATTAATATACATTTGTATATGATTTCAAGTAAATTGAGTGTTTTGATATGAGTATTATGCATGTATTTGTTTGGGTAAATGTATTAATAATGCATGATGTGGCTTAAGTTGAAGGTGTGTGAGAATTGAAAGTGAAGTGTATGATTGGGTAAACTCTGTTTCGTTCTCATCTGACCCTTGTGCAATGGTTTTGTTATAAGTAGAGTTTTAAAACTCCGAACCATGTGATTCTTGCGCCATTAGAACCATTACTTCCATCTCTTTAAAAGTTTTAGAAATATCCTTGGGCACATTCTTTCTCTAAGACCCTGAATTTTTGATAACACCGTAGTGTCTCTTTTTGTGTCGGGTTGTTTGACCAGTATAGGTTGTGGAATTCATATCTGGAGTTCTAGACGTCTAATTAACCTGAAACTTATTTATTTTGAAAGTTAAGACGTAGGGAAACATTTGTTAAGAATACCACTTTCCCTAAAAATGAGGTTTAGAGGTCGGTTTTCACGAAACTAGTTTGTAGTAGAAAGCAGTCTGTTAAGGTAGCTGAGGCGAGCCTCTGTCGCGAGCGCGACAAGGGTCGCGACCTCGCGATCGAAAGACATATTTTGAGCCTTTTCTTCTCTATTTTTGAGTCAAGGGTTGACCCGGATCAATCCCGTACCTTTCCCATCAGTTATTATGCATGTTTGGGGTAATTAAATGGTTATATAAGTAGTTGTCATTGGGAAAAACTTAGGAGTATGATTAAGATTGGTTATTTAGCTAGTAAATAATAATAGATATAACTTTGTGAAGGATAAGGATTAATATGTGTTGATCCCTTGAGTAACCTAAGCATGATATATCATATGTTTGAATGCATTTAACATGGGTGCGATTGAGATGAATGACGAATAATATTGTTAGTGGTATGTTTTATCGGAATTCTTGATACGGATGTGGTGTTTATGTTATCAATGATGTGTGACTTGCTGGAGATGAGGTAAGTCGACGTTTTGATGCTTGGTTTAAGAATTGGGTGTTGTGAAGAGGGAATTTTCTGTAGAATTCTTGTAAGGGTTGGAATTCCTGACTCTGTCGTGAGCGCGACATCGTCGCGAGGTCGCGACAGAGTCCTGTGAAAGCAGCCCTCGCATGCTTCTGAATGCTCCACCGAGCCGTGCAGCAGAGCCTCTGTCGCGAGCGCGACACGTGTTGCGAGCGCAACAAGAGCTCGGTTGCCGAATTGTTGGATTGGCAGCTCACTGTGGCGAGCGCGACAGCGAGATGCCCTAATTCCCTCGCGAGATCGCGAAGATTGCCGTGATCGCGACTTGGGCCAAGTTGCCTCTGTCGCGATCGCGACACTCCTGGTTTCCAAATTGAGTTTTCGTTTATGATGCCAATGTGTGAATTCCGAACTTGTGATGCTTTTAGGTTTATATTTTGACTATTTTATGAAGTATGTTAATATAATTGAATGTATTATGCATATCTATACTTATGATCTTTCTCTAAGATTATTATGTTATGTTTAAGTGTAAATTGTATGATGCATGATTGACTTTATGAACTTATTCATATGTCTTATCTATTGTTGATTATGTACAATGATATAAATTACGTGATTTGAAATATGATTTGTATTATGCATGACCTGCGAGAGTCAGTCTAGTGGATAGTTAGGCATGCCTAATAGAGTCTGTATGTGTAGCTGCAGCGCCCCTTTGAACGATTTGGACCCTGATCAGGTCCCCGAATGGTTCCTCGCGAACCCTATTATGTCTATGTGTATGGATCTTGTTTAAGGTCCTGTTTTGGGAAATGCTTTTGAAATATGGAAAGTAACAGTACTTTGCGATTTGTACCCGTAAGGTACAGTTTGTTACTCGTTATCCACTATTTTGAGTCAGCAGGTATTTTGTTTGCTTTATTTAATATGAATATGAGAACATGATATCTGAATGTGTAAGATTTCGGTCATATGAACCAGTTATGAATACAAGAATGTGATATCAGTATGAGTATGATTTTGGGAGATGTGAATGTGCTTACAAATCTCCGAGTGGGCTTAATGTAACTCTAACCTGCATATTGTACCTTTGTCCTTATCTGTAAATGATCTTGTATATAGTATGTGTGATTGAAGTCGGTGTGGCATATAATGTTGACACTACATTTCCGTATAGTAATATGATAAATTAACATGTATATGAATGCGAGTTTGAATTACTGAGTACGACGGTTAAAGTATATGAATATTAATATGAATATGTATTGTTAGTCATTAAGATTAAGTATACTGATTTGCATACTTATGAATGTGATCTTGAACTAGCATACGTGACAAATTTAATACGATGCTATATAGTTCCTTATTGTTAGCTATCGTAGTAATTTCGTTATAATAGCATGTGTTTACATTCTTGGCATGATAATTGGGTGTGTTAATCATATTAGTATATGACCGCAGGTAGGAACATTTGAATGCGTGGCTATTTTATAAAACATGTATAGTTATCTGTTAAGACTTTATGCATTCGCTGTTGGGTATGTGTTATACCTTGGCGACCGTTGTGAATGGCCGTTTATATTTTTGTATATTCTCCCCACTAAGCGTTATCGCTTAGCACGGGCTCTTTTCCCCGTGCAGGTGGCAGGTTTGCTTTTGTTCGAGTCGCGCATCTGCAGAGTCGGCCACATAGAAGCTAGAAGTTTTGTAACTTGTTCAGCTTTTGTAATTCTGAATTTTTGTATATCTGTGTAATATGTATATGTAATAATAGGTAAAGATTCTGATGTAATATTTTAAGCTATGTAAATATTTACACATTTATGTATCTTTCTTATTAGATTTCTGTTGTATGATTATAAGTATACATGTGTGTATGTTTTCGCTTAGTGCATGTGCCTTGGCATAATATGTACGTTCAGCTTCCTCTCTTTAAATTTGAAATTCTTCTGTATTTTTATATACTTTGTACTACTTCTGTTCGGTAACACACCTACTCGTACGGCTTCCTACTCCCTTGTGGATGGGTTCGCCTACGTATGGGTTGGGGTGTTACAGATTGTCTTGCTTTATCTAATGTAAACCAGTCTTTTGGTTTTGTTAGGAGGTCAGTGAATCGTTACGCTCACTTGCTTGCTCGCTTCCAATTCAGTGTCTGATCTTGTGGTTTAGGACTTGGTTCCCCCTGTCTGTTTGATCTCAGCCCTTCAGGATGATTGCTCTATTTCTTAATGAATTTCCTTTAGTTTCAAAAAAAAAAACGTTCAACACGTGCAAAGCATGTGAAAAAAACTAATTTATAAAAAAATTATTAATATAAAGAATTTAGAAATTTATAATTAATAAAAGGGTATTATATTTTAAATAAAAGTGAATCAATTATCAAAAAATGAGAAAAATTTCAAAATGGAATATTTAAAATAGCAACTGATCGAAAAATAACTTAACTGCAGGTGATTGAAAAAAAAAATCAAACACCTCTCGAGAAGTGTTAAATACCTTCTTATTATTACTTCTATTTTACTTTTTTTATTCATTACATAACACATATGCAAATGTAGGTGTGTACACAGTTCTGGATCTTTCTGTACCGAACCGAAATACCGAAGAAAAAGATCGAGGGCCGAATTGTACCGTTGACTTTTTTGACTAGAACTGAACCGAATTGTACTGTTGACTTTTTGACTAGAATCGAACCTAATTGTACTGGAACCGAATCGAGAACCGTATTGAACTGTACCGAACTGTTCTGAACTGAATTAGACAGAAATAACCGATATTTATTAATTATTATATACACATTCTTAATCAAGTATAAAAGGGTTATTCTTGGATGGTGGAATTCCATATTCAATAAAAGGAACACGGCCTGATTTAGCACCAACAATTGTTTTTTTTTTAAATGTCCCTTTTGAGCATAAAGATCTTAACCCTTGTCCCCGTCCCCGTCCTAAAGCACCAGGTGGAAGAAATGCATGTTTGGTAGACTTTGAATTTGATGCCATCCCATTTCCAGTCGTTGACTTCATAATAAATCTAAAAAAATAAGTGAAAAATAGAAGGAAGTCATGATAAGTGAATAAGGATTGATTGAGGGGACAGATTGAATAAGAAATTAAAACATTGTGTCATGGATTTTAAAATATTGAATATACAGCAAAAATTATAATAATGGTTACCGTCTCATGTGTTCCTAATGTTGTGTTACAACATTTTACACATGGACATCGTATTTTATTTTGTTCTCCTGTTCTTTTAAAAGCATAGTCTAAAAATTTTTGCACCCCAACCGAATATGTTTCACCAAGCCGATCATCAACATATTGCATCCACTCCTTGTTGGGTGCCATAACCTTATTATTTATATCTTAATAGATTAAAACAACATCTAATCTTAAAATTGCAAGAGAAAATAATTTATTTAACATGAACCCATATTAGTAATCATATATTATTTACTTTAATTTAAGGTACAAAACAACATAAAAATTAATTTAATCTAACTAGTACAAATTCGTACCTGCAGCACTTGTCACAAAAGTACTTGTCCTCTGCATTCAAAGTCTATGTGGAACTGAAATTTTCAAACAGCTTGTTATTGGACTCAATTAATTCAAACTACCCAGCCAACGCACAAACAAGCCAAAAAAAAAGCTCAAATCCCCTGACATGAACCATAAAAGAAAGAGAAAATTAGAAATACAAAAAGTACAGAAAGCAAAATAATTTAGTAGCATTCAAACTTTCCCTCTTTGAGAAGCCTATTTTCCTATATAACAATAACAATCATGGTGCCAAGTTTGTACCAGTAATCTAAAAATAGCAGACATGGATAGACCATAGGTAAATGTAGATAAAGCAGTAATATATGCTCTCAAAGATAGGAATCGTACATACTATATTTCTAATTTTCTCTGCTTCACCCATTATAGTTGGAAAATCCATAACAATCCAATCCTATTCATGTTAGCCATTCTACATATCATGATATAAGAAAAAAATCATTCACTAAAAGATACATTCCTAATTAGGATTTCTAGCTACTCAATGCTGAATTGAGTAAAAGACTGTACTTATAACAACAATTTCCATTACTAATTTATAGAGAATAATCACTAAATAAATACTAGATAGAAAAACCAATGAGTTTCAAAAGCAAATTTTGCTGACAAGCCATTTATGGGAGTGCTACTCATAAAAGATAAAGAGAAAGTTAATTAAGATTCTAAAATAAAAGACCTAGCAATTCATTAAATTACTAAGAAATAACTGTAACTTTCCTTTGGCATCTCAAAACCAAGTAGCTCAATTTACCATTGAATATGAGCACCTTCAGGAACATTAGCTGGCCTAATAAAATGGAATGACTAGAAGAATTGGGAAATTTATTTCATGAACATAATAAAGTAAGAATGATGGAAGTAGCTAAAAATATTTTGAAAAACAACCTTTGGAACTTGTCGAATGCATAATCAGAGGGCAAGTGACGAGCTATCTCTTTAGAAAGCATTAAATGAACACACATTTCCCTAATTCTAATCACTTTAAATCATTTATATATATATACATACATACATACATATATATATATATATATATATACACATATATATATATATATATTCCCATCACAACACTAATTAAATGGATATAACAATGACATGGGCCCAAAATCAATATAACAACTGAACAATTTGCTGACTGTGGCCTCTTCTGTGAACAAACAGTAATTCCAATTATTTTACCCCACGAAACTATTGAAAAGAATTATTATTCTTATCAAATAGATTAATTTAATTTTTTTTAATCTTAAAGATATACAAAAAGGTGGACTGCAATGAGATTGAAATGTAAAGTGGAAAATGGAGAATGAGAGCTCCAATAGAGAAATTTTAATTACCACTGCAATTTTAATATATATATATATATATATATATATATATATATATATATATGTATGTATGTATGTATATATAAATATCTTACTACAAAGGCAAATGTCTCAAATGGAAGCATAATTAAGGTAAAAATCAACTTTACCACACCTTTCTGCCCTTGTAAACAAATAATCTATTGATGCATATGATAATTCACCAAAGTTCAATGATGATTGGTTACGTACTTCTGTGGCTAAGGCTGAACTACCAAAGCATAATATGACATTATTGTAGCTTCTGGCATTTGATTGTGTTCCAAGGAAACTATAACATGCATAATCAGAATCTTCCACAGATTGAGCAACGTCAACTGATACAGGAATCGCACTTACTTGCTGCAACATAACTTCCAATATCATAGATTAACAATACACATCTATTCAAATATCGCTCATCAAGCATCAATTAAACAAAAACCACTAGCAAAAACATCAAATAATAGTTCCATAGTAACAATGCTTGCTATCATAGAAAATCATGCTCAGCTATGAATAGAAAATCACACTAAGGGACACACCAACAAAACCAAAGACACAACGAACAATGACATCTAAACAAATATCATAGATTAACAATCCACATCTAAATGAATATCACTCATCAAGCATCAATTAAACAAAAACCACTAGCAAAAACATCAGATAATAGTTCCACAATAACAATGGTTGATTGCATAGAAAATCATGCTCACCTATGAATAGAATATCACACCAAGGGACATGCCAACAAAACCAAAGACACAATGAACAATGATATTATTGTTATGGAACATTCAAAGTTCAAGAGAAATGCTATTGCTCAAAAGTAAAGTAATAACATGATGAACAAATATTTAGTAGAAAGTTTCAAGAAAAGAAGTATCTATTAGAAAGAATATCAAACTGAATATTAAATATATCAAGAGCTGATGAGCATAATTAGCGCATTCCTTTCATGATCAGGAAAAATACAAGCAACATACCAAGAAACCTCAAAAGGAAAAATCTCTTAAACTAAACCAAAAGGACAGCCATGCTACACTAGCTGATAGCTGGTAGGGATTAATAACACCTTTAAGTTGGTGCTCAAGTCCAGAGCAAACAAATTAGGAAGGGTTATATTTAAATCTTTATCATTTGTATTTAGACTTTTGTGGTAAACTTCCTACCTAAGATCATATATCTCTTTCATTTAGGATAAGTAGAAATTACTATAATTTATTATGCCCTTCAGAAATTTGTTTGCTTCAAATTTTCAGCTAGTTTAGAATTTTCCTCTATTGATCCTATTACCCTTAGTAGGAGTCAGAAAGTCATTAGATATCTACATATATTTTCTTTCGCTATATCCATTTTGATGATGGCACTATGATTGGAATTAATTTCTACAGTGTGAACCAGGTAAGGTTCATTTTGACATTATTTTTTATTTTGCTTTATTTTTCTATTTTTTAATGATGAAATAAAATGATATATCCTGGAAAAATATAAATAATAATAATAATAGAACAATTAAAAAAATGTATTCTTACCATATTAGTTTTTTTTTTATTTAGACATTAAACAAAATTTATTTTTACCATATTATTTAAACAATCCTAAAACAATAAAATTTGACTAGATGGGATAGTTTATAATAGTATTCTTGTAATTTGAAATAGTAATTTTGGTATATTATAATAATTTAGATAAATTTCATTTGATGTCGATTTCTAACAATGAAAATAAAAAAAAAATTATTAAATTAATTTTATTCTTCTTTTATTATAAGTTACATTTGTGTAAAACTTCTAAATAATCTTTTAATATATTAAGCAAGCTTTTATGCTGAACGCATAATATACGCATAATATCATAAGCTTTTATTCTTGCATTATCGTAATATTAGATTTTTTTTTATGAGGTCGACAGATGGCAGAAACTGAGTTGGCCAGCACTTCAAAAGCAACTGAAGATCAATAAAAAGAGTTTAGAATTAAGATTCCAGGAGACTTAGAGACTAGCTTAAGGAAATAATTTTGCATCGATAGAGTTCCTCCTACACTTCGCCAAGTCAACCCTTCAGCTTATTCTCCTCAGGTAATTTCTATAAGCCTGGTCCACTATGCCAAATTAGAACTCCAACAAATGGAAATTCAAAACCTCAGATATTTCAAAGAATTTTGCAAAAGAAATCACCAATCTTCAACTGATGATTTTGGGAGACTTCTTTTAATTAATCAAATTAATGAACAAGAAATTTGGCATTGCTATGCATATGATTTTTCTGGTATTAGCAGCAAAAAAATAGCTTATGAGCTCAAATTAAAGACTAATAATGATGGAACATTTATGATTAGAATGGAAGTAGATAACAACGAAAATTGAAACGCACCTGTTTTGAAAGGCTGGTGCTCTTTCAAAAGACAACATAACAGTATATATACATCCATAATATAATGCAAAAGATGCTAATCCTCACGTGAGGAAATGACAGCTCTAAAGCAAAGAATATTTTAATTTCTATATGAAAATCAAAAGGGGCAAAGGTTTCTTCTCCCTCGTTTCAATTAAAGATCCTATAAATAATTGGTTTTAATTACTTGGGAATAAACTTTGGTGATGCTCATAAATAATATCTTAATTTGGTGAGTGGAACACAGAAACTTTGGTATCGTCTTATTCTTTTGGTCCTCTTCTCTGCCTTATCCCGAGGATTTATACTTTCACTATTTTGATCATAATTAGATTCACTTTTTTGGGTCTCAAATTATAGTTTTTTGATGATTCTTCTTCCAACACTTCTTTTATGCTGAACCCAATTATAAATTAAGCTTAACCAAATTCCAAACCACATAACAACTTCTTATGTTAGGCAAACCCCAAAATCTCAGCTTGTAAAAGTTTTCCCAAGTGTAAGCAGTGGTTTATCAGACACAGAGTCCATAAAGACTTCCATGTCTATTATATAAAGGGAAAGCAAAGACTACAAAGAAACCTACACGTTTATAAGCATATGTTGATTATAAGATGAGGATGGAAACAGCTGATTACATTACTAGAATCGGTCTAAAAATATTAATAAATTGAGATTAGATATTTAATATGAAATTTATATGACAGTGAACCTGCAAAATAATTGCCTAAAATCAATTATTTCTCTAATGATGCAAATTATTCAACTGAAATTTACACTTGTCGATTTTGTTACAAAGAAAAAAAAAGAATCATTTCCGTGATGAGAATAAAAAAATGTATGCAAATTCGGGAAGATTTCTAAAGCATGAGATAAAAAAATTCAGTAGAGATATTTAAATCAAGAAGATGAATAACTGAAAAAATACAGAGCAAGTAGAAAAACAGAGTGCAAACCTGTATCTCTATGAATTAAGATAGAATTGCACAGGTTGATACCCTATATCAACTATGGAGGAGATCTGGACAAACAAAAAATTGGGTAAGAGTATAGAACAGAGGCAAAGAGGAAAAAAAATTAAAAACGAAGAATAAGATTTGTTTCTTAGTGCAGTATAGAATAGGATCCAAGAGAGGAGGACGTTTATGAGGATTGAAATCCGAATAAATTAATCATAAAAGATATGGAAATCTAAACAAAAATAAGATCGGTGATGAAGTCGTACCTTGTTTGAGCATTGAAGGAAGTTTTTTTAATTGGGTGATGAAGCTACAAGAGAATCAGAAGGTTTGGGGATTATTCAATGGTGAAGTAAAGAAAAATGAAGAAGAAAATTAGGCAGGAGGAGGATGCAGAGCTCACGACATGTAATTTCTACTGTTGGAGTTCACGATTTAGGGTGTTTTTTTAAGTAAATAGATTTCAGCAATTTATTTTCTAAGTGTTTGTATGAGGTGGTACTTCTAAACGGCAAAAGAAAAAGTGGGATGTGTTCCTGCATATTATTCCGCGCATAGCTTCACAATCAGGGACCAGATTTTTCAGTTTTTGCGACCGTAAATTTTTCCCTTTGCTATTTGTTGGCCCAAAAATGAGAGTGGATGAAGGGGAAAATTTTTTGTCCCTATTATTATATGTTTAGGGACCGAAAATTTTTACCTTCATTAATTTTGGTCACTAATACACCTTTTTCTTGTAGTGAATTTAGCTACAGTCCGACCCTTGATGGTTTTTCTAGTAATGTTTTCGATGTTGAATTCTTGTAATAACAGCAACCATCTTCCCATTTTTCCTAACAAAGAAGGTGCTTCCTGAAGATACCTGAGAGGATTCTTCTTGGCAATGGCTTGTACCTCATAGGATTGAAAGTAATGCCTTAATTTCTTAGAAGCCCAAATTACTGCTAGGCAAAATTTCTCAACCTCGGCATACTTGACCTCGTAAGGGAAAACTTCTTATTAAGGTAATGGACTGCAAACTCTCCCCCGAACTCATTCTTTTGGGCCATCATAGCACTTACCAAACTATTTTCTTTAGCGATATATAGGATTAAAGGTTTAACCGGATGGGGTGACCTTAGAACTGGCAGGTTTAGTAAATAATCCTTAATGGTATCAAAAGCCTTTTGACAGTCATCATTCTATATTACAGGCTGGTTTTTCCTAAAAAGCTGTAAGGCCCCGACTTGTACCTTAGTCATTTAAAACACTATTGGGGTATGAGAGTGGCCTAAGTTATGTAATTGGTTAAGAATTGGTGTTTGGGACATAATCGAAATTAACTGAAAAGTCAGGTTAAAATGGTCATTTAACCCTTATGGATTAAATTGTATTAAATAAGTTATTTTGTATGTCAATGCATGATTTAAGTTAAATTGAATGGTTAATAGATGATTTAAGTTGAGTCAAAGGACCAAAAGAGATATTAAAACGGACAACCAATCATTGAGTGACAATTGAATGGATGAGATTTAAAGAGAGATTAGAAGTATAAACATGGCTTTAAAAGCCATGAGGGATGATGGATTGAGGGAGCCTAACGTCTGCCCCTCTTCCTCCCCCATTTCAGCCATTTCCTTCCCTCTATAAACTCATTCAAACCTCCATTCAATTGTTTCTCCATTGCCACATAAGTTAGATAATTAATTCAAGTGTGTGTGTGCAAGTTAAGGAGGTAAGTTGCGAACTCTTCTCTTCTCCTATTTTTTTTTCTATCATGAGCTAGGGATTAAGAATTGTGAATTTTGTGTAATTGATGAATTATGGTACTATTTGTAGGAGAGAAAGCCAATTGGAGATAAAAGGAAAGAGAAGGTGGTTGAAATAAGAGCAAATTAAAGCAACAGAAGAGCAGGAAGAAGGTTTGGGAAATTTAATGTTATTACATATTATATGATAAATTTGTTATATTGGAATGTGTATAATTGATTTGGATTGATATTGCTGTGAATTAAGTTGAATTTATTGATTTTGGGGCATGATGAGTTTTAAGGGAAACTCTGCTCAAATTTTGTCTGACCCTTAGTGTTTATTTCGAGCATAAATAGAGTTATATAACTCCAAATTGTATGATTTTGGTGTGACTAGAAAATTAAGATGTAAATCTGCATTTTTTCTAGATATAGCCTTGGGCTGATTCTAGCTTTATGGCCCTAAAATGAGCTTAAATGTAATTTTGGGATTTAGCCAGCTCAATGGGAATAGTTTGGATTATTTAGGCCATATCTAGAGTTTTGGATGTTGTTTTGACCTAAAATTTATGCCATGGGAAATTTAACATTTAGGGGAATAATTGTTTAGAGGGGAACTTTACCTAACAAGGGTGTTTATCTATCATTTGGGAGTGTCTAAGGTAAGCGTGATCTGTAGACCTGCTGAATTCCGGGTTTACATGCAATAAAACAGGACTATACGGTGGTAAGGATTCCCTGATCGCTATATAAAATGGTTCTATCCTGTTATTTTGTCCTAAAGCTGATGCCACATGGCTATTAGAGATTTTTTGACCACCGTGTGAATGCCCTTACCGCCGTGTAAAATATTCATACCACCGTGTAAAACCATTATGGTTAGCATCTTTTTGAACTCTTTTAGATTCCTTAGTTTACACAGCTATTAGGAACACCTGACTGTCATGTGATATAGTCTGACCGGCGTGTAAAGACATTTTGTTTTCAATGTAATGTTTATAGATAGGGCTACATAGCGGTAAGGATTTTCTGATCGCCGTGTGACCCTCCCAACTTTGCTTTATATATTGTTTCGCTCTCTATTTTTGGGATGATTCTTGATGTGCACTCAATATAACTGGAAGTGGCAATTAGTAAGGTATGTAATATCATTGATTATTCTTTAATATGATGATATATGTGATTAATGGAAACCTAATGAATGCGGTTTAAATTAATAGCCTGCAATAATCGAGTCGTGGATAGATAGGCATGCCTATAGGGTCTATTGTCTCTGCAGCCTATGCGTTTGGGTCCCTATGTGTTTTGGGTCCTAATGGATCTCTATGTGTAGATGGACCTTGCTTAGATCCCTATGCATATATGATAAGAATGGAAATGTACCTTAGGGTACCTATGTGTTTAACCCGTTATCCACTACTATGAAAATACAGGCAGTGTATGAGTAAAGAAAAGCAATTAAACAATGTGAGAAATCTACGTATGTCTATTGATAATTGTTATTTTACTTTTGAGTATATATTTCATTAATTATATTATATGCATGTCCCATATACCTATTTTATGCTTTGATGACCACTGTGAGAGGTCATCCATTTCATGTTTCCTCACTAAGAGATTATGCTTAGCATGGGTGTTGCATCCGTGCAGGTGCAAGTGTTAGTAATAACAATTTTGGAAGGACAATGAAATGCCCCGAAATAATGGACTAGAATAGTACGGGTAATGAACTAGATATTTGGGCAAACAAATAAAAATAATTTAAAAAGGGAGTGTGTGAAAAAAAAAATAGAAATTTAGGGGTTTAATTTATGGTAAATATTGGTGTGAGTGTTTTGGGAAGGGATAAAAAGGTAATTTAAGGCAAAGAAAAATTTGCCCCTTTTCCCCAAAACTACATCGTTTTGGGCCATGTTCCCCTTTTCTTCGTTTCTTTTTCTTTTTTCTTTCTTTTTCTCTTTTGTTAGGTGCTAAAAATGCTAACTCCACAAGTGCGCGGTTAATCGCTTATAGTACATAAGATGTCGATCCCACAGAGAATGTAGGTTAAATATCACTCACTATTACTACTCGATTTTATGTTATTTACAATGTTCAATAATTTGTAAATTAATTCTATACTACTCATGTCATACAAATTAATTAAATCTAGTTAAAAATGATCAAAGAAGACAATGTAGATGATAAAGAACTAATAATTACGAAACTTGATTCCATCTTTTAATTATAATTATAATCTTATAAGCCCAAATTGGAATAAAATTCTAATTCACTCTCTCGATATGATCTAGAGTGCCTAAAACATGCAATTACAATACTAATCCTTAACTCTCATTAATGAACTAGTTAATTCTAATTACATATTCTAAGATTAATCACCAACCTATAGCAATTATCTTAACATACTGATCTCTCAAGCTATGCTTTGATAATGAATTTCTATTAGATGAAGATATAGTGAACCTCTCAATTCTACCTTAACTTATAATGATCATGCAATAATACTAATAGACAATTCTGCATTAAAAGACTAATAACATAAATGGAAATGGAAGTAACATTAATATCATCCAAGTTTCCTAAATAACATTCATTTAAAGTTTACAAATAAGAAGTAAGGATTAGAAGTAGAAGAAGGAGATTTTTCAACCTTTTTTCCCTCTACAATGTATAATTTTCTTCCTTGCAATTGTCTTCTCTTCAAAACATAACATCTAACTTAGAACTTTAACTACAGAAAATTTGTTCTCTTAAACTTACAGAAAATTAATTAGTAAAAATTCCATCATCCTTAAAATTACAGTTAAAATTAATATTTATATTGTTCTAAAAGTCATGTCCCGTGATAAGCTTCTTCAAAGAGTTGCAAAAATTGGTGGAAAGTCCCAATTGTTCAAGTGACTTTTCAAAATAAACTGTCCAACGGCTCTTTCTGTCGTGCTCGCGACAGCGCGCGGCACTTCACTTGTAACACCCCCATATCCCCGGTAAGGAATATCGGGGCACCACAATCCAAACACACACATACTCGTACACACACATGCACAAAGGCGAAAGCGATAATAGTAAAATAATTAGAATAACTTGTGCCAAACAAACTGCTCTTATATCATACATATAAACTGTACATATTACAAAAGCTTTATACTTAATACATTATCATTTTCTGTACATGTACAAAACAGTTAACATTTACATGTCGATACTATGCTTCCGATATACATAATGATGTTACTCAAAACATCCAAGAACTCTATCTAATACAAAAAGGATTTCTATAAAAGTTCCTAGTGGCCTTGACCTGCAGATGTGCACCCACTGATCCAATCCTAAAAACATACAAGGGAAAAACACCCGTGCTAAGCGATAATGCTTAGTGGGGATAAACAGAAGCAAAAGACTTCGAACGAAGTCACAAATATAACACAGGCATATTGATAGTCATGTCATATACGAAAACTCATGTACGCAATCTTGCAAGCAAATACCAACATGCAATAACTCATTCATTTGCAGAAATCCATATATGGCAAACAATGTCAGTAACAATTTATACTATAATCATGTGCATTTACAGGTCTCTACTTCACCGTTTGTACACTCAAAATATACATTAGCCTGAACTCTCAATAATTGTTGATACGGGTACTTTACTTTAAATACTGATAAACAGTATCAAACTCTAGAGACCTAACTCATAATGAATACTATGGGTATTCGTCATTAAACCAATTAAGGTCACTGTGGCAGCCGCACTCTAACCCTTTACAAGCATGCTTATCTATCCACTACTATGGCCAGTCAGGCTTAACATAAAGACTCTATTAATTATATACAATATACTATACCACATGCACTACAATCACTCAAGCATTATATCATGCTTCAATCATATATGATCAATATCACATGCCAGGTCATGTTCAACAATTAAAAAGCATGTATACATTTAATTTCATTATTAAACTCTTATGCCAAGCTTTAATTACCTATAATTTCAATTGACAACCACTCATAAACTTATTTCATATGGTTGGATATGAATTGATAAGCTATAGGAACTTACAATGAAGTTCGGGTGCATTTCGGGAAGAAAAACACTCAAAATATGCAAAACAGGGGATGGTTGCGGTGGTAACCACTTAGTTGTGACAATGAGGTCCTAAAATATTCAATTCTGTCTTGTCTGGGCATTGGTCACGGTGGCAACCAATTGGTTGTGACCGTGACATACCCAAAATAGCAAAACAGAAGCGAAAACTCAGGACTACTTCACTGCTCTACTTTTTACAGCCTAAACCAATGTCTAAATCTCATTTTTAGGAAAAACTTTCTTCTTAAAAATTGTTCCCTAGGATGCTAAATTTCAAATAAGATAATTTTCAGGTCAATTGGACATCTATAACATCAGATATTATCTAAACAATCTGACCTGCTCAAATGAACCGGCCAAAGTAGAGACACCTCGGTTTTGGCAAATTTTTAGGGCCTTAGAGCAAGAATGTCATGCTCGTGCTCGTGACAAATGTTGCGCTCGAGATAGAAACCTCTTTTCTTGCTCATTGCTGCTCTATCTTCACATTTTCTCCCCTTTTCTCCTACATTCACAAAACTTAACACAAAACAACAAACACACCTAATTCTAACACATTTAATCATAACTAAACATAATTTTAACCACAAAACATAAGCTAAATATGAGCTATTTAGGCTCATATCAAGCCCCCACACTTAAACATTTGCTTGTCCCCAAGAAAAACATAACAAGCAAGCAAACAAACACATAACACAAAATAACATGCACACAATTTTGGAGCTCACATCCATAATTGGCAAACATTTGAAAACAACCTGCATAACCTTTCATCTCTTAACACATTAGCCTAAATATGCAAATTCTCAAATAATATCATTGTCCATTAAACTTTAACAACCATACACATTTGGAAAATCACAAAGTTGCAAAACACAAGAATGCTTTCCCTCAAGAATTTGAATATCTTAACACATGTAAAGATTATTTCACACAAACCATTGCCTAAAGTAATTCTCACTCAAACACTATGTTCTTCAATTACTCACTTTGTTTATGGTTAGTGTTTCACTCTTTCCTTAAATATGCCATTGCATACCATAAGCTTGTAATAAGTAAACATCTCCACTACTAGCACAAGTTAGTACATGAAATCAAAGGGTTTGTAGCTTGGCTTAGGTAAAGGTAAGACAATTTGGTTAAGTAGCTCATAATTTATAAAGAAAAAGTAATCACTATATCACAAGAGACTTAAAAACTAAGTATAGCATGAACTCATGAAATCTTAACTTGCCATTCTAATTCCCGTATTAATGTCCATTTTTTTACTAGTTCCCATTTTCACAACTTCTTTTCTTTTCTTTTCTTTTTATTTTTCTTTTATTTATTCTTTTCTACTTTTCCTTTTTGTTTTTTCCTTTTTGGTTTTTACTATTGACTTTCTTTTCTTTTTATAGGAACTAGCTTGTCTAGCATTGGACTTTTGAGAAACAGGGAATTCTAGTAACATCATGCTTATACTAAACGAAAATTATCTCTAATAACATAGCAATCTTAATCCTTTACACAAAAGGTTAACAAAAAAAATAGTCTATTATTCAAGAAGGATTAATGCTAATTAAGTGCTTGTAGAACAAAAAATTGGTTAAAGGCTTAAAATTGGCTACCTAAAGTCAAAAAGGGTAAGTTATTTAAGCAAGCCAAAATTGTTTATTCTAAATGCCCTTATCATTTTTCATGCACACCTCATACTAAATGCAATCTCAAAATTTACCAAAAACAAGTTCCAGAGGATATGGCATACTAAGGCTCTCATATAAGAAAAATTTCAACGTATAAGGCTCAAAAGCTCACTTTAGCTATAGGTCAAACTACCCTAAGCAATGAATTGCCAAAATAATCCTTTTATACATATGAAAAGATAAATAACTTAAAAAGAACCCACACTAAAGTGCTTTGCCAAGTCATGACATTCACTATGTACATTAAATTGCTAAAATAAAATAAAAAATGACATTCCTCAAGAATTTACTTAACTAGACTAAATTAAAAGAAATTCAAGCTATAGCATGCATATATTCCCAAATAGGCATCAAATATACAAACTCCAAAATTAAACAAACTCACAAACAAAAAAAATAAAAACCTAATACTAGCATCTTATACATATCCACAGGCTATTCTAAACACACACACAAATATACATACAATAATAAAATGTATTCCTCCACACTCAAAGAACACAATGTCCTCATTATGTAAGAAAATCAAACACAAACAAACACACACAATAAAAACAAGCAACCACATAACACAATACAAAGAAAATAAAAATAACAATAAAAAGTAAAAAAAATAGGAGAAAACTGATCTCAATTCCCACTTGGGGAACTTGGCGGAGAAGGTGTAAATTCGACATTTTTCTAGCTGAAGAAAGAGAGAAGTTTGCGACTCATGCTCTTCTGGCACTTGTGCATTTCTTTCATGGTGGCCTCCATGGAATCCAATCTTGCTGCTATGCTTTGGTTGATAGCCTCGACACTATCCAAGCATGTCATAACTTGCTACCAACCCCTAGAAGCATCCCCTCTACCAGCAGACATTCTAGCTCCTTCTTCATCATATTCCTCGTCCTCAAAATCCTCTTCTTCAGTAGCGGCAGTAGAGGTTTTAGGTGCTTTGCCTTTGCCTTTGTCCACACGTGGACCTTGAACCTGCACACCACGGTCAATAAACCTTGGAGGCCATCCACCTCTTGTTAACATGTTAGCATTTCTCAAATATTTGGCACCAAGTAAGGCAACATTTTCATGCTCATCCATGATAAAATTTTACAATTCCCCTAAACATCCTAATACAATCCCAGTCACCATGTGGCACATTCTTACTGTTTTAGTTCGTGCAATGGAAGCATGATATAAACCATCAAAAATGAAATCAATAGAACATAGTGTCTTCCTAGATAGGATAAAGTCTAAAACAAATAAATCCTTGGTTTGAACTTTATTATTCTCCACTCGCCCAAATAAAGCATGACAAATATATTTATGAAATAATAACTTAACATCATCTTTAAATTGACGATTTGTGGAAGTCTTATTATTAAAAGTATCTAAACCAGTTAATTTTTTCCAAACAGGTGTAGGATCGAAAATATGAGAATCAAATCATTTTCCATTTAAGGGAAAATCAAACCAGTCATGCATCTCATCAAAACCAAAAACATATTCTGTGCCTTAGTGCCTAAATTTGAAACTAATTTTCCTCTTGTCCACATAGTCAAGAGTAACAAAAAATTCTATAGCCCAATCCTTCCTAATAGGCAAAGTTAAATGCATAAATTGACCCCAATGCATATATTTCAAATATTTCTCAAATTTCTCAGTTAAGCCTAAATCATCCGAAAAAGGAAAATGCACATGCCACATACCTACATAGGTTTTCTTAGCAAAATATAAAAATTTCTCACCTTTTTCCTCTGTGTAAATAGGAAAGGGGCAATCATACTTGAGTCGGAGAGACATCGAGTCAAAATCTTGGGCTTGAGCACTGGACTCTCGGTTGCCTTCTTTCTTTTTCCCTTGTTAGCCAGAGTTTTAGTATGCACCATCTTAAAATTTATAGAAATACAACAAAAATTGAAGACAAAAAAATGCAAAAAACTAAGGAAAATCAAAGAAGAAGAAGAAGTTTAAAAGAAAACTAACTTACATATAGAGAGAAAGCTGAAAACCAAAGTGAAAATGAAGAATTAGGGCATAAAAGATATTTATAGGGGGTTTTGAAACTAGTGTCCAACGGTTAAAATTCCCGCGTGCTGTAACGAGCTCGCGACAGAAATAAAATCCCGCAATTTACCGCGAGCGAAACCAATGGCGCTCGCGGCAAAAAGTTTTCTCCCCGATCTGTCATGCTCGTGATAGCAACATGCAAAAACAACCTCCTAACACTGTCGCGCTCGCGACAACCGTCACCCTCGCGATTGTGAGGAATAACTCAATAAAAAGTTTGCTTTTTCAAGAAATCACCAAATATTTGAATAACTCTAAGGACTTACTAATTAAGGTAACCTGTAGAACAAAAAAAAACTATATTAGTATACAAAATCAACATAAAAATAATGCAATACATAAATAATAATAAAAAAAAGAATGTGTAAATAACCTTTAATCCAACTTTAAAGAGATACTTGAGACCTTTCTTCCTTGAAAAGTTCCATCCAAATATACCTTACATCTTTGACCATTAGCTTTAAACAATTCACCTTTATCATTTTTAACCTCTAAATAACCATGTTCAAATACTTATGTTACCTCTAAAGGTCCACTCCACCTAGACCTCAATTTTCCAGGAAATAATTTTAACCTAGAATTGAATAGAAGAACATTATCCCCAACCTTAAAGCTTTTATATCTAATGTGAGCATCATGCCATTTCTTTGATCTTTCTTTATATATTCTTGCATTTTCATAAGATATAAGGCATAATTCATCAAGTTCAGTTAATTGCAAACACCTCTTTACATTAGCCTCCTTTATGTCATAATTCAAAATCCGAATGGCCCATTAGGCTTTATGTTTTAACTCAACAGGCAAATGACATGCTTTCCCATACACTAACCTATATTGGGACATCCCAATAGGCGTTTTGAATGCGGTGCGATATGCACATAGTGCATCATCAAGTTTATGTGCCCAATCTTTCCAAGAGTTAGAAACTATTTTTTCTAGTATCCACTTGAGCTCTCTATTGGAAACCTCTACTTGACCACTAGGGTATATGAATATTTGGAAATACGCCGAATAACCATCTAGAAAACAATAATGAGAATGTCTAACTATCCTCTCTAACATTTGATCAATGAATAGCAAAGGAAAGTGATCCTTCCTAGGAGCTGAATTCAACTTCCTATAGTCAATACAAACCCTCCAACCCGTGGTGGTTCTAGTAAGAATCAATTCTCTATTCTCATTTCTAATTACAGTCATTCCCCCTTTCGTAGGTACATAATGAATAGGACTCACCCATGCACTATCCAAAATCGAATAGATAATCCCAGCATCTAATAACTTGATGACTTCTTTTTTAACTACTTCCTTCATATTGGGATTTAGCCTCCTTTGTCTATCAGCCTTAGGTTAACACTTATCTACTATGTTAATTCTATGTATGACAATGTTTGGACTAATTCCCTTCAAATCATAAATTTGCCAACCTATACTCTTAATCCTCTTTCTTACACCTCTAATAATAAAGACTCTTACTTACTAGTTAGCTTGTTAGAAACAATGATAGGTAAAGTATTATTTGACCCAAGAAATGCATATCTCAAATGGCTTGGTAGTTCTTTCAATTCCACATTAGGAGGACTTACAATAGAAGGTGGCAAAGGTGCTTCATTTCTACAAAAGTTCTGGCTTTGAGCTCTCTTACTCCAGCTCCTCATGAACTTCTTCCTCAATATGAACCTCCTCTTGACCTACATCATCAATACCTCATCCATGTGGTATTTGAGTGCTTTATACATGTGATACTCTACACTATCTTCCCCCACTCTTAATACTAAACTTCCTTCATAAACATCAACTAAAGCCCTACTAGTTCTCATGAAAGGTCTTCCCAATATCAATGGGCATTTAACATCATAAGTAAAGTCTAAAATAACAAAGTTAGCAGGCCAAATAAATTTATCAACTTTAATAAGTACATCTTCCACTATGCCATACGGTTTCTTAATAGATTGGTCAGCCAATTGCAAGACCATTGAGGTAGGTTTAACATAATCCAAACCTAACTTCTTAAAGATATACAATGGCATAAGATTAATGCTTGCCCCTAAATCACATGAATACTTAGGAAATTCAACATCCCCCAAAGTACAAGGAATAGTCCCATTATCTTTAAGCTTAGTAGGCAAATTATTAGTGATTATTGAACTACATGCCTCGGTCAACTCAATAGTAGATATGTCTTCCCAACTTCTTTTCTTAGAAATTAAGTCTTTAAGAAAATTTGCATAGTTAAGAATTTGAGTTATAGCCTCAATAAAATTCAAATTGATATGTAAGTACTTTAATTTATCAATAAAAGTTTGAAATTGCTTATCTTGATTTTGCTACTTAAGACGTTGCGAAAATGGTGGATGAGGTTGGAAATTTTTTGAAGAATTTGCCTTGGTAGCCCCTCCTATTGCGCTCATGACAGAAAGTGGACTCTCCTTTTGCGCGCTCGCGAAGGGTATCGCACTGGCGATGTTGGTCGGTCTCTCCTCTGTCGCGCTCGTGCCAGGCGTCACGCTCGCGAAAAAAGACTCTTCCTTCTGAATTTTTTTTTCCTGCACATCTTCATCTTTGTTAGTAGAAACAAATTCATTAGTATAGGATTTACCTGACCTCAATTTAATTGCCTTTAGATGTTCCCTTGGATTTTCCTCCGCATTACTTCGTAAATTTCTTTGTAATCGCGAAGGTAAAGCCTTATCAATCTTCCCTAATTGCACCTCCAAGTTATGGATAGATGAGGCATTATTTTTAGTGATTCGATCAAATTTTGCCTCTAGCCTCTTTTTGTTCTCTTCTTGTGAACTAAACTTCAAATTAATCCCCTCTAAGAACCTATCCATCTTAACCTCTAAAGCTCCAAACCTATCTTGAGGTTGTTGAAATCCTACACCCCTATTTTGCTTGCTACTATTTCCCCATGAAAAATTTGGATGGCTTCTCCAACCAGGGTTATAGGTATTTTAATATGGATTTCCACGCCCTTGTCCTTGGATAAAGCTCACTTATTCCTCCGTACTAGCTATTACCAAATTACACACTTCACTAGTATGACCTTTTTTACCACAAATAGTGCATGCATTTGGTGGACTTCCTCCCATACCTAGGCTATTAAGCTTATGAGTCAAAGCCTCAACTTGGGCTTGTAATACTACAACCGAATCAATTGAATGTACCCCCTAGTATTAGTAGAATTTGATTCCCTTACTCTTTTGGTTGGCCATATGCAATTGTTCATGGACATCTCCTCTAGCAACTCAAATGTAGCTTTCGTTATTTTCCTCATAAGAGAACCACCGGCTGCAACATCTATCGTCCCTCTAGTTGTGGGATTCACTCCATTGTAAAATGTTTGCATTAGCAACTCCCTTGGAAGGTTGTGATGTGGATAACTTCTTGTAATTCTTTAAACCTTTCCTAAGCTTCGTACAAAGATTCATTATCATATTGAACAAAAGTAGTGATATCCTTAATAATTTTTGCAGTTTTGGCTAGAGAAAAATATTTTGATAAAAATGTTTGGGCCAATTGGTCCCAAGTTGTAATAGATCCTTTAGTAAGTGAATTCAACCAAGCCTTTCCCTTATCTTTCAATGTGAAAGGAAAAAGCCTAAGCTTAATTGCATCCGCAGAAACTCCATTAATTTTGAAGGTATCACAAATTTCTAAGAAATTTGCCAAATGAGCATTTGGATCCTCATTTGCCAAACAATAAAATTGAATACTGTTTTGAATCATTTGTAGAAAAGATCTCTTAATTTCGAATTGATTTGCGTTTACCGTTGGCCTTACCACCCCTTGTTGAGTCCCGCTCAACGCTGGCATAGCAAAATCCACCAATCTTGGTGGATTCTCTTCTTCAGCCATGATTAGTCTCCAAGTCTTATTCTTCTTCTTATTAGATTTATCATTAGTTGAAATAAATTTTTCTATTTCTGTATTCAATGGTTCAAGTTCTTCTTGAGAACTCCTTGTATTAGGCATATACTTGAACTATCCAATCTTGTAAAATCAAAATACAACATAAAAAATAAAACTAATTAATTATTGTAATCCAAAATCATAAATCAAGATTTATAATGGCAATAAATTTAATCATAACAGGTCCCCAGCAACGACGGCAAAAACTTGTTAGGTGCTAAAAACGCTAACTCCGCAAGTGCACGGTTAATCGTTTATAGTACTTAAAATTTTGATCCCACAGAGAATGTAGATTAAATATCACTCACTATTAATACTCGATTTTATCTTGTTTACAATGTTCAATAATTTGTAAATTAATTCTATACTACTCGTGTCATACAAATTAATTAAATCTAGTTAAAAATGATCAAAGAAGATAATGTAGATGATGAAGAACTAACAATTATGAAACTTGATTCCATCTTTTAATTATAATTATAATCTTATAAGCAAGCCAAATTGGAATAAAATTCTAATTCACTCTCTCGACATGAACTAGAGTGCCTAAAATATGCAATTACAATACTAATCCTTAACTCTTATTAATGAACTAGTTAATTCTAATTACATATTCTAAGATTAATCACCAACCTATAGCAATTATCTTAATATACTGATCTCTCAAGCTATGCTTTGATAATGAATTTCTATTAGATGTAAGATATAGTGAACCTCTCAATTCTACCTTAACTTATAATGATCATGCAATAATACTAATAGACAATTCTGCATTAAAAGACTAATAACATAAATGGAAATGGAAGTAACATTAATATCATCCAAGTTTCCTGAATAACATTCATTTAATGTTTACAAATAATAAGTAAGGATTAGAAGTAGAAGAAGGAGATCTCTCAATCCTTTTTCCCTTTATAATGTATAATCTTCTTCCTTGTAATTATCTTCTCTTCAAAACATAAAATCTAAATTAGAACTTTAACTATAGAAAATTTGTTCTCTTAAACTTACAGAAAATTAATTAGTAAAAATTCTATCATCCTTAAAATTACAGTTAAAATTAATATTTATATTGTTCTAAAAGTCATGTCCCTTGAGAAGCTTCTTCAAAGAGTTGCAAAAGTTGGTGGAAAGTCCCAATTGTTCAAGTGACTTTTCAAAATAAACTGCCCAATGGCTCTTTCTATCGTGCTCTCGACAGCATTCGTCACTGCACTCCTTTCAGCTGCGTGATCTTCCTCTTCCTCCACGTCTTGCCGCCCTCGCAACAGCGCGCCGCTTCCTTCCTTTGCTCTTCTTTTCTTCTATACCCTTCTCTTCTCTTGGGCGTCCCATGTTGCCCTCGCGACAAATGTCACGCTCACGACAGAAACCTCTTTTCTTTCTCATTTCTACTCTTTCTTCACATTTTCTCCCTTTTTCTCCTACATTAACAAAACTTAACACAAAAAATCAAACACACCTAATTATTACACATTTAATCATAACTAAACATAATTTTAACCACAAAACATAAGCTAAATATGAGCTATTTAGGCTCATATCATCTTTCCTTGTCTGAATATTCCTTCTAGCTACCTCTCCCCTCCCCGTCTCATCCTCAGCCCTCTATTCCCTGCGGCTAGCCACCGGTGCCGCCCTCTTCTCTTTCTCTTCTCCTCTATCGCATGCTACAGCAGCTCCTTCGCGTTCTTGCTTCGAGTTAGTCCTCCTCTCTATCATTTATGCCGTCGCTGGTCACCAAGAAACACCACCAATTCTCCCTTATTGAATAGAGAAAGTGGAGTAAGTGAAAATACCCATTAATTTAAAATTTGAGAGAATTTCTTAGATGGGCAGAATTTGAGGATTTACAGATTTGAAAATCTAGTTTTAGGAATTTAATGTTTTAAGCTTAGAATAAGCTAGATTTCCCATTTTTAAGTAATATAGTTAAGTTAATTTACATTATTATTGTGATTTATTGAATTTATGGTTGAAATATTATGTGTATATTGTGAAAAAAGGAGAAGAAAATGTGAGGAACAAAGGGAAAAAAAACAAGTGGAGGCCTAAGTACACTTTTGTGGAAATTAGCTGAAGCTATTAAAGTTATTTTGCCAAATATTGAGGTTTGCGACTACTAAAATTTGCATTTCCTTACTTTGTTTTATCTGTTTTTTATTATGTTTTAACTAAATAAGTTTGTTTTTTAAACGATTTTGTTAGAAATAGTTTAGAAATTGTAAGTTTATTGTGTAAGTTAGCCTAATTGGCTTGGAAGGAAGATGAAATGTATTCAAATTGTAAATTTGAATTTTTCTTCTTAATGTGATTATAAATGTGTAGAACATTATGAATATTATATTTGAGATTAAAGAAAGGAAAAACAAAATAATAATTCTTATGCCCTTAGTAAACGATAGGAAACATGGGTAAGATCTAATTGGCCGGCCATAGGGATGCATTTTCTTTGGAGTATAGGTTAGACATTGAATATTATGTTGAGTGTCGGTCGGATATTGAATATTTTAGTGGAGTTTCAGATGGTAATTTGATTGATATGTTGGGTGATGAATTTGAATATTGTTGATTGGTATTGTAGGTTATTGAGAACCTACAAATTAGGATTGAAGTGTAGTGCCTGATATAGGCCACTTCAATCTATAGTCCCGTGTATCCCCCTCGATGTGTTCCACTGAGTTTTTCACACCCCATTTACCTCCTAGAAGTTTGAGCCATGTTTGTGCATGTGCATTGTATGTGTTTTGGCATGTTATAAGGGTACTTTAGTATAATTGCAAGTTTATGGGCTTTAATATAGTGTGGGCGCATGTATGGTATTAGAGTGTATGTAAGTTGGTTTATGTTTGTGCGTGTTTGCTCACATGGTTGTAGGATGAAATTGAGTAAGTTGGGTTGTAATGGTGTGTGCATAAGCATATGATAGTAGAGTGTGTTTTAGTGAGGGAGGTCTAGTGTGTGTTGTAAAGCATGTGGTTGGGTGTGAGTGATCAAATCCCACTAATGAGGAAATGACATGTGTCTAGGGTTAGGAAAAGAAAAAGAGGAAGAAATAGAAAAAGGGGAAAAGCAGAATTGTTTCCTTATTCCCGTTTCTCTCCTCCCTTTACTGCTCTTCTTCCTCTTCTTCACTCTATAGTGTGCCCTAAGCTTGGATTCAAGTGTTCTTGGTGGGAATTGATCACTTCTCAACTCATTTTATGTAAGTTTGTTATATTTCACCATCATCCCCTTCATCTTCTTCTTCTATATTTATGGTCTAGGGTTTGATGTTTGGTTTGTCTTTATTTGGGTTGTGTGTTTTGGGTGTTAGTGGAGCCTCCTCATGATCCAAAAGGGAATGAGAAAGCGTCGGGAAGTGGTGCTCATTAGATTGGAGTATAGGAGTATCAGGTTTGGGAACTTTCTTTGAATTGATGTTCATATGTGGGTTTTGAGATATGCATGAATTTCTGGAAATTTATGATGTGTAAATAGGCTTATATTGGTATATATGATATGGGTTTTTAGTTTTGATGAGTTATGTTGCATAATTGTTGAATTATTGAATCAAATGTGAAATTGATTGAACTTTGCTATAGAATTTTCTGGTTTTGTGATTATGGAGATTTTTTATTCTCCTTGTTTTCACTCCTTTTTTACTTATGATTGGTTTTAAATATTATTTAGTGTTATTTTATTTATCTCATATCATAAATTGGTATTTTGCTCTATCAAATTATTGAATGCCATAGTTGAATCCGGATTGGGTTACTTATTACCTTAAGTTATGAACCCAATATGTGAATTTCTTTATGCATGACCTGCAAGAGTTAGTCTAGTGGATAGTTAGGCATGCTTAATAGAGTCTTTAAGTTGCATCCCTCTATTCTGTTTGGACGATGATCAGGTCCCCGTTCGGATCCTCGAGATCCCCTCTGTATTTTGATCTTGTTTAAGATCCCCTTCGTAAAATGTTTTGAATGCGATAAGATAAAATGGTTTTCGATTCATACCCGTAAGGTACCGTCACTATATACTCATTATCCACTATTGTGATTCAGCAAGTGTTGTGTTTTGTTCTGTTTTGGTTGAAATGATTATAAGAATGTGATATCCGAATGACCATGATGTTAAGTATATGAACTAGTATTTAACTGAATGTGATTATGAGCCTTTAAATGTTTTGATATGTATATGTACATATGAATGTGATTCGAATATGATGTACTTATGTGACTCAAACATGTTTATATTGTATGGGTTTACCCGCACATGTCATAGCATATGTGTTTTGCTTGGCGACCATTGTGAATGGCCGTCCATTCTTCTGTTGTGTGTTTCCCCACTAAGCGTTTATCGCTTAGCATGGTGTTTTATCCGTGCAGGTGTGGAAGGTGCTGTATTTTGGGAGAGTCGCCGCCAGTCAAGCCAACACAGAAGGGATTAGTGTTAGGGCTTATTTTTGTAGTATTTTATGATGATTCTTTTGTAATGGAACTCTCATTGTATCAGTAATTTTGTAAGCTTTCGCTCTGTTTATTTTTTTTATGTAATTATACTATTTTGGCGATTGATCAGAACATTATTATAATGATTTTGTTATATTGATGTACGATCAGTTGTTGTTTTTCAAAAGTTTTAATTTTCACTGTATTTTCGTATGTTTATGATGATTGAATGTTTGCTTTGTCTCGTTCTGTTTGGTGCGATAAACCTGCTCCTACAGCATCTCACTCCTATCCGGATGGGTTCGCCTACGTATGGGTAGAGGGTGTTATAGAGTTACTATGGGTATTCTAATTTATTTAGTTAAAATGGTTTAAATATTGAAAAGCAACTAGTTTAATATAATTTATTGATTTAGTAATGAAGAAAAAGATAATATTTATTGTATACGAATATATAGATATACTAGCATGTTTAGTTACTTATGATAGTGAAATGTATATTGTTAATTTTGTATTTTCTATATATATGTATGTATTGTTCTTAAAAATTTGATTAAAACTTATGGCATGAGATATTTTGGAAAAGAAATTTTAGTGGTTTCCACTAACCAAATTGCATTTTTAAATGTCTAGCAGGGGGATAGAGACCCGTATAGGGGAAACTCTATCCATTTTTCTGCAGGAATAGGAAAAGTATAAAATAAGAAAATTTGACTTGAAGAAAGATATAGGTTTTGTAACATTTAGCACTTGGCTCTTATTTGACCGGGTATAGATATTACATATAAACCCGCATCCTCAAGAGCCAACATGATAGGACAAGCATTTCTTTTTGTAGGTTTTGTCCGTTGATGTAATAATGTAATTGTAATATTTTTGGTTGTAATATTATAATTTATATGTAATCTTAAGAGATGTATAAAATTGTATGTAGAGAGATTTAATGTATTTTACCTAAGATGTGAATGATCTTAATGTGATGCATATGAGTTATATGTATGCCTAGTGAATGGAATATAGGCCATTATCATGTTGAAAAGAAAGATTAAAATTATTTCGGGCATAATTTTAATGCATATAAACTTGATAATTATGTAAGTTGCCTTGATTGCATGTTGAGTGAGTGTAACAACCTTATCCATCATAGTGACTCATCCACAAAGGGTTTAGTTCACCACATATGGGTAAAGGGTGTTACAATTTTTTGTATCAGAGCCTAGGTTTAGGCGATTTTGGTCTACTGTACTTTAGATAAGTGTTTGTTTAATGCGGATGTCCTTGTATTTTGTAGCTTGAGATGGATCGATCCCAGGAAGTTAGTTTTGAGACATCCAATGCTTCCTAATCCAATTACATAGGAGTTCTTTGTTCAAGAATTCCATAACAAGTACATTACCAAGACATATAGGAAAGCAAGGTGGAAACAGTTTTTGAATCTAAAGCAGAGAGCCATGTGTGACGCACGCCGAACCCGATTAGCCTCGAAAGCCCGCTTTTAGGCTCGAGAGGGTTCGCATCTTTAGATCTTGCGTAACATGAGATATTATCGAATCCATACCTAATAGAACATTAGGAAAGTTCATCTAATCACACGTCATACATTAAAATTTAAATGCAAATCAAGCGTCAAAGGAAGGCAGTAAAATAATAAAATAAAATAAACTACAAAAATAAATTAAAAGATAAAATTAGGACAAAATATAATCCTTCAAAATATAAAATTAAAATCTTGGACAAAAATAAAATCCCCCACAGTAACATGATTAAAACTCATACATAAAGCGGGGTATTAATTAAATTAAGAATATTGGTTCCTTCATACATACTTAAAAAATTGAAGAGTTATTTTTAGGTGAATATTGAGAAAACAAGGATGAGTGATCTCATTTTGATAAAATTAACTCTTCTTTTGAAGGTGAATTTTTATTGGTTAAAATTGGGACATTGGTCCGATTTTATTGGAAAAATCCAACTTATTAATAAAAATAAGTTTTTGTGTGATTTCTTTAGCATGCGTAAAATAAACAAATTTATTGCAAATTAAATAGAAAAATAAATAAAAATCAAATAACATAATAAATCACAAAAAAATAATAAATCAAATAAAAAAAACCTCATCAATTTTCCCATTTGCTCCTGAGAATGCTCAAATAAGGAAAAACAAGGATTGTAGACAAAGCTAAACAAAATAAAAATTAATGTTAGCAAATAAATCTAAAAATCAAATAAATCAAATAACATAATAAAAAATAATACACAAAATAATAAAAATAAATAAACATTGGCAAAATAATATTAAAATCATGCAAAAGAGTGCATATCACGCGAGAACATATAAAAAAGGATCGAAAACGGGACAAAACGGATGAAAAATCACTAAAGAACGAAATAGTACTTGTGGGGTAGCCTGATAATGAGGAGCGGGTAGGCAGCCCCTCGTCTCTTTCCTGCCCCTCAATGGAAGGAAGGAGACAGGGACAAGAATTTCCAATTTTCTTCAATAATCCAATGCAAAACTCGTAATTTTATGTGATTTTACCTGATTTTATGGCCTATTGATGCGAAAAACACTTAAAACAAATTGGATTGCAAGCAAAAACCAACAAATAAATGAATTTATCACATAGAATAACAATAATATGTAATAATGGTGAAGATGAACAAAATAAATAAACACAACAATGAAATAGTGTAATTGAGCCCAGCAATTTACCCTCAGAAGGATTAGTTATCAGAAAGATGAATTGTGAATTTGTTTCCTTATAAAGATCCATAAAATCAAGTAGAAAAATATGAGAAGTTGAATTCTCTCTCACAAAACTCAAGCCAAAATTATTCAAAAAATAAAAGAAATCTCTCTGTCTTAAGAAAAGGGAATCGATTTCCCTATCTCAAGCACATTTTTCTTTAATCAAAATTCGAATTCTGAACTGAAGAAGAGAAGAATCGTTTGTCTTTATCTTAAGAAAATCCAATTTCAGAATGTTACTCCTACCTTCCGTGCCTCCCCCCCCCCCCCCCCCCCCCCTCCCTTTTCTTAGTTTGTCTCTCAAAAGTATTTATTTTTTTCTCCCAAAAAATTCAGATTTTAGGAAGAAATTAAGTCAATTAAATTCAAATCTTTAATTTTGTAATGGAAAAAAATGGATTTGACTCTCAAACGTTTCGAAAAATGTTGGAATTAAATTCCAAAATTTTCAAGAAGCAAAGAAAATGCTAGAAAGGTGAGAAAGACGATGAGGGGTGGCCTCGTTGCGAGCGGCGCCCTTGCAACCGTGCCGGCCCCTTCACGAGGGGCGGCCCCTCGCTGAGGAGAGGCCTCCCACGCAGCCCGCTGCTCACGAGGGGTAGCCTATCATATCAGCCCCTTTTTTTAAAAAGAGAATTTGACAAGGATGTATCACTTCCCACCTTTTCACTTATGAATATGCACTAATTTCATCACTGGTTAACCCTGATCTAGGCTACCTTGGTACCCGGTGTCTACAATTGCCCCCAGTTTTGGGTAAGCTAGTGCATGGGTGCCTAGGTGTGCCAAAACTCAGAGAAAAAGGAAAGAGACACGTACCTGAGGATACCACCTTTCCACTGCGTTCATGAAGCCATTGCGAGTTTCACTAATGCAAGTTTGTTGACGAATTAGGCTACGCTCTTGGTGGCTAATTAACATTGCCTTGTTGGCATGTTACATCCCCACTGAGCTAATGTCGAACAATTTTCCCCTAAAGAGCTGGTTGCTCCTTAGAGAACAGTGTTGTGACTGGCATTGCGAATATTTTCCTTTCAGATTGCACCGAGTCATTTTTTAGACTTTCAAAGTGCGGATATCATCCTCTTGGATTGCACCAAGTCATTTCTAGACTTATAAAGTGCGGATATCACCCTCTTTGATTGCACCAAGCCATTTCTAGACTTACGAAGTGTGAATAGCATCCTCTTGGATTGGACTGAGTTATTCTCTAGACTTACAAAGTGTGGGTATTCTCCTCTTGGATTACACCGAGTCATTCTCTAGACTTACAAAGTGCGGATATCACCCTCTTGGGTTGCACCAAGTCATTTTTATATTTACAAAGTGCGGATATCATCCTTGATTCGGCTTTGGCATCTAACTACTTGTTACAATGTCTAGCCTCAACTGTTTCCTGAATAAAGAAACTTCCATTAATCAATATGTCAAATTATTTTGATGACTTATTTGAGATTTCACATTTTGACAAGTTATTTTGGCGAGTTTTCTTTGTCATTATTTGTCATTTTATCATTTGTGACATATTTTTTTTAGTCCTTATATCTATATGTTGTTAAGGTGCATTAAAATGCAAAGTATAATAAAGATTATCTATATATAATTCCTATCAATTTTGTACATAAATCGTATCAAAATAACAATGAATCTCTCTGAACATCAGCCAAATGGATCATAGTCGGTAGGCTCCTCGGGATCTTCCTCGTCTGATATATGAACTAAAGGCATGCCTAGAGCCATAGAGGTAGATGGCTACTCAGTAACATCCATTGGTGGAGACCTAAGACCTAATGGTCGTGGTGCTCGTAACCCCACCTCTATCTGTCCGTCTAGGAACAGGCGAGAAAGAGCCCCTATAGTCTCGACTAGATTGTGAATGCCCATTCCCAAGGCCGTGATGGTCTGGGTGTTGTCCCTAATATGACCTCTCATGTCTGTAAGTCTAGTATCCACACCCTCATACAGATGCCTCACTGACTGGGATGTACCCTGTACTAATCCCTCTACCATCTCCAACCGGAGCCTCATCATACCAATAAACTCATCCATCTTTTAGAGGGACTCATCCACTCGGTGTGCTACCACTATATGGGAGGCTCGCATAGACTCCTCAAATCTATCGTGGCGCTATCACGCCTCGTCCATGAATTGATCTATACACTATAATCCCCTATCTAGACGCTGCTTTATCACCGTGAGCCTCTCATCTGAGCACTGGAATCGAGCATCCAATACTGTCAAGATCTCCCTCTGCGTGGCTTGGATGTGGAGCTCTATACTCGTCTGGCTCTGCTCCATTCTAGGCCTAGGTGGTGGTGGTGGAGCTGCCAAAGTATATGCCCTGAAGAATCTGGATGGCCATAGGGATGATACCTCCCAGATGTCTGAGGGTCCAACCCCTAAGTGTGCATATGAGGAGAAGGGCACACCCAATCCTCTAGGGGAAATGGCTATAATGATGGAACGCGGAGAAGGTCCTCCGAATCATATCCACATCCATGCCATCTAGAGGTGTGTGAGAGCTCTCCCCCCTCTGGCTGTGGATGAGGATGCTCCTCATTTGGCTGAGGCTGTGGATGCTCCTCCTTTAGCTGAGGCTGATCCTCGGCTAGTGCTACAGCTGTAAGTAAAGGTAAATGATACATCTGTCGAGTCTCAGCTTTGGAGAGTAGTCTATACCCTCCTGACTGGCAAGGCAACTGCTCAATCATACTCATGGATCTAGCAAGGGCCCAATCAATAAATATATCTCTGTCCACCGGTCGGCCAAACGTGCTGGGGTCCTACCCTAGGTGCAGTCGCAATCTGGTGACTACCCCACCTATACATATGTGGCCTGTAGTCCCCTGACCCTATCTAGATAAGCCAGTCACGATCTCATGGCTAATGTTGAGCTGTGTACATGTCGTCATGGCTTATAAGCTCCAAATCTCTACGGCATTGATGGCACCGGGACTGCCAACTCGGCCCAGATAACTGCTAGCCAAAACCCTCTAAATATATCTAAAAAACTGTGAAGCCTACATGGTACTCTTTGCCATGTTATGATCATAGTCGGCTTCGGGTATCATAATCATCTCCCACTAATGTGCCAGGAGAGTCCTATACGATACCGACACATGGTCTCCAGTCGAAAGACCCATGATCTGCACAAAGTCTCTGTGACTCATCGAATACCCTCTGTCTCTAAGCCGAAATGATATAATCTCAGGCTCTATATCTGGTTTTGAGAACCCATTTGTATTGGATCGTGTCCAAAAATTCCCTAGTAACCTCTAGGTAGGTGAGGTAAGCCGGCATAAGGAAGTCAGTCAAGCATATCGCCGCTAATAAGGTCCTAACCTCCTCCCACATGCCCATCTACTTCAAGAATGGTCGAGATATGAACCTATTGGATAAGAACTGCGAGTGGCATAGTACCTCATATGAGTGCTAATCTTCCAGTCCAGAGGTGGGATGTCTTCAGGTTCCTGAGGTGGAACGCATCGTGAAGGCATCCTAAAAAATTCAAACAATTAGTTCAACTATATATACAATGCTTTAATTAATTATTTGCTAAGCTACGCAAACAAATCACATGCTAGCGCCACATTGTAATGGCCTAAAATATACCCTAGTAGTAATTTGAACTAATTCGGGTATTTAGGTAAGTTTAATTTGAGAATTCTAATTTTGGACCTAAGAGTAATGGGAAATGTGGACTTAATTGCATATAATAAATTAGTTTAGTGGCTGAAAAGTGGTTATGCATGATTAATTAGAAGTTGGTTTAATTAGTACTAAATAAGATTAGATTAAGCTAATTGAGATTTAGGGTTGGAAGTGCAAATCTGGGTGTCTCTTGTTGGTCTTGCCACCTCACCATTTGCATGCAATAAAAGGGTTTGAGGAAAGAGAAACTTCCATTTTTCTGCATGTGTTCTTCGACCATCCTTCCTCAATTCTCCCTTGTTGTTGTTGTTCTTCTTCTTTTGTTTCTTCTCTTTAGTTAATCTATTGCATTTCTGTTGATTTGGTCAAGTAAATTCTGAGTTGTGTTGTAATTGCTAGCAATTAAGGTAAGTGGTAGAATAGATTGTTCTTATTCTTCTTCTTCTCTTTCTTCTTGATTGGATAGTAATCCCTTTTATTTCCAATTTTGGAAATTGGATGCTTGAATGTAGTGGTTGAAATAAAGAAAGACAAATGGAAAGAAAAGGTGGGAGAAC
This sequence comes from Excoecaria cochinchinensis, assembly GCA_947683425.1. Classification (NCBI taxonomy): domain Eukaryota; kingdom Viridiplantae; phylum Streptophyta; class Magnoliopsida; order Malpighiales; family Euphorbiaceae; genus Excoecaria; species Excoecaria cochinchinensis. The sequence goes on from CANTUQ010000116.1 coordinate 2,827,014, forward strand.
CTGGTGCCCAGTGAGCACAATTGGAGCTAAGGAGAAGAGGTTTGGAAAACTTTGCTTGCTTATGTGTTAAATTGTTAATTTCCTTAATTTGAAATGTGTATTAGTGTGGTGTGTGGAATGGAATTGAAGATATGTGTGTTAATTGTGCTAGATTGATTGCTATGTATTGATAAAATCTTGAACCATAATTTTCAAAGACATGGACTTTGTTGTGTAATCTATGAAAGAATGGATATGCAATGTGAATTGGAGTGTGTCGAAATGCTTATGTATGTGTTAGGAGAGTCTAGTTGAGTTTGGATGAGTTAATTGTGCCAAATCAGTCAATTGGAAGATTGTTGAGTATGGAATTGGTTTAAGTCCTTTTTCTAACCTAGTTGGATTGTTAAGTCATAAAATGAGCTTCACCGATCTAAAATGTATGAGACTAATTGGATTGAAATCACATTGTACATACCTTAAAAATGTTATAGAAAATCTTTGCTGATTTGAGGACTCTAATTCAAAAGAGTTTACTAAGGTAGTCAAAATTCTGTAGGAGAGCTTTTGGAACAAGTTGTGATCCTTGGGTTACAACACCTTGATTTTAGGTCTAAATGTAATGAGAATTGTGTCATTTGCAAGTTAACATATAGGTGAACATTTGGTTTGAAGGTTATGATGTTTAAAAGTGGCATTTTGATGAGTTTAAATGGTCATGTATTTTGAGGTGGGAAATAAGGTTGAAAGGAGCAAGTTAAGTGCCTTTGATTTCCTATTTTGCCTCAAATTTTCATATGTCACGGTCACAACCATTTGGTTGTCATCGTGAGGTATGCAGGTTTTCTATTCTATTTTGGACCATTTGCATGTCACGGTCACAACCATTTGGTTGTCACCGTGAGATGCTTTTGATCTACATTCTATTTTGGAATTTTGGTATGTCACAGTCACAACCAATTGGTTGTCACCGTGATGTACCTATGATTTGCATTCGATTTTAGGTTGTGTTTATGTCACGTTCACAACCATTTGGTGTCACCATGAGGTATTTGAACTTTCTTCAATTTTTTTTAAAACATTAGCTAATGTGGTATAAGTGTATGAATTGAAGTTCAATTAAGTTTAACAACATTTAATTGGATTTATAATGCAAATGTGTACAGTGAAATGTGAATTTATAAGATGGAGTGTGATCATGATTAAAAATCTATATGTGTGTGCAAGACATCATATGCTATGATATTGTTCAATGTGACTAAGTGGAAATCATATAATGCATATGAATGAATGTTAACTGGAAATAATAATTTTAGCCTGCAAGTCGAGTAGTGAATAGATAGGCATGCCTATAGGATCTAAGTGCTGCAGTCGAAGTATTAGATTCCATCTGGAATCCCAATGCATATTGAACCCTTCATGGGTTCACAAAGTGTGTGTGTGTGTGTGTGTCTATATATATATATATATATTGGTACCTATGGATACTAATGCGAATATGTATCTTTGGATACAAATGCAAAATGTGATACCTTCGAGTACAAATGCGTTACCCGTTATCAGTGTCTATGAATTGCAGGCAGGGCAAATAATGAATGATTTAACAATGATGAATTAAAGTTATTATTATGTTATATAAGAATGAGAATGTGAATGGGATGTGTTATAACACTGTTACGCAATATTGTGGAGTTCAATATAACTATTTAGTGATGTTATGGTTATGAAGCATGAATATTATATATGTATCTTTTATTGCTAAATACATGTTATATATATGAGTATATTGCATGTTTTTTCCCCACTAAACATTATCACTTAGCATGGATTTTTAATTCGTGTAGGTTCCGAAGTGAAGCGTAGCTGAAGGACGATCCCCCATCTCCACTGGTCAACAATAGGATTCACTGCTTAGTGTATGTTTTGACTTTTTGTACTATGTAAATGTAATTAATAGCTTTTGGCATGTAAAGTATATAATGTAATAGCTGAACATGATATGTAATTCGAAGTTTAATATAATGTATAAAGTATGAGTTTTGAATGTGTATTCCTCTACATATGTGTAGACACCGGGTCCTGAGGCAGTTCAGATCAGAGTTACCCGATAAAGAGATTAATGTCTATTTTTAGACAAATGGATGGAAGTTGCAAAGTTTTCATTCTCCAGTTTTACAAGGATTAAGGATTTTTCTCGGTAACAGGAGATTTTGGGGAGTCAGGAAGAGTTTATATTTTGAAAAATGGATTTTGCTGCACCGACGGGTAAATCGTCGGTGGAGGGGACGCCCGTCTTTGGATGACCCTCCCTCGTGTGAGCGGCACCTGTCCCTCACACGGGACGGGCCCGTCTCTTGCAGGGAACGATGCCCGTCGCTCTCATGAGGGACCCGTCTCTCGATGAGTGCCGACTGTTGCTCGCTTAAGGAGGCCATCTCTCGCATCGAGCGACGCCCGTCGCTCGTGCGAGAGACACCCGCGTCTTGCGAGAGACAACCGTCTCTCGAATTCTATCCCTTGCGAGTGGCCCGTCACCCAAGACTGCATATACCCCGTTCACAGACGCCCATCGGTCGTGGATCTGATTAGGCAGGATTTTCCAGATTTCCCAAATCTTACAAATATATTTATGATTTTCCAAGATATTTCCAAAATCTAATCAAAATCTTTCAAATATTTTCAAATTTTGGATTTGATTTTGAGAATATTCTGAAAATCTTTCGGTTTTGATTTTGATTTCAGAATTCTTTTTCAAATTTAAATTCTAAATTTGAATTTATTTAAATTATCTTCCTAATCCTATAAATAGGGCTTGGAAGCTCATTATTCAAGGGGTTAGCGGCTTTGACCAAAAAAGGGTATTTAGCAGTTCCTATAGAAAATTTTCTGACAAAAGTTTTCTTGCTTTCATTTTTCGAAAAATTATCATCAAATATTTTTCGAATTAAGGCGATTCCAAGGGAATGACATTAATTCGTTTCTATCGAATCTAGCCATTTTAGCATTCAAAACTGCTATCAAAACATCGAGAAAGAAAAATATAATTTTCTTTTCTTGGTTTGTTTTCGAAACACGATTTTTGTAATCCAAAAATCTTCTGAAAATCACACATCATGGATTCATCCTTGTCAAACTCGAGGAACAGAAACCACGCGACATTCACTTAAAGGTAATATTCTGAGGGTAAATATTCTGGATCGATTTCCTTCACATTTAATAATTTTATTCTGATTTTACACATAAAATGTTATTTTATTTAAAATAAAATAATTTTCTACTTGGGTTGCTATTTTTTTTTAGATTTGGAGTGACCGACGGGCAGAGGATCCATCGACGGCCATTGCTCACCCGAACGACTAGTCATCGAGGGTTTCTACCTCCAGCCATTAGTCAGCCCAGGGATGCCCATCGCTCGAGTGCCATGGGCCGTCCCTGGGCCTTTTCTTCTCCTTTTCCTCCCTTTCTTTCACCACTTATTTTCTTATTATCTTTGTGATAATTCTTCATGGTTTCTTTTACATAATTTATTTTTCGTCTATTACTTTGGGTTGATTGTGGCACTAACATGATTCTTATTGTTGTCAGTTTGATTGATTTATTTGGTGGATTTAGGTTATATTAAACGGAGGACACTGCAATGATCTGAGAATCTCCACTCGGGTTCATTCTTTTACCCTTATCCCTTTTTTATCTTATGCATTATTATTGTAAATATTATTTCATTCCGCTAATACATGAAAGTGGTTAAAGATTTATAGTAATTGAATTGGGAATTTTATTAATAAATTGAGGACCAATGTCTTATTTTCTTAGCAAATAAAATCAATGCTTTAAATCATTTTTGTAAATGCGCATGCGAGGACCAATGTCCTCATTCTTAACGAATATCCTGATTTATGTATGGTCCACGTGTTATTTACAATGGGGGTTGTATTCTGCCTCTAGTTTTATTATAATTTATTGTAATTCATTTTATTTTAATCTTGCTCCTATTTACTGCTTTCCTTATATGACCAACGTGCACTTTAATTAACTGCATTAAATTGAATGAGAAACGGGATGAAACATTAAATTCAAAACTCAATTATAACTTTTATCAAGGTATGAATAAATGGGAAGTCCCAAACCTTTTCTGGTCTTAGGCATAATGAGGTTAGAGGACCATCTCAATGTTTCATTGGGGTGGGGTCTCCAAAATATCTCTTGTTGCCCAATTTGCATAGTCCTAGGCTCCACGAGGTTAGAGGACCATCCCAATATTCTATTGGGGTGGGGCCTCCAAAATATCTCTGGCTTACCCAAAATGGATGTATATGCACTGTCTTTGGCTCACTAAGGCTAGATGATCTTTCCCAATATTCTATTAGGTGGCGACTCCAAGAAACCTCCTTGTTGTCCAAAATAGATGCACTTGTAATTTCTTACAAGTTCTATGAACCTCTCTCGAACGCCCTAAAAGCGGGTCATTTGGGGCTCCTCGGGGTTCGATGCGTGTCACAGTGGCGACTCCACTGGGGATCTTAAATGAGACTTCACTTCGAAAGTACCTTGGTTAAAACGTATAATTGAGTTTTAATTTAAAAATTTCACCCCTTTTCGAAATTTACATTGCATCTCATTAGAGCCTTAGATCTATGTTAGTTTGGTCCCTGTATGTTACCGAAACACGACCCTACGTTCACTCAATGTAGGGAAGTATTCAGGATAATCACTAGCCTAAGCCTTGTACCATCATGGTATATTAAATTGAGACTTGACCGGTCATTACGCTCGTGATGAGCTAGACCCGTCGGCAGGGACCATGCTTGGATAGCCCTGAAGTAATACCCCCTTGGCCAAAGCTCATGTAATGGAAATAGATACTTCCCCTAGATGGTATAAACCCTAATGTTATGCCTATAGTATGGATCATTATGTATTGGATGAACCCAAATAGATTGTCTAATCACCTAATCAAAGGCTGTCATACACCGATAGGCCCATGTTAATTTATTCGAACTGCCTAAATACACAAAAATCACAACCCATGCATCTGTACATTAGTTAGGAGAGGTTATGCTGTTGGTTTTCTTCCATTCATCATGCGTGTTCATCGAGTTCCCTGTTAACCCATGAACTAAGCTCACCTAGGAAAGAGACTATAACCTCGTGTGCAGGAATAACAAGGTTCAAAGGACTTAAGTGCTTGCATGTTATTTGTGGATGTTGTATAGCACGACCATGCATCCTATGGCATTCATGCATCATCCTAACATAACGTGTTTTGCAGCCATTATAGATCTACCCAGGTGGTCAAGAGGTCCTCATGGGCATCTGCGTAGAAACCCGTTCTTTGAACTGCTGGAAAGGGTAGAGTATTCGGACATAATTTTTGAAACCAGTCACGCTACATCATCCCAGTTCTCCCTACACAGTGAGATGGCTAATTCACCAAGAGGGGCAGATGCCACTAGGTCCATGATAGCAGAGGAAGTAGGCAGAAGGTTTGAAGAGTTTGAAAATCAAATGTTGGCCATGATGGCAAATATGGCCTAGCCTGCTATGCCAAAAAACCTAGCTCTTCCTCCTATGAGATAAAATGAATAGGAGGAGGTCAGAGAGTACCGACAAGAGGAAATCTGCCCACCACCTATAGACTTGAGGGCTATCACATTGGGGGCCCAAAGAAGAAGGCCAGCCTATAGGATGGATGATGATTGGGAGGAAGACGAGTATAAAGAAATGGTATCGGTGAGAGGGAAAGCACCTCAGAATGAAGAGGCCATCTGGAAGAAGATGGAAGAAAAATTTGAGGCAATGACAAAGATGCTAATGAAGGGGCGAGCGATGAATCCTGAAGACAAGGATATAGAGGGAGAGGATTTGATCCTGATGAACTTTAAAATGCCAGATGTCACAAAATTTGATGGCACTTCTAATCCTACCGCCCATATAAAGCAATACTCGCTGGTAATGAAGGGTACTACTTTAACGAAGAGGCAGAAAATTGAATACTTCTATCTGAGCTTAATCGGCCCGACGATAGATTAGTATCATGGTCTAGACCAAAGGACCAAGGAGGATTAGGACTTATTGACGGAGGAGTTTCTCAGATAATATGATTGTAGCACACGAATGGAGGTGACCCTAAAAGACTTGGAGTTGCTACAGCAGAAGTCAAGCGAGTCTTTCCATGAGTATCTGACCCGATGGAAAAATCGAGTGATGGAAATAAAAAGGAAGCCAAATACTCAGGATCAAATTCAGCTATTCATCAAAAATGCTAGCCCAATTCTAAGGGACAGACTAAAAATGAAGGGTTTGAGAGACTAGGAATTCTTGAAGGATATCGCTATTGAGGCGAAAGGAGAGTACCTCTTGAGAAGAGTAAATAATGAGAGTTATGTCAAGAAAGGCAGTGGTAGCCAGGGGGGAAGTAGGTCAGCAAGCTCCAGCGGTGGCGCGAGGGAGACGGCTGAGGTTTTAGCTACTAACGCTACCCCAAGGCATTTTTCCAATCTAGGAAGATCTCTTTCATGGGTGCTCAGAAGGCTGATGAAGGAAGGGAAGTTGTAGCCTTTACTGCCCCAGCCGGCTAGGACTTAGGGTTTGCTAGGGTACAAAGATAATGATACTGCCCATACCATCAGCATACTGGACACATGACTGATGAATGTAAGGCATTAAGACATGCGGTTCAGGATCTGATTGACTCTAAATAAATCATAGATCCAAAGAAAAGAGGGAATCAGAAGAAGTCTGGGTATAACAATGTGCCCTAGCCTGTGTTCATGATCTGGTCCAGTTTACCCGAATGGTTTGTGTTAAGAGATTTGTACGGCATCGATGCTAACACCGCTATCACGCACCTCCCTAAGGTAAGTGATGAAGGGCTTCCCATGGTAGTGATCAATTGTTGGTCCACTGATGAAAGTGGAGACGAAAATGATTACTCTAAAGTTGAGGCATTTCCCGACCTGTTGAGTTCGAAGGAGTAAGAAGAGAAGAAGGAGAAGAAAAAGGTTGGAACAGTGACCCGGAGTGGAAGGGTAGCTCTAGAAGTTGATAGGTCATAAGATTAGAGATAGGCCAAAAAGTAAAAGTGCCAGAAGATGATCTGATAATGAGGCAGTTGAAAAAGACGTCGGCTCAAATTTTAATATGGGATCTATTGAGGCAGTCTCCATCTTACAGGCAGAAGCTGGTAGAGGCTTTGTGTGAGACTACGATGGCCACAAGCATCTCGCCTATAGAGTTGCTGGATGTAGTAAAGGGGGCAGCTGGGGAAAATAAGTTGTTCACAAGTGCTAACTTGCCGGCAGAAGGCCGCAATCACAACGGCCCCTTGTACATACGGGCCCAGATCAATCAGAAGCACACGGCATGTGTCATGGTGGATGATGGTTCATCGATTAATGTATGCCTATTGGTAGCAATGGCAGCTTTCTGTCACACCCCGTTTTCCCCCTAGTAGGTTGAGCCATGTGTATTTGTGCATGTGTGAGTGTTTTGTCATGTGTTAAGGGTATATTGGGTAATATGTATGTTTTGTGGGCTTTATTAGAATGTGTGTATATGGGTCTTGTTAGTGTGTGCATGCTCATAAGGGAGTAGGGTGTGCATTAGTGGAGGTTAGTATTGTGTGTGGTGTCTTGCATGGGTGTAGGGTGTGAGTGGTCAAGATCCACCAACCCTAGGGTGACATGTGGCTAGGGCTTTAGGGAGTTGGTATAAATAGAGGGAGAGAGAAAAAGAGGACAGCTATTTTTGCTGCCTTTCCCATTTTCCTCCTCTTCTCTTTACCTTTTTTTCCTTTTTTCCTCTTCAATTGTGTGCCCTAGCTTGGATCCAAGTGGTGTTAGTGGAAATTGATCATCTTTTAAGCTTTGATTTGGTAAGTCTTTAGTGGGTTTCTCTTCTTCTTCATCTCTTTTCTCTTGTTTTGTAAGTTGTGTTCTTGACTTAGGATTTTTGTGTGTTTTTTTTGATCTTGGGTTTCTGGGTTTAGAAGTGCCTACTCGAGATCCTAAGGGGAAAGAGAAGGCAAGTGGGAACAGAGCTTGCCACTAGGAGCATAGGAATTTCAGGTTTGGGAATTATTTGAATTTATGCATTTTTGTGATTTGGTATGTTGATTGATATTTCTAGAAATTTGAGGTTTGATGAGATGCATGTTAGTGTAAATGTTATGGATTTTGGTTTGATTTAAGGTATAATCCATGAATGATGAGTTATTGAAGCCAATTGTAAGTTTGGTGAACTTTGCTGAATTTTTGGGTTTATTGTTCTTGAGAAGTTTGATTAGGTTAATCCATGATTTTGATTGTGTTAATTGTTGATTTAAGTTGTATTTCATGTTGTTTATGATGATGGAAAGGTTGGTTTGAGGTAAGATGAAGTTTGGGTTGATTTGTGTTTGAGATTGGAGGTTTGGGTGTTTTGGAAGTGTGAAATTCTATAGATTTTCGCGTAAGAGCTAGAAATCACGACTCTATCGTAAGCGCGACACTGTCGCGAGGTCGCAACAGAGCTCGGTGAATTCAGCCCTTGCACGTTGCCGAGCGAATTTGCATGGCCGAGCGAATTTGGGCTGCCAAGCCGACCGCAGCGAGAGCTCACTGTCATGAGCACGACGCATGTCGGGAGCGCGACAGAGTGCTCGACTGCCGAGCGAATCTGGGCAGTCCCCTATCGCGAGCGCGATAGCTTTTGTTGGCCGCTCACTGTCTCAAGCACGACAGAGAGATGTGCTTCTGTCTTCGCACGAGCGCGAAGACTACCGCGATCGCGACAGGGGGGCAGGTTTTGCCTCTGTCATGAGCGTGACACACCTGGCTTCAATTTGAGTTTTCTTTGTGATTTTCGATGTTTAATTTCCGAACTTGTGATGATTTTAAGTTTATACTTGGACTATTTTATGTAGTATATGAATATAATTGGATGTATTATGCATGGTTAATTTTATGAATTATGTAAATGTGATTTGATGGATTATGCAATACCTGCTAGAGTCAAATAAGTGGATAGTTAGGCATGCCTAATAGAGTTTAGTAGCTGCAGCTCTCAGTTTTGTTCTGGACCTTGATCAAGTCCCTGTTTGGTTCCTTGCGAACCTCAATGTGTTTGGATCTTGTTTAAGATCCCCTCCATAAAATGTTTTAAAATGAGAAAATATGATATTACTTTTTGATTCATACGCGTAAGGTACCGCCATGCGTTCACTCGTTATCCACTACTGTGAGTCAGCAAGTGTTGTGATTTGTTCTGTTATGCATATGAGAATGTGAATTCGAATGACTATGATTATAATTTTGTGAATCTGAATGACTCTATTTATGAGCATATGAATCAGTTGGCATATGAATGTGAATATGAACCTTTGAATGCTTACGAATGTGATTCATTTATGATTATCAACTTATACCATTATGAATGTGTTTTGCATCGATGACCATTATGAATGGCCATCCATATTATTGTTGTTTGTTTCCCCACTAAGCGTTATCGCTTAGCACGGGTGTTTCATCCGTGTAAGTGTGAAAGGTGTATAGCTTTTGGGAGAGTCGTCGCAAGTCAAGCTAACACAATGGGATTGATGATAGGACTTAGCTTCTTTTTGTATTATGATTCTTTTGTAATAGTGAACTCTCTTTGTATATAGCCTTTTGTTCAGCTTCCGCTTTGTAACTTTGAAAGATGTAATTATTTTGGTATATCAAAACAGTTGTAATAAATATTATTATTCTATCTATGAGTATGTGATCAATTGGTTTCAAGGTTTTAATTTTCGCTGTATTTCTGTATGTATATTATATGTGTATGAATGTTATTGTACCATTTTTCTTTGTGACACCCCTGCTCATACGGGTTCTCACTCCATAGCGGATGGGTTCTTCTACGTATGGGGAGGGGGTGTTATACTTTCGGAGTGACAGAGGATATGCTGGCCAAGTCAGATCTAACGATTACGGCTTACGACAACTCGAGGAGGCAAGCATCCGGGACATTCAAAACGGTAGTCAAGAAAGGGCCGGTGGAAACCGAAGTAGAGTTTGTGGTATTACCCATTCCTGCCAACTTTTCAGCCCTCTTAGGCGGGCCTTGTTTTCATAAGCTAGGAAGGGTGCCCTCCACACTGCACCAAATGGTTAAGATTCCTTATGAGGGGCAGGTTGTGACTATAAGGGCCGCAAGGGAAAATCAGGTCTCAATATTGGAGATTACGAGACAGCCTTTCAGTGGATTCCACGTTGCTGTCATAGGAGAAGAGGAACATATGGAAGGAAGCCCTCAGGTGCTAAATATGATGAAGAGAATGTCATTCCTCCCTGGCGCAGGTTTAGGCAAGAATTCACAGGGATCACCAACAGCCGTTGCTACTAGAGGTCAGAAAGATAGAAGGGGCCTTGGGTATGAAGATGCTGTGAAGAAGGGTAAGAGGTCGGTGAAGGAGATCCCCCATATCAGGGAAAGCTTTGTGCCAGCGACTTCAATGTGTGCCTACATGGGGGAAGCAGAGCCGCAGTGGGTCGATGGGAAGATTGTGCCAGGATTCGAGGTCTTTAATGATGTCTTTGATTGGGACATTGGATTGATCAAGCCAGCGGAGGGCTTTTGGGATGAGAAAATCATGACCAAAGAGACAGTCTGGGATCGCGAAGCACCCGAAGAGGTTATAACTGAGAAGTTGATGTCTGCTCAGGAAAAAGGGAAAGCAAAGATAGAAGAGAAAGCTACCAGAGATAGCAAAGTCAGGCAGGGGGTCGCTACAGTACCTCTAAAGTGCCAAGTAGATTCAAAACCGTCGACTTCGACAATTACATCGGCAGAAGAGGAAGAAAAGAATAGTTTAGATTTTCTTTTTATTTTTGAACTTTTTGATAATGTTGATGACGTTTTTAGTTCTATTAATAACGTGAACAGTTTTGTTTACTTGTGCGATGTTTTGGATGATTTCAATATGCATAATCATGATCGTAAACCATTCATATTTGACATTAATTCAACTGATGCCACTCCATTTAATCTTGGAACTTTGGAAAAGCTGAAAGAAATCTTGAAAGCATCTAACGTAACTCCTGAAGAGTGAGAAAAATTTGAGAGAATCATAAGAAAACATGAAAAAGTCTTTGCCTGGACCTATGAAGATATGCAGGGAGTGGACCGTGAAATCGCAAAGCACACCATTCCAACATACCCAAACCATAAGCCAGTCAAGCAGAAGCTTAGGAGGCTCAGGCCAAATGGGTGGATAAGGTGGAAATTCATAAGTAGATTGAGGCCAAATTCTTGATTGAGGTACAGTACCCAACCTGGTTGGCCAATGTTGTCCCAATAGATAAGAAGAACGGCAAGGTACAGGTGTGCGTGGACTATCGAGATCTGAACAAGGCCTATCCAAAATATGACTTTCCATTGCCTCACATAGATGTGTTAGTGGATAGCACAACTGCTTGCATAATGTATAGCTTCATGGATGGTTATGCAGGCAATAATCAGATACTCAACAAGATAGCTGACCGGATTAAAATAGACTTCATCACTTAGTGGGGGACGTTCGCTTACAGGGTAATGCTATTCGATTTGCAGAACGTGGATGCAACTTATCAGAGAATGGCAACAAGGATCCTGGATGACTTGATCCATAAAGAGGTGGAGGTATATGTGGATGACATGATGATCAAGTCGGCCACTAGGGAAGGTCACTTTAAGGCTCTAAAAAAGTTCTTTCAAAGGATCGGTAAGTACAACTTGCGGTTGAACCCCAAGAAATGCATCTTCGGCATCACCTCAGGGAAACTGTTAGGACATGTGGTCAGCCAGAGGGGAATTGAGATCGACCCAGACAAGGTTAAGGCCATCCAAGAGATGCCAGTGCCTCAAAAGGAAAAGGATGTCATAGGTAAATTGCAGTATGTCAGCAGATTTATCGCCAAACTTACTTTAATTTGTGAGCCAATTTTCAAGTTACTCAGAAAAGACCAACCGGTTGGAAGGATCTATCTGCTTGCATGTGTTTGTCTATATTGTATCAGCATGGCCATGCATTGCATTTCGATCATGCATCATCCTAACAAGGTGTATTTTACAGCCATCATAGATTCGTCTAGGTGGTTTAGAGGTCCCGAAGGTCGGCTAAAAAGGATCCACTCTTTGGATTATCGAAGCTAGTGTCAAATCGGAGTTCAGATTCACTCTCAGAAGGTAGTGAGATATTTTCTTCGGAGTTATCAGTAGAGACAAGTATAGCTAACCCGTCAGGTGAGTCTAATACAACCAGTGAAATGATTGCCGAGGAGGTGGGTAGGAGAATGGAAGAATTTAAGGCCAGAATGATAGCAATGATGGAAAATCTTACTGCCACTTTAGCGCCAATTACTGGGCAACAACCCACTGCTCCGTCTAGGGGGCAAGATGAACAAGGGCCTATTATAGAGGATCCCCCTGCCATAGTAGACCTACCTGCAATTCATCCAAGAGTGCTAGCACCTATAGAGCATAGAGAAGCTCCTAGGCATGAGAATGATCTATAGGAAGAAGAATAAGAGGAGCCAAAGGTAATAAAGGGGAAGTTGCCCAACCCGGAGGAGGAAATGTGGAGGAAAATGGAAGAAAGTTTCAAAGCGATGACTCACTTGCTGACTGTGGGAAGAGGCATGAGTCCTAAGGACAAAAAGTTATATGGCAAAGATCTAGTTCCCCAGAATTTTAAGATGACTGACATCCCTAAGTTTGATGGAACTTCTGACTTTGCGACGCACATCAAAAAATACTCACTAGTAATGAAGGGGATGACCCTAACTAGGAAGTAAAAAATTGAGTACTTTTGCCTAAGTCTTACAGGGGCTGCAATTGACTGGTACCACAGGTTAGACAGAAGGTCCAAAAAAGATTGAGACTTATTAGCCGAGGAGTTCCTTAAGCAATATGATTGTAGTACCAGGATAGAGGTCACCCTGAAAGACCTAGAGTTGCTTCAATAGAAGTTGGGAGAATCATTTCATGAGTACCTTATCAGATGGAGAAATTGGGCCATGGAAATGAAAAGAAAACTTGATGCCCCTAACCAAATAAGTTTGTTCATTAGGAATGCTAGCCCATACTTGAGAGAGCCGCTAAAGATGAAGGGTTTAAAGGACTGGGAGTCCCTGAAAGACATAGCCATAGAAGCTGATGGAGAATACCTAGCAAGGAAGGCCAGTAATGATAATTATGCCTGCAGAAATTACGGCAATTAGGGGGCAGAAAAGTCAGCTGGCCCGATAATGGGAATCGAGCTGGAAACACGGTTGATGTAGATGCTACCGAAGCAGACCAAAGGCATTTCTCCAACCTAGGCAGATCATTGTCTTGGGTACTTAAAAGGTTAATAAAGGAAGGTAAGTTACAGCCAATGCCTACTAAGCTCGCTATAAGTCAAAGGCATCCCGATCATCGAGCGGATCTGTATTGTACCTACCATCAGCATATAGGGCTTGACACTGACAAATGTCAAACTCTGAGGAGCCATATTTAGGACCTTATTGATAGAAAATAAATTACTGATCCAGTGTGCTACAAGAAGTAGGAGAGGAAATGTAACAACCCAAAAAGGGCCTAGTCGGAATTCGCATGCTAAGTCGAAAAATTAAGGGTATTTCAGTAATTTGTGCATGAAGAAATTCGAATAATAAGGACTTAAGTGTAAAATTAATTAAGTATTGTTAAGTGAAGCCATTATCTAGTGAAGTGTATGTATTGTACCAAGGATCTAAAGCATTTAGTAGAAGTTATCTTGTGTATGTGGTGTATGGTGCCTAGGGCATGAAAGTCTAAGTGGGAACTTTGGGTCCAATAGGATTATGCCAAGTGGACTAGGTAGGTGAGAGCAATAAATATGAAGTGAGTGAAGGAGAGAGGAAAGGAAAAAAAGCAGATTTTCTTCTCTCTCACGTTTCCTCTCCTCCTTCTTCTTCTTCTTCATTCCTTCTTGCTCTCTCTTGCTTGCTCCAACGTGAACCTTGGACTTTTGAGGTTGAATTTCTGATTTTGAGTTGGGTTTTGAAAGGTAAGTGCTTGGATTTTCTTGGGTTGTTTTGGGTTCTTCTTCTCCTTCTTTATTTCTAGTTTTGGTTGTGTAATTCTTGGCTTGACTTAAGTGTGTTCTTGGCTGGGTTTTGTGCAAGAAATGGAGGAGAGAAGGAAGAACAAGGGAAAGGAGAAAGTGGGATTTTGAGAAAGAGTGAAGCTTCACTTTTGAGGTTTGGGAGCTTTGTCTTGAATGTTTGCTTTAATGGAATTTGTTTGCCTTGTTCTCATTTGGATTGTGTTTGTGTATTTGTGTTGTTGTTACTGGAATTTTGAGTGTTGGATTTGAGTATATGCATGGGTTTGTTTGAGTATGGATGATGATGTGAGATGCTAGTGTAATAGTGATAGTATGTATGTGATATTGAAGTGATTTGAGCTTGGTATTGTGCATGAAATAGAGTTAAGTTTAATGGTGTAAAGTATGTCTATAAATGATTATGAGCATGTTAGATTGAATGTGTTTAGCAATTTGAAGAGTGTATGCATGATGGGTTAAAGTGGTTTTGAGTTGAGAGTTAAGTTTGAGTGTAAACAAGTGTGTTTTTCTTCAATATCTGGGTTCTGGGCGGTTTGCACGGCGGTAAGGGAGGGCATACCGCCTTGTCAACCTATTGTCTTGGTATTTTTGCCTTGTCGTCGTTTCACACGGCGGTACGAGAGTTCCTTACCACCGTGTAACAGGTTACACGGAGGTAAGGAGAGTGCATATCGCCGTGTAAACTGCCTCTATTTCCCTTATTTCTTGATCCTTCTACACAGCGGTATGGCTTGTTCCGTACCACCATGTGGGGTATCTTACACAGCGGTAAGGTATCCCCATACCGCCGTGTAACCCTCTCCTGTTTTGAAGTTTAGTTCCTTTAAATGGTATTTGATTTTGGGGGATTTGTATACTACCTTAAAAGCCGTGTTTTTCCCTAAAATGCATCTTAAAAATCCTTTACATCGTTTCTCACTCTTGTATGGGTCTTGCATGATTTCTTTTACTTCAATCACTTGTGAATATGCATTTGTTTAATCTTTTCATGCTTATATAAGTTATGTGCCGTGATATATAAGGTTTATGCATGATTTATATATTTAAGCAATGGTTTGATAATATGTATACATGAGATAAGTGATTAGACTTGTGATGGTGTTTTGGCTTGAGTCTTTGCTCCTGTCTAGTGTTATGTTTAGAGTTAGTGAGTTGAGCCTGAAGTGTCAAGTTAGTGGATAGATAAGCATGCTTATTTAGGGATATAAGAGTGCAGATGCCTATGTAGACCTCGGTTGGGTCGTTCGGCCGACCTCCGAGATGATCATTCTAATAACGAAAATGTTTTGAGACTTTGGTCTCCCTTATTTTTTATATAAATCAGTGTAGTGTGTGATTGAGGCTTCGGTCTCTCACTTTTGATGTTGTTCGCAGTATCCCCTGTAGCGAAGCGTTCCCGTATCCACAACACATGAAATTCAGGCTGTTATAGGAGGTGTTAATTTTGCTCAGTGAAGTGTGGAGTCGTTATGAGTGACTTGGTGTTTTGGTATTGTGTGTATTGGTGTTATGTTACTACTTAAAATTTAATGATTATGTGTTTTGCACCCTTGTCTTTTGTTATTTAGAGAATTCAGTTATTGATGTTTATATATATTTGCACGAGATCTTTTGTATAGTGCTCCTTGTCTTTGTTCCTCCCCACTAAGCGTTATCGCCTAGCACGAGTTCTTTTCCAGTGTAGGTGGCAGGTTTTTGGTTCGGTTCGTGTCGCGCATCTGCAAGGTCGGCCACATAGGAGTAGAGTTATTTATTTTGGTCTCCTCCTGTAATTCTTTTTGTGTATGTAATATTTTTTTTATTATGGCTTATGTAATTTTTATTAAGGATCCTTGTATTTCTGAATGATATATATATATTATGAGTATTACTGTTATTGTACGCTTTCGCTATGATATGTATGCGTGTCTCTGAGTGAGCGTGTTGTAGCGCACCGGCGTCCTTCTAACGGGGGCGTCGGGCGTGTTACAGGAAACCTTCTAGTAGATGTGCTTTTTATATTTGAACTTTTTCAATCTTGATGTATGCAATAATGTTTATGTTAATTATATTAATGACTTTTTGCTTATGTTTCTCACAATTTCATTATGTATGATCACAACCACAAGTCATTTACATTTGATATTAACTTAACAAATACTGCCTCATTTAATCTAGAGATCCTGTTATCATCTGATATCACTCTTGAAGTGAGATAAAACTAAGAGATGAAAAAGAAAGAAAAAGGAAAAAGAAAAAGAAAAACCATAGTTTTTGACCTAAGCCATCTGAGGCCAACCTGCAACCCAATCTCAACCATCGAGAGCTACCTCAAAAATTTAGTGGCCAAAATCAACAAAAAAAAGTACGGGCTTTTACAGTAAAGGTCTACACGAAGAGCTCACTGTCTGCGCCAATTTGCACAAACATCAACGTGAAACCTCATCAGAAAGAACAGCTTTCCCGATTGACATTGATCAAAGAAAGTTCAAAGGACCCAAAAGGTCCCATGGCAAAGGGAAAAAAAGAGAATAATAAAATAAAAGAGAATAAATGCCTCACGGGTCAAAAGCCTGAAAAAAAAAAGGCGACCTTGCTAAAATTTGGCACCCCCTCAAGGTGAAAACCGAAAAAAGGCATCTTGAACAAAAATTAGGGGCAGATAGAAAATGTTCAATCATGAAAACCCGAGAGAGCTGATTGATAACAGGAGTTTTATATTGTCAGGATCCTTCTTGAGATTAGATAGGGTTTTGTATTTTTGAGATTAATGTGGAATGATGATCATGTGTGATGAAATTCGAGTGGAACATATGCATTTACGTAATAATATATTAATATAATTAAAGTACTTTATCTCGCATATTCAAAATGGTTTAAGTTCTGGCATAAAAAGTATTGCATTGTTTCTTCTTCTCATATGCTCAATTTACTATGTATGGTCTCCATTGCTATCATCAGTCTGATACTTCAGCAGACTTGCCCTTCATCGGCTTCGAGCTAGTTTCCAGCACATTCATCAAAGTCCATATAGCCACTGTTCAAAAAAATGGAAAAAAAAAGGTCGTTATAGATAAAAAAAAAACCGTAATTGGCTCTCTAAGCAAAAGTTAGGCCAAAGGGCAGAGTGTAAACCTAAAAACAGGCAGTCTGCCCTACAAAAAATAAAATGAAAAAAAGTCGCTTGATTGGATTGGGTCCATTCCAGGCAAAAATAAGGCAAAGGGTTATATGAAAATCCCTAAAGGGACCCATTTCCTACAAAGAAAAGCTAGCGTGAAAATCCACAAGGGACGCACTACCTTTAATGAATGACTTCCGACGCCTGGAACGATAAGGCAGCATTACTTTGGATGATCTCCCTTCAGGCAGCTAATGCATAATTCAGGACATGGGTCAGAATCCTGGGCATATGCTCATTGACCGGGGGGCAAAGATGCACACCTAACGTGTAACACCCCTTACCCATACGTATGCGAACCCATCCGCATCGGAGTGAGAAGCCGTACGAGCAGGGTGTCACAAAATAGATTGATACAAACCATACATTCATCCACAATAAATCATACATAAATACGGGTAATTTAAAACTTTTAAGGGCAAAGACTGATCATTCATTAATATAACAAAATCATTACAATAATGTTCTGATCAATTGCCAAAACAATATAATTACATAACCAAAATATACAATGCGGAAGCTTACAAAATTACTGATACAATGAGAGTTCTATTACAAAAGAATTATCAAAAGATACTACAAAAATAAGCCCTAACACTAATCCCTTCTGTGTTGGCTTGACTGGCGGCGACTCTCCCAAAACACAGCACCTTCCACACCTGCATGGATAAAACACCGTGCTAAGCGATAAACGTTTAGTGGGGAAACACACAACAGAAGAATGGACGGCCATTCACAATGGTCATCAAAGCAAACACATACGATATGACATGTGCGGGTAAACACATACAATATAAACATGCTTGAGTCACATAAGTATATCATATTCGAAGCACATTCATATATACATATACATGTCAGAACATTTAGAGGCTCATAATCACATTCAGTTAAATACTGATTCATATACTTAACATCATGTTCATTCGGATATCACATTCTTATAATAATTTCAAAACAAAATAGAAAAAGAAAAACACAACACCTGCTGACTCACAATAGTGGATAACGAGTATACAGTGACGGTACCTTACGGGTACGAATCGAACAGTGACGGTACCTTATGGGTACGAATCGAAAAATTGTTTTATCTTATCGCATTCAAAACATTTTACAGAGGGGACCTTAAACAAGATCCAAAACTTTCAGGGATTGTGAGGATCCGAACGGGGACCTAATCAGGGTCCAAATGAAACAGAGGGTTGCAGCTAAGAGACTCTATTAGGCATGCCTAACTATCCACTAAACTGACTCTTGCAGGTCATCCATAAAGAAATTCACATATTGGGTTCATAACTTAAGGTAATAAATAACCCATTCTAGATTCAATTATAGCAATCAATAATTTGATAGAGCAAAATACCAATTTATGATATGAGATAAATAAAATAACACTAAATAATATTTAAAACCAATCATAAGAAAAAAAGGAGTGAAAATGAAGAGAATCAAAATTCATCAAAATTGGGGGACAGTAGCGTTTTACACGGCGGTATGGCCAATCCATACCGCCATGTAAGACACCTTACACGGGGGTATGGTATAGCCCATACCACCGTGTAACATGCCAAACATGGAGCTGCGCAGAAGCATTTTACACGGGGGTATGGGTAATCCCATACCGCCGTGTAAAATGTCCAGTTCAGCCCCTGAAGAAGGCTCACAATTAACACGGTGGTAAGGTCCTCCATACCGCCGTGTGAATCACAAAATTTTTAGATTTTCTATAGAGTAACAACCCCAAAACAACACATTTCCAAAAATCACACAATCAAACCTTAAAAATCAACCCAAAACTCACCTTTCCAGCTCAACATTCAAGCACCACATGCAATAAACATACTTAATTATTCAATCCATCCAACCAATTCAAATCCACGATCTAACAAATTCACATATGCATAATCCATCAAAATCACAATCTACAAATCACAAACTAAAATCTTAACTCAACATACCCAAACCTCAAAGCATTAAAACCATCATACAACTCATTATAACTCCATAAACCAAGTAAATTTCCAAAAATCATGTCAAAACTCAAAATCATCATAAAACATTAAATTCAAAGAAACTTCCCAAACCTGTATTCCTTAGCTCCAATTACTTGGTGCCACTACCTCCCGCCTTCTCCTTGCCTTTAGGATCGCAAGGAGGCTCAACTAACGACCAAACCCATAAAATCAAACAACACAGCCCTAGATTAAATCCTAAACCAGAAATGTAGAAAGAATATGAAGAAGATGAAGATGAAATGCAGCAAAACTTACATAAATGAATGAAGAAGTGATCAATTCCCACCAAGAACACTTAAGTCCAAGCTAGGGCACGCTATAGAGTGAAAAAGAGGAAGAAGAGCAGCAGAGGGAGGAGGAGAAACGGGAATTAAGATAGAAAATCTATCTTTCCCTTTCTCTTTCTCCTTCTATTTACTCTTTTCCTAACCCTAACCATGTGTCATCTCCTCATTGGTGGGATTTGTTCACTCACACCGAACCAACATGCTATACACCACATACAAGACTTTCCTCACTAAAGCACACACTACAACCATGTATGCACTCACACATTAGCACAACTCACTCACTCACATCCTACAAACATGTGAGCATGCACACACTAACACAACCTAATACATACACTCTACTACCATATGCAACCACACTCTAATAAAACCCACAAAACATGCATTTTACCCATAAATGCCTTTATCATATGCCAATGCACACACAATGCATATGCACAAACATGGCTCAAACTTCTAGGGGGCAAACGGGGTGTGATAACTCTCCCCTACTAACAAGAATTTTGTCCTCGAAATTCTCACCTGAACCGAACAAATGCGGATACTGAACCCTCATGGTTGCCTCTGGTTCCCAATTCACTTCTTCCACCCCATGATGATGCCATAACACTTTGGCCAAAGGGACTCACTTTCTTCTCAACTGTCTCACCTCTCGAGCTAGAATGGCCCGCGGTTCTTCATCATATGAAAAATCTGGCTGCACTTGCACATCCTGAACTGATAACACATGGGACGGATCTAATCTATACCGACGAAGCATAGAAACATGAAAGACATCGTGCAACTTCACCAACTCCATCGGTAAAGCCAACCTATAGGTTACCGGACCAACCTTAGCTAACACCTCATACGGTCCAATAAATTAAGGACTAAGCTTACCCTTCTTACCAAATCTCAGTACTTTTCTCCAAGGAGAAACCTTAAGGAAAACTTTATCCCCAACTTCAAATTGCACATCTTTCCTCTTAAGGTTAGCATAGGACTTATGCCAATCCTTAGCCACTTTCAGATTTCGTTGCACAACTCTGATCTTCTCCTCGATATCCCTAACCAAATCTGGTCCAATAACTAAACGCTCAGATAACTCGGTCCAACAAACTGGAGTCCTACACTAACGACCATATAAAGCTTCATACGGTGACATACCGATGCTTGACTGATAACTGTTGTTGTAGGCAAACTCCATTAACTGCACGTATCTGTCCCAACTACCCAGAAAGTCCAAAGCACAAGCTTGTAACATATCCTCCAAAATCTGAATAACCCGCTCAGACTAACCATCTATCTGCAGATGAAATTCCATACTAAAATTCAACTCGGTACCCAAAGCCCTTTGCAACTCTTTCCAAAACATCAAAGTAAACCTTTGGTCCCGATCTGATACTATGGTCAACATCACTCCATGCAATCTGACTGTCACACCCCGTTTGCCCCCTAGTTGAATGAGCCATATATGTATGTGTGTGCATTTGCATGAGTTTTGTATAATAAGGGCATTTTGGTAATTTTGCATGTTTTAAGAGTTTTGCTAGCATGTGGGTGCATGCATGGTGCTATGGTGTGAATTAGTTGGGATAGAATTGTGTGTGCATGAGTGTACCATAGTAGGATATACACTAGTGGGCCATTGTAATATGTGGACATGCATATGTTTGTAGGGTGTGCTTAGGGAGAGGTGTTTATGTGTGTTGCTCACACATTTGTAGGATGCATTATTAGGGTGTCTCATTGTGTGTATGTGATGCACTTAGTTATGGTGTGAGTGAGAAATCTCCTCCACTAGATGATCGACATGTGTAAAGTGGGAAAGAGAAAAAGATAAAAAGGGAAAAAAATCAGATTTTTGGAAACCCATTCCCGTTTTCCTTCTTCTCCTTCTTCTTCTCCCTCCTTTGCACTCTCTCAAGTGCCCTAACTTAGATTCAAGCCTCTAGTGGTGGAAATTGATCATTTCATAGCATTTTAAAGGTAAATCTACTGCATTATTCTCCTTTTCTTCTTTTGGTTCTCCATCTCATTCTCTTTTTCCTATTTTCGGATTTGGGTTTGAAGTTGGATGTTGTGTTTGTGTGTTGTGTTGTTTTGTTGCTTAGTTGAGCCTCCTCGTGAACCGAAGGGTAAGGAGAAGGTTGGGCCAAGTGGAACTAAGCAATAGGAGCAAAGGATTTTGAGGTTTGGGAATTTCTTGCTTTTGCATGTGAATATGTTCATGTATGTGTTTTGATGGGTTCTTGGAATTTGGTTATTAGATGTCCTTTATTTTGATGTATATGCTATGGGTCTTTGTTTTGGAATGTGGAATTTGCAAGATTATGAGTTGATTATGATGATTTTGGAATTGATGTGGTTTGATGCATAAATTGGGTTTTTGATTGATTCTTGAAATTGAATGCTTAAATCATTGGATTGTATGAAGTTTGTTGTTAATAAATGTTGTATTATGGTTGTTGATGTCAATGGATGGCTGGGTTTGAGGTAAGAGGCTCTTGATTGAATTGTATGTGGGATTGGGTGTTTTTGGAGGAGGAAAAATCTGCAAAATTCTGCAAATTTTTGAAAACCCGATTCTATCGCGATCGCGACGACTGTCGCAATCGCGACAGAAAGTGGTGTTGGGAGCTTCGCTGTCCCGAGCATGTGACGCTGTCGCGAGCCCGCGACAGCCGAAGTCTTGTGCACCCTCTGTCGCGATCGCGACAGAGCGCGTTGCTGGGCAAGTGCTATCGCGAGCCCGCGACAGCACCATTTATCCTCTGTCGCGATCGCGACATCCGTCGCGAACGCGACAGAGTCTGGCCCTTTCGTCCTCCTCGCTATCGCGAAGTCCGTCGTGCGCACGCAGTGAAGAGACTTCGGTCTCTATCGCGAGCGCGACAGTCCCTTGTTTGTTAAATGAGTTTTCTTTCATTGCGTGTGGTCTGAACTTCTGTTTCTTTTAACAATTATGAGATTTATGCTTGGTATTTTATGAATAATACGAATATGGAACCATGATATGATTATGCACATATATGATGGAAATTTTGAAATGGATTGAATGGTTTATGTATGACCTGCTAGAGTCTAGTAAGTGGATAGTTAGGCATGCCTAATAGAGTCTGTGCTGTAGCTTCTGTTTCTGTTTGGACCCCGATCAGGTCCCCGATTGGTTCCTCGCGAACCCTTATGTGAAAGGATCTTGTTTAAGATCCCCTTTGAAATGTTTTGTGAAAGTCAAAATGCAAAATTAGTTTTCTCGGCTCGTACCCGTAAAGTACTGTCTGTATCGGCTCGTACCCGTAAAGTACTGTCCGTATACTCGTTATCCACTCCCTCGGGTCAGCAGGTGCTTTGTATGAATTGTTATATGGGAAAAACATATGTTATATCTTTTGGATTCAGTAGTGAAAAGTATAATCTATTATGAAGATATGACTATTATTATGAACTTTCTGATGAATGGCTCTACGTATGTGGGCATGAGTTTATGCTATTGTTATGCTATGATTATCGTATGAACATGAAGTACGCATGTGAATTGCCTTGACAACCGTTGTGAATGGTTGTCCTTATTTTATATGTGTGTTTCCCCACTAAGCGTTTATCGCTTAGCACGGTGTGTTTACCCGTGCAGGTGTGGAAAGAGTTTGTCTTGGGAGAGTCGCCGCCATCGAAACCAACACAGCAGGGTCTTAGTGTAGGGCTTTATTTTTGTATTTTGAGGATTCTTTTGTATAGAACTCTCTTATTTTGGTTTTGTAATAGCTTCCGCTTATGTGCATGTATCTTGGGTGTTGTAATTATCTTTTATATCTCTCAGTTGATCAGAACAGTAATGTAATACTTTCATTATATTAGTGCATGATCAGCTTAATTTTATGAATGGTGTTGTAAAGTTTTAAATTACCCTGTATTTCGTTATGTATGTTTATGTATGAAGGTATGTGTATTCTGTATCTGTGTGGTGGCACCTTTACTCATACGGCATCTAACTCCTTATCGGATGGGATCGCCTAAGTATGGGTAAGGGGTGTTACAAGTTGTGGTTTCAGAGCTCCGGTTTAGGCATTTCTGGGTGATTGTTTATATGATGTTATGTATGCATATGTCTATGTCTAGGGCTGTGTTGGCTGATGTGGTTGTCCTCTTGTTTGATTAGATGAATTCTGATTCTGCTCACCGTGTGCTCGAGGAGTCCGCTGAAAGTGTAAACCCTCCAGCGGTAGATCCGTCTGTCTCTGTTTCGGTGTCGGCTCAACGTGCTAGGGTTCAGCCTGAGGCCACTGCCATGCCTTTCGAGGCGATGTTTAGATTGCATCAGGATATGGCTCAGGTTTTAGAAAGGGTGACTGCCCCGAAAGCTCCGATAGTAAGTCTGAGAAGAGCTGGTGTCGAAGATTTTTATGGGACCGGACTTGATGAATCTGAGTTAGCTAAGAAGTGGCTTGATAAAGTTAAGAGAGCTTTGAGGGAAGTTAGGTGTCCTCTTGATCAGCAAGCTGAGTGTGCTGTAGCTTTTCTTCAAGGTCCAGCATATGAATGGTGGGAGTTGGTGAGTAGGCAACCTCAGATGCCTGATCCTGTTACTTGGGACCTCTTCAGTGAGGAGTTCACTAAGAAATATATGACTCAGGCATATAAGGACGCAAGATGGGCGCAGTTTCTGAGTTTGAGGCAAAGGGCCTTGTCAGTTGCAGATTATGAGAAGGAGTTTAACCGGTTGTCTCGTTATGCTCCTCGTGGGGTTATGACAGATGATTTCAGATGCAAGCACTTTGAAGCCGGGTTGAATGATTCTTTGAAGATTGCTCTGATTTCTTTGATGTGTATGCCAGGGGTAAATTATTATCAGATTGCTGAGGCTGCCGTGAGGGCGGAGAAGACAGAATCTTTGATTAGAGAGAGAGCTCAGCGAAGGAGTTTTGCTAGGGGTGCTTTTTCCTCATCTTCAGGTAAGAGATCAAGGAACCCGCAAGATGAACCATTAGCTAGTTCGGCTACCAGAGGAAGAAGGCAAGGTTCAGCTGCAGTATCTGGATCTGGTAGAGGTGGTCGGTCTGATGCTATTCCAGTTTGTGAGAATTGCGGTAAGGCTCACCGGGGTGAGTGTAGGTGGCTCACTGGTGGGTACTTTAGGTGTGGGAGCACCGAGCACCGTGTGGCTAATTGTCCTCAGATGGGTGAAGACTCGGGTCCTCAGGGACGAGCTAGCAAAGTTGGATCGAATGCTTCTCAGGCTGCAAGAGGTAGAGGTAGAGGTAGAGGTCGAGGCGGTCGACCTAGAGATGGAGCTGTTTCTGAGACAGTTGAGCATCCTCCCCCAATGGCCGCTAGAGCTTATGCAGTTAGAGCCAGAGAGGAGCAGGATGCCCCTGATGTGATTACCGGTAAGTTCCTACTCCATGACACTGAATTATATGCTCTAATAGATCCTGGTTCCACACACTCATATTTGTGCACGCATAAGATTGTTGATAAGTTGCATGTGGTAGAACAGTTAGACTATGAGATATGTGTGACCAATCCATTAGGGCATAGTGTCAGTGTGAGTAGAGTTTATAGGAGTTATCCGTTGATGGTTGAAGGTGTGGAATTCCCTGTGGATTTGATAGAGTTGCCCTTCAGAGAGTATGATTTGATTCTGGGTATGGATTGGTTGAGCAAGCATAGAGCTGTGGTTGATTGTCATAGGAAGACTTTCGTGCTTCGGGATAGGAACCGAGCTCCAGTGTTTGTTAGAGGTTTGGGTGCGAGTTCTGTGAATAATGTGATTTCTGTAATCCAAGCTAAGAGGTTTTTGAGAAAAGGTTGTGAGGCTTTTCTGGCGGTGGTTTTAGATTCCAAGAGGTATCAAATTAGGATTGAGTACATCCCTGTTGTCCGAGAATTTAATGATGTTTTTCCTAGTGACTTGCCGGGTTTGCCTCCAAAAAGGGAAGTTGAGCTAGCCATAGAGATTATGTCGGGTACCACACTGGTGTCGAAAGCACCTTATCGGATGGCTCCTGTGGAGTTGAGAGAACTTAAAACTCAGTTACAAGAGCTATTGGATAAGGGGTTCATTCGACCCAGCATATCTCCTTGGGGAGCTCCAGTTCTATTTGTTAAGAAGAAGGATGGGTCCTTGAGGATGTGTATCGACTACAGGCAGATCAATAAGGTCACAGTGAAGAATAAGTATCCGTTGCCCAGAGTTGAAGATTTGTTTGATCAGCTTCGGGGTGCAGGTGTGTTTTCCAAGATTGATCTTCGGTCTGGATATTATCAGCTTCGTGTTAAGAATGAGGATGTGGTTAAGACTGCATTTCGGACTCGGTATGGCCACTATGAGTTCCTTGTTATGCCGTTTGGTTTGACTAATGCTCCAGCGGCATTCATGGATTTGATGAATAGAGTTTTTAGGCCATACTTAGACCGGTTTGTAGTGGTGTTTATAGACGACATTTTGGTGTATTTCAAGGATGAGACCGAGCATGAAGAACATCTTCGGTTAGTTTTGCAAGTTTTGAGAGAGCATCAGTTGTTTGCTAAGTTGAGTAAGTGTGACTTTTGGCTTCGGGAAGTGTCATTTTTGGGCCATATAGTTTCAGCTAAGGGTATCCAAGTGGATCCAGCCAAGATTGAGGCGATAGTAGATTGGAAAGCGCCTAGAAGTGTTCAGGAAGTAAGAAGTTTCCTTGGTCTAGCAGGGTACTACCGTCGGTTTGTGAAAGGTTTCTCAGTGATTGCTACTCCGATAACCAGGTTATTGAGGAAAGGAGTTAAGTTCGAATGGTCGGATAAGTGTCAAGCCTGTTTTGAGAGGTTGAAGCAGTTGTTAGTCGAAGCTCCTATACTAACTCAACCCACCTCGGGTAAGGAGTTTGTTATGTATAGTGATGCTTCAGGTGTTGGTTTGGGATGTGTTCTGATGCAGGAAGGTAAGGTTGTGGCTTATGCTTCTCGACAGTTGAAGCCGCACGAGAGGAATTATCCGACGCATGATCTTGAGTTAGCAGCGGTTGTCTTTGCTTTGAAGATTTGGCGTCATTACCTCTACGGGGAGAAATGCAGGATCTTTACGGACCACAAGAGCTTGAAGTACTTCTTGACTCAGAAGGAACTGAATATGAGACAACTTCGTTGGCTTGAGCTGTTTAAGGATTATGATTGCATTGTAGATTACCATCCGGGTAAGGCCAATGTGGTCGCTGATGCTTTGAGTAGGAAGTCAGTTGCTACCTTGTTTTTGAGACGGTTCAGATGGAGGTTTGGTTCGGATGGGGCTTTGATAGCTCAGTTGAGGGTCAAGCCTACTTTGAGACAGCGGATAGTTGATGCTCAGAAGGTTGATAAGAAGCTTCAGCCGATTGTGCAAGAAGTCAATTTGGGCAAGCTGTCAGAGTTCTCAGTTCAGGATGGGGTTCTTCTGTTTAGAAACCGTTTGTGTGTACCGGATAGTGAAGAGTTAAGAAGACAGATTTTGGATGAGGCACATAGTTCAGTTTTCACCATGCATCCTGGCAGTGTGAAGATGTATCGGGACTTGAAGCAGTTCTTTTGGTGGTCTGGTATGAAGAGGGACATAGTGGACTTTGTATCCAAGTGCCTGACTTGTCAGCAGGTCAAGGCTGAGCACCAGGTTCCTTCTGGATTGCTTACGCCTTTGTCCGTTCCTGAGTGGAAATGGGATGACATCGCTATGGATTTTGTCTCCGGATTGCCATTGACTCAGAGGAAGCATGATTCTGCGTGGGTTGTTGTGGATCAACTCACAAAGTCCGCTCACTTTTTGCCGGTGAGGATGGATTATCCGATGAATAGATTGGCCAGTATTTATGTGGATGAGATAGTTCGGTTGCATGGAGTGCCATTGTCCATAGGTTCAGATAGGGACCCAAGGTTCACATCTAAGTTCTGGAAAGAATTGCAGTGAGCTTTGGGTACCAAGCTGAAGTTCAGTACGGCATTTCATCCTCAGACAGATGGTCAGTCCGAGCGTGTGATTCAGATCTTAGAGGATATGATGAGGGCTTGTGTTTTGGACTTTCCGGGTAGTTGGGACAAGTATGTATCATTGATGGAGTTTGCCTACAACAACAGTTTTCAGTCGAGCATTGGTATGTCACCGTATGAGGCTCTGTATGGACGTCAGTGTAGGGCTCCAGTTTGTTGGTTAGAGTTATCTGAGAGGTCAGTGATTGGGCCAGATCTGGTTAGAGATACAGAAGAGAAGATCAGAGTTGTGCAGCGAAATCTGAAAGTGGCCAAGGATCGACAGAAGTCTTATGCCAATCTAAAGAGAAAAGATGTGCAGTTTGAAGTTGGGGACAAGGTTTTTCTTAAAGTGTCACCTTGGAGAAAAGTGCTTAGGTTTGGAAAGAAAGGAAAGCTTAGTCCTTGCTTTATTGGTCCGTATGAGGTTTTGGCAAGAGTTGGTCCAGTGGCATACAGGTTAGCTTTGCCGATGGAATTTTCGAAGCTTCATGATGTGTTTCACGTTTCGATGCTCCATCGGTATAGATCGGATCCTTCCCATGTGTTGTCTCTTCAAGAAGTTCAAGTGCAGTCAGATTTTACTTACGATGAGGAACCTAGAGCTATCCTAGCTTGGGAAGTAAGACAGTTGAGGAATAAGCAGATTCCTTTGGTCAAGGTTTTGTGGAATCACCACGTGGTTGAGGAAGCAACTTGGGAACCAGAGGAGTCGATGAGATTGCAGTACCCGCAGTTATTCAGTTCAGGTGAGAATTTCGAGGACGAAATTCTTGTTAGTAGGGGAGAGTTGTCACACCCCGTTTGCCCCCTAGTTGAATGAGCCATATATGTATGTGTGTGCATTTGCATGAGTTTTGTATAATAAGGGCATTTTGGTAATTTTGCATGTTTTAAGAGTTTTGCTAGCATGTGGGTTCATGCATGGTGCTATGGTGTGAATTAGTTGGGACAGAATTGTGTGTGCATGAGTGCACCATAGTAGGATATGCACTAGTGGGCCATTGTAATATGTGGACATGCATATGTTTGTAGGGTGTGCTTAGGGAGAGGTGCTTCTGTGTGTTGCTCACACATTTGTAGGATGCATTATTAGGGTGTCTCATTGTGTGTATGTGATGCACTTAGTTATGGTGTGAGTGAGAAATCTCCTCCACTAGATGATTGACATGTGTAAAGTGGGAAAGAGAAAAAGATGAAAAGGGAAAAAAATCAGATTTTTGGAAACCCATTCCCGTTTTCCTTCTTCTCCTTCTTCTTCTCCCTCCTTTGCACTCTCTCAAGTGCCCTAACTTAGATTCAAGCCTCTAGTGGTGGAAATTGATCATTTCATAGCATTTTAAAGGTAAATCTACTGCATTATTCTCCTTTTCTTCTTTTGGTTCTCCATCTCATTCTCTTTTTCCTATTTTCGGATTTGGGTTTGAAGTTGGATGTTGTGTTTGTGTGTTGTGTTGTTTTGTTGCTTAGTTGAGCCTCCTCGTGAACCGAAGGGTAAGGAGAAGGTTGGGCCAAGTGGAACTAAGCAATAGGAGCAAAGGATTTTGAGGTTTGGGAATTTCTTGCTTTTGCATGTGAATATGTTCATGTATGTGTTTTGATGGGTTCTTGGAATTTGGTTATTAGATGTCCTTTATTTTGATGTATATGCTATGGGTCTTTGTTTTGGAATGTGGAATTTGCAAGATTATGAGTTGATTATGATGATTTTGGAATTGATGTGGTTTGATGCATAAATTGGGTTTTTGATTGATTCTTGAAATTGAATGCTTAAATCATTGGATTGTATGAAGTTTGTTGTTAATAAATGTTGTATTATGGTTGTTGATGTCAATGGATGGCTGGGTTTGAGGTAAGAGGCTCTTGATTGAATTGTATGTGGGATTGGGTGTTTTTGGAGGAGGAAAAATCTGCAGAACTCTGCAGATTTTCGAAATCCCGATTCTGTTGCGATCGCGACAGAAAGCGGTGTTGGGAGCTTCGCTGTCGCGAGCACGCGACGCCGTCGTGAGCCCGTGACAGCCGAAGTCTTGTGCACCCTCTATCGCGAGCGCGACAACTGTCGCGATCGCGATAGAGCGCGTTGCTGGACAAGTGCTATCGCGAGCACGCAATTCGTCGCGAGCCCGCGACAGCACCATTTGTCCTCTGTCGCGATCGCGACATCCATCGCGAGCACGACAGAGTCTGGCCCTTCCGTCCTCCTCACGGTCGCGAAGTCCATCACGCGCACGCAGCGAAGAGACTTCGGTCTCTGTCGCGAGCGCGACAGTCCCTTGTTTGTTAAATGAGTTTTCTTTCATTGCGTGTGGTTTGAACTTCTGTTTCTTTTAACAGTTATGAGATTTATGCTTGGTATTTTATGAATAATACGAATATGGAACCATGATATGATTATGCACATATATGATGGAAATTTTGAAATGGATTGAATGGTTTATGTATGACCTGCTAGAGTCTAGTAAGTGGATAGTTAGGCATGCCTAATAGAGTCTGTACTGCAGTTTCTGTTTCCGTTTGGACCCCGATCAGGTCCCCGATTGGTTCCTCGCGAACCCTTATGTGAAAGGATCTTGTTTAAGATCCCCTTTGAAATGTTTTGTGAAAGTCAAAATGCAAAATTAGTTTTCTCGGCTCGTACCCATAAAGTACTGTCTGTATTGGCTCGTACCCGTAAAGTACTGTCCGTATACTCGTTATCCACTCCCTCGGGTCAGCAGGTGCTTTGTATGAATTGTTATATGGGAAAAACATATGTTATATCTTTATGGATTCAGTAGTGAAAAGTATAATCTGTTATGAAGATATGACTATTATTATGAACTTTCTGATGAATGGCTCTACGTATGTGGGCATGAGTTTATGCTATTGTTATGCTATGATTATCGTATGAACATGAAGTACGCATGTGAATTGCCTTGACAACCGTTGTGGATGGTTGTCCTTATTTTATATGTGTGTTTCCCCACTAAGCATTTATTGCTTAGCACGGTGTGTTTACCCGTGCAGGTGCGGAAAGAGTTTGTCTTGGGAGAGTCGCCGCCATCGAAGCCAACACAGCAGGGTCTTAGTGTAGGGCTTTATTTTTGTATTTTGAGGATTCTTTTGTATAGAACTCTCTTATTTTGGTTTTGTAATAGCTTCCACTTATGTACATGTATCTTGGGTGTTGTAGTTATCTTTTATATCTCTCAGTTGATCAGAACAGTAATGTAATACTTTCATTATATTAGTGCATGATCAGCTTAATTTTATGAATGGTGTTGTAAAGTTTTAAATTACCCTGTATTTCGTTATGTATGTTTATGTATGAATGTATGTGTATTCTGTATCTGTGTGGTGGCACCTTTACTCATACGGCATCTCACTCCTTATCGGATGGGATCGCCTAAGTATGGCTAAGGGGTGTTACACTGACCACCTCATTCACATAGATACTGGCCAACTTATCCATCGGATAATCCACCCTGACCGGTAGAAAGTGAGCTGACTTCATAAGCCGATCCACTATCACCCAAACTGAGTCATGCTTCCTCTAAGTCAAGGGCAATCCCGACACAAAGTCCATAACAATATCATCCCATTTCCACTCTGGGACGGATAAAGGTGTGAGCAATCCCGAAGGGACTTGATGCTCAGCCTTTACCTGAACTCATCTGTCAGCACACCCTCAGAAGCATACTTTGCCAACCGGTTAAACTCTTTCTCAAACTCAGATCCTGTCATCGCTCGCTGCTTCAAATTGAAAAACTGAGCCCACTTGGTATCCTTGTACCTCTGAGTCACATATTTACTTGTGAACTCTCTCTCAAAGAATTCCCAAGTCACTGGGTCAGGAAAATTTGGATGCCTCCTAACCAATTTCCACCAATCATAGGCGGATCCCTGAAGCAAAGCCACAACACATTCCACTTGTCTGTCGGGAGGACACCGAATCTCTTCTAATACCCACTCAACTTTCTCTAACCATGTTTTAGCATAATCAGACTCATCCAGACAATTCCATAAAAATCCTCAGCACCAGCTCTTCTCATACTTTCAATCAGGGCCTTAGGGGCAATCATTCTCTCTAAGACTCGAACATGTCCTGAGATATCTTAAGCATCACCTCGAAGGGCATGGCTGTGACCTCGGGCTGTACCATAGCAGGTTGAGCCGACACAAAAATAGAAGGATCAACAGCTTGAGGGTTCACATTCTCGGCAGACTCCTCAAGTGGCCCACGCACGGAATCAGAAGCCATCTAAAACAAGCAAAGACAACTGGATCAGCCAATAAAGCCCTAGATTCATATACACATCTATACACAACAACACCCAAAAATGCAGAAACCAGGCTCTGATACCAAAAACTGTAACACCCCCTACCCATACGTAGGCGAACCCATCTGCATCGGAGTGAGAAGGCGTACGAGTAGGGGTGTCACCAAATAGATTGATACAAACCATACATTCATCCACAATAAATCATACATAAATACGGGGAATTTAAAACTTTTGAGGGCAAAGACTGATCATTCATTAATATAACAAAATCATTATAATAATGTTCTGATCAATTGCCAAAACAATATAATTACATAACCAAAACATACAATGCGAAAGCTTACAAAATTACTGATACAATGAGAGTTCTATTACAAAAGAATTATCAAAAGATACTACAAAAATAAGCCCTAACACTAATCCCTTTTGTGTTGGCTTTACTAGCGGCGACTCTCCCTAAACACAGCACCTTCCGCACCTGCACGGATAAAACACCGTGCTAAGCGATAAACGCTTAGTGGAGAAACACACAACAGAAGAATGGACGGCCATTCACAAGGGTCGTCAAAGCAAAACACATACGATATGACATGTGCGGGTAAACATATACAATATAAACATGCTTGAGTCACATAAGTATATCATATTCGAATCACATTCATATATATATATACAGTCAGAACATTTAGAGGCTCATAATCACATTCAGTTAAATACTGATTCATATACTTAACATCATGTTTATTTGGATATCACATTCTTCTAATCATTTCAAAATAAAACTGAACAAAACACAACACCTGCTGACTCACAATAGTGGATAATGAGTATACAGTGACGGTACCTTATAGGTACGAATTGAACAGTAACGATACCTTATGGGTACGAATCGAAAAATCATTTTATCTTATCGCATTCAAAATATTTTACAGAGGGGACCTTAAACAAGATCCAAAACTTTCAGGGATCGCGAGGATCCGAACGGGGACCTGATCAGGGTCCAAATGGAATAGAGTGTTACAACTAAGAGACTCTATTAGGCATGCCTAACTATCCACTAGATTGACTCTTGCAGGTCATGCGTAAAGAAATTCACATATTGGGTTCATAACTTAAGGTAATAAATAACCCATTCCATATTCAACTATAGCATTCAATAATTTGATAGAGCAAAATACCAATTTATGATATGAGATAAATAAAATAACACTAAATAATATTTAAAACCAATCATAAGCGAAAAAGGAGTGAAAACGAAGAGAATCAAAAATCATCAAAATTGGTGGACAGTAGCATTTTACGGGGCGGTATGGCCAATCCATACCGCCGTGTAAGACACCTTACACAGGGGTATGGTATAACCCATACCGCTGTGTAACATGCCCAACACGGAGATCGGCAGAAGCATTTTACACAGGGGTATGGGTAATCCCATACCGCCGTGTAAAATGTCCAGTTCAGCCCCTGAAGAAGGCTCACGATTCACACGGTGGTAAGGCCCTCCATACCGCCATGTGAATCACCAAACTTCTAGATTTTCTGCAAAGTAACAACCCCAAAACAACACATTTTCGAAAATCACACAATTAAACCATAAAAATCAACACAAAACTCACCTTTTCAGCTCAATATTTAAGCACCACATGCAATAAACATACTTAATCATTCAATCCATCCAACCAATTCAAATCCACAATCTAACAAATTCACATATGCATAATCCATCAAAATCACAATCTCCAAATCACAAACTAAAATATTAACTCAACATACCCAAACCTCAAAGCATTAAAGCCATCATGCAACTCATTATAACTCCATAAAGCAAGTAAATTTCCAGAAATCATGTCAAAACTTAAAATCATCATAAAATATCAAATTCAAAGAAATTTCCCAAACCTGTATTCCTTAGCTCCAATTACTTGGTGCCACTACCTCCCGCCTTCTCCTTGGCTTTAGGATCGCGAGGAGGCTTAACTAACGACCAAACCCACAAAATCAAACAACACAACCCTAGATTAAATCCTAAACCAGAAATGTAGAAAGAATATGAAGAAGATAAAGATGAAATGCAGCACAACTTACATAAATGAATGAAGTGATCAATTCCCACCAAGAACACTTAATTCCAAGCCTAGGGCACACTATAGAGTGAAGAAGAGGAAAAAGAGCAGTAAAGGGAGGAGGAGAAACGGGAATTAAGATAGAAAATCTGCCTTTCCCTTTCTCTTTCTCCTTTTATTTACTCTTTTCCTAACCCTAACCATGTGTCATCTCCTCATTGGTGGGATTTGTTCACTCACACACAACCAACATGCTATTCACCTCATACAAGACTTTCCTCACTAAAGCACACACTACAACCATGTATGCACTCACACATTAGCACAACTCACTCACTCACATCCTACAAACATGTGAGCATCCACATACTAACACAACCTGATACATACACTCTACTACCATATGCAACCACACTCTAATGAAACCCACAAAACATGCATTTTACCCATAAATGCCCTTATCATATGCCAACACACACACAATGCATATGCACAAACATGGCTCAAACTTCTAGGGGGTAAACGGGGTGTGACATAACTGTTCTCTCTGAAAAGGTTATGGGGCAGAGTTCCCAAGCCAAGATGACACCATTCTAGATCCTTGGGGGCATGGTCGAGTAGTATCCTAAATGGACCACCTAGGACATGGTCTATCCATTTTTGCATGCATTTCATGCCGTGCATTTCTTTTACAAACATCTGCATATAAATTTTTACACATACACACATAAGCTCTTGTATATATTCTTGTGCACATATCTTTGTAGGAAAAGTCCAAATATAGGCCACGTGCACAAAAGTTGGTTAAGGATAACTTCAGCTCAACATTAGCACTCACCCGTGCAGGACAACTAGGTCAAGATGAAGTCTACACAGGTTTAAATCCTTCAAAGCCCTCTGAAGAGGCAAATCTTTCCAAGTCCTCTTAAAAGGCAAATCATCACAAAGCCCTCTTAAGAGGCATATAGGTCTTTTTTTTCAACAAGAAGAAGGCTCAGAGAGGATAACATCTTCATTTTGTTAGTTTGAGATGACTCGATGCAATCCAAGAGGATGACATCTGTATTTCATAAGTCTGAGATGACTCGGTGCGATCCAAAAGGATGACATATGCATTTCGTAAGTCTGAGATGACTCGGTGCGATCCAAGAGGGTAGCAATCGCTGTATGGTCAGGAATACGGCTCGGTGAGATTCTAGAAATGTCTGCATTTTGTAAGTCTGAGATAACTCTATGCAAACCAGGATAATGTTTGTATTTTGTAAGTCTGAGATGACTCGATGCAAACCAGGATAATGTCTGCATTTTGTAAGTCTCAGATAACGCGGTGTAATTCAAGAGGATGACGTCCGCATTTTGTAAGTTTGAGATGACTCGGTGC
This sequence comes from Excoecaria cochinchinensis, assembly GCA_947683425.1. NCBI lineage: Eukaryota > Viridiplantae > Streptophyta > Magnoliopsida > Malpighiales > Euphorbiaceae > Excoecaria > Excoecaria cochinchinensis. The sequence continues at coordinate 2,862,206 of CANTUQ010000116.1, forward strand.
AATCCAAGAGGATGACATCCACATTTTGTAAGTCTGAAATGACTCGGTACAATCCAGGAGGACGACATCCGCATTGTGTAAGTCTGAGATGACTCGGTGCAATCTAAGAGGATGACATCTGCAAGTTGTAAGTCTGAGATGACTCGATGTGATCCAATTGGATAACAATCACTATATGGTCGGGATAACGGCTCAGTGATATTCAAGAATAACCGCACTTCATAGTCTTTTCAGCGACTTGGTGCAATTCGAAAGGATAATATTCATGATACCAATCACAACATGGTTCTCCAAGGAGCAATCAGCTCTTCAGGGGGCATCTATCCGACATTAGCCCAATGGGAATTAACACGCTAACAAGGCAACATCAATTAGCCACCAAGAGCATAGCTTAACATGTTAACAAATTGGCGTTAGTCAAACCGGCGACGGTCTTATCGACACAATAGGAAGGAGGCAGCCTCAGGTACGCATCTCTTTCTTTCTCTGAATTTTGGCTCACCTAGGCACCTATGCACTAGCCTCCCCAAAATTGGGGGCAACTGTAGATGTCGAGTCCCGATGCAGCCCAGATTAGGGTTACCGAATAATGAAATTAATTATGCCTGTTTATAGGTAAAAAGAAAGCTGGAAGTGATAGTTTCTTTGTCAAAATTATTTTTTAAAAATAAATGAAAATATATATTTCAAAAGTATAAAAAATAAAAAAGAAGGTTGGAAGTGATATTTTGTGTCAAAAAGGGGTTTTATAAAAAAACAAAAATAATTTCGGCGGGTTGCGGCTGTCCGGGAAACGGTCGAGTTTAGCGCACGTTACAGCGGGTCGTATTTAAAATTATAAACCTATAAAATAAAATAAATCTCATCCACATGAGGTTCAATTGGCCATGCTATGCACCATGCAAAGACATCATACATGCAATACATCAAATAAAACATATTATTAAAATTTGACGTATAAAATTAGCGCATATTGAATTCAACGATATATAAGGCATTACGATTAGAAAGCACGACGGTCCCGCTATTTAACAATTTTTTGCCTTAAAACCCCACTCTATATCTTATTAAAATGATTCTGCTGATCATATCAGCAATCATTTAATCGCATTAAACAATTTAATAGACACAAAATACCACTAGAATTTATTTCTTATTAATCATATTAATACAATCAAATTAATCATATTAATATTTTTAATCACAAAACTTGTCAATCATATTAACAGTTATTAGAATTCGTTAATCACATTAACACAAAATATCATATATGTTAATCATATTAACATCAATCATCTTTGTAGCCCTTTTACATAATGTTAATAACATTACTTAATTGATTTCATTCAGATCATATACAAATCTATTCATTCTTAATGATTAAAAACACAAATCAATTTCCATGTATCATCATACAATCCGATCGACTTTCATACAAACAAATTCATACATATGACATACATACAAAAATAATATATGTGAATCAATTGAATCCATAAGTGGCTCTGATGCCACTGTAGGGTTTTCTTAACGGAATAATTCAAATTATTGACAGCGGAATAAATAAAACCCAAATAGGATCCATGGGATTTAATTGATTCAAAAGGAAAGGAAAGATTGACCGACCTGTTGTAGCAAATAAAAAATTTTTAACTCCTTAATTTGATCGGACTGTAGGCACTACTCTAAGGACGAATGCCTTTTACTATTATCCACACATGAACAAGAATTAATAGGATTGCGTAGATTGCTAGCTCCTTTGTGCGGCTAGGGTTTTTATTTTATTCTCTGTACCTTTTCCTCCAAAAGTGGTAGAGAAAAATATTTTCTCTTTTTCTTACTTTTCTAAAAGGCAGCTCACACTTCTTAAGTATATCATTAGCTCATCATCTATATATATATATATATATATATATATATATATATATATATATATATATATATATATATATATATATAATCAAAGTCACATTAACCCTAATCTCAAGTGGTTAACTGTAGAGATAATTTAAGTAAGCTTATTCCTTATTTAAAATACGAAACATTTCCTCCTTTTTAATAATAATATTTTGAATTTAATATCTAACATATTTTTAAATTTGAAATGCCCAAATAAGATCATAGTCCGTTCATTACGTTCTTAATGTGTGACCCAATAGGTTCATATTATATTAGCAGTGGGCCCAACTTGTGCTAAAGATGAGTGCCAAATAAGAAGGGAAAATCAGGTATGTGCTAACTGATCATGTGGTTGATGTATTTGGGTTAATTGCCAAAAGTGAGAATGAGATTTGAAGTCTTAATGAGAAGGAAGAAGTGGACTGAAAAACATAACCATGTTATGGTGTTTTTGCATAGGTCACGGTGAGAATGAAATCCATTGTGATCGTGAGGTATGCTTGAGTTCAATTCTGCCTAGAGGATTTTGGTATGTCACGGTGACAATGAGATTCATTGTGACCGTGAGGTACCAGGAAGGCATTTTGTTTTGCAAAGTGAGAATATGTCACGGTGACAATGAGATTCATTGTGACCGTGACATACCCTCAAGTTGCATTCTGCCGAGAGTTGGGAACATGTCACGGTCACAACGGAATTCATTGTGACCGTGACATGCCCCCAGTTTGCATTCTGTTTTGGACTTCAATATGTCACGGTGACAATGGAATTCATTGTGACCGTGACCCACCCTGTTTTGGCAATATGATCCTAATGTGTTTGGCCATTCAAATGGCAAGGCTTTGAGCTGAAATGAAAGACAACATAAGTAAGTATTGTATGTGTGTTACGTGATTATTAAATGCATACAACATGGTGATTTCTGAGTATGATCAGTTATGTGGATATTAAATGTGAAGATTGAATTTGAAAGCATACTGAATATGCAAGTGAAATGTTAGCTATGTGCTAATGCAAATGTGTAAAGTGAAAAGTGAATTGAATAATTTGTTAATAACTTAAGCCTGCGAGTTAAGTAGTGGATAGTTAGGCATGCCTATAGGGTCAAGTGCTGCAGCCCCATGCGTTAAATGTGTCTGATTCTATGGGAATCACAATGCGAATAATCCTTGCTGGATTTTATTATATGTGGAATAATGTGAAGTACCAGAAGGTACTAATGTGATGTGAAGTACCAGAACGTACTAATGTGTAAAAGTAGTCTCGATGAGATTACCGGTACCTGAGAGGTACCGATGCGATACCCGTTATCCCCGTCATTGAGTTGCAGGCAAAAAAGGCTAATAGGCTAATCGGCTAATCAGTTAATTAAATAATAAACAGAAGTGACTATGATACAAGAAAGTACAGACATGTGAATAAGTGATTGATGCTTTATGATTGAATATAGTAAGGGACAAAACTATGCTTGAAATGGTTCATGCTTTAATAATGATTGTTCTGGCATGACTACTAATTTGCAATGTATGATATCTCTGATGCGTGATAAGTTATTTGCTATATGAGTTCCCCACTAAGCGTTATCGCTTAGCATGAATTTACTCTAATCCGTGCAGGTACGGACGAGAGGTGACTGAAGGACGTCCCCCGCATTTTGGTACGGTCAACAATAGGAAGTGAATAGCGTAGGCTTGGGGGTTGTTGTTTTGGGGATTTTTGTATAAGCTTTTTGTACGGTTAAAATGTGTAAAGAATATGTAAGGCATGTAATAATGTATAATCTGGAATGTAACCTCTCTTATATGTGTATGTCATATAAATAGCTTGACATGTGATGCATGAGATAAGATAGTATGCGATGAAATTTTTCAATTCAGGTTAAGCATGTGTTCTGTTGTGTGTGTGCGGCCTTCTCTAACTAAGATTAGCTGAGCTAATCTGTCATTAGGGAACAGGCGTCACAGGTTGTGGTATCAGAGCTTAGGTTGAGTCTTTTCTGGGAATTGGGTAGATAAGATGTGTATAGTTTGTTGACCTAATGCGGAAGTCCTTGTTTAATCTGTGTAGTAAGATGGATTCTGGAAGGCATACCGGTGAGGAATCTGCCGAAAGTGTGAATCCTCGTGAAGCTGAGGTGACAGGGTCTGGGCAGTCTGGATCGGTTGGCTATGGGAATGAGATCCTGTTTGGGCCTATGGAAGCTATGATGAAAATGACACAAGACATGGCGAGAGTAATGGAACGTATGATGGCGCCTAGAGCCCCAATAGAATCTTTGAGAAAGCCTGGTTTGGAGGAATTTCATGGAACAAGGTTAGATGAGTCAGAAAAAGCAGAGTACTGGATTGAGAAGGTGGAAAGGATTCTTAAGGAGATACGATGTCCTCCAGATCAGTGGGTAGTGTGTGGAGTCATTACTCCAAGGTCCTGCATATGATTGGTGGAAGCTGGTCCTGCAGAATCCGATGCTTCCTGAACCATTAGACTGGGAGTTCTTTGAAAAAGAATTCAAGAACAAGTATATTACTAAAGCACATCGAGAGGCAAACTGGAAGAAGTTTTTGAGTTTGAGGCAGAGAACCATGACAGTGGCGGAGTATGAAGCAGAATTTTGTCGCTTAAGCAAGTACGCGCCAAAAGGTGTTTTAACCGACGTGTTGCGGTGTCAACAGTTTGAGGAAGGGTTGATTGAGGAAATTAAAGCATTGCTGATTTCTCTAACAACGGAGCAGAATATAAGTTATTATCGTATTATTCAAGCAGCTTTGAGAGCTGAAAGGACTTTGGGAGCTCAAAGAGAATGGAGACAGAGGAAGAATGCAAGTAGAGGTGGTTCCCAGACGGGGAAAAGATCAAGAGATTCTCAGGTGGCACCACCTGCGGAATCTGGGTTCAGTTCTGCAGCGAGAGGTAAGAAGCGTGGCGCTCCTTCAGCATCTGGTTCGGGAAGAGGAACATCTGGTGACAGAAGTGAGGTTCATGAGTGTTCTCATTGTGGTAAGAGGCATAGAGGAGAATGCTGGAGAGTGACGGGTGCTTGTTTTAGATGTGGAAGCACTGAGCATTTCCTTGCTAATTGCCCGAATACTTATGAGATGTCAGGAAATCAACAAGAGCAGAGTAAGGGTGGTTCAAATTTACCTTCTACTAATAGAGGAAGAGGAAGAGGACATGGCAGAGGTAGCCAGTCCAGGGGTGCAGTCGATTCTGAGATTGTGGATAGACCTGATGCGGCTCCAGTGCGGGCTTATGCTATGAGGGCACGAGAGGATCAGGATGCACCGGAAGTGATAGCAGGTACTATTCTACTTTGTGGTGTGGAAATGTTTGCACTTATTGATCCTGGCGCAACTCATTCATATGTGTGTGATAAAAAGATATGTGAAAAGATGCCTAAAGTTGAATGTTTAAAATATGATATATATTTGTCTAGCCCTTTGGGAGGTAATGTTAATGTGAACAGAGTGTATAGAAACTGTGCATTAGAAGTTCAAGGTAGTGTGTTTCCAGCGGATTTGATTGAACTACCGTTTGATGAGTTTGATTTGATTCTAGGTATGGATTGGTTAACTAAGTATGATGCGGATGTTAAGTGTAAGAAGAAAATGGTTGTACTCTGTGATGGTAAGGGGAACAGAGCAACAGTGAGGGGAGTGTGCACTAACACTCTTGTGAATGTGATATCTTCTATGCAAGCCTGTCGGTGTATGAGAAAAGGATGTGAAGCTTATCTAGCTTTGGTGTTAGACAGTAAGAGAGAACATGCGAAGATATAAGAGATACCGATAGTCAGAGAGTTTCCTGACGTGTTTCCTGAAGAATTGAGCGGTGTACCACCGATAAGAGAAGTTGAGTTATCGATTGATGTGGCACCTGGAACAGTCCCTGTATCTAAGGCACCGTATAGAATGGCTCCAACTGAGTTGAAGGAATTGTAAGAACAGCTGCAAGAATTGCTAAATAGGGGTTTTATAAGACCTAGTGTTTCACCTTGGGGAGCACCAGTGTTATTTGTCAAGAAGAAAGATGGTACAATGAGAATGTGCATCGATTATTGGCAATTGAATAAAGTGACAGTAAAGAATCAATATCCTTTACCTCGGATTGAAGACTTGTTTGATCAGTTAAGAGGAGCAGGTGTATTCTCAAAAATTGATTTGCGTTCAGGGTATTATCAGTTGCAAGTGAAGAAAGAAGATATACCTAAGACTGCTTTTAGAACTCGATATGGGCACTATGAGTTTCTGGTGATGCCTTTTGGGTTGACTAATGCGCCAGCTGCATTTATGGATTTGATGAATCGGCTGTTCAGACCGTACTTGGATCAGTTTGTGGTAGTGTTCATAGACGACATTTTGGTTTATTCAAGAAATGAGAAGGAACATGAACAGCATTTGAGAGTTGTACTTTGAACTTTGCAAGAACATCAACTGTATGCCAAATTAAGTAAGTGTGAGTTCTGGCTCAAAGAGGTATCATTTCTGGGTCATGTGATTTCATCTAAAGGGATTAAAGTGGATCCGACTAAGATAGAAGCAATTGTGAATTGGAAACCGCCTAAGAATGTATTGGAGGTTCGCAGTTTCTTAGGGTTGGCTGGATACTACAAAAGGTTTGTGAAAGGATTTTCAGTAATAGCTTCACCGTTGACAAGATTGCTACGTAAAGGAGTGAGATTTGAGTGGTCTGAAAGATGCCAAGTGAGTTTCGATCAGTTGAAGAAGATGTTAGTAGAAGCACCGATTCTTACACAGCCTATGACTGGTAAAGAGTATGTATTGTATACCGATGCTTCAGGTGTTGGATTGGGTTGTGTATTGATGCAAGAAGGGAAGGTGATAGCATATGCGTCAAGGCAATTGAAACCGCACGAACAGAACTATCCGACTCATGACTTGGAATTGGCAGCAGTAGTGTTTGCTTTAAAGATTTGGCGACATTACTTGTATGGTGAGAAGTGTAGAATTTACACCGATCACAAGAGTTTGAAATACCTGCTTACACAGAAGGAATTGAACCTGAGACAGCGAAGATGGCTAGAATTGTTTAAGGATTATGATTGTATTGTAGACTATCACCCGGGAAAAGCTAATGTAGTGGCCGATGCTTTGAGCAGGAAATAAATTTCAGCATTACAGTTAAAGCAGATTGAATGGAGGTTTTCTGCAGACAGAGCTTTATTGGCACAGTTGAAAGCGAGACCAGTCTTGAGGGATGAGATAATAGCTGCTCAGAGAACTGATGTGAGGTTGCAACAAGTTCTGCAGTCAGTTGGTGATTTAGACAAGACTGACTATTCAGTGAATGAGGAAGGAGTACTACTGTATAAGAATAGAATGTGTGTGGCAACCGATAAAGAATTAAAGAAGAAATTGATGCATGAGGCTCATAATACGATTTTCACTATGCATCCAGGTGGAAATAAGATGTATCAAGATATGAAACGGTTGTATTGGTGGCCTGGAATGAAGAAGGATGTAGTGGAATATGTGTCTAAGTGCCTTGTCTGTCAACAAGTCAAAGCGGAGCATAAAGTGCCTCAAGGGCTGTTGCATCCACTCCCTATCCCACAATGGAAATGGGATAATATTACGATGGATTTTGTTACTGGATTGCCTCTGACCTCAAGACAGCAAGACGCAGTATGGGTTATTGTGGACAGGTTTTCGAAATCAGCTCACTTTATACCAGTTCGGATGGATTATCCTATGGAAAAGTTGGCTGAATTGTATGTAAAAGAAATTGTCCGATTGCATGGGATACCTTTGTCTATTGTTTCTGATAGAGATCCCAAATTCACTTCTAAGTTTTGGAGGAGCTTGCAAGCGGCTTTGGGTACGAAATTAAATTTCAGTACTGCTTTCCATCCACAAACCGATGGACAATCGGAAAGAATTATTCAGGTTTTGGAAGATTTGATGCGAGCATGTGTTTTGGATTTCTCTAAGAGTTGGGATAAGTATCTTCCACTTATGGAATTTGCTTATAACAACAGTTATTAGACCAGTATTGGTATGGCACCGTATGAAGTCCTGTATGGAAGGAAATGTCGTTCACCGATTTGTTGGACAGAGTTGAATGAGAGCAGAGTCATAGGGCCAGATTTGGTTCGTGATATAGAAGAGAAAGCTAAGATAATACAGCAAAGATTGAAAGCAACAAGTGATAGACAGAAGTCGTATGCTAATTTGAAAAGAAGGGACATTGAATTCAGTGTAGGCGATAAAGTGATTCTGAAAGTGTCTCCTTGGAGGAAGGTACTGCGATTTGGTAAAAAGGGGAAGTTGAGTCCAAGATTTATTGGGCCATATGAAGTGTTTGAAAGAGTAGGTTCAGTGGCTTATCGATTGGCTTTGCCTCCGGCTTTGGCTAAGCTACATGATGTGTTTCATGTGTCCATGTTGAGGAGATATAGGTCAGATGATTCCCATGTGTTACCTATACACGAAGTGGAAGTGCAGTCAGATTTCACCTATGATGAGAAGCCAATAGTGATTTTAGCAAGAGAAGTAAGGCAACTTCGGAATAAGCATATACCACTTGTGAAAGTGCTCTGGCAACACCATGGTGTTGAAGAGGCAACTTGGGAACCAGAAGCGGCTATGCGAGAGCAGCATCCACAACTGTTCCACTCAGGTATGAATTTCGAGGACGAAATTCTTTAAGGAGGGGAGAGTTGTCATGGCCGGACTTGTACCCTAAAAGAATTAATCTATTTTGGCATGTGTGCGTGATTGGATGTGAGTTTTGGGACTAAATTGAATGAAGGCAGGATTTAATTGAAAGAAAGAAGTATTGTTAAGGGTTTAAATGGTAATTATGAATGAATACTAAGCATGAGTTAAAGGCTGATTAGCTAGTTTAATGAAGGATTAATTAAGAATAAAATAACTTGATTTAATAGAAAGAGGAGGCAGAATTGAGGAAGTGGTTTCCGTGTGGCTTCTTGAGAGGATGCCACCTACACCTATGCATGCAAGAGTGAGTTAAGGGAAGGGAAGAGTTTCATTTGTGTAAGCTAGCAATTTTCTGTGTTCTTCTCTTTTCTTTCTTGCGTGGGAGTGAGTGTTAAAGAAGTGTAAGCATATTGATGTTAAGTTGCTCAAGGATTAAGGGTTAAACCTAAGAGGTAAGTGAATAAGTGCATATTCTCATCTTCTACTCTTTCTTTTTGGTTGAGCTGGTTTGGATGGGATATTATTGGTTTGAGTTTGAGCTTAAGCATCTGTGTTGTTTTGTTAGCTGAAGAAGTAAAAAGAGATAAGGGAAAGGCTGTAATCAGCAAGCCGAGCGTCCATCGAAATTAGGAGCTAAGGCGACGAGGTTTGGGAACAAACCCTAAATGTGTGAAATTGAATGATTTGTATTGGTTAAATAGGGCCTTTGATATGAGCTGTATGTGTATGTGATAATGTGTTTAGTGAATGAATTGCTTGAGAGCATGTATGCTATGTGTGAGGTGAAATTTATTATAACTTGTGCTAAAGATGAGTGCCAAATAAGAAGGGAAAATCAGGTATGTGCTAACTGATCATGTGGTTGATGTATTTGGGTTAATTGCCAAAAGTGAGAATGAGATTTGAAGTCTTAATGAGAAGGAAAAAGTGGACTGAAAAACATAACCATGTTATGGTGTTTTTGCATAGGTCATGGTGACAATGAAATCCATTGTGATCGTGAGGTATGCTTGAGTTCAATTCTGCCTAGAGGATTTTGGTATGTCACGGTGACAATGAGATTCATTGTGACCATGAGGTACCAGGAAGGCATTCTGTTTTGCAAAGTGAGAATATGTCACGGTGACAATGAGATTCATTGTGACCGTGACATACCCTCAAGTTGCATTCTGCCGAGAGTTGGGAACATGTCACGGTCACAACGGAATTCATTGTGACCGTGACATGCCCCCAGTTTGCATTCTGTTTTGGACTTCAATATGTCACGGTGACAATGGAATTCATTATGACCGTGACCCACCCTGTTTTGGCAATATGATCCTAATGTGTTTGGCCATTCAAATGGCAAGGCTTTGAGCTGAAATGAAAGACAACATAAGTAAGTATTGTATGTGTGTTACTTGATTTGTAAATGAATACAACATGGTGATTTCTGAGTATGATCAGTTATGTGAATATTAAATGTGAAGATTGAATTTGAAAGCATACTGAATATGCAAGTGAAATGTTAGCTATGTGCTAATGCAAATGTGTAAAGTGAAAAGTGAATTGAATAATTTGTTAATAACTTAAGCCTGCGAGTCAAGTAGTGGATAGTTAGGCATGCCTATAGGGTCAAGTGCTGCAGCCCCATGCGTTAAATGTGTCTGATTCCATGGGAATCACAATGCGAATAATCCTTGCTGGATTTTATTATATGTGGAATAATGTGAAGTACCAGAAGGTACTAATGTGATGTGAAGTACCAGAAGGTACTAATGTGTAAAAGTAGTCTCGATGAGATTACCGGTACCTGAGAGGTACCGATGCGATACCCGTTATCCGCGTCATTGAGTTGCAGGCAAAAAAGGCTATTAGGCTAATCGGCTAATCAGTTAATTAAATAATAAACAGAAGTGACTATGATACAAGAAAGTACAAACATGTGAATAAGTGATTGATGCTTTATGATTGAATATAGTAAGGGACAAAACTATGCTTGAAATGGTTCATGCTTTAATAATGATTGTTCTGGCATGACTACTAATGTGCAATGTATGATATCTCTGATGCGTGATAAGTTATTTGCTATATGAGTTCCCCACTAAGCGTTATCGCTTAGCATGGATTTACTCTAATCCGTGCAGGTACGGACGAGAGGTGACTGAAGGACGTCCCCCGCATTTTGGTACGGTCAACAATAGGAAGTGAATAGCGTAGGCTTGGGGGTTGTTGTTTTGGGGATTTTTGTATAAGCTTTTTGTACGGTTAAAATGTGTAAAGAATATGTAAGGCATGTAATAATGTATAATCTGGAATGTAACCTCTCTTATATGTGTATGTCATATAAATAACTTGACATGTGATGCATGAGATAAGATAGTATGCGATGAAATTTTTCAATTCAGGTTAAGCATGCGTTCTGTTGTGTGTGTGCGGCCTTCTCTAACTAAGATTAGCTGAGCTAATCTGTCATTAGGGAACGGGCGTCACAGAGGGAGTTGTGTTTCCAGTGGATTTAATTGAGTTGCCTTTCAGAGAGTTTGATTTGATTTTGGGTATGGACTGGTTGGGTAAGCACCGGGCTGTGGTTGATTGCCATAGGAAGACGGTGGTGCTTTGGGATAAGGATCGGTCTTCTGTGTTTGTTAAAGGTTTGGGTGCTAGCTCTTTGAACAATGTAATTTCAGCTATGCAAGCTAAGAGGTTCATTAGGAAGGGTTGTGAGGCTTTTCTAGCAGTTGTGTTGGATTCCAAGAGGGATCAAGTTCGGATTGAGGACATCCCGGTTGTGCGGGAGTTTAGTGATGTGTTTCCGAGTGAGTTGCTGGGTTTGCCTCCTGAGAGAGAAGTTGAGTTGTTCATAGAGATTATGCCGGGTACCACTCCCATATCGAAAGCACCTTATCGGATGGCTTCTGTAGAGTTGAGAGAACTCAAAACTCAGCTACAAGAGCTATTGGATAAGGGGTTTATTAGACCCAGCATATCTCCGTGGGGAGCTCTGATTTTATTTGTTAAGAAGAAGGATGGATCTTTGCGGATGTGCATTGATTATAGTCAAATCAATAAGGTTACAGTGAAGAACAAGTATCCTTTGCCTAGGATTGAGGTTTTGTTTGATCAGCTTAGAGGTGCAGGTGTTTTCTCAAAGATTGATCTTCGATCAGGGTATTACCAGCTTCGGGTTAAGGATGAGGATGTGGTTAAGACTGTATTTCGGACTCGGTATGGCCACTATGAGTTCCTTGTGATGCCATTTGGTTTGACCAATGCTCCAGCGGCATTCATGGATTTGATGAACAGAGTATTTAGGCCATACTTAGATCGATTTGTAGTGGTATTTATAGATGACATCTTGGTGTATTCCAAGGATGAGAGTGAACAGGAAGAGAATCTCCGGTTGGTTTTGCAACATCAGTTATTTGCTAAGCTTAGCAAGTGTGATTTTTGGCTTCGGGAAGTGTCATTTTTGGGTCACATTGTTTTGGCTAGAGGTATTCAGGTGGATCCGGCCAAGATTGAGGCGATAGTTGATTGGAAAGCGCCTAGGAATGTTCAGGAAGTGAGGAGTTTTCTTGGTTTCGTGGGTTACTATTGTTGGTTTGTTAAGGGTTTTTCAGTAATTGCCGCTCCGATGACTAGATTGTTGAGGAAAGGGGTCAGATTTGAGTGGTCCAATCGATGCCAGGCTTGTTTTGAGCAGTTGAAGAAGTTGTTGGTTGAGGCTCCTATACTTACTCAACCCATCTCGGGTAAAGAGTTTGTCATGTATAGTGATGCATCGGGTGTCGGTCTTAGGTGTGTGCTGATGCAGGAAGGTAAGGTTGTGGCTTATGCTTCTCGGCAGTTGAAGCCACATGAGAGGAATTATCCGACGCATGATTTAGAGTTAGCGGCTGTGGTTTTTGCTTTGAAGATTTGGCACCATTACTTATATGGGGAGAAATGTAGGATCTTTACGAACCATAAGAGCTTAAAGTATTTCCTCACGCATAAGGAATTGAACATGAGACAACGCCGTTGGCTTGAGTTGTTTAAGGACTATGACTGCATTGTGGATTACCATCCTGGTAAGGCCAATGTAATCGCAGATGCTCTAAGTCGGAAGTCAGTTTCAGCCTTATTCTTGAGACGGTTTAGATGGAGGTTTGATTCAGATGGAGCTTTGATTGCTCAGTTGCGTGTGAAGCCTACCTTGAGACAGAGGATTGTGGATGCTCAGAGGGATGATGAGAGGCTGTAGCGGATTGTGCAAGAGGTTAGTTCAGGTAAGCAGCCTGATTTCTCAGTTTTGGATGGAGTGTTGATGTATAGGAACCGCTTGTGTGTACTTGAGAATGAGGAGTTGAGGAGTCAGCTATTGAGTGAGGCGCATAGTACGGTTTTTACTATGCATCCTGGCAGTGAGAAGATGTACCGGGACATGAAGCAGTTTTATTGGTGGTCCGGTATGAAGGGGGATATTGTGGATTTTGTATCCAAGTGCTTGACATGTCAGCAAGTAAAGGCCGAGAATCAAGTTCCTTCGGGATTGCTTACGCCTTTATCTAATCCCGAGTGGAAATGGGATGATATTGCTATGGACTTTATATCTGGTTTGCCTTTGACTCAGAGGAAGCATTACTCACTTTGGGTGATAGTGGAACGGCTCACGAAGTCAGCTCATTTCTTGCCTATTAAAGTGGACTATCCAATGGATAGATTGGCCAGTATCTATGTGGATGAGATAGTTCGGTTGCATGGAGTGCCATTATCCATAGTATCAGATCGGGACCCAAGGTTCACTTCAAAGTTTTGGAAAGAGTTGCAGAGAGCTTTGGGTACTAAGTTGAACTTTAGTACAGCGTTTCATCCTCAGACAGATGGGCAGTCAAAGCAGGTCATTCAGATTCTAGAGGATATGTTGAGGGCTTGTGCTTTGGATTTTCTGGGTAGTTGGGACAGATATGTGTCACTTATGGAGTTTGCCTACAATAATAGCCATCAGTCGAGCATCGATATGGCACCGTATGAGGCTTTATGTGGTCGGCAGTGTAGGACTCCGGTTTGTTGGACCGAGCTATCCGAGAGATCAGTGACTGGGCCAGAGTTGGTTAGAGATACAGAGGAAAAGATCAGAGTTGTGCAGCGGAATTTAAAGGCAGCTAAGGATTGACAAAAGTCTTATGCCAATCTGAAGAGAAAAGATGTGCAGTTTGAAGTCGAGGACAAATTCTTCCTTAAAGTGTCACCTTGGAGGAAGTGCTTCGGTTTGGTAAGAAAGGCAAACTTAGTCCTCGCTTCATTGGTCCTTATGAGATTTTGGCTAAGGTTGCTCCGGTAGCCTATAGATTAGCTTTATCGATGGAGTTGGCGAAGTTACATGATGTGTTCCATGTTTTAATGCTTTGTCGGTATAGATCAGATCCGTCACATGTTCTGTCAGTTCAGGATGTTCAAGTGTAGCCAGATTTTTCATATGATGAGGAACCGAGAGCCATTCTAGCTCGAGAGATGAGAAAGCTAAGAAATAAGCAAATCCCATTGGTAAAGGTGTTATGGAATCATCATAGAGTCGAGGAAGTGACTTGGGAACTAGAAGAGTCGATGAGAGCTCAGTATCTACATTTGTTCAGTTCAGGTGAGTCGAGGACGGAATTCTTATTAGTAGGGGAGAGTTGTCACACCCCGTTTGCCCCCTAGTAGTATGAGCCTATTTATATGTGCATGCAATTGTATGTGTTCGGCATATCATAAGGGTATTTTAGTAAAAATGCATATTTTAATGGTTTTATTAGCATGTGGATGCATGTATGTTATTAGGGTGTGAATTAGTTGGGTTAAGTTTGGGTGTGCATGAGTGCACCATTATAGGGTGTGAGTAGTGGAGTAAGGGTTGTGTGCTTTACTCACACATTAGTAGGGTGTTGTAAGTTGAGAGTGCATTGTGTGTGAGTAGTGTATGCTTGTTGGGTGTGAGTGATTGGTTTCCACCAATAGGAAAAGGACAAGTGTAGGGTTAGGGGAAAAGATGAATTAAGAGAGAAGGGAAAAGTGGGAAAGGTAGAGACTCATTTCTTCTTCCCGATTCTTCTTCTCCTTTGTCTCATCTTCTTCCTTTGCTCTTATTTTGAAACCCTAACTTTGATTCAAGATACTGTTAATGGAAATCAATCATTTCCTTTGCATTCTTTTGGTAAGTTATTGCATTTTCCATCTTGTTTTTCCATTTGTTCATCTTCTTCTTCTTCTTTTCTGGGTGTAAATTTAACTTAGGGTTTGTATTTTTGGGTGTTCTTTGATGTGTTATGCTTACCTGAGTCTCCTCGCAATCCCAAGGGCAAGGAAATAGCTGGGAGTAGTGGAACTAAGTGATTCGAAGCAAAGAATTTCAGGTTTGGGAAAAATTGCATTTACTGTGTATTTACTTTGTTTGATTCTTTGTTGATTGTTTGATGTATTGATATTGTATGTTGGGGGTTTGAATGAATGGGTTTTGGTTGTAGTTAATGCATGAGGATTGGAACCTTAAGAATGAGAATTACGTGGAATGAGTTACTGTGTTACTATTTTTGGGTTTTGATACTTCAAAATTTTGATTGAATTCATATCTATTTTGGATAGGTATTTGTTGAAGGAAGTGTTCTTATGTTGTTTATGTTGGTTTTGCATGCTTGAGGAAGCTAATTTCTGGTAAGAACGATTTGAATTTGAGTTGGGATAATTTCTGGGAATTCTGGGTTTCTGGGTGAATTTCACGACATTAGGGTTTCAAAAATTGGAAGCCTGTGTGCCTGTCCTAGTCGTGTTTGGGTGTGTGAGTCGTGCTCTCCCTTGCTTTTCCTTCTCTTTTCTCTTCCTTATTTTGCTTGCTGTGTTTTGTTGTCCGTGTGCTTGTCCGAGTCGTGTTTGAGCATGTGAGTCGTGTCCATCTTTCTCTCTTTCTTCTCTTTTACACCATCTGAGGGAGAAGTGGGAGAGCCAGAGCACGAGTCGTGTTCTAGAACACGAGTCATGCTCTGGCAGAGAGTATGAGCACAAATGGTGCTCGAAGAGCACGATCCGTGCTCATGCTGAGTGACTCAGCACGAGTCGTGCTCCTCAGCACGACTCGTGTCCCTCAAAGCTTCTGTCTCTCTCATTTTTCATCAACTCAAATGTGTATTTTTCAATCCTTTTTCCTTTGTTTTGGGTTCTTTGGTCTTCATTTATGTGTTTTCAATTAGCAAATGATGTAAAATGGTATTTTAACTTAGCCAAATAATAAGTAATGTATACAATATTGCATGTTATAGATTGTCGAATGATATTGGGTTATGCATGTCTTATTTATGATTTATTGATATGAATGTGAGTATAATTATGTATTACTCTTGGAAACATGATTTGAATGATGCATAACCTGCTAGAGTCAAGTAAGTGGATAGTTAGGCATGCCTAATAGAGTCTTTAGCTGCAGCCTCAGTTCCATTTGGACCCCGATCAGGTCCCCATTTGGTTCCTCGCGAACCCCCTCAGTATTTGGATCTTGTTTAAGGTCCCCTCAATAAACTGTTTTGTAATTGATAAAATGAAATGGTTTTCGATTCGTACCCGTAAGATACTATCAGTATTCGATTCGTACCTGTAAGGTACTGTCCGTATACTCGTTATCCACTATTGTGAGTCAACAGGTGCTCTTTTTGTTTTGTTCCGCTTTGATATGATTACAAGAATACGGTATTCGGATGCGTATAATGATGAGTATGAGAAATTAAATTAAGTGTAAGTGAAAGTGGATGTGAACTTCTGAATGCATGTCTTTATTATGCAAGTATGATTATATAGCTGATATCATTATCCGCATTTGTCATATTGTATGTGTATGGCATTGACGACCATTGTGAATGGCCGTCTACTCTTTTGTTGTGTGTTCCCCACTAAGATTTTATCGCTTAGCACGGTGTTTTATCCGTGCAGGTGCAGAGGATGGTGTTCTTTTGGGAGAGTCGTCGCCAGTCAAGCTAACACAGAGGGATTAGTGTTAGGGCTTTAATTTTGATAGCATGTTGATTCTTTTGTATCGGAACTCTCTTTATACCATTATTTTGTAAAGCTTCCGCATTTATATACTTTTAGGATATGTAATTATTTTATTCTGGCTTTTGATCAGAACTTTTTGTAACGAATTTTGCTATTGTAGTGATGGATCATTCTGATGCTTATGAAAGGTTTAATTTCCCCGTAATGATGTATGTTTACTATGTACGAATGTATGCTTTGTATCTTTATCTGTTTGGTGACACACCCGACTCATATAGCCTCTCACTCCGTAAGGATGGGTGCGCCTATGTATGGGTAGCTTGTGTTACATAATAGATATCTCTCTCATAATAGAGGAATAAATTCCATCTTGATTATTACTTTCCTCTGCATAATTCTCATCATGTCGAATCATAACCCTTATTATTATCCGATTAAAGATAATGTTTGATTATATCAAAACATAATGTTCCTTATGTAGGAAACTGTGATAACCTCAGGTCAAAAGATTCAATAACATATCTATTATAACATCACTTATGACATTAACCCATATAGTGATCTCATAGTGGATCTATCAGTACCTTGTTCTCTAATAAGTACCTACAAGTTTGATTTATATCACCATATATATGTATGTGTGTATATATATATATATATATATATATACATACATATATATATAATCATCTCATGATTATCAATCAAACTCATACTAGTTTTAAAATATTACTATAATGTAACATGCCATTAATATTACAATGGAGAAAACCATTCTATAAATAAAATATAATCATTACATTAAGATCCAAATATTTGGCCTAGGGTATAACCACTAACACAAGGGTTATCGGGGAACCCAATGGGCACGTATAGTGCACAGTGAAAAATCGGCAGCATAAACTCTCTTATGTAAAGCGCATACATGTGAGTTTTGGCCATCACGCATTTAAACAATTCAAAGGAATTAGGATGGGCCCACTGGGGCATGAAAGCCTTTGATGAGTGACCACTTAACTTGGTTGAATTCATTCAATGTGTAAGGGCCCATTTAGCAAGCACAGTATTACGATTCATATCACCTAGGGGAAGTATCTATTTGTCATTACATAGGCTTTAGTCAGGGTGATGATGTTTTAGGGCGACCCAAGCATCATCCCTGCCAACGAGTCTAGCTCATCATGACCATAGTGACCGGTCAGGTCATCATTTAATATACCAAATGGTACGAAACTTGGGCTGGTAATTATCCCTAACACTTCCCTATGTTGAGTGAACATAAGGTCGTCCTTTAGGAATGCACCGGGGCTAAAGAGGGACCAACTCGCATAGATCTAAGGCTCTAAAATGAAATGAAATGTAATTTCGAAAAGATATAGAATTTTAAGTATAAAAACACAATTATATATAGTTAACCCAAGGCACTTTAGGAGCAAGGTCTTTAATGGTCCCTAGTGGAGTTCCCACTGTGAAATGTATGGAACCCACTTATGTCCTCGGATGCCCGTTTTTAGGGTCCGAAGGAGGTTAATCAAACTCATAAAGGTTAATCACTTCGTAACAAACAAGGAATCACCCCTAGTTAATTGCTAATGACAGTATTATGAATGTGTCTATTTTGGGCAACATAAAATATTTTTGAGTCGCCACCCAATAAAACATTGGGAAAGTTCGTCCAACCAATTGAGGCCTAAGACAAGAGAGAGTTCAGGACATTACTCTTATGTCTATTTTGGGCAACAAAAGATATTTTGAAATGACCACCTAATAGAACATTGGGAAGGGTCATCTAACCTCATGAAGCCTAAAAACTAGAGAGAGTTTTGGACATCACTCTTACTCGTACCTTGGTTAAAATTTATAAATGAGTTTTATAAATTAAGTGTCCATATCTTTTCTCACACATTTATGCAATCAAAACAAAGCGCATTGCAATCATATAAATGGAAGCGGTAAAAAGACAACAAATAAAAGCAAATATATCAACTTTACAATAATACAGGGCAAAATAAAACCCTAAAACAATTAAAGAGAACATTAAAATAAAAAATACATACATAAAATGGGATATTTATTTAAGGTGGGAACATTTGGTTCCCGCATGTATATTTACAAAATCGAATAATTTGATTTATATTTTTATTAGAAGAAAACTAGGACATTGGTCCTATATTATTAGAAAAATTCCATTGTATTTTGTAAAAGACCTTTTTGTGAGATTTTATAATAACTAGAATAAAACGACATTTATTATGAGAAGTCCCAGAAATAAACTAAGTACTAAATAAAAAGGAAGAAACTGAATAAAATGATGAATCAAACCAAAGGTCTTCAAATCCCCCCACCTTCTAGATCCACATTTATTAGCAATGCTCACATCAAAAAGAAAATATTATATGCCAAATAAAAGAAACAAAAGAAAATAACAAGTTAGTAAAATTAAAATAATCAAAGAATAAAGATGAAAATTAAACATGCAATATGTGATACTAATAGGGCAAAATGGAACTAAAATAACACATAAAAAAGTTGGCATGCAAAGGGACATTAGAAAAAGTAACCAAAGAGTTAAAATGAAACAAAAAGAGAAAAAGAAGAGCTTAAGGACAGCCAAAGAGTGAGAGGTGGCTAAAGAGGAGGTGACAGATGGGAGGAAGAAGCTCTGCCACGTCCCGTCCCTCGCTTGAGGGACGGGCATCGGTCAAGTCTTCTTCCTATTCCTCATCTCCAGAAACGCAAAAAACTCCACTTTTACATCTTTAAAAGCTTCCTTTTATGCAATTTTCACATGCTTTTGCCTCAAATCTCGCACAATTATGTCAAAAACAAATAAATAGTCAAATCTAGCATAAGAAAAAATAAGAAAATGAACAAAATAAATAAATTCACATCTTAATTTTAAATTAATTGCAAAATGGCAAATCTTAAACCCACAATATTTATCCACAGTATTTGATCTCTAAAAGGCAATAAAGTAGCAGATCTCTCCCTTAAATTTCACAAAAACAAGTTAGAAAATAGTAAGGAATTCTCTTTCTCTCTCTAACTTCTCTCTAAAATTCTTTTTTGAAAACAATGAGTTTATCAGAGTAATTAAGGTGAGAAAATTGATTTTTCTTCCTCAATGAACCCTTTAAATCAGAATTTTGAAAGTAAGTTTTCAAAATATTTTTCACAAAAAGATTTTTGTTCTGCCAAAAATCCTCCTTGATTTTTGTGCTTTCTTTTCTTTTTATAGCCAAAGATTTTTCCTTGATTTTCTAGGTTTTTCATTTAAATCTAAGGATAAGATTGATTCCTTTTAAAATTTGAAGACCTAAAGTCCCTCTATCTTAATCCCTAAAAATAAGGTGTTTGATTTTAAAATAAATAAATCTCTAGATTTTCATTGAAGGAAATCTGGAGATCTGGCACAATTCATGACCGACAGGCATCCCTCACGCGAGGGATGACTTTTGGCCACGAAAAAGCGCTAACATCCTTTTTCAAAAGACTAGCCCATCCCCGAGGCGGCAGGCGCGAGGTACGGTCATCCCTCAAATGAGGGACGAGTCCGCCAATGAAAAAAGCCTAACGTCCCTCAAGGCCTGTCCTAGTTAGGATGGGCTTACCTGGCGACCAACAGACGGGAGTACCTCATGAGGGACGGGTGTCTATCACCAAAAGTAAGGATTTTTGTGATTTTTTCCCCTTTATGATTTTTCCCCCTTTTTCAAAACTGAATAAAGACCTTAAAATTTGTGAAATTCAAGCGCAAAAACTAGTATTTTAGCCTTCCACCTGTACGACAGGTATCGGCGTCTTCATCGGGTAATCTCTGATCTGGGCTCCCTCAAGACCCGGTCACTATAAGTGGTCTGATCTTATGGGGCCAAACCTCACTATTCCCCATACCCTTATTCAATGTCAAGTTGGGTTTAAGCATTTAAATTAATCATTTTATCTCTCTTTTCGCGCATGTAATCATGGCATACAACATAAAATGCACACAATCACCTTGGAAAGCAATTAAACCATTTGATTTAGCATGTCCTCTTCACTAGTATTTAAATCTACTAGTATGGCATATCCATACATCAAACCGGGCTTATTCAATAATTTCTAATTAAATGAGGACTTTGATACTCTCATGTAATTCAATGAAGAATCCTTTTATTGTGAATATTCTTGGATAAAAAGTAGGACATTGGTTTTATTTTTATTTAGGAAATTCCTAATTAATTATTTAATATAAATTCTTTTTCCATTTATTAAAATATTATTTTTATTATGAAATTTGAATAAAAAATAAGACATTTGTCCATTTTAGTAATAAAAGCTCAACTTATTATTATAAACATTTTTATGTGATTTTTTCATTAACTATGTAAAAACACTTTTATTATTCTATAAAGCATGTAAATAAAACATTAAATAAATAAATGCACTAATTCAATCTAATTATTTCAAAAGTGATAAATAAAGAAAATAAATAAATAAATGTAGAAACATATAAATAAATATTGGAAATTAAATAAACAAAGAAAATTAATTAAATGTAAGAAACCAGATAAATGAAAACTGAAAACCAAAACCAAAGAAAACCAAAAACTGCACAAAACATATTCCACTGCCGAGAACACAAGCTCACGGCTGCGAAGTGTAACACCCCCTTCCCATACGTAGGAGGACCCATCCGCAAGGGAGTGAGAACTCATATGAGTAAGGGTGTCACCAAGCAGAACAGTGCAAAACATTCATTCATATAATATAATGATATATACAAATAGTGAAAATTAAAACTTTGGAAACATCAGAATTATCATGCATTAATATAACAACATTCATTATAATAATGTTCTGATCAAAAACTGATATTACAAAATAGTTACATATCCAAATATACTAGGCGGAAGCTGTACAAAATGATACATAGAGAGTTCTATTATAAAGAATCGTGCTACAAAAATAAAGCCCTAATACTAATCCTTCTGTGTTGGCTTGACTGGCAGCGACTCTCCCAAAAGGTATACACCTTCTGCACCTGTACGGGTGAAAACACCGTGCTAAGCGATAACGCTTAGTGGGGAAACAAACAATAATATGTGGACGGACACTCACAGTAGTCGTCAAGTCAAAGCACAAACATATGGCATAAGCTGATAATCATATCATATAATCATAACCGAATCACATTTATAGCATTCGAAAGTCCATGCTCATATTCACATAATTATACATTCATATGCATATTGCTTCATAGATTGATATTCAGAACTGATCGGATGTTCACATTCTCAAAAATATATCACAACAGACAATGCACCTGATGACTCACAATAGTGGATAATGAGTGAATACTGAGGGTACCCGTGGGTACCTATTGAAAAGTAACATTACATTTTTTCACATCAAAACATTTTACTGAGGGATCTTAAACAAGATCCTGACACACAGAGGTTCGCGAGGAACCAAACGGAGACCTGATCGGGGTCCAAACTGAATTGAGGCTGCAGCTACTGAGCTCTATTAGGCATGCCTAACTATCTATTAGACTGACTCTTGCAGGTCATGCATAATACAAATCATGCTCAAAGCGTAATATATAATTTATGATGAAGAAATCATAATAGTACACATAGATAGGCATAATTATTCCCAACTGTAGTAAAAACCCAAAAGGGAGTGATACAAATTCATTTTGGAAGGAAAGGGGCAAAATTGAAAAATCAGGCAAAGAAGGGTTATTGTCGCGATCGCGGCCAGTGTCGCGCTCACAACAGTGGCCGATAGGCCTGCGCAAAGGGAGGGCGAAGGCACGCGACTCATGCAGTGCTTTCAAGAGTCTTGAGCAATCTTCACGACTCGTGAAGATTGTTCACGACTCGTGAACGATGTTCACATCACGTGAACAATGTTCACGTCTCGTGACCAATAGTTCACGACTCCTGAACTAGGTTCATGAATCGTGAACCTTGTTCACGACTCGTGAACCTTGTTCACGACTCGTGAACCTTGTTCACGACTCGTGAACCTTGTTCACGACTCGTGAACACGATTCACGTGTCGTGAATCTTCAGTCTCCCATGCCTGACGCGTGATTGCTTCACCTCTCGTGTGCCAAAACTTCACGAGTCGTGATTCTCAATCACGAGTCGGACGCTAAGCAAATCAATGGAGCAATTCACGTAAAACTGGAACTCACCTTTCTGTCACGCTCGCGACAGCATCGCAATTTCAAGTTTTCCAACAAAATGCAGAAAACCCAGATTTTCAACCACAAAGCCATTTTGACCCAGAAATCAAACCAAACCTCATCTTACCTTCAAATCAGCCTTCCACCATCACATATAACATAAAACACAACTTAATCCAACAATTAATTACAATCAAATCATGAATTCACAATTCAAGAATTCCAACAGAGACAAAACCCAGAAATTTGCAGTAAATTCAATCAACTCAACGTTTGCTCCAATAACTCAACAATCATGCATCATAATTCAAATCAACTAAAACCCATATCATTTATACCACAATAAGTCCAATAAAACATCACATTTCCCAGAAATTCATGTACATGCTCAAAATTACATATGAACACCAAACTCAAGAAAATTCCCAAACCTGCACTCCTATGCTCCAAATCACTTCGCACCACTCCCACTAGCCTTCTCCTTTCCCTTGGGATCTCGAGGAGGCTCAACTAGAAGCAATACCCACAAATCACACAAAGCACAAACCCTAGATTAAAACTCCAAACTAGAAACGAAGAAGAAAAGAAGATAAAGAAGAAGAAATGCAGCAAAACTTACCAAATAAAGGTTAAGAGATGATCAATTTCCACCACATTTACTTGGATCCAAGCTAGGGCACTCTTGAGAAGAGAAAAGGAAGAAGGGGAGTAGAGAAAAAGAGAGGAATGGGAAATGAAGAAAATAAATTCTACTCTTCCCTTTTTCTCTTTCTTCTTCAATTTCTTTTCCTAACCCTAGACGCATGTCATTTCCTCATTGGTGGAGATTAACCACTCAAACCCTACAAACATGCTCAACAACACACACTAGACTTTCCTCACTAATTCACACCCTACCAATATGTGAGCATGCACACACTAACACAACACAATGCACATACACCCTACTAACATATATGCACCCACACAATATTACAACCCATAAAACATGGATTTTACCCAAATGCCCTTATCACGTGCCAACACACACACAAGTACACATGCACATATGGCTCTAACTTCTAGGGGGCAAACGGGGTGTTACACAAAGTCACTGGCTCCCAAGGCATAAGCAAGGAAAACAGGTCACAGCCATGAAGAGAAAGGTCATGGCTATAAAGTACTAAGGAACAGTACTGTTCTTCACAAATCCCTATTTTGAGCATGGCCAAATTGGTTTTTCTTGTCAGTAGATGAAAAAAACTTAAATGTTTTATTTAAAAACACATAAAATGAATTTAAACTAATTTAAAGCATTTTATTGGATTTTTATGGAGTTTACCCATTTTGATTTAAAACTAAAACGCATTTTTACACATGAATAATAACATCAAAGCATTAAAAGCTTCCTCATATAGTTCTAGCAAATATGCATCAATACCCATTAAATGGGTTTCACAACCTATATCTAAAAATAATATTTAAAATCCATAAATCATACATTAAACCTATAAAATATCATTAAAAACAAATATTATGGGTTGATTCACCACATTCAACTAGTGAATGGGTAAATCAACCCCCAAAACACTAGATGATAGAGATGGGTCTTTATATATTTTTACCTTTAAGCTTCTATCCCCAAAAAGTTTTTAGATTAAACCAAACAATCCAAGCTTTGGATTGAATTAAAATATCAAAGAGAGATTTTAGAGGGGTTTTTGTGAGAGAAAATGCAGAAAACCCTGTTGTTTGCAGAGAGAAAATTGTCTCCTTTGAACAACAAAAATTTTAGATATTTATAGAATTTTCAAATTTAGAAGACAACGATGTCAAGGCTATGAACTATCCGTCGAACGTAAATGGCATGAGTGTGAGCATTCTTAGGTGTGAATAGGATCCTGAGCATGAAAAGCTTTTCACAGGTGTGAATTGCATTTCACAGCCACGATATGCCAAAAACCATTATTTTCAAAAACAAATCATTGCAAAACCATCTTGACAAATACTTTTTCAAATAAGTCCCTTTTTGACCTATTAATCCAAAACCACTTAGATCCTCTAAGCCTCTTGCTCTTTTTAGAGGATTGTTCATCATCGTGTTCATATGACAAATGAGCCCCAAAATCCAACATCTACAATCCTTATTTTCTTTAAAAGTACCTTTCACTTCATTTTTTTTTTTTGTCTTTGCTCTTGTCATCCTTTTTGTTACATTTGAAGTCGTGGTTACACTGAAGTTCCAACTACTCTTTGCTACTCCTTTTTCCTTCAATTTCCTTTCAACCTTTATGGAAATATTTACCATATCTTTTAGCTCCATATAATGCTGCAACTCAACTACTTTGGCAATATCCTATTCAAGCCAACAAGGAAGCAACTCTGGTGACTTCAGGATCTGCTTCAATATTGGCTCTAATCATAGCCATTTCCATTTTTTTGTGTAGTCCTCCACTGATATGGAAGCCTAAGTAAGCCTCTAATGTAATCCTAATAGTAGTAAGAAGGAACAAACCTCTTTCATACTATAACTTTCATCTCCGCTCTCTATTTCTTCTCCTAGCCACTATCAATTGATACCACCAGACAAGTGTATAATCGGTAAATTCTACAGCTACTAGCTTAACCTTTTTTCATTTCAATGTCATTGTGGCTGTCAAATATCAGCTCCACCTTTCTTTTCCACACCAAATAAGCATTTGCATCATTCCTTCCTTTGAAGGGAGGAATCCTTATTTTAATGGATTTTATGTTGCTATCCCTTTTGTCTCTCTTATCAAACACTTTTTTCCCTTTAGGTCTATCCCTCACAGACTATGCATTATCATCAAATTCTTCAACAAACTTAGCTTGCTCTTCCTCCTCATTCTAGTGTCCCTATTTTCTAATCTTCACTCATTCATGGTGGTATTGTAATAACCCGAAATCCACCCTAGTAGCAATATGTATGATTAGGGAGATTAGGTAAGTTTGATTTAGGGTTTATAATTTTTGGACCGAAGTGTAATTGGGAATTAGGGACCTAATTGTATAAAATAAATAAGTTAAGTGACTAAAGGGAACTTTGCATAATTAGTGTTAAGTGAGGATTAATTAAGTTTAGATTGATTATTAAGTTTAATTAACAATTAGTGGATCACAAGTGGCATGGGTTGGGTTTAACACCTAAGGTTGACATGCACATATATATGAGTGAGAAGAGGCAAAGTTTGTCTTTTGTTTTTCATTTTGGCTAACCATCCCTCTCTCTCTTGAAAGGTAGGTTTTTGCTTTCTTCCTTTCCTTTGTTTCCTTAGTTTGATTTCATCCAAGGGTTAGTTTGCTTGTTTTCTTTCCTTTGTTCTTCATCTCATTCAAGATTTTGTTGATTAAAAGTTGGAGAATCAAGTAGGAGAGCAAATGGTAAAGAGAAGATTGCTCGATTTGTGAAGTTGAAGGAGTTCACTTCTAAAGGTTTGGGATTTTTAATTCTTTACTAAATGCATGATTGATTAGACTGGGTGAATTATGGGTTTTGAAGGTTCAATAACTCTTCTAATTTTTAAATTGTACTTGGGATAGTATTGTTGAGTTGATAAAGCTTTAATGATAAATTGAAGTTATACTATGTTTTGATTGTTTGCATGTTGGTTATGTTAGTTATAATTTGTGTCATTAGAAAGTTAACATGTAGGTGATCATTTGGTTAGAAAGCCTTGTTGACTAAAAGTGGTGCCTTGGTTGGTTTTAGAAGTCATACATATTGATGTAGGAAAATGCCTAAGGGAGGTAAGTGTGGTAGGAGTTTGAATGTATAATTCAGGCTCTGTCGCGAGCGCGATAGAGGTCTCTGTAGGGTAGAGTTTGCTAGATCATGTTCTATCGCGAGCACGAGATTGAGAGCGAGTGTGACATAAGCATTTTACATGTTCTATCACGTGCGCGATTTGTGCTGCGAGCGTAACAGAAGGATTTGTCGAGGTATGTCACAAGCGCGACGGAGTTCAAGTTATAAATACTTGCTAATTGTCATATTTTGTGTGAATTATGGTATTTGTTCTATAAAGGACTATGCATATGATAATATGAACATTAAATGGATTAATAGTTTAGCTTGCAAATCGAGTCATTGATAGGTGGGCATGCCTATAAGGATTACTGTTCGAAGCTACTAGTGTTGATACCATTTGGTATCTAGTGTCGATACCGTTTGGTATCTAGTGTCGATGTCATTTGGTATCTAGTGATTCGAGATTTACATATCTCTAGTGTTGATATTGTATTTTCCCAGTATCTAGTGATTGATACCTGAATGGTATCCAGTGTTCCTATTATCCAGTACTATATTGATTCAGGTTATATTAGGATGGTTATTTTATTGATTGATTATAGTATTGTGTTAACATGTGATATTTGTTATGATATAGTACCAATGCAGGGATCATTGTATATACATACTAGTGATATTAATGAAGTGAATTATGTATTATTGAATTCTTGACTTATTATTTATCTAAAGTATATTTTGCTATTATATGTTTAGTTCATGATTTTCTGTAGTAGACAATTTGTTTTGTTTGTACCCCCACTGAGCTATAGGTCAGCATGGGCATTTATCTCCCATGTAGGTCCATAGCTTGGAAGCTCAAGTTTTGAGGTTGACATCTGCTGGCCACTAGGAGAAGTCTTAAGTCTTCTTTTAGGTTCAATCTTTTGTATTGTAGAGTTATAGTACTATTTTTGTATAATAGGGATATGTAACCGTATATTGTATAAGTATGGACTTGTAAGGTGTAAATTTTGATAAAGTAAAGTTAATGATAATTTTTGTTATATATATTGTTTTTAAGTTCACCTCTTATTAGCATGTATGTTAGTTATAATGATAAGAAGGAGTTTGTGTAGCACTCCCTTATCCTCCTAGGGGGTATTGGGGTGTTATAGGTATTTTGTCTAATCTCCTCTATCTATTGTGCTTGTCTCTCTATTCGGTCATTGAGATTGCCAAACATCACATGAAACCTCTTAAATTGTTGCATCATTGCCTTCATGGCGAAAGCTTCATTTTGTGGTTGCTCACTGCTTTTACCACTTCGGTCAAACATTTTGATGTATAAACCTCACAACACTCCCTCACATTTTTACACTCAAAGATTGGACACTCAACTCATGTTTCACTCAACAATGGCTTTTAACCTTTTTTTCATCTCACCCATTTTTGCCTTTTCCCTCTCATGTTTGACTCTTTCTAGTTGCACTTCAAAAATAATTTCTCAATCAAAGCACCCCACAAATAGCAAATAAGAAGTTCAAAGAAAATACCTAGCAAGAATTTGCAAGCTTAAAGTCTAAAAGCAAAATACAAGTTTTTTCCAAAAATGTATGTCACATAATAACAAGAATATGTATGCAATATATTTTTATTCACAAGATATACAACATGAGATTTTTGTTCACAAGATATACAACATGAAATCAACGATGCTATCCTAAATGTATTGGAAGCAAAGAAATTGATAACCAACAAAAAGCAACTGAAGAGTAGAATTGTAACACCCCCATATGACATAAGAGGGAATTGGGTGTGCTACTCAATACTTATATAGATTACTCCAAATTGTCAAGTTCAATTAACAATTTTAAACCCTTTTTAATTCAATCTCACTTAATAAATGATGATATACAATTAACATACTTAGCATAATTCATTTAAACACTACTACACCTAACATTTCTATAACCACAATCATACATAATATTATGTTAGGATTCATTTATATTGTTAACTAAATGATCATGCATGTTTATCAATTCTTTACGACTTGACTCAAACATATCCATTTTTTACTTTATTTAAGTTTAAATACACTATTATTTTTCAATGATTTGGTTCGAACATAGAACAGAATTCCATGCTTTGTACGTATCCCAATAATTAGGAATCAGAACCATGTAGTTCTATGTGTGTTAGTCTGCACACAATCATTTACATATAATCAAGTTAACATATAATATATTAATAATAATATAGAAATATACCTTAAACACATGCTTTAAAAACACTGGTCCACTTTAACATGCATACTTATTATTAATCTTTAACTTAAAATCACTTCATTATCATGCTTGTACAACTTTAGTCAAATTAAAAAATCTTTTAACCACCTGAGTTCTCATTAAAGTGGATAACAAGAACACTAGATATT
The DNA here is from genome assembly GCA_947683425.1 of Excoecaria cochinchinensis. Taxonomy (NCBI): domain Eukaryota; kingdom Viridiplantae; phylum Streptophyta; class Magnoliopsida; order Malpighiales; family Euphorbiaceae; genus Excoecaria; species Excoecaria cochinchinensis. The sequence goes on from CANTUQ010000116.1 coordinate 2,891,104, forward strand.
GAATAAACAGTATTAATAACTAGAGACATGATGGTCTCGATACACTAGACACCATGAGGTGTCATCACTAGCAGCTACAATCACTATCCCTTATAGGCATACCTAACTATCCACAACTATGCATAATTTAGGCTTAAATTTAAAAACTTTATTTGCTATTTTATTTACACTACACTTGTTTATGTATTCTTCTCAATCACTGCATATTTAACCATAGTCATGTAATCACTATACATACATGCCACATACTTTTAGTAATGTCAATACGTAATCATTAATAATAAATATATATTTATATTACATATACTTTGTTTGCATCAGAATCTCAATGAATTTCCCCATTTAAACATGCATACATATTATAACATGTCATACTATTTCATTTATCAATAATAGTCATATTTATTTATATCCTCATATAAATTCCATATAAATTCATGTAACACATATCACTTTATTAATTTCTTATCTTCTACTTAGTCAAGTTCTATTATCATTAAATTAAAATTAGAATTCATTTGATCAATATTTTCGTCTATAAAATTCTAGTTTTTAGAAGTCACAAGGTGATTAGAAAATCCTGACCACCGTATGGCATAGCATAATCAGATTATGGAGAAAATAGAAGCATTTTACACGGCAGGGAGGACATTTTTGCCTGTTGTATAGGTCATCACACGATGGGTAGAAAAACCTAACCACCGTGTGAATAAAAAAAACACTAATAATTCCTACCCAAAACACGATTATGCGGCGAGCACAGTTTCTTAACCGCCGTGTAACTGGGCAAAAACAGAGATCAAATTCTGCAGATTAACTCGTTCTTCTTACTTAACACATTTTATTTATCAAATGTCATTTTTAGATTTACTTCTTTCATAATATACGCCTATTCTTCTTTTAGCTTAATCATTCCACAATAGCCATTGAATTTAATCCAATAATGAATGAATTATATTCAATTAAACATACACTAATTCTATAATAGGGATAGAACTTCTCCCAACTTTTATATCTTTAACTTACTAATCTTAGGAGCACAATTAAACACTAATTTCTTCTAAACAGTTATAAACAAGCTTATTATAAAACTAAAACAACTAAAATTATCTCGTTTCGTGCTTTATAACCAGAATTATACTCAAATTACCATAACCTACTCATTAACTTCTAAAACAGAGTACCTGTAACGCCCCGTTCCCACCCTGGTAGTTTGAGCCTTGTGCGTGTGTGATTCTGTGTGTGTGTACAAGTTTGGCATGTGTTATTTTGTGTATGTCTATGGTTTAAATTATAGTATTATATAATTGTGGGGTTTTGATTGGGTGTGAGTGTGTGTAAGGGATTAGTGTGTGTGTAAGTGAGGTTTGGCTTTGGGTGTATGTAAGAGGATGGTTAATGGGTGTGTCTTGGGGTAGTCTTCCCATAGGAGGCTGCCATGTGGCATGTGAGGGAGATATTTATAGTGTGGAGAAAGGAGAGAGAAATAGCTTTTCCTTTTTGCTTTTTCCCGTTTCTTCCCTTTTTCCCCATTTTTCATCTTCTTCTCCCTTGCTTCTTTGCTTTCTTGTGATTCTTCGCTCCCAGCTGCAATTTTGGTGAGTTTTGGGTAGTCCTAAGTTGATTTGGGGTAAGTAATAGTTAATGGTTCTTCCTCATCCTCTTGTTCCTTTTTAATTTGGTTAATTTGATTATTTGGGTATTTTGGAGTTAGAGTTTAAAGCTTGTTTTGATGGATGCTTTGCTCATAGATCCCTTCTAAAGAGCCCAAAGGAAAGGACTTAGCAAGTGGAAGCGGAGCCCGTGATTAGAATTCAAGAATTCGAGGTTTGGAAACGTTTGTTGCTTTTGTGTGTTTTTGTGTGATTTTTGTGTTTGTGGAAATTATTGAAATTGATGGGGTATATTGTGGGTATTCATATCTAATTGATATGGGTATTGATTATTTTGAGTTGAGATGCATAGTTTGTGAAGAATTGAACTATAGTATGAGTTTGTATGGAATTCTAAGAGAAAATACTGGTTTAGTAAATTCTGGAATTTAATCTTGTAAATTGTATGATTAAATGATGCTAATTGGATTATAAGTTGGGTTTAAAGTTTTTTAAGATGTCGTGAATGATCTAATTGTGTGGGGTTGAGTTTTGAAGTCAATTGGAGGTTTGGATGATGTTTGGGAGTGAATTTTTGCAGGTTTTTCGCGTAAGAGCTGGAAATCATAACCCTGTCGCAAGCACGACACTGTCGCAAGGTCGCGATAGAGTTCGATGATTTTAGCCTCCGCACGCGCCGAGCGTGGGCTGCCAAGCGGTCGCAGCAAGAGCTCTCTGTCACGCTCGGCTACCGAGCAAATTTAGACAGTCTCCTATCGCAAGCGTGCACCTGCGCGCGAGTGCAATAGCAACTGTTGGCCACTCACTGTCGTGAGCCTGACAGTGAGATATGTTTCTGTCCCTGTACAAGCGTAAGGACTGCTGCGATCGCGACTTGGGATAAATTTTGCCTCTATCGCGAGCACGACACCTCTTGGCTTCAAATTGAGTTTTCTTTTTATGCATTCAATGTTTAGTTTTCAAGATTGTGGTACTTTTAGAATTGTACATGGACAATTTTATGAATTATATGAATGTAATTTGATGAATTTGTGCATGACCTGCGAGAGTCAATAAGTGGATAAATAGGCATGCCTATAGAGTTCAGTTAGCTGTAGCCATGCTTATGCATTTTGGACCCTGATCAGGTCCCTGTACGAATCCTCGCGATCCCTTTTAAACTTGAATCTTATTTAAGATTCCATTCAAAAATGTTAGAACTAAAATAAAAGGAAAATAATAACTTTGATACCCTCGGGTATCCATGCGTTTTGAATGACTATGCGTTACTCGCTATCCACTATTTTGAATAAGTAGGGTTTATTAAATTCATGTGTTTTAATTCAGTACAGTATGAATGATAGTGTGACTAATAATGTTGACATCTTGAGTATGATGAATTGTTATTAAGTATTGATTTTCAGTGTGATCCATGTGTAAGTGATTTGTTTGACGTCCACTGTAAGTGGTCGTTTTACTTTATGTTTTCCCCACTAAGCGTATTTGCTTAACACGGGTGTTTCATCCATGCAGGTGTGAAAGATGTTGTAGTTTTTGGGCCGGGTGATCCGTTTCTGCAGGGCCAACACAACTAGGAGAGAGAGATTTTGTAGTTCAAATTGTACCACTTTAGTATATGTATTAATTTACTGATTTTGTAATGATGACTCTTGATGTAAACTCTACTTTTGTAATTTGGTTTTGATATCAAATATGTATTGACCTTTCTTGCTAAGGCACTTTTGTATTTTGATATGTAAAGAATATTATGTAAATTAATAATATTGTACTTCTGTTTCAGCATCCGTCCTTTGTTTTAAGAATTTTATTTTACCCGTTTTAGAATGTATGATTCATAATTTTGGTTGTTTGGTTTAAGTTTTTGCGTGGCAACCCTCATCTACCGGGATCCTTCTTCCTCCTCAAGGGATGAAGCTCCCTACGTATAGGTAAGGTGTGTTACATTTTGTGGTATCAGAGCATTAGGTTTAGGCATTTCTGGGCTAGTGTAAAATAGAGTGTACGTCTAGTGTTGTGTTGGCCTGATGCGGGTTATTGTGTATGTTTTGTAGTTAGATGGAGTCTCCTCGTGGATCACTTGAGGGGTCAGCCGAGAGTGCGAATCCCTGAGAGCAAGATCCATTTATTTCTGGTTCGGCTCAGCCACCTAGGGTGCAACCTGAGGCCCCTGCAGTTCCCTTTGAGGTCATGCTCAAGATATCTCAGGATATGGCCAAGGTTTTGGAAAGAGTTACTGCCCCTAGAGCTCCAATTAAGAATATGAGAAAGTTTGGAGCAGAAGATTTCTTTGGAACTAGCTTGGATGAATCAGATAAAGCTGAGAGGTGGATTGAGAAAGTTAGTCGGGTGCTAAGGGAAATTCGATGTCCATCGGAGAGAGAGGTGGAATGTGTAGTGTCTTTGTTGCAAGGCTCAGCTTATGATTGGTGGATGCTAGTGCTTAGACATCCTCAGCTTCTCGAGCCTGTGACATGGGAGTTCTTTGAAAGAGAGTTTCGGAGTAAGTATGTGACTAAGGCATTTAAGGAGGCCAGATGGGCACAATTTTTAAGTCTCCGATAGAGGGTGTAATCTGTAGCGGAATATGAGAAGGAGTTTAATCGACTCAGCAAGTATGCACTGCCAGGAGTTCTCACTGAGGAGTTTCAATGTCAACAGTTTGAGGCGGGTATGAACGAGTCTCTTAAGGTGATGTTGGTTTCTTTGATGGCTACATCGAATATCAGTTATTATCAGATAGTGCAGGCAGCTTTGAGAGCGGAACACTCTGAGAATATTTTAAGAGAGAAGGCTCAGAGGAAAAAGGCCTCTAGAGGAGGTTCTTCTTCAGGAAAGAGGTCATGTGAGTCTCAATGAAATCCCTCTAGTGAATCGCATCCTAGTTCGGCTACTAGAGGGAGGAGACCGGATTCCTTCAGAGGGTATAGCACGGGTAGAGGAGCTTCGGGTGGTAAAGGTGATGGAGTGCCTCAATGTTCCCATTGTAACAAGCGTCATTGGGGCGAATGTCGGTGGTTGACGGGAGGATGTTTCAGATGTGGTAACACCGACCACTTTCTAGCCAATTGCCCAAATTTATATGAGAATACCCAGGGTCAGCAAAAGGTTAGTCGAGCTGGGTCGAATGTTTCTCAAGGCAGTCGTGCTAGAGGTAGAGGACAGGATCGTGGTGGACAGCCTCGGGAAAGAGAACCCTCTGAGACAGTTGATCGTCCAACACCGGCGGCTGCAAGATCTTATGCAATGAGAGCCCGTGACGACCAGGATGCTCCAAAAGTAATAGCCAGTAAGTTCTTACTTTCCAGTATTGAAATGTATGCTTTGATAGATTCGGGTTCCACTCATTCTTATTTGTGTTCCAATAAGTTGTGTGATGAATTGGCTAATGAGGATAAACTGGATTATGAGATATGTGTCACTAGTCCGTTAGGGCAGTGTGTTAGAGTGAATCGAGTATATCGGGATTGTCCTTTGTTGGTGCAAGGTAAGGAATTTCCAGTTGATCTGATTAGTTTACCATTTCATGAGTTTGACCTAATTCTAGGTATGGATTGGTTATCCAAGCATCGAGCCATAGTTGATTGTTATAGGAAAACGGTTGTACTCAAAGACAGGGATTAGATAATTGTGGTTGTAAGAGGTTTGGGAAGTAACTCACTGCATAATGTGATTTCGGCTATGAAGGAAAAATGGTTTATGAGGAAGGGATGTGAGGAGTACCTAGCTTTGATTTTGGATTCGCGACGAGGGCAAGTAAGGATACAAGATATTCCAGTAGTTAGAGAATTTGTGGATGTGTTTCTAGAGGAATTACTGGGTTTACCACCAGAGAGAGAAGTAGAACTGTCTGTGGATATTGTGCCAGATGCAGCTCCGATTTCTAAGGCTCTATATAGGATGGCTCCGATGGAATTGAAAGAGTTGAAAAGTCAGTTTCAAGAGCTTTTGGATAAGGGTTTTATCCGACCAAGTGTGTCACCTTGGGGTGCTCCGGTTATATTTGTCAAGAAAAATGACGGTACCTTGAGAATGTGTATTGATTACCGGCAGATTAATAAGGTCACGGTAAAGAATAAATATCCGTTGCCACGGATCAAGGATCTTTTTGATTAGTTAAGAGGAGCTGGAGTGTTCTCGAAGATAGACTTGACATCGGGTTACTATCAATTGAGAGTCAAGGATGTGGATGTCGCGAAGACAGCTTTTCGGACGCATTATGGTCACTACGAATTTTTAGTGATGCCATTTCGTTTGACTAACGCAGCTTTCATGGATTTGATGAACAGGGTATTTAGACAGTATTTGGATCGTTTTATTGTAGTGTTCATCGACGACATCCTGGTTTATTCTAAGGATAAAAAGGAACATGAGGAATATCTACGATTGGTGTTGCAAGTGTTGAGGAACCATCAGCTTTATGCTAAACTTAGTAAGTGTGAATTTTGGTTAAAAGAGGTAACATTCCTTGGACATGTGGTTTCGGCTGAAGGCATATGGGTAGATTCATCCAAAGTTGAAGCCATTGTGAACTGGTTGCCACCAAAGTCTATACCAGAAGTGAGGAGTTTTCTAGGATTAGCTGGTTATTATAGGCGATTTGTGAAGGGATTTTCCGTGATAGCTTCACCGTTGACTCGGCTTCTCCGAAAGGAGGTTAAGTTCAATTGGTCGGATAGGTGCCAAGCAAGTTTTGAGCAGTTGAAGGATATGTTGATTAAGGCTCCTGTACTTACTCAACCCATCTCGGGTAAAGAGTATACTATGTACAGTGATGCCTCAGGTATAGGTTTGGGCTGTGTTCTGATGCAGGACGGTAAAGTGATCGCCTATGCTTCCAGGCAACTAAAGCCACATGAACAGCACTATCCAATGCATGACTTGGAGTTAGCAGCAGTAGTGTTTGCTCTTAAGGTTTGGCAACATTATTTGTATGGGGAAACATGCAGGATCTTCACAGACCACAAGAGTTTAAAATATCTGCTTACTCAGAAAGAATTGAATTTGATGCAGCGGAGATGGTTGGAGTTATTTAAAGATTATGACTGCATCATTAATTACCATCTGGGCAAAGCAAATGTAGTAGCAAATGCTCTGAGTAGGAAATCAGTTTCGGCTCTGTCTCTGAGTAGAGGAAGGTGGAGGTTTGATTCGGATGGAGCACTAATTGCTCAATTGAAGGTTAGACCGAACTTGAGGCAATTGATAGTGGATGCACAGTTGAGTGACCCTGTGTTATAGTGTGCTTTTCACAAGGTAAGAGATGGTAAGCTGACTGAATTTTCTGTAGATAGTGATGGAGTGTTCAGATTTAGGAATCGGATATGTGTGCCTAATATGGCTGATGTGAAGAGAAGACTTTTGCAAGAAGTTCATTCATCGATTTTCACGATGCATCCAGGAGGAAATAAGCTGTACAGAGATCTGAAGCAATTCTATTGGTGGCAGAGTATGAAAAAGGATATAGTGGAATTTATTTCAAAGTGTTTGGCGTGTTAGCAAGTGAAAGCTGAGCATCAAGTCCCAACAGGATTGTTGCGTCCCTTACCCATTCCTCAATGGAAGTGGGATGATATTACGATGGACTTTGTAGTTGGTTTGCCCTTGACAAAATGCAAGCATGATTTCGTGTGGGTGATAGTCGACCGGTTGTCGAAGTCAGCACACTTCTTGCCAGTTCGGTTATATTATTCCTTGGACAAGCTAGCAGAGATCTGTGTGCACAAAATAGTAAGGCTTCATAAAGTTCCCATCTCTATTGTGTCTGATCGGGATCCAAGGTTTATATCAAATTTTTGGAAGGAATTACAGTCGGCTTTGGGGGTACTCGCTTAAATTTCAGCACTGTATTTCACCCTCAAACCGATGGTCAGTCAGAAAGAGTTATTCAGATTCTTGAAGATATGCTTCGGGGATGTGCTTTAGAGTTCTCAGGTAGCTGGGATAAGTATATGTCTTTAATGGAGTTCGCTTACAACAACAGTTATCAGGTGAGTATTAGAATGGCTCCCTATGAAGCTCTCTATGGACGAAAATGCAGAACTCCAGTGTTTTGGACTGAGTTATTGAAAAGGTCGGTTGTGGGTCCAGAGTTGGTCAGAGACACGGAAGAGAAGATTAAAGTGGTGCAACAGAACTTGAAGGCAGCTAAAGACAGACAAAGGTCTTATGCTGATTTGAAGCGAAGGGACATTCGATACGAGATTGGTGACAAGGTATTTTTGAAAGTATCACCTTGGTGAAAAGTTCTTCGATTTGGTAAGAAAGGGAAATTAAATCCACGGTTTATTGGACCTTATAAGATCCAAGATAAAGTTGGCCCGGTAGCTTATCGGTTAGCATTGCCAGTGGAGTTAGCTAAATTACATGATGTTTTTCACGTTTCTATGCTTCGCTACTACCGATCCGATCCATCACATGTGTTATAAGTGCAAGATATTCGGGTTCAGACATATTTCTCATTTGACGAAGAAACGAAGGAAATTTTGGCTAGGGAGATTAGGCAGCTCCGCAACAAGCAAATCCCTTTGGTTAAGGTACTCTGGAAGCATTATGGAATTGAAGAGGCAACTTGGGAACCGGAAGAAGTTATGAGAGCTCAACATCTTCAGTTATTTGGATCATGTGAGAATTTTGAGGACGAAATTCTGTTAAGGAGGGGAGTATTATAACGCCCCATTCCCACATTGATAGTTTGAGCCTTGTGCGTGTATAATTGTGTGTGTGTACAAGTTTGGTATGTGTTATTTTGTGTATGTCTATGGTTTAAATTATAGTATTATGTAATTGTGGGGTTTTGCTTGGGTGTGAGTGTGTATAAGGGATTAGTGTGTGTGTAAGTGAGGTTTAGCTTTGGGTGTATGTAAGAGGATGGTTAATGGGTGTGTCTTAGGGTAGTCTTCCCATAGGAGGCTGCCATGTGGCATGTGAGGGAGATATTTATAGTGTGGAGAGAGGAGAGAGAAACAACTTTTCCTTTTTGCTTTTTCCCGTTTCTTCCTTTTTTCCCCATTCTTCATCTTCTTCTCCCTTGCTTCTTTGCTTTCTTCTGATTCTTCCCTCCCAGCTGCAATTTTGGTGAGTCTTGGGTAGTCCTAAGTTGATTTGGGGTAAGTAATAGTTAATGGTTCTTCCTCATCCTCTTGTTCCTTTTTAATTTGGTTAATTTGATTATTTGGGTATTTTGGGATTAGAGTTTAAAGCTTGTTTTGATGGATGTTTTGCTCAGAGATCCCTTCTAGAGAGCCCAAAGGCAAGGACTTAGCAAGTGGAAGCGGAGCCCGTGATTAGAGTTCAAGAATTCGATGTTTGGGAACGTTTGTTGCTTTTGTGTGTTTTTGTGTGATTTTTGTGTTTTGTGGAAATTGTTGAAATTAATGGGGTATATTGTGGGTATTCGTATCTAATTGATATGGGTATTGATTATTTTGAGTTGAGATGCATAGTTTGTGAAGAATTGAACTATAGTATGAGTTTGTATGGAATTCTAAGAGAAAATGCTAGTTTAGTAAATTCTGAAATTTGATCTTGTAAATTGTATGATTTGATGATGAAAATTGGATTATAAGTTGGGTTTTAGGTTGTTTAAGATGTTGTGAATGATCTATTTGTGTGGGGTTGAGTTTCGAAGTCAATTGGAGGTTTGGGTGATGTTTGGCAGTGAATTTATGCAGGTTTTTCGCGTAAGAGCTGAAAATCACGACCCTGTCGCGAGCGCGACACTCGCGACAGAGTTCAATGATTTCAGTGTCCGCGCGCGCCGAGCGTGGGCAGCTGAGCGGTCGCAGTGAGAGCTCTCTGTCATGAGCGCGACAGAGCACTCAGCTGCCAAGCGGATTTGGACAGTCACATGTCGCGAGCGCGACAGCAACTGCTGGCCGCTCACTGTCACGAGCATGACAGTGATATATGTTTTCGTCCCTGTACGAGCGCAAGGACTGCCGCGATCGCGACCTGGGGCAAATTTTGCCTCTGTCGCGAGCGCGACACCTCCTGGCTTCAAATTGAGTTTTCTTTTTATGCTTTCAATGTTTATTTTTCAAGCTTGTGGTACTTTTAGAATTATACATGGACAATTTTATGAATTATATGAATGTAATTTGATGAATTTGTGCATGACCTGCGAGAGTCAATAAGTGGATAAATAGGCATGCCTATAGAGTTCAGTTAGCTGCAGCCGTGCGTATGCGTTCTGGACCCTGATCAGGTCCCTGTACGGATCCTCGCGATCCCTTTTAAACTTGAATCTTATTTAAGATTCCATGCAAAAATGTTTGAACCAAAAAAAAAAAGAAAAGAATAACTTTGATACGCTCGGGTATCCATGCATTTTGAATGACTATTTTTACTCGCTATCCACTATTTTGAATAAGCAGGGTTTATTGAATTCATGTGTTTTAATTTAGTATAGTATGAATGATAGTGTGACTAATAATGTTGACATCTTGAGTATGATGAATTGTTATTAAGGATTGATTTTCAGTGTGTGCCATGTGTAAGTGATTTGTTTGACGTCCACTGCAAGTGGTCGTTTTTCTTTGTGTTTTTTCCACTAAGCGTATTCGCTTAGCACGGGTGTTTCATCCGTGCAGGTGTGGAAGATGTTGGATTTTTTTGGGCCAGGTGATCCGTTTCAGCAGGGCCAACACAACTAGGAAAGAGAGATTTTGTAGTTCAAATTGTACCCCTTTTGTATATGTATTAATTTACTGATTTTGTAATGATGACTTTTGATGTAAACTCTACTTTTGTAATTTGGTTTTGATATCAAATATGTATTGACCTTTCGTGCTAAGGCACTTTTGTGTTTTGATATGTAAAGACTATTATGTAAATTAATAATATTGTACTTCTGTTTCAACATCCGTCCTTTGTTTTAAGAATTTTATTTTACCCGTTTTGGAATGTATGATTTGTAATTTTGGTTTTTTGGTTTAAGTTTTTACGTGGTCGGGATCCTTCTTTCTCCTCGAGGGATGAAGCTCCCTACGTATAGGTAAGGGGTGTTACAGTACCTATCACTACAATACTATAAATTCAATAATTCTTCAGTTCAACTAATCTTTATCAAATCAATGTTTATCATATTGTTTTCATACTTATTATGAGATTCAGATCAATTCTAATCCAGCAAATACATACAATACACTTAACTAAAACCCATACCTGGAAGTAAGTCAAATTCCTTTTTGGCATTTATCCTTCCTTTTCCATTCTCTTCAGATCTTTCTCCATGATTTTAATCTATTTTTTCCTTCCTTCAATCTTTACAGATTTTCATCTCATTTACTCATCTTTTCCATCACAGATTTTTTTTTTCTTTTTCTTTTCCCTCTTAAATTTCGTTGCTCTTCTTAACCAAATAAGATCAACTTCCCCCCTCTCTTTCCTCTCCCTCTCTGCCTTTTCTAATATAAATACTGCATGGTTTTCCTTTGCTGGCTTTCTCTTTGAAAGCCATGTGATTTCCACTAACTCACACACAGCATAATTAACTAAACATAATCCCATAGTTTTACTTAATTAATCCCACATTAACTCTAATCTTACACTTTTACATTTTAACAGCTTATTTATTTATTTTCTTCAATTAAACCCTTATTATACTTTTTGTTTTCTTCCAATATAATCCCTTTTTTCATTATTAAATATTCCAATTTCTACTTCATTACCTCTATCTTTAAATATCAAGCTATGATACATGCCTTAATTCGCCTAAGGTGTATTTTTTGTCATTACAAGAATAAAATGACAGTTTAAATGCAACTAATAAAGAATTTAAATTCCTTCTAGTGAGAAATCTAAATTGATTTAAATATGATTAAATTCTAATAAAGTATAAAATTTAAGAAAATTCACCCAATCACCCAATTCCTATACAATGATTAAGCTAATTTCAAACTCACATTTTACCAATTTTCAAGTTCACTAAATCAACAAATCATAGATCAATTTTTTTTTCTTCAATTTCTCAATTGTTCTTTTTATCTATTGAATTTGGTCTTCACAATAAAGAATGCAAAATTTGTAGAAGAACACTAAGAACAAATTATAGTTTTTTTCTTTTTTTATACTAGAGCATAGGATTGCAAATCCTACAACAACTAATCAACTAAATTTCAGAAATTCAAGAAAAACAAACAAAGATAAATTCACAAAAAAATAAAAATAGCAAGAATTTATCTAGACCAAAGCTTTGATACCAGCTGACGTGGAACCCCAAGGTTATAGGAATCTAAAACACACGAATTATTCTCAAATGAATTAGTCAAAATAAACCCTTTCCTTATTGAACCCCTACCCAATTAAACTGATAAAAACACAAATGATTGGAAAAAGCAAAAATAAGAAAAAAGAATTGCCACAAAGTGAAATACCTTGATAAGATATAGGTTCTTGCTACAACATAAAAAGATGAAACCTTACTTGAGTCAAATGGCATAGCCAACAAATTACAGACTAATTCTCAAATTAATCAAAAATTCTAAACATTTACAGAAATGATGTTTTATAGGATGAAAAAAAAACTAGGGCCATGTTTGGCATGTTACAAATTAAACCAAAATTGCTTAAGGCCATAAATTTAGCCATCAAACATGCCCCTAAAAATCCAAGTGTTCTTAATTGTTCATGTTCGTTAAAATAATGATCAAAAAGTATTGAGAACACAAAACAAGCATTGAATCTTCATTTTACAAAATTCTGCAAACTTAATCCATTACAGTTCAACAACCGTCGAAGGCATTCAACGGGCATTGAGTTTCAATAATGAAATTATGCAATTTAGTACAAAAGCAATGGATCAGCATTAAAGAATGTGAATAGGATTGGTCATCCATAAGAGTTCAACAGTTATTGAAAACTTTCAACTGGCATTAAAACTTGAAATCCCTATGTTTCATAGTTCTAGAACCTCCTAAAGATGGTTTAACGTCCCAAATGGTCATTGGCATCTCCAATATGGTCAAATGTCTTCAATCTTGCTTCTAAAATCTCACCAACTTGAATGACATGCAAATAAGATTGTCTTCCTTCCAAAGTTTTCCCTTTAGTGTTCTCCAAATCCTTCTTCACATAATTTGCATAAGCCTCTCTAAGTCTTATGGCTTGTTGTCTGGTCACTGGCCAACTTGGTATGTCCAGCTCCATGTCCTTATCCATGCTCACATCACACACTCTTTAAACAAATGAAGAGTTGATTCTTAATCATCCTTACAAAATACACATATAGAGATAGTTCTAATTTTCTTTGAAACTAAAAATTGAGAATATGGTATAAATTCTTTTCAGAATCTCTGCAAAAAGTGCTTAATCTTGGGAGGCAAAATAATTTTCTTATAAAGTTCCATAATAAAGAAAAAACAAAAAATGATGAGGCTTTGTTTCGAGTTGTCAAGAGCATGCCTTTAGCCACAAAATAACTAGTCTTTACAAAGTAATCACCATCCTTTATGTGTACCTAAAATAAGAAGTCATTCTGCTATCTTGAACTAACTAGCAGGTGAAAGATCATGTCAACCTCAAATGGAAGAAAGACTTCTATAACTATATTAGAATTCCAACTGTGCCTATCCTACAAAAATAACTCTTTCACCTTGGCATTATTGGGAAGAGTCTTGTGAATTACAGGTTTTATGTAGCTCTAACCCGCCAATAAATTATCCCTGCAAATGCTCACTAATTTATCATTATTGATCTCTAGCAAAGACCCAATTTGAGAATAGGAAAAACCTTCTAAAATTAACTCGAACCATAACCTAACTTAGCATATTGGATATCATTATGATACAAATATTTTTCCTTAAGAACTAATGCAAATCCAAGAACATCAATAGCCCCAAGCCTACTTTATAAGGAAAGCTTGATTAAAATAATTGAGCATTCTAAAATCAAGAATATCAGACTTTTTTGAATTGCACAGTGATTCTCATTTAGCCCAATGCAACTTCCTAATATCTATAGTGCTTCCCCACCAAAATCAAGAAATCATATTTTCTAATTCTTCAAAGAAAGAAATAAGCAATAAAAAATTCACTTATGATATATAAAGGGATGGCTTGGGCGATTGATTTGATCAGCACTTCTTTTCCAGCCATGGAAAGTAATTTTTCTTTTCGCCCTTTCAACTTATTCCATAAATGTTACTTCAAAAAGCTAAATACATGTTTTTTAGATCTCCTAATAATAGTAAGTAGCTTAGATATTTAGGATGATGGCCAACCTCTTTCACGCCAAAGATACTAAGAAGATAATTTCTTACATTATAAGGCACTTTAACACTAAAAGATATATCAAACTTGTCAAAATTTATTATTTGACCTGACATATTTGTTGGGTTTCTAAATGGAATAATTCAAACGAACGAATCTGCAGAGGAGTGCTAACTCCCTTCACGTTCAACTTGATTTTATATTCACTGTTTTTCTTTCTCTAAGAAAAGGCGGTGGCTACAGAAAAGACAAAACCCTTTTCTCTTTTCTCTCCTTTCACAAAAGTGAAGGCAGTAAAGAATGATTGATTACTTAGGGCTTATGACTATAACCTATTTATAGTCACACGTTAACCCTATTAGTGGTTAATGTGTATAGCGTTTTAAGGAAACAATATTCCTTATTCAAAATAAGGAATATTTCCTTAAATGCAATATATTATTTTTGAATAAAATATTTGACATCTATTAATTCAAAATTGTCAGTCCGTTCATTATGTTCTTGGTGTGCGACCTAATAGGTTCATATTATATTGGCAATGGGCCCAATCCCATCATAAACCCATAAGTCATAAATGGTCTCTAGCAAGACATTATGATTCCCAAATAATATGAATATCGATAGTTCGATTTAAAACTGACTAATAGACCATGTTATAATCCTTTTATCACATGATATCTTGTTTGAACATGAGTCATGGTCTATGTTACACTCATATTGGTCAAACATATAATTTCTCGATCCCTAAGTAGACTAATAAATTCAAATGAAATTGATCACACTATCAATTCATTTAAGCATGGCCATGCATTTTTCAGTCCTATTTATCGAATGACCCAGTAGATATCTCTCTCATAAGAGAGAGACAAATTCCATTTTGATTATTCACTTTCCTCTACATAATTCCCATCATATCCCATCATAACCTTTATAATTATCCAATTAAAAATAATGTTTAATTATGTCAAAGCATAATGGTACTTATGTAGGCAACTGTGATAACCTCAGGTCTAAAGGTTCATTAATATATCTATTATGAGATCACTTATGACACTAACCCATGTAGTAATCTTATAGCGGGTCTATCAGTACTTGTTCCCCAACAAGTACCTACAGGTTTGATTTATATCTCCATATATATAATCATCTCATAATTATTAATCAAACATATACTAGTCTTAATTTATCTTTATACCTTTAGTGATAAATGACTAGGGACAATCAAAATAATATCAAATATTATTCACAAACATTACTATAATGTAACATGCCATTAATATATATCAAAGTGGAGAAAACCATTTTATAAATGAAAATACAACATTACATAAAGGTCCAACCATTTGGCCTAGGGAATAACCACTAACAATATTGCCATAGGAAGTTAAAATACTCTTAAGACAATTTGCTGCCTCCTCCGTGGTTTTGGAAAAAAGAAGACTATCATCTGCAAAGAATAAGTGCATCATAACAGGGCTAGAATTACTAACCCGGATACCATATATCACCAAGTCTCTGAGCTCTCCTAATCATTCCTGGCAACCCCTCCACACATAGAAGAAACAAGTACGGAGAAACATGATTTCCTTGCTAAAGACCCCTTTTGTGCACAATTGACCCTTTTCGTACTCCATTAATAATGAATGACTAGGTAACTGTAGACACCGGGTCCCGAGTAGCCTTGATCAGGATTACCCAATGATAAAATTAAGTGTGCCGATCTATAGGCAAAAAGATTGAAGTTGGAAGTGACGATTTCCTTGTTCATTTGTTGTTTTAAAATTAAATAAAAATGTATTTCAAAAATATTTTTAAAGTATTTTAAAAATTATTTTGTGATGAAAACAGTGAGTTTTTAAATTATTATATTTTATAGAAAATTTAAAAAAAAAAAATTTCGCGCGAGTGTCGGGCTGCAGCAGCGCTGGGCGCGCAAGCGGAGCGCGCGCTGACGGGAAGCCCGTCGCGTACGCCTGCGCGCGGGAAGCCCGTCGGGCGCGCCGACGGGGCGCCCCTCGCCACTGTGCGCCCGTTTTGGCCTTTTTGGCCATAACTTCTTCATTTTAAATGCTTTTTAACTCATTTTTTTTGCATAATTCAATTCAAAAATCCTTTTATCTTCCAACCCAATAAATTCAGTTGTTTTTTGTAGTTATGGGAATCAATTTCTCAATTAAAAAATCTGATTTTTGAGGAGAATAAAAAGAGTTTTTTAGTGAGAATTGGGGGGATTTTCTTGAGAAAATATTTTCTTCTTCTTTTTTCTTTCAAGAACAAATTCTCTCAATTTCTAAAGGAATTTCCAGTAATTCTTAAGGCAAAAAATAACAATTTTTGTTCTTGAGAATTTTCTTATTTTCAATTGACAATTTTTATTTTGAGACAAATAAATCAATAATTTGTTCTTAAGTAAAAATCCATTTTCAATATATTATTTTCCTAACTTTATTCTTACAATGAAGACAAGGAATTGGATCTTACCTTCATTTCATCAAGATAAATTTTGAGAGTAAACATTCTTGGCTCAATTTCTTAATTTAATTTTTAATTTCATTTTTTTGTTTCCAATTAATTAATTAACATGTAAATTCTTTTAGTTCTATCATTTTATTCCTTTTTTATTCTTTTGATTTTATTTATTTAATTATCATGTAAATCCTTTTAGATCTATTATTTAATTATTCATGTTATTACTTCTTATTTTTTAATTGTTTATACTATTATTTCTTATTCTTATTTCTTCTTTAATTGTTCATGTTCATATTATTGTTATCATTTTTGTTCACATATATTATTAGTATCATCATTTAACATGTTTTAGCATAATTGGCTTATCTTATTTTCATTTTATTCCTTCATATTCAATTGGATTGTTCATCTTCTTTGATGTCATTATTATTTTTATTATTGTTGTTGTTATTATTATTATTATTATTATTATTATTATTATTATTATTATTATTATTATTATTATTATTATTATTATTATTATTATTATATTTGATTGTTCATATTCTTGTCATTATTTTTATTCATATATTATTATTATCATTAGTATTATTATTATTATCATTAGTATTATTATTATCATCATTATTATTATAATTTACTATTATTATTACAATCATTATTTTATTATTATTATTATTATTTGCACATTTAATTGGCTTGTCATATATGATGCAATTTTGTTTGCCTTAATTTAATTATTTTCAAGTTATATGTTTAATTATTTTTATTCTAATTTCATTTTTATTTGTTTTTTTTATTTTTCAATACTTATTTTTCATATGTGAGTTTTTTATCAAGTGGGGGCCCATGGAGATTTGAAGATCCACTTGGGAGTTGTTTATTATTTTTGTTGCTTTTTATTATTTTGGATTAATTTATTATTATGTAATTTGTATTAATAAATTTATTTTCGTGCACGTTAATTAAAAAATCACAAAAATATTTCTATTAAACTAAATTGGATTTTATTTAATAAAAATGGGACCAATGTCCTAGATTTTTCATCTAAAGTAAATTATCACTTTAAAATTATTTTCTTAAATTATGCATGAGAGGACCAATGTTCTCCTTTTTAATAAATAGCCCGATTTATGTATGATTTGTATTTTATTTACAAATGGGGGTTGTATTCTGCCCCTAGTTTTATTGTAATTTATTTTTCTTTCATTTACTTTATTTATCGCTTTTATTATATGATTGATATGCGTTTAAATTAAATTGCATTAAAATTGAATGAGAAAAGGCATGAAATACTAAATTCAAAACTCGATTATAAACTTAACTAAGGTATGAATAAATGGGGAGTCCCGAACCTTCTCTAGTCTTTGGGCTCAAAGAGGCTAGAGGTCTATCCGATCACTCGTTGGAACTAAGACCTCCAAGACACTTCTTGGGTCACGAGACTTAGACGTTAATCCTAGGCTCCTTTGGGAGAGAGGTTTACCTTCCAATACCCCTTTGGTTGGCCCAAAATGGATAATAAGTACAGTCTTAGACTCTCCAAGGCGAGAAAAACTTTTCCAATATTCTATTGGGTGGCGACTCCATGAAATCTCCTTGTTACCCAAAATAGATGCACTTGTAAATACCTTACAAGTTTTATGTATCTCTCTCGATAGTCTTAAAGCGGGCTTTCGGGGGCTTACGGGGTTCGGCGCGCGTCATAGTGGCGACTCCACTGGGGACAATAAGAGACTTCCCTTCGAAAGTACCTTGGTTAAAATTTACAATTGAGTTTTAATTTAGAAATTTTATCTCTTTTCGAAATTGCATTGAATCCATGCTAGAGCCTTAGATTATGCTAGTTTGGTCCCTATTTTAACCCCGGTGCATTCCCGAAGCACGACCCTACGTTCACTCAATGTGGGGAAGTGTTAAGGATAATCACCAGCCCAAGCCTCGTACCTTATGGTATATTAAATGGTGACCCAATCGGTCGTTATGCTCGTGATGAACTAGACCCGTTGGTAGGGACTATGCTTGGGTAACCCTAAAGTATCACTACCTTTGACTAAAGCTCATGTAATGGCAATAAATACTTCCACTAGGTGAAATGTACCATAATACCGTGATTACTATGTGGGCCATCATATATTGAACAAAGTCAGTTAAATTAAATGGTTTTTCATCAAAGGCTTTCATGCCCCGGTGGGCCCATCTTGATTTAATTGAGGTGTTTAAATACATAATGGCCAAACACTCATACGTGTGTACATTAAATAAGAGCTGTTATGCTGTCGGTTTTTTCGTCGTGCACCATACACGCCCATTGGGTCCCCTGTTGAGCCATGGGCCAATCCCACCTAGGAAAGAGACTAAGACCTCATGTGCAGGAGTGATAAGGTTGTAGGGATCTATCTGTTTGCATGTGGTTATGGATGCTGCACAGCATGCTCATGCATTGCGTGTCATTCATGCGTGTTAATAAAAAATAAAAAAATATGCATTTCATTTTTGTGTGTGTATATCCTTTTGTTTGCATATTATCCTTCACATTTTTTCCATGCATCACATCGTATTATTGTAAACTATTGATCTTTCACTCATCGAGGACCATCTGCACCAGCACGATCATACATTACATGCCATTCATGCATCATTCTAACCCCTTGGTTTTTTTAGCCACTATAGACCATTTACTTGGGAGGTTTTGGGGTCCCCGCAGTTGCTCGAGGGGCAAATAAAGTTCAAATTGGTTGGCAGAGATCTAGTATTTTTTATCAGAATATACACAGGCATTAGAAATGGTTGATCCATCACAACAAATTGAAGAGGTTCGTGCCCTAATGGCCCAAGAGATAGATGAGAGATTTGAAGAGCTAGAAAAAAAGTTGTTGGCCGTGATTAAGGAGAGGATGGATGCCATGGCAATTGTTCTTCAAGCCCAATTCATGATGACTTCTATTAGCCAGGTTAACTCGACCCCGACTCAGAAGGCTCATGCAACGACGGCTGTAATGTTCCCATCCACTCCCGAGCCTAGGCACAAGGCACCATTCGACTCACCAATCAAGCTACTGGGAAGAGCAAAGGGACTAGAGCCTTTACAGTCAATGGGCCTCTTCAGTCCCTCAAACACTGAAAGGAAGCTAACTAATCTTGAAGAAGAGATTGTGAGGTCCAAGCTTGCAACTGCCCGGGCACTTCTCAATAAGACTATTGCTGGCCCCGCAAGTCCAAGAGTTGGTTACTATGATAATAGCAGTGATACCCAAAGGGCAAGAAAAGTGTCAGTAATTAAAGCGAATCAGAGGCATTACTCTAATTTGGGCAGATCCTTGTCTTGGGTGTTCAACAGATTGATGAAGGAAGGTAAGTTACAGCCACTACCTGCTAAGCCCGCCAGAAACTAGGGATAACCCAATCACAAGGCCGATCAGTATTGTGCCTTCCACCAACACACTGGGCATATGACGGACAATTGTGTGAGGCTAAGGCATGAGATTCAAGATCTGATCGATAATAAACAGAT
The DNA here is from genome assembly GCA_947683425.1 of Excoecaria cochinchinensis. Taxonomy (NCBI): domain Eukaryota; kingdom Viridiplantae; phylum Streptophyta; class Magnoliopsida; order Malpighiales; family Euphorbiaceae; genus Excoecaria; species Excoecaria cochinchinensis. Next base: position 2,910,906 of record CANTUQ010000116.1, read on the forward strand.
TACTGATCCAAAGCGCCGCAAGAAATAGGGGAGGAAACCTTCTAGTAGATATGCTTTTCATATTTGAACTTTTTTTAGTTTTGATGTATGCAGTACTGTTTACATTAACTATATTAATGGCTTTTTGTTTATGTTCTCATAATTTCATTATGCATGATCACAATCACAAGTTATTTACATTTGATATTAACTTAATGAATACTCCTTCATGTAATCTCGAGATCTTGTAGCATCTGATATAACTCTTGAAGAGAGGAAAATCCTTAGAGCTAAAAATAAAAATAGAAAGTAGTGGAAAGGAAAAACTAGATGCAATTAGGGGATTGGATGAAAACTCACTAAGAGCACTAGAACCTTTCTGATTACCCGTCAAAGCGACTCCTGGATAAGGCTGGATCTAGAAAATGATTTAGGCACTATTTCTTTGTATAGCTCTCTAAATGACCATCTCCTACCCTCATTTCAAAATCGCTTGCTAGCTCGTTGAGCCTTTATTTTGGTATGCTAAATGCGTACCGATTTTATTGTTACACACATTAAAACTACCTTTCGCCTAAAATAATTTTGGCTTCCCCTTAGAAGAATGGCCGCTATAGTAAGGATGGATGTACATTACGATATCCGCTTGAGCTATCCAAAAATTGCCCTAGTGAAAGTGGGTTTACACTTCTGAAAGAGATTTTTAATCATTGATGATCTTTGAGGCTTGACCATTGGCAATCCTTTGGGCCATCAAAAATTTGCCCCGATGAAAATGGGTCTACATTTCGAGAAGGGAATTTCAACCATTGATAATTTTTGGGTTACCAAAAATCACCCTGATAAGGATGGGTCTACCCTTTGGAAAACGAATTTGCAATCATCGATAATTTTTAGGCTACAATTCAGGAAAGGGGTTTTAAATCACCAATAAATCTTTTGGGTAATTAGAGACATAAATTTGTGAAGAAAAAAAGAGGAAGAAAAGAAAAAGAAAGAAGAAAAAAGAAGGAAAATAGTAGGGCCCAAGATAATACCCCTTGATGAGTTCAGTAGCTATCTTTCTTAGCTTAATTGTTACGTTGAGTTTGATAAGTCAGAGTATTACTGAGTCCAAATTCGAGAATGTCTGGAAAACATGTAATTAGTTTGAAAATGATTCCATCATCCAAATAAATGTTGCGGCCATTTTTCTCTAGAAACCTGATCCTCCTTTGATAGCCATCTACCTAAGCCTAACATTACAACCAAAGTAAGACCTTTTGATTCTTAGTTCAGTCTTATCCAATTAGCGGAGATGACCTTTTAATAAGGTTTGGTACGTAGGAAGAGGCATATGGTGTTTCTTGAGCTTCAAGCGAGGAGCCACGAATGCATTTATGCATTTGAGTTGAGTCTCATCCCCAACGTGCTTAGAGAAAGAAAAACAAGAAAAAGAGTATTCGGGCAAAAATTAAGAGCAGAGAGAAAATTTTTAACCATGAAAATTCGAGAGAGCCGGTTGATAACAGGAGTTTGATGATTTCAAGATCCATCTCGAGATTAGATAAGGTCATGTATTTTTGAGATTAATGCCAAATGATGATCATGTGTGATGAAATCAGACTGGAACATATGCATATATACAGTAATATTTTAATGTAAGCAAAGCACTTTATCATACATACTCAAAATGGTTTAAGTTCCAGTATAAAAAGTAGCGCATTATTTTTTCTTCGCATATGTGTAATTTACTATAAGTGGCCCTCATTGCCATCTTCATCTTGATGCTTCAACAGACTTGCCCCGACATCGGCTTCGAACTATTTGTCAGCACAAAATCCATATGACCATTATTCAAGAACCGAAAAGGATTTTAGTCCTTAAAAAAAAAAAGAAGAAGAAGAAAGGGCCGTTAGAGATGAAAACCGTAACTGGCTCTCTAAGCAAAAGTTAGGCCAAAAGGGTAGGGTGAAAACCTGGAGACAGGCAGTCTGCTCTACAAAAAAAGAGAAAAGCCGTTGGATTGGGTTGGGTCCATTCCAGGCAAAAATTAGGCATAGGGTTATATGAAAATCCCTAAAATGACGCATTTCCCATGAAGAAAAGCTAGTGTGAAAATCCACAAGGGACGTACTACCTTTAAAACAATGACTTCCGATGCCTGGAGCAATAAGGCAGCATACTTCGGATGATCTTCCTTTCAGCCAGATAAGACATAATTCAGGACATGAGTCAGAATCTCGGGCATTTGCTCATTGACCGGGGGGCAAAGATGCACCTGACGGTTCTCTTTGAAGAGTTTACAGGTCAAGGTCCCTAAGCAAAGATGCCATTTCTAGTTCCTCAGGGGGCATGGTGGAGCGGCCAAGCCATATCCTCAACGGACCTTTAACTACTTAGCATGGTGGAGCGGCCAAACCATATCCTCAACGGATCTTTAACCACTCAGGACATGGTCTATTCATTTTTGCATGCATTTCATACCATTCTTTAGCAAATATCTGCATATGGCCATTTACACTTGCATGCACAATCTCTTGCATATATTCTTGAGCACACAACTTTGCAGGAAAGTCTAAATGAAGGCCACACACATAAAAGCTAGTCAAGGACAGCAACGTTAGCACTCACCCTTGCTGGACAATCAGGTCAAGATAGAATCTGCGCCGGTGAATCTATGCCGGTAAATCTCCAAGACCTCTTATGAGGTAGTTCTCGGTGACCTCTTAGGAGGCAATTCTCCAGGGTCTCTTAAGAGACAAATCTCTTTTTCTCTTGCACTTTTGGTAGTCTGTAGCAGACTCGGTGCAGTCCTCTAAGAGGGCATCTCTTGCACTTTTGGTAGTCTGTAGCAGACACGGTGCAGTCCTCTAAGAGGGCATCTCTTGCACTTTTAGTAATCTATAGCAGACTCGGTGCAGTCCTCTTAGAGGGCATCTCTTGCACTTTTGGTAGTCTGTAGCAGACTCGGTGTAGTCCTCTAAGAGGGCATCTCTTGCACTTTTAATAGTCTGTAGTAGACTCGGTGCAGTCCTCTAAGAGGGCATCTCTTGCACTTTTGGTAGTCTGTAGCAGACTCGGTGCAGTCCTCTAAGAGGGCATCTCTTGCATTTTTGGTAGTCTGTAGCAGACTCGGTGCAGTCCTCTAAGAGGGCATCTCCTGCACTTTTAGTAGTCTGTAACAGACTCGGTGCAATCCTCCTTTTGCGTTTTTTGTAGCCTGTAGCAGGCTCGGCGCATCGTCATTTGAGGATGACACCTCTGCACTTTTAGTAGTCTGTAGCAGACTCGGTGCAGCCCTCTTCTTGCACTTTTAGTAGTCTGTAGCAGACTCGGTGCAATCCTCTAAGGAAGATATCTCCTGCTTTTTATAGTCTTGTCAGCGGCTCGACGCATCATCATCTACGGATGGCAGCTGCACTTTTAGTAGTCTGTAGCAGACTCAGTGCAGTCCTCTTTTTGCATTTTTAGTAGTCTGTAGCAGACTCGGTGCAATGCCCCTTTTGCGTTTTTTGTAGCCTGTAGCAGGCTCGATGCATCGCCATTTTTGGATGGTTCCTGCACTTTTTGTAGTTTGTAGTAGACTCGGTGCAGTCCTCCAAGGAGGGCCTTTCTCGCGTTTTGTAAGTCTGTAGCAGACCCGGCGCATCACCGTCTTAGGGTGGTTCCCTGGCACTTGGTAGTCTTCTCAGCGACTCAATGCAACTCAAGAGGATGAATCACAGCACTGTTCTCGAGGGAGCAGCTGGAAGGAGGCAGCCTCAGGTACACGCTTCTTTCCTTTTCCTGAATTTTGGCTCACCTAGGCACCCACACACCAGCCTCCCCAAAATTGGGGGAAACTGTAGACACCGGGTCCCGAGTAGCCTTGATCAGGATTACCCAATGATAAAATTAAGTGTGCCGATCTATAGGAAAAAAGATTGAAGTTGGAAGTGACGATTTCCTTGTTCATTTGTTGTTTTAAAATTAAATAAAAATGTATTTCAAAAATATTTTTAAAGTATTTTAAAAATTATTTTGTGATGAAAAAAGTGAGTTTTTAAATTATTATATTTTATAGAAAATTTAAAAAAAAATTTCGCGGGAGTGTCGGGCTGCAGCAGGGCTGGGGGCACGCCACAGCGCGCAGGCGGAGCGCGCGCTGACGGGAAGCCTGTCACACACGCCTGCGCGCGGGAAGCCCGTCGGGCGCGCCGACGGGGAGCCCCTCGCCCCTATGCGCTCGTTTTTGCCCGTTTTGGCCTTTTATGGCCTTTTTGGCCATAACTTCTTCATTTTAAATGCTTTTTAACTCATTTTTTTTGCATAATTCAATTCAAAAATCCTTTTATCTTCCAACCCAATAAATTCAGTTATTTTTTGTAGTTTTGGGAATCAATTTCTCAATTAAAAAATCTGATTTTTGAGGAGAATAAAAAGAGTTTTTTAGTGAGAATTGGGGGGAATTTTCTTGAGAAAATATTTTCTTCTTCTTTTTTCTTTCAAGAACAAATTCTCTCAATTTCTAAAGGAATTTCCAGCAATTTTTAAGGCAAAAAATAACAATTTTTGTTCTTAAGAATTTTCTTATTTTCAATTGACAATTTTTATTTTGAGACACATAAATCAATTATTTGTTCTTGAGTAAAAATCCATTTTCAATATATTATTTTCCTAACTTTATTCTTACAATCAAGACAGGGAATTGGATCTTACCTTCATTTCATCAAGATAAATTTTGAGGGTAAACATTCTTGGCTCAATTTCTTAATTTAATTTTTAATTTCAATTTTTTGTTTCCAATTAATTAATTAACATGTAAATTCTTTTAGTTCTATCATTTTATTCCTTTTTTTGTTCTTTTGATTTTATTTAATTAATTATCATGTAAATCCTTTTAGATCTATTATTTAATTGTTCATGTTATTACTTCTTATTTTTTAATTGTTTATACTATTATTTCTTGTTCTTATTTCTTCTTTAATTGTTCATGTTCATATTATTGTTATCATTTTTGTTCACATATATTATTAGTATCATCATTTAACATGTTTTAGCATAATTGGCTTATCTTATTTTCATTTTATTCCTTCATATTCAATTGGATTGTTCATCTTCTTTGATGTCATTATTATTATTATTATTATTATTATTATTATTATTATTATTATTATTATTATTATTATTATTATTATTATTATTATATTTGATTGTTCATATTCTTGTCATTATTTTTGTTCATATATTATTATTATCATTAGTATTATTATTATTATCATTAGTATTATTATTATCATCATTATTATTATAATTTACTATTATTATTATCATCATTATTTTATTATTATTATTATTATTTGCACATTTAATTGGCTTGTCATATATGATGCAATTTTGTTTGCCTTAATTTAATTATTTTCAAGTTATATGTTTAATTATTTTTATACTAATTTCATTTTTATTTGTTTTTTTTATTTTTCAATACTTATTTTTTATATGTGAGTTTTTTGTCAAGTGGGGGCCCATGGAGATTTGAAGATCCACTTGGGAGTTGTTTATTATTTTTGTTGCTTTTTATTATTTTGGATTAATTTATTATTATGTAATTTGTAATAATAAATTTATTTTCGTGCACGTTAATTAAAAAATCACAAAAATATTTCTATTAAAGTAAATTGGATTTTATTTAATAAAAATGGGACCAATGTCCTAGATTTTTCATCTAAAGTAAATTATCATTTTAAAATTGTTTTCTTAAATTATGCATGAGAGGACCAATGTTCTCATTTTTAATAAATAGCCCGATTTATGTATGATTTGCATTTTATTTACAAATGGGGGTTGTATTCCGCCCCTAGTTTTATTGTAATTTATTTTTCTTTCATTTACTTTATTTATTGCTTTTATTATATGATTGATATGCGTTTAAATTAAATTGCATTAAAATTGAATGAGAAAAGGCATGAAATACTAAATTCAAAATTCGATTATAAACTTAACCAAGGTATGAATAAATGGGGAGTCTCGAACCTTCTCTGGTCTTTGGGCTCAAAGAGGTTAGAGGTCTATCCGATCACTTGTTGGAACTAAGACCTCCAAGACACTTCTTGGGTCATGAGACTTAGACGTTAATCCTAGGCTCCTTTGGGAGAGAGGTTTACCCTCCAAGACCCCTTTGGTTGGCCCAAAATGGATAATAAGCGCAGTCTTAGGCTCTCCGAGGCGAGAGAAACTTTCCCAATGTTCTATTGGGTGGCGACTCCATGAAATCTTCTTGTTGCCCAAAATAGACGCACTTGTAAATACCTTACAAGTTTTATGAACCTCTCTCGATAGCCCTAAAGCGGGCTTTCGGGGGCTTACGGGGTTCGGCGCGCGTCACAGTAACAAAGCTAAGATAAGTCATGATTAATTTAAAAAAATGATACGAGGGATCACTACAAGAAAATGCTAAATTAGCGATGGAAATTTAGCGACGGAGTCATTTTCGTCGCTAAATTGCGACGGAAATTAACTTAGCGACGGAAAATAAAATCCGTCGCTAAAAATGGCACCAAGATTTCCCACCAAAATTGTCGACCGATATTTGCGACGGTTCCTAAGAACCGTCGCTAAAAATAGCGACGGAAATTCTTTTCCGTCGCTAAAAAAATTAAAAAAAAACTTAATTATATTTTTAGCGACGGAATAAAAATCCGTCGCTAAAATTGCGACGGAATAAAAAAAACCGTCGCTAATAAATTGTTTTTTTTATTTTTAGCGACGGTTTCAAATTCCGTCGCTAAAAGTAGCGACGGTTTGAATATTTCGTCGCTATTTTTAGCGACGGAATAGTCTTTCCGTCGCTAAAGATAAAAAATCTCCTTTCCCTCTCATTTTTAGCGACGAAATATTCTTTCCGTCGCTAAGGATAAAAAATCTCTTTTCCCTCTCATTTTTAGCGACGGAATATTCTTTCCGTCGCTAAAGATAAAAAATCTCCTTTCCCTCTCTTTTTTAGCGACGGAATATTCTTTCCGTCGCTAAAGATAAAAATTAAAAATATATTCCCTCTCTTTTCTCTCTCTCTCTCTCTCTCTTTCTCTCTCCTCCCTCTCCTCTCCCCGTTTCTGGCCCTCTGCCCAGCCGCTGCCGACCACCTGCGCTTCTCCCACGGATCCGCCCCTCCACCTCCCTCCGGCGCCGATCGGCGCGCCTCCCCTCCCCTCCCCTCCTTCCCCTCCCTCCCTTCCCTCTTCCAGCTCCCCTAGCCTCCTCCTCCCCTCCCTCCCTCCCTTCCCTCTTCCCGCTCCCCTTTCCCTCCTCCTTCCCTCCCTCCGCGCGCCGCCTCCTCCCAACCGGCGTTGACGACCCGCGCACCGGCGTCGGCCGCCTCCCCTCCTCCTCCTCCGGCGTCAGGTGCACAGATCTGGGTTAATTAATTTTATTTTTCTTTTGTTAAATTAGTAAATATTATTATTATTATTATTATTATTATTATTATTATTATTAATTTATTTATGTTAGGTGAACATTGGTAATTATTATTAATTTATTGTTGTTAGAATTATTTTAATTGATTTATGTTAATTAAATATTTTATTATTGTTATTAGTATGATTAGAAAATAATAAATTCTTAACACTTTATTGTTATTAAATTTATTAATAGAATTTTTCATATTATTAGTATTAATAGAAAATAATTGGAATTGTTATTAGTATTATTAAATATTTTTCCTAATTATTATTATGATTATTATAATTTTTTTTAAGTAGTTGTGTTAATTATTATTATTATTATTATTTAATGGGTATGTTAAGTAGATATATTATTAGTATTGTTATTATTTCTATTAAGAAGTTGTGTTAATTTTAATTACTATTATTATTATTATTATTATTAAATTAAAATCAGTAAAATTTGTACCTTAATTAATATTATTATTATTATTATGTTAATTTGTATTTGTTATTATTATTATTTATTTATGTTAATTAATATTATTATTATTAATTTTTTTTTTAATTTGTAAAATTTTCCGACGGAAATTGAATTTCCGTCGGGAAATTTACCGACAGAAAATAAATTTCCGTGGAAATTCATTTCCGTCGGTAAAATTACCGACGGAATTTTTTTGACGGAAATTCAATTTCCGTCGGTAAAAATTACCGACGGAATTTTTTTTCCGTCGGTAATTTTACCGACAGAAAATTTTCCGTCGGGAAAATTAGCTACGCTTCAATTACCGACGGAAAATTTTTCCGTCGGCAAATAGCATTCCCGACAGAAATTCCTTATTTTCCGTCGGGAATTTCCGTCGGGAAAACATTTTTTTCTTGTAGTGGATACATCTTTTCCATAATACCTTAAAGGAACCCCATTACCATTTTGTCACAGGCTTTGCTCATATCTAATTTGAAAGCCACATAACCCTTCTTACTCTTAACTTGATTTCTTATGGAATAAAAAATTACAAAAGCCACAATTGCATTATCATCAGTAATGAGCCTACCCGGCACGAGTGCAAATTAAGTCTAATGAATTAAGTCAAGGAGAACCATTTTAAGGCTATTCACTAGAACCTTTGAAAAAAGATTATAAACAACATTGCATAAGCTAATGGGTCTTAATTGCTCCATCAAAGATGGTTTTTAACTTTTGGAATGAGAGCAATCAAAGTATGATTCAATGAGGGAGGCATAACACTTGTGTTAAGGAAATTAAGCATAAGATTACATACATCTTTCCTACCAAACCCCAAAAGGATTGAAAAAAGTTAGTTGACTTACCATCAAGGCCTAGCGATTTATTTGCTTCAAGGCTTCCAAAATCTCCTATTTTTTGAAAGGACTTACTAGCTATTTGTAGATTCGGCATCCAGTTATTGATCCATAGTAGCCACTAAATCATGAAAATTAGTTGGTTTGGTGAAAGAGAAAATGTCTAAAAAATAATCAATTGCAACCTTCTCGTGTTCACTTCTCCTTCATGCTAGCCACATGTCCCATCCTTAATCCTTAAAATAGTATTGTGCCTCTTCCTATCTGATGTTTTTTGAGTGTAAAATTTTAGTGTTCCTATCGCCCTCTTCAAGACATAAAGCCTTAGAACGTTACTTCTACATGATCTCCTCCCTGAACAGTAATTAATCAATTATCTTTTGAAGTTCTTTTTTCTTGATAATTATTGCTTCAGTTTGAACACTTTTCTAACATTTTTCCATCATTGAAGAAAGTTTCTTTAGATTTTTCTTAATATGTCAAAAAGAAGATTTATTCCAATGAGTGAGCTCATGAGCACAACATTGAATCTTCTGATGCACACATCCATCTGTCGAATCACTCTCCACCATATTCCAAACCTCATTAACGACTTCTTAACATTGGCTTTCTCTTAGCCATATAGCCTCAAAATAAAATTAAAAAAAAAAAAAAAGCCTTTTTATTCCCTTATGGACAAGATGACAGCCTTGAGTATTAAGAACAATAAGCGAATGATATGGCAAAATTCTAGGTAAGTGTGAAACAGCTCAATTTAAAAACTAACCCATGCTCTATACAAAGAAATCTATCTAGCCTCTCTTGCACATTCACAATCCCACTTTGACCATTGCACTAGGTAATTACAATCCATGTCCCTTAATTTACATTCTTGTACTGCACCTCAAAAACTACTAAAACACCTCTCATTCTTTTCGCGTCCTCATTTCTTCTCAAAGTGATACATAATCTTATTAAAATCCCTAAAGCACAACATAATCTTATTAAAATCCCTAAAGCACAACCATGCAACATCATCTTTTCTTATGAACTCCTTTAATAATTCCCAAGTAAGGAACTTATTTGAAGCATCAGGCCAACACAAGATCCCTCCATAAAATACCGCTCACTTCATTTAGAAAAGAAAAATGAATGCAATAGTGCGAGTAATTGACAATTTGAATATTGAATTCTTTCCTCCAACTCAGTACAACTCCACCAGATCTTCAACCAGCATCTACCAGAAAAAAATTTCACAAAGGTAAAGAATTATCCCTTCAAATTTAGCGCAATTCAGTCTTAACTCCAGAAGAAATAAAACGTCTGGGTAATTTTCCCTAATTAGATTTTTTAGGGCTTGGACCGTCAAAGGATTACCCAAACCTTAAACATTCCAACTTAAGCACCTTATGGTTTCTAGGGGGGACTGCTTAACAGTCTCTAATGATCCCATTTCAAATAAAGGAACCCCTTTTAAATCAACACAAATCTTTTTGCCACCCTATCAATATCCATGTCATTATCATTCTCAACCTTATCTTTTCGCTGAAGCTTCCTTTATGGTCATTTGAATTGCTCTCATTAGCAAAAATCCCTTCCTACCTACTCTTTTGTGATCCACATTCATTTTTCAATCACAGCTGTCCTAAGGTGTTCTTTGGTTGCTATCAAATTCGAAGTTGCTTGATAGGAATAACTGCTTAAAGCATCTTATGCAAGCACATATTTGACCTCCATGACATGAATTCACATCTTCTAAAGATTATTGCTTACCCCCACCATCAATATGAGTGTCTTCCCTATGACATTTTCCATGAAATTCAATAGGTGTATGAAATATTACAACCTAATTTCCAGTGTTCTTCTGATCATCTTGAAATAGCAACATTCTTCTACTCTCCATCTCCTTTTCAGCATTGGAATTGCACCCATATCTGATGAAGCACAAGGCTTGAAAAAGTTTTTCATGCCTTAAATATTGCTTGGGGTTGCCCTCAACTTCTTATCATAAGGCTTATCCTCCACTTCTATTTCATCTTGTTTCTCATCATATTAAAAAAATTTATGCCTTATCTTTCCACACCAGTAATAGAAGTTAGGAAGCCTTTCATATCGAAAATATTCTTAAACCTCTCGACCTGTACTATTTTCCATTTTGATACCCCTAACAATTGGTTGTGTGACATCAACTTAACTCCGACAAACATGCGAAGTGCTCCAATATCCTCCTTTTTAATCTCCGAAACCTACTTTGCCTTCTTAGCAATTGCCATAATAGCATCCTTGTCTCTTCTATCTAAGGGTAAATCATAAATAAGAATCCAGAAATTACAGTGGGGTTAATATTACCTCTGAAGGTTGTTTAGATCCCATTAAGCCTTTAAGAATGATCAATTATCGATCAAAGTGCGTTGGACCTTCTGGCCGGATTTTTTCTTATCACGTTAGTCCTAAAATTCACACAAGAAAGTCTGATCTCCAATTTCTTGCAATTGAAAACCTTTGGAAATTTTTCACACTCCCAAAAATGCATTAGACAATGCTTTCATATTCAAAGGCTTATTCTCTATAATCCTTCACACCACATAACATTCATATGTTCTATTGCCTTTCGTTTAGTCATCAAAGAATTTAACGGTTTTGCTCTCTTTTTGAGATAATGAAAATTAAAACTCTTTTTTTTCTCTCTTATATGTGACTCTATTTGCAAATTTTATTGTCTTTTTATTTCAGTCATATGGTGTTAGTTTGTCATCCACTTTTAAATAGAAATTCAATGTGAACTTAATGTAAACATCCACTTTTTATAGCCTCTTTCACCGTCATTCCAATTAGGGGTGTTCAAACCGTTGGACGTGGTTAACCGAAAAATAGGTTAACCGAATCAATTTTTATGGTTAACGGTTAGTTTTTTGTAAAAACCGATATTAATGAACTGTTTTTTATTTTTAAACTCATAAAACGGTTAACCGAACCGAAACCGATATGTGAGTACCTTTATAATTTATTTATTTTATTTCACTCTTTTTTCTTTTTATTATAATTTTTTATTTCATTATTTTCATATTTAATTATTTATATTCTTTTAATTTATTTTATTTTAAAGTATTTCAATTTCATTTTAGTTTTTTAAAAGACATTTTAATTAATTTATTAATTGTTCAATATATTCATATTTAGTATTTTTTATTATTTTCTTATATATCAATTTTGCATTGATTAAAATCAAAATATATTCGAAAAGTTATATGATATTAATATACTAACTAAATTTTTCAAAAAAAAATAATTTTTTTAATATAAGTGAAAATAATGTGTGTCAAATTAAAAATATAAATAAAGAAAATTAGTTGTTAGTATTGGATAGATTTATTTTAATAATCTTGTATTTTTTAAATATTTTTGCTACACTTTTTTCATTATTCTAATTATTTGAAATTTTTAATTTTTTTAACTGGCGATTAGTAAGTGTAATCATCAATCTAATTAAAATAATCATGATTTCTTAATTTATTTACTTATTAAGTCTTAATTTTTAAAAATAAAGTTATTTATATCCACTAAAAACTTTTATTTTAATAACAATTATATTATATTATAGTAGAGAAATTTTAATTTTTAAGTAACTTGAATATTTTAATTTTTTATGAATGAATTTTATAGTTGTAATAGTTAACCGAAAAATATTAGTTAACCAGTCCAAAAATTCGAAAACGATAAACTGATTAACTGATAGTAATGGACTAGTTAACGGTTAGTGTTTTTGAAAAACTGAATTTAATGGACTGATTTTTTTTTTGGACTCGTGGACCGGTTAACCGGTCCATGAACACCCCTAATTTCAATATAATATCTTTTCACCTGTATCTTCTATATTTTTAATAGACCTAGACAATAGATCAAATTTGGAAAAAAAATGCTTAAAAAGTCATGTAGGTCTAGCCAAAGCCCGACCCATGCCCAAGTTTATTCTTCAATAAACCAATTTCCTCCCATTTCTTATTCTTCCATTCCAATATATCCTTAATCTTTCTTTTAATTTTATGCGTTAAAACTCAATTACAGTAGTTTGCTATAAGATTTATTTATGTAATAAAGAATGTCCTCTTTTATGGGTTAATTACGTCTGTGGTCATCGAATTTTGGTGCTTATAACCGAATGGTTATAATAAAATAATTTGTAACACAAAAATCATCAAACTTTTATTTTTTTTTCAATTAAGGTAAAAATGACCGAAAAATTAATTTTTCGTCACCGAAAGGTTACACAAATATGCCAAAATGGCCCGCCTATATGGAGGAATTGACACGTTAGTAAGTACACGTCAGTAAAACTTTTTTTTTTGTTTTTTTTTGTACAGCTTGACATAACACGTGTACTTGCTGACGTGTCAATTTCTCCATATAAATGGGTCATATCGCATGCTGACTGGACGCGTTCTAAAAGATTACTGATGACGTGTTATGTTTGCGTGACCTTCCGGTGACGAAAAATTAATTTTTCTGTCATTTTTACCTTAATTGAAATAAAATAAAAGTTTGAAGATTTTTATGTTACAAATTATTTTATTATGACTATTTTATTTTTTTTCAATTAAAGTAAAAATGACCGAAAAATTAATGTTTCGTCACCGAAGGATTACACAAATATGCCAATATGGTCCGCCTATATGGAGGAATTGACACGTTAGTAAGTACACGTCAGTAAAACTTTTTTTTTTACAGATTGACATAACACGTGTACTTGCTGACGTGTCAATTCCTCCATGTAAACGGGCCATATCGCATGCTGACTGGACGCGTTCTAGAAGATTACTGATGACGTGTCATATTTGCGTGGCATTCCGGTGACGAAAAATTAATTTTTCTGTCATTTTTACCTTAATTGAAATAAAATAAAAGTTTGATGATTTTTATGTTACAAATTATTTTATTATGACTATTTGATTATAAGTCCCAAAATTCGATGACCACAGATGTAATTAACCCCCTCTTTTATTGATAAATTTATTTGATAAAGTCCATAAAATGATAAATTATAGGGTGTATTCTTGTAATGATGAGATCTTATCACATATATGGTATTATTGTTAAATATTTTTAATAATAAAATTAATAAGATTGGATATTATTAATACAAATAAATTATTACTCATATGTTGCAATTTCTTTTTAAAGAGAGAAGCTATTCACCTAAAATATGTCGTATAGACACTCAAATTAATACGTGGATACTTGATGATGAAAACAAATACAATGAATAGACAAAGAGAATCCATATATGTAGATAACTATTTTAGTGGCAATAATTTATTCTCTTTATGATGATTATGTGGAGTGACCTTTAGATATAACATCTTTAGTGTAGAATGATTGTGTAAGGTGATCTTCATTGTGTAAGTGGCCTTTAGACTTATATCTTTAGTGTAATCTTTATTGTGTGAGTGGCCTTCAGACTTAATATTTGTAGTGTATAGTGTTATACTTTAATTCCTTTGAACATTACTTGTGATTTTATTGTCTGTTTGTAGAAATTGAGTATAATATGAAGTATGCCGAAATAGATAAGTGATAAATAAGGAATTCATCACTTTTGATACCATAAAAGTTTATGTTATAGCTTTTTCGAAGGAAATATTAACTAAGGTTAAAATTAAAATTGAAAACTAAAAAGATATTAATCGTGAGTAGATATGTTTATGGGCCAGATTTTTGCAAAGTTTGGGCTGAATTTTTATCAGGCTAACATGGTTTTTTCATGTTTAATTTCGGCTTATAATTAAGAGGAAATTACACCAAATACAACTTTTTTATCTTTTCTTTTTCAAAAATACAACTTTTTAAATTTTACTTTCATAATTATACATTCTTTTTAAATATATTTCATAAATATTATAAAGGAGGAAACCAAATAAGCCCATCAAACCTCCAATGCTCCCTCGTCTGTCTCATTCTCCCTCTCTTCTCTCACTCCCATTTTCACTCACTTTCAAAAGCAGCACTCCTCTCTGTTCGATCAATATCTCAATCTCAATTGCTGTTTTCCAAAGAAATTTGATGGACAGGGTCTAGCTGGGATTTTTATAATGACAAAAAATTGAAGAAATCTATCAGAGAAGATTTTGGCGCTTTTATCGTTAAGCTTCAACTTCTTCCTCCGCCTTCACCCACTCCTCCTAAAACTCCTCATCCCCTCACCAGCCTCACCTTCATTATTTCCAATATGGAATTCAATATTGCAAAAGAATCATTCTCATATCATAATTGCTTGTGTTGTTACTTTAATGATTTTAGATCCATTGCTTTGATTTGGTTCATTTGTACTCCTATAAGCATATATCTGTAGCTAGTCTTTAAAATAAGTATTCTTTGAAATTTATCTTATAGAGCTACAGCTCTATTTTTTTTCTTTCATTTTTTTGCATATCAATGGATTCTTAAGTGTCTGATTGTTTCTGAGAGTATTTCTATGGATTATGCTCATTCATATATGCTCGAATGTTTTTATGCTTAAATCTACAATTAAATGGGTGATTCAAGGTCAAAAATATGTTGTAATTCAAAGGGTTTTTGTTGTTCTTATCTCGATAGATTCAGACACCAAGTTTGAAGAGTTAGACGAAGACGTAACTGATAAAATAAGATTCTTCTTCTTGTGAACTTCTTGTGATAGTTTTCTCAGTCTTGTAAGCAAATTGGCAAGTGTATATTCCCATTCATCTTCTTCCTCATCTTCTGCTTCGTTTTGACGCAACTATCTCTTCAAAGATTCAATCATCATTTCAAGTGTTACCATGGCTTTGTTCTCTGCTCCTATTTCATGTTGATCAAGAATTTCAATTTCAGTAATTGGTGCTTTTCTGAGTTGAGGAGTTTAAATGAGTTGAGCTAGTTCAACTAGTTGGTTGTTGAAATTTTCATGATGTTTCAACACTTTTCCAATTTCAGTGTACAATGAATCCTTTTTCGCGCAATTGTTCATGTTCTATTTCACTTGTTCCATGCTCTCTCCAGACTTAATTTGGTAATCATGGAGTTGGGATAATAGAATTTGCTAATAAAGATTCAAAGCATTGCCATTTTTCTCATCGATTCAAGTAATATGATTTTGAATGTTAAGAATGTAAAAAAGTTCATCACAAGTTTGAGATTTAAATTTCTTATGAAAACTCTCATCTTTGCAGCTATTCTAATTTATTTGTTTGATTTTCTTATGCATTTAAAAGATTTTGAATTTATTTAGTCACTTAAAAACTTTTTTTTTTAATTTCAATTCAAAATATCAGTTTATCACAATTTAGAGATTAACAAGTCTTATCAGTTATGATAAACCCATCTTTCAAACTCTACATTAAATTGATTCTAAGTTTAAATCTGTTGAGCAGGAGGATGAAACAATTTTTTTTTTTAAATAAAAATCCATATTGTATTAAGATGTTTAGAGATTATCAATGAAGTTAAAGATGAGTTAATAAAATACTCTAAGAATCTTTGCCATTTTAGAATTCTTTATTTAAATGTATTGGCAGTGATAAAATATTCTTCTTTTGCAATATTGAATTCCTAAGAGTCCACATTGACCTGCAAAGAAAATAGAAGAAATTGAACCAAATTTGCTCCAAGGCCACCGGTTTACGGGCAATTAATGCAGGAACTGCAGGTAACCCACAAAACATCACTTCATGTATCCATCTGGACATTGAATTCTCTTGGAGGAGAGCCCAGCTTGACTTTGGTAAAATATAGTCTAAACAGAGCAAAGAAAAAAAAATTGAGTAACAAAGTCAATGCCGATTAATTAAGCACTGTAGAAAACATCAGTGGTTGATTTTATCTCAAGGAGAGTGAAACGCCACAAAACTGAATAGTAACTAAAATAGTATATTACAAGGGAGTTGAAGGTCCATCCATCCTAATTGACAAAGGGCAACCAAAGCAAAAACAGCAAAAATAAAAATTAGTTAAAGAATAATTTAAACATACAAATCAAGTAACTTGAAAGCCAATCACTGTCACAATTCAATGATACGAAATACAATCAATTCCCAAATACTCACTCTTACTGTTACAATGTTAAGCAAAGAATCCATCATTGCTTATACAAATTAATATGAAACAAAATCTCAGTTCCTTATTTTCTCTGTTCATTCTACTTTGAAAACACAAACCAATAGCTATCCCCTTTTGATAAGCAATAGAAAATAATCATGTGTTATAAATGCTAGTCCAGGTAAAGAAAAATAAAATTTGAGCCAAATTTAATAATTTTGAACAAACCCATCACTAGCACAAAATGCTACATGTCAATAAAGATTAAGGAAAAAAATAAAAAGGACTCAAGCATCAGTTAGCAAGTATTAATTTAAAAAGTTAGTAAAACTTCAACTTGACAATGCACACCATTAAAGAAAGAAAATATATGTATATTTTGTGTATACTAGATGTGTACTTGATGTATATTATTTATAAACTAGATGTGTACTAGATAAATATTGTTGGTATACTAGATGTATATTATGCGTATACTAGATGTTTACTAGATGTATATTATGCGTATACTAGATGTATATAGTATGTATACTAGATGTATATTGTGCGTTTACTAGATGTTTACTAGACGTATATTATGCGTATACTAGATGTGTACTAGATGAATATTATTGGTCTACTAGATGTATATTGTGTGTATACTAGATGTGTACTTGATGTATACTATGAGTATATTAGATGTATATTGTGCAATACTAGATGTGTACTTGATGTATATTGTTTGTAAACTAGATGTGTACTAGATAAATATTGTTGGTCTACTAGATGTATATTATGCCTATACTAGACGTATATAATGCGTATACTATATGTTTACTAGATGTATATTATGCGTATACTAGATGTATATAGTACGTATACTAGATGTTTACTAGATGTATACTGTGCGTATGCTAGATGTATATAGTGCGTATACTAGATATTTAGTAGATGTATATTATGCGTATACTAGATGTGTATTAAATGTGTACTTGATGTATATTGTTTGTAAACTAGATGTATCTTGTGCTTGTACTTGATGTATACTATGAGTAAATTAGATGTATATTATGCGTATACTAGATGTGTACTTGATGTATACTATTAGTAAACTAAATGTATATTGTGTGTATACTAAATATATACTTGATGTATACTATAAGTAAACTAGATATATATTGTGCGTATACTAAATGTATACTTGATGTATATTGTTTGTAAACTAAATAATACAACAAGTATACACACTGTATATAGCAAGTACACATCAAGTATACAGCTAGTACACGCACAGTATATACCTAATACACGCACAGTATGCAGCTAGTACATGCATAATACACGCACGACATACATCAAGTATACACAAAGTATACATCAAGTGCACGCACAATATACATGTAGGCATTGTTACTTATTTTATATCTCCAACCTGAGGAAAATATAATCTTTAAAACAATATAAATACTAGATCAAATAATATACAAGTACATGCACAATATACAGCAAATATACATACAGTATACACCAAGTACACGCACAATATAAACCAAATACATGCACAGTATATTGGAAACCAAATACCCAAAGGTATCAAATCACTCGATATCGTAAATATGTTGTCACTAGATACCCGAAGGTATCAAATCACTATCCCATAAATGTCTACATTTATATCAAATTCTAGTTCAATTAAAAGATTTCACTTTGCACAATATTCACTAATTCACTTCATCTAACATACACTCATTTATCCCATTAAACCCATGCTCATCCCATAAATAATATTATTTAGCAAAATAACATTATCTAATTACATATATTCCAATTAAATGCATATTTTCATGTATATATTATAATTAATATTATAATATATATTGTAACACATTTGATATTGTATTCCAAGAATTCCATTTCATTATCACGTTTTCAAGACTTCCACTCATAATACAATAATAATATTATTCAATTCCATTCATTTGAAAGTCCACCAAGTCATTTTACTTTAAACAATGCATGGTTTTGCAATTTAAAAGAAACACAGACCATAATTTGCTTAAGTGGGACAAAAGGAAAAATCAAATGAAGGAGTGGGCTATCACGAGTCGGCAACATTGTGCCGACTCGTGACAGAAGGTGGCTGTGCCGAGTCGGCACCTTTATGCCGACTTGGCATATAATCTGCACAGGGGGCAGATTCTGCTCCGAACTTGAAGACCGATTTTGGACTAAAAAATGGCATGTTTTGCCAAAATTGTGTTCTATACTTTTATTTACCTATGTCTTAGTTTTCCAATGACACCAATTTCACTTAAATTGGAGTTATATTTTAGGAGATATGGTTTTGGAAGCACAAACTGCTCCCATGACCCAGATAGAACTAGAATGCTTCTGCTTTGGCCTTTTTTGGGTCATGTAAAGCAAAAATTAGCTCATAAATATTTTTATGACTTTTGTAGGTATTGAAGTTATGGTTCGAATGCCACTAGAATCTTATCATTTGAAGGTCTATACATTGAATTATAACCAAAATACTGACTCGGGGTATAAAAGTGAGAGAAAAAAATATTATAAAAGTAGTTTTTTTTGTTGGATATTATATAAAAGTGGTATTTTTGTAAAAAAAAAGTTGTATAAATTAAATTAAAATTTTAAAATATTGTATATTTGAAATATTGTGGGAAGGGTATGTTTTTTTTGTTATTTTTATTAATTTTTTTTTTTTTTTGTATAATTAAGTAAAAATCCCTATAATTAAGTCTAATTGTGAGCAGACACGTACGCAGCACTCAACAAGATTACTCCTATGATTAAAATGTTGAGTACACTCGGATGGACCAAGAATCAATTAAGCTGGATATCACTTTAGTCTTATCTTATGGACCGTGAGAAAGTGGCATATAGGTGCGGCTTGAATTTCTTAATTTCATTAGGATAAATAATATTTTCTTTTTATTATGGACATGCATATACTGATCTTGTTATTATATTTATATATTGTATGTAAGTGAATTGACATTTCCAACACACTCAAGAGAGAAAATAAAATTGTTGAAGAGAGAGAATTAAATGAAATCACTTTGTCACAAAATAAGATATGCTCCATCTGTCTCAATTTATCTATTATTTAAGATTTTTTTACTCAAATCAACAAGTCTAATTAATAGCTTAAATTTTAAATAAATTTGCAATAATTTATCAAAAATATCCTTATTTAATTTAGTATTGATCATTTAATTAGAAGAAAAGATAATGGATGGTGAGGAAGATAATTTAAAAAATTGAAAGATAATTAATAAGGGTAAATATGGAAAAAAGAAATTTAACACTTCATTGAACTCTTTAAAGTGAGATATTTTAAAACAAAAATAAAAATTAGTTAAAAATGATAATTATTTTGAGACAGAAAAAATAATTGAGTTTACGAAACATTTTAACTATGTTCGCGTGGCAATTCTTTAGGTATTTTTATTAAATAAATTTGAGTTCAACCTAAATTCATCCTAGCGCAACTGTGTAAACCAAAATTTTCGAATATAAAACAGAAAAAGATAGAGAATCAAAAATTAAAGATTGAATTGGAGTTAAATTGAAATTATAATAATGGTCACTAACATATAATAATCATGTTTCAATATAAAATAGACAAACTAAACACTAATGAAATAAAATTTAAAAATGCCGCTTCTAAAATTCACAAAAGTATTATTTGCAAAACTCTCAAAAACCATTCCAATCCGGCCAATTTCCAATTTATCCATTTAATTCAACGGTTTTCCAGCAGGAGATTTTTAAAGATGAACTAATACAGAGTTGAGGTCAGAACACTATTAACCTAGTTGATAAAACGACACCGGCTGGTTTTTACAACATTGGCGGAAACACAAGGGTGCTAGATTCAGTTATCGTGCAATGGTTCCCAGCCACCCCGCACTCCCAATTGCTGTGGGTCTTGTAAACTGTCCAAACTATTTGAAAATCTATCCGAGAATTAGTTTGTAATCAATCCATCCGATTCAAGAAGCATATTCTGCGGAAGTTTTGACACGTAGCAACAAGAGTTTGATACAAAAAGAGACATCACGGTCAACATGCACGCAGTAAAAGTTTGATGGATACAAAAAAAAGCCATATTTCTGCACATTACAAGAGTCATAAACCATGCGAACCATGATCCTCGCAAAAAAGTACAAAATGCCATAACACATTGTTATGACAGTGCTCAATGATTTTAAAGAGACACTTAAAGACCTAATCCAACTGTGCGACCATCTCTTCGACGCAGCCCAGCAGTGTACTGCTTCTCTAAATCCATCTGGACTTCCTTCTGCTTCTCTGCTTGGAGACGGCCATTGCCATCCTTGGTTTCTGGATTTTGCTCCATGTTCATGTCGCCCTTCACACCCTACAATTGGCCATAGGTACCAAGGCAACCTCAGACTCTAAAACTGTGTTAGTAGGTGAACTAACAGATAGAAAAGTTCATTTACAAACATGCAATGATGATTTCAATTTTTTCCCTTTTTGTGCATCGAAAAGAATATAGAATTCAGTAGTTCAAACTCATATGCACTATAAAGCAGTAATAAAACACTAGGCTACTAACACAATGGGATAATGGTTTCGCACTGATATTCTATTTCATTTCAAGGAACTAGAAAATTAAAGAAAAGGAAACTAAGATTTACCATGAGTTTGTTGAACTTCTCTTGTCTTTCACGATCATCAAATAGTGTAGTATCCCACCGGTTACCCGACTGTACAAATGGAAAAGGGAATCACTTGATTATTTTAGGAGCTGAAATAGGAGACATAAAGATCGACATGCAAAATTGTACGTCAGAAAATAATGAAAAATACCTCTTGAGAAGTTGTACTCCTTTTATTCCCCCATAGCAGTTTCTTCTTTTGCTCAGTTGACATAAAACCCACCCCAACAAGGTTCTTGTTAACTGCATTATGCACAGAACTTTCATTCGGGAACAAGTTCCAGGAGTTAAAATTCACTATATTATTTAACAAGACCAGGCCACCTACTATATCCTTGGAGATCAATTTAAATATGACACTAATTTATTGTGAGATCAATTCAATAAAAGCAATATATATATATATATATGAGAATCAGACACAAGTGACAGTTCATATTAATCCAGTGCCCTATCCACTCTCACCATTAAGAAGAGCATAAGCTCAAAACAAAATTAATGAAAGAAAACCATGATTCCCAATACTTAAACAATCTCCAAACCATGATTCCCAGTACTTAAACAATCTCCATCTGTAGTATTGCTTAGACTAATATGAAAGGAAGCCACCCTATTCATATCCGCTCATGAATCACTGCCTGATCACATTTTCAAATACTTTAATGCATTAACTTTCTTCTGCAGGGTTTGGAATATTGTCCTGCTCTAAACGCTCAAATCACTGGGCTGATGTCAATTTTGAAAATGCAATACATGGAAAATTTTGATTAATAACTAATGAAATACCCATGCTAGGCCACTATTTTACTACATATCAGAGTTACCTTCTAAGACCTTTCCCTTTCCACAATAAAAAAAGCCTGTGACATCAGATAGATTATTGCAATCCAAAATTATGGAAGGCAGGTACCTAAACTTTGAAAATACATGGAAATTTTTGATTAATAACTAATGAAATATCCATGCTAGGCCACTATTTTACTACGTATTAGAGTTACCTTCTAAGACCTTTACCTTTCCACAATAAAAAAAACAAGCCTGTGGCATCAGATAGATTATTATGGAAGGCAGGTACTTAAACTTTGAGTAAATTTTCCTATTCTATACAGCACAAGATAATTCAAAGCTTACTTTTAAGAATTGAAAAAAATAGAATAAGCCAATCTAGGAATATAGTGCAAGTATCCTTCAGGTTACAGAAAGATGAGAAAGGGGGGCAAAGGTCAATTTATTTTAGAAAAGCTAGATTGAATCATTAAAGAACATGAGACTAAAATGTGGAATTTCTTGATGATATCATCATCAAATATAAGCATATGTTTCAATTACCCACCCATCAATTACTATAAAACAAAAACACTAGATTGACTTCCCTCATTCAACATCATGGCAAAAAGTGACTCAAAAAATTTAGTAAATGTAAATTGAACACTAAACCAATAGCTTGAATCATAAAAGAATATGAGACTAAAATGTGGACTTTCTTGAGGACATCATCATCAAATATAAGCATATGTTTCAATTACCCACCCATCAATTAATATAAAACACAAAAACTTTGCCAACTTCCCTCATTTAGTATCATGACAAAAAGTAACTCATAAAAATTTAGTAAATGTAAATTGAACACTAAAAACAGTAGCTCCTAATACAAGATATCAAAAAGTAGATGAAGGTCAAGTACCTAATTCAGCAGCTTTCATTGCAGCAACCTTTGCAGCATTGAGGTCATCAGCAACTTCTGAGTTATTCACATGAACCTGCCCTGTAGTGACTTTACCTTCGACCTCCAGTATTTGCTTTTGCTTTTCATTGGCTACAAGTAATAGATGAATTGAAATTAATTAAATAGCAAATAAACATCATGCAAACAAATCGACATAACTAATAACTACCATTTTTACTGTATTCAGCGTCCCAGCCAGAACTGAATAACTTTGGCTTCTTGGCTAGAGATTCACGATTTTCAATCTGCTCTTGTGGTGCTCCACTGTACCGATCCTTATCCCTGTTATTATCCCAATCATCATATTTATTCCTGTCCTTGTCATTCAGCTCTTTCAAGTCCTTCTTGTAAGATTCCCTATTGTGAAGTCCATCATGGTCTCTTCCAGAAGAATCATTTCGATGTAATTTGGATTCTTCATGGTAAGAGACTCGATTACTTTTGCTATCTCCAAAACTCCGACGATAATCCCTTTTCACATCTTGACCATCCCTATCACGCCCATTCCGATCCCTATCTTTTTCTTTAGAAGTTGGGAAAGCATGTTTTCTCTCAGGAGCTGCATCCTTGTCCCCATATTTTTGCCTATCTGGGGATAATGAATCTAGGTCTTTATCCTCAATTCTATTCTTTGAACTATCATATTTGTCACGAGAATATTTGTCAGCATTTCGAGAATAGTCCTTTGACCTCCCATGCTCACTTTCATATATTGCATGATCCGAATAAGTAGCACCCCTCGACTCCCGACTACAACGTCTCTCTTCATCATCAAAACGTCTGTCACGCCTGCTGTACTCATCATGTCTAGAATAACCATGGAAATTCCTTGAGGAATATCTATCAGAATGTCTATATGAATCTTTGCCATATTGATTCCTACTAGAATCTTTGTCTAATTCTCTTTCATCATCCTGCCTTCTATGTTGATGGTCAGAAAATTTAGCAGAATCTCCTCTTGAAGACATTGAATTCATGCCACTTTCACGCTTAGGACTCACTGCACACCCAATGAGATTAATAATAATAATAATAATAATAATAATTTAAGTACTTTGAACAAAAACAATTTAGCAATCTCGCTAAATTGTCAAACCAATAGCTTTCTTCGTCGGACCATTAAAGTAAAAGGGAAATGATAAGTAGAACAAAAACGCTTCTCGGCCTCTAAGCAGCTATAAGGGGTTAATTACATCAGTATTTATCGAATTTTGGAACTTATAATCAAATGGTCATAATAAAATAATTTATAACACAAAAATCATCAAAATTTTATTTTATTTCAATTAAGATAAAAATGACTGAAAAACACGCAAATATGTCACGTTATCAGTAATCTTCTAAAACGTACCCAAACAGCATGACATGTGATCCACCTATATAAAAAAATTGACACATTAATAAATACACGTCAGCAAAATAATTTTTTTTTATCTTTTTGTACAGATTGACATAACATCAATTCATTCATATAAACAGGTCACATGATATTCTGACTTGACATATTATAAAAAAAATATCGTGACATGCTTGCGTGATCGTTCGGTGATGAAAAATTAAATTTTCATCGTT
Organism: Excoecaria cochinchinensis; assembly: GCA_947683425.1. Lineage (NCBI taxonomy): Eukaryota > Viridiplantae > Streptophyta > Magnoliopsida > Malpighiales > Euphorbiaceae > Excoecaria > Excoecaria cochinchinensis. Next base: position 2,935,625 of record CANTUQ010000116.1, read on the forward strand.
CGGTAATGAAAAATTAAATTTTCAGTCATTTTTACCTTGATTGAAACAAAATAAAAATTTAATTACTCTTATATTACAAATTATTTTAATACGATCATTTGATTATAGGCCGTAAAATTCAATTACAACTTACGTAATTAACCCCAATTATAAGCTAAATCTCAATCATGAGTTCCCTATAGCTTTCTTCGTCAGACTCTTAATTCTGTCTTAATAAATATAAATCGAAGACCGACCAAATAAAACCTCAAGATTCATGAATAACATAGCAATTCACCGTCAAAACTAACGCCAAGATAGCAACACTCTCATGAATCATGACTTTCCAACAACTTTGACGAAAATTATAAATATTAAAACTATGCAGCTAGAGTTGCTTATCCTAGGCAAATTGGGATCTGTATCGAAAGATCAGGAACGCCGATGTTCAGCGTTCTCAAATTCACAGGGCCAACTGATGAATAAAAACCAAGTACAAGCAATAACTAAAAGCAAGTCACGAAAAGAAGAAAAATTTACTTACCCATTGCCGTTGAATTGGATTAAATGAAAGTTCTGCCAATGCATGACAGGAACTCTAAGCAACCCTTCTTCCGTCTAGCATCAACTACCAAACTCAATCAAACAACAGTTTCTATAATGCGAAACCTCAAATTTCAATAAATAATTTAAAGATTTTGCATATATCGCGAAGAAAAAAAGAACAAAGGGAAGGAAGATTAGCAGATACCGCAACAGAATTAGGGTTTGCAGTTTGTGACGTGTTATAAATTGTATCGGGTAGTAGGCTTTTTTCTTTTTTTTTTTTTTTTTAAATGAAAATAGGCATAGTCTTTTACTATTTGCCATTTGTCATTTCTTTCATATACTCCAAAAACTTCCCATAAATAGGATAACTTAAAAAAAATAAAAAAACTTCAACTGATATTAATGAAATATTATCATTTAATAACCAAATTAGGAAAAATAATATTATGCTTCTATTTTTTTTTACAATATTATTTTTTATTGGCACGTTGTGTTCGCTATATTGTATTAATTTGTATAATATTAATCTGTATTATATTATACAGTATTTAATATAATATTATATTAATATGTAATATTTTATACTGTATTTGGTATACGATAGTATACTATATTATTTTTAAACAAAATTAAAAAATATTCAAAATTAAATTATTTTTAATATTACTAATTTAGACAAAAAAAAATAATTATAAAATACAATTTTTTATACATATATTTTTTTAAAATATATATATATTTTTTAAAAAATTGCACAAATTTCTTGAAACATAAATATATATTAGTAAATAAATTAACAAACAAATAAATAATTTAATTAATAACATTCAATTATATAATCGAAATATACTAACAAATGTACTACAATTAATAATTTTATAATGGTCCAATAACAAATCCCAGTTAAAAAAAGAATGAGAAATGACAACAGAGGAAGTAATCTTTCTTTTGTGATGTGCCAATATCTATATTAAAGTTAAGCATGGAACTGTAGCTATTCCACTCCAACTACAAAATGATAACTTGAACTAAACAAAGGGGCAAAATCAAGTTGTGCCTACATTATTAAAAAAAGAAAAAAATAGAGAGATTAATATGGATACAGAAATAGCAGTCGTCATACTTTGGAAGTCCACTGAAGCACATAAATAGAAAGAGCAATGTTATTGATCATTCTAACTAGGTATAAACAGAACAATAAAAATCTTAAAAATGGATCTCCCTTGTTAAGAAAAAAAATATATTCCTTATTGGAAGTTCACAGAGGAAACTGTTATTGTGCTATTTGCATCAAAGATTATAGTCCCCTTCACTGTCGGCTTATTTCTCCTAGTCCTAAATCAAGCAGGCAGACAAAAAGAGAAGTGCATAATCAATATAATCCAAAGAGAAAAAAAAGCAAAGCCATGAGAAAGAAAACAAAATGTGCAACAAATACCAACTTATATTTCAATTTTCCAGTAGTTGGGTCGAAAATCCCCCATCGCTCATTCCATTTTTTAAGCTGTTGATGCAAAATAAGAGTAAATAGTTAGCACCAAATATATTTTCAAGGGTTGATTTCACTCACGGTCACTCAACTTATCACTTATCGCGCAAAAATAACTGACTTTTTTTTTACTTAAATGTCACTGAATTTTTAACATTTTTGCAAAAAAGTCATGTTGACTGGAATCCGGCGATTGATGACATGGCATGCCATGTCAGAAACTACATGTCGTTTAACAATATCTCCAACAAATGGTACATCTAAATCAATTTCACTCACGGTCACTAAACTTATAATTTATCACGCAAAAGTAACCAATTTTTTTTTCCAACATAAATGTTACTGAATTTCTAATATTTTTGCAAAAAAGTCATATATTTACTATTCGTTGTCACGTGTCATATGTCATGTCATCAATCCGGCAAGAGTACTCAGCGGATTCCGGTCAACATGATTTTTTTGCAAAAATGTTAGAAATTCAGTGACATTTAAGTCAGAAAAAAAAAGTCGGTTACTTTTATTCGATAAGTGATAAGTTGAGTGACCGTGAGTGAAATTGACCCATATTTTCAAGTAAAACCCAGATAAGATTACTTCTCCCAAATGACAATAGGAATACCTCAAAAGCCAATATTTATAGACCATATAAAATCAGATATAAGGGCTTCATTCGTTTTTCTTTTTTATTTTTTCCCTTAATTCCTAATTCATTAATTGCATCAAACAAAATATCTCATACTAATTAAGCATAACAAACATCGATTCCGATAAATTGAAAGGCATCAACCTACAAATGAAAAAGAATTTCAGAGACGAGAGAGACAAAAAATTAAAATTAATGCAAAAACTAAACAATATTGGATAATTGGATAATTGATTAATGTCTAGGCAAGTCTAAAAAGGAGGGTCCTTTGCTCCACCTTTTCTACGTCACTGTAGACACCGGGTCTCGAGTCAGTCCATACCAGCGTTACCCAATGATAAAATTAGCATTTATTCACAGACAAAAAAATTTGAAGTGATGATTTTTTTATCAAATTTATTTTTTAGAAAAAAAATAAAAAAATAAGGTTGAAAGTCATAGTGTTCTTATCAAAATTGCTTTTTATAAAAAAAAATTAGAAGTTTGCGACCGCAAGCACGAGAGGGCAGGCGCAGTTTGGTGCTGGGCCGAGCCAGGCCGCCCCTCGCTGATTTTGACCCCATACGCGTTTTGGCGTGATTTTTGGCCCCAAATTGATTTTTTATCCCTTTTTTTTGAGATTTTAAGTTTTTTTTTCCATATTTTAAACTTAAATAAATAATATTTTGATTTAATTAAGGATTATTTCCCTAAATTAACTAGGTTTTTCTATTTTAATGATATAAATAGGAAAATTTAAGAGAAAAATAGGGAGATTTTTTTTGGTGAAGATTTTTCTTTTCTTCTTCAACACGATAACAATTCACATTATTTCACGAACATATCAGAATTAAAGGTATGCCTGCAAACTCAGAGTAGCGAATAACGAGTGAACACATTAGTACCCATGGGTACGAACAAAAGCAACTTCTTTCATTTTCTTTCAAAAACATTTTCACTTGAGGGAATCATAAACAAGATCCAAACACATCAGGATCGCGAGAACCCAAACGGTGACCTGATCAGGGCCCAGAACACTAAGGAGCTGCAGTTTACAGAACTCTATAGGCATACCTATCTATCCACTAACTTGACTCTTACAGGCTAGGCATAAATCAACACATTGAGCATATATAAAAGGTATTGAAATACATTATAAGTCATACATAACTGCATTAGCAAAGCATGAGTGAGCAACCATGCGACCCAAGCGGTGACCTGATCAACGTCTAGAACACTAAGGGGCTGCAGCTTACAGAACTCTATAGGCATGCATATCTATCCACTAACTTGACTCTTGCAGGCTAGGCATAAATCAACACATTGAGCATATATAGAAGGTATTAAAATACATTATAAGTCATACATAACTGCATTAGCAAAGCATGAGTGAGCAACCATGCAAAAATACGTAAAACAAACTAACATAACAGAATAGGGGACGGTCGCGCTCGCTACAGCCCCTGTGCTTGCGCTAAGAAGGGCTGGTAAGCCTCTGTCGTCCTCGCGATAGAGGGCTGGAAAGCTCACTGTAGCGCTGGCAACAGCAATCACAACTGCTTGGCAATCGAGCTCTCTATTGCGCTCGCGACAGAGACGCTCCTTACTAGGAGCTCGGATGACCGGGCTCTGTCACGCTCCCGATGAACATTGCGCTCTTAACAGAGTCGGGTTTCCAACTCTTTCAGCCAAAAATTTGCATTAAATTCCATGCCCAAACTATTCCCCAACATGCAATCAACTCATCCAACTTCAACACAATAATCAATAAGCATTTAAATTATGTTATACAACATAAGTCCCAAGTTTTATGCTAAAAATCATGAACTAAAACTTCAATTTACGTGATTCAAACTAGAAATCCATAATTTTGCCCAAAAACCAAACAAATTCATACCCAATCTAAATTTAACTCACAATATTAACCATATCACTTCAATTAATCATCATATACTTCAATTAAGCACAAATATACACATTTACACTCTTAATTTCTAGAAATCACACAAAAACATAAAGATGAACATATACAAAAAAAATCAAGCAATTTCCCAAACCTTTAACTCCTAAGCTCCAAGAAATCAATGAGTTGAACTCCCACCAATAACTTCTTTCCCCTTGGGATCCTTAGGAGGGATATCAGCTACAACAATCCAAAAACACCAAAACTCAAAAACCCTAAACAAAACCATAGAAGAGAAAATAGGGAAAAGAAAAAAAGAAGAAGAAGAAGAAGAGAGCAAAACTTACTTACCTAGCTCTTGAATTAGCCAAACCAACCACAAATCACTAACTCGAAGGGAGGAAAGTGGGCAAAGAAGGAGAAGAAAGCAAATAAAGAAGAAAAGGGAGGAAGGCTAGCGTGAGAAAGAGGAACGGGAGAGAGCGAGGGGTAGAAATGCTCTCTTTCTCACATTTTCTCTCCAAGGCTTTTATAGCCACTCCCCTCTTTGACTCTCTCTCTCTCTTGCCACTTGTCATTAATCTATGGTGAGTTTGGCAAATTCCTTTTCTAATACTTCTTTTCCTCTCAAAAACTAAACAAGCCTCACAACTAAATGCTAAAACACAATTATATCCTAACACACACACACACACACACATTCTCAAAACTATTAGGGTGAAAATTGGGGTGTTATAAATCTACCCCTATTAAAAGAATTTCGTCCTCAAAATTCTCACCTGAACTGAACAAATGAGGATGCTGGATCTCATAGCTGATTTCGGTTCCCAAGTAGCTTCTTCGACCCCATGATGTTGCCATAATACTTTGACCAAAGGAATTTGCTTATTTCTGAGCTGTGTCACTTTTCAAGTAAAAACAACTTTCGGTTCCTCATCATAAGAATAATTCGGTTGAATCCGCACATCCTGAACCGATAACACATGAGATGCATCTGATATGTACCGTCGAAACATCGACACATGAAATACGTCATGCAACTTAGCTAATTCCATCGGCAAGGCTAATCGTTACGCAACTGGACCAACACTATCTAAAATCTCATATGGTCCTATAAACCTTGGACTCAACTTTCCTTTTTTACTAAAACGCAAAACCTTTCGCCAAGGTGACACTTTATCTCCAACCTTATACTGAATATCCTTCCGCTTTAAATTAGCATAGGATCTTTGTCTGTCCTTAGCTGCCTTCAAATTCTGTTACACCACTCTAATCTTTTTCTCGATGTCCCTGATACGATCTCAGCAAGTGCACTGAATCGGCAAGTAATACAGTGGGATATAGTTAGGACCCCGAGTTATCATACCTAAGGGATTGTGTGTGCAAGCTAAGATGATTAAATGTATGCTAAAGAATTCCCAATTTTTTATTGTGCGAATGATTAATCTATTAAATAAAATAGAAGAATTTAACAACTAAAGTATGCAAGTAAAATAATCAGATTAACTGACAACAATTTTTGGCAAAATAATATGATAGCAAAGGAATTAACAAGTAAAGAGTAATCAATATAAAAGAAACGTTGCTCGGGTTCACTCATCCACCCCATACCCAAATGTGAATTAATTTAATCTAAGAAACATATACGAATGAATTCGGGATAACCCTCTTAATCCAAGCATCCCAATCCGGAGCAAGCTACTTTAATTGCACGATATCCCAATCCAGAGCAAGCCATACAATTAGCCTAAGCACGGGTCTAAAATCCTAAGTTCGGTTTGCTTTTCCATTCCGGAGCCAAACAACCCGAAAACTCATTTATCTCACTCCCCACTCTATTTTTAAATTATAAAATCCTGCACTTCTAGATTTCCATTCGGAGCAGTCTAAAAATATAGCATACGTGATAGAAAAACTGAGTAAAAATATTCATAGCATTCAATCCATGCAAGCTCAACAACCAACAAAGATACATGATAGAGATCATTCATCAAAGCTGGAAAATAACTTGAGGAAATAAATCCCAAAAATTAACAATAATCAACAGTGAATTAAATAATTCATTCATATATATAAATTCAAAAGATGTTCAAAATTCACATCATGGGTAGGGGATTCAAAGATCCCCCAAACAACTAAGAAACTACTCATGATCTATTACAAAATATAGAGGAAAAAGGAAAGAATAAACCCAGAAATTCATTTGAGAAAAGAATCCCGGTTGAATCCCAAGTTCTTCAATCTCCTTCTTCGAATCTTCAATAGAGAACAGCTCAAAACTATGAAATCCGAAAATAATTGCTGAGAATTGAAATTAATCTATATGTTTTTAATGTAATTCTCTCAATTTGTAATTTAATAATCAAGGAAATAATTAAAACCTAATGTTAAGAACAAAAGAAAAGCTTACAAAAATTCCAGATCTAAAAACCTAGTTTGAAAAACTGACCTAAATTAACCTCCCCCGCAACCAACAAAGAATCTTATATTTATAGATCTCAAGGGGTCACAGTGACAATGAAGTGCTTGTCACCATGAGGCATCATGAGTCACGGTGGCAATCAAATAGTTGTCACCGTGAGACTGTCGAAAGAATGAATTTGCCTGGATGCACTTGAGGGGGTCACGGTGACAACCAACTTTTTTGCCACCATGAGGTGCTCGACTTTAGCTACTGTCTTGGAAATTTTCTATGTCACGGTGGCAATGAATTTTGCTGCCATCGTGAGGTTCCCCCTGCCCGTGATTCTGCCTTGGGAATTTTCATGTCACGGTGACAACCAGAAGTGTTGCCACCGTGAGGTACCTTCTCATTGCAATCTACCGGATGAAATTCTATGTCACGGTCACAACCATTTGGTTGTAACCGTGAGATAAGTATGACCAGAATTCTGCCTTTGATAAATCTATATGTCACGGTCACAACCATGGTACCTAAAAAACCAGCAAAACCAAAATTAAACTCTATTAAAATGCTATCTAAAATGCATAAAAACTTAAATTAACTAAATTTGACAAAATTAACCAAAAGTAATCACAACAAAATAATAAACACAACTAAAAACCCGCAAATCAAATGAAAATACTAACAAAACTAAGTACTAAATTGAAGTTATCAGTCCCTAACCAATTTCGGACCAACAAAAGAACATTTCGTCAATTCAGTCCAACAAACTGGAGTTCTACATTTCCTTCCATATAGAGCCTCATACGGTGCCATTTCGATGCTCATCTGATGACTATTATTATAAGCAAACTCAATCAGAGATACATATCTATCCCAATACATGAGAAATCCAAAACACAACCCCGAAGCATATCCTCAAGAATCTGAATAACCCGCTCTGACTGCCCATCCGTTTGAGGATGGAAAGCAGTGCTGAAATTCAGTCGGGTACCCAAAGCAGCTTGTAACTCTTTCCAAAACTTCGATGTAAATCTCGGATCCCGATTTGACACAATTGATAATGATATTCCATGCAATCGGATCACTTCATTCACATAAATCTCCGCCAACCTATCTATCGGGTAATCAAGTCGCACCGGTAAGAAATGAGTCGACTTAGTGAGCTGGTCAACTATTACCCAAACTGAATCATGTTTTCGCTGAGTTAAAGGCAAACCTGATACAAAGTCCATTGTAATATTATCCCACTTAAACTAAGGAATGGTAAAGGATGGAACAACCCAGAAGGAACTTGGTGCTCAGCCTTTACCTGCTGACATGTTAAGCACTTGGAAACAAAATCCACAATATCTCTCTTCATTTTAGACCACCAATAAAATTGCTTCAAATCACGATACATCTTTTCACTTCCAGGATGCATAGTAAAAATCGTTGTGTGTGCCTCTAGCAAAAGCTTTTTCTTCACTTCAACATCTTTAGGCACACACAAACGATTTCCATAACTTAGCACCCCATCCTGAACAGAAAAATTAGTCTGACTCCCACTTTGAACTACTAGTATAATTTGTTGTAATTTTGAGTCATTCCTCTGAGCATCAACAATCAACTACTTCAGGGAAGGCCTAGCTTTCAACTAGGCAATCAAGGCTCCATCGAAATCCAATCTCCATCTATCCAGCTGCAAAGATAAAGCCGAAATCGGCTTCCTACTTAAGGCATCTGCAACCACATTCGCCTTACCCAGGTGGTAATCAATAATGCAATCATAGTCCTTAAATAACTCTAACCACTGTCTTTGCATGAGATTCAACTCTTTCTGAGTTAGGAGATACTTCAAACTTTTGTGATCAGTAAAGATTCTATAAGTTTCTCCATACAAATAGTGTCGCTAAATCTTAAGAGCGAACACCACTATTGCCAACTCTAAGTCATGCATCGGGCAATTCTGTTCATGAAGCTGCAACTGCCTGAACGCAAAGGCTATCACTTTACCATTTTGCATCAAGATGTAACCGAGTCCAATGCCCGAAGCATCACTGTATATAGTATACTCTTTACTTAAAATGGGTTGAGTAAGTACAGGAGCCTTAACTAACATCCTCTTTAGCTGATCCTGACACTTGTTGGACCACTCATACTTAACTCCTTTTCGAAGAAGCCTAGTCAAAGGCGAAGCAATAACGAAAACCCCTTCACAAACTGCCTGTAATATCCAACTAAACCAAGGAAACTCCTGACCTCTGGCACATTTCTCGGTGGCCTCCAATCTATAATCGCTTCCACCTTAGACGGATCCACTCGAATACCTTTCGAGGAGACAATATGCCCTAAGAAAGACACTTCTTTCAACCAAAAATCACACTTGCTAAGCTTAGCATAAAGTTGATAATCTCTCAACACTTGAAGTTCCAATCATAAATGTTCCTCATGCTCATTTTTATACCTCGAATATACCAAAATGTCGTCAATGAACACCACTACAAATTGGTCAAGATATGGCCTAAACACTCGGTTCATTAGGTCCATAAAAGCCACTGGCACATTAGTCAATCCAAACGGCATCACTAAGAACTCATAGTGGCCACATCATGTCTGAAAAGCAGTCTTGGCCACATCCATATCCTTAACCTGCAATTGATAATAACCTGACCTTAGATCAATCTTGGAAAACACTCCGGCTCCCATAAGTTGATCTAATAAATCCTCTATCCTTAGTAACGGATACTTGTTCTTCACAGTAACTTTATTAATCTGCCTGTAGTTGAGACACATCCTTAAGGTGCCGCCTTTCTTCTTAACAAACAAAACCAGGGCACCCCATGGAGAAACGCTAGGCCTAATAAAGCCTTTATCTAATAGCTCCTATAATTGACTTTTCAAGTCTCTCATTTCTACAGGAGCCAATCGATAAGGAGCTTTAGCAATAGGAGTAATGCCTGGCTAATCTCTATGGAAAGCTCCACCTCTCTCTCTGGTGGCAAACCCAGCAACTTTTCAGTGAATACATCCACAAACTCCTTAACTATTGGGATATCCTGAATCTTAACTTGACTTCATCTAGAATCCAATAACAAAGGCAAAAATGCCTCACACCCCTTTCTCATAAACCGTCTTGCTTGCATTGTTGAGATCACATTACCCAAGGAACTAAAACCCAAACCTCTCACAACCACAGGAGACTGACCACTTCTCTTGAGCACTACTGTCTTCCTATGACAATCCACTATCGCTCGATGCTTGCACAACTAGTCCATACCCAGTATCAAATCAAATTCGTGAAAGGGAAAACCAATCAAATCCACAGGAAACTCTACACCTTGCACCACACTAGGCAATTTGGTACATATTTTATCAGAACATACATATGAGTGTATGGAACCAGGGTCTATTAGAGCATGCAATTTTGTGTCAAAGAGGAGAAACTTACCAGCAATCACTTCAGGTGTATCTTGTTTCTCTCGAGCTCTTATAGCATAAGTTCTCGCTGGTGCCACTGGTGGGTGATCCATAGACTCAGATGAAGCACCTTCTCTAGGCCGGCCACTATGACCTCAGCCTCGACTTGCATGAGGGGCATTAGATCCTGCTCTACTAACTTCTTGCCTCCCTTGCATATTCTCAGACAAATTTGAATAGTTGACCAAGAAGTGATCTGTGCTGCCACACCTAAAGCAACCACCAGTTAACCAATGACATTCACCCCGATGGCGCTTGCTACAATGAGAGCACTCCGGCACTACATCCCCTCGACCACCAGAACCTCCTCTACCAACCTTGAGAAGACCCTTGTTTTCTACCTCTTGAAGCAGGACTAGGAGTAGACTCATCTAGAGAGTTCCCTTAGAAACCCCTAGACCTTTTTCCTGAGGATAAACCTCTACAAGAAGCATTTCTCTTCTGTGCTCTATCCCTTAAAATAGTCTTGGAGCGCCCTGCTCGCAAAGCCGCTTGCACAATCTGATAGTAGCTAACCGTCGAGGAACTCATCAAAGAAATCAACATTGCTCTCAAAGACTCATTCAGGCCTGCTTCAAAGTGCTGACATCTAAAATCTTCTGTAAGAACACCCGGAGGAGCATACTTGCTAAGCCGGTTAAATTCCTTCTCAAAGTCGGCAACCGACAAAGCCCTCTGCTTGAAACTCAAAAACTGCGACCACTTAGCCTCCTTATACGCTCGAGTCACATACTTAATATGAAATTCCCGTTTGAAGAACACCCATGTTACCAGGTCGGGCAATTAAGGTTGACTCAAAACCAATTTCCATTAATTGTAGGCGGAACCTTGCAAGAGTGAAACCACGCACTCAACTTGCCTATCCATAAGACAACGAATCTCTTCCAAAACCCTCTTAATTCTCAATCCGTAACTCTGCCTTGTCGAACTCGTCCAAACTAGTCCCATAAAAGTCCTTAGCTCCAGACTTCCTCACACTCTCAATTGAAGCTTTTGGGGCAGTCACCCTCTCTAAGACTCATGCCATATCCTGAGATATCTTTAACATAGCCTCAAAAGGCATGGCTGGAGCCTCAGGTTGTACCCTAGCTGGTTAAGCAGGACCGGACATAGATGGATATTACTCTTAAGGATTCGCACTCTCTGCTGACCCCTCGAGGGGCCCACGTGAAGACTCCATCCATCAATAAAACACAAAATATCCTCATCAGGCCAACACAATCCTAGACAAAATTCTATTCTGTGGTCGCCCAGAAAAGACTAAATTTATACTTTGATACCAATAAAATTATAACACCCCATACTAATACGTAAGGGAGCTCACCCACTTAGAGGAGAGAGTGCTCATATAGATAAGGGTGTCACCAGCGAAACAAAAGAACCACATATAACAAAAGTGTGCAAAATAATAATAAAACAGAGTAAATTCAAACTTATAATCTCAATCCCAATCATTGATATAATGAAGTATTCATTACAACAGGGGGGTAGAATATCATCCTTATATAATTATAAAAATACTGAACTGAAAGTATTACAAAATCATTTACATAGCAAAAAGGCTTTACATCATAGTATTAAAATACAAAAGGAATCTCTATCTCAAGTGTGTTAGCTCTCACAACTGCGGATTAGACTCCTCAAAAACTCCGACAGCTTCCACATCTGATAACCCTTAGTGAAAAAAATAAAAGATGAATAACCATTCACAGTGGCCGTCAAGGCAAAACATATACATATGGAACACACATATATACGGCATAATCATGACAGATTTATATTAATTTACATTCATAAATACTTCCTATAATATCAGCATTATTATATCAACATGATAACAATTCACATTATTTCACGAACATATCAAAAGTAAAGGTATGCCTGCAAACTCAGAGTAGCAGATAACGAGTGAACACATTAGTACCCATGGGTACGAATAAAAGTAACTTCTTTCATTTTCTTTCAAAAACATTTTCACTTGAGGAGACCTTAAACAAGATCCAAACACATTAGGATTACGAGAACCCAAACGGTTACCTGATCAAGGTCCAGAACACTAAGGGGCTGTAGCTTACGGAACTCTATAGGCATGCCTATCTATCCATTAACTTGACTCTTGCAGGCTAGGCTTAAATCAGCACATTGAGCATATAGAGAAGGTATTGAAATACATTGTAATTCATTAGCAAAGCATGAGTGAGCAACCATGCAAAAATACGTAATACAAACTAACATAACAGAACAGGGGATGGTCGCGCTTGCGACAGAGGCAAAATTCGCCCAATGCCGCACTCGTGATAGCCCTCGTGCTTGCGCGAGGAAGGGCTGGCAAGCCTCTGTCGCACTCGTGATAGAGGGTTGGGAAGCTCACTATTATGCTCGCACGCACAGATGCACTCGCGACAACAGTCAGCCTGGCAGCTGCTTGGCAATCGAGCTCTCTGTTGCGCTCGCGACTGAGGTCATGCCCACGATAGAGGTGCTCCTTACTAGGAGCTTGGATTACCGGGCTCTGTCACGCTCACGACGAGCATCGCGCTTGCAATAGAGTCGGGTTTCTAGCTCCTTCAGTTAAAAATCTACAGAAATTCCATGCCCAAACTATTCCCCAACATGCAATCAACTCATCCAACCTCAACACAATCATCAATAGGCATTTAAATTATGTTATACAACATAAGTCCCAAGTTTTATGCTAAAAAACATGAACTAAAACTTCAACTTACGTGATTCAAACTAGAAATCCATCAAGCCCAGAATTTTGCGCAAAAACCAAGCAAATTCACACCCAATCTAAATTTAACTTACAATATTAACCATATCAATTCAATTAATTATCATATACTTCAATTAAGCACAAATATACACATTTACACTCTTAATTTCTAGAAATCATTCAAAAACATAAAGATGAACATATACAAAAAAATAAGCAATTTCCCAAACCTTTAACTCCTATGCTCCAAGAAATCAATGAGTTGAACTCCCACTAATAACTTCTTTCCCCTTGGCATCCTTAGGAGGGATATCAACTACAACAATCAAAAAACACCAAAACTCAAAAACCCTAAACAAAACCATAGAAGAGAAAATAGTGAAAAGAAAAGAAGAAGAAGAAGAAGAAGAAGAGAGCAAAACTTACTTACCAAGCTCTTGAATAAGCCAAACCGACCACAAATCACTAACTAGAAGGGAGGAAAGTGGGCAAAGAAGGAGAAGAAAGCAAAGAAAGAAGAAGAGGGAGGAAGTCTGGTGTGAGAAAGAGGAACGGTAGAGAGAGGGGTAGAAATGCTCTCGCTCTCACTTTCTCTCTCCAAGGCTTTCATAGCCACTCCCCTCTTTGACTTTCTCTCTCTTGCCAATTGTCATTAATCTATGGTGAGTTTAGCAAATTCCTCTTTTAATACTTTTTTTCCTCTCAAAAGCTAAACAAGCCATGTAGCTAAATGCTAAAACACAAATTATACCCTAACACACACACACATACACATGCTCAAAACTACTAGGGTGGGAATTAGGGTGTTACATATAAGGATAGTGATATTCTTGTAAATTGAGTACTTAAAGTTTGTTAATGCAAGTACGTTTTTATTCTTAATGATGTTTTCTCTTCCGCTATAGCATTGTATGCGTATGTGTTTGTGGCGACTCTAATATTCTCCCAAGGGGGTATTAGGTCGCAAGTTATGGTATCAGAGCATAGGTTTAGGTAGTTTAGGACGATAGGATGTTAGAGTATATATTAGATATTTGTGAGTTGTTTAGTATCGTGACCTAATGCAGATGTTGTCTTGTGTAGAGTATAGATGGAGTCTGATTCGAGTGAAGATATCGGTGAGACGATGAGAAGCATAAACCCAGTACAAGTTAATCAGCCTGTACCTGAGCGACCTCCAGCAGAAGGATTAGGTCCTTCTTAGAGTGATCTATTGTTAGTACAGGGATTGATGTAGCTGATCCTACGGATCTCATTAGAAGGAGAAGGGCAGAAGAGTTTAATGGAACTATCATGGATCAGTCGAATGTGGCTGAGTATTGGTTAAAAAAGATAGGAAGAATACTACAGGAGACTAATTGTCCCCAGAATCAGCGGGTGACTTGTACAGTGTCACTACTGCAAGGGCCAGCCTATGATTGGTGGAAGCTAGTGTTGAGGAATCCCCAGCGATCTGTTGAGTTAACATGGGAATTTTTTGTTCAAGAGTTTGAAAAGAGATTTATCACTAAGGTATACAGAGAAACAAAATGGAAGGAGTTTGTAAGTTTAAAACAGAGGAATATGACTGTGGGTGAATATGAGAAGGAGTTTAGTAGATTGAGAAAGTATGTGCCTGATATGTTGTTAACGGAAGATTTTAAGTGCTGATAGTTTGAGGATGGCTTGAAAGAAAGTATTAGAGGACCTTTATTGGCTATGGCTACAACGCATACGGTGAACTATTATTAGTTGGTTTTGGCAGCCATGAAATTGAAAGAGTCTGAAATAGTAAAGCAAAGAAAGGAACAGAAGAGGAAAGTAACTGATAGTAGTATGACTAGTGGCAAGAGAGCCCGAGAAACCGTAAGTGGGCAGGTTACCCGAGGGTCGAGTCATGTGCCAACATCGAAAAGAAGCGTTATGACACCGTCTAGTAAGGGTAGTGCTATGTCGAAGTGTGATCATTACGAGAGATTCCATTAGGGCACATGTAGAATGCTCACAAGAGCTTGTTTTAAATGTGGTAGCATGGAGTATATGCTTTCCAATTGCCTGGAATTGAAGGAGAGTATGATACAGTAGGGAAGTAAAGATAACATGGATGTGACTGGATCTGCTAAAAGTGGAAAAAGAAGAGGTGGAACCGTGCAAGCACCATCGAAAACAGTTGAGAAGCCACTTGCCTCTAGTGGTCCGCCTAGAGTCTTCGCAATGATCAGATAGGAAGTGGATGATCAAGCGAGACCATCTGGTAAGTTCTTTCAGTGCTTAAGTTGTATTATATAAGGTTAGTTGTAAAGTATAGTACGGTTTTATGTTTAGTAGAGAGAGAAATTTCGAGAACAAAATTTCTTAAGGAGGGGAGAATTGTAATGGCCCAAAAGATACCCTAGTAGAGTTTGTGGTGCAATGGTATTGAAGAGTACAAGAGTAAATGGAATAAGTGTGAGTTTATGAGTAAAAGAGGACGTAATTGAAATAAATTAAAAGTAAATAAAAGAAAGAAAGTTAATTGAGGGATTAAGTGGAAGTTTGCCAAAGGATTCAGTGGGATATTTGTTATGAGTCGGACATTTGTCAAGAAGGGGACATGTGGCTTGCTGTGGGCTTGCCACCTAGGTAGCCACATGCAATAAAAGGGTTTAGTGGAGAAATCTATCCCATTGCTTGCATGTGGTCCGGTTTTTACTTCTCACTCTTTTGGTCTCTCTTTTATGTTCTTCTCCTTCTTCATTTTCGTTCCTTATTCTTCTATTGTGGCTGAGTTTCTGCTGTTGGATTGGTTTGAAGAGGTTTAGTAGGAGATTTGAAAGGTAAGTGTGGATTAGATTTAGTGTATTCTTCTTCTACTCCTTCTACATGGTAATTGCATGTGTTTTGAATTGTTTAAATACTGGATTAAGTGAATGTTCTTGGTTGATTTGTGTAGGAAGCATTGGACAAGAGAAAAGATAAAGGCAAGAAAAAGATTTGAGCAAGAAGAAAGTGGTTCAAGCAGTACTTTTGAGGTTTGGGATTTAGTTGTTTCTTGATAGATGCATGCTTGATTTGTTTGAGATTGTTAGTGATTTCTATTAATTGGTGCATGTGTGATCTAGTTGGAAATTTGTGAGCTTTGAATTAGTTCAACAGCTCTTTTAGTTGTTATATTATACATGGATTTATAATTGTGAGTTGAAGATGTTTTATTGATTATCAGTAGTGCACTATGATTTAATGATTTGCATTAGGCTTATTTGACAACTTGAGGTTGTATAGAGATTGGACTATGTACATGTTGATTATATGTTGTTACAAGCTATGTATGTAAAGGTAATATGCATGTGAATACTTGTTTCGAAGGCCTATTTGGTTGAAATTGATGTTTGGTTGATGGTAGAAGTCATGCATGTGAATATGGAAATGTATGTGTAGAGTATGTGCTTATGAGGTTTGTGTTGTGGGAGCTTAAACACAGAGTTCAGGTTCTATCGCGAGCGCGACATAATGCTCATTCGATAAAGTTTTCCATGTCGTGCCTTGTCGCGGGCGCGACAGAAGCCATTTTGGCATTCTGTTGTGAGTGCGACATTGCCCGCGAGCGCTCCAACAGTGTGTTTTGGGTTCTGTTGCGAGCACGACACTGCTTAGTAGGGGTGAGCAGCGGTCAGTTCGGTTTAATAATCAAATCGAACCGAAATAATAAAAAATCGATTTATTAAGATTTGGACAAACCAAACCAAATCGATATCATGTAATAACTAAATTCAAACCGAACCAATATTGTGGGTCGATTCGGTTCGGTTAACCGATAAAACTGAAATTTTAAAATTATAAGTAAAAAAATTGTCTAAAAATTATATAAAATTACAAATCATAAAACGAAAATAAAAAAAAATCCAAATTAAAAAAATGTACATGTATTTAATTTGAGTTCAAACCCCTTAGATTGAATTAAAAAATACAAAAATAAAGTTAATTTTTGTAAAAAATGAAAAAATAACATATATTAACAATTATTCGGTCGGTTCATTTTTTTTTCAATTTTTTTCTTTTAAAACTGAACAGAAATAACCGAAATTGGCTTATTTTTGAAAATAAAATGAACCAAAAAATCAAAAAATCGAGCCAAATTAAAAAAAATCGTTCGGTTTGAACTGAAATTTGCTCACCCCTACTGCTTAGAGCTCTGAATGCTTATTATTTGTCTTTAATTATGTGTAATATTGCATTGGTTTATGTATGACTACACGTAGGAAAGAGTAAGTTTGTTTTAATAATTGATTATATGAATTATATACTTGATGATTTAGTAAGTTAATTGTGATAGTAGAATCTAAGTTATTGAACATATTATGTGAGCAGGTTAAATTGATATTGTTTGGCATGAATGGTTTATAAGCATATCTGTATATGCATAGTTGAAAAGTTAATATATGATGTGTGATGATTATGCATTGGTTTGATAAAGTATATGAGCAAATGTAAAGTATGTGGCATAGTGAATAGAGTATTGTATAAGCCTGAATTAGACATAGTAGTGGATAGATAAGCATGCTTATAAAGGATTAGAGTTTGTAGCTGCTAGAGTTGGCCCCATTTGGGTCTAGAGTTTGTTATCTTCGGGTATCTAAAGATTTGAGACTTCAGTCTCTAGATGTTTGATACTGCTAGTCAGTATGTAGAGCACCCGTATCCACCATCGATGTGATTTCAGGCTATAGTTATTATTTGTTTGTGAATGAATAAGTAGTGCTGTGATCTATATTAAGTATACGAATGTACATGTATATGACTATATGTGAGATGTAGTGATGTGTTATCACTTACCATATATGATAATTGTTAAAGCTAGAGAATATGTACATGCAGTTGTGCACGTATATGTTAAAGGTATATTGATTATTATGCATGTAAATTATGTATATGTAAAGGTTTATGTAAATGATATAGAAATGCTATTAATATGCTCATATTGATGTATATGTTAAAGATTATTGATATATGTTCCATACATGAGTGTTATTGATGTGTATGTTATGTGCTGTTGTGACTTCGTTAGAAGTCCTTTGCATCTGTATATCCCCACTAAGCGTTATCACTTAGTACAAGTGTTTCCCGTGTAGGTATGCAGGTTGGTTTCGGTTTTGAGAGTCATTCATCTGCTGGCCACTAGGAGTGTGAAGTGGGCTTTTGTATATGCATAAGTTTCATTTTGCAATGTTTTGTATAATGATTTTGTAAGAGAACTATTTGTTTATGAAGTGTAAACGTTAATAGTAGATGGATGATCATGCAATATAAGGATAGTGATATTGTTGTAAATTGAGTACTTAAAGTTTATTAATGCAAGTACATTTTTATTTTTAATGATGTTTTCTCTTCCGCTATAGTATTGTATGCGTATGTGTGCGTGGCGACTCTAATATCCTCCCAAGGGGATATTAGGCCGTCGCATTGTCGATTAAGGGTGTTTTCCTTTAGAGTCCACAATCATTCTCATATCATTGTAAAGATAAACAAAAACCATGAAGTTCTATGCTAATTCTTAAACCCTTTAAAGTGGATTTCTTGTTTCCAAGTACTTTCCTAACCTTTAAGTACATTCAATTGCATTTCCACCAAAGTGCTCCAATTCTCATTTTGAACATTTGATTAACAAGTTATATATGGTGATCAAACATACATAACACATTCCAAAACTCAATTGAATTTAAATCATTCATGCATTATAAAAGATAAAAAATAAAGTTCTTAAAATCAATTCATCTTTGCAATTCTAATAAACAAGACTTAGCTAAAATACATATTATCCAAAATCAAACAATAACAAGAATGTATTCTAAACATCAAGCCACCTTTAGGCTTGAGTCAACACCTTTAGCCTCTGTCATGACTCGTGACATCTGTGCCAAGTCGTGACACTCATCTTCTATCACGACTTGTGACACTTTGTTACGAGTCATGCCTTTTGGTCTCTGTCCCGACTCCTGACATGTGTGCCAAGCCATGAACATTTTCATCTCCTCCTCCTTTGCTCTTAATACCTCATCCTTTTCCCCAATGCATCCAAATGCACTCCAAACCAAAAAGTACCTACAAAACACACAAACCAAATTAAAACACCTAAAAACAAAGTATAAATCATACAAATGCAAACATAAAATTAAGAAAAAGTACAAAAAACTATCCTAAAAACTATGTTATTTTGCATCTTAACAAATTTCCTCACACTTAAACCTTGCTTGCCCTTAAGCAAGAAATCTAAGATCTAAATGAGAAAATCAACAAGTTCTTTATCTTCTCCAAAATATATGTAGCCTTCTCAATAAGTCATCTTAACTATAAAAGAGGTTAATAAAGAGATAGTTTACAACTAAGCTTCCAATGCTCAATAATGATAGAGAAAACAAGTTGCATAGCATAAATAATAAATTTAACAAAGTATCTCAATCTATTAAGAACAAAATCAAGAATACAAGGTCAAGGTGCCAACCAAGCTATCTAGCCAAAATGTCAGTCTTCAAACTTAGGATTCTAAGAACAAAAGTAACTATTAGGACAAAAAGTAAGCACATACATTCACTCACAATTCTCATGGCATTTTTGGACACTTTTTTTTTTTTAAATTTGTAGTGGGTGCATTTTATGCTTTATCCCACTTTTTTTCACTTTTTTATATATATTTTTTACTACTTGTGACATCACACATTCGTTCCGAATGCATGTAAGTAAAGAGCATACTCACTTACACACAACTTACTCGAAATACATGATGCCAACAAGCAATAATTTGCTCTTCTCTTTTTTTTTTCCTTAAATTTGTCCTCATCCATTATTGAAAAGTGAGCTACACATATTATGGCTATAGTTTCCCTTAGGCTACTTAAACCCTTAGAACCTAAACTTAAATCCTTACCATCCTAGTAAAAAACTTGACTAAACATTCTATAGACTTTGAAAATAATAAAAAGAGATAAAAAAGAAAAACTACCACATATGCTAAATGAAACTTTAAAATTCTACCAATTAAGCATAAAAAGTTAACTATCAACATAACATCAAAATATAACCTCAATCACAATCAAAATGAACTTAGAAAAGAAACTATGTACAAATGTGGAGAAGATAAAATCATGCAAAATATAGCATATACACATGCGTATAAACAAAAACAAAATGAAATAACAATGACCAACAATTATGCATATGAACAATGTCTAATATCCCTCCCCTACACTTAAAAATTCACATTGACCCCAATGTGAATCCCAAATATGCAAAGAAGGAACATAAAAACTCCTCTCAATCTTCTGAAAATGACGGTGGAAAAGACTCAATGTTGTATTTGGAATAGGCAAAATATTAGTTCATCTTATATTCCATCTTCCTTTGCCGGCGATTAAGTTGTTTATTCAAAGCTTCCATGTTGGTCAATTGACTTTGCATTTTCCTTTGATTTGCGAAAATCTATTCCAAAAAAAATGTGTCTCTACAAGAAGAAGCATATGTACATGCCGACATTAGTAAGGCAGCAGGTGATTCCTCATCTGAAGATTCATTGTCATCTTGCTCCTCCTCATTTGGTACTAACCCTTTCTAATAGGACCTAGATTGTGCCGAAATCAATTTAAAAGGAGCATCCATAACCTCACCGCGTATAAAAGCCTGCTTAGTAAAATAAAAAAACTCAACAACACAGATGAAATTATAAAGAATGACATGAAGACTTTTAGCGATAATAGTAATAACATGCCCATGTGTGAGTGGACTGTCTTTACATGCAGCACAAGCCAACAATTGATAAAAAATCCAATAAGTCCAACACACTTGTGTGATGCGCACTGAACCCGATTATTTCCAGAGAGCTCGCTTTTAGGGCCCGAGAGGGTTCACGTCTTTAGATCTTGGGTAATATGAGATATTTTGGAATTCCTTCCCAATAGAATATTGGGGAAGACCATCTAATCCCATGAAACCTATAGGCACTTTTGAGGTATTTTGGAGTCGCCACCCAATTTACAAGAAATCGGGAAAGTTTGTGTAACAATCCAAAAATGGGCTAGTCGGAATTGGCATACTATGTCGGGTTATTAAGGGTATTTCGGTAATTTTTGCAAGTGTTATTAGAATAATTAAGGACCCAATTGAAGAATTAATTAAAGTTCAAGTGAGGAATTATTGTGTTAGTGAGTGAAGTGTAAATTTGCCAAGGATTTAAGTAGGATTTGCCAAGGACTGTAGAGTAATAAGACAAGATATTTTGATTTGAGCCTATGGGAGTTTGCCATGTGGCTTGGTGGGTGTGTGCAATTAATGGTGAAAGAAGAAAAGGCAAAAAGAAAGAGGGAGAGAAGAGCATATCACGTTCCTGCTCTATCTTCTCCTCCTCTTCCTATTTTCTCTTCTTCTTTCTTTTCCCGTTTCTTGCTCTTCATCCCCTGATTGTGTGTGTGAGCTGGAGTTGATTGGGAAGAGTATCGGAGCAAAATTGAAGAGGTAAGTGTTTGGGATTTAGGGTTTCCTGCATTCTTTTTCATCTCCTTCTGGTTTTGTTTTGATTTGGGAAAGTTAGGGTTTCGGTTAAGGATTTTTTAGGTTTTGTTTGTGCAAGTTGTTGGTGACAAGAAGAAGCAAAGCAAGGGTAAAGAGAAGATTAAAGATTGAAGTTTGAAGAGGATAGCTGGGTTGTGCTTCAAAAGAGGTTTGGGAGTTTGTCTTTATTCTTTCCTCTTTCTGGGATCAAGTCTGTGTGTGTAGTGTTTGATTTTTTTGGAATTTTGAGTGACTTGGTATGTGTTTATGCATGATTTAATTTGGGTATTGTGTTAGTAATGCATAATTGATGAGTGAGATAAATGTATATGAGGTTTGGTAGTGAAAATGCATGAGTTTGGGAACTTTCTTTGAGTTGATGTTCATATGTGGGTTTTGAGATATGCATGAAATTCTGGAATAATGTGATGTTTATTAGACTTATGATGGTATATATGGTATGGGTTTTGGTTTATGATAAGTTATGATGCATGATTAGTGAGCTATTCGAACTAAATGTGAAGTGAATGAATTTTTGTTGCAAATTTTCTGGTTTTGTAATTATTGAGATATTGATTTGTGAACTGATGATTTAATTGGAATTAATTGTGGAAATATGTTGTTTTATGTTGGTTATGGTGTTTAGAAGGCCTATTTTGAGGTAAGGTTGAGTTTAGGTTTGATTTGGGTGAAAATGGTTTTGATTTGAATTTTTGGGTTTTTCCTGCGTTTTTGCTGAGAACTGAAGGTCATGACTCTGTCGCGAGCGCGACAGAGACGTGAAATCTAGCTCTCACGTGTGGACTGTGCTGAGGGCAGAGGGTTGATTCACGAGTAGTGAATGAGAATCACGACTAGTGACTGAGGATCACGAATAGTGACTGAGAATCACGAGTCGTGATTGACATTCATGACTCGTGAATGATTCTTCTCTGTTGTGAACCACGTTCAAGAGTAGTGAACGTGATTCATGACTCGTGAAGCTTGCTCATGAGTCGTGAGTGAGGCTCACGACCTGGAAAATGCTCACGAGTCGTGAGCAACCTTCACGACTCGTGAAGGTTGCTCAGGACTCGTGTCCCTGGCATTCTATCGCGAGCGCGACTTTGTCGCGATCGCGACAGAGATTCCATTCAGAACTATTTTCTCTCATGTGTTATGTTTCCTTAAATTGGATTTCAAATGCTTTTTTCATGGCTTTTCCCTCTACTGTATGCTATGGTACCTTGCTCATATGTGTAATGACCATGATTTCGTCACGATAAATAATATGTCGCCCATGATAAATTATATGCTGTGTTTTGGATATAAATATTGCTGAGATTTAAATTGTGTAAATGGATTTTATGCATGATTGATATGATGAACTATACGTTTATGAACCAATGAATGATATATGAGCAATTTGGTGAGTATCATGAAATGAGTTTGATGTATTATGCAAGCCTAAGATTTGTGATCCTTGCTATGAATAATGTGCTATGCTTAAATGTGATTGGTGTTATGCATGACCTGCGAGAGTCAGTCTAGTGGATAGTTAGGCATGACTAATAGAGTCTCTTTAGCTGCAACACATTTGGACGTTTGGACCTCGATCAGGTCCCCCGTTTGGTTCCTCGCGAACCCTTTTCAATGTGTTTAGATCCTCGCGATCCTTTTCAATGTGTTTGGATCTTGTTTAAGATCCCCTCAGTAAAAATGTTTTCATGATAAAGTAAAATGGTTTTTCGATTCGTACCCGTAAGGTACTGTCTGTTCACTCGTTATCCACTATTGTGAGTCAGCAGGTATTTGATTTTTTTCTTTGTCCGATATGAATGTAAGAATATGATATCCAACCGGGCATGTTGATAAGTATGAACAGTCAGTTAGTATCTGAATGTGATTATAAGTTTTGGAATGCTATGATAGTGATTCGAATATAATGTATTTATACATGTGACTCAAGTATGTTTATATTATGTATGATTATATCCGCATATGTCATATCGTATGTATTTGCTTTGGCGACCATTGTGAATGAGCATCCACTCTTTTGTTGTGTTTCCCCCGCTAATCATTTATTGCTTAGCACGATGCTTTATCCGTATAGGTGCTTGGTTGTTATAAATATAAGAATGTGAATGTTATGCTTATGGAAATGTGAATTCGTTCGGTTATGACTAGAGGTATGTGAATATGATTGTGATCATGAACTCTCGAATGTTATCAATGTAGTGTCATGTTATATGTTTCTTGGGCTTCTATTATTATAGTGATTTCAGCATGTTGGCATGTGTTTGCATTTTATTGTATGCTAATATATGTATTAGTATCGTGATGTGGGAGTGCTATGCAATTGATCTTGTGCATCAGTTCCAGCTAATGTATGTGCATTTTGTACCATAGCTATATGTTGGATAATTAGTGATTACGTTATGATATGTCTATGATGATTTTGGTATGTTATGCAAGATATCTCGCAGATTGCCTCGGTAAGTACTTCTGTATGTGTATGCACCTATATTTGCATGACTTGTTGAATTTCTGTAATGTGTTATGGTTCCTTTTTAACCTTGTGTATTGGTTTGCAGTTAGTGTTTCGATATTACTATATTATAACTGCTTGTTTAGATATCTTAGCGTTTGCGCATTTTGCATCCTCTGATTCTGACATTCTAGTGAACCTGGTATATGCATGCAATTTATATGTATTATGCAGGATTATAGTCGTATATTGCATAGTGTCCTTTTGTTTTTGTTCCTCTCCACTAAGCGTTATCGCTTAGCACGGATTCTTTTCCCGTGTAGGTGGCAGGTTTTTGGTTTTCGCTCGAGTCGCGCATTTGCAGCATCAGCCACGTAGGAGTTTCAAGTGTTTTTGTTATATTTTTGTTTTCAGCTCCTGTATTTTAAATTCTGTATTTTTGTATCTGTTTGTTTATGTATTTATATGTAAGATTGGAGGGTAGTATTCGAAGATGTAATTATTTTGTTTGCCAGTTGTGAACAGGCTATTCTCGTAATGAATGCTGTTATATAAATGCATGAAGATGATGTTTCTTTAAAGTTTTAATTTCCGCTGTATTTTCGTATGTTTTTATGTATGAATGTATGCTTTCGCTTAGTGCATGTGTGCATGGATGTGAATGTGCGTCGGTAGCGCTCGCCGGCATCCTTCCATCGGGGGCATCGGGGGTGTTACAAGTTGTGGTATCAGAGCCCCGGTTTGGCAGTTCTGGTTGCCTTTGTTTGTTGACTGTCGAGTTTTTGCATGTGAGTCAGTCTTGTGTCATGGCCTAATGCAGATGTGTCTTATGTGGTGTCTAGATGGAGTCTGATTCGAGTGAGAATGTGGGCGAGACAACGCCCGGTTAGAGCTGATCATAATGTTTTTGAGCGTCCTTCAGATGAAGATTTTGGTCCTGTTTTCGATGATAGGGCATTAGTGCAAGGGTTGATTTGAATTTTGGATAGACTGACTGCTCCTCGAGCTTCTCAAGATTTTGTTCGGAAGGTACCTCAGAAGAGAAAAGTATCGGGTAGAGAAGTGCCAGCAGGGAAAAAGATTCTCGAAGCTTCGATATATCAACATTGTCAGAAGCAACACTGGGGCAAGTGTAAGAACGTTAGGGGAGTTCCAACATGTCAGTACTGTCAGAAGCGACATCGGGGCTTGTGTCGAATGATAATCGGAGCTTGTTTTCAATGTGGCAGCAAGGAACACTTACTTGTCGATTGTCCTAAAATGAGGGAGAATCTAGCTCGACAAGTTAGAAAGGATGTAGAGGAATTGCTTAGAGCTACGCGAGCATCATCGGAATCAATCGCAAGGTTAGATGCCTCCGAGGATTCAGCCAGAGTATCTGTCACGAACCGCAGAGAAGTGATTGAGTTCGCAGAGCCTTACGGTAAGCTTGTGTTGTTAAGCTTTTGTTGTTTACAGTTTGGGTTGTTTGGATAAGTTGTTAGCGAGAAAATTTCGAGGATGAAATTTCTTAAGGGGGAGAGATTGTAACAACCCAAAAAGGGGCTAGTCGGAATTGGCATGCTATATCGGGTTATTGAGGGTATTTCAATAATTTCTACAAGTGTTACAAGAATAATTAAGGACCTAATTGAAGAATTAATTAAAGTTCAAGTGAGGAATTATTGTGTTAGTGAGTGAAGTGTAAGTTTGCCAAGGATTTAAGTAGGATTTGCCAAGGACTATAGAGTAATAAGGCAAGATATTTTGATTTGAGCCTATGGGAGTTTGCCATGTGGCTTGGTGGGTGTGTGCAATTAATGGTGAAAGAAGAAAAAGGAAAAAGAAAGAGAGAGAGAAGAGCAGATCACGTTCCTGCTCTATCTCCTCCTCCTCTTCCTATTTTCTCTTCTTCTTTCTTTTCCAGTTTCTTGCTCTTCATCCCCTAGTTGTGTGTGTGAGCTGGAGTTGATTGGGAAGAGTATCGGAGCAAGATTAAAGAGGTAAGTGTTTGGGATTTAGGGTTTCCTGCATTCTTTTTCATCTCCTTCTGGTTTTGTTTTGATTTGGGAAAGTTAGGGTTTCGATTAAGGATTTTTTGGGTTTTGTTTGTGCAAGTTGTTGGTGACAAGAAGAAGCAAAGCAAGGGTAAAGAGAAGATTAAAGATTGAAGTTTGAAGAGGATAGCTGGGTTGTGCTTCAAAAGAGGTTTGGGAGTTTGTCTCTGCTCTTTCCTCTTTCTGGGATCAAGTTTGTGTGTGTAGTGTTTGATTTTTTTGGAATTTTGAGTGACTTGGTATGTGTTTATGCATG
The DNA here is from genome assembly GCA_947683425.1 of Excoecaria cochinchinensis. Classification (NCBI taxonomy): domain Eukaryota; kingdom Viridiplantae; phylum Streptophyta; class Magnoliopsida; order Malpighiales; family Euphorbiaceae; genus Excoecaria; species Excoecaria cochinchinensis. Next base: position 2,962,001 of record CANTUQ010000116.1, read on the forward strand.
ATTTAATTTGGGTATTGTGTTAGTAATGCATAATTGATAAGTGAGATAAATGTATATGAGGTTTGGTAGTGAAAATGCATGAGTTTGGGAACTTTCTTTGAGTTGATGTTCATATGTGGGTTTTGAGATATGCATGAAATTCTGGAATAATGTGATGTTTATTAGACTTATGATGGTATATATGGTATGGGTTTTGGTTTATGATAAGTTATGATGCATGATTAGTGAGCTATTTGAACCAAATGTGAAGTGAATGAATTTTTGCTGCAAATTTTCTGGTTTTGTAATTATTGAGATATTGATTTGTGAACTGAAGATTTATTTGGAATTAATTGTGGAAATATGTTGTTTTATGTTGGTTATGGTGTTTGGAAGGCCTATTTTGAGATAAGGTTAAGTTTAGGTTTAATTTGGGTGGAAATGATTTTGATTTGAATTTTTGGGTTTTTCCTGCATTTCTGCTGAGAACTGAAGGTCACGACTCTATCGCGAGCGCGACAGAGACGTGAAATCCAGCTCTCGCATGTGGACTGTGCTGAGGGTTGATTCACGAGTAGTGAATGAGGATCACGACTAGTGACTGAGAATCACGAGTCGTGATTGACATTCACGACTCGTGAATGATTCTTCTCTGTTGTGAACCACGTTAACGAGTAGTAACATGATTGACGACTCATGAAGCTTGCTCACGAGTCGTGAGTGAGTCTCACGAGTCATGAGCCTCCTGGACAACGCTCACAAGTCCTGAGCAACCTTCACGACTCGTGAAGGTTGCTCACAACTCATGAGCGTGGCATTCTGTCGCAAGCGCGACTTTGTCGCGATCACGACAGAGATTCCATTCTGCCCTATTTTCTCTCATGTGTCATGTTTCCTTAAATTGGATTTCAAATGCCTTTTTCATGGCTTTTCCCTTTACTGTATGCTATGGTGGAAAGTATGTATGTATTATTATGTGAATTGATGGTTACTTGAATGGATATTGTTGGTGAATGTATTGGACATCGGTGCTATAATGCATGTCTAGATGTGATGATGTGAAATGACTTGATATTGAGTCGTTGGAGGTTGCCAGGATTGTATGTTGTATATTGGGAGTGTAAATTTTCAATGTGCAGGAGGGTTAGGTTAAAAATGCAGCTGTTATATTGTCGAAATTTTTACCGAATGAAGAGTAAATCGGACAGTTACATGCACGTTGACAAAAAAAAAAAAAAAAACAACCATTAAAGGAAAATGTAAAAAGTTAAAGTGACACCATAACTAATGACCAAAGTTAAAAAGATAAGAAATAAGCCACTACGTGATACCCGATACTTGTGTCCAATTATGAGTATAGGGTGTTACAAGTTCGATATGAAGAAGGATGGTAGGATAGAATGAAATAGAAGCGTTTTTAAGTTTCTTGCAGGAGATTTTAAACAAATACAGAGGAAACTCTGTCAAAATTTTTATAAAACGAATAGTATTTGTTAGAATAATAAGAATTTAAATAGAAAATTTTATAATTTGCAATATTATGAACATAAGGATGTGTGTAAAATTTGATATCCGATCATATTATCAAGTACATGGTGTTACAACATTATTGTAATTTGACTGAGTAAACACAGTGGAGTGTGTCAGTGGACTCGACTGGACATGGCCTTATCAGTTTGATTAGATTTCTCTCCATGATGGTGGTTGCTTGGATATTGGCCTGTCACGTGCTGGGCCTTAGGCTGATTGGATGTTGGCTTGTCACATGCTGAGCCTTAGACTGAAAATAGATTAGACCCAATAAATAATGGGTATTATCATTACATAATTTACACATTAAATATAAATTTTAATGAAATTGCAAACTATAATTTTACAAAATAAAAATTTACGCAATCAACATGTAAAATTAGTGACAATAAACTTTCAGGTTTTCACAAAATATACACGTGATTTGTAATTTTTGAGAGTCAAAGATAATATTCATCAACAACATTTAAATAATAGCAATACTTTCAACATATTACATCGATTTTTAATCAATTTAGATCAAAAGGATAACAAATTCTCACACTAATGGTTGTATGCTAAACAAAACATGTTTTGTTTAGTAAGTACCCGAGACACTAAATCCACATTCATCCTTAATCAACAAATGGATTTTATTTTAATATTTGAAATCTCAAAACTCATTTACGGCTACTAATTAGAGACGAATCTCAAATTTAATTTTAGAGGAAATAAATTTATTTATACTATATTACATTTCATGTAACACATAAATAAAGATACATATATAGATTAAGAGTAGTGAGGACACCATAAAAATTTTAGTAGGGCAAATATAAAAATTATAGGAACTTAATAAAAATTTTGGAAGGCAATGGGAGCAATTAGATGATTCCTACTACCAGATCCTCAATAAATAGGATGCGAGCGTACCCGTAACCTAAAGAATCCGAACCGCTCTATCCCTAATAAATTGGTATCCAACAAAAGAATTCTTATTTTTATGGGGCCAAACTTTAATTTTTTGATAAAAGTTGGGTTAAACTGGCTTTTCAATCCGAAGCAAAGCAAGAGCCAATTATTATTAAAAGGTATTATGCGCGCGCCAGATAGAATATACTGAAACAAATTTCACATTTATATCTTTTAAATTGAAAATGCAAATGAATTTGCCCATTTCTTTCTTCTAACTACAAGATTCAAATTCCCCAATTGTCATCTGTAAGCTCAGGTTTTATTTATTTTTTCCTCAAGTTATGAGTTGTCTATCACTTGTTTGCTTAATTGTCTGAATGATTATTTCAAAAGCATGTTGGCTAATATGTTAATCTGTTAATATCATAAGCTTTTTAAAGTTGGCAGTTGCCTAATTTAAACTTTCGGAGAAATTAAATTAATTTTATCAAATTGAAGATTCTGAAATTCTATTATTGCAAGAATTAATGTTCATTTGATTTTGAAGTTACAAGCTAAGTTTAGAGATCATTAAGCATTTAGTGATAAGGAAGAGAAGATGAGGGAAAATTAATTCTATTTTGGCAATTGTATTATGGGAAGATCATCCAGAGAAATTATTCTATTGATTTTGATGTTATTATAGAGCAAATTTAGTTATTTGTTGATTGAGAAACTAAAGATTCTACCCATATGCTTATTGCTGAATTAGTTGCTTCTTCAACATTAGTTAGAACACAAATCACTGGGGAAATATGTTTCCGGGTTTTGTGTGAATGGACGAAAGTAGAGCATTGAAGGCACGTTTAATAGACGATATCTGATGCTTAGATTGAAAGCAATCTATGAAAGATTGTTTTGCTGGTAATCCCGTTTGGTCGAGTAAATGGTAACTTTTAAAAATGTCTGTCTAAGAGGCAACTTAACTTTGGAGAATCCCAAGTAAAATAGATGTACAAAATACAGTTACCAAAATAGATGTACAAAATACAGTTACCAAATACATAAACATGCCTTTAAAGAATGAATCACTACTATTAGCTAGTATATCGATTCCATCTATGTTAACTGTGGTCCTCTTTGAGGATTGCTTTATCAAATAACATGCAACTTTCTCAGGTTTTCTACAAATGTTTCTCCCACGAGAGAGCCATCCTTAATGAATATAGCAGGATAACCAATTGGAGCCTCTATCCAGGCTTCAGAACCTTGTTCTGTAAATAGTTTTCCTGTCCAGACATGTTTCCAGGAACAAGTTTCACCTTCTGGGAAATAAGCCTTGACATTTTGCTTGCCCTTGTCCAGTACAGGCACCACTAGGATCTCAGTACCAACTAAGAACTGCTGGTAACTCAAGCTATGAACATGCCTATCATTTGGGTAGTGGAGAAATAGGTGGCGGCAAACAGGGAGGCCTTTTTGGGATGCTTCCTGATTTGAAAGAACAGAGAGAGACTGAGAATTGTTAGATCTTTCAACAAAGTCAATTTAACTGGTGTAGAAGTTATATGCGCAAATATCAGGTATTACCTTCACTAGTTGGATTCTGTAGAAATACCATGCTTTATACAATTTTGCACAATGTGCAAAATGCAATAAAGTTTTGTGATTTGAGTAGAATTGACTGTTGCAAGATGGTTTGTTTCCCTGTTTGGAGGAGATAATTGGAATGAGCAAACTGATGAGATCATATAAACAGTGTAATATGCATAAGACAAATCACATATTTTTTACTATTATCACTGTTAATAATTGCTTTATCTAATGCAAATAATAAATGTTATCATTGCTTTTTGAAATTTGTACACATAATGTGGCTTTGGTGTAATCATTAAATCCCATAGGAAAACAGAAGGCAGGAAACTAATGTTATTGACAGAAATTAATTGATCAAAATAGTGTGTCAGATTCTCTTAATTTCAGCTTGATGATCATGATGCATGTTTATAGTCACAGATGCCTGGTGCTTTAACTTACTTCATGGGTCCTGAAGACAGTTGTGAAAGAGTTTAATTCCATCCATCGAATGAGCAACTCTTCACTTCTGTGATACTTCATAAAAGGCATGTCTACTGCACAATATCCTCCAATATCACTGTGGTTGAGAGCATATCCAGAAATTCCACTGCTCAGTAGGCCAACAACAGCACTCTTTATTCCATCATTAGCCTGCCAACTAACCATTTGGTCTCCTTCCCAAAATAGCATCCCCCATTTGGGACTATCCCTGAAGCCGGCCCTCATGAAGAAGACCAAAGCTTCTTCTGGGTCTTCTTTCTCCTTACCAATACGGTTCATCTTCCATTCTTCCACAAACTCTCTGTTTATTTGGGCCCATAGCTCTGGATATCTGTTATGGGCAGAAATCGGATCTTCACCTGAAATAATTAATTCACACATATTACTTTAGCATGTAGCCGTAGCTTTGCATATACATGAATAAATGCACAAACGATAAGAGTGAGAAGGCAAAAGAAAAATTATTGCATTTTCTTTTTCCCTCTTATTCTTCTTTCATTTTATCTGGATGTAAAAAGGAATCAAGTGTCTTAGTTCCTTAGATTGTTGAATCAAGTGTCTTAGCTCCTTAGACGTGTTGGGTCAAAGAAAAATTTATGAATCACTTTTTGGTAAATGCTTATACAGTAGATGGAATTCAATTAGTTTTTTTTCATGAGTGGTGGCAAACAATATGTTGCAAAATCTAATCCTGATTCATGAAACTGTTGTGACTAATCCTCTAGTTCATCGAATTGATATTTTAAGTTTTGGTATTAATGATGGCACATCTTATCTTGCGTCTGACTGTTTTTTTAAATCAAATAATTCAAAACAGAATCATTTTCAAGGCAGAAAAATTTAAGCTTGTGATTCTCAAAGTCAAAGAGTTCCTTATTTCTAATTTATCATGTCATCTATAGGAGCCGTACAAAGCAAAAGACACAACTTTAGCCTTATGATAACTTGATGAAATACTAGGGACCTTTACCTGAATAAAGAACAGCATCAACAGGAAGACCTTCTCCAAAATCAGCCATCCAACCTCTGACTCCATCATCAACCATTTCCTGCAAAACTTGCTTGAACCAACTTGTAGTTTCTGGGTGTGTCAGGTCTAACATTCCTACATCAAAAGCTGTATTTGGAACCATATATGGATCTCCATTCTTGTCTTTAACTAAAATCTCCAACTTTTTTGCTTCCTCAAAATGATTTCTTCTTCTGTTTGGTTTCTCATCTGTCTATGAAAGCAAATGAGATATTCAAACTAAACTATCAAACATTAAAGTTTAAACTATTGCCAATTGTAATAACATCATGTTTGATTAGAGTTCAATGACATAAATTTCCTATTAACAATAGTGCCTAGAGTTAGGCAGATGCTATTTTATTGTTATCTTTGTCCTTTTGTGAGCAATTATGTTATGATCTTTACACTTGATACTGACATATGCATTTGGGAATGGATTGTACCGGAGCTAAACAAGGGTTGCAGTATGTCATCACTTTGATATGCTGGGCACCAAGATCATCTATCAGTTGCTTCCATCCCTTGTATCTTGTTGTATCCACTTCCCAGTTCCACCACAGTTGGGATCCAATAAATGTCTCCCTTTGTCCCACCCAATCCTACAACAAAATTACATAGAAAAAGCACCATGTGATGAGGAATAACTCATTGTGTGATGTGATGGATTTTAGAAATTTACATTTTAAACTATTGACGTGGTTATACAGTCGAACTACCAAAGTTTGTAATGGACTGGTGATGATCAAGAATTAAGATACAGATTACAAAAGAACTTGAAGCAAATAATTCATGAATTTTAAATAGATAGTCATGAGCTCTAATGTTATTTTGATTTGTGGATAGGAACAGGAACTACCTGCAACCAAAATGCTGAGATGGGAACCTTGTAAGCCTTCAATTCATCCGAAACACGGCGAACAGCTTCTGTTCCACCCTGCATTCCTACAACAGCTCCTGATATTATCCATTTAGGGAGCTCAGGAGGCCTTCCGATAGTTTCTGTGAAGCTTTCAATTAGTTCAGAAGGTGAGTCTCCATATAATATTCTTCCTTGAGCTGAATTGCTGTATATCTGCAAGCTCCATTATACAGAAAATAGGAAACTGCAAGTTTAACTCTGAATGAGCTTCTATATAACTTCAAAAATTTATACTCCTTCAAATTGTCAAGTTATTCAGTATGTAATTTCTAAAATCTCATCACCATAACTGAACCTGATTTCTACATCGTTCTCAAGATAAGACTACTTGATTTATAAGACATACTAGAATGTTTTCATTTTTCTTATACATATGGGTCTTTTTGACATGCCAAATCCATTTTGTCTTATCATTGAAATTCTTGCTTCAAATATCACCTTGATTTTCTGCATTGTATCTAGTCTGAAAATTTTCAAAAGTGATGTCAATAGGTTCTATACATTGCTGCAGTTTTCAATACCTGTATCTGAACTCTGTCATGTATTGTTAAATCGAACAAGGAGTAATCATATCCATCTAGATAAAGAGACCTCATCTTTGATGTCATGTAGAATGGTGAAGGAGCATAAGTTGTGCTCCAATCACCCCCAGCTCTGAAATATAGGAAAACAAATAAAGGAAAAAACTCTCAGATTCTTGCTGCTAAACTTGCATAGTCTAAAACTTAAAAGAAAATATACCTGTAGCTGACCAAATTGGCTGCAAAAGTGATAGGTTGATCTCCTCTTCCAATTCCCTGTTCTTGAACCAAAATAGGCACTCTTTTGCCTTTGAAGTCCATATGAGAGAACTGCTCTCCAAAACCAAAGAACCTTTCATTGGCCTCACTTGCATAGGTAAGGCAGATTCTGTTGAATTCTGCCGACACCGGAACCTTCATTTCTGTTTCCTCTATTGAAGAAACTGCTGCATACCCTCTTTGCCTAGTAAAGAGCCACTGCCATCTGAGTTTTCGCTTTCGAGTCCTGAGTACCTTCTTCCATAGTCGCTGGTACTTTCCTAAGTGAGTTGGCAAAGTTTTTGGTTGAAATTGAAAGTTGAGCTGTCCAACTCTCACTTGAAATCCAATCTGGTTAGGATTCTTCTGATCAAACAGAAGCCAATACCTTGCAGAAGTAGACGGTTCCATTGTTTCAAACTTTATGTACCTATCAATGTAAGATTCTTTGACCCTCTTCCTCCTATTGCTAAATAACCTTCCTGTTATTAACAAAACAGGAAACTGGGTATCCGCCAAATCCCTTTTCTGGTGAAAAGTGGACCCTGGTGGAGAATCATGATCAAATAGGTTATCGTCCAGTTTATGTACAACTCTTATATCTTCAATTGTTTGATGATCACAAACCAGGAGTACATTCTTATCATTTATAACAAAGGAACCCCTGCTTTCTTCCACCTCTGTTTCAGCCACTGCAGCAGAAACAAAGGCTTGTCCAGGTAGGGTGGACCAGAGGGCCTTTGTTGGCTGAGAGTGATGGAAAATTGAGAGGTACCCACCATTTTTTATGCTCCAGAGAAGCTGGAAATCCGTTCCTAGCCGGTAGATTTGGTGCGATGGGAGTGTTTGGGAATTGAAAAAGAGGCTTCCATCAAGGTGAGGAAGAGATCTTGGTGCTGAAGGAAATGGGTTGTTTAGGCGTTTATGGTGCTTTTTGGTGATTTTGAGGGTAGCCATAACTGGAAATGGAATTCTTGACGTAATATTGTATCTCGTATTTATAGATTCAGAAACGTGAAATATGTGCAGTTTCTTCTGTTTTCTTTTTTTCTACTATATATGAATTCAGGACAATAGTCTAAAAAGCGTCGGAATGTGGAAGGGTGTCACTTTCCGCATAGAGGCAGGCAGCGTTGCATTTATTATAGTTTCATTGCACTTTTTATATTCTTATGTCCACTTTATAAGCTTTTTCATCTTTATTTTTTCTTTTCTTATAGTCCTACTTTTTATTACATATTTTTGCAGATTTAATACATTATAATTACTCTTTTCATTTTATTTAATGAATTATTTTTATTAAATTAATAAATTATTATTTAAATTTAAATTTTAAATAAAATTAAGTAATTTAAATATAATTAATTTAAAATAATTCAACTTATATTAAAAAAAATTAAATAGCATTAAAACTGTTAAAGTATAAGATAAATAAAATTTAAATTTTCTCAAAAAAAAAAATTACATATAGTAGAATAAATGGTGTATTATATATCATTTTTTTTAAAGTTGTATGCTACGTATGCTACGTTTGAACTTTTTAATAGTAGTATGTTATGTGCACACCTACGTAACTTTTTTTTTTCTATTTAATGTTTGAAATTTTATGTTTAGGTCAGTGATCCTTGATGTTACTACTGTAAAAAAATTGGCAGTTAAAAAACTCCAACTATAAAATTAAACAGTAAATAAAAGCAAATTGAGAATGTCATAGTTAGCTTTACATTGTGTATGAAGTATATAAACCGGTAACTGGTTGTTGCTAAAATTTTTAAAGGTATATACTGATTTAGCATAGAGAAAAGCGGATAAATGCAACTTCTCATGAAATTGAACAAAACTACTCTCAAGGAAGGTCTACGATATCATAGGCTTTGTACAGGGTTGACCTTGAATGGTTCTAATTGGCCACCATTGTTGAAATTTGAAGTTCTATCCTTGAACCATTTTGGAAGTTGAACCAATTTAGACAAGCCATATTCATTTCCATCTGATTTTTTTGTTATCCCTTTATATATATATATATATATATATATATATAAAAGTGTATATCTTTCCATACATATCAATGTAGGATTTAATGATTTATGGGTCTTATTATGGAGGTGTATTAATTATCTTAATATTCAGTTTTCCTAAATTATAGTTCATGTTATAAAATACGAGAATTATATGCAATATTATAAAAATGGATTATAAGAATAAAGACAATAGAATGAGTTTTAGAGAGAAATGGAGAGAAAGTAAGTATTCTCTTATTCTCTATCTTTACATTTGTCCTATTTATAGAGAGTCTTATACTCTTAATTAGGAGAGCTATTAATTAAGGCAATTAATAAGAAATTGAAGTTACAAAATTAATAAGAATTAATTGGGCAGTTACAACTATTAATTAAGGAATTAATATGTAACGTTACTTATTTAATTCATTTAATTAAGAGAAAAATACTTAATTAAAGGATATGATATGCAACATTTTCTATATCTGTGTAATTTTCATAATTTATGGACATTCGTAAACTTATTTATTTACAACACTCCCCCTTGAATGTCCATAAAAAATTAAAAATTGAAAAGATTGTGTCTCGTTAAAACCTTACTAGAAAAAACCTAATGGGATAAAAATCTAGTATAGGAAAAATAGTACACAATATTTACAATATACATAGTAAGCTGCCTCATTAAAAATCTTGCCAAGAAAATCCAGTGGGATAAAATTTTGGCTAAGGGAAAAAGAGTACAGTACAGTGTATTTTACTTCCTCTCATAAAGATATATCTTTACGTCTACGCATTCTAATACTGTATCTCAACTTTTCGAATGTTGTAGTAGGTAATGGTTTGATGAATAAATCTGCCAAATTCTCTCTTGAACGAATTTGTTGAATATCTATTTCACTTTTCTTTTGAAGATCATGAATGAAGAAAAATTTTAGTGAAATGTGTTTCGCTCTATCGCCTTTGATGAACCATTCTTTTAATTGAGCTATGCATGTTGTATTATCTTCATACAGTATTGTTGGAATATTTTCTTCAAAATGCAAGCCGCATATCTTTTGGATATGATAAATCAATGACCTTAGCCAAATACATTCTCGACTTGTTTCATGCATTGCAATTATTTCTGCATCATTTGAAGAAGTAGCAACTAAAGTTTGCTTTGTAGACCGCTATGATATGGTTGTGCTTCCATAAGTAAATAGATAGTCTGTTTGTAATCAAGTTTTATGTGGATCAGATAAATATCTTGCATTTGCATAACCAACTAAATGTGATTTGAATTTATTAGAATAAAATAAACCCATATCAATTGTTCCCTGGAGATATCGAAAAACATGCTTAATTCCATTCCAATGTCTTCTTGTCGGAGAAGAACTAAATCTCATCAATAGATTTACAGCAAATGCTATATCTGGTCTTGTATTATTAGAATGATACATCAATACACCTATAGCACTTAAATATGGTACTTCAGGACCAAGAAGTTCTTCTTCATTCTCTCGAGAACGAAATGGGTCTTTATTTACTTCTAATGATCTTACAACCATTGAGGTACTCAATGGATGTGCTTTGTCCATATAGAATCGCTTTATGATCTTTTTCGTATAAGTTGATTGATGAATAAAAATTCCATCTTTTAAATGCTCGATCTGCAGGACAAAATAATATTTTGTCTTTCCAAGATCTTTCATTTCGAATTCTTTCTTTAAATAATCTGCTGTTTTTTTAAGCTCTTTAGGAGTTCCAATGATATTTAAATCATCAACATATACAACGATTATGATGAATTTTGATCCTGATCTTTTTATAAATACACATAGACAAATTGGATCATTATTATATCCTTTAACAAATATTCACTAAGACGATTATACCACATTCGTCCAGATTACTTTAATCCATATAATGATTTTTATAATTTTATTGAACAAATTTCTCAAGAATCTTTATATGCTTCAGGCATTTTAAATCCTTCAGGGATTTTCATATGAATTTCACTATTAAGTGAGCCATATAAATAGGCTGTAACAACATCTATTAGACGCATGTCAAGTTTTTCACAAACTGCCAGATTAATTAGATATCTAAAAGTAATTGCATCCATTACTGGAGAATATGTTTCTTCATAATCAATGTCAGGTCTTTGTGAAAATCTTTGTGCAACCAATCGCGACTTATATCTTACAATTTCATTTTTCTCATTTCGTTTTCGCACAAATACCCATTTGTACCTCACTGGCATTACACCTTTAGGTGTTCGAATTACAAGTCCAAATACTTCACTTTTTGAAAGTGAATTCAATTCTGCTTGAATTGCATCTTTCCATTTTGGCCAATCAATTTTATTTCTACATTCTTCAACAGATGTAGGTTCAAGATCCTCATTTTCTTTTAAAATATCACTAGCAACATTATATGCAAAAATATTGTCGATAACTATATCTTTTCGGTTTCATCTTTTTCCTATGTTGGCATAACTTATGGATATCTCTTCATTATTATTATTTTCAGGTACTTGGATCTCTTCTGGGGTTTTATGATTAGTTATGTGTTGAGTCTCTTCAAGAGTGTCCGCCTCTATAATATGACCATCTTGGTTATTTGCTCATTTTCTTTTTCGAGGATTTTTATCTTTGAAACTAACTGGTTTACCACGTTTTAGGCATGGGTTGCTAGTGTTTGTAGTATTAGATTGTTTTACAGGGACATCAATTCGAATAGGAGTATTTTCAGCTGGTATATGAGATTAGTAACTGTTCTTAAATTATTGAATGTATCTGGCAGTTGATTTGCAATATTTTGCAAATGTATTATCTTTTGAACTTCCAGTCACATTATTTTGATCGAGAATCTAAATGAGATAGTGATAATGCATTCCAAGTAACTTTTTTTCCAGCTGTTTATTCTCTCCCCCTAATGTTGGGAAAATTGTTTCGTCAAAATGGCAATCGGCAAATCTTGCTGTAAATAAATCTCCAGTTAGTGGTTCAAGATATTTAATTATTGAAGGAGATTCATACCCAATATATATTCCTAACCTCCTTTGAGGATCCATCTTTGTGTGTTGTGGTGGAGTAATTGGCACATATACTGCACAACCAAAAATCTTAAGATGAGCAATATTAGGTTCTTGACTAAAAGTTAATTGTAATAGAGAGAATTTATGATAACTTGTTGGCCTAATGCGCACAAGTGTTGCTGCATGTAAAACAGCATGCCCTCAAGCAGAAATGGGGAGTTTTGTTCTCATAAGTAATGGTCTACCTATTAACTGGAGGCGTTTAATAAATGATTATGCTAAACCATTTTGTGTATGAACATGTGCAACAGGTCTTTCAATTGTTATTCCAATTGACGTGCAATAATTATTAAAAACCTGAGACATAAATTCACCAGCATTATCAAGACGAATTGACTTAATTGTATAATCTGGAAATTGTGCTCTCAATTGAATTATTTGAGCAAGCAATCTTGCAAATGCCAAGTTGTAAGTTGATAATAAACACACATGTGACCATCTTGTAGATGCATCAATTAATACCATAAAATACTTACATGGTCCACATGGTGGATGAATGGGCCCACAAATATCACCCTAAATACGTTCTAAGAATGCAGGTGATTCAGTTCCAATTTTAGCTGGTGATGGTCTAATAATCAATTTTCCTTGAAAACAAGTGATAATTGTGAAATTAATGATGTTTTTAGTGTGTTTTAATTTATTTAATTAGGTTAATTTAGTGTTTATGTGGTTGAATTATAGTTGAATTAGTTAATTTATGATAACTTGTTGGCCTAATGCGCACAAGTGTTGCTGCATGTAAAACAGCATGCCCTCAAGCAGAAATGGGGAGTTTTGTTCTCATAAGTAATGGTCTACCTATTAACTGGAGGCGTTTAATAAATGATTATGCTAAACCATTTTGTGTATGAACATGTGCAACAGGTCTTTCAATTGTTATTCCAATTGACGTGCAATAATTATTAAAAACCTGAGACATAAATTCACCAGCATTATCAAGACGAATTGACTTAATTGTATAATCTGGAAATTGTGCTCTCAATTGAATTATTTGAGCAAGCAATCTTGCAAATGCCAAGTTGTAAGTTGATAATAAACACACATGTGACCATCTTGTAGATGCATCAATTAATACCATAAAATACTTACATGGTCCACATGGTGGATGAATGGGCCCACAAATATCACCCTAAATACGTTCTAAGAATGCAGGTGATTCAGTTCCAATTTTAGCTGGTGATGGTCTAATAATCAATTTTCCTTGAAAACAAGTGATAATTGTGAAATTAATGATGTTTTTAGTGTGTTTTAATTTATTTAATTAGGTTAATTTAGTGTTTATGTGGTTGAATTATAGTTGAATTAGTTAATTTTATATTTTAGAGTTTAATTGTTGATTTTGGTATTTTTCAGGATTAAAATAAAGGAAAATGATTTAATTGAAAAGAATGCTAAGTTTTGGATCAATTTGGTAATTTTCAGATTTTTGGAAGCCAAAGAATGGAACAGAGCACATTTACACACTGCTGAGGATGAATTAGGAGCAGCCATATTTGAATTAATGCTTGAAACAATTAAAAATTGAAAGAGTAGTAAAGTGATCACTATTTAGCCTAATGCACTGGAGTGCAAAATCTCACTTGGCCAAGCGAGTGTTATTAGCATAATGCACGGGAGTGCAAAATTTTGCATGGCTATGCATTCACAAATGGAAAATCAACACGGCAGTGCATTTTTATGACTTTTTTTTCACCAGCTGGCCTCGTTTCATGAATTCAAAATCTACCAAACTTTCGAAGAAAAGAAGAGAATCCTTTTCCCATTTACCGACCGATAGAATTTTTGCAATTAAAAGTCAGAAAGAACACCAGATCAAGGGGGGGGGGGGGGGAGAGCAGATCGGATCAGAAAAACAATCTTTCTTTTACTACAAATTTTTAGTTTTAGTTTTGTTTTTATCAGTTCCTGTGTTTTTACCTGTGAAGAACAAAATTCAACGAGCAAGAAGCTGCTTGTAATATCTCTATACACGATTATTAAGGGAGCTTCTATAACTCTATGATTTTGTTTCTTCTTTTCGATTGTAATTTTTATTTCAATATGAATCGTGAGTAATTTCTTTACTTTTGCTAGAGGATACTTGAATCCTTGACTTTTACTATAATGATCTGATTGAGCTTTAAATTTAATACCAGTTGATTATTTCTTGGTTTTAAGCATATTCTTATCTTTGATCGTATTAGAATTAATTGTTGGTTTATGGATCTAATAACTAAAAATTAATTTATGCACTGTCATAAGATCAGCATGTTCTTGGATTAATTTATTATTATCTATGCATGATTATTTTCTTAATTTTGAGGTAATTATGTGCTGATTTTATTAGTTAATATCAAGAGAGGAAGAACTGAGAATAGACTAGAATTGAATGTTCTTAAATAGAGATTTGATGAATGTTTAGGAGTTTAACTGGATTTCTATGCTAAGTGTTAAATTGTTCTGAATAAGGGAATTTAATACTTAAGAAAGATATTCTTGAAGAAGGTATCAGGGTTAATTTTATCCAGTTTTTCCATAATCACTGGTTTTTCTTAAGAATTTACGTCATTACAGTAATAAGTTAAGGTGGATAGTCCTCTAGTGAAAGTTGTTTTAAATATCAATTTTTCTCAAATATTGTGTATTGTTTTTATTTACGTTTTTGTTGGATTGTTTAATTTTTATTCATTGATTATTTAGTTACATGTTTTCCATTTAATTATATTTTCATCATTATAAACTCTGGGATTTCTTTTCTCTCTTTCACACTCAAATTTCATTCTAAAATTCAAAATCAATTTATGCTGACACAAGTTTTCCCTTGGGTTCGATATTTAGGATCTTAATCTATATTTCCCTATATTACTAGCCGATCTAGTACACTTGCTAGACACCGGTCAAGTTTTTGGCGCCGTTGCCGGGGAATAAATATTGGCGTTTGTATACTGATTTTTGATTCTTACAGTGAATTTTGTGTGTTATTCTTTTTCTTTTATTCTTTATTTATTTTCTAAGTTTATTTTTTTTATTTTGCAGGTGTGATTAGTTTATGGTGAGAAACGATCCAATATTACCTATAGACCCTGAAATTGAGATGACGTTTCATAGGATTAGGAGGTTACGAGCGACCATGAATAACGAAGAAATAGGCCCACCTCTTAACATCGATTGTCACACCCCAACCTACACCAAGGAGACTTCCATACAGATTGGAGGAGAGGCCTCCCTGGATAGATAGGAGTGTCACACCCCACTAGTACAAACATGCAAACATTATATATATAGAGCGACATATCGGAGATAATTAAAATCTTTAAAACGGAGAAGAACGATATTGAACCACAATATACTTTATTAATATACCAAAAGAAGGTCTTTACATTTTACATCAGATTACAAAAAGAACCAATTTACAAAAGCCCAAGATACTCTGCTCAAAAGGGCTAACAAAATCATATATCTGTTACAAAAGAAAAAGGAAAGCCTATATTATAAAGCACCCAATCTCTAGTTGCGTTGGCCTTCCCGATGCGACACGCCCAAAACACGCGTACCAAAACCTTCCACACCTGCACGGATAAACACCCGTGCTAAGTGAAATCGCTTAGTGGGGAAAACACAAAATGCATAACCGCCACTCACAGTGACGATGACAGAAAACATATGATAACAATACGATTATGGGCATATAATCATACATAGTTAATTCAGATATTGGCATTCGCATTCAAGAATTTCTGTACTAAACACAAGGACACCTGCTTAATCATAATGAGTGGATAACGAGTACATATAGATACTTGAGAGTATCGATATCATCATATAGACATATAGATACCCGAAGGTATCGAATCATTCTTTTTACTTTATTTCCAAACTGTTTTTTACGTGGAATCTTAAGAAAGATTCAGACAGAGGGATCGCGAGGATCCAATCGTGGGACCTGATCAAGGTCCAAAGTCGTACATATAGCTGCAGCGGCACAAAACTCTATTAGGCATGCCTAACTATCCACTTATTTGGTTTGCAGGTTACGATCGTATAAATTAAATTTACAAATCATACTGAAATCATCGATTATTCAAAACACTGGATACCCTATCATTATGAAGCATTAATCTAATGTTGCTGTGAATACCCATTCATTAATTCCACATTCAGGCTTTACGTTTAACAAATAAATATTCATCATCAAACTAGGGTGGGTCACGGTGGTAACCAATTCCATTGCCACCGTGACATACCACCACACAAAACAGAATGTAAGCTTGAGGTAGGTCACGGTGGTAACCAAATTCCATTGCCACCGTGACATACCAGAACCCCCAAAACAGAATGTAAACCAAAGGTAGGTCACGGTGGTAATCAACTCCATTGCCACCGTGACATACCAAACCCCTGGGCAGAATGCAACCCGAGCAGACCTCACGGTGGTAACCAAACTGGTTGCCACCGTGACCTAGGCCCTGTTGCGATAATTCCCAGCAAAACGTCCCCAAATTGTAACCAAAATACAATCCATCAGTTTATTCATTCTTCTTCACCTACATCCTAATATACAAGTCAATTTAACCTTCTCAAATCAACAATTACAAGATTCAACATAAAATTTCTCAAAAGCAAGGTTTTCTTTCAAAGAAATTATATACCACAAACTCAAACCCTATAATTCGTATTCAGAATAATTCACTTCAAACTAACCATGTTCACATCATACACAAACAAATCCACTCATCATAGTTCATCAATTTCACAATAATCACAACCATCAATATCCATTCAAAGCACAAATCATACAAACGTTCCCAAACCTCTTTTCCTCAGCTCCTAATCGCAAGCTCCGCTTCCGCTAGCAATTCCCTTTCCTTTATCCGGTCTAGGAGCCTCCTCTGAATCATAAATCCATAACAATCAAGATCAATTCTAAAACAACCCATATACATATACAATTATAAACTAAAACCTAGAGAAGAGGAAGAAGAAGAATCTAAAACACCCAACTCACCTTTAAGCTTCCAAAACCACAAGCTAATCAACTCTAATTACTTAATTAGGGAAGAGGGAGCAAGATTGTGTAAAGAAAAGGAAGAACAAAGGAAGAAGAAGAAGAAAAGAAGAAGATGGCGTGAGGAAGGAAGAAGAACGGGAATCAAAGGGAAGAAGAGCTGCCTTCTCTCTCTCTCACCAAACTCAATAAATGCCCACTTATCCCCTTTGCCACTTGTCATACTCTCCAAAAGACACATGTCCAAAATCATACCCTACTCCCATAGTTTACTATACACACTAATTTATCTCTTATTCACACTTTATTTCTATACACCCACTTATACTATATCCTAACTCCTCTTCTCAAATCATTATACATAAATTAAATAAATAATCCAATTAAACACACACATGCAACACATAGAAATACACACATACCGACACAGACAGGCTAAAACTACTGGGGTAGTTTTGGGGTGTTACATCGATGATCTACCTCATGAAAATCCACCTGTAATTGATCCACCACCTCCTAGGATAGAAGAGCAAAATGTGGCATATCAAACTCAAGAAAATAGGTTTAGACCTAGAACCATTAGAGATTATGCTATTCCTAGGTGGAATGAAGAACATAGAACTATTAGGATACCTCATCACCAGCCATTTGAGATAAAACTTGCTACCATTACAATGGTACAAAGAAACCAGTTTTCGGGCTCAGATATAGAGGATCCCGCTCAACACCTAGATATGTTCTTGAAGTTAGTGATACTGTGCAAATCCCAAATGTATCAATTGATGCTATTAGGCTCAAACTTTTTCCTTTTATTCTCATAGGAAAGGCTAGAGATTGGTTACAAATGCTTCCCAATCAATCCATTCACTCTTGGCAACAAATGCAAGAAAAATTTTTGAGCAAATTTTTCCCACCTACCAAGACAGCCCTCATTAGAAAACAAATTAATGACTTTCAACAATTTTATGAGGAGCCATTCCATGAAGCTTGGGAAAGATTTAGGAGACTATTGAAAAGCTGTCCGCATCATGAATTTTCTGTTTATCAACTAATGCATATTTTCTATGCAAGGGCTAACCCAGTGACGAGGTGTTTATTAGATGCAGCATCAAATGGTAGTTTTATGAACAAAGTTCCTGAAGAAGCATCCTACTTCTTGATGAGATGGCTACCAATGACGCTCAATGGGCAACTTCTATAACCGCACAAAAGAAACAGGGAGTATAGAGTGTAGATGAAATAACTATGCTTAAGGCTCAAATGGAATTAATGAGAAAAGAACATTTAAAAGAGATCAATGAGCTTAAAGCTAAAAATGCATCTATGTTATCTAATGAGTGCGATTCTTATGCAGGAACACAAGGAGTACCTGGATTTAAAAATGGTGACGGATCAATAGAGGAAGTAAATGCTTTGAACCCTTATAGTAATACTTATAATCCGGGATGGAGGAATCATCCTAATTTTGCATGGAAAGAAGGAAATCAAGCATCCACCTCTAATTTTCAACCTAGGGCTCCATTCAATCAAAACCAATCCTCCTAAAATAACAACCATTCTCATTACCAAAATCAAGCCCAACCACACTACCAATCTACATATCCCTCACAACCCTATCAACCACCTGGATTTCAAAAACCTCAACCCCCACCTCCACAAGAAAAGAAATCAAACATAGAGTAAATGATTGCAAATTTTATGGCTTCCCAAAATTCAATTTTAACTAGTCAAGATGCTAGGTGGAAATCTCAAGATATTTGGATGAGGAACCAAGAGGCATCCATTAGGAACCTAGAAAACCAAATGGGGCAACTTGCTAACTCACTGACCAATAGAGCTCAAGGAACATTTTCATCTAATGTAGACCGTAATCCAAAGGAGGAAGCCAAGGCAATTACTTTAAGAAGTGGAAAAGAGCTAGAACAAGCCGAAATTGGTAAGAATTCTGCTCAAAAGGAGGAACCAACACCGGAGGTAAGTATTTCTAACTCTGAAAATATTGAGAAAATATCTCCTACTGTTGAGAAAGGTAAAGGTAAGGAAAAACTTATTTCTACTGTTCTTGATGAATCTCAATTACCTTTTCCCACTCTAGCTAGGAAAGAAAAGCAAAATGAGCAGTTAGCTAGATTTTTGGACATGTTTAAAAAGTTGCATGTAAATCTGCCATTTGCTGAAGCTTTACTACACATGCCTAAGTATGCTAAATTCATGAAGGAGCTCTATACTAATAAGAAAAAGCTAGAGGGTGTAGGAACAGTCCAACTGTCTGAAAATTATAGTGCTATTTTATTGAATAAAATTCCAGCAAAATTAGAAGATCCTGGTAGTTTTACATTACCTTGTGAATTAGGAGAAAACTTTGTTGGACATGCTTTATGTGATTTGGGTTCTAGTATTAATTTGATGCCTTACTCAATTTGCAGGAAATTGAACTTAGGAGATATCAAGGAGACCCGAATGACACTACAGTTGGCAGATAGATCGATGAAAAGGCCGAAGGGTATTATTGAGGATTTATTGGTAAAAGTAGGAAATTTTATATTTCCTATGGATTTTGTGGTTATGGATATGGAAGAGGATAGAAAGGTACCCTTGATAGTTGGTAGACCCTTTTTGAACACGGCAAGAGCTTTAATTGATGTTCATGGGCAAACAGTCACTTTGAGATTTAATGAGGAGGAAATGGTCTTCAATATGAATAAGCTTATGAAATATCCCTCATATGACTTTGAAGAATCAATTTATTTTATTGATAGTGTTCAAGAGTGTGTCGAAGCAAAACAAGTGGGAATTATTCTAGATGATGACCTTCAAGAATGTTTGATGCATCCAAAGAAAAAGGAAGAATTGGAAGCCAAAGAAGAGCAGTTAATACAAGATTTGGAAAAAGAGCACAGTGAAGGAGATATGGAGGATGAACCGTCCCCTCCTAAGGGAGAAAATTCTGAACTCAAAACTCTTCCATCTCATTTAAAGTATGTATTTTTAGAGGATAATGCAAAACCAGTGATAATTTCATCTTTATTGATAGGGTTGGAAGAAGAGATTCTCATTGAAGTTCTCAAAAAGCATAAAGGAGCAATTGGTTGGGCAACGTCCGATTTAAAAGGAATTAGCCCCAGTTATTGTACACATCGGATACCCATGGAAAATGATTTCAAGCCGGTGGTGCAACCCCAAAGGCGACTAAATTCGGCAATGCAAGAAGTGGTGAAAAAGGAAGTACTTAAATTCCTCGATGCAGGTATTATCTATCCCATTTCTGATAGTAGTTGGATAAGTCCAGTTCAATGTGTGCCTAAAAAGGGAGGTATGACTGTTGTAACCAATGAAAAAAATGAATTGATTCCTACACGCACAGTGACAGGATGGAAAGTATGCATAGATTATAGGAGATTAAATAATGCCACTAGAAAAGATCACTTTCCATTACCTTTTATTGACCAAATGTTAGAAAGATTGGCAGGAAATAAATTCTATTGTTTCTTAGATGGATATTCGGGATATATGCAAATACCTATAGCCCCAGAAGACCAAGAAAAGACCACATTCACTTGTCCTTATGGAGCATTTGCATATAGAAGGATGCCTTTTGGTCTTTGTAACGCCCCTGCCACATTTCAGAGATGCATGATGGCCATATTTCATGATTTTCTTAAAAATTCATGGAAGTTTTCATGGATGACTTTACACTATATGGTCGTGATTTTGAATCATGTTTGCATAATCTAGCATTAGTCTTAACAAGGTGTCAAGAGACGAATCTTGTTCTCAATTGGGAAAAATGTCACTTCATGGTTAGAGAAGGAATTGTTTTAGGACATAAAATCTTCGAAAAAGGAATTGAAGTCGATAGGGCAAAAGTTGATGTTATAGATAAATTACCTCCTTCGACTAGTGTAAAAGGTATTAGAAGTTTCCTTGGTCATGCCGGGTTTTACCGTCGATTTATTAAGGATTTTTCTAAAATAGCTAAACCACTATCTAATTTATTGCTTAAGGATGCTGCATTTAACTTTAATGATGAGTGCTTGCAGGCTTTTAATCTATTGAAGCAAAAGTTAGTCATTGCACCGATCATAGCATCGCCGGATTGGAGCTTACCATTCGAAATAATGTGTGATGCTAGTGACTATGCAGTAGGAGCAGTGTTAGGGCAGCGGAGGGAGAAAGTTTTTTATACCATCTACTATGCAAGTCATACACTCACCGGAGCTCAAGTGAATTATACAACCACAGAGAAAGAACTTTTGGCCATTGTATTTTCTTTTGAAAAATTCAGGTCTTACCTCCTTGGGTCAAAAGTTACTGTGTGGTCTGATCATGCTGCATTAAGGCACCTTTTTGCTAAAAAGGAATCCAAACCGAGGCTCATTCGATGGGTTTTGCTGTTACAAGAATTTGATGTGGAGATTAAAGATAAGAAAGGAGCTGAGAATTTTGTAGCTGACCATTTATCTAGATTGGATCATGCTCACATTGAAAGGGGAGAAATTTCTGATTTATTTCCTGATGAATATATATGTGCTATTTATACTTCTGAGAATTCGGTTCCTTGGTACGCTAATATAGCTAATTTTCTGGCAGGAGGTTATCTTCCTAAAAATTTCACTTGGCAACAAAAGAAAAAGCTTCGAGCAGATGCCAAGCATTATCTTTGGGATGATCCATATCTCCTCAAGATTTGTCCGGATCAAGTGCTTAGACGATGTGTTCCAGAAAATGAACAAGAAGATATAATGAGACAGTGCCATGGCGGAGAAGTTGGAGGCCATTATGGAACTAATCGTACGGTACAGAAAATTCTTCAATCAGGTTTCTTTTGGCTTAATTTATTTCAGGATGTCAAGTCTTTTATTGAAATTTGTGACAAATGTCAGCGTGTTGGTAATATCTCAAAAAGGGACGAATTGCCTATGAATAATGTGCTAGAAGTAGAAATTTTTGATGTATGGGGCATAGATTTTATGGGACCATTTCCAAATTCATTTGGTTTTGAATATATTTTAGTAGCTGTGGACTATGTCAGTAAATGGGTAGAAGCAATAGCTACTAGAACTTGTGATGCCAGAATTGTGCTTGAATTTATCAGAAAAAATATTTTCACTAGATTTGGAGCACCAAGAGCCATAATCAGTGATGGAGGCAAACATTTTGTCAACCATCAATTTCGAACCTTGCTTAGGAAATTCGGTGTTAAACACAAAGTAACTACCCCATATCACCCTCAAGCAAATGGGCAAGTAGAAGTGTCTAATAGGGAGCTGAAATCAATCCTAGAAAAAACAGTTAATAACTCTAGGAAGGATTGGTCTCAGAGGCTAGATGAGGCTCTTTGGGCCTATAGAACTGCATTTAAAACCCCTATTGGCATGTCCCCTTATCGGATACTTTTCAAAAAAGCATGTCATCTCCCAGTTGAATTAGAACATAAAGCATATTGGGCTACAAAATTTCTTAACTTTGATTTGAGAATTGCAGGAGAAAAGAGAAAATTGCAGCTCAGTGAACTTGATGAAATTCGACAATGGTCATATGACAGTGCAGCCTTATATAAAGAGAAGACAAAGCGTTAGCATGACAAGCGATTGAAGATGAAGGACTTTGTTCCAGGTATGTTAGTATTGTTATACAACAGTCGTCTCAGATTGTTCCCAGGAAAGCTCAAATCCAAATGGCTCGGGCCATATCAAGTCGTGGCAAGCAATGAGTTTGGAGTGGTGACAATAAAAAATCTGAAGGATGGACGTGAGTATAAGGTGAATGGTCATCGGCTCAAACCGTATAAGATTGGACAACAGGAGGTTGCTGAGGCAACCATTGTGCTTCAAGATGATTAATACAGTTTGCAGAAGTCTAGCTGAAGACTCTTAAACTCAGAACTATATTCTCTACTCTGTTTGTTTAAATTTTTGATTTTAGTCATTTTTATTTCTCGTGTGTTTTTAGTTAGTTTAATTTTTTGTCAATAGATTCATGAACTACAAAGCTACACATTTGAGTCAAAATGAATTGCATAGTCTGAACATATTTATGATAAAAGTTTTTAAAGCAGGGCATTGATTTGAGTTTTTATTGATTAATTGAGTGAATTTGTGCTTCAATTAAATTTAGGAGTTAATCTAAAAAAAATATAAAAATAAAATAAAATAAAATAAAATAAAAAGAAAAAAAAACAAATAAAATAAAAAAAAATCATAAGCATTATAGGTAAATTTAGCAATTTATTTTGTATTTGTTGAATTTTTAGCATGAATAATTTTAGTCCCAGAATTTTTTGAAGTCACAGAGGTCAAATGCCTAGCCGCGTGAAAAAATTGCCCAGCCGCATAGAAT
Source organism: Excoecaria cochinchinensis (assembly GCA_947683425.1). NCBI lineage: Eukaryota > Viridiplantae > Streptophyta > Magnoliopsida > Malpighiales > Euphorbiaceae > Excoecaria > Excoecaria cochinchinensis. Next base: position 2,985,577 of record CANTUQ010000116.1, read on the forward strand.
CTGGCCTGGCGGAGTGGGAAATTGCCCAGCTGTGTAGAAACTAGCCTGGCCGAGTGAGGCCATGCACAGCCGCGCATGGAAACGACCCAGCCGGGCAAGGCAATGTGCAGCCGTGCAAGGCAAAGAATTGCCTATGCGCGGCTGCGCAACTGCCTTCTTCCACCCTCACGCGGCCGGGTGATTGGCACCTAAAAAGGCAAAGAACACTGAAGCATCAAGCTCTTCTGGCACTCGTATACCTTCTTATGTTGACCCAGAAAAATCTGACATGTACGAATACTTTAGCACGTGCCAATACGTCCAACCAGCATTTCTAAGCCGTTTTTATCTACATGTTCCTGTTGGAGACCTTTGGACAGATATATTACCATTGATTCAGGGCATCGGCTGGGAACAGTTCATAGGGCATAAGGTTCAGGTATTTCCAGATCTTGCTCGAGAATTTTGATGGAGATAGAGATGCATCTGGCACTGTTAAGTTCCGGCTGGGTAAGAAGGGTTATTCAATGTCTTTTAAGAAATTTTCGCAGCATTTAGGGTTCTTACCTGATGCATTGGTGGAGCTACCTGATGCATCTCCTGAAGAAAATTGGGAAAAAGTTTGTGATCCATTAAATCCTGAACCATGGAGAGGTGGTAGGCTTAAAGTTCATGCACTTAGGGATCATGCTTTGAGAATTATGCACAGATTTCTATCCCGAAGTATTTATAATAATCTTCAGAGCCTGAGTTCACTTAATGCTTCCCAGATTATCTTACTTAGGTGTATGGTTGATGGTATTCCTATTAATGGCTCTTTGCTTATAGCGTAGCGGATTCAGGATCTACAAAAGTGTTCTTCAAATATTCCTGCTGTTTCTATCGGTTGGATAGCAACTGTTTTAGCTGAAGTTGTTAATTATACTCATTCTTTTGGCGATCCACTTGATGGTGCCATAGCTTACATTGATAATGTCATGCTTAAACGTATAAAGATATGGAAAACAAAGCCAAGATGCCACTGGACAACTCGAGAGGAATATTTGAGAGAAAATGGCATACATATTAATGAGAATCAGGAAGCGCCAAATGAGAACAGAGGTGATGATGAGCCAGCAGAGGTCCCACCCGCTCAGATAGCCATGCCATCTGATTTAGAAGACCACCTTAACAGGCTTAGCAGCAGGATGGACCACCAGCAGATCCGCTTGGATAGGATGCAGGGGAGGATGGATACGATGCAGGATACTATTGTTGAGGTTAAGCAGACCATGGAGAAATTCGTGCATGATTTCTGGACACGTTTTCCTCCACCACCACTACCTCCACCTTAGATGACTCACTGTATTTGTTGTGGACAGCAAAAATTTTTTGACAGGGGTAGAGCTTGTTCAGTTAAGCTCAATTTTGGTTCAGGAAGTAGACACATCTTACCCCATTATTGTTCATGAATCTATATTTTGTTTATTTTGATGTCTTTATTTTTATTTTTAATTTTTTTTTACTTTGATGTTTTGTAGTTTTGTAATAACTTTTTACTCTTAGCTTAATGAAGGGTAGTTGCTTTAGAATTTTCTAGTCTTGCTTAGAAATAACATTAGTTTTTTATTACCATTTAGTTTGCACTAAAACTTAGTTTGCCCCAGTTATTCCTCAAATATTGAACATGCTAAACTTAAAATTTAGAATGTGCAATTAAGGATTTTTGCTTAGCACGAGAACAAACATGTTGTTTAATAAATTTTTAGCTAGATTAACATTCAATTTGGCTTATATTTGTTAGTTTCTAGTTTTTGAGCACATAAACAAAAACCATTGCATAAAATAGTTGAGCAAGGAATTTTAGAGCACTAGAACCTTCCTCATCACCCTTCAAAGCATCCAAACAACTCAATTCAACTTAGAAAGTGATCTAGGCAATATTTTCTTGTTTAACCATATTTTGACCTATTTTCCTACCCTTTTTATATATTTATCCTTGTTAGCCAAGTTGAGCTTAATGAGATATGCTAAAAGCGTGTCAATTTTTATTTTTCTTGATATACCTGTTCAAATTACCATATAGCCTAAAAAGCTTTTTGCCTACCTTTTATAGAGTTGCCACTCTAGGATTGGATAGATTAACAGAAAAGGGATTGATGGGTATAGTAAGAGTTTTATTTTCAAGAATTATGGCTAAAGTCAAATAATAGTGGAAATTATACCTTGTAACTATCCAGAGTATCGTTGTATTGCCGAAAAAAAAATTGGTTGAAATTAAAAATAATATGCATGGCAAAATCTTAAGTGTGGGGTACTTACAAGGGAAAATAATTATGACTTCTTTTTAGAAAGGGTATAAATTGTGAAGGTAAGAGATTTTAAATAGTTTTCTCTCATAAGAGCTGTGAATTATCAAAGGTTAAGCAAGTTAAGTTTCTTATTGATTAAGTTAATGGGAGACACTTTAGAATTGTTAGTCTATTTGATTTTAGAGTGGCTATTTTATTGTTTGATCCTTTATCCATTCTTTGTTAACTAATACCTTAACCCCATTACAACCTTTGAAAGACCTAAGTGATTCTAAGTTTTGTTTTGAAGTTATTCAGTGAAGATGACCTTCGGGTTCCGGTGCTAAAGGAGAGGCTTATGGTGTTTCTAGAGTTTCAAGTGCGAAACCATTCGTACACTTAAGTGTACATTTATTCTAAGCTTGGTTATGAGTTGCATTGGTGTTCTGATTTTTAAATACTTAAAATGTTCTGGTCTTACACACACACAAAGAAACTAACTTATTTTGCCTTGTTTGAATTTATTCTGGTTGAAATTTTGTTAAGTGCTCTTGTTAAATTGCTAAGCATGATTCTGAATTGCATGATTCTTTATTTCAGTTTAATTTTTCTGAGGAGTTGGATTGTTCTAATTTGCTCGGGGGCGAGCAAAGTCTAAGTGTGGGGTATTTGATAATTGTGAAATTAATGATGTTTTTAGTGTGTTTTTATTTATTTAATTAGGTTAATTTAGTGTTTATTTGGTTGAATTAGTTAATTTTATATTTTAGAGTTTAATTGTTGATTTTGGTATTTTTCAGGATTAAAATAAAGGAAAAAGGATTTAATTGAAAAGAATGCTAAGTTTTGGATCAATTTGGTAATTTTCAGATTTTTGGAAGCCAAAGAATGGAACAGAGCACATTTACACACTGCTGGGAATGAATTAGGAGCGGCCATATTTGAATTAATGCTTGAAACAATTAAAAATTGAAAGAGTAGTAAATTGATCACTATTTAGCCTAATGCACGGGAGTGCAAAATCTCACTTGGCCAAGTGAGTGTTATTAGCATAATGCACGGGAGTGCAAAATTTTGCATGGCCATGCATTCACAAATGGAAAATCAATACGGCGGTGCATTTTTATGACTTTTTTTTCACCAGCTGGCCGCTTTTCATGAATTCAAAATCTACCAAACTTTCGAAGAAAAGAAGAGAATCCTTTTCCCATTTACCGACCGATAGAATTTTTGCAATTAAAAGTCAGAAAGAACACCAGATCAAGGGGGGGGGGGGGGAGAGCAGATCGGATCAGAAAAACAATCTTTCTTTTACTACAAATTTTTAGTTTTAGTTTTGTTTTTATCAGTTCCTGTGTTTTTACCTGTGAAGAACAAAATTCAACGAGCAAGAAGCTGCTTGTAATATCTCTATACACGATTATTAAGGGAGCTTCTATAACTCTATGATTTTGTTTCTTCTTTTCGATTGTAATTTTTATTTCAATATGAATCGTGAGTAATTTTTTTACTTTTGCTAGAGGATACTTGAATCCTTGACTTTTATTGTAATGATCTGATTGAGTTTTAAATTTAATACCAGTTGATTATTTCTTGGTTTTAAGCATATTCTTATCTTTGATCGTATTAGAATTAATTGTTGGTTTATGGATCTAATAACTAAAAATTAATTTATGCACTGTCATAAGATCAGCATGTTCTTGGATTAATTTATTATTATCTGTGCATGATTATTTCCTTAATTTTGAGGTAATTATGTGTTGATTTTATTAGTTAATATCAAGAGAGGAAGAACTGAGAATAGACTGGAATTGAATGTTCTTAAATAGAGATTTGATGAATGTTTAGGAGTTTAACTGGATTTCTATGCTAAGTGTTAAATTGTTCTGAATAAGGGAATTTAATACTTAAGAAAGATATTCTTGAAGAAGGTATCAGGGTTAATTTTATCCAGTTTTTCCATAATCACTGGTATTTCTTAATAATTTTCGTCATTACAGTAATAAGTTAAGGTGGATAGTCCTCTAGTGAAAGTTGTTTTAAATATCAATTTTTCTCAAATACTGTGTATTGTTTTTATTTACGTTTTTGTTGGATTGTTTAATTTTTATTCATTGATTATTTAGTTACATGTTTTCCATTTAATTATATTTTCATCATTATAAACTCTGGGATTTCTTTTCTCTCTTTCACACTCAAATTTCATTCTAAAATTCAAAATCAATTTATGCAGACACAAGTTTTCCCTTGGGTTCGATATTTAGGGTCTTAATCTATATTTTCCTATATTACTAGCCGATCTAGTACACTTGCTAGACACCGGTCAACAAGCAGCACATGAGAATTCTTTAAATTGAAGAATCTTCTGCTTCTTCAATGAATATCCATGTGAATTCTCAATAATTTTACGCATCATTATGCAATCGGGATGGCCTAACCGGTCATGCCAAATTATGAATATTTTTGGATCAATAAACTTCTGGTTTACTGTAACATGTGTCTCAATTGTACTAATTTTTGTATAATACAAGCCAGAAGAGAATGTTGGCAATCTTTCTAAAATACGTTTGTTATCTGATGCATTATTTGTAATATACAAATATTCAATATCATTCTCATTTCCAGTCTTAACATGATATCCATTGGAACGAATATCTTTAAAACTTAACAAATCTCTTCGAGATTTGGAAGAAAATAATGCATCATTTATGGTAAGTTTTGTTCCTTCAGGTAATAATATAGTAGCTCTTCCAGAGCTTTGAATTAACTTTGCATTACCCGATATAGTACTAACATTAGCATCTTTTAATATCAAATGATAGAAATAATTTTTATTTTTGAGTATGGTATGTGTTGTAGCACTGTCAATAAGACAAATATCTTCATTATTGAGTATGGGCTCAAATAAAGAATGTAAAACATCCATTCCTTCATTGAAAATAAATGAAAAAAATAAACATAACATATAATTAGAATATGACAAATATTTAAATATATATATAATTACTCAAATAAGGGGAAAAAAAACTTAAATAAAACACTTAAACAAACACAACATTGAAATATTGAAATAAGATAATAATTTTAAACTTTCTTATCTTTTATTTTCTTCATTATTCTTCATGGTTCTTGAAAAAAATCTGAAACATCCAAATGAATAATATCCGCAAAGTCTCCAAAATTGTCATCATCATTATAAGCCAAATTTGCCTTAACATCATCATTTTGGTCAACTAAATTTGTTTCCACATTTTTTCCTTTTTTTTAATGGAGGCTTGATAAAATTTAATAAGATGGTTAGCCGTACAATAGGTACGGGACCAATGCTCTTTCATTCCACATCGATAACATGAATTTTCTTTAATTTTTAAAGAGTTATTATGGTCGACCTTATTTTTCCATTTTCTCCATTATTGTTTCACTTCAGGTGGTGGGAAAAATTGTTGTCATTATTGCCACTATAATAACAGTAATTGTTTCATCCTCGTCCTCGTCCTCTTCCTCTACTACAACTACAACCGCGACCACGACCGCGGCCTTGACTATGATTGTGTTTTGCTACATTCACTTCAGGGAATGGAGCAAATTCTATAGGACGAGTCTCATGATTTTTCATTAACAGCTCATTATTTTGTTCAGCTACTGGTAAGCATGAGATTAATTCAAAATACTTTTTGAAACCCTTTTCTTTATATTGATGCTGCAGGAGCACATTTGAAACATGAAAAGTTGAAAAAGTTTTCTCTAATAAGTCCTTATCAGTAATTTTTTCACTGCATAACTTTAACTGAAAACTAATTCTAAAAATAACAGAATTATATCCACTTACAGTTTTAAAATCTTGAAATCGCAAGTGCATATATTCATAACGAGTTTTAGGTAATATTATCGTTCGTTGATGGTCATATCACTCTTTTAAATTATTCCATAATTCAAGCGGATCTTTCACTATTAGATATTCAGCTTTTAACCCTTCATTTAGATGATGACGAAGAAATATCATCTCTCTTGCTTTGTCTTGGTTGGATGCTTCATTTCCAATTAAAATTGTATTTTCAAGTCCTTTAGCATCAAGATGAATTTTAGCATCGAGAACTCATGGCAAATAATTTTTGCCAGTTATGTTAAGAGACTCAAACTCAAGTTTAGTAATATTTGACATAATATAAATTGGAAAGAAATAAAGAAAAATATTTTACTATGAACCATGGAGCGAATTCGTGCTGATAACGTGTTATAAAATATGAGAAATATATGAAATATTATAAGAACGGATTATAAGAATAAAAATAATAAAATGAGTTTTAGAGAGCAATGGGGAGAAAGTAAGTATTCTCTTATTCTCTATCTTTACATTTGCCCTATTTATAGAGAGTTTTATGCTCTTGATTAGGAGGGCTATTAATTAAGGCAATTAATAAGAAATAAAAGTTACAAAATTAATGAGAATTAAATGGACAGTTACAACTATTAATTAAGGAATTAATATGTAACGTCCCTTATTTAATTCATTTAATTAAGGAATTAATATTTAACGTCCCCTATTTAATTCATTTAATTAAGAGAAAAACTTTTAATTAAAGGACCTGATATGTGACATTTTCTATACCTGTGTAATTCCCATGATTTATGGACATTCATAAACTTATTTATTTACAACAGTTCACTTTTTTTACACTACAATTAATTGCTTAATTTTCTAATTTATCCTTATTTAATATTTATTGTTATTAACAAATACTAAATATTACTATTTCATACCTTTCACACATGGTTTTAATAAATATAGAGATAGTTTTACTAATACCTTTCATACATGCCTTTAATAAATATAGAGATAAATTAGTAAAAATACAAGTAAATTATTATTTCATCAAGAACATTAATTGCATTTTTTTAAAAAATTTTTGAAATAAAAAATATGCTTATTTATATGGGATGAATAAAGTGCAAAAGAAAATAGCAAATATCACTCACCCCTTATTCAGAAAAAAAATGCATGTTTTTCTTTTATTTGTATTCTCTCTTGAAATTTAAAATTTATTAAATTTGAAAATTCTTCAGTGCTTCAATTTTTAAGTTATACTATTATTTTGTACATCTAATTTTTATCAAGTCCTTCATTTTTTCTATGTATGGATTTCATACATATCGAAGTAATTATTTGTTTTTCTCAATCTTATCAAAAAGAACTTAGAACTTTGAAAATATTGTATAAATTTTTTTTTATATTTAATGAAGATAAATATATCAAAAAATGTAAAAAACAAAATAATGAAAACATTAATGCAGTATTGATATTAATAAAAAGATAAAATTAGAATAAATGTAATAAAGCTATCTTAATTTTATAAAGTAAAAGTGAAATTTTAAATGAGACAAATATTTGTAAACAAGTTGCACTTGATTTGTGATTTGGAGAGTAATATCAAGTGGGTTAGGGAAGTCTTGTTGTCTAAATGGACTGCTTGAGTAGCTGAAGAAGAAAATTCAATGGGCAAAATGTACCCGCAACTGCTTAAATTTTTGATTTTTTGCCATTAAGTTTTTAAATATTTATTTTTTAATATTGAATTTTTGAATTTTTATTTTTTTGACATCGATCCCTTCGTTGATGGATTTTGTCAGTCTAGTTAGCACACACCGACAATCTCTCTTTTCTGCTAAGTGGAAGAGAATATATTTGTATAAGTGGAACTTGAGTGAAATTAAGTGAAATTCTTTACCAGTATATAGTTTCTATCATATTTAGTATTCACCAAAATTCAATCGATTATGTTGATTACTAATATCACAAGAAGATATATTTAAAGGAGAGAGATAGATAATGTGCGCTAACTACATGCTCACAAAATTCGTTAATTGTTAAAAAAATAAAAATTTAACAATTCAATATTATGACATAAATGTTGAAAAACTTAATAATAAAAAATTAAAAAAAATAAGGAATTTGCAACTCCTTTACCCATAATTATATTTAATAGTAGTAAAGTTTTTAGTGTTTAAAAGGTTGAATTGAAAATTAAGAGGATGACTGGATGAGATAAGCAAAATGAACTGAATCAATGTAATTCATGTGGACGAGAAATAGGACATATTCAGTTCTTTGTTCTTTTCTTTAAAAAACTAGTTTCACTTTGTTTTCACGTACGGGTTCAGAAAAATTATGTATTATAATTAAATGATGAAATTTTTTTCTAGTATTTTCCTATTATACCCTTCAATTATATTGTATTAGATGATTTATTATTATTGTTAGAATTAAAGTCATGGCTAACATGATAGTAAGTTTCATTTAGAAAATATAAAGACTTTAATGAGAATATTGATTGTAAGACAATTAAATATTGATATAATAGGTAAATCATAAGCCAATAACAGTATAAAAATATGAAATAATTATATTTTGAAACAAATGAAAAAAAGCAGAATTATTCATTTTGGGACTGAAGGAGGGAGGGAGTAAGCATCATCAAAAGAAATGAACCTTATCTACAATATAAACCACATACATTGTGAGCATAACATCTAAGTGACCATCTGTTTTTACTCATTATATATATATATATATATACTACATTTATCATAGGTTAAACGTAACTATTTGTTTTTTTTACACGTATTAAGATAATTATTAATTTTTTAAATTTATGAAAGAGTACATTAAAAGACTAAAATACCCTCTCTAATTTTACCCTTCTTGCAAATATAGTGAAAGCTTTTTTTTTTTTTTTTTCAATTTTTTTGAAAAAGAAAATTAATAAGAAGAAATTCCCGAGTATGAGGTGGAATATTTAATAACCAAATGCATCTTACAAAATTGAGTATTAACTATATAATTGTACACCACCGAAATGTATTTTCTTAACTTATATCAATAATGAAAATGAAGCAAATATTAATTTAAAATTAGTACGTAAAAATAAAGTTACCATACTTTATAACTTCTAGAAATTAATTCAAATTGCAATTTTAGCTTAGAAATTGACCGATTAGAGAAAAATTATTTCACATAATTTTCCTTAATTTTTCCTCTCTTGCAGTCTTTTTAGAAACGCTTTTTTTCCTTAATTTTTGGTCTTGTTAGAAACTTACATGCTTGCAAGTTGGTAATGATCATATGCAAAACATTGGCATATAAAGTCTAGGGCGCATGTACCTGTAAGTTTGAATGTTCCCTTTATAAGGGTAAGATTCGTCATAAAGCACCAAGTCATCTTTATGCATAAAATTGGTTCCCATGATTGCACATAGTCTTGATAATGGCCACCGTTCATGTACTTGTAAACCACTCCATCATGAGGTTTGCTCGTGTTTGAAGTTTGAAATGTATACTAGCTACAATAATAGAAAGGACAATGATAACTAAATAATTCTAAAAAGGGAATATTGCTTAATTTGGGGTACTACCTAAATAGGAACATAAACTCCTATTCAAACGCTACTACACAACTTTATAAATAGGAGAAAAATCAGGTATTCTGGACTCTCGAATTCTCTTTGAATTTCCATTTATTATTCGTCAATTACTGACTTGACCGTCGGAGTATCCATAAATCTCCACAGGTCCTTTATTGTTTCTTGCAGGTAACAGATCACGAAAAATTATTCGACAATGTTATCATTGGTGCGGTGAGCGTGGAACGAACAAAACCCTGAATCTTTAATCAACCACTAATCAACAGTCAATCTGACGAATTTTTCATAGAGGAATGGAGATGGGGATTCTTAAATCCAGATGGGAATGGATTGTCGTTTTAATTTTTCTATTAGCAAGCTATTCCATTTTGATTATAATTCATTTTATTCAATTAGTACCAATTTGCTTACTCTCCAATATTTTGATTCATTGGCAGAAAAACAAAATATTAAAAAATGAAACAAAAAATGGAGGAAGACACGAAAACAGGGGAGCACGGGAGAGAAATCGGGAGGATGACAGCGGAGGCGGCGCGCGAAGGGGGGAGACCGGCGATGATCGACGGCAAGTAGACCGGCAATCCCACAGGCGCAGTTCAACTCGAGCGTGCTCCGTTCCCTTTCCTTGTTCACGAAGGCAAGCCCGATTTGGGGGGAGAAGCCGAATTTGTTCTCACTTGCTCCGGTCATCTCTGGCGACGGGAAGAAGCACGCGCGAGAGCAACGAACTCCAAGCAGCCCGGCAAATCACTTGGTGTACATGGATCGCCTTCAATCGCCGGCGAAGAGGAGATTGGAGGGGAGGTGGGCCGAATCATCTGAGGAGGATTCCGGTCAAACGGCTCAGCATAACGGCGCGTGACCACCGGGAATGGAGTCCTGGTACCGTGGGCTTCAAGCCAGCAGTGGTATCATCTCCGCTGGATCTCCGGCGAAGCTTCGACGAGTCTCCAGTGATCGGCAACGGGGACCAAAATGGCAGAAAAATTCCATTTTATGTCGAATCGGTAAATCGTTGCACCTTCCAGGTACCAAAATCTGAATTTTCAGTTCTCCAATCATATGTAATAATCAGCTCTTTGATCATACCGTAGCCTCATTAAAATTTCTGAATTTCTGGCTTGATTTTTCTCGATGCTTGTGGAATTTTTGATTGCGGTGGAATTTTCCTTGATGCACTTTAATAGCAAATGATAATGGTCCGTATTAACTTTGAGTAAACTAAATAAAAGGAATCATCATTTCCCAGTCGTTGGTGGTCATGCTGCCAAATAACATGAGTGAGGCCAGTCCACACATATTTATTAATATAAATCAAATGCTTAATTTTAATCATTTGTCTTCTTGTTTGTGTGAGAATTGAGCAAGTCCGGTCTAGCTTATGAGGATTAGTATCAGAGTATAAGGATTACAGCTTTAAGCTCTGCTTATGAGGGACACTCTGCATTTTGTATTGGCATAAATCATCAATTATGAGATGGTGCTGGTTCATGTGGTGATTACTGGGGATTGATTTTGCAGCAATCTTGTTGTGGAAAGCTTTTTCTCTTGCACATCTTTTGGTTCATATTACTGGTCACATTTGTTATATCCTTTTATGGCTCACGTGAAAGAACGCTAAGAGATATCAAAGCAATTTATTGAATTTGCGGGTTATCGTGACCAATGGCTATATTTTTATTAGATGGTCCCATTGAGTGCTTCCGGGTAGCAATCCCAGTTTTGGAATTCTTATATATTTAAGCATAATCTGCTGCAATATATTCCACTCCATTAATTCACACTGCAAAGATCCACTTCGTGATATAAGCACATAATGTCCATACCATGGTTAACAGTTAGGCTGATGAGGTGTGTATGCACTTGAAGCAAATATATTTATGCCGTGTGCTTTGTATTTTCGTTTTTTAATGTTCTTATTATGCTCTTATTTATTTGAAAGCTTATTTTGGTTCTACAAAATGTTAAAGCTTTCTTATATGTGCATTTTCTCATGCCAATATAATGTTAATTATGTCTTTTATACTAAGTTCTTATCTTACTTTAAATCTTCATGAAATTGAGTACTGCTTGACCAAATTTATTTTAACAAGTTTTCTATTGCAAGTCACCTTTCAGTAGATATGCAAAGGCTGCAATTTAAAGGTTATCAATTTGCAATACCATGTCAAACTATGGTATGCAAGCTAAAATCTTGGACTTACTCATGTAAGTATATTTATATGTGACTTGGTTATATTTTTCTGATATTTACTGCATCTATTACCTTCACCGCTTCGGTTTTTATTATTCTTCAACTTGCTTTCGTTTAACTAACAATCCACCAAAAAAGACAAGTGGGTTTTTAATTTCTATCAACTGAATTCTTTAAAAGCTTAAAATAATACAAACAAGAACAGTAATACACCAAGGCAGCTATCAGATTCGAAGGGACAAGTATGCTTCTTACATGTTTTTTTGCAAGGACTTTTCTCTCTCAAGTACATTTTTATTTCACTTCTATACGTATCTCTCAATTGAAGTAAATATAATTTTATTATTTATTTTGTGAAATTCAACATATTTCTGTTAGCTAAATTCTGGCACGTACAATACAAACTTATTCTCAAAATAGAGAGCACAAACTTATGCAGCTAATCAATTGCCTCGCGCAAGTATTCTTACTAAATTAGCATTTTTATGCTACACATATGCTAACTTGTTCACCTGTGAGGCAGAAGTCAAATTGAAACTTTTTGCAGGTTTGAAAATTAGCTGTCATCACATAAAATAAAATGAGTTTTCACTCAGCTTGGTTTAAAGGGGGAAGAACAAAGCAGGCAATTTTAAGCTTCAAAAAATGCCAAAGATACAAGACATTCTATTTAAGCTCTACTTCTTTTACAGCTCATGCAACCAGTAGGTAATGTAAACTCTACAACATGATGCGGATTTATTTGCTCATTCTAGACATACGCTAATCGGGTTATGCAGATTTATTCGCGAATTCTACCTACAGTGCAGTTTATTTTGAATTTGAAACTATATTACCAGTATCCTATTGCAAACCCGGCAGGTTCGCCACGAGCACTTAGTTTCATTATTAGCTC